>OX422212.1:406960263-408215888 GCA_949130495.1 Sambucus nigra | reverse complement strand
CAAATTGTTCGGTACATATCCTCGAACCCAAAATCAAATAGCAAGGAGTGCATGCGAACATAGTTCTAAGCCTTTGGGATACGCACATACCTAATGTACCCAAACAATATGCCGGTCACACTAATATACGACACATAGTGAGCCACCATATGTTCTATGTTCTGGGGCACAAATTCAGACCTCCCTAGAATCGGCAAGGTGGGATCACCCACTGCTCGAGAACCTCTGTAATAGCAGGTAGCGTAGGTGATTAGGCATAAATTCTTCCTAATTTATCCCTTAATTTAGTTACTTTTAGCACCTTGAACAACGTAATCAATTTGACTTTATCTCATAATCTTGTTACTAACTTATCCTAACGAGTACACCGAGTTTCTGGTATTTCGTATTGATTTGACAGGTATTTGATGTCAAGGAACGAAAGAAGGAAACTGGAAGAATCAAGGAAGATAAGAAGGAAAGTCAAAAGGGTAAAAGTGTAATTTCTACCCGGAATTCGGATGAGGTACCTAAAGAGAAGTTGAGGATATCACACTCATGAGCACATAGGAAGAAACGACACCTCAATCGGAGTCCCAGAACAAAAGATATGAGCAGTCAAAGTTGAGACGAAAAGTCAAACAGGCAGACCGGTCCGCCCTCACCCCGGACCGGTCCGCTATGCAAACTCCAGTAAACCTCGGATCGAAAGCAAACCGAAGAAGTATGAAAAATAAAAGAACCGATTCGCCCCGGACCGGTCCGCCAAAAAATAAAAGGAACCGATCCGCATGGGAGGCAGACCGATCCGCCTAAGGTCCGGACCGGTCCGGCCATCGAGATTTTGTAATCTTATCTTCTCCTAAGAAGAGTCCTAGTGCTGCAAAAATTCATGAATTCTTGTAGGGTATAAAAACCCGTTTTATTATCATTATTTGCACGGAGAATTTTAGTTAATTTTCCATTCTTTTTCAGAAACCCTAGTTTTGATACAGTTTATTCTTTTTATTCCAACAGTGAAGATTATTTAGAAATTCTTTGATTACAAGTGTTCTTAATTGCTACTGCTACTGCTTGTAATACCCCGTAATTTTATTGATTATCATATAAGGGATTAATTAAATTAAATGAGAATTAATTGGAAATTAATCCGGATATAAATACTAGCGAGATGTGAGTTGGTATTTGATTATGATGTTAAAATTGAAAATTTCATGAGTATTGAAAATATTAAAGTTGTCACGAGGTTGAAAAACGACAATTTAGAAATTTAGTTGGGACGCGCGTGTCAGTCGCATCAGGAATGAAATTATTTAAATTAAAAAGTGAATTATATTTTTATCAACCGAATGATCATTTTGAGTGCGCCAACGTGTCCGGAAGGGTCGAAATAGTTAGAAAACACTAGCCGGGGGTTTAGTTTGGGTCCCGGGGTATTTTTAGGCCAAATCGACAACTTATAAGGGTATTTTGGTAATTTTAAAAATTAGGGAATTAAGACCCACGAATTTTAATGTTAATTTGGATATTTTAAAAAGATCCACTAAGGCCATTATCAGCCAAAAAAGGAGTTAGTGGGCTACGGTAGTTTAAGGGAGAGTTTGAAGAGGTTCCAAAAGAAACCTCCAACTACCATCACCATCCTTGAAGAATTCTGTAGAGAAAGGGGAGAAATCAGCCTTCATTCACCAACATCAATTCAGAAGAACAAATCTAAGGCTAGTGTTTTGATATTTTTATTTGCAATGAATATTTCCTCCATGTGTAGTGTAGAAAACTATTTAAGTCTTGGAAATTTTGATGAAGAACACCCAAATGGAATTATTGTGAAACTTGTGGTTTTGGGTGGGAATTTGCATGTAGAATGAGTATGGACGAATTTAATATACAAAATATAACTTTTGATGATCTGAAAACGGATTAATAAGGAGTCTTTAATTGCATTTAAACTCTAGGTTCATGTTCATAGGGTTTGGAGTGAAAAATTGGGAATTTATGTAAATTGCATGTTGATTAAGAGTATTTGAACCCAATAACATGTTAGGAAGATACCTAGGAGGACTTAGATTAGTTTACTAACAATAAAACTTAATTGGAGTGATCTTAGAATGGGTTTTTGAAAAGAGGAATTGAAGAAAAAAAACAAATTGGGTATTTTCTGGGCTTATTCTGCCATCTCGTTAGAAGACTTGCCCAGGTCGTTCGAACGACCTCGTTAGAACGAGCTTCCAACGAGATGAAAGTATCCCTTCTAACGAGTTGGTAGTTCATTCGAAGCCTTTCGTTCGAACGACCTCGTTCGAACGATATTTCTAACGAGTTGACAGAATGGCCTTTTTGGCCTGATTTCATTTCAAATGTCCCGTAGACTTATTTAATGGAGTAATAACCTTCCCTTATTGACTAGTGGGTATATTTGGGATATTGGAGTACGTTGAGGAGTAAAACTTAGAATCTTGTAGTAAACCGGATGACATTTATGGATTAGGAAGCGAGTACCTAATTACGACGTGAGAAGAGTTGACAACTTTTATGTATATAAAATCGGGGACTCATAAACGTATAACATTAAATGATGATATAAGAACGACAAGTATACCTCTATTAATATTCGGAACTATCTAGGATGTACGAATGCTTAGCATATGCGTTATCTGTGTATAACATACCTACCATACTTGCTATCATGGGAGGTCGGCGTTCGATCAGGGCCATCTAATCTTTGTGTGCTTACGGGGGGGATTTAGATTGGTACCTCGAGGACATAGGTCAGAGAAGGACTTATTGAGAAGTTAATAAGTCTGCTGATCATGGGAGCGTAGGTATGTGCGTGACCCATGTGATGTGAAGTATGTTCGCCTCCATTATGTGTGATTGTTGTTATTTGAGAACGATTCGTGAGAGATTCGGAATGTGTGGTCCTTATGTACGTGATGTACCGGGATTGGATAGCAGAGTATGTGTGCACCGTAGCTTAGTCTCGGGGTGCCAGTATTGTATATTTATGATGAGAATAATACACTGGTAATTGAAATGAACTGTCATGTATAAATGTGAGTATAAATAATAGCAACGCTTTTGTAAATATAAAATGGAAAATCTCTAGTAATTAGTATTACTAATATGGGAAACTGAGAAGAAAAGTAAAACTCTCTGTTTAAATGAAGATGACGGAATTAAATTGTGAATCGTATAACAATGTTAGATTTTGTATTGGACTAGTTAGATATGGGAATAACTAGAATGGGTACGGGTACGATAGGAGTGCATAAGTAGTTGAGAGGTGAGGAACTCATGTGAGTGCACACACTATCATGTACTTTATATTCACTATTTAATGATATTAAACACTTGCTATTTTTAAACTATTTTCATAATCGGGCTCTGACCCATTTTCTTTCAAATCTATTTTCTTGTAGAAACCTTTTAGGTGCCCAGCCACAAGGACACCAAGCATAGGAGTTCCATTCCGGTGACGTACTGTAGCTGCTGTGAAAGTTATAGGACCTTGACATTAGACGCCTCCACTTTCGATCTTGACTCTATATTATCAGATTTTCTCATCTGTTGGGCATGTCGCCCTATTTCTTTTAGAGACACTTTATCTATTCAGTTATTTCAGATTTTGGGGTTGTAATTAATTTAGTGATGCAGACTTGGTATTTGTTTATTTCAGTATTCGGATTGTTGTGAGGAGTATTCCTACAGACTCAGTTTTATTTTATGGTTATTCTATTGTGACTATGTTGTGGTGATTACGTTAGAATTTCATAATCTACTTATTGCATGTTAATCGGATTTAATTAAAACTGACAACCTACTTTTTAAATATTAGGTGGCTAGTAATTGTTAAAATGTTTTTCGACAGTGATGCTATGAACGGAACCAACTTGTCATTTTGTATTAATTTAATAAAGGAGTAGCTAACCGGTATTTAATAGTCGGGGTGTCACAGGTGGTATCAGAGCATCAGGTTCTAGTGTCCTTAGGATCTGTACAGCTTGTTATGTTTCCGCTGAGCTTTCTTTGATGTAGAGCCCTATATTTTAGGACTGTTGTATTCTTTTTTGTATGTTTCGTTCTTCAGCTATTTTGAGATAATAACTGCGAACTTATAGACTTTACTCTCATTTCATATGCCTCCACGACGTGCACAGCGAGTTCCCAGGGATGTTCAACCAGAGCCACAGCTTGCACCAGTTCAGGGCACCTTGAATGCCGTAGAGGTTGCAACTATTTTGGCCCAAGCGGTAAATGCCGCCCTCACAGTGGTGCAGCAGGCACCACCTCAGGAGCCGGTAGTCGCGCCAGTTCAGGCTCATGCATTCCCGTATGCTTGGGAACTTATTCGTGATTCTTTTCAGAAAGCACACCCTCCGGAGTTTGTAGGTAGCTCCAACGTTGTTATGTCCAGTCAGTGGAAGAAGGACATTCAAAGGCACTTAAGGATGTACGAGTGCACGGTTGTTCAGAATCAGATACTGTCTACTTTCAAGCTAGTGGGATTAGCATTGTAGTGGTGGGAGTCCATTACCACCGCGGAGGAGAGAGACGTTCTTTCTATTCTGGAGTTTTGGGCGCGGTTCGACCGCAAATATTTTCCATCAGCTGTTCACACTGAGATAAAGAGGAAGTTAATAAACCTCAAGCAGGAGGGGAAGACCGTGGCCGAATATGAGGACAAATTCACTAATCTCTTGAACATCGTTCCCGATGAGATTCCAACCGAGGAGAAGAAGATTCAGAAGTTCATGGATGGATTGACTTGGAGGATCCGTCAGCACTTGTTGGGAAATCTCTCGTTGGCCACTTATTCTGATGTGGTTAACGCAACACTACTTCACTGCCAGGATCACAGCTTTCACACGTCTGAGAGTAAGAGATCAGGAGAGTCCAGCCATCAGGGCAGGACATGGAGAAATGGTGCCAGCGGGGCACAATCTTCTCAGGGTCAGCATAGGCAGGGAGATCAGGGTTCCCAGCAGGGAGATTTTAAGAGGTTCAGATCTGGGGGTTTCAGAAATGGACAGGGAGGTTTTCTTCATGGCCATCAGGGTCAGCAGGGACAGCACGGACAGGGGAGGAATGGCAACGCCCACCAGGGCCATGGGCAGTAGGGTCAGAGAGGGGGGAATTTTTTGGGGAAATGTTTCATTTGTGGCAAGATTGGCCACAAGCGCCAGGAGTGTCCTGATAGGGGCAGAGCCCCACAACAGCAGCAGTAGGGTGCTCGACATGAGCCCCAGAGACCTATGTTTCCCGCCGCCCTCCCAGCACCACCACAGATGCACGCTTTTCCACCCATTCTAGCGGTTCCAGTCCAACAGGGACAGCTTTAGTACGGGTGAGTTTACCAACTCCAGCATGCCGTACTCCCATATGATCCACCTGCTATTGAGGGTATGCTCTCTATTCAGGGGATTATGGGGCGTATTTTATTTGATACGTGTGACACCCCGACTAATTAAATACCGGGTAGCTACTCCTTTATTAAATCAATACAAAATGCCAAGTTGGTTCAGTTAATAGCATCACTGTCGAAAACATTTTAATGATTACTAACCACCTAGTATTTAAAAAGTGAGTTGCCAAATTTTAAATTAAATCTGATTAACATGCAATAAATGAATTACAGAAATGTAGCACAACCATTCACGATAAAGTCTCAATAGAGTAACCAACAAATAATAATGAGTCTGGAGGAAATACTCCTCACAACAATCCCAATATGGAAATAAATAAAACAAGACTGCATCCTGAATTAATTACAAACCAAAGTCTGAATATCTGAAATATAAAATGTCTCTAAAAGAAATGGGCGACATGCCCTACAAATGATGAAACTAAATATGAAGTCAAGACTAGAAAAGAGGCGTCTATTGTCAAGGCCCTGTAACTTCCCCAACAGCTACAGCTCGTCACCTGAATAGAATTCCTATGCATGGTGTCCTTATGGCTGGGCACCTAAAAAGGCTTTTACAAAAATAGATTTGAAAGCAAACGGGTCAGAGCCCGAAAGTGGAGAGTATTTTAAAAACATCAAGTGCTTTAATAACATAAAAACACTGAATGCAAAATACATGTTAGGACGTGCTCTCACATGAAATACTCACCTCTCGACTAATCGTGCACTCCTAACGTATAGTACCCATCTAAGTGGTATTTATATCTAACTAAACCGACATAAGTTCTAACCCATCCACTCGTTTCACAATATGAATTCCCAATGTTATCACTTGAATAGATAGCTTTACTTAAACTCGGATTCTCAATTATTAGCATTACCATTCACAGCAGTTTTTTCCCTTTTTATCTTTATCAAGACGTTACTACAATTATACTCGCAATTAAACATAACAATTCCTTTTCATTTAACCGTATATTATTCACATCATAAATATACAATACAAGCACGCCGAGGCTAAGCTGCGGTGCACACATACTCTGCTATCCATCTCGGTACATCACGTATATAAGGATCACGCATTCCGAATCTCTCAGGAATCGTTCTCAGATAACAACAATCACAAACAATGGAGGCGAACACAGTCACATCACATGGGTCACGCACATACCTACGCTCCCACGATCAGCAGTCTTATTAACTTCCCAATAAGTCCTTCTCTGACCTATGTTCTCGAGGTACCAATCTAAATCCCCCCGTAGGCACACAAAGATTAGATGGCCCTAAGCGAACGCAAACCTCCCGTGATAGCAAGTATGGTAGGTATGTCATACACATAAAATCATATACACATACTAAGCATGCACACATCTTAGTAATTACCATAATTTATTAGTGGTATACTTTTCATTCTCATACCAACTTATAATTTTACACCTTTCATATGTTCGGTTTGTATGTATTTAAGTCATCAATTATTCTCACAACGTGATTAGTCACTCGCGTCCTAATCCACAAATATTATTTGGTTCCAATCACACTTCTATATTTTACTCCGCAATATCTCCCAAATATCCGTTAATACAAATATATAAGCCGTCACTTGTTCTCACATCGTAATAGTTACTCACGTCCTAATCCACAATTATCATTATTCTTAAGACCCTTACTTCTGCCCCAAACCTCATTTCATCAAATTATTTGAATTTACTCTTTTAACCCTAGTATTATCTCACTCATCGAATTTTATTAGATTTCATAATAATTCCTCAAATTGAATTCTAACTCCGGTCCAAATTTTATAACCAAACCTATTGGTCTTCCTTAAGTCTAAGGATATTCATAAAATCTCCATTAATAATTTTCTAAGGGTTAACATCATTAAAATTTAACTAGGAAAAATATTACTCATTCTGGGAAGGTCGATCGATCGACCTTGAACTTCGATCGATCGATGGTGGTCGATCGATCGACTGATGAATGTCGATCGATCGATTGCACCAGATAGGCTACGGACTGCTTCGTGTTGCAGTCCTCAAATCGTCCCAAAACTCCATTATAATGCATGAAACTCTAATCTAACGTTATAATATCATCATACAACCATCCTACAACATTATTAACGTTCTAAAACCAATAAATCATCAACCAAGGGCTTTATTTGGAGCAAAACTTCATCAAGAACCCTAGTTTTCTATTTCTTTCAAGAACACTAATAATTCTCTTCTTAAATCCGTTTTTAGATCATCAAGGGTTATATTTTGGATTCATAATTCGTCCAGAATATGTCTACATGCAATTCCTAACATGGTTTATAGTTTTAATCCTCAAATTCATGGGTTTTTATCAATCTCCCAAAACAATGCAATTTTGTAGATTTCTAAGCATGGAAGAAACATTCGCTTGAAATTAACGTAATTAAACCACTTGCCTCGGATTGTTCTCTGAATTTGATGTTGAATGTTGGATGTGGCTCTCTTTTCCTCTACAATTTCTCCCAAGGTTGAAGGTTGAAGATGGAGGTTGTGTTTCTCTTTTGGGAACTTCTCCTAACCTCTCCTAAAACTCCCGTTGCCCTTTAGTTGGTTAAGTGCTGGTAATGGCTTAGTGGGTCAATAAATATCCTAATATTTAACTCCCAAAATTCGTTGGTTAATTATCCTAAAATTTCAAAATTACCAAAATGCCTCTTTGAGTTGCCGGTATGGCCCAAAAATGCCCCGGGACTCAAACTAAACCCCTAGCTAGTGTTTTCTGACTATTTCGACCCTTCCGGACTCGTTGGCGCACTCAAAATGACCATACAGTTGATAAAAATAAAATTCACTTTTTAATTTAAATAATTACATTCCTGACGCGACTGTCACGTGCGTCCCAACAAAATTTCCCAAATTGCCGTATTTCAGTCTCGCGATAATTTTAATATTTTCAATATTAATATACTACCATATATACACATTATAATCAAATACCAACTCACATCTCGTTAGTATTTTATCCGTATTAATTCTCAATTAATTCACATTTAATTTAATTAATCCCATAAATAAATATCCATAAAAGTACGGGGTATTACATACTTCCCCCTTAATAACAGAATTTCGTCCCGAAATTCGAAAAAAAATAAGGCATACCTGGAAAAATTCGGTACCCTCCAGTGTTCCAAACAAAATATAAAGAAAATCCCAATCACTAAAGCCCTTGTTCATAACAAGCTTGTTTAACATACTTGATACCTTATCAGAATAATCTTCGATAAATGCACCTCACGTCGTGCTCTTATTAAACAACGTTCGAATAAAAAATAGCCTATACATCATTAGCCGCATTATTTTTATTAGTATTGTGAGTCCGCACCTCACTACTAACTCCCGCGTTTATCAAAACACCAAAGTCCCATCCTGGGATGAATCAATAACACATCTGACTACGCTTGTCCATTCCTTGAAATATCCCGACGTTGTGACTTTTAAACAAGGGAAAACCGCTTCAGCCTGTTGGTGTCACACAAACCTTTGTAAGCACCTTGTCCACCATAAATAGATACGGGTGCTTTTCCCCCAACTCTACCATTAGGTAATATCTCCTCCTCATGACTACAATATACCTCACTAGTTATACCCGATTTGGAATTTGAAAATATCGTAATGAATCCAAAATTTCTTTCATACAATCCATCAGTCGTTAGTCACCTTGCGCCTGCACCTAGGGTTATAGGTGATACAACCCTCAGTTTGAATCGTTATTTCCCACTACTTATTGTCACCCCACCTAAATGTGGATTTTGGGGATTTCATCCCAGTTCTAAATAATACTACGTCGAACCACGTACCGACGTGTTCACTATCTAATAGTGTAAATCACCCCAAGTATATAACAATTTCTCTCCTTCTGGACAACATGTCCCACATAATCGAAGGAACTCATTACTTATCAATAAGTTGTCTACCTCTCAAGAAAATTCTCCAACTTGACCCTCCCATTCTTGGAATCGTCGTCTTGATACAAAATTATTTGGTTGATCATCTAACCCCAACTGTTATACTACTTATTATACCTCTTTCAATGTCGATATTCACATAAAATTTTCCTCGTTAAATGATACTTAATGATCTTATTCTCCCGACGAATACCAAAAGTTTGGACCTTTACACTTTTACCACTTTGTGCATATCTGGACTTTATACCTGATTGACCTTTTCATTCTATTTACTCTTGAGTCACCCTCAACATTCGATTGATCGGAACTCTACTCCAAATTGCTCATAATAATTTATTCGCCTTCTCAAGAGATATCCTTTTATTAAATGGCTTTCTACTGCCTTTCCTCCAAATTTGAACGTGCTACACTAACTACACATGATATTCACTTACACCTTTTCTTATGACATTTAATCTCATAAGTAATAATCTCACCCGTCTATGTTCCCTCTTCCCTTGATTTACACTTTAGCAAATCAAGATGTCTATGCCCCTTATAACGAAACCATACGGTTTTTAAACATTATGTACGCTTCATACAAATCCCAAACTCTTTATTGTCACTGTAAATATAACGGTGCTATACCACTTGGGCGTTCTCAATCGCTTCTGAATTAGAAATCCTAAATCCTCCTTATCCTCAATGCGTCCTTCAACGCGTCGTGACAAAACCAACATTATTAGTACTTATATCGTAATTTACTAACAACTGGCTCTAATGGCCTTACATCATAATTTACTCCTTGTAACTTCCCGTTATAACTACGTACTCCCATAACGATAGAGGTATCCAAATCATGAACGAAGGGCCATACATCTCCTTACTACCAACCTTACGCTAAGTTTCATGCGTGGGGTGTCTCGCAAAGCGAAATCCAAACAAGGAACCCCCCGATACACTACTACCTAACATTGTTGGTCATCGTAATCCGTTAAGCCCTGTCCATAATATGTACCCCTACACTCGTCTTTTAACAACAAAGTTTCATCTCAGTTCTCAATTATACATAAACAAAGAACTCCTTCTGAAAGACACTTTTCTTAACATTGATGGTAATCACATTCCATATACACTATGCAATTATACTCGGGGCTCTCAAAATCCCGTCCCCAGGTACACAACTATGAGTATAAACTCCCAGATCTCTAAATGGCGATAAAATAATGCACTATACTTATTACGACATCTTGAGTGTTAATTACAATAACCAGCTAAACCGTTTTGCTAACTAGTAAATAAATTACATACTAATCATATCATTTAAATCTCCGCGCATACTAGGATTAAGTATCCGAGACCATTATGCCTTTGAAATCACATCAATATATATATATATATATATATATATATGCACGAAAGTACAATTGCGAGCCCGACCCTCTAACAGATGGGGCCTCGCCAGAACAAAGCATGCTACCCCGATGTAGTAATCCCAATAAACTTGCAATACCAGCACACTATCGGTATAATCATATATATAAAACAATAATTAAGATCATATCATACTCGTATAACACAGCACTAAAATGAGTAATTTTGATAAAGCATAAATCGCTATTAATATATCCATTCATCCTCCGCGGATGACAATAAAAGTAACCCCCACACTATCAGGGAAATTGTTCTTATATATAATAAAATTACTGCTATACTCACTAAACTGGATTCTCAAGTGAAAATAACAATTGTAACAAATGTAGTAACTCATCCATGCCACAAATAACATGCATCCTCATCTGAGGATATAACTCATACTTCTATCCTAATAATCATCCCGGCTGCTCAAATGGTTCCTGGACTTACCACACATGTCTGTCCCAAACCGGATATTTCAATAACTGTTGCCCTCGCCAGGCACAATACCTTGATCCCTACTCTTGTATCGGGAAAAATTTATAATGTACGGGTTTTCACTCCCACAAAGTACCTCTACACATAATCCACTTATTTCCGGTCACCCTGACCATGTTAAAGTGGTCCTTTCCTCAGACGTTGGTAGTCTCGACTCAGACGGCTACCTCCGTTGTTCCCTTAGTTTGATGTACCTAAGGAACACGCTACTAGTTTTCCACCTCTCTTACTGAAATTACCATCGCTCGGTAGTAATTTCGCTATCGAATTATTTTAACGGCTTCTCCATTGGGTCTTCCTCCTTGTGGTGTTTCTCCAATACCATTTTCCCAGTCTTATTCTAAATTTTTTTTTTTCGATTTTTGTATCTCCCTACCCAAGGGAACATTTACCTCCAAATTTACACCATGCGATATAATTACAATCTGTGCTTATCATTCAAGCAGAATTCCCCATAAGAGCTAACAGTTCTTCTTGTATGTAGATTCTCCCTTTAACATCCTCTTCTCCATACCACCTTCTCCACCCGGTGTAAGGTTCGCTACAACATTAATTTTCCTCACAAGTTGACCCCGGTTTGGCCCTCTTATGTGAGTTCTGACTAACGTTCGCCTTTCAACCTGAACATCTGATGAAGGAGCTTATGGTCAAACCATATGTGTACACCCTCTCGACATCACATTCCACTTTTAAGTGGGTTGCTTGTTTCTCACCATTGAATCTCCGCTCTTACGAGTCAAGGAAAAATTTCTCTAAATTTTCACTCTCAAATGGGTCATATCCTGACATGTGTCCAAGCCTTTGGATACATTGCGTTCGTTTGGCTAGCACATGCCGTCTTCGCCTTTCGAGTATTTCTACTGCTGATTCTCTTCAATGTTACACCTAACTCTTTCTCTCTCATTCCAACCTTGTTGGATGTGTCTAATTTGACCCCATTCCTACTATAGCTGTACCTGAAAGTCTCAAGTCGCGCCATAGCCTTCTATATCATCCAGGACTTCCATGCCATAATATCGGTGACTTCAACTACGGTCATCCTTCTTTAAATAAATCAATTAACCTCAATATATATTTGCCTCCTGCTGTTCACCCAACTGTCTTCGCCTGACGTACTACATTGTTCGGCACATGAATACACCCGATCGCAATACGATTCGCTATCATATACATCATAGCAGGAGAACGAAATTATACTAAAGGAATCAACAATCCTAAACATAGGGCTCTACATCAAAGAGAATTACGCTGGATGCATAATAAGCCGTACAGATCCTAAAGGACACTAGAACCTGATGCTCTGATACCACTTGTGACACCCCGACTAATTAAATACCGTGTAGCTACTCCTTTATTAAATCAAAATAAAATGCCAAGTTGGTTCAGTTAATAGCATCACTGTCGAAAACATTTTAATGATTACTAACCACCTAGTATTTAAAAAGTGAGTTGCCAAATTTTAAATTAAATCTAATTAACATGCAATAAATGAATTATAGAAATGTAGCACAACCATTCACGATAAAGTCTCAATAGAGTAACCAACAAATAATAATGAGTCTGGAGGAAATACTCCTCACAACAATCCCAATATGGAAATAAATAAAACAAGACTGCATCCTGAATTAATTACAAACCAAAGTCTGAATATCAGAAATATAAAATGTCTCTAAAAGAAATGGGCGACATGCCCTACAAATGATGAAACTGAATATGAAGTCAAGACTAGAAAAGAGGCGTCTGTTGTCAAGGCCCTGTAACTTCCACAACAGCTACAGCTCGTCACCTGAATAGAATTCCTATGCATGGTGTCCTTGTGGCTGGGCACCTAAAAAAGTTTTTACAAAAATAGATTTGAAAGCAAACGGGTCAGAGCCCGAAAGTGGAGAGTATTTTAAAAACAGCAAGTGCTTTAATAACATTAAAACAATGAATGCAAAATACATGTTAGGACGTGCTCTCACATGAAATACTCACCTCTCGACTAATCGTGCACTCCTAACGTACAGTACCCATCTAAGTGGTATTTATATCTAACTAAACCGACATAAGTTCTAACCCATCCACTCGTTTCACAATATGAATTCCCAATGTTATCACTTGAATAGATAGCTTTACTTAGACTCGGATTCTCAATTATTAGCATTACCATTCACAACAGGTTTTTCCCTTTTTTATCTTTATCAAGACGTTACTACAATTATACTCGCAATTAAACATAACAATTCCTTTTCATTTAACCGTATATTATTCACATCATAAATATACAATACAAGCACCCCAAGGCTAAGCTGCGGTGCACACATACTCTGCTATCCATCCCGGTACATCACGTACATAAGGATCACGCATTCCGAATCTCTCAGGAATCGTTCTCAAATAACAACAATCATAAACAATGGAGGCGAACACAGTCACATCACATGGGTCACACACATACCTACGCTCCCACGATCAGCAGTCTTATTAACTTCCCAATAAGTCCTTCTCTGACCTATGTTCTCGAGGTACCAATCTAAATCCCCCCGTAGGCACACAAAGATTAGATGGCCCTAAGCGAACGCAAACCTCCCGTGATAGCAAGTATGGTAGGTATGTCATACACATAAAATCATATACACATACTAAGCATGCACACATCTTAGTAATTACCATAATTTATTAGTGGTATAGTTTTCATTCTCATACCAACTTATAATTTTACACCTTTCATATGTTCGGTTTGTATGTATTTAAGTCATCAATTATTCTCACAACGTGATTAGTCACTCGCGTCCTAATCCATAAATATTATTTGGTTCCAATCACACTTCTATATTTTATTCCGCAATATCTCCCAAATATCCGTTAATACAAATATATAAGCCGTCACTTGTTCTCACATCGTAATAGTTACTCACGTCCTAATCTACAATTATCATTATTCTTTAGATCCTTACTTCTGCCCCAAACCTCATTTCATCAAATTATTCGAATTTACTCTTTTAACCCGAATATTATCTCACTCATCGAATTTTATAAGATTTCATAATAATTCCTCAAATTGAATTCTAACTCCGGTCCAAATTTTATAACCAAACCTACTGGTCTTCCTTAAGTCTAAGGATATTCATAAAATCTCCATTAATAATTTTCTAAGGGTTAACATCATTAAAATTTAACTATGGAAAATATTACTCATTCTGGGAAGGTCGATCGATCGACCTTGAACTTCGATCGATCGATGGTGGTCGATCGATCGACTGATGAATGTCGATCGATCGATTGCACCAGATAGGCTACGGACTGCTTCGTGTTGCAGTCCTCAAATCATCCCAAAACTCCATTAAAATGCATGAAACTCTAATCTAACGTTATAATATCATCATACAACCATCCTACAATATTGTTAACATTCTAAAACCAATAAATCATCAACCAATGGCTTTATTTGGATCAAAACTTCATCAAGAACCCTAGTTTTCTATTTCTTTCAAGAACACTAATAATTCTCTTCTTAAATCCGTTTTTAGATCATCAAGTGTTATATTTTGGATTCATAATTCGTCCAGAATATGTCTACATGCAATTCCTAACATGGTTTATAGTTTTAATCCTCAAATTCATGGGTTTTTATCAATCTCCCAAAACAATGCAATTTTGTAGATTTCTAAGCATGGAAGAAACATTCGCTTGAAATTAACGTAATTAAACCACTTGCCTCGGATTGTTTTCTAAATTTGATGTTGAATGTTGGATGTTGCTCTCTTTTCCTCTACAATTTCTCCCAAGGTTGAAGGTTGAAGATGGAGGTTGTGTTTCTCTTTTGGGAACTTCTCCTAACCTCTCCTAAAACCCCCGTTGCCCTTTAGTTGGTTAAGTGCTGGTAATGGCTTAGTGGGTCACTAAATATACTAATATTTAACTCCCAAAATTCGTTGGTTAATTATCCTAAAATTTCAAAATTACCAAAATACCCCTTTAAGTTGCCGGTATGGCCCAAAAATGCCCCGGGACTCAAACTAAACCCCCGGCTAGTGTTTTCTGACTATTTCGACCCTTCCGTACTCGTTGGCGCACTAAAAATGACCATACGGTTGATAAAAATAAAATGCACTTTTTAATTTAAATAATTACATTCCTGACGCGACTGTCACGCGCGTCCCAACAAAATTTCCCAAATTGTCGTATTTCAGTCTCGCGATAATTTTAATATTTTCAATATTAATATACTACCATATATACACATTATAATCAAATACCAACTCACATCTCGTTAGTTTTTTATCCGGATTAATTCTCAATTAATTCACATTTAATTTAATTAATCCCATAAATAAATATCCATAAAAGTACGGGGTATTACAATACGGGGGCCACACACTGTTTCATTGCTACGAGATTTGCACGCACTTTGGGGTTGTTAGACACTGCAGAGAGCATTATTACTTATGTAGATTCACCGTTGAGTAGGGGCTCTGTGATTTCCCTTATTTGTAGAGGTGTGGGTATAGAGATCGGGAGGTTTACTTTACCCACTGATATGTTAGTATTAGAGATGACTGAGTATGATGCGATTATTGGTATGGATTGGCTGGTTGCGTACCGAGCCATGATTGATTATTTTAGTAGGAGTATTATCTTTGCCATTCTCGGGCAGGAGATGTTTTTAGTGGCGATGCCTCGCCCTGAGGGAGGCTCGTCCACTCACTTGTACTATATAGAGGAGGAGACCTCTAAGGAAGTGGTGATACCACTCGATTCGATTCCAGTTGTCAGGGAGTTTGCTGATGTATTTTAGGATATACCTGGACTACCTCCAAGTAGAGAGATAGATTTTATGATCAATTTGACGTCGAGCACTCGGCCAATTGCCCGCGCACCTTATCGTATGGCTCCAGCAGAGACGAGAGAACTACGGGATCAGATAGAACAGTTGTTGGGTCAGGGGTTTATTCGAAGGAGTACTTCACCGTGGGGTGCCCCTGTGTTGTTCGTAAAGAAGAGGGATGGATCGTTGAGGTTGTGTGTAGATTACCGGGAGTTGAATAAAGTCACGATACAGAATAAGTATCCGTTGCCCCGAATCGATGACTTATTCGACCAGCTGAGAGGAGCTTCCTTCTTCTCAAAGATTGACTTGCGATCGTGATACCATCAGTTGCGTATCAGGGAACAGGACGTCTCGAAGACTGCTTTCTTGACGAGATATGGTTCCTATGAGTTTTGGGTTATGCCTTTTGGCTTGAATAACGCTCCAGCCGTGTTTATGGACTTGATGAATAGGGTGTTCAGAGAGTTCCTAGACCAGTTCGTCATTGTCTTTATTGATGACATCCTGGTTTACTCCCAGACAGAAGAGGAGAACGTCGAGAACTTGAGATAGGTTTTGCAGACGTTGCGTCAGAATGAGCTTTATGCAAAGTATGAGAAGTGTGGGTTTTGGCTGAAGGAGGTTCAGTCTTTGGGGCATATCATTTCAGACCGGGGGATATCTGTTGATCTGGGGAAGGTATCCGCGATGAGGGAATGGGTACAGCTCATGACACCGACTGAGATCCGTAGTTTCTTGGGCCTAGCAGGATACTACAGGATGTTTATTCGGGGTTTCTCAAAGATAGTGGGTCCTTTGACACATCTGACTCACAAAGGTGTTCCATTCATCTGGAGCGATGCCGTTCAGTTGGCATTCGATGAGTTAAAGGACAAGTTAACCTCAGCGCCTGTGTTAGCGTTACCCAGACCGGGAGTTGAGTATTTAGTTTACACCGATGCGTCCTTACAAGGACTTGGAGGTGTGCTGCAACAGGAGAGTCAGGCCATAGCTTATGCTTCCCGTAAATTTAAGCCTCACGAGAAGAATTACCCCACCCATGACTTGGGGTTAGCGGCAGTCGTATTCGCTCTTCGGATTTGGAGACACTATCTTATGGGGGGGAAATTTTGGTTGTTCACAGACCACAAGTATCTACAATGCCTCTTCACGCAGAACGAGCTGAATATGCATTAACGTCGATGGATTGAGTTTGAGAAGGATTATCAGTTTGATATCCAGTATCACCCAGGGAAGGCTAACGTGGTAGTAGACGCGTTGAGCCGTAGGCCAGTAGATGAGGTGGCCGAGTTGTGGAAAGCTAAGTGGAAGGAGTTGGGACACCAGGATGCAGTGGCCCGATCATTCATGTCTGTGATGACTGTTGCACCTCAGATTGTTACGAGAGTGATAAAGGCCCAGGCAAATGACTCGTTTTGTCAAGAGCAAATAGTTCGATTACTAGCAGAGGGAGCCGAGTCCTATACTATTGGTTCAGATGGGGGATTACGCTTCAATGAGAGGCTGGTCATTCCGGAAGGGGAGGACTTATGACACGAGGTAATGGCAGAGTCGCACGACTCACGGTTCGCTGTACACCCTGGTGGGGATAAGATGTACCAAGACATGAGACGACAGTACTGGTGGAGCGGGATGAAGAGAGATATCGCCATGTTCATTTCTAAATGCGCCACTTATCAGCTGGTAAAGGTGGATCATCAGAAACCGACAGAACTTCTACAGCCATTAGAGGTTCCGATGTGGATATGGGAGAGCATATCCATGGATTTTATCACGGGGTTACCTACGTCACAGAGGGGTCACGACTCCATATGGGTAATTGTGGATAGGTTGACCAAAGTTGCTCATTTTTTACCCGTGAGGACAGACTACACTACGGGACAATATGCCCAAATTTTCATTGCAAAAATAGTGAGACTTCACAGTGTGCCTCTAAATATCGTGTCTGACCGAGAAAAAATATTTGTTTCACGATTTTGGGAGAGTTTCCAGGAGGCCATGGGTACGGAGTTACGGTTGAGTAGGGCTTATCACCCGCAGACTGATGGGCAAACCGAGTAGAAAAATCAGATGTTGGAGGACATGTTGCGTATGTGCATCCTAGACTTTGGAGGTGGTTGGGAGCAGTACCTTCCATTGGTGGAGTTTGCTTATAATAACTCCTACCAGTTCACCATTGGCATGGCTCCATTTGAGGCATTGTACGGTAGACCTTATCGTTCCCCAGCATGTTGGTTAGAGGTGGGGGATAACAAACTCCATGGGTCGGAAGTGATTCAGGACACTTCGGCAAGGATAGAGATGATACGGAGCCGCATTCGGGTAGCTCAGGACCGGCAGAAGAGCTATGCTGATGCCAAGAGGTTCTTCAGAGAATTCAAGGTGGGGGACCAGTTGTTACTCAGAGTATCTCCTATGAAGGGGGTTATGCGTTTTGGGAAGAAGGGCAAACTGGCACCAAGATATGTGGGGCCATTTCCTATCATCGAGCGTATTGGGCCAGTTGCGTATAGACTTGGGTTACCGGAGAACTTGCATAGGATTCATGATGTGTTCCATATTTCCTCGCTAAGGAAATATCTTAGGGATGATTTGGCCCATACCCACATTGCTATAGAGGACATCGATCTTCAGCCTGATAGTTCCTACGAGGAAGGGCCGATTGCTATTTTGGACCAAAACGAGCGAAAACTGAGGTCAAAGATAGTACCATTAGTACGTGTTCAGTGGCGGCATCATAATGCCGAGGAGTCCACATGGGAGCGCTGAGATGCGCGAACGTTATCCAGAGCTATTTTTACCAGTTATTCATTAGTTTCGAATTTCGAGACGAAATTCTGTTATTAGGGGGGAAGTATGTAATACCCCGTAATTTTATTGATTATCATATAAGGGATTAATTAAATTAAATGAGAATTAATTGGAAATTAATCCGGATATAAATACTAGCGAGATGTGAGTTGGTATTTGATTATGATGTTAAAATTGAAAATTTCATGAGTATTGAAAATATTAAAGTTGTCGCGAGGTTGAAAAATGACAATTTAAAAATTTAGTTGGGACGCGCGTGTCAGTCGTGTCAAGAATGAAATTATTTAAATTAAAAAGTGAATTATATTTTTATCAACCGAATGATCATTTTGAGTGCGCCAACGTGTCCGGAAGGGTCGAAATAGTCAGAAAACACTAGCCGGGGGTTTAGCTTGGATCTCGGGGCATTTTTAGGCCAAACCGACAGCCTAGAAGGGTATTTTGGTAATTTTAAAAATTAGGGAATTAAGACCCACGAATTTTAATGTTAATTTAGATATTTTAAAAAGATCCACTAAGGCCATTATCAGCCAAAAAGGGAGTTAGTGGGCTATGGGAGTTTAAGGGAGAGTTTGAAGAGGTTCCAAAAGAAACCTCCAACCACCATCACCATCCTTGGGAGAATTCTGTAGAGAAAGGGGAGAAATCAGCCTTCATTCACCAACATCAATTCAGAAGAACAAATCTAAGGCAAGTGTTTTGATGTCATTATTTGCAATGAATATTTCCTCCATGTGTAGTGTAGAAAACTGTTTATGTCTTAGAAATTTAAGGAAGAACACCCAATGGAATTATTGTGAAACTTGTGGTTTTGGGTAGGAATTTGCATGTAGAATGAGTATGGACGAATTTAATATACAAAATATAAATTTTGATGATCTAAAAATGGATTAATAAGGAGTCTTTAATTGCATTTAAACTCTAGGTTCATGTTCATAGGGTTTGGAGTGAAAAATTAGGAATTTATGTAAATTGCATGTTGATTAAGAGTATTTGAACCCAATAATATGTTAGGAAGCGACCTAGGAGGACTTAGATTAGTTTACTAACAATAAAACTTAATTGGAGTGATCTTAGAATGGGTTTTTGAAAAGAGGAATTGAAGAAAAAAAATGAATTGGGGATTTTCTGGGCGCATTCTGCCATCTCGTTAGAAGACCTGCCCAGGTCGTTCGAATGAGCTTCTAACGAGATGACAATATCCCTTCTAACGAGTTGGTAGTTCGTTTGAAGCCTTTCGTTTGAAGGACCTCGTTCGAACGAGATTTCTAACGAGTTGACAGAATGGCCTTTTTGGCCTGATTTCATTTCAAATGTCCCGTAGACTTATTTAATGGAGTAATAACCTTCCCTTATTGACTAGTGGGTATATTTGTGAGATTGGAGTACGTTGAGGAGTGAAACTTAGAATCTTGTAGTAAATCGGATGACATTTGTGGATTAGGAAGCGAGTACCTAATTACGACGTGAGAAGAGTTGACAACTTTAATGTACATAAAATCGGGGACTCATAAACGTATAACATTAAATGATGATATAAGAACGAGAAGTATACCTCTATTAATATTCAGAACTATCTAGGATGTGCGAATGCTTAACATATGTGTTATCTGTGTATAACATATCTACCATACTTTCTATCATGGGAGGTCGGCGTTCGATCAGGGCCATCTAATCTTTGTGTGTGTACGGGGGGATTTAGATTGGTACCTCGAGGACATAGGTCAGAGAAGGACTTATTGAGAAGTTAATAAGTCTGCTGATCATGGGAGCGTAGGTATGTGCGTGACCTATGTGATGTGAAGTATGTTCGCCTCCATTATGTGTGATTGTTGTTATTTGAGAACGATTCCTGAGAGATTCGGAATGCGTGGTCCTTATGTACGTGATGTACCGGGATTAGATAGCAGAGTATGTGTGCACCGTAGCTTAGTCTCGGGGTGCCAGTATTGTATATTTATGATGGGAATAATATACTGTTAATTGAAATGAACTGTTATGTATAAATGGGAGTATAAATAATAGCAACGCTTTTGTAAAGATAAAATGGAAAATCTCTAGTAATTAGTATTACTAATATGGGAAACTGAGAAGAAAAGTAAAACTCTCTGTTGAAATGAAGATGACGGAATTAAATCATGAATCGTATAGCAATGTTAGATTTTGTATTGGACTAGTTAGATATGGGAATAACTAGAATGGGTACGGGTACGATAGGAGTGCACAAGTAGTTGAGAGGTGAGGAACTCATGTGAGTGCACACACTATCATGTACTTTATATTCACTGTTTAATGATATTAAACACTTGCTATTTTTAAACTGTTTTCACAATCGGGCTCTAACCCGTTTTCTTTCAAATCTATTTTCTTGTAAAAACCTTTTAGGTGCCCAGCCACAAGGACACCAAGCATAGGAGTTCCATTCTTGTGACGTACTGTAGCTGCTGTGGAAGTTACAGGACCTTGACAGTAGACGCCTCCACTTTCGATCTTGACTCTATATTATCAGATTTTCTCATCTGTTGGGCATGTCGCCCTATTTCTTTTAGAGACACTTTATCTATTAAGTTATTTTAGATTTTGGGGTTGTAATTAATTTAGTGATGCAGACTTGATATTTGTTTATTTCAGTATTCAGATTGTTGTGAGGAGTATTCCTCTAGACTCATTATTATTTTATGGTTATTCTATTGTGACTATGTTGTGGTGATTACGCTAGCATTTCATAATCTAATTATTGCATGTTAATCGGATTTAATTAAAATTGACAACCTACTTTTTAAATATTAGGTGGCTAGTAATTGTTAAAATGTTTTTTGACAGTGATGCTATGAACTGAACCAACTTGGCATTTTGTATTAATTTAATAAAGGAGTAGCTAACCAATATTTAATTAGTCGGGGTGTCACACTGCTTTGGTAAGATTAGTAAGTAATTTCATGTGTTAATTCCTTTCTACACCAATTCTACCAATTTTCAATAGATTAATCATGGTTTTCTGCACATCAAACACTGTTTTTATTACTTTCAGCATGCTAGGCTAGATTTTCTAAGGCCGGAATACATGAACCCAGCCTGATGTGTTAGTTGCATGTGTATAAAATTAATCCTCTGAATTTAGTGATTGATTACGACCGTATTGCATAGGAACACAACAATTGTAGATCTTTATATCTCGTTTTCCTCTGGGTAATCGGGATGATTTAGAATGAAATTCGAGTGTAACTATCGCGATGCTGATTTACTCGTCCTCAGATTAAGTATGATGCGAGCTTGAACCTCATATACGTAATGCTTGGGAGTACTAAATTTCGGGTCTAATTAATCAGTTAAATTTATGATTAATATTATAACTGCAATACATAGGGTTGGGGGATTGTATTCCCGTTCTGTTTTTCTCGTCACTTAGTTCAAAAGTTTCAAATCATCTTTCATCAGTATTTTAGGTAGTTTAGTGTAATTGCATCTCTTCATAAGTTCATAATTGCATTTAGTATAGTCATTCTCAAAACCAAATCATTTTCCCCTTCTTTTTAGAGTCAGAGTTAGGATTCGCTCATCTTTCCCGTCATTACAACTTCGTTGTCCTTTTTCCCTGAGGATCGATGCCCGACTTATCGGATTATTACTTGAGCGACAGGCTTGCACTTGATCCTAGAGAGTACGCACTTCTGAGATACATTCTGAGTCGCGTCAAGTTTTTGGTGCCGTTGCCGGGGAATTAGGTAGACTTAGGATTAGATCGAGTCAATCTATAGCTTTGACAAAAAAAATTCCAAAAACATAAAAAAAATTCAAAAAGCATAAAAAGATTCACCATCATCTCTCACAAGCCATTAATGCAAAATTCTGAACTCACTCCCACACCTCATAATACTCCAACCAGCATTCACGAAAATCCAATAGTTGAGTACAACCCCGATAGCCCCCACACTCCTAACGCCCCACAGTTATGGATTCCACCTCCCACACCGTCACACTCAATCTCAAATAACACTCCGTTTTCTTTCTTAGGACACACCTCCTAGCACACTTCGAGTACACCAAGTGAGAGCACCGAGTCGTTAAGTGAGGGAGAGATGTCACAACACAGTAATGCACCTGCCGGTGAGGAAAAATCCCCATACCGCCCGCTGAGAGAATTCTTATATCCCGAGGGCACTGTCACTCCACGATGCATTATACTCCCGTATAATGTCGGGAAATTCCGTTTCAAAGGGATGATCCAGATGTTACCTCATTACCATGGTATGGATTCTGAAAAACCATATCTTCACATTAGGGAATTTGAGGATGTGTACGATACTCTCAATGATCAAACTTGCACACAAGAGGTGATTCGCCTCAAACTCTTCCCCTTATCGCTCAAAGATAAATCTAAGACCTGCCTATGGTATTTACCTCCAAGCTCGATTCCATCTTGGAACGAGTTGCAATCGATATTTCTCAAGAAATTATTCCCACCACATCGAACAATCTCCATAAAGGCTCAAATTCAAGCGTTCAGACAATCTGAAAATGAGCCATTTAATCGATGTTACGAGCGTTTCAATGAGTTAGTTACTTCATGCCCCCATCATGGATTTGATGCAGCGCAAATAATTTCTTTTCTCTATAATGGGCTGAACCTTAACTCCAAACAACTCGTTGAAACTATGGGTAGTGGTCCTTTTGTCGACTTAGACGCCCACGATGCTGAGCTTCACCTAAGGTATGTCGCCGAGACTACCCAATCTTGGGATACATCTGACCCTAATGCTTAAAATCGAAATCGTCAAGTGACCACCACTCCATCTACGCCCGACCTATTTTATGTAGAAAAGAGTTCTATAGCGGACAGTCCGATAGATATACTTGAGAAAGAAGTGCGAGACCTACGTGGGATATGTGGAAGAGGACCAACTGAATCCATACCAAACCCTTTCGAGAAGGTGTGTGCGATTTGTGAGGCAGGTCATTCAACTGAGGAATGCCCAACTATACCCGCCTACAAGGTGATGTTTCAAGAGCAAGTTAGTGGTATAGGAGGTTTTAAGGGTAATTTCGGTGCACCGCACGAGAATTATTATAACCCTTCATGGAAAAACCATCCTAGTTTCAACTATGGGAAACAACATGCTGCGATGAACCCTACTTGCCATGTTGCCCCTCTTCCACCACAACACTTTCAACAAGCCCCACACATGCAAGGACATGTGCAAGCACCACCACCTCAAGGAGCTTATATCCTGCCACCGCGGAGAACTCTCGAGGATACCATGAATCAATTTATCACAAGCCAGACTGCAACCAATGCTAAATATGATCGTCTGATTAGCGACATAAATGCAAATCTGTCAAAGATACAATCCTCGTTGAGTGTTCACGAGAAGAGCAAGTTTCCTGCCCAAGGCCAAAGACCTTGCCAAGGTAAAACTAATGTTAACTCCACCTCTACTGAACATCAGGAGCAATGTCAAGCTGTGACCACTCTTCGTAGTGGGAGAGTCGTTGATTTATCACCTCCCCCACACGACATAACGAAAGACAAGGAGATTTTATCCGGCACGAAAGAGGCCGAAGATGTCTCCTTGAATGAGAGTGATAAAGAAGACACTAGTGAGCCCGAGGTAGTAGTGAAACCACCCTCCGCGGAACCGTTTCCTCAAAGGTTGATTCCCTCCCATAAAGGAAACCCACATGAAGACGTGCTAGAAGTACTAAAGCAAGTAAAGTTGAACTTACCTTTCCTTGACGCCATTAAGAAAATTCCAGCTTATGCAAAAGTCATCAAAGACTTGTTGACGGTAAAGAGAAAGATGAAGGTAAAAAAGAATGTCTTTCTAGCACAAAACGTGAGCTCCATTCTACTAAATGATCTCCCGCCTAAATTCAAAGATCCCGGTGCACCCACCATTTCCTGCATCATTGGAGAAAATAAAATCGAAAAAGCCTTACTTGACTTGGGAACAAGTGTCAATATCCTCCCTTACTCCATCTATAGGCAACTTGATTTGGGAGACCTCAAGCCCATAAAGGCCACTCTCCAATTAGCGGATCGAACGGTGAAGATCCCAAGAGGCATAGTCGAGGACGTGATCGTCCAAGTTGACACTTTCTACTTCCCGGTAGACTTTGTCATTTGGGACACGGAGCCCTCCTTCCACTCGAGCAACCATGTTCCCATCATCCTTGGGCGCCCATTCTTAGCTACGGCTAACGCAATCATCAATACTCGGAATGGGAGAATGCAACTCACCTTCGGGAATATGACCTTAGAGACCAACATCTTCCACATAGCCCAATATACGGGGGAAGAAGATGATCTTCATGCGGTGAGCTTCATAGATGAGATAGTAGAGGAGTACTTTAAGGAGAATTATTGTGGTGACGCTTCAGGGTCCTGTTTAGTGGCGAAACACGAGAGTGAGGGGACGTACACCGACTTCGAGAGGGAGGTTAAGGAGTTGAGAGAGTTACTCGATGAGAGTGCGTCGAACGAGGACGCGAGAGATGTTAATTGGGTTTCTAGATTCGAGGAGTTACCTCTGAGGGATACACGCATGGTTCCTTCCAGCGACAAATTTCCAACCCTTGAATTAAAGAAACTTCCCTCCCATATTAAATATGCATACCTAGGAGAGGATGAGACATTTCCTGTTGTTGTATCCTCTAGCCTAAACGAAGAGCAGGAGGGTAAATTATTGAAAATTTTGAGGAAGCACCAAAGTGCTTTTGGTTGGTACATTGCTGATTTGAAGGGGATAAGTCCTTTGATTTGCACTCACAAGATCCATCTCGAAGAGGATGTTAATCCCTCAAAAGAAATGCAAAGAAGGCTAAATCCCAACATGAAAGAAGTAGTGAGAACCGAGATTATCAAGTTATTGGATGCTGGGATTATCTACCCAATCTCGGATAGCAAGTGGGTGAGACCCATTCAATTCGTCCCAAAGAAGTTGGGTATGACAGTGATTGAGAATGCTAAGGGAGAGCTGGTTCCCCAACATACTACCACCGGGTGGTGCGTTTGCATTGATTACCGGAAACTCAATGCGGGAACTAGGAAAGACCATTTCCCTTTACCATTTATTGACCAAATTCTTGAGAGAGTAGCGGGCCACCCTTACTATTGCTTCCTTGATGGTCATTCAGGATATAACCAGATTGAGGTAGATGTACTTGACCAAGAGAAAACGACCTTCACTTGCCCTTTTGGTACGTTTGCCTATAAACATATGCCATTCGACTTGTGTAATGCACCCACGACCTTTCAAAGGTGCATGTTGAGCCTATTTAGCGACATGGTCGAGAGAGGACTCGAAGTGTTCATGGATGATTTCGGCATTTTTGGCACCTCTTTTGACCTTTGTCTCGAAAAATTGGAAAAAGTACTTGCCCGGTGTGTGGAAAAGAACTTAGTACTGAATTGGGAGAAATGCCATTTCATGGTCACCGAGGGAATAGTTCTTGGCCACATAGTATCATCCAAGGGAATAGAAGTTGATAGGGCAAACATAGATGTCATAGCTGATCTCCTCCCACCAAAATTGCTCAAGGACGTGCGCTCTTTCTTGGGCCATGCGAGGTTTTATCGAAGGTTGATTAAGGACTTTAGCACCATCGCTCGACCCTTAAGAAACCTACTCATGAAGGACACCCCATTCAAGTGGAAGGAAGCATGCCAAAGCTCTTTTGAAAAACTAAAAACCATGCTTGTGTCCACTCCCATCATGCAAGTTTCAGATTGGTCCTTACCATTCGAACTTATGTGTGATGCTAGCGATTATGCGATAGGGGCTATTTTGGGTCAAAGAAAAGATAAGCAAGCTCATGTCATCTACTACGCTAGCCAAACTCTTACCGGACCATAACTCAACTACTCTACCATGGAGAAGGAGTTGCTAGAGGTAGTCTTTGCCCTTGATAAATTCCGGTCATACCTCATCGGTTCTCCCATTACTTGATTCACCGACCACACGGCTTTGAAATACCTACTTGCAAAGAAAGATGAGCAACTTTTTGCTACCTCTTCTTTGCCCTGGTTTGCGAATATAGTGAATTACCTTGTCATGGGAGCCATCCCTCCCGATTGGACACCGCAAGATAAGAAGAGGTTTACTACTTGGTCGCGCATGTTCTTTTACGATGATCCCTTCCTTTTTAAATATTGCACCAACCAAATCATCCGACGATGTGTACCGGATGATGAGATCCCGAAGGTCATCCAGTTTTGTCATTCGAAAGCTTGTGGAGGCCACTTTTTGACGAAAAAGATGGCCGCAAAAATTCTGCAATGCGGTCTCTATTGGCCCACAATATTTCGGGATGTAAATGTTGCTTGAAAAGCTTACAATAGGTGCCAATGGATAGGAGCCATTACCCGATGAGACATGATGCCTCTTACCCCCATACTCATCATTGAGATCTTCGACTGTTAGGGTATTGACTTCATGGGTCCCTTCCCCCCGTCCTTTGGTTTCCTATACATCCTTGTCGCGGTAGACTACGTTTCTAAATGGGTGGAAGCTATAGCTACTAAGACAAATGACAACAAAGGGGTGATAAAATTCCCGCAGGAGCACATACTTTCCCGTTTCGGTGCACCGAAAGCGATAATCAGCGATAATGGCACACACTTTTGCAATATGCCATTCGAGAAGCTAATGAGAAAGTATGGTGTCGTTCATAGGGTTGGAACGACTTATCACCCGCAAACGAATGGGCAGGCCGAACTAGCGAATCGAGAAATTAAGAACATTATTGAAAAGACCGTCAATCCTACCCGGAAAGATTGGTCACTTAGATTGAACGATTTGCTATGGGCCTATCGTACCGCATATAAAAATCAACTCGGCATGTCCCCTTTACGCTTTGTGTATGGAAAACCTTGCCATCTTCCCCGTTGAACTAGAGCACAAGGCGTATTAGGCGATTAAGCAATTAAATTATTCCATGGATAAGGCCGGTGAAGCCCGCAAGCTTCAATTGAATGAGTTAGAAGAACTACGCAATGATGCGTATGAGAATGCTAAAATTTCCAAAGAAAGGATGAAACTCGCTCACGATAACATCATTCGACGCAAAGAGTTTCTTCTGGGGCAAAAAGTTCTTCTCTATAACTCTCGGCTTCATCTCTTTCTGGGCAAGTTGCGATCACGATGGTCTGTCCCGTTCGTTGTGAAGAATGTTTTCCCTCACGGAGCTGTTGAATTAGATGATTTAAAAGGGGGAAATACATTAAAAGTGAATGGACAATGCCTAAATCCATATCTAGAGGTGTGTGTGGGAAGAAGTTGACACCGTCTGGTTGTCGTACCCCATTTACGGGGTAGAGTGAGCTATTATAGCGAGGTCGTCGCACCCCCGACGCGTATGGGGTGAGAGTCGTGTGTGTAGTGAGCGTCGATAGGATCAAAGTGCATTCGGGAAAAAGCATTCGCATGTTTTGGGAATATTTCATCCAGTTGCGTTGGTCATTGGTTTCGAGAGGTTTTGATCCAAATCGATATGGAGCATATTGCGAAAGTGAAACGTTTCGGAGAAGAGAGATCGAAACCAAGTTAGGGGGAAATCCAGCCCAAAAATTAGATTCGAATTGGTTCCTTTTTTTAGGGCAGGATCGGTTCCTTTAAATTTATGGCGGACCGGTCCGCTAGTCAGATTTGCCTGAATAATAACAGACCGGACCGGTCCGATCCCCAGGCAGACCAGTCCGCTTTCTGCAGGTCTATTTTTTCCCTTCCCTAGATTTACCCCCCTTTTCTCCAATCCCATTCATTACCTCCAATTCATTTCCCCAACTCCCAACCCTAACCTTTCCCTGTGACACCCCGACTAATTAAATACCGGGTAGCTACTCCTTTATTAAATCAATACAAAATGCCAAGTTGGTTCAGTTAATAGCATCACTGTCGAAAACATTTTTATAATTACTAACCACCTAGTATTTAAAAATTAAGTTGCCAAATTTTATTTTAAGTCTGATTAACATGCAAGAAGAGAATAATGGAAGAACAACATAATCCATTCACCAAAATGAAGTAATGGAATAACCAACAAATAAATATAAGTCCAGAGGGAAAACTCCTCACCACAATCCCACGAATGAAATAATAACATAAATCTGAATCCTGAATTAATTACATGCCCGGAATCTGAATAACTGGAATAAATGAAAAGCCTCTAAAAGAAATGGGCGACATGCCCTACAACTGATAAATACTGAATACGGAGTCAAGATGGATGAAGCGTCTACAAGCAAGATCCTGTAACTTCCACAAACATCTACAGCTCGTCATCTGAATGAGGATCCTAAGCATGGTGTCCTTGCGGCTGGGCACCTAAAATGGTTTTTACAAAAATAGGTTTGAAAGCAAATGGGTCAGAGCCCGAAAGTGGAAATCATTTTAAAAACAGCAAGTGTTTTAACAACATTAAAACATTAAATGCAACATACATGTTAGGACGTGCACTCACATGAAATTCTCACCTCTCGACTACATGTGCACTTCCTAACGTACCGTACCCATCTAAATGCCATACATATCTAACCAAACCGTAATAAGTTCTACCCCTTACTACTCGATTCCCATAATACATTCTAGCGTTATCAAATAATTAGAGGGCTTTACTTAAACTCAGATTCTCAATTAGTAATACAATTCACTATCAAGTAACCGGTTATGTATTTCTCAAAACAATACCATAATTATATTCACAATATTAACATGAAAGTTCCCATTAATTAAATGTATATTATTCACGTCATAAATATACAATACAAGCACCCCGAGAACTAGCTGCGGTGCACACATACTCTGTTATCCATCCCGGTACATCACGTACATAAGGATTACGCATTCCGAATCTCTCAGTAATCGTTCAGATAACAACATCACAAATAATGGAGGCGAACACAGTCACATCACAAGGGTCACACACAAACCTGCGCTCCCACGATCAGCAGACTTATTAACATCCCAATAAGTCCTTCTCTGACCTATGTTCATCGCGGTGACCAGTCTAAATCCGGGCAACACAAGGATTAGAGGGCCCTAAGCGAACGCAAACCTCCCGTGATAGCAAGTATGGTAGGTATGTCATACACATAAAATCAATACATATACTAAGTATGCACACATATTTGTAATCACCATAATATATTGGTGGTACACTTCTCAATCTCGTACCGACATATAATGATACACAATTTATATGTTCCCGATTAATATAGTAATTTAGGCCGTCAAAATTTCTCGCATCGTAATAGACACTCACGTCCTACTTCATAATTTCCCTTAGGCTCAAACTACACTTTTAGGTTTGACTCCTCATTATATCCCAAACATCCCAAATATATCAATTAATCATCAAGGGAAGGTTATCTCTACATATACACAAGGTTACGGGACACTCGGGATCAAAACAGGCTAAAAAGCCTAAAATGTCAACTCGTTAGAAGTCTCGTTCGAACGAGGCTGTTCGAACGAGAGGTCGTTCGAACGAACTGGGCTTCTAACGAGATCTCGTTCGAACGAAAGTCTTCGAACGAACATCCCTCTCGTTAGAACCCAAACTGTCAACTCGTTAGAAGCTCGTTCGAACGAGCTCGTTCGAACGACCTGGGCAGGTCTTCTAACGAGTGGCTAGATTCGAGCCCAGAAATTTCTAATCTCGTTTTTCCAACTTTCTTCACTCCTAATCCCTCATAAAAATCGTTCCAACATCAATTTAAGGTTCCTAATTCGTACTAAACATTCATGGATCATAACTAAACGTTTATATAGGGCCAATACAACTTAATCATCATCAATTCATCAAATCCCTCTATTTATCCCCCAAATTACATGAACATGAACCCTAAAATTTATAAATCATCAATGAGCCTAATAAATCCATTTTTGTTTCATCCAAATTATAAATCATCATAATAATCATCTAAATACAAATCTACATGCGATTCCTCATCAAAAATGTAATTTTCACTTCCAATTAAAATGGGTTTTTCATTAATTCCCAAGAACAATAAGATTTTATCAATTCCTACACATGGAAGAAGCATTCTCTGAAATTAATTGGAATTAAACCACTTGCCTTAATAGAATCTCTGATTTTGATGACGGATTGATGGAGTATTCTCTTTCTCTCTCTGCAGAATTCCTCTATCTCTCTCAACAAGCTTTTCTTCTCCAAGGTCAATGGTGGCTAGGGTTTGTGCTTTAGGAACTCTTTGGAACAATTTCAATAACCTCCGTAGTCTATTTGTTATTAGTGGGCTTAGTGGGTTATTGCCAAATCAGATATTAATTCCCAATTTTCGTAGGTTTTAATTCCCAAAAATCCAAAATTACCAAACTACCCTTATACGTTGCCGGCATGGCCTAAAAATGCCCCGGGACCCAAACTAAACCCCCGGCTAGTGTTTTCTGACTATTTTGACCCTTCCGGACGCGTTGGCGCACTCAAAATGACCATATGGTTAATAAAAATAAAATTTACTTTTTAATTATCATAATTATATACCATGACGCGACTGTCACACGCGTCTCAACAATATTTCCAAATTGCCGTATTTCAATCTCACGATAAATTTCATAATTCAATATTCATATATAATCATATATGCACATTACAATCAAATACCAACTCGCATCTCGCTAGTATTTTAATCCGGATTAATTTCCAATTAATTACGCATTTAATCCAATTAATCCCATAAATAAATATCACAAAAATACGAGGTATTACATACTTCCCCCCTAATAACTGAATTTCGTCCCGAAATTCGGAACTAGAAAGTACCTGGTAAGAACAACTCTGGATAACGTTCGCGCATCTCATCCTCGCGCTCCCATGTGGACTCCTCGACATTATGATGTCGCCACTGAACACGCACTAACGGAACTATCTTTGACCGCAGTTTCCGCTCACTTTGGTCCAAAATAGCAATCGGCCCCTCCTCGTAGGAGCTATCGGGTTGGAGATCGATGTCCTCCAAAGTAGTGTGAGAATGAGCCAAATCGTCTCTAAGATATTTCCTTAGCGAGGAAATATGAAATACATCGTGAATCCGATGCAAATGCTCCGGTAATCCAAGTCTGTACGCAATCGGTCCAATCCGCTCAATAATAGGAAATGGTCCCATATATCTCGGTGACAACTTCCCTTTCTTCCCGAAATGCATAATCCCCTTCATAGGAGATACTCTGAGCAAAACCTGGTCCCCCACTTGGAACTCCCTGAAGAACCTCTTCGCATCAGCATAGCTCTTCTGCCGATCCTGAGCTACCCGAATGCGACTCCGTATCAATTCTATCCTCGCCGAAGTATCCTGAATCACTTCCAGCCCAAGTAGTTTGTTGTCCCCCACCTCCAAACAACATGCTGGGGAACGACAAGGTCTACCGTACAACGCCTCAAATGGAGCCATGCCAATGGTGAACTGGTAGGAGTTGTTGTAAGAAAACTCCACCAGTGGAAGATACTGCTCCCATCCACCCCCAAAATCAATGATACTCATACGTAGCATGTCCTCCAACATCTGGTTTGTACGCTCGGTCTGCCCATCGGTCTGCGGGTGATACGCCGTACTCAACCGCAATTCCGTGCCCATGGCCTCCTGAAAACTCTCCCAAAACCGTGAAACAAATATCTTATCTCGGTCAGACATGATATTTAGGGGCACACCGTGAAGTCTCACTATCTCAGAAATAAAGAGCTGGGCATACTGTCCCGTAGTGTAGTCTGTCCTTACGGGTAGAAAATGAGCGACTTTGGACAACCTGTCCACAATTACCCAAATAGAGTCGTGACCTCTCTGTGACGTAGGCAACCCCATGATAAAGTCCATGGAGATGCTCTCCCACATCCACATCGGGATCTCTAATGGCTATAGCAGTCATGTCGGTCTCTGATGATCCACTTTTACTAGCTGACAAGTGGCGCATTTTGAAACAAACACGGTAATATCTCTCTTCATCCCGCTCCACCAATACTGACGTCTCATGTCTTGGTATATTTTATCCCCTCTGGGATGTGCTGCGAACCGTGAGCCATGCGACTCTGCCATCACCTTGTGCCGCAATACCTCCCCTTCCGGAACTACCAAGCTCCCATTGAAGCGTAATCCCCCGTCTGAGCTAACGGTATAGGACTCGGCTCCCTCTGCTAATAATCGAACTATCTGCTCCTGATAGAACGAGTCATTTGCCTGTGCCCTTACTATCTTCGTGACAATCTGCGGTGTAACGGTCATCACAAACATGAACGATCGGGCCACTACATCCTGGTATCCCAATTCCTTCCACTTGGCCTTCCACACCCCTGCCACTTCATCTGCTGGCCTACGGCTCAACGCGTCTGCTACCACGTTAGCCTTCCCCGGGTGATACTGGATATCAAACTGATAGTCCTTCACAAACTCAAGCCACCTTCGCTGCCGCATGTTCAACTCTTTTTGCGTGAATAGGTACTGTAGGGACTTGTGGTCTGTGAACAATCGAAACTTTTCCCCCAAAAGGTAATGTCTCCAAATCCGAAGGGCAAATACAACTGCCGCCAACTCCAAGTCATGAGTAGGGTAATTCTTCTCGTGAGGCTTTAGCTTACGGGATACATAAGCTATGGCCTGACTCTCCTGCTGCAATACACCTCCAAGTCCTTGTAAGGACGCATCGGTGTAGACTAGATACGCAACTCCCGGTCTCGGCAATGCTAACACAGGTGCTGAGGTCAACTTATCCTTCAACTCATCAAATGCTAACTGACAGGCATCACTCCAGATGAACGGCACACCTTTACGAGTCAGATGTGTCAAAGGACCTGCTATCTTCGAAAATCCCCGAATGAACCTCCTGTAGTATCCTACTAGACCCAAGAAACTATGGATCTCCGTTGGTGTCGTGGGCTATCCCCACTCCCTCACCGCGGATACCTTCCCCGGATAAACAGATATTCCCCGGTCGGAAATAATATGTCCCAAAAACTGGACCTCCTTCAGCCAAAACCCGCATTTCTCATATTTTGCATACAGCTCGTTCTGACGTAGTGTCTGCAAAACTTGTCTCAAATGCTCGGCGTGCTCCTCCTCAGTCTGGGAGTAAACCAGAATATCATCGATGAAGACAATGACAAACTGATCTAGGAAATCCCTGAACACCCTATTCATCAAGTCCATAAACACGGCTGGAGCATTGGTCAAACCAAAAGTCATATCCGGAAACTCGTAAGATCCATATCTCGATAAGAACGCAGTCTTCGAGACATCCTCCTCCCTGATACGCAACTGATGGAATCCCGATCGCAAATCAATCTTCGAGAAGAAAAAAGCTTCTCTCAACTGGTCGAATAGGTCATCGATTCGAGGCAACAGATACTTGTTCCGTATCGTGACCTTATTCAACTCTCGGTAGTCCACACACAATCTCAGTGAACCATCTCTCTTCTTCACGAACAACACAGGGGCACCCCACGGTGAAGTACTCTTCTGAATAAACCCCTGTCCCAACAACTGCTCAATCTGATCCCGTAACTCCCTCATCTCAGCTGGAGCCATACGGTACGGTGCGCGTGCTATAGGTCTCGTATCTGGCAATAAGTCTATGACAAAGTCTATCTCTCGACTGGGGGGTAGGCCCGGTATCTCCTGAAACACATCTGAATACTCCCTGACAACTGGGATCGAATTTAAAGGAATCACAACCTCCTTAGAGGTATCCTCCTCTAAGTAATAAAAATGAGCGGTCGAGCCTCCCTCTGGGCGAGGCATCGCCACTACAAAAATCTTTTGCCCCGGAATGGCAAAAACAATGCTCCCACCGAAGCAATCAATCATGGCTCTATAATCAGCGAGCCAATCCATACCGATAATCACATCGTGCACATGCATATCTAATACCAACATATATGCAGGTAATACCAGACTACCAATCTCTACCCCCACTCCCCGGCATATAAAGAAAATAAGTGACCCACTCCCCAATGGTGAGTCTACACACGTCACTGTGCTCTCTGTCGTGGCTAACAACCCTAAGGCTTTCGCAAAATGTGTAGCTATAAAACAGTGCATTGCCCCCGTATCAAACAAAACCCGACCCATAGTACCATGGATAGGAAACATACCCTCAATTGCGGGTGGTGCCTGTGGAGCTGCTGCCTGGTGGACGTTATAGATACGTCCATACTGTAACTGTCCCTGCTGCACAGGAACTGCTGGAATGGCTGGAAGAGCTGGCACCTGGGCTGGAGCTGGGAGGGCTGGTGGAAAAAGTGGCCTCTGTAGCTCATGTCGAGCACCCTGCTGCTGCTGCGGGGCCCTGCCCCTATCAGGACAGTCCTGACGTTTATGGCCAGTCTTGCCACAAACGAAACACTTCCCCGGGAAGTTTCCCCCTCTCTGTCCCTGCTGCCCCCGGCCCTGGTGGCCGTTACCGTTCCTCCACTGGCCCTGCTGGCCCTGCTGAAACTGCTGTTGACCATTCTGACCCTGCTAGTTCTGATGGCCGTTCGGACCCTGATGGACCTGCCGGAACCCTCCCTGTCCGTGCCTGAAATTCCCTGACCTGAAACTCTTGTGATCCCCCTGTTGGGAACCCTGGTCACCCTGTCTCTGCCCCTGAATAGAATGTGCCCCACTGGCACCATTTCCCCCAGTCCTGCCCTGATGGCTGGACTCTCCTGACCTCTTGCTTTCAGTCATGTGAAAGCGATGATCCTGGCAGTGTAACAGTGCAGCGTTAACCACATCAGAATAAGTGGCTAACGAGAGGTTCCCTAACAAGTGCTGACGAATCCTCCAAGTCAACCCGTCCGTAAATTTCTGTATCTTTTTCTCCTCTGTTGGTATTTCATCCGGAATAATATTCAACAGATCGGTGAATTCGTCCTCATACTCGGCCATAGTCTTACCCTCCTGCTTGAGGCTCATCAACTTCCTTCTCATCTCCGTGTGAACAGCTGACGGAAAGTACTTGCGGTCGAAACGCACCCAGAACTCCTGAATAGTGAGAGTGTCTCTCTCCTCAACGGTGGTGATAGACTCCCACCACTGCAATGCAGACCCCACTAGCTTAAAGGTAGCTAGTATCTGCTTCTGAACCTCAGTGCACTCATACATCCTCAAGTGCCGCTGAATATTCTTCCTCCACTGACTCGAAACTACCACATCGGAGCTACCTGCGAACTCCGGAGGGTGGGCTTTCTGAAAATCATTACGTACACATTCCCAAGCAGACGGGAATGCATGTGTCTGAACCGGCGCGTCTACTGGCGCCTGAGCTGGTGCCTGCTGAACTACGGCTAGTGCGGCATTTACCGCCTGGGCCACAATGGCTGCAACCTCGGCGGCATTCATCGTGCCCTGAACTGGTGCGGGCTGTGGTTCTGGCGTTGCATTCCTGGGAACCCGTTGTGCACGTCGTGGAGGCATCTGAAATAAGAATGAAGTTTATAAGTTCGCAGTTATAAACTTAAAATAGCTGAAGAACGTAGCATATACAAAAGAATACAACAGTCCTAAAATATAGGGCTCTACATCAAAGAAAGCTCAGCGGAAACATAATAAGCCGTACAGATCCTAATGGACACTAGAACCTGATGCTCTGATACCACCTGTGACACCCCGACTAATTAAATACCGGGTAGCTACTCCTTTATTAAATCAATACAAAATGCCAAGTTGGTTCAGTTAATAGCATCACTGTCGAAAACATTTTTATAATTACTAACCACCTACTATTTAAAAATTAAGTTGCCAAATTTTATTTTAAGTCTGATTAACATGCAAGAAGAGAATAATGGAAGAACAACATAATCCATTCACCAAAATGAAGTAATGGAATAACCAACAAATAAATATAAGTCCGGAGGGAAAACTCCTCACCACAATCCCACGAATGAAATAATAACATAAATCTGAATCCTGAATTAATTACATGCCCGAAATCTGAATAACTGGAATAAATGAAAAGCCTCTAAAAGAAATGGGCGACATGCCCTACAACTGATAAATACTGAATACGGAGTCAAGATGGATGAAGCGTCTACAAGCAAGATCCTGTAACTTCCACAAACAGCTACAGCTCATCATCTGAATGAGGATCCTAAGCATGGTGTCCTTGTGGCTGGGCACCTAAAATGGTTTTTACAAAAATAGGTTTGAAAGAAAATGGGTCAGAGCCCGAAAGTGGAAATCATTTTAAAAACAGCAAGTAATTTAACAACATTAAAACATTAAATGCAACATACATGTTAGGACGTGCACTCACATGAAATTCTCACCTCTCGACTACATGTGCACTTCCTAACGTACCGTACCCATTTAAATGCCATACATATCTAACCAAACCGTAATAAGTTCTACCCCTTACTACTCGATTCCCATAATACATTCTAGTGTTATCAAATAAATAGAGGGATTTACTTAAACTCAGATTCTCAATTAGTAATACAATTCACTATCAAGTAACCGGTTATGTATTTCTCAAAACAATACCATAATTATATTCACAATATTAACATGAAAGTTCCCATTAATTAAATGTATATTATTAACGTCATAAATATACAATACAAGCACCCCGAGAACTAGCTGCGGTGCACACATACTCTGCTATCCATCCCGGTACATCACGTACATAAGGATTACGCATTCCGAATCTCTCAGGAATCGTTCAGATAACAACATCACAAATAATGGAGGCGAACACAGTCACATCACATGGGTCACGCACATACCTGCGCTCCCACGATCAGCAGACTTATTAACATCCCAATAAGTCCTTCTCTGACCTATGTTCATCAAGGTAACCAGTCTAAATCCGGGCAACACAAGGATTAGAGGGCCCTAAGCGAACGCAAACCTCCCGTGATAGCAAGTATGGTAAGTATGTCATACACATAAAATCAATACATATACTAAGTATGCACACATCTTAGTAATCACCATAATATATTGGTGGTACACTTCTCAATCTCGTACCGACATATAATGCTACACAATTTATATGTTCCCGATTAATATAGTAATTTAGGCCGTCAATATTTCTCGCATCGTAATAGACACTCACGTCCTACTTCATAATTTCCCTTAGGCTCAAACTACACTTCTAGGTTTGACTCCTCATTATATCCCAAACATCCCAAATATATCAATTAATCATCAAGGGAAGGTTATCTCTACATATACACAAGGTTACGGGACACTCGGGGATCAAAACAGGCTAAAAAGCCTAAACCGTCAACTCGTTAGAAGTCTCGTTCGAACGAGAGTTCGTTCGAACGAACTGGGCCTTCTAACGAGATCTCGTTCGAACGAAAGTCTTCGAACGAACATCCCTCTCGTTAGAACCCAAACTGTCAACTCGTTAGAAGCTCGTTCGAACGAGCTCGTTCGAACGACCTGGGCAGGTCTTCTAACGAGTGGCCAGATTTGAGCCCAGAAATTTCTAATCTCGTTTTTCCAACTTTCTTCACTCCTAATCCCTCATAAAAATCGTTCCAACATCAATTTAAGGTTCCTAATTCGTACTAAACATTCATGGATCATAACTAAACGTTTATATAGGGCCAATACAACTTAATCATCATCAATTCATCAAATCCCTCCATTTATCCCCCAAATTACATGAACATGAACCCTAAAATTTATAAATCATCAATGAGCCTAATAAATCCATTTTTGTTTCATCCAAATTATAATATCATCATAATAATCATCTAAATACAAATCTACATGTGATTCCTCATCAAAAATGTAATTTTCACTTCCAATTAAAATGGGTTTTTCATTAATTCCCAAGAACAATAAAGTTTTATCAATTCCTACACATGGAAGAAGCATTCTCTGAAATTAATTGGAATTAAACCACTTGCCTTAATAGAATCTCTGATTTTGATGACGGATTGATGGAGTATTCTCTTTCTCTCTCTGCAGAATTCCTCTATCTCTCTCAACAAGCTTTTCTTCTCCAAGGTCAATGGTGGCTAGGGTTTGTGCTTTAGGAACTCTTTGGAACAATTTCAAAAACCTCCGTAGTCTATTTGGTTATTAGTGGGCTTAGTGGGTTATTGCCAAATCAGATATTAATTCCCAATTTTCATAGGTTTTAATTCCCAAAAATCCAAAATTACCAAACTACCCTTATACGTTGCCGGCATGGCCTAAAAATGCCCCGGGACCCAAACTAAACCCCCGGCTAGTGTTTTCTGACTATTTCGACCCTTCCGGATGCGTTGGCGCACTTAAAACGACCATATGGTTAATATAAATAAAATTCACTTTTTAATTATCATAATTATATACCATGACGCGACTGTCACATGCGTCTCAACAAGCTTTCCAAATTGCCGTATTCAAATCTCACGACAAATTTCATAATTCAATATTCATATATAATCATATATGCACATTACAATCAAATACCAACTCGCATCTCGCTAGTATTTTAATCCGGATTAATTTCTAATTAATTACGCATTTAATCTAATTAATCCCATAAATAAATATCACAAAAATACGGGGTATTACATTCCCTCCCAAATTCACCCCCTTTTCCCTCCAAATTCAACCCCTACCCCCACCCTTTCACATATAAATACACACCCAAACCCTCCATTCCCTCCACACCTTCAACCAAACTCCTCTCTTCTCCCTCCCTAATTTTCCAAGAAAAAATCTTTCTTGTTTTCATGGCTCAATGCGCTGCCCCCACCAAGTATGACTCCACCGACATCCTCCCCTCTGGTCATGGCGAGTTCCGTTCCCGCCAAGAGGAGCGATGGTGCCATCGGTTCTTCGGTCTGGATCGCAAACTCCATATGGAGCGCGCTGTCCAATGGACCAGACTGCCCAACTCCGTCATCGCCCTATTCATGGCTAGGGGCTAGTGCTGATTCCTCAATGAACCCTATGAAGCGGTTTGGGCAACCGAGGTCCGAGCCTTTTATGGAACCATTGTTAGGACGGGCAAATTCGAGGCCCAAGCTTACGTGGATGGGAATGTCATCCCATTTTCATTGGCTCTTCTCATAGCTAAGTTGGCCGAGTACGCTGTTTCGGACGTTCAAGACTTCACCTATCCACGAAACGTCCCTCCGATCGCCAAAGATGTGATCATGGAACGCATTGCCCCGAATGTTCCATGGATGGGGCAAACTGTCACCGTTGGACACCTTAACGAGAAGGCGCACCTCATTTTACAGATTTTGTGCCCCAACATATTGCAAACGTCCAACGATTCCGCCATGCAGCCCCGGCAGACCACTTTGACCTACCATCTATTTGGCCCACACACTTCCATCCACTTGGACCGCACCTTATACGCCGATATCATCAACGCGTCCTTGGATGAGAAAGGTGCAACCCCTTTGCCCTATGCCCGTTATGTTAACATATATAATCAATCATAAAATAGGTATACACACAACCTATATATACATATTCAGTAGGTATTCGCACAACCCAATTATCTTCATTCGTACGTAGTATATATCACTCGAATACTCACCGTAGTTTTTAATTTATGATTATTCTCACAATCGTATTTAATGGAGTATATTGTCTACTTTAAGGGAACTAGATACCCCTGGTTCTATTTCAGTAGCTAAGTCTTCCTTGCCCTACTGGTTCATTCCATAAGCCCACTCATGCTTTCTCGTAATTACATTCTCATTCTTACGAATTAATTATATTATCGTTTAATCCCGTTTAATCATTGTCTTCATTATCTCGATAAGACTTAATTCTCACAATCCTATCATGTACTACTGCAATATAATAAATCCTTCATTATATTCTAACAATGTCCCAAAAGATTTCCCGATAACAATTTAGGAGTTCTAAGCTAAAAAGGAAAATTTTCACATTTTATGGGCAACTGAATCGATTCGTTAGGAGGCCGAATCGATTTGCCTTGCCTAATCGATTCAAAATCCTGTTGTATCATCTTCTTCCTTAGGCAAGTGCGTTTTTCACCGTTAACACCCACATAACTTACATATTTCTTCACTAAACTTAAAACCAATTGACCCTAACCATTTTTACATATATGAGGATGATTTCTAACATAAATACAACATCAAAACCTTATAATTTTCATTCAAGAATGGATTTGAACATCTATTCCTCAAAACCCTAGGTTTTATGTTCTTCTACCATTATACATAAAAAAACCCCATTTAAATTTGCAGAGAATAACACAAAATCTCTAATTTATTATCCTCTACTGATATAAAATCATTGCATATGCAATTCTTACCAAACATGTGTTTAAATCATTCTTTTCTTCCAAGGATTATCACTTTAATCAAAATATGATGAAATCCTAGTCACCTGGGTATTATAACTTCAAATAACTTGTATATAAACACCTGCCTTTGATTGGGGGGGGGGGGGTCTGATTTCATGGATTAGTGATGGATTTTATTGTCTTCTCTATCAATCCTCACTCCTAGGTTGTTTGTGGTGCAAGATTGAGATGAAAATCTCTAAGAATCTCCTCAAAAGCTCTAAGGACTCTCTCCTTTTGTTCTCAAATGGACTCCCGTTGTATTTTGAGTTTTTAACCCTAGACCCTCTTATCTAACATCTGATAAAGGAGTTATAAATTCGTAGGTCTCCTAACCCTCATTTCCCAAATGATTGAAAGGCCCCCGTACGGTGCCGGTTTAGCCTAAAAATACCCTGGGACCCAATCGACACCCCCAGGTATACTATTTTTACTCTTTTGACCCTTATGGGGTCATCCTTGACCTCAAAATCATCATCCGAGTCACTCTATATAATCATCCTATCTCTACCTCAAATTAGTCAACATGCGACTCCCAGTTGAGACAAATCTAATTACGCCAATATCACTCGCTATTATGGGTAATAATTTCTATACGTTATTTACTATTCACTTAGTAAATATAATTCATAATATTAATCATTATCTCACTCTCGATTAATATTTAATAAGTACATTATTTCTCAATTCAATTAAATTACTTCTCTCACGCAATTTAAAATAAAGCTAATTAATTATCGAATTAATTAAATTCAAATAATAAAAAATACGGGGTCTTACATACTTCCCCCCTTACAAAGGAATTTCATCCCCGAAATTAGGTCATAACTGTGGTGAATAATTCTAGATATTTCTCTCGTAAGTCATCCTCCCCCTCCAACATAGACTCATCAACGCTGTGGTCTCCTCACTGAACTCTGATTAGTGGAACCCCCTTAGACCGCAATTTATGCTCACTATGATCCATAATAGCCACAGGTCTCTCCTCCTATGAGATGTCTGTCTGCAAATCAATCTCCTGAAGTGGAACGTGACGAAAAGCTCTCTCGCTCCTCCTGTACTTCTTCAGCTTCACTACATGGAACACATCGTGTATCTGTTGAAGATGCTCTAGTAATCCCAATCTGTATGCCACTGATTCCACTATCTCAATAATAGGGAAAGGTCCCACATATCTCGATGCTAGGTTCCCTTTCTTATCGAATCTTATGATCCCTACACCAAATCTGTCAAATTATCACGGTCATTGACCTTGACAAGTTGGACTTGTCAAGGTCAATGACCGTGACAATTCTGGGGGTGACAAATTTTGTTGTCACGAACTTATCACGATCATTGACCATGACAAGTTCATTAGAATTATCACGATCATATCACGGTCTATGACCTCGACAAGTTTTGTCACGGTCATTGACCGTGACAAGTTTTATTTTTCACGAACTTATCACGGTCAATGACCGTGATAATTCTGGGCAGAATTGAAAAAAAATCTGTTGGGCAGTATGGATACTACCACTGCCCAACAGTATATTTGTACCTATTATAAAAACGTTGTACCTATTCAAACATCATATATCCAAATAAAATAGAGATAATGTAAATATACATTTAAAACAATATGCATCACGATATAAAATATAATTCAAATGTAACAACTTAAAAAAATTCAATTCAAATAATGTCACTACATGTCTGGGGTAAGGTTTGCTCTGAGGAGGTGAGTAGGCCACACGATATACGAATTGACACACCCGACAATATACATCGTGCCGCATTGTTCCCGCAACCACAAGGGGGAGTTCTCCTTCCCAGGTATCACATGCGTGACGAGCACCTTGGACTCGATGTCTTGAAACAAACATCCATGAACTGGCATACCCTGGATGGTATTCGGGTCCCTCGATCCCCACCCTATCCGCTGACCATCAAATATGTCCAGTAAAAACATGCTCGGCCAACCAAGTGTCGACATCGGTTAGTTGAAGGGAGCCAAATAGGGGAGTGGATCATCAAAGTCCGCACGTGTCGGCGATAAAGCAGCGAGGTCCACATCCTCGTCCTCCACCACGTTTTTATTCCCTTTCCCCTTACGATTTTCGCCCAACGAACTCTTCATGAATGAAAACATATCTTGGACCGTCGCCTCCAAACGGAACAACTTTTCGTCATGTGAGTCCACCGTTCGAGCCAACCCTGTGTCGCTCGTCTCCAATCTGATGATCCTAGATTTGGCCACTCGTGAGCTCACCCCCTTGTCCTCCCCTTGTGATCAGTGCCAAGCACCTGACTGAGTGGGTATGTGGACAAATATGCCTTGTCGGCATCAGACTTTGACTCATGCACTTCCTTAAGCTTTGCCTGAAAAGATAAAAAGCACATGATTAGTAAAATAAGTAAATAAAAGAATTATAATGTAATTAACAAAAAGTAAACTGTCGGATATTACTTACAATCGTGGCCGCGATGCTCGGGGACACCTCCTTATCCTTCCCCTTCTTCGTCGGAATATCACATAAGTATCGAGTCGATGTGGCCTACCCCCAAGGCCACTCCCTGTCCCCTGAAATAAAATAAAGTAAAATTAGTATCGGCCCCGCAAAGTAAAATAATGCAGCATAATATATTTCTGTAGTTATAAAAAAATTAAATCTTACCATTATCCTATGCTCCACCTCGGCGTAAGACGTCCGACCGGAGTAGTGCACGTCGGTATTTTTTGCCCGATTTCCCTCCCCGATTGGCGAGATGCCAATTGTCGCTCCCCGATCTCATTGTCAATGAACTTTTTCCATTGTGCCAATGAGATCGGCTCCTTCGGCGGGACGGATTCACGCATTCGGATAACGGACTCTCGGGTCTTCCCAAAGTACCAAGTCCGCATATTTTTCTTTCACGTCTTGTGTTGCTCCCTCAACTGCTCCAAGACGAAATCGCGTTGCTTTGGATCTAGGCTGAATTGTTCCTGTCCAACAAATACAATGTTAGTTGCTAATAAATATAAATATAAATGTAAAATGAAATCGAAATTGAAATTGAAATATTCATATTCATATTCATATAAATATAAATATAAATACATTACCTGTAGTGCCAGCTAAATAGCTAACTTGAGCTTATTTGGCACCTCCCTCAAACTAGTGTACCTCGGGCTGATGATCGTCTTTACCAGCTCGAGGGATCTCGCTAATAGCCCCATCCTGTTCTCGATGGCCATCCCTAATTTTCCATATCTGGGGACCCTATGGGCCGAGGAGCCCTCGTCGCCTCCGCTACCATCGAGCCCAGACGACATCATCATAATCAGCATCATCATCCTCGCCTTAATACCTGAAGGAGATATTTGCTGTAAAAAAATATTGTTATTAGTACAAATCAAAATGAATTAGAAGAAGACATGAAAATATGTACAATTACTACAAATCCAAATGAATTGTTAATGTTTAACACCTCAATTCTGAATTCGAAAACAACAGCATCTAGCTCATAATATGTACAATTACTAAAAATCTAAAACATCCCCACCCCTACTGCCCACACACACTCACACTACACAAGAGTGAAAATGATAAAGTGCGAATAAATTAAAAGCATTAAAAATGGATTGATAAATTACAAATTGGAAAATTTATTACAAATTAAAAAATTATTTCAAATTCGGGCTATCATAAAAAATGGATTGATATTCGGTAGGAGCAACCAAGTCATCCACACTACTATTTAGACGCTTTGGTGCGTGTAGAACAATTGACCACGACTCGTTGTTGATATACTCCGAGTAAAACACTTGGTAAACCTTTTGAAATGCATAAACAAGCGGCTCATCGCTCACGTAGTCGTTGCTCTTCAACTTGGACAAGTCAACCATGATCAAATTGGTAACATGATTAACTTTACAAGCATTTTTATCCTCAACTCTTACCCAGTCATAGTAAAATACAACCTCTTTGAAGCTTATATAATCCAATTCAAATATATTTTGAATTACACCATAGTAAGTCATTTAAGCTTCAACGAGGTCTTTATCTTTTGCGCTCGCTCGAAAGAAAGTAAGAGCCTTGTATGAAATTCTCGCATTCTGTACATTTGTACTTTTCTCGTACACTTTGGCGCCGAATACATAACCGTTCAATCGATACTTTTTGTACTCTTGTGCCATGGATAAGGGTTCAATGGCTAGACGAGAAAGCCTCGATTGTTCTCACAGGCTTCATATTTTCTGCATATCACAAAATTAATCATGTATAAAATAATCTAAAATATTCTCAAATGATTGCACACCCTCTTCCCATAACTCATTTAATTCTTCTATCAAAGGAGCCACGCAGATGTCGATGTCGTCACTTGGTGCCTTTGGCCCAGGTATCAACAAAGACATCATCGAAAATTCAGGTCTCATACACTCTGAAGGAGGGAAGTTGAGTGGGGCTAGGATCACTAGCCATACACTCTGATTGGTACTTAGATTTTCAAATGGATTGAAACCATCTGTTGATATAGCCAAATGAATGTTGCGCTATTCTCGAGAAAAATCGCGATACTCATAATTTATCCTCTTCCAAGCTGTAGAATCAATAGGATGACGCATGAGATTACTCCCTACTTTTGCCCAAGCATTCCAAGTCATTGCCTCTGCTATCCATGGTACTGTGAAAAATAACTTTAATTTAGGCCCAACGGGAAAATATATCAACACTTTTTGAGGCACTTTTGAGCTTGTGCCTTCTTTACTAGTAGATTGGACATATCTAGGTTCATCGCAAACCGGACAACGATCGATATTTTCATACTCCCTTCGGCATAGTATGCAGTCATACACACAAGTATGAATCGATTTATACTTCATTCCCAAACCTTTCAAACTGTTCTTCATAACAGGATAGCTATTTAGAAGCGTATTCTCCTTAGGTAGTAATCCCTTCACCCATTTCAGAATTCTTGTCACGCTATTGCTAGACAAACCGTACTATATCTTCAAACTATGCAAACCAACCATGGAATATAAAGTTGTTTGATCTTTCTCACAGCCAGAGTATAACGGTTGGGTCGCCTTATATTTTAAACTTTGGTAGTCATCATTGAGGTTTATCGTGATATCTTCACCACCACTTGAACCTTGTACATCATCAGTAACCTCATTCTCCTTTGCTTCATAAACTCCGTACACATCATCAACTAAATCCTCTAACATATTATGATCTACGTCGTTCCTTCTACATCTATCCTACTTATTGAAGGTTGTTGTGAAGGTTGTTCGAGGACAAAAGAAACTTTTAATTCACCATGAAAACTCCAAAATCGATAACTATCTTGCATAACCGATCTTAACAAATGTAGTTCAATTGTTTTCCACTCAAACACCTTACTATTCTTACACTTGGCATACGGACACGAAAAATCTTCATCATTATGACATCTCTTTACGTATTTCACAAATTCATTAGCACCTCTACGAAACACATCCCCCATTCTATTTGTCTCACCTATCCCCTCTTTGTATTTCAGATATCCCATCACAGCTACCACAACTAATCACCTATTAAAGGTAAGAAGCGTATATTCATGGATTAGTATAAACAAAACTTAGATTTATAGTATGTTTTATTTAATTATGTCTTATTTATATTCGATTTTTAAATTTCAAATTCAAATTATAATAGAAATTTCTATTTCCTCCATCTCCTCTAAAAGGTGAGTGGTCCTATCCCATTCAAGACCGCATTTTTCTGTAATATACTTAACAGCTCATGCACATTGTTACAATTTGAGAAAAATTCGACAGTATATCCCTGTAGTTCTCTAAGTACACGACGTAAATTGGCAAGTGTGAGTGTTATTTCAATTGATCAATTGAAATAACAGTCACACTTGTCAATCTAGTATGTACCCAGAGAACATTAGGATACGACTGCAGAACTTCCTCCAAAAGTAACAACTTTAAGCCACGAAGAATGTTATTATACAGAAATTATGCAGTCCCAAACTGTCCAAATGGGACAATTCGAGAGATCTCATTACAGGGGTAATGACTCTCGAACGGGTCTAAGAGCTATTGAATGCGTACGCATAAGAACTAGAAGGCTAGTATCTATGCGCACTATATGTAATTTCAAGTATGTTTTATTTAATTATCATACTATATATATATTGTTCGTTATATAAAGTAATTTTTAAAAAAGGTTGAAAAATTCCACCCCCATATGGACAATAATCCAGTGGTCATGCCACTTTTAAAATTAACCAACCCAACATCGATCCACTATAATCCAACCGCAATGGACACAACAAATGTGTATCCCATACTCCTTCTAATTCATCTAATCAATTAATTCTTTTCATTAATTAAAGTATACAATTATTAATTTACTAATTTACAATGAGTGGCAATCCTACTTGCATATGAAAGGGGTACTAATTATTAATTTACAAAAAAAATTAACAACCAATCAATATTAAATCAATCAATTCTTTTACAAGGGGAACTACAATATGAGGGGAAATATCTAATAAACCAATAAAAATTTAATTAAAAAAAATACACACACGAACATATATACACACACGCACATATACCCCCCCCCCCCCCCGGCCACCCCCACCCCCTGCCTTACCCCCTCCCCGCTGCTGCCCCTGCCCACCACACGCACACACGCACATATATACACACGCACATATACACACACACATGCATATATACACACACAAACACACACACACACACACACACACATACACCCCCTCCCCTCCCCCAGCCCTGCTGCCTCCCCCCCACACGCATATATACACCACACACACACACACACACACACGCACATTTACCCACACATATATACACACACGCAGATATACATACACATAAACATAAATGGAGGAAAAATAGAGAGAGAAAACATACCAAGTTGTAGAGAGAGAGAGTGAGCATCCGCTAGAGAGAGAGAGAGAGAGAGAAATGGAGGGAATCGAATCGATGGGAAAAAAGAATAGGGAGGGTTTTTTACTGATAGAATTATCACGGACATGTCAGGGTCATTGACCGTGAAAACTTTTCGATATTATCACAGTCATTGATCGTGACAAGCATTTGTCACGGCCTTGTCACGGTCATTAACCGTGATAGAAAATGCGTATTTTTTTGTCACGATCAATGACCGTGACAAGGCTAACCACTTAAAGGGTGCCAATTTGACCATTTTGGTGTAGTGTGATCCCCTTCACGGGGGACACACGAACTAACACCTGGTCCCCAACCTCTAACTCCACGTGCCTCCGATCGGCATCGGCATAACTCTTCTGCTTATCCTGAGCAATTCGAATATGACCCTGAATCAGTTCGATCTTGGCAATCGTCTCCTGTATCATCTTCGGCCCCAGTAACTTATTATCCCCCACCTCTAACCAGCAAGCGGGCGAACGATAAGGTCTCCCATACAATGCCTCAAACGGTTCCATGGCGATAGTAAATTGGTAAGAGTTATTATAGGCAAACCCTACCAATGGAAGGTATCACTTCCATTCTCCTCTAAATTCCAGAATGCACATCCTCAACATGTCCTTTAGCATCTGATTAACCCGCTCAGTTTGCGCGTCTATCTGTGGATGATAAGCGATACTCAATCGCAAGTCTGTACCCATGGCTTCCTGAAATCTTTGCTAGAAATGAGACACGAAGATATTATCTCTATCAGACACAATGTTAATCGGCACCCCGTGCAGCTTAACTATCTTGGTAATGAACAACTGTGCGTACTGGCTCGTCTCATAGTTAGTGTGGATCGATAAGAAGTGGGCTACCTTGGTCAGCTGATCCACTATCACCCAAATAGAATCATCACCCCTCTGTGATGTAGGCATGCCTGTAATAAAATCCATCGAAATACTCTCCAACTTCCACATAGGAATGTCCAATGGTTGTACCATCCCTGAAGGTCTCTGATGGTCAACTTTCATAAGCTGACAAGTAACAAACTTTGAGAAAAACTCTACTATGTCTATCTTCATTCCTTCCCACCAGTACTATCTCCTCATATCCTGATACATCTTATCCCCAATGGAATGTATCGCAAACCTCTAACCATGGGACTCAGACATCAAAACATGCCTCAAATCCTCATCCTCAGGCACAACTAATCTCCCATTAAAACATAAACCTCCCTCCAAGCTGATCGAGTAAGACTTCACACCCTCAGCTAATAACTTCCGCACCCTATTCTGACGTAAATGATCCTCTGCCTATGCTTTCACTACCCATATCAAAATCTTGGGAGTGATAGACAACACTTCCATACATGCTCTGGCGACCTCATCATCATGTCGAATCTCACTCCACTTCGCTTTCTAGACCTCCTCGAACTCTCCAGTAGGTCTTCGACTCAACGCGTCTACTACCATGTTATCCTAACCAGGATGATAATCCTTCACGAACTCTAGCCACCTCATCTGCCTCATGTTCAGATCCTTCTGTATGAAGAGATACTGAAGTGACTTATGGTCCGTGAATAATATAAACTGCTCCCCCAGCAGATAGTGCCTCTATATCCTCAGGGAAAATACCACCGCTGCTAACTCAAGGTCATGGGCAGGGTAATTTTTTTCATGGGGGTTAAGCTTTCAGGACGCATAAGCTATGTCCCTCTCCTCCTTTTGCAACACACCCCTAAGTCCCTGCAAGGATGCATATTAGTAGACCTGAAACTCCACTCCCCTCCTAGGCAATTCAAGCACTGACGCTGACGTCAACTTATCCTTTAGCGCATCGAAGGCCAACTGACACTGGTCAATCCACACAAACGGTACCCCCTTGCGAGTCAGGTTCGTCAATGGACCTGCAATCTTTGAAAATCCCTTAATGAAGCGGTGATAATACCCGACCAAACCCAAGACGCTACGAATCTCCATCGGTGTCGTGGGCTATCCCCACTCTCTCACCGTCGATACATTACTCGAATACACTACAATACCCCTGCCAGATACGATGTGTCTAAGAAACTGCACCTTCCGTCGCCAAAATCCACACTTCCCGAATTTGTCATACAACTGATGGTCCCGAAGTGTCTGCAAGACCCTAATCCTCCTCAGTACGAGAGTAGACTAGAATGTCGTCTATAAACATGATCACGAACTGGTCTAAGAACTCTATGAATGCTATGTTCATGAGATCCATAAGCACTGCTGATGCATTGGTGAGTCCGAACGACATCACCTTGAACTCGTATGACCCGTATCGTGACAGGAAAGCGATCTTGGGAACATCCTCCTCCCGAATATGTAGCTGGTGAATAATGGGTTATGATTTGGATTTTTCTAAATAAAAGGGTCTAAAGAGTGATTTAAAGTATGTTGTTACAACAAATATTTCGAAAATAATATTATAAAACAATTATGTAGTTCTAACATCAGAAAAAGATATTTAAATAAAGTTTAGTATTTTAGATATTATTTTAAACTTTTGGACCCATTTATCAAACACCACATGTGCAAAAAAATCACATTAGAGATAGGTGACACGTCCAGCATTACAACTACCACTTAATTTACACTCAACACAGTATGCCACCAGCTTTTTTCCTCCATTTGAACCCTAAAATAACATGAAAGCTCATAGCAAAAAATAAAAATGGAACCAAAGCGGTATAAAATATATAAGAAAGTAAAAAAATGATAAATAAGAGAGAAAAACAATAGATTGAAGATATAATACTGGTATTTCAATACGGTAACAATGGGTGGACGTGGTAGAGTTGCAGCTCAGTCGCCAATGGTAAAGGTGGGAGGTGGATAATCCGTAGGGAGGTCCCTACTCTTTTAACTCCCTTTAAACTCTTTAATAATTAACGTCATTCATTCCTTAAAGCTCAAGATACACTATAGGAAAAAAAGCCTCTTTAACAAAATCCCAACTAAAAAATGGTAACAAAAACTTCTTTGAGCCAAAAAAATCCAATTTTACCCCTAAATGACCTCCCTAACCCATTCGGCCAGCTGAATCTATTTGTATCTTCATCGAACCTCAAAGAAACAATGTATGAGATCTTTTTCGGAGCCTGTCAGGGATCCAATGGGACCCATATTATTATCGCCATTGTCATCTTTACAGAGGTCAATATCATCAACGACAGTTAGTCAGGTGAAGAAATTCTAAAAAAAATACATTAAAAGGAAATTCTCGCACTAAAATTTATAAGAGTTGTGGGAGTAGAAAAGTTTGGGGAGGTATATTGGTGGATGCACATGAATTTTAAGAGAGAACAACAATTTAATTCTGCAAAAAATAAAATGAAGGGATGAGTGGGATGGAAAGGAATACCAAAGGTAAGAGAGAGAAAAAATAGGGTGAAATCAATTCTTTAAAAGGAAGTTGAAAGGTTCAAAAACAGGGGAGATGAAAAATGACTAAAAAACGTAAAAGATAGATAGTGGGAGTGGTAGAGGAAAGGATAAAAAGAAACATAAAGAGGTGGTGATGAGAGAGAGGACATCAATAATCAAGATGGGAAGAGGAATTAAAACCTCAATAACATCTTTAATACTAGTGTATTAAAAGTATAATAAGGATTATATGGTGAGTAATGGATTCATCGATGGTTAGGGATAAAAATTTAAGGAAGAAATTCCCCAAGGAGGGAAGAATGTAATAACCCAACCTTGAATTAATTTTATGCAAATTGAATTTCACAAAAATCATACACATTTGATAGTTGCTTACGTCTTGGTGAATTTTGGTCAGGACATTTGAGAAGTTACTTAGTTAGTAACTATTAAATAAATGTATGATGGTGTAACTTGATAAGAATATAAGTGACCGTTGGATAAATTTTGGAATTTAAAAGGTCGATAGTGCTATTAGAGTAAATTTAGTGGAAATGTTGAAGTTGGGCTAAGTGCATATGTGAGAAAAAAAACTAGAATATATATATATATATATATATATATATATATGGGAAATTGTTATGATTAATCAGTATAAGAAATTTTAAAGGTGTTTTGTCTGCAAGAAGCATAAGAGGAGGAAGAGAGGATCACAAGGAGGAAACCATGATAGAAGTGCACTCAACCGTTATTGCAATTTGAGGTCTGCTATCACGAAAGAATTAATTGCGACTGTGGTTACCCGTGAATGAATGAAGGTAATAAAGCATCCATGGTTTGGACGAGAGAAATCAGATTAAGCCATAACAATTTGAAACGTGGCTTAAGATTCCATAAGGGGCCGAAATGTGTCTTGATACCCTCAGAGTTCACATGCTCCTAATTGGTACATTTTGGGGAGAGAAAAGAAGGGTCCATCCGGACCTCCCTAAATAATCTTCTGTTGGACATTTTTGATACAAAAATATAAATCATAATGGGTGATTTTGAGAGTGTTATAAAGGGGTGTTTTAGTGGTATTTTGAAGAGGGTATGGAATGTAAATAATTATTAGAGCTCATTTTCAAGCTAAAAATGATTGGGAGCCTCTTAAGCACCATTGGAGATGAGGACTGCCTCCCTTCACCAATAATTCTGCAAGTTTTTATCTCTAAATAGGTTGGAGTGTTATATTATTGGGTTATTTTGCATAATATAAATGCATTTCATAAAATAAAATACATATTTGAGTTATATGTATGTATTTTGGGTGGTGGTAATTTTCAAAATACATTCCTCATGTAAAATGATTTATGCTTATGTTATATATATATTTTTGGGGGTATTAATAATTTATTTCATTTGTCTAAGAATGGATATTAATTTGCATGAAAAGTAAAAAAAGTGAATTTAAGGGTTGTGAGTTTTAACTAATATTCTAAAAATATTATTTCACCCTAGGCTTTTGCTAAATTATTATTTGAAACCAGATAATATTATAAATTATGTTTGCACCCATAAACCTCATAATATAGATTTTTTATTTCTAAATATTCATAAAATTGCGGTTTGGAGCCCAGACTTGTTAAAATGTACTATTTTGGCATTAGAAGAGTAATTTAGAATAATTTCAGAACAACCCGTGAACTTTGGGATAGTTACAAAATAATCCCAAAATTTTGGATTAATTTTGAAAGGATCCATAAACTTCAGATTATTTACAAAACAGTTAATGGATTTCTAAATATTCCAAAATAACCCTAGATTTTAAAAAATTATAAAAGGTCCCCTAAACTTGTGATGTTGGGAAGTAGTCCTTAATAGTTAAACGTTACTGGACTTTAACTTTGTAAAAAAAATTAAAAAGTAACCTCGTTATTTAAAAATGAACCCCAAATGTTCAATTAAATGATTTCAACCCTAAAGGGTTTCAAAAGGATAAAGAAGCATGTTTAAATATTAAATTAGGATACATATGTAAATTACGTGTAAAGTATTAAGTGTGGTTGGGCCCATGGGTAGGGTACAAAATGTTTAAGCATAAGAATAGTGCAAAGGGGTTTTTATAAGTAATAAATATGACGATAAGATGGATATTTTGTTAAAAAAACGATTGGACTGAAATAGAATAGACTTAATTAAAAGTCAAAGATTTTTTCACAAAAGAGTGACCAGGTAAATTTAAGAAGGTCGTAGAACCCTAGCGTGAAGATACGCCTAAGACCCAAAATAACTGGCCAGTAAAGTAATCGACTGCGATATTTATGATAGACGGTGTAAGTCCGTGAACGTAAATACGATTCAGTGAACTCGAGGATAAATGGTGATTATAAAAAGAGGATGGATTTGGTAAACTCCAAAGACAAAAGATAATTGATTAATAAATGGTTATAAAGTTGGTATTCCTAGTTTAAATAACTTAGTCCTGAGTCCTGCATAATTATGAAAATAAATAAAAATTTTGAACTTCAAAATTTCAAATAAAATGATAAATTTAGTATTTTTAAATTAAAGTAATACAAGGTTCTAACTCGATGTTTGAATGACCTCAGAAAGGGGAATAATCTAGAATTTCACATAGTTATGTATGCGTGTACAATTGGCTTAAAAAGATCCTAATTGGAGGTGTGAGTAACTTATGGCGGGACACAATCCTAGACTAGTCTACACCAAAAACAATAATATGGCATGATTTAAAACTGTGCCAGATAAAATTTGGCACTATTTTGAACTATGCCAGAATCAGGTGTTCCAAAATGGCCAATTTTTTTGGCATGGTTTAAAAGTGTATCAGATTTTACCAAACAAAACACTTCTGGCACACTTTTAAACCGTGCTAGAATTTGATATTTCTGTCACACTTTTTGGCACAGTTTATAACTGTGCCAGATGGAGTACATTTTTGTACACTTTTGACACAGTTAAAAATCGTGCCAAAATTTGATACACTTTTGGCACGGTATTGAACTGTGCCAAATTTTTGGATCAATGAAAAAAATATTATTTGAAAACAAGAAAATCCACAAATTGCGAATCTCGCAAGTTGTTGATAAACTAATGTACATACTTTTGAAACCCCGTTTTGTGTGTTGAATTCACAAGTACTTGACACCATTTTGTATAGAAACTTCACAAGTACTTGACACCGTTTTGTATAGAAAATACTTTTCAAACCCCGTTTTGTGTGTTGAATTTTTATTTTTAAGAAATTCGAGGCGCGTATTAAATTGAAGTTTAAATTTATATTTTTGAAACGAAAGTGGAAAATTTAAAGATGACCCAGGAATGTGTTTTTTCTAAATTAACCGTGTGAGTTAATAAGATAAAATACTATTTTTGGAATAATATAACAACTTTGAGCAGACCAGGGTTATAGATATTTATCCTATATTAACGATGATGTTTTGAAGTAAAACATGGTAATGCTTATACTGTCTACCAATCGTATATAAAATTTGTATAAATTACATCATTTTGAGTATGACATTCGTTTATATATTTTATTATTTTGGGAACCCCTACCGGGCATGGGCTCACCTCGTTACCTTTTGTAATACCCCGTATTTTAATGATTTTTAAATTTTGGGGATTTATTAAATTTAATTTGAGATATTAATTTATTATTAATCCGGAAATCATTTAAATATTTACTAGCGTGATGAGAGTTAGTAATTGTTGAGATTTTGTTGTAAATTACTTCATGGGTAAAGTAAGATGTATAATTAAATTTAGTAAAATTATCACGAGAATCAAATTTGATAATTTTGGAAATTTTATCGGGACGCGCCTGTGTCGTGTCGGGATTAAATTTAAACTATTAAAAGTGAATGAATTATAAGTCATCCATATGATCATTTTGAGTGCATCAATGTGTCCGAAAGGATCGAGATAGTCAAAATAATGTACCTGAGGATTTAGTTTGGGTTTCGGGACATTTTAGGGCCCAATTAACATCCCGGGAGGGCGTTTTAGACATTTTTGTATTTTTGGGCATGGAAACCCACGAATTTTTTAAGGCTTTATCAGATATTAGGGATTGTCTTCTAGGGTTAGCATAACCAAAAACCAAGGACGACCATTGGAGAGGAAGAGGAGAAGCTTTCCAAGGAGTTCTAGGCCAAGAACTCCACCGTTTGCACCGCCGTCACCGCCAAATTATAGATCGCACGACGAGGATCACAACCACACCAATTTATTCCACAAATCTGAAACGAAGATTTCCAGGCAAGTATCTATCTTGCTTTATTTAGTTAATGCTTCAATTATATTAGCCTAGGGTGGATTAGAACTAGTTTTCGTGAACGAAAATCATATTGGAGACTAGAATTTACATGTGGTAGAGGTAAAAATCGTATTCTGGAAATCTAATTCATATATAGAGGTTGAACCACGAATTTGCATTGAGTTAGGAGTAGACAATCTTGAAAAAAGGATGGGAAGAACTAAGTTAAAGATAATATTAGGGTTCTTAATATTTATATGGATTTTGGCCCCTTTAATTCGTTATTCTTGCTTAAACTCGCATGTGTAGGAAAATATCTATTTGGGTATATAACTCTTGTAGTACCAATTGTTGGGAGTTTGGGAGTGAAAAAGGATGATTTGGATGATTTTGGAATAGGATTTTTGTAACTGTTAATTCTGTAGTTTCGCCATAACTGCTTGATCGATCGATCGACCCAAGGGCATCGATCGATCGATGGATCGATCGATCGATCGAGCCCCTGCCATCGATCGATCGACCCCTCCTGAAAAACTCATATTCCCCTTTTTAAATAGTTCATTCCAATGTAAATGAATAGAAATACTTGGACATTATTCTTAGAACATTTTGGGATATAAAGAAGACCAGTAGGACTTTATAAAAAGGGAACTTTTAATGTAAGACGAGATTAACATTAACGGAAGTGTTTTACACTCAAGGAATAATGGGAACGTGTGTCTAAAGGGTGAAGCTCATAAGGAAGTTACGTCGTAAAATAAAAGAGTACCTACTGAAATTACACTTAGGGAGATAGGATATTATGAGTGATATGAAGTAAGTTTGGAATAATCCCATAAATAAGAATAAAAGAGATGGGCCGTTATACGGGATAATCTAGTAATGTGTACTAAGAATAAATATCATAAGTATGGGTCGTGGGTGTACCTAATTTAGAAATGGGAATGGTAGTATATATATATATGTGACTGTGTTTGTGCATCTATTATATACGTGTGAAAATCATGCCCGCGCTACTTGCTATCTCTGAGGTTACCGCGCCGGGACAGTCTTATCTCGATGGGACCTTTATGGGGGATATTGACTTGTACCCTAGAACATTGGAATCCTTGGTACAGACTATCTGATTGATAGTCAGACGGTCCTAAGAGACGTGAGGGTATGTGCTGACCTCTTAGTGACTTAGAACTATGCTTCGCCTAAATTTGTATGTGTTTTGTGTTAATACAGTTCGAGAGTGATTCCGAACTAGTATTTCCCTTAGTACGAGTGATACGGGAACTCGATAGCAGAGTATGCCAGCACCATAAATTTATGCGGGGTGCCGATGGTGTGTATATATATATATATATATATATATATATATATATATATATAGAATTGAAATTTGGAAACTTTCTACTGTGATTAAAAGTAGTTGAGTAATGAATAAATACTCCGAATTTATAAGTGTTTGAAAAGTTTGAGATAATACTGAAAGACTTTATAATAAAATGAGATTTATGTGAAAACTTTGCTTTCAGAGATTAATTATCTTAGACCCATTAATTTTCGGCATGAAACCTTATGAGAAATTTAAGATAAGATAAAATCGTGGGGATTAATAGTGCGATAGGTGTGCACATTAGAAGAGAGGTGAGAATTTCTCAAGAGAGTTCCGGATACTAATATGATTGTTGCATTAGCCGGTAAGCATTTTAAATACTTGCTAAACTGAATTTTTAAACCGTTTTACAATCGGGCTCGGATCCGTTTCTTGTTATCTCTTCTCTCTTGTATATATATATATATATATATATATATATATATATATATATATATATATATATATGTATATTATAGGTGCCCAGACACAGGGGCGTCATGCTTAGGACCCTTTAGTCAGAACGCGCTGCAGCCTATGTGGGAGATGCAGGCCTTTTGCTTAGACGACCTCGTTATCGACTCCACTCTTAGTTCTATTTTATTCAGTTGGGCATGTGTCGCCCTTTTTCCTTATTCAGTTGGTTTTGACAGAGATTGTGATTCATTTACTTCCAGTATTTCTACTTTGGGATTTGTTACTATCCGGATATTTTTCCTTTGAAGTTTTAAAGTTGGTATTAGTTATTTGAATGCTTAAATTGCTTGGATTATCTTTTCCAATTTAGTTATTGTGTGACTCTTAAAACTATGAATTATGAGAAGTTTTTATTAATGGGATTAAATTAAATATGTAAATAATGTTTTAAAATGGTTTTGTCACTCAGCTTAATTAATTAGGGTGTTTAATTTGAAAAGTTATTTTGTGATAGTGATGCTAAGATTGAACCAACCGTTCACCTTGGTTATAATTTAATAAAGGACTGATCATCCGGTATTTAATTAGGCGGGCTGTCACAGGTGGTATCAGAGTATCAGGTTCTATTGTCCTTAGTATCTGTGCGGCTTATTATGCTTCTAGCGTTACCCTGTTTGATGTAAAGCACTATGTTTAGGATTGTTGTTTTCTATGGTGAGATTCTGTTCTCCTGCTATAACGTATATACCTTAGTGAATCTTAATTGCGTTCGGGCGTGTTTGAACAATTAAATATGGAAGGCATGGGCCGTTGGGAGGACATCAGGAGGCAAGGCTTAGTTGAGGTTGTAGAGCATATTTGAGGATGATGAATGTAGTTAAGGTCACCCCTATTATGGCACGAGAAGCCAAGACTGTAAAGATGGCTAGAGCGCAACCTTTGATTTCCAAGTGATTCTATAGTCGAAAGGGATGCGAGAGTGTACTCACCCAATGTGGTACGATGGGAAAAGTCAAACGAAGTATTGTAGAGAACTGTCAGTGAAAATTTTAAAAATGCAAAAATTGTGTGTGTTAGCCCAAGTAGGTAAAGTACCCAAAGGCTTGGACATTGGACGGAGTGTGGCTAACTGAAAGTGAAAATTTGGAGACAAATTTTCTTGGCTTGTCGGCACAAGGTTATCATGGTGGGAGTCATCCACTACTTTTAGAAGTGGAATGCTATGCCTATAGGAAAATCTTAGGTACAGTTTGACCGCAAGTTCCTTCATCAGATGTTCAGGATAAGAAGTGAATGTTGTTCTAAACTCATCACAAGAGGACCTGACAGAGGTCCATTTGTGAATATGAATCTAAACTGTTAGCGAATCTTGTATCGAAAGATGTAGATACAAAGGGAGGAAAGAACTCCAAGTGGGAGATCGACTCGTAATAATAGTTGATAACACTTAAAAAAGGGAATTCTGCTGGACGGTCGATTCAGAGGTTGACAATGTCGTACTTTTTCAATGAAGATGATAATGCTTCTGGGTGTGGAAAGCTAAAAGAATCAAAGAATTTAGTCAAGAATAATACGGGATACAATAGTGGTAGTGTAGCACCACAAGTGGGTGTGGATACACATCAGGGGGCCCATTTAAATGATTCAGATAACTGAATTCTTACCGAGTGATGGTATATTTAGTAAGGACTATTGTAGTCAGTAACATGTTCTTTGGGGCCTACAAGGATATGGGAATAACGGGGGTAGCCATCAGAAATCGAGTTTACCAAAGTCCGAGAGAATGACAATCCTAATATGGTTAGTATGACAGGTGATGAGTGGATTATTTGTTGATATATTTTGTGGAGAGTGAAATCACACGCGCTAAATTTTCCCTGAAATGATTATAGGATACAAGAGTATAGTGCCTAGTAAAGGAGAACGATTAAAGTGGTGTTGTTCTTGTTTGGACAGGCGTGTTACGTCCGAAAACTATTTGTACAATCAAGGCGTTTGGCAAGGTAGAAGTATGAGTTTTATCCTCGGAGGATGAGGCGTGTTTTATGTGACACGAGCGAGTCAATATATTTTGTTCATTGCTAGATTAGCATGTGAGACAAGTTTAATGCGTATAACTATAAACATTATTAATATGCGAATATTTTCCCTAGTGTAGCGGGATTATCTTTAGTGCTATCCGCGGAGGATGAATGTGTGTATTAATAGTGTTATATACTTTATTGAGGTTACTCGTTTTAGTAGTGTGATATACGAGTATGATATTATCTTGGTTATAATTTTATAGTAATGGTTAGTACGATAGTAGGCAGTAATTGCAAGGCTATCGAAATGGTTGCATTAGTGCAGCATGTTTTGTTCTGGCGAGGCCTCACCTGCGAGAGGGTCGGACTCACACTTATATTATCTATTTTAAAGACTTCGGAGGGAATAGTGGGCTTGAGATATTCGATCCCGATGCGTGTAAGGACTTTGTTATTATGATTCAGTATGTATTAGGTTCACTGTTGAGCGAAAAGATTTAACTCATCATGATGTTTAGTGCTCAAGACTTGGTGATAGGAAGAGCGCATTGATATCTCTATCCTTTAGGGATGTGAGAGTTAAGAGTTGGACCCATATGTTTGGGGACAGGATTTCGAGAACCCCGAGTGTATGTATTCGAGGTTTATGGAGTGAGATTACCACCAATTTTTGAATGATTGTACAATTGGCAAAATGTTCGTTGTTAAGTATAATTACGGGAGGAGATGTAACTTTTCTGTCAAAAGACAAAATAAAGGGGTACATGCTATAGGCGGAGGGCCTAACGAATTTCGATAACCGACTATGCTAGGTAGTAGTGTATCGGGGGGTTCCTTATTTGGATTTCGCTTTGCGGGACATCCCACGCATGGAGTTTAGTATAAGGTTGGAAATAGGGAGATGTTCGATCATTAGTCCATGAGTTTGGTACCTTGGTTGTAATAGGAGTAGGTCATTATATCTGTAAGTTGGAAGTTGAATTATGATTTAAGGCCAGTGGAGCCGGTTGTGTGGTAAGAAAGCATTAAAAGTTTTATCACCACGAGTTGAGGAGTGGACCGATTATAAGGAGAATTTAAAATTTCGATTTCTATGGTGATTGAGAGTCCCCAAGTGTTATAATCGCATTCGGAACACAAGGGAAATAAAGAGTTGGGATGATTTTTAGTAAGGATTATCAGGAGAAAATTTTTAATACAAGAAAAAAGACTTGTAATTATTTTGATGTATAGAGCATTAGTGATTTATTTTAGTTATTGTACTTATTCGAGAGAATTATTGTAGTTATCTGAATAGATCGGAGATTTGTAGTTGCTCTTTCGTTATTGTGGGATTTAGATACTCTATACCTTGTTGCATTGGGGATTTGGTTAGTTTTATCGATGAGTAACGCTCCGCTCGCTCTCCCCGAGCAGTCGGGGTGTTACAAAATATGGGCATCCTGGTTAGCTGATAATAGAATCATCCGAGTTGAAGGGACGTGGGAATGGATGTGTGGGATATATATTTGTGGGACTAGCATAACGAGGTGGAAGTGGTAGAGTGGATGAAGCGTCGCATGAGGGACGATAATCCATATATACGTGTGCGATTAGAGTAGTAAACCCAAATTTGGTTGGAAGACTGTGGGAAGCCATTTGAAAGGAGTATTCCTTGAGAAGGGTGGAATTTAATTATTATGGAGGACACTCAGAGTGGAGTTATAATTAGTCGAACGTGAGAACGACTTGCTCATACAAAGAGTGATGATGTTAGTATGGTATAAAAAGTCCAGAAGTGCACATTGTGGAGAAAAGTACACGGGTCGCAACTTTTGATAATACGCCAAGTAAAGAAGGGGAGTATTAAATGTCACTTTATGTGAGACATTTCAAGTAAAATTCAATGTTTAGCGGGACATAGTGAGGAGTCTCTGCATGCACCACTCATAGATAGAGATCGATTGGAATAAGAGGATCAATGAGAGAAATTGTGGGGCTATCGACAATTCCTATAGTGGAAGAGGCCAGTAAAGTCTGCAAAGTTTCTTGGATGAGTTGCCAACCTCAAGGTAAGATCAAAACTTCCTTCGAACATGTGGAACGAGATTCCTAAGAAGGAAATGATTGACACCCATTGGAGTGATTTGCAATATTAATAGTGTTCCCCAGTCTTCCTTTGCAAAGAAGGATCGCGCCGGTACGTGGTCCTACACAGAATTATTTTGAATCGGGATGAGATTTTTGAATCCCACCTTCAATATGGGATTTCAGGAAGCAGCGGGAGTAATGTTTCGTTTTGAGCATGATGTATCACCCATAACCGGGGAATAGGCGCACGGTGATTAACGATTAGTGGAGCCGTATGAATGTAATTTTGGATTCATTGTGATCGCTTCACTTCCGCAACGGTAATACCAAATAAGTGGAGTATAGTACGATAATTGGGGGATGATATTACATATTGGTAGGGTTCTGTGGGAGCACGCGTACCTGTTTATTGTGAACATGATGCTTATTGAGGTTTTGATGTGGGAAAAGTCTTAACTTTCTCACTCTGAATGTTAAGAGATGGGCGGATAATCAAAATTTTGGATTGGTTGAGTTAGAGTTGGATGACTATGGTAGGATTCCACGACTATTTTAGGCAAGCAAGTTGTGGTCAAATGTTCGTGTGGTTTCTCTCAGAATGGGAGAATTTGTGTTTAGATAAATACGAGTGAGTGTCAGGGAGGGAAGTGCGGCCTCCCAATAATGTTGAAATAATGGGAGTCAAATAGGTATAGACCCGTCTTATGCGAATGTTGTCGGATAGGAGCATATTGTGGAAGTGTCGTTAATGAGAGTGTTAAACAAGCTTGATGTGAAACGGGGGATATAGTGATTGGGCGTCTTACTTTGAAGTTAGTTTGCATACTGATAAGGTATCCAAAATTTTTACCGGATATGCCTCATTTTCCGAATTTCAGGACGAAATTCCGTTATTAGGGGGGAAGTATGTAATACCCCATATTTTTATGACTTTTAAATTTTGGGGATTTATTAAATTTAATTAGAGATATTAATTTAATATTAATCCGGAAATCATTTAAATATTTACTAGCGTGATAAGAGTTAGTAATTATTGAAATTTTGTTGTAAATTACCTCATGGGTAAAGTAAGATGTATAATTAAATTTAGTAAAATTATCACGAGAATCAAATTTGATAATTTTGAAAATTTTATCGGGACACGCCTGTGTCGTGTCGTGATTAAATTTAAACTATTAAAAGTGAATGAATTATAAGTCACCCGTATGGTCATTTTGAGTGCGTCAATGTGTCCGAAAGGGTCGAGATAGTCAAAATAATGTACCCGGGGGTTTAGTTTGGGTCTTGGGACATTTTAGGGCCCAATTAACATCCCAGGAGGGCATTTTAGATATTTTTCTATTTTTGGGCATGGAAATCCACGAATTTTCTAAGGCTTTATCAGATATTAGGGATTGTCTTCTGGGGTTAGCATAACCAAAAACCAAGGACGAATATTGGAGAGGAAGAGGAGAAGCTTTCCAAGGAGTTCTAGGCCAAGAGCTCCACCGTTTGCATCGCCGTCACCGCTAAATTGTAGATCACGCGATGAGGATCACAACCACACCAATTTATTCCACAAATCTGAAACAAAGATTTCCAGGCAAGTATCCATCTTGCTTTATTTAGTTAATGCTTCAATTATATTAGCCTAGGATGGATTAGAACTAGTTTTCGTGAACGAAAATGATATTGGAGACTAGAATTTACATGTGGTAGAGGTAAAAATCGTATTCTGGAAATCGAATTCATATGTGGAGGTTGAACCACGAATTTTCATTGAGTTAGGAGTAGACAATCTGGAAAAAAGGATGGAGAGAACTAAGTTAAAGATAATATTAGGGTTCTTGATATTTATATGGATTTTGGCCCTTTTAATTCGTTATTCTTGCTGAAACTCGCATGTGCTACGTAGGACAATATCTATTTAGGTATATAACTCTTGTAGTATCAATTATTGGGAGTTTGGGAATGAAAAAGGATGATTTGGATGATTTTGAAATAGGATTTCCGTAACTGTTAATTCTGCAATTTTGTCATAACTGCTTGATCGATCGATCGACCCAAGAGCATCGATCGATCGATGGATCGATCGATCGAGCCCCTGCCATCGATTGATCGACCCCTCCTGAAAAACTCATATTCCCCTTTTTAAATAGTTCATTCCAATGTAAATGAATAGAAATTCTTGGACATTAATGTTAGAACATTTTGGGATATAAAGAAAACCAGTAGGACTTTATAAAAAGGGAACTTTTAATGTAAGACGAGATTAACATTAACGGAAGTGTTTTACACTCAAGGAATAATGGGAACGTGTGTCTAAAGGGTGAAGCTCGTAAGGAAGTTACGTCGTAAAATAAAAGAGTACCTACTGAAATTACACTTAGGGAGATAGGATATTATGAGTGATATGAAGTAAGTTTGGAATAATCCCATAAATAAGAATAAAAGAGATGGGCCGTTATACGGGATAATCTAGTAATGTGTACTAAGAATAAATATCATAAGTATGGGTCGTGGGTGTACCTAATTTAGAAATGGGAATGGTAGTATATATATATGTGACTGTGTTTGTGCATCTATTATATACGTGTGAAAATCATGCCCGCGCTACTTGCTATCTCTGAGGTTACCGCGTCGGGACAGTCTTATCTCGATGGGACCTTTATGGGGGATATTGACTTGTACCCTAGAACATTGGAATCCTTGGTACAGGCTATCTGATTGATAGTCAGACGGTCCTAAGAGACGTGAGGGTATGTGCTGACCTCTTAGTGACTTAGAACTATGCTTCGCCTCAATTTGTATGTGTTTTTGTGTTAATACAGTTCGAGAGTGATTTCGAACTAGTATTTCCCTTAGTACGAGTGATACGGGGATTCGATAGCAGAGTATGCCAGCACCATAAATTTATGTGGGGTACCGGTGGTGTTTATATATATATATATATATATATATATATATATATATATATATATATATATATATATATATATATATATATATATATATATATATATATATATATAATTGAAATTTGGAAACTTTCTACTGTGATTAAAAGTAGTTGAGTAATGAATAAATACTCCGAATTTATAAGTGTTTGAAAAGTTTGAGATAATACTGAAAGACTTTATAATAAAATGAGATTTATGTGAAAACTTTGCTTTCAGAGATTAATTATCTTAGCCTCATTAATTGTCGGCATGAAACCTTATGAGAAATTTAAGATAAGATAAACTGGTGGGGATTAATGGTGCGGTAGGTGTGAACATTAGAAGAGAGGTGAGAATTTCTCTAGAGAGTGCCGCGTACTAATATGATTGTTGCATTAGCTAGTAAGCATTTTAAATACTTGCTAAACTGAATTTTTAGACTGTTTTACAAGCGGGCTCTGACCCGTTTCCTGTTATCTCTTCTCTCTTGTATATAGATATGTATATTACAGGTGCCCAGCCATAGGGGCATCATTCTTAGGATCCTTTGGTCAGAACGCGCTACAGCTTATGTGGGAGATGCAAGCCTTTTGCTTAGACGACCTCGTTATCGACTCCACTCTTAGTTCTATTTTATTCAGTTGGGCATGTGTCGCCCTTTTTCCTTATTCACTTGGTTTTGACAGAGATTGTGATTCATTTACTTCCAGTATTTCTACTTTGGGATTTGTTACTATCCGGATGTTTTTCCTTTGAAGTTTTAAAGTTGGTATTAGTTATTTGAATGCTTAAATTTCTTGGATTATCTTTTCCAGTTTAGTTATTATGTGACTCTTAAAACTATGAATTATGAGAGCTTTTTATTAATGGGCTTAAATTAAATATGAAAATAATGTTTTAAAATGGTTTTGTCACTTAGCTTAATTAATTAGGGTGTTTAATTTGAAAAGTTATTTTGCGACAGTGATGATAAGAATGAACCAAACGTTCACCTTGGTTATAATTTAATAAAGGACTGATCACCCGGTATTTAATTAGGTGGGGTGTCACACCTTTGTTACGATAGGTTAATTGATGTTTCTTTTTTTGAGAGCATTTTACGAGTAGGCATTTCCTAATTTTTTCGCTAGTAGCTCTGGTTATTTGAAATCAAGATATTGTCTAATAGGTTCCACATTGTCATAATTATGTTAAAATATCTTGAAAATGGAATGGAATGCCTATTTGTTAATTTTCATCAACTAAAATGAACTAGAAATTTTATTTTAGTTGTTTCATAACACTTCACACTTAACGTGTCCAGACCGGATCAGTTTGACTCACAAGTAGCCCCTAAATTTAGTTCGTAGTATTACAACTTGATATTAGATATTTAGGTTCAAGTTATTTTCGGGGGTGATGTTTATTCATTAAATTAAGTTTTGATCCTTATACCTTCAATGATCAACATTTGGACTCGATCCTATGAGCTAACCTTAGAACTTCGGTTTATATGCGCATGTGACTGCGATGTTGGTTTTCAGTTTTATGACATCGTTAGAGGATTTCTTTCATTAGAACAACATATTGAAATTTTTTCACTCTATCATTTCTTATTGGTATCCTCGTTTAAGGCAACAAGTAGCGTAACAAAGTATTAATCTTAAAAGTTTTGTATCACGACGAATAGATTGATTGGGTCCCTTGAAAACGTGGGATGTCTCATAGTTATTGATGGTAAGAAATCAACGGCATATTGTGGCATTACACTTAGGAATCAATGCACAAATGTAAAACTAGTGGTGGGCCCATTTTTGGGAACCACAATATGTTTTATTTAGGCACTCACTTTTAGCATACATGCACATTAAAAGTCTCAACATCGGGCTGGCGCAGTATCGCAAGTCCTCGTTGCTTCAAGAGCCCGAGATACAAAGAACATTAGTATAAGATAAGTAAAAGTATTAATAATGGATGGTTCTAGAAACCCATGTATATCATTGGTCAATGCTCGAAAGGAGGATCCGATTTTGGTGAATCACCCCTAAGTCGCAACAAGTGTTGGGAGAATATTCAGAAATTAGTATGTCATTCATGGGACGACGCAGTCTCGAAGTAAATACAAGGTAAAATAATTATTTCCAAGTGGTTTCAACATGCGCAATCGTCAATAAGAGGTTCATCACTTTTCTGAGCGAGGAACAAACACTAAAAAAATCCTTTCACACTTTATCATTTTCACTTGCCCCAGAATCTTTTAATGATGACATTGTCCTTCAAACAAAAAATTAGCCGCGACTACGAGAAGAATTAGCCATGACTGCGGGAAAGAAATAAAGCGACCATGGTTTGGATTAGAGAAATAAGATTAAGCCATGATAATTCGAAACATGGGTGTTGATTCTTTAAGGGTACGAAACGTGTCCTGATACCATCAGAGTTCACATGCTCCCAATTAGATTATATAACATATTTATGAGTATACTTTTAGGATAGAAAAGAAGGGTCTATCGAGACCTCCCCATATAACTTTTTGCTGGACATTTTTGAGAAGAAACATAAACCACAATGAGTGATTTTATGGGTGTTACAGGGGGTTGTTTTGGTGGTGTTTTGAAGAAGGAATGAAATGTAAATAATTACTAGAGCTCATTTTCAAGCTAGAAATGATTTGTAGCCCCTTGAGCACCATTGGAGGTGGGGACTGCCTCTCTTCACCAATAGTTCTTCAAGGTTTTTTTCTCAAAATAGGTATGGGTGTTGTATTATTAGGTTTTTTTGCATAATATAAATGCATTTCATAAAATAAAATACTATTTGAGTTATATGTGTGTATTTTGGGTGGTGGTAATTTTTAAAATACGTTCCTAATGTAAAATTATATATATTTATACACGCACATATTTAGGGGTATTGATAATTTATATCATTTGCCTAAAATGGATATTAATTTGTGTGAAAAATAAAAATGTGAATTGAAGGGTTGTGAGTTTTAAATAATATTCTGAAAATATTATTTAACTCTAGCTTTTTGATAAATTAGAATTTGGAGCCAAAGAATGTCATAATTGTATTTTTACCCATAAACATCATAATAAGGATGTTTTGATTTCCAAACTTTCATTAAATTATAGTTTGAACCCTGAACTTCTTAAAATGTACTAGTTTGGCACTAGAAATGTAATTAAAAAAAACCATAAACTTTGAGATAGTTACAAAATAACCCTTTAACTTTAGGATAATTATAAACAACCCCTGAATATTAGATTAATTACAAAATAGTTAATGGACTTATAAATATTGTGAAATAATCCCAAATTTTGGAACATTATTAAAGTGCCCCTAAACTTGTATTTTTTGGAATCAGTCCCTAATATTTAAATGTTATTGGAATTTAATTTCGTAAAGAGATTACAAGGTAATCTTGATATTTTAAAATTAAGAAATATATCCTAAATTTCATATTAAATGATTTTAACTCTATAGAGGTTTCAAAAGGATAAAGATACATGTCTAAGTATAAAATGATAATAAATGTGTAAATTACGCATAAAGTATTGAGCATGGTTTAATTCGTGGGCCAAATATAAATTGTTTAACTATACGAATAATACAAATGGGTGTATACAAGTAATATATATCCATAAGCTGGTTAGACCACTAAGGAGAGGATTTAATGAAAGTGAAAGAGTTTTTCACAAAGTGTTTATCGGAGAAATTTTAAGAAGGTCCTGAAGCCTTGGGGTGTGACTTAGGCTTAGACCCAAAAAAATTGGCCAGTAAAATAATTGGCAGTGACATTTATAGCAAATAGTGCAAATAAGTTTTATGACAACCTAAAGATAATCTGGTCTATTAAATCATCAAAATAAGTTCAGATTTAAAAGAGTCTGATATTTAATTATGCCATAAGATTGAAGACTTTTAATAATAATGCTATTTTTAAGTTCAACATTATGATATAGGATCATAATTATTTTTTGTATAAAAGTTTCATAAAAAATGTAATTGTACAGACCACTAATGAGTATACCATAATTAAGGAAATACTCTCATATAAACTTAAAGATCTTTCGTATACTCATGAAAAATATCTCACAATAAAATTGAGAAAAAATATTTTGAAAGGTCATTAAGGAAATTTTGAAATGATTCCAAAATAACATAAGAAAAGAAATCCAAGAATTTATGATTTTTTATGATTTGTCTTGTAAGCATCCTCATATCGATTTAGAACTATTTTTCGTAGCATTCTAGTTTTGAAAAATAAAACAAATTATTTTATTCATATCGAATGACATATTGTAATCCACACAATATAGCTTAAAATTGGCATGTTATATAATGGGTACAAATATTTTAATATCTAGACTTATGAGATTTTGCATTGGCATTATGCTTAATTTGTTTAATAATTTTTCAAAATTTTAAAAGAGTGTCACACTCTAATTCATTAATCGTGGGTTCATCAAGTTCTGAATTGTGGCGATTAACATTTTTAAGTGAAATTTAGTTTCTTCATTTCTTTCTAAGAAGTCAGTCTCGAGAATATTAAAATAGATAAAACATGCAATTTTAGAGAAATAAAATGATATACAAGTAATGAGATAAATAGCTCACTACGTTAATGCTATGAGATGACAACACGCAAAATTTTTATAAATTTGGACTTTCTTTCGTAATAATTTTGAATATTTATATATGAATTTTTTTGGTACTACGTTATGTAATTTAGATGGACATGTTATCTAAGATAACCTTTCAGCACCTGATTGTATAATTCCTTAATATTTATTTCAATTACTCAAAATCAATTTTCTTTGAAAAATTATATTGCTTGACGAAATAAACCAAATATATCTCATTAATGTCTTTACATATTAAGCATGCTGAGTTATTATTACCACTTTTATCTTCAAATTTAATATTTACAAGCATTTTAGTTGAATCACTTTGGTGATTACCAAACTATCCATTATATGAATATTACATTATTTCATGGATTGTATAATAATTTCAACAAGCATTAAAGTTTTCAAAAGGCATAAATGGATAGTGTGCTTATAAATTAAGGAAGGTTATAGACTCTTTGGAGCAACCGATACCAACTTTAATAAACATAAAAACTGCCACTTAATATTAACTTCACCATTGCCATCGGACTCTTTAGAGCAACCAATCACAAAGGCTTAATCATAATAAAATTATTAATAATACGAACACTCAGAATCATATCCAGACTCTTTGATGCAACCAAAACATAGTATTTGATGTTATCACAAAATTCGACATTTGGTGGAATCGTAACCTAATCATGATATAAATGCTAAGATGAAAATACTAAGGCATTCCAAAATATAGTATTTGAATGTTATCACAAAATTTAACATATATATAGTTTATTAGATTATATCACTTTGGTGGAATCGTAATCTAATTGTGATATAAATATTGAGAAGAAAACTTTAAGGCATGTTTTTAATATTTCATTACTAATATTGGACATAATAAATATATAAACATCAATATAATATTTACAATTTTGAGTACCGAATTAAACTTCACATAAATATTAGTTTCAAGGAAAGATTTAAATCCTTTGAGATTAAATTGTTGCAAAAAGAAAATTAGTCATTAATGTTTACTCAATAATCGTAATTGTCCCTTTGGATAATCTTACAATGAACAAATCACATCATCATTGCATAGAAAGTCTAGCATTCATAATTATATTTGGCTCTATGTACAACAACTTTATACACCGTAATTTAATATATACAATTATAGACTAGATCACTTTGATGGTAACTAATCTAACATAATATAAATATTACTGTCGAAGCATTAATTCATAATTATATTAGAATCTTTAGGCAACCAAATATAGATTATACACAATAATCTAATTTACCAAAAATGTTATTGTCAAACCCCCTAATCATACACCTAGTATTCAAAACTTTATATTGAACCTTTTGATCAATACCAAATAATACATAACATGAATATTAGAACAACCATTTAATGACAAAAAATATAAGTAGTGATCAATGTTCTAAAAAACGCGCCTAGGCGCGAGACTTTTTAGGTACGCCAAGTTTTGGTCCTAGGCGTGGATTAAGGCGTGGTCAACGATGGTCAACGTTTTTTGGGGTAAGGCGTGAAAAACGCACATTTTTTGGGCATAAGGCGTGAAAAAATGCGAGTTTTTTAGAAGTAAGGGGTGAAAAAATGCAAGTTTTTTTTATAGTATTTTAACTTACAAATATTTAGAAATATTTTTAAGGTATGTACTATTTTATTATTTTTAATAGCTTTGTCATAGTAAAAAAATATTAAAATATATTTAAAAAGGCCTAAACGCCTTTTCACGCGTAAGGTCCGTCTAGGCTTCTAAGGCTTAAAGCTTGGCCTCCACGCCTCAGTCACGCCTCGCGTTTTTTTAGAACCTTGGTAGTGATTTATACAATAAATTATGGAAAAATAATTTTTTTTTCCAAAAGTAAATTTTTTTAGGTTATCACTGCAGTAATATAAACAATCTCTTCATGATCACTCTACAATTTGCGGAATTATAAAATCAATTTTTAAGCGAGAGTTATTAACATTGACATTCCTACCAAAAATGATAAAAATGCGTTTTTAGGGATCTAAGTGATATTAAATCGCCGAGATAGGGTAGTACTTATTGTAAACAATGTATTTTGTTTATTTCAACTTTTTCAGGTAACTATGAATTTTGTAAAATTCCGAGCAAAAAAAAATGTTGCTAAAAAATTCAGTATTTCATCAAATTTTTTTACTCGAAATTTTTGTAGGCAAAAACTCTTAATGAGCAATCATAAGATCAGAAACCTAAGCTCTAATACCACACATAAACATAATCAAAACAACACGTAATTAATAGGTTTATATGGATCTATAAATCTAACATATAAATATCCATTTATACATGTTATTTGTTCTTTAATCATACAAAACGTTATGTATTATATATTTAACGTTAGAATCTTATATCAATATGATTATCATATATAATCATTATGCGGAACATAAAATGATTTTATAATCAGATACTTGCATCATGTCACAACTGAAGAGATTGGTTGAACAATCGACCTTAACGATGTTTGATCTTCAGACTAAGACTTTATCTTGTCTTTGGTAAAATCGTGTTTCAATTTAAGCGCATTCCAGCGAGATTTTTCTCTATGGTCAAAACGTTATTCTGAAATCAACTCTCATTGAGAATTTAGATTTTTCTCCCTTATTCTATAATTTCATTATGTTATTTGTAATGTATCTGAATGATGAAAAATTAGTCACTTTATTTATAGGAAGGGACATGACATAAATCTCCAACAATCATTTAATCTCAACCATCCATCAAGGTAAAAAACTAAGAGTACGACTCTTAGTATTTGGAGTACTCGATCATTAACCAAAATGACTTTTAGTATTAACATAATTATGAAAGATATTGAAAAATTGTTATTTGAAATAATTCTAACAGCTAGGGCTTAGAAAATTAGTTGGAGACAAAATAAAGTTTTGGATGACTTTGTATGCCTTGTTGCACCTCACTTCCTGATGGTGGTGATCTTCTCGAATTCCAGCTTCTCACTAGAGTGTTTCTTCACTTTCTGCTTTGACAATATTGATGGGATGAAGTTGTATAACTGACCCCCACAATACACAAGTTCTTGCTAAATTCCCTTGACAAAATATCCAGAGAACACGTAAATATTCAACAATTTACGTATAACCTTATATATTACACTAATTCTTTTAGAGTACCCACAAGTTGATATCTTTTACACACATTTCGTATCAATTTTCCTTTCCTTACATGATATTGTCATGTCTACTATTTATAAATAACAATTGTACAGAATTAATAATTATAATATAATTTCGAATTTAAAACAGAATTACAGAAATGAAACACTTACTTGAATTTGCAGAAATAATAATAAAAAATAGAAAGATAATCCGAGCCCTGTGAATCTCATAGTGTCCTTAAGACAATTTATTCCCTCCAATGTGCTTCGAGGTTGATGAATATTGTCTCCCAAGATAGAACGGATTTTCTAATTAATTATGTAGCACGACAATTATTAATTACAACGAACTCAAATCTGTGCCTATTACTCAACTCAACAACAATGCAAGATATGTTATGTAAGAAAAGGACAGGAATTTTCTGGGACAAAAATGACAGCAATTTTGGAAGAGGGAAATTTTTCAGTAATTAATTCTGCAGGGGAAATGTTTAATTTATAGCTTTTGTGTTGACTGTTGGAACAGTCAACCGAAATTAACTGTCAAAAAACAGTTAATCAGTTAAACGAATTAACTGTTGACTGTTGGCAATAACTGCCAACAGTTTATAAATTAATTAATTAATAATTAAAGCCCAGAAAGTTAAATAAATTCGGCCCAAAAATGTAGGAGATTTTTATAAGCCCAAGCCCAAGCCCTCGGCCGGACGAACGCGCGCGCGCGCGCGTGTGGACTTTTGACCGAAAGTCAACCCGTGCATAGCTTAGGTCATCTCCCCTTCAAAGATTTGGGATACCCCCAAGGCATCCAAGCCTTAGTCCATACTTGGGGTGTTATTAACTCATCAAAATTCCACTACTCTTCCAATGTGGGACAAGAGTTAAAACATACCCAATCCATTAACTTTCATTGCTTTGTGAGTCACTTAGGGGACATATTTATCATTCATAACTTATTGAAATTGGACATATGAATATACTACGTTAATCTCCTTGCGGAAGTGAACGCATTCGTATATGGTCCCACAATTTTCGTAGTGTGGGTCCCACCTAAATTTGAGCTCAAAGTTTCTCAAAAATCTGTCCAGAAAAATCTAGACAGCTTTATAATACCCATTCAATTCCAATTTTCCAACAGATATGACCAGTAACTTCACCACTGCAGATGGGAAAGAAAAACAAGATAATGGGAGATGAAAATACTGATATGCCTAGATTCTCATTGGGAACATCACAGCTATATCAACAACAATCAACAAGCTAAAAATAATAAATAAAAGGATCAAATACTAAAAAATTCTTCAAATATTTTTTAATACACACTTAGTCCAAGTTTTTTATTTTATATCAAAAAGTTCTTTATTCTCTTATCTTTAAAGGTCCGCGTCAGCGGCATCGTAAAGCCTTTTTGGCATGGTGAAGGACGGTAAAGCCGCTTTACCGTCCTTCACCATGCCAAAAAGACTTTACGATGCCGCTGACGCGGACTTTTAAAGATAAGAGAATGAGGAACTTTTTGGTATAAAATAAAAACGATTGAACTAAACGTATATTAAAAAAAATTTGAGAGACTGTTTGATATGCTCCAAAATAATATACATCTGAAAATACCGAAGTCACTGATGAAACAACATTAATTAGTGTATATAGTGATGGTGATGGAAACCACGATGAAGCACGGACAATAAATGAAAGTAAATGGATACGGGATGTCAAAACCTATTCAACAATGATGACAATCAAACATGTGAGAATACTCTCATACAAGAGATTTACAAAATCTGCATAAAGAAATCTAAAGAACATGACGTTGATGGAGAGAGTGAAGGAAACTTCTCAATATCATCACATGAATTGGTCAAACTTGACCTCAAATTAGAGAAAAATAGCGTAAATGAATTGGAAGAATTGCTCAAATTAGAGAGAGTATACAAAGAATTATAACAGAAAATTGCAACCTAACAAGCAAAAATAGTGCGTTGAAAATTAAGCTCAACAAAACCATAATGGAGAGGGATAGGCAAAAGAATGAGATTGAGGAAGAAAAATGACAATTCGTGACAAGTTATATCTCATTCAATAAGCCCCGTTTAGTTGTCCCAAAATTGAAAATTGGATCATTAATAAATTGTCCTATTTACAAATTAACTCATTAATTGTATTTGGTTTCATTAATGAAATGATTCATTAATTTCCCCATTTTAGCTCATGTGCAAAATTTGAAATTAGATCATATCACAAAAAATGTGAAATGAATCCATTTGAAATAGGAATCAAATTAAGTGCATGTCCCCTCTCCCTCTCCCTCTTCCTCTTCCCCTCCCCCTCTCTCCTTCCCTCCCCCTCTCTCTCTTGATTTGTTTTTATCTTTTTTTCATAGAACCTTAACATCAATTTCAAATTACCAAACATTGTGTAAAATTGGATTTAACTCATTTCAAATTCACTCATTTATAATTCACAATGAACCAATTTATATAATCAAACAATTTGGCAACCAAACTGGGCCTAAATAAATATAAACTAAAGTTTTACACAAAACATCCCTATTAAAAACAACATACACGTGATTTCTAATTTTTGTAAATGTAAAATGTGTTTTTCAGGAGAGCAATACGAACAATGATTTAGAAAATAAGATTACAATCTTCATCGGGAAAAATACTAACATGGAAATCAGGCTCCCCAAAAAGCTCATCGGGAAGGAAGATTTAATAAATGTGCTTGAGGAAACCAGGAAATCAACTTATGCAAAGCTATAAATCATTCAAAGACGTACACACGGACATCTTTTTCTACACGACATGTGAAACTTATTGAAAAGTGTACACATGATATGATAAATGTAACACGTAAAATTTGTGTTTGGGGAGAATGATGAGATCAATAAACGTCAAGAGTAGATTGAAACACTCCTAAAGAAAAATAATGATTTGCATATGGAACTCCAAATAATCATTACAGAGAGCGGAAAATATATGTACACAGTCTAAAGAAACAAATAATCAGTACATGATAAAGGTAAACTCCTTTCAAACATTGGCATCATATAACTTCTTTAACACATAATATCACTCCTAATATAAAGGTACACAAAATCATACAACTTTCTACGCACAAAATACATGTCTTAATAATGAGTCTAGCTATGAGTTTCAAATAAGTCTCTCAAAATCTCATCCAAAAGCAATAATTTTTTGTGCCCCGATGGGACTCATACCACAAGGTAACTTTTAATAGATAAGTAAGAGAACAAGTTAAATCCACATCACTTTTGAAAAAAAATTTGAAGGAGATTTTGGTACCCATATTATTATTCTTTAATAATTAACAACGCAACAAAGAAAGAAACAACTGGAACATGAAGTGATAGAGCTCCGGATATATTGTAAACTGTTGAGGCAAGAATTAACAAACTGAAAGAATTCCAACATTTTACAAATGAGGATATAGTACAACTGACGTAAACATTGGCAAATGGATGGACTATCGAGAAGACAAAGTCAGACAAAAAGATGAATAAGAAGGAATAAGAATTTATAAAATTTTAGCATAAAAACACTGAAAAATGACATAAAGATAGCAAATTTGAAAGCAAAAATCGTGTCTTTGAAGGTAGAGGTCTAAAATCCAACACACAAGGTTTATAAAGGAGAACAAAAGGACAACCAATACTCTAGTTTTGAGCATGAGGAGGCCCAAAAGAAACAAAACTCTCAAAAAACAAGAAACCAAAAAAGAGCCACATCGAAAAAGGAACCAAATGACTCGTTCACATCTCTAAATACCAAACCACCAACTAAAAAGATAAAGAGGCAAACCAGGACAAGAAATGGCAATGAAGGAACACAACATGAGCAAAAGGAATAAACAAAACTATTAGAGTTTTATTTAGCATTAAGGGTAGTTTAGTATTTTCCCTTTCATTTTATTATTAGGTCGTTGTAGTAGGACATATATTCTCTCTTCTTCTTTTCATTTTGTATGGTATTCCAGTTTATGTCAAGATGAAACCCTAGCCCCTCTTTTTCTCTTTTCCATTTGATTGTAGATCTTTGATATATTATCATGGTATCAGAGCGAGATCTTTTTCAGAGGTACTTTTTCTGTTCGCTCGATTGTTTTGAAGGTAATTTTGGTCATTTTCCTCCTATTTGGTCGATTAATTGTTTAGTTCGTTCGATTTGGTTCTGTTTGGGTACTATTTGATTATTTATTTTTGCAATGGCTGGTGAAAGAGATGATTCGCTGCTATCAATTAGTGTCAGATTAGATGGAAAAAATTATACGTATTGGAGTTATGTTATGAAGAATTTTTTGAAAGGGAAGAAACTTTGGGGTTACATTAATGGAGATTTGAGTAAGCCGAACGATAAGACGAATGTTAAAAAATATTCAGAGTTGTTGGATGTTTGGGAGGCAAATAACTCAAAAATCATCACTTGGATCAACAACTCCGTTGCACCTTCTATAGGTATGCAGTTGGCTAAATATGATTATGCAAAGGATGTTTGGGATCATTTAGGCAGATTGTATACCCAATCTAACTTCGTAAAAAAGTACCAGTTGGAGTGCGATATTCGGGATCTTGAGCAAAAAAATTTGAGTATCCAGGAGTTCTATTCTGCTATGATGGATCTATAAGATCAGTTGGCTCTCACAGAGTCAGCTGAATTGCGGGCCTTTGCACCATATGTTACCAATAGGGAGGAACAACGTCTGGTTCAGTTTCTGATGGCATTGCGTGATGATTTTGAGGGTCTTCATGGGTCGATTCTTCATCGTATCCCACTTCCAACTGTTGATGCCATTGTTCACGAGTTGTTAGCCGAGGAGATTCGTCTCAAGACTTAGGCAGGGAAGGTAATTTCTTCGGACCCTAATCCATCTGTTTTCACAGCCTCCTCTGGGCCAATTTTCAATCAGAACAAGCCTTATTCGAGAGTTGCAAGTGATGAATGTAGCTAGTGTAAGGAGAAGGGTCATTGGAAGTCTCAGTGCCCTAAGTTGCGAGCACAACAACAACAATCAATTAGTCGACCACCTCAGCAGCAGTTTTCTGGTTGGAAATCCAATAACCAATCTCAGCAGCGTTCATATAGGCCTTCACAGCCTAATACTGTAGCAGTTGTACCACCATCAGACTCATTTGTATCAGGTTCTTCATCAATAACTCCATCCATGTCTTCTCTTGCTGAGCAGTTTTAAAAGTTTCTTGCCACACAGCCTCACGCCATGTCCATCTCTTCACCAGGTAAGTCCTCAGGTAGTTGGATTCTAAACTCCAGCGCTTCTAATCACATGTCACCAAATTTGTCCTCTTTTGGTTCTTTTTATTCCACTTCTTCGTTGCCCATTATGACTGCTGATGGTACTCCCATGCCCTCAACAGGTGTTGGGACTATTGACTCACCCAACTTATCTCTCTCTAATGTTTACCACATTCCTAACCTTACAATGAATCTTTTCTCTGTTGGTCAACTATGTGATGCCGATTACTCAATTTCCTTTTCTTCTACCTTTTGTCATGTGTAGGATCCACAGTCTCAGAAGGTGATTGGGACAGGCCGTAGGCAGGGGGGATTGCACATCATGGAGAAACTCAATGTACCAATGGTTGCAGCTTCCACACTTGACTTGTCATCCTTTCGTTTGAGTTTAGATTCGTCTAGCTTTTATTTATAGCACTCTCGTCTTGGTCATATCTCAGGGTCACGATTAAAATATTTGGCTTCTATAGGAAAATTAGGAAATTTGCATTGTCATGATATCTCTGATTGTAGCGATTGTAAACTTGCAAAATTTTCAGCTTTACCGTTTAATAGAAGTATTTCCTCTACTTTTGCACCCTTTGATCTTATTCATTCTGATGTGTGGGGACCGTCTCCTATTATTACAAGAGGAGGGTCTAGATATTATGTCTCCTTTATTGATGATTATATGCGTTACTGTTGGGTTTTTCCTCATGAAACGACGTTCAGATTTTTTTAATATTTATAATAAATTTCGTGCCTTTATCAAAACTCAACATTCTACTATTATCAAATGTTTTAGATGATATTTGGGTGGGGAATATACTTTTTAAAATTTCGGTGAGTTGCTTGATTTAGATGGAACTATTCACCAATCATCTTGTACTGACACTCCAGAGAAAAATGGTGTTGCTAAAAGGAAACATTGACACATTGTTGAAACTGCTCGCTCTCTTTTATTATCCGCATATGTCCCTAGTGAGTTTTGGGGAGAGGCTGTCCTTACTGTTGTCAATCTGATTAATAAGATTCTGACCTCTCATTGCTCAGGTTTGTCACCTTTTGAAAAGTTATATGGGTGTGCCCCTGATTATTCTTCCTTAAAGGTGTTTGGTTATACTTGTTTTGTTCTTCGACCTCGTGTGGAACGTACCAAATTATCTCCAAAGTCAGATATTTGTGTCTTTCTTGGTTATGGTGAAGGTCAAAAAGGATATCGTTGTTATGATCCAGTTACAAAAAAATTATATGTCTCTCGCCATGTTGTGTTTCTTGAGCATATCCCTTTCTTTTCTACTCCTGATTACCCTCATGAACTCACTAAATCTGATCTCTTCAATATTGATCCGTTCTCTGATAATGATGAGAGTGTGCCATCTGAAGCACCTTGCACCACCGACAGTGTGCCACCCCATGTTGCTCCTGTTCCTATTATTTCTACTGATGTAGGTACTTTGCCATCCGATGTTCCTGATGCTCCCGCTTCTCGTGTGTCCACCCAAGCACCTGCTGAAATGGTGGAACCTCCTTCTCGCTATCTAAAATGTCCACGTAAGTCCACTCAGTCACCAGATTTTGTTTATTCTTGTTATTCGGACTATTTCGCTTCATTTTTATCCTATGTTCACTGCCTCTCTGTGCCTTTGTCTTATAAAGAGGCAGTTCTTGATCCTCTCTGGCAACATGCTATGGCTGAGGAACTCTCTGCTTTGCATCAGACAGATACTTAGAGTTTGGTCCCCTTACCTGCTGGTAAGCGAGCAATTGTATCTCGTTGGGTATATAAAATCAAAATCAGGTCAGATGGGTCAATTGAGCGGTACAAAGCAAGATTGGTTGCTCGGGTTTTTCTCAGCAATATGGTATGGATTATAATAAAACCTTTGCTCCTGTTGCGAAATTGGGTTCATTCCAAGTGAGAATAATTCAGCTCTCTTTATCAGGTGCACATCGGGTGATCGTATTCTAGTCTCTTTGTATATTGATGATAATGATTATTACTGGGGATGATGTTGGTGGAATTACAGCATTGAAGTCTGAATTATCTCGTTGTTTTGAGATGAAGGACATGGGGCCCCCTACGTTACTTTTTGGGTATTGAGGTAGCTCATTCTCCAAAGGGTTATCTTCTCTCACAATCTAAGTACATCGGGGACATTCTTGAGCGTGCTCACCTCACTGATACTAAGATTGTTGATACCCCTCTGGAGCTTAATGTTCATCTTTCCCCGTATGATGGTGTTATTTTGCCTGATCCCACTTTATATCGCACTATTGTGGGTAGCTTGGTTTATCTCACTATTACTCGTCCAGATATAGCTCATGCAGTCCATGTTGTTAGTCAGTTTGTTACTTCTCCTACTACAGTTCATTGGGAAACTGTTCATCGTATATTGCGATACTTGAGAGGCACTCGATTTCAGAGTCTTTTACTTGCTTCATCTTCTTCTTTGGAGCTGCGTGCATACTCTGATGATGATTGGACCAGTGATCCTACAGATCGCAAATCAGTTACTGGATTTTGTGTGTTTATGGATGATTATCTTGTTTCTTGGAAGAGAAAATAGCAAGTTGTTGTTTCCGTGTCTTCCACGGAAGCCAAGTATCGTGCTATGGCATCTACCACTCGCGAGGTTGTTTGGCTACGTCGATTACTTGCAGATATGGGTGTCTCTCTTTCTCAGCCCACTCCTATGTACTGTGATAATAAGAGTGCTATTCAGATTGCTCATAATTTGATTTTTCATGAGAGGACTAAGCACATCGACATTGATTGTCATATCACTCGTCATCATCTTACGCATGGCACTATCACTTTGCCTTTTGTTTCTTCTTCTGCACAGATAGCTGATTTGTTTACGAAGTCTCATCTAGTTCAGCGTTTTCATTTTTTGGTTGGCAAACTCTCAATGCTTCTCGCTATAGCATCGTGAGTTTGAGGGGGGATATTAGAGTTTTATTTAGCATTAAGGGTAGTTTAGTATTTTCCCTTTTATTTTATTATTAGGTCGTTGTAGTAGGACATATATTCTCTCTTCTTCTTTTCATTTTGTATGGTATTCTAGTTTATGTCAAGATGAAACCCTAGCCCCTCTTTTTCTCGTTTCCATTTGATTGTAGATCATAGATGTAATCATAGATAATGACGCACATAAACCAAACGCAAACTTGAACAAGTTCTCCAACATCCCAAATAACATTAGACGGAGTAGTTGATAGAATACAACATTCTAATGGGAGAAGGATAAAAATTATCAAACACAATATTATTTCTTAGTACACGTATGTGTATTGAAGGTATACATATACATTGCAATAATTTATGAATGATATAATAAATCCCACGACCAATTTGCCATATTACATGCACATTTTATCGTAGCATAATATAACTTAAATACACACATATTTTACTATATAACATGTATATATTATAATACGAACATCATTGTCTACGCTACACGTATAATTCAATGCAACACAAGTTATTTTTCCGAGACAACCATATTCCAAAAAGGTACACACATATTTGTGTAAAGTACATGGATAATTCAATCAGGTACACACATAATCATTATGATACTGTAAATTATAAAAGTGCTTCTTATTGTCTTGTGTTTGTCTTTCAATCACTTGCCCTAATGAAGGGATTATAACGTATTTATAGCCCAGTAGGAAGGTAAAGATATGGAATGTTAAAAGAAGGAATGCCTTTATAAATTAGGCATTTACATCAGTACATAATGTCCATAATGTTTCGAGCTGTTGGCATTTTGCAAATAAATTTAGTCGGCCTCCCTACTGTTGGTCGACCTTCCTAGTGTTGGTTAGGCTTCGTGGTGTAGGTCGGGTTTCGTGGTGTTGGTCGGTATTCCAGGACTTGGTCGGTGGTTATGCCTTGATGACTAGGATCATTGCCAGAGTGGATGATACATGTTTATTTCTGATTGGTCCACGTAAGTGGGTAATTTTTGGTATCAACAGAAGCCCCCAATGTTCTATGCTTGATGATTCCTTGAAAGTATGGAGCATTTAGTTCTGGTAATAGCTCAGTCTACATTTCTGATGCTTGGTCGGTTTGCCTACTTTTCACACTTGTAAAATTATTAGCTTTGTTGATAACGCATACTGCTGATAACATTTATATAAATATCCAGAATTACAATGAATCGTCTTGGGGAAACTATATTTTTTTTTGCTTAGCCGCTAAAATTTCAATCTTCGTTTCACTTTAATCATTACGTTTGTCGATTTTCAAAGTAATCTATAAAAGGAGGTAAGATCCCGATCATCTCTTACCTCAAACCTTCAATGTTTTTGCTATAAATTCTTGAGCTTTCGTGCGATTGTTCTTCATATCTTCTAGTTTTTACTGAATCCTTAAGTTTTTGTAAGAATTCTTTCCCTTTATTCTTTTCTTCATATCGAATCTTGGTTTACGTTGTTGTCTCTCTAGATGAGTTTAAAAAGGAATGGAATATACCATACTGGGTAGGCTTAGAGTTCCCCAATCTTCCTGTAGACGTTTTTTCGTTGTCTAAGGGTCACTGGATCCCTTCCTTATTCATTGCTGAATGCGGCTTTACTTTTCCCCCAAATCATTTTTGTTCGAAATTTTGTCAATACTTTGACATTGTACTTGTTAGAGTAGCTCCCAATACCTGGAGAATAATTAATGGTGTCCATAGGTTTAACCAAATCCATGGGACACATATAGGTATCCCTGAGATTATGTTCTGTTACAAATGGGTCACCAGTGATAGTACATATTATTTGACAACTAGGTTTGTTAATAAAACACTAATCGTCAATCTGCCTGATTCCTATAGGGATTACTTCGATCATGGAGTTATTGCCAAAAATTGGCAATATGTACCTTTTGAAGGGGAAGAAGTATATACTGGACCAAGATCACTTTGATGGGGTCATAACATAGGTTGTACTGAATATATATCATATGTTTATACTACTGAATTACATGCTAAAATATTAACTAACATTAGTTGTTTGTTTTCTTACAGTTGATAGGAAGAGGAGGTGTCCCAAGGAAGGTGACATTAAGCTTGACGAGACAAGTTTCTCTGGGGCCTTCATAAAAAAATTGATGAAGAGCATATAATTCGGCATAAATTTAGTATATTTATCCCCTTAATTTAAGTTCCTTTGTGAACCCGGGTAGTGCAACTGATATGGATTTAACTCACATTTATGCTATTAACCTTCGTTGGCAAGTATTTCGTGTTTTGTATATCTCTTATGTATTTTACTGGTTAATTATGCAAGCGGTGCAAAAGAGAAATCGAAACAGTGAAAGAAAGGCTAAGAAGGCAAGTTCAAGAGCATTTTGTACTTCTGCAGCCTGATCCCGGAGGTGAGGCCAACTGGAAAGTTGAATAGTTCGGAACAACAAGAACACTGGAAGAAATGGCACCCAAATCCGAGCTACGGTGAAAGAGTTATGGCCATTTGAAGTTGAGGAAAAATCTAAGAAGAAAAGAAGAAAAAAAATTCTCAGTGTTGAATTGAAGAAATGAGACCCCAGAACCAGCAGGAATTATCGAACCGCACTGCGAATCGATTCTGAGGAGAACTGATTCGAGGTACCTGCGAATCGGTTCGGGGGTCCTGATGTGCGAATTTTTCCTTGGCTGCTGATTGGTCCAAAGAGTCCCATTTTGTTATAACTTCTTCTAAAACGTATTTGTAGGAAGTTAATGACTTAGAAAACATAGTTTTTCATAGTTTTGATCAGTTTTGATAGAGAGAAAGGTAAAAGAACATCCCAGAAGATAACTTTACTTTGTTGATTCAAGAGTGATTAATTACGGGTTTGCTTTCAAGTTTTAATGCATAGTTTTATTCTCTCTATTATTACCCTTACATGTTATTTTTCTTGCATGGTTTAAAAAATTTCCAGGTTTATAATTGTTCCTTACATATTTCAAGATAGTTTCATTATGATTTCACGCGCATACAACGTAGTTAAGCCATGCATATTTAGGTTTAACATGTCTGGCTAGATTTAAAAGGTCGGGATGCATGACTCAATCTGATGTGGTAGTTCCTTGTGTATAAAATTATTCCTATAAATTTAATGATTTATTACGACCGTATTGTGTAGAAACACAATCATTGTAGATCTTTGGATCTCGTTTGCTTCAGGGTAACCGGGATGCTTCAAAATGCAATTCGAGTGTAACTATCACAATACAGATTTACTCGTCCTCTGATTATGTATGGTGCGGGCTTGAACCTCATATATGTAATGCTTGGGAGAACTAAATTCCGGGTCTAATTAATCACTTAAATTTACGATTAGTTTTATACCATCAATACACTAGGGTTGACGGATTGTGTTCCCGTCCTGTTTTCCTCATCATATAGTTCAAGTTTAAAGTCAATCATCATCAATATTTTAGGTATTTTAGAATAGTTGCATTCCATTCATACTTTAGTTCATTAGTTAACCATTTTTAAAATTGCATCTAGTTGTAGTTATTTCACCATTCAAATCATCTTTTCCTTTTCTTTAGAGTTAGGGTTCCTTCATCTGTCCAACGTCGTTACAACTCCGTTGTCCTATTTCCCTGAGGATCGATACCCGACTTATCGGATTATTACGTGAGTGACAGGCTTTCACTTGAGCCTAGAGAGTACGCACTTCTGAGACACATTCTTAGTCGGGTCAAGTTTTTGGCGTCGTTGCCGGGGAATTAGGTAGACTTAGGATTATATCAAGTCAATCTCAAACTTTAACCAAAAATTTTCAAAAATCCAAAGACATAAAAAAAAATTTAAAAGCACAAAAATATTCCTCATTATCTCTCATAAGCTTGTTAATGCAAAATTCTGAACTCACTCCAACTCCCCATAATACTCCAACCCACATTCAAGAAAGCCAGATAGTTGAGTACGACCCCGATATCCCTCACACTCCTAACGCTCCACAATTCTGGATTCCACCCCCACACCGTCACACTCAATTGCAAATAACACTCCATTTTCCCTCTTAGGACACACTTCAGAGAACGCTCCAAGTATACCAAGTGAGGATACAGAGTCTTTGAGTAAGAGAAATATGTCACAACACGGTAGTGCTGCCTCCGGTGAGGAAGAGGTCCCGTACCGTCCTTTGAGAGAACTCTTATATCCCGAGCACACTATCACTCTGGGATGCATTTTACTCCCGTATAATGCAGGGCAATTTCGCTTTAGGAATGGGATGATCCAGATACTTCCCACTTACCATGGGATGGATTCAAAAAATCCATATCTCCACATCATGGAATTTGAGGAAGCGTGCGAGACCCCCAGCGATCAAGCATGAACAAAATATGTGATCCGCCTCAAACTCTTCCCTTTCTCACTAAAGGATAAGGCTAAGACCTGGATATGGTCTTTACCTCCAAACGCGATTTCATCATGGAATGAGTTACAATCTAAATTTCTCATGAAATTATTTCCTACATATCGAACGAACTCCATCAAGGCTCAAATTCAAATCTTCCAACAACTAGAAAATGAGTCATTCGATCGATGTTACAAGCGTTTTAATGAGTTAGTCACTTCGTGCCCTCATTATGGACTTGATAAACTGCAAATCATTTCCTTCTTCCATAATGGGCTGAATATGAATTCCAAATAACTCGTTGAGACTATGTGTGATGGTCCCTTTGTTGACTTAGACGCCAACGATGCTGAGCTTCACCTGAGGTATGTCGCTGAGACTATCTAATCCTGGGATACATCTGACCCTAGTGCTCAAAATTGAACATGCCAAGCGACCACCACTCCATCGGCATCCGGCATATTTCACGTAGAAAATAATGTTATGATGGACAGCTGACTCGATCTACTTGAGAAAAGAATTATATAGCGGACAGTCGACTCGATATGCTTGAGAAAGGACTATGAGACCTACGTGTGGTATATGGAAGAGGACCAAATGGATCCACTCCAAACCCCGTCGAGAAGGTGTGTGTGATTTGTGAGGCGGTTCATTCAACAGAGGAAAACCCGATAATACCCGCCTACAAAGTTATGCTTCAAGAGCAAGTAAGTGGTGTAGGAGGATTTAAGGGTAATTTCGGTGCTCCAGACGGGAATTCTTATAACCCTTCATGGAAAAACAACCCTGGTTTTAGCTATGGGCAACAACATGCTGTGATGAATCCTAATTCACATGTTAACCCTCCTCCACCATTGCACTTTCAACAAGCTCCACACATGCAATGACATGTGCAAGCACCACCACCTCAAGGGGCATATATCACTCCACCTCGGAGAAATCTCGAGGATACGATGAACCAATTTATCAATACCCAGAATGCAACCAATGCTAGATATGATTGCATGATCAGCGACATAAATGCAAATATTTTAAAAATGCAATCATCGTTGAGTATCCAATAGAAGGGCAAGTTTCCTGCCCAGGGCCAAAGACCTCCCCAAGGTCAAACTAGTGTCAGCTCCACCTCTACAGAACATCAGGAGAAATGTCAAGCTGTGACCACTCTTCGTAGTGGGAGAGTCGTTGATTTATCACCTCCCCCACACGACGCAACCAAAGACAAGGAGATTTCGCCCGGCACGAAAGAGGCCGAAGATGTCCCCTTGAAAGAGAGTGATAAAGAAGTCACTAGCAAGCCTGAGGTAGTAGTGAAACCACCCACCGTGGCACTATTTCCTCACAGGTTGGTTCCTTTCCACAAAGGGAACCCCCGTGATGACGTGCTAGACGTGTTAAAGCAAGTAAAGCTAAATTTACCTTTCCTCGATGCCATTAAGAAGATTCCATCTTATGCAAAAGTCATCAAAGACTTGTTAATAGTAAAGAGAAAGGGCGAAATTAAAGAAAAACGTATTTTTATCACTGAACATGAGCTCCATTCTACTTAATGACCTCCCGCCAAAATTCAAAGATCGCGGTGCACCCACCATTTCCTGCATCATTGGAGAAAATAAAATTAAAAAAGCCTTACTTGACTTGGGAGCAAGTGTAAATATCCTCCCTTACGCCATCTATAGTCAACTTAATCTAGGCGACCTTAAGCCCACAAAGATCACTCTTCAGTTAGCGGATCGAATCGTGAAGATCCCAAGAGGTATAGTTGAGGACCTGATCGTTCAAGTTGACACTTTCTACTTTTCGGTAGATTTTATCATTTGGGACACGAAACTCTCCTTCGCCTCGAGTAATCATGTTCCCATCATTCCTGGGTGCCCATTCTTAGCTACGACTAACGCAATTATCAATACTCGAAATGGGCGGCAGATGAAACTCACTTTTGGTAACATGACCTTAGAGACTAACATCTTCCATATAGCCCAACATACGGGGGAAAAAGATGATCTTCACGCGGTGAGCCTAATCGACGAGATCGTAGAGGAGTACTTTGAGGAAAATTATTGTGGAGATTCCCTATGGTCCTATTTAGTGTCGAGCCATAAGAGTGAGGGGACGTATAGTGAATTTGAGAGGGAAGTTGAGGAGTGGAGAGAGTTACTTGATGAAATAGCATCGGACGAGGACGCGAGAGATGTAAGTTGGGTTTCTCGATTTGAGGAGTTACCGCCAAGGGAGGCACGCACGGTTCCCTCCAGCGATAAATTTTTGACCCTCGAATTGAAGAAACTACCCTCCCATATTAAATATGCATACCTAAGAGAGAACGAGACATTTCCTGTTGTTGTCTCCTCTAGCCGAGACGAAGAGCAGGAGGGTAAACTGTTAAAGATTATGAGGAAGAACCAAGGTGCTTTCGGTTGGTGTATTACTGATTTGAAGGGGATAAGTCCTTTGATTTGCACCCACAAGATCCACCTCGAGGAGGATGTCAATCCCTCGAGAGAAATTCAAAGAAGGCTAAACCCCAATATGAAAGAAGTGGTGAGGACCGAAATCATTAAGTTATTGGATGCTGAGATTATCTACCCAATCTCGGATAGCAAGTGGGTGAGCCCTATTCAAGTTATCCCGAAGAATTCGGGTATGATAGTGATTGAGAATGATAAGGGAGATCTAGTTCCCCAACTTATCACCACTGGGTGACGCGTTTGCATTGATTACCAGAAACTCAATGCGGGAACTAGGAAAGACCATTTCCCCTTGCCATTTATTGATCAAATGCTTGAGAGAGTAGCGGGCCACCCTTACTATTGCTTCCTTTATGGTTATTCTGGATATAACCAAATTGAGGTAGATGTACTTGACTAGGAGAAAACTACCTTCACTTTCCCCTTTGGTACGTTTGCCTACAAACGTATGCCATTCGGCTTGTGTAATGCACCCGCGACCTTTCAAAGGTGCATGTTGAGTCTATTTAGTGACATGGTTGAGAGAGGACTTGAAGTGTTCATAGATGATTTTAGCATTTTTGGCACGTCTTTCGATCTTTTTCTGGTAAAGCTAGAAAAATTACTTGCCCAGTGTGTGGAGAAGAACTTAGTGCTAAATTGGGGAAAATGCCATTTTATGGTCACTGAGGGAATAGTTCTTGGCCACATAGTTTCATCCAAGGGGATTGAAATTGATAGAGCTAAGATAGATGTCATAGCCGATCTACCCTCACCAAAATCGCTCAAAGACGTGCGCTCCTTCTTGGGCCACGTGGGGTTTTATCGACGGTTCATTAAGGACTTTAGCGTCATCGCTAGACCCTTAAGCAACCTTTTTATGAAGGATACCCCATTTGAGTGGACAGAAGCATGCCATAGCGCTTTTGAAAAACTGAAAATTATGCTTGTGTCCGCTCCTCTCATGCAAGTTCTGGATTGGTTCTTAGCATTCGAGCTTATGTGTGATGCTAACGATTATGCGATAGGGGCTGTTTGGGCCAACGAAAAGACAAGCAGGCTCATGTCATCTACTATGCTAACCGGACTACAACTCAATTACTCCACCATAGAAAAGGAGTTGCTAGCGATAGTTTTTGCTCTTGATAAATTTCAGTCCTACCTTATCGGTTCCCCCACCACTTGCTTCACCGATCACGCAGCATTGAAATACCTACTTGCAAAGAAAGATGCAAAGTCGTACCTCATAAGGTGGATCCTACTCCTACAAGAGTTAATCTCTCTATTAAAGACAAAAAAGGAGTAAAAAATGTCATTGCCAATCACTTATCATGGCTTTCGTCCGACGTACCTAGTGATCTGATACCCATAGACAGATATTTTCCAAATGAGCAACTCTTTGCTACCTCTTCTTTGCCCTGGTTTGAGAATATAGTTAACTATCTTGTCACGGGAGCCGTCCCTCCCGATTGGATACCATAAGATAAGAAGAGGTTCATCACTTGGTCGAGCATGTTTTTCTATGACGATCCTTTCCTTTTTAAATATTGCACCGACCAAATCATCCGACGATGTGTACTGGATGACGAGATCCCAAAAGTCATCTAATTCTGTCATTTGGAAGCTTATGGAGGTCATTTTTTGACGAAAAAGACGGCTGCTAAGATTCTTCAATGCGGCCTCTATTGGCCCACAATTTTTCGGGATGTGAACAATTATTGCAAATCTTGCGATAGGTGTCAAAGGATGGGGGCAATTAGCCGATGAGACATGATGCCATTAACCCCGATACTCATTATTGAAATCTTCGACTGCTGGGTTATTGACTTCATGGGCCCTTTTCCCCCATCTTTTTATTTCCTATACATCCTTGTCGTGGTAGATTACGTTTCTAAATGGGTAGTAGCTATAGCTATCAGGACAAATGACAATAAAGTGGCGATTAGGTTCCTACAGGAACACATACTTTCCCGCTTCGGTGCTCCGAAAGTGATAATTAGTGATAATGGCACGCACTTTTGCAACAGGCCATTTGCAAAGCTCATGAGAAAGTATAGCGTCGTTCACAAGGTTGGAACGACCTATCACCCACAGGCCGAATTAACAAATCAGGAAATCAAGAACATTCTTGAGAAGACCGTCAGTCCCACTCGGAAAGATTGGTCACTTCGATTGAACGATTCACTATGGGCCTATCGTATCGCATACAAAAATCCACTCGGGATGTCCCCTTTTCGCTTTGTGTATGGAAAACGTTGCCATCTTCCCATTGAATTAGAGCACGAAGCGTATTGGGCAATTAAGAAGTTGAATTATGACGTGGATAAAGCTGGTGAAGCTCGCAAGCTTTAATTAAATGAGTTAGAAGAGATACGCAATGATGCGTATTAGAACGCAAAAATTTCCAAAGAAAGGATGAAACTTGCTCATGATAACATTATTCGACGCAAAGAGTTTATTCCCAGACAAAAAGTGCTTCTCTATAACTCTCGACTTCATCTATTTCTGGGTAAGTTGTGGTCACGATGGTCTGGCCCGTTCGTTGTGAAGAATGTATTCCCTCACGGAGCTCTAGAATTAGATTATTTAAAAGGAGGAGATACATTCAAGGTAAATGGACAACGCCTAAAGCCATATCTAGAGGCGTGTGCAGAAGAAGTCGACACCATTTGGTTGTCGAACCCCGTTTACGGGGTCGAGTGAGCTGAAAATGAGAGGTCGTCTCACCCCCGACGTGTATGGGGTGAATTCTTGTGTACAGTAGTAGTGTGTGATTTAAGTTAGTTAGGAGTTCGGAGCACGATTAACGAGAGGGAGAGAGTTAGCACACTTTACAAGAGAGTTTGCATGTATTTCGAGGGCGTAGTAGAGGAGTTTTTAGGGAACCCGAGGGTCTAGGACATCTTTAGGGGCCATACGCATGAGAGGAGGCTTGAGCAAACACTTAGTTTTTGAGAGAGGAAAGAAATTCAGCTTTCAGGCTAGCAACCTCCCCCGAACCACAGGGTGAACCGATTTGGGGGGCAAACCGGTTCGGGGTACCAGCCGAACCAGTTCGGGGGTTCCTGGCAGATTCATCTCCCCCCTTTTACAAATTCAACCCCTTTTCCCCCCTTCCCTCCATACATCCCCCTACAAAATTTCACCCCCTTAAACTTCCCTCCCTTAATATCCTTTTCCAAATTCTTTCCCCCTTCCTTTCCCTCCCATCCCATTACAATTTCCCACCAAAATCCAATCCTCCACACCTATAAATTAACACTCCTCCCTCTCCATTTCCCACACTCCATTTCACTCTTCCTCTCTTCTACACCATAAAATCTCTCTCTCTCTCTCTCTCTCTCTCTCTCTCTCTCTCTCTCTCTCTCTCTCACCATGTCGCGTCCCCGCCAAGCCAATTTCTACCCTCACAAATATGACGACACCACCATCCTTAATGACGAGGGTAAGGGGGTGTTTCGGTGCATCCAAGAACACCATTGGGTCGAGTACTATTTCTAGGCCACACGCCCAATCCACATCGAGCGCTTTGTCAATTGGGAGCAACTGCCCGGCGACATCACCGCCCTTTTCAATTGCCGGGGGTGGTGCTCATTTCTCTCTCCTATGAGAAATAACGTGTTTGAAGCTGCAATTTGCCAATTTTACACGACACTCATTCGCAAATCATCCACGCTTCATGAGGCCTATCTTGACGGTATCCAAATTCCGTTCTCCGTCGCCATCATCGCGCGTAAAATGCGTGCCAAAGGGGTTATCCTCCCCGTACCATTCTGATATCCCACAAATGGTCCCCCCCGAACCAAATAAGAATGCATTGCTTGAATGTAACCCAGGGAGGAATGGGTCTGGGATTCTTTTCTCATAGGAAGTCTCTCAGATACGGTGTGATTCACGCACCTAATTGCATGTGTAGCAATCCACCAGACCACCAATGACTCGGTGGTCCAGCTACGTCACGCCAACTTTCTTTACCATTTCCTTGACCCCGAAAGCACGATAAATCTGGACCAACTCTTCTACGCGGACATCATCAATTCTTCCTACGATGAGTGGGTTAAATCCGCGCTCCCCTATGCTCGACTCATTATAAAACTTTTGATGGATGTCGGGGTGGAAGACCCGGGGCAGCAAATCCGACTCCCCCACCCCATTAGAAGCACCTCCACCACTCGGAGTGAACGCCAAATGAGGGTGGATCACCCCGACCGTCCCATTCTCGATGAGGGTGTGGGGGAGGAAGCACATGACGACCCAATTATGGATGTGGGGGAGGAAGAATAGGAGTATGAGGAAGAAGAGGACGATTCTGACTTTGAGCCTCCGGGTGAAAATTTTGCTAGGCGCCTTTCGGTGGTGGAATCCCACGCCTTGACGGGTTCATCACCCAATATAATCAAGGTCAAACAACCTATCAAAGGGATCAAGTGGATTACCGGAGGGACACGAGCATGATGCATCGTCTCCAAGCCCACTTTTACTAGCTCAACTTGGGTGGACCCCCTCCGCCTTTCTTCTATGATCCATATGATCCCAATGCACCCAGGCCCTCAGATCCGCCTCCCCAATGAAGCCCATGTTTGTTTTTGATGTTTGTGTGTAATGATGGTTGTTTACATTGTTTAGTTTCTTGCTCTACCCTCTCCATTGTAACACGTGTTTCTCCGTTGATATAATAAAATTTTGCATTTCTATTTTAATTTGTTTATTTCATTTTTCCGCACTTTTCATTCACTTTGAGTTAGATTTTAGTCCTTTTTTCTTGAAGATAATGCAAAATTCTAAGTTAAGGGGGGCACAAGTGCGCTTTTCTAAAACTTCACAAATTTTCAAAAATGCCCAAAAATCTCAAAAAAATCATAAAATTTTGAAAAATCCAAAAATATTTTTCGTCAAAATAAATAAAAATTGGAATTCAAAATTTTCAAAAATATCATTAAAATTCGATTTAAAGTCTCAAATTGTAAAAACACAATACACAAATCCGAAATTGACATGTTATTTTTCTTGCATGGTTTAAACAATTTCCAGGTTTATAATTGTTCCTTGCATATTTCAAGATAGTTTCATTATGATTTTCGCGCATGCAATGTAGTTAAGTCATGCATAGTTAGGTTTAACATGTCCGGCTAGATTTAAAAGGTCGGGATGCATGAACTCAAACTGATGTGGTAGTTGCATGTGTATAAAATTAATCCTCTAAATTTAATGATTTATTACGACCGTATTTCATAGAAACAAAACCATTGTAGATCTTTGGATATCGTTTGCTTCAGGGTAACCGGGATGCTTTAGAATGCAATTCGAGTGTAACTATCACAATACCGATTTACTCGTCCTCTGATTATGTATGGTGCGGGCTTGAACCTCATATATGTAATGCTTTGGAGTACTAAATTCTGGGTCTAATTAATCACTTAAATTTACGATTAGTTTTATACCATCAATCCACTAGGGTTGAGGGATTGTGTTCCCGTCCTGTTTTCCTCATCATATAGTTCAAGTTTTAAGTCAATCATTATCCGCATTTTAGGTAGTTTAGAATAGTTGCATTCCATTCATACTTTAGTTCATTAGTTAACCATTTTCAAAATTTCATCTAATTGTAGTTATTTCACCATTCAAATCATCTTTTCCTTTTCTTTAGAGTCAGAGTTAGGGTTCCTTCGTCTGTCCAACGTTGTTACAACATCGTTGTCCTATTTACCTGAGGATCGATACCTGACTTATCAGATTATTACTTGAGCGACAGGCTTGTACTTAAGCCTAGAGAGTACGCACTTCTGAGACACATTCTTAGTCGCGTCAGCATACTAGGTCCGCCTCGTACTTGCTAAAATAAAGGAGTTCTGCTACCTTTTTTGTTGCTCGACCTTCTATTGTTTCTCCTACCATTGTGCTTGACTTGGACCAGGACCCAATGTCCACTTCATCAAGCAGTGTTGAACTTGCTATTGTCCCTTTTTCTTCCCTTAAATCAGACGTTCCTCTTTCTGCAGCCATGGGCAAAAGAAAGTTTCCCAACCTTCGTGGAGATGATGCTGCTAGTGGCACCCACAATCCTGTGGATGGTGGAGCCAAAAAGAAATATGATGCTGGGAAAAAGCCCCCAGGAGATAATTCCCTCTTAAAAATATTGATGAGAGTTCCTGCTACTAAGAAAGATGATGGAATTGTTGATGTCGACCAATAGAGCTTGGTCGGTGTTACTCCATTTGTTATTGGCTCCTTTGTAGCCATAGGTTCTGGCTTGGCCAGGAGGTTAATTAAGTTTGGTACTCTTTCAGACCACAAGGGTGCTGATTCCTCTATGCTCCGACTTAAAATTTCTAAAAGGGCTGCTCAAAGCCTTACCATGGTGAGAGTTCTTCTTTTTCTCTTTCATACTTTGTATTTTGTCTTTGACTTCTTGTATTTATTTTTCCTTTCTTTTTTTACAGTTCCTAGTTGATTTTAACCAGATGTTGGAGAAGGACGACGCTCTTCATTCTTCTTCAACTAATGTTGAGGAGGCTTTTGCTGGTCTCAAGAAGTATTTGCTTGACTCCCAACAAGTATTGGCAACTGACAAGAAGACTTGGGAGAAAAAAATAAAAGCCGTTGAGGATGCTCGGTAGAAGGCTGATGATGAGGCTGCTAAAACTCAGAAGCAGGTGACTGAGCTGACAAAGAGCCTAACTACTGAGAAGTCTAAAAGGAAGAAGGACATAGAAAATTCCTTCAATAAAGGATGGGATAAGGCTATCACTACTACCTCTTCTTAGATTGAGCATGCGAAGAAGAAATATTTCAAAGATGGTTGGTCGGCTGATCTATCAGAGGTTGGGACAACATAAGACTTTGAGCTCTTCTAAAGGCATGAGCCTGGCTCTCCCCACAATATGGATGGTGAAGTTGAATATGATGTTGGTTCTGGGGAGTCATCTCTGGTGGTTAAGTCTTCAGTCGATCAACCTAAGAATGTAGTTGAGTCAATCCTCCCATCCATCTAGCAAGTCACTCCATCCATCCCTTCTTCCATCCAAGCTGAAGTTGAAGCTGACAGAGAGAAGGTATAGATTTTCTCGGCAGCTGGCCTCTATATTTTTTTCCTTTCTTTCATTTATTTTTTGTTGTACTTATAATTTTCTTTCATATCAATAAAAGGACTTTTTTCTTCTTCATACTAGTTTTTCGTTTCTTGATTGTTCATTCTTTATTTATTGCTATCATATATTCATTTTCTTATTGTTGATTGGATATCTCTTTATTTTTCTAGATCATGGCCAAGATGGAATAATTATATTCTAATGATTGAGATCTACTCAAGCATTACAACAGTTTATTTAAGGTTGGTCATATGACTTTAACCGAAGAAGAATTACCAGACTTGCTCAGGGATGATGCTACTGACCAAGCTAAAAATGCATATATCTATCTTAAGTTTCTTCTTGATCAGGCTGTGGACAATAACGTGGCTTAGATGATTGAAGAACTTTAAGAAGAGCATAATGAATCTAAGGCTCTCCATCATGCTGATTACGAGGTCAAGTACAAGGCCTTAAGTGGAGTTTGGGGATTTGAGAAGAAGTTGGAGAAGCACCTTTCAGTCTTTAGGAAGAAAGAATTCCTACTTAAGTGTGAAGTTGATGAAGCTAGAGCCATTGCCAAGTTATTGGAGGAAGAAAATAATAAATTAACGAGTGAACTAGATTCTTTAAAGGCTCTATTTACCACTTCTGTTACTGATGAATGGGCATGATTCTTAGAAACTGAGAATGCTAGGCTAATGGAGGAACTGAAAGCCATGAAGAAATCCAAAACTACTTCTACTTCCCGACCAAGATCTAGATCTAGCTGACCTATAACTGATGAGGCCAGAACTCAACAAAAGATTGCCAACCAGGCTGCACAGATAAAGGCTAAGAACTTAGCCATTGATGAGATGTCTCAAAAGATCCAAACTCAGGACGATCAAATTTCCACCTAATTTTCTCAATTATAAATTAAGGATGGAGTGCTGAAAAAATTGCAACACCAGGTTGAAAGATTAATCTTCCAGTTTCATAAGCAACCCATAGAAGTATAGATGAAAGGGTAAAATGAAGCTCTTGGATGATTTGATGATCGTTTTAGTCAGACTCAACATGAAGGCTATAAATGGGGCTGAACCAATCTCCTAACAGTTATGAAGGTTGACCGGGATAATAAATTATTGTAGTGGCTGATCCTAGGTTCTTAGATTATGATAAATGTCCCTTCAAGCTTGGCGTTAGTTGAATCCCTGTAAAAATGATTCCTCAATGCTTGATCTTCAAATATTTAGGAGATTATGGTCTGCATGACGAGCTAGAAATAGTTCGGCCTCCTCATTTGTTAAATACTCCGAGCAATAGTAATAAGAGAATGCTCCATGATTTTAACTTTATCAACTCTCTATACACATTGGATGATCCTCCAGCAGTCATGGAACCAGCTCCGAGCTCTTCTAAAGCTAAAAGAAAGCGTCCAGTAGGATAATATTGAGAATAATTTGTTCATGTATTTCATTTGTACACAATATTTGCATGTAGTCATCATTAATATAAATGAAATGCGATTTATTAACTTATCTTATTAATTTCTGAATGCTTGAATGACTTTGCTGTTTCATTAGCCCTATTGATACACTTAGGCATTTGCATAAATTTAGTATCAATAACCAATGAGATTATCATAGGTTCTACTGATTTACTTAGATTTCTAAGTTTAATACTAGTTACCATTGATGTGGTTACATGTTCCACTAGTGCACCTAGAATTAAATCTAAGTTTAGTGCTAGTCACTCGTGGTATTGCCATATGTTCTACTAATGCACCTAAATTTTTAGGTTTAATATTAGTTACCAGTGGTGACCAAGCGTATGTGGAATATGTGTCTACATTACTATTTAGGAATCTTCACAATGTTCTTCCTCCATTTTGCTCAGTTTCGATAAAAACTTATTGATTTTTATACAGAGTTTTATCCCTGATGTTTCTTGACCAAGTACTGAGGACTTAAAATCTTGTTTTGACTTGGATTTGTGTTTTGCTGATTAAGTATTGAATTTCTAATGTCTCGCTGACCAAGTATTGCCTTTTTCTGACAAAGTCCGACCAAGTCCAGCCAATTATTGAATTCATGCAAACCAAGTATTGGGGGATGCATATCACCAATATTCTAAAAAAATTAAAAAAAAGGGAAAAACCAACTTTTTATTGATAAGAAAATTGATTACAAAAGATATTGCTTGTTATATTACTGGTAGTACTTCCTAAGATGCTCAGCATTCCAAGAATTTTCGAATTTTTCCACCTCCAAAGTTTCAATTCGATAAGTTACTGGTCGAACAACTGCTGAGACATGATAAGGTCCATGATAATTGGCTTTAAGCTTGTTGGTATTCTGAATTACCTTTTTAAGTACATAATCCCCATCTTTTAAGTTGGTCGGCTTCACCCTCTTATTATAAAAGTATGATGTTTGTTGTTGATAGGTAGAACTCCTCAAGGCTGCATCTTTGCGCACCTTTTCCCACATGTCCAGGTCTAGCCTTCAGATCAAATTACTGATAAGAGAATTAAATTTTAACACTTTGGAAAACCTATTTCAATTGGTATGACTGCTTCCGTCCCAAATGCCAGCATGCATGGTGTTTCTCCAGTAGCAGCTCTCGGAGTTATTAGGTATGCCCACAAAACTGAGTGTATTTCATTTATCCAATTCCTTTTATCATCAAGTCTTTTCTTCAACCCATTGAGTAAAGTTTTCTTCGTTACCTCAGTTTGCCCATTACTTTGAGGATGACCTGGAGCAGAGTGCAACTTTTGAATCTTGGATTGGGCATAGTATGCTACGAATTCCTCATCTTCGAACTGGGTACCATGGTCAGTAATGAAGGCATATGGCAAACCACATCTACAAATGATATTTTTCCAGATGAACTGGTTACACCTTCTCATAGGGTATATCCACTAGTGATCTGCTTCAACATATTTGGTGAAATAATCAACAACTATGACCAAGTACTCAAATCTTCCTCGGGTGGTCGATAGTGGCCCAACTTGTCATGACCCCGACCCAAAATAGTATTAGGGAACGAGTGTCTTGACATGCCACCAAGGCAACAAATATTCTGATTTAATTGTTTCCTTAAATAAATGCAACAGATATATTATCACATGGTTATGAATCGTAAAATACTGAAAGTAAAGGAATTACGTCATCAGAGCTTTCTAAAGGAAACTTCATATATATTAAAAGTAACAACGAGTTACAACTTAAGAAAAAATTTATACCTTATTACAAGAGAGCCAGACATGCTCTAAATAAACATTTTACAAAAAGAGCTCTAAAAGCTAAATCTTCAATATAGTCCATTTTCGTTCCGTCCGTGAGCCTAAACGTTTCCTGAAAAATGTTTATTTATACAACATCAGCTAAAAGCCGAATGAGGTTCAATCTCCAAATATTCCAAGGTTTTCAGAAAATAGCTACCTATTCAATTTAGAACAGAAGGTATATACATAGAGATAGGAATTTCAAGTAATATATATAAAGTAAATGACAATATATATATTCAGAATAAACAGTTCAGAACAGAACAGATAAAACAATTGAGCATGTGTCAATTATTCAGTTTTAGTGGCCATGTACACTCTAATACCCAGACAGATAGTGTTATCAAATGTTTCCACCCGATAACATCACAGACAAATAATCATGATTTCTGGAACAACGCCTTGTTTAGGGCACACCAGCGATAAACCAGCTGGGAAGGTACCACCCAAATATTTCCACCCGGTAGTCAAGGCCAATATAGTAAGAGAGTTTCCATAGGCCGAATCAATAATTTTAGAATTCAAATAAGATGTTTATATGGAGAGATATAAACATATAACAAACGATGGAATCATCGGTATCAGATGCATTTGAGAATAAAAGCATTTCACAAAATATACATAGTTTGCATAATATAATATAATCAAAATTGTCAAGAAATTGCATAGAGTACTCACCCAAAATGGAGGTCAAATTTACTGGTATTCAGTCTTCGATCACACGTTAATCTGATAAAGATTTAAGTACACGTTCTAAGGTCCAGTTTATACTATACTTTAATAATAACTTCCTCTTTTAAAGGATTACTGAATCTCCACTTGTTAACTTTTAAAACTCCTTGATCGAAATTGAAGAATTCAATTCATAGTCTTTCCTCATCAGTCGGTTCCCAGTAGAGATGGAGGGTCACAGGGGCACCACTTAAATACCATCTCATCTAGACAGAACATTTCCGGATTCATTCCCAGTAGAGATGGAGGGTCACAGGGGCACCACTTAAATACCATCTAATCTAGACAGAACTTCACCGGGCCTGACTTTGGAATTACTTAAATCGGATTCCATAATAACGAGCAATTTCTTTAAAAATAATCATTTTTAAAAGCGTATAATTTCAAACAAGTTTATAAAATCAACTTGGATTTGTTCTAAATTTTAAGTTTTGATTAGTGAATTCTTTATTGTATTTTACCAGCATAACTACTAAGTAAAGCTATAAAACAATAAATTAAAACTATAAAGATGCATTATAACATTAAGATTACCTTAAGATGAATATCCTTAAGAACTTCTTCTTAAACTTTCTCACACTTTCTCTCACTATTTCTTTCTATAATTCTCAAGGAATTGGTGTGAGTTTCAAATGATTCCTAAAGGCCCTATTTATAGTTTTTCAAAGATATCCCGGGGTTGACACATGTCCATGCTGACCGAGCTTTTACAATGGGAGTCAGCATTGACGTGTCACGTAACGGAGGCGTCTTGCCGTCTTATTTCACCAGACTGCGACACGTGTTTTAGCTTCTCCTCTAACGACGACACGTGTTTTGGCTTCTCCTCTAATGACGACACGTGTATGGTGGAGGTGTCAAAACTAAGCATGAGGTGTCGAGCACGAGGTGGAAAGGTATTAAGGGTATAAGGGTCATTTTGCACCTAAAGGGCATTTTGGTAATTTCACACCATATATTTTTAATATTTCTTATAGGTCCCTGAAAATATTTTATTTACTAAAAGGCCCCCTTTTATTTTTCATTTTGGTCCCTAAAACTTTCTTTATTAAAACCAAGTCCCTAAAGTTTCATAAAATTACACTTTCTACCCCAAAACTTATCACTTAGCTTAGGATGTGCCATAAAATCTCAATCTAACCCATTTTACCATTGATTTTTCAAATTTAAAAACGGGATCTGTCATATTAAGAACTCAGAATATCATATATGTAATAATATATCATTATTAGATAGTAAGTGTGACGAAATTGAAAGAAGACAATTATATATTGGCATAAGAAAATGGGGTCATTACATCCTACCCTCCTTATAAAAAGTTTGGTCCCCAAACTTTACTTACATTAATTTCCAAAAAGGTGTGGATATCGCTCTTTTATTTCATCTTCCTGCTCCCATGTTGCTTCTTCAACAGAGTGATTCTGCCATAATACTTTGACTAGTGGAATAACCTTGGTTCATAATATTTGATCTTTATGGTCCAAGATTTCCACTGGATGCTCAATATATGTCAAATCTTCTCTAACTTGAAGAGGCTCGTGACTTCAGATATGTGCTGGGTCAGGGATGTATTTCTTTATCATTGAAACATGAAACACATTATGCACACTATAGAGTTCAAGGGGTAAGGCTATTCGATACGCAACAACACCTATCCTTTCAAGGATTTCAAAAGGTCCTATGTATCTTGGACTCAACTTTCCTTTCTTCCCAAACCGAATTACTCCCTTTGTTGGTGATACTCGTAAGAAAACATAGTCTCCTCTTTGGAATTCTAACGGTCGATGCCGATTGTCAGCATACCTCTTTTGACGGCTTTGAGCGATTTGAAGTCGGCCTTGTATCAATTTCACTTTCTCTGTTGTGACCTGAATCAATTCTGGTCCCAATAATTTTCTTTCTCTAACTTCTACCCAACATGCAGGAGAACGACACCTTCTACCATAGAGTGCCTCATACGGAGCCATTTGAATACTTGCTTGATAGCTATTATTATATGCAAATTCCACTAACGGTAAATGATCGTCCCAATTCCCCTTCAAATCAAGTACACATGCCCTAAGCATATCCTCTAAGGTTTGGATAGTTCTCTCAGATTGTCCGTCTGTTTGAGGATGAAAAGCAGTACTGAAATTTAATTTTGTTCCCATGACTACTTGTAGGCTTTTCCAAAAGCGAGACACGAATCTAGGGTCAAGATCAGAAACAATTGAAACTGGGGTTCCATGAAGCTTAATAATTTCCCGTATATACAATTTATCTAGCTTTTCTAAGGAATGGGTAATCTTAATGGCAAGAAAATGAGCAGATTTAGTTAACCTATCAATAATTACCCAAATGGAATCATTACCATTGGAACTCCTTGGTAGCCCTGTCACAAAATCCATGGTAATATGTTCCCACTTCCACTCAGGGATTGGTAAAGGTTGTAATAGTCCTGATGGTTTCTGATGTTCAACTTTTACTTGTCGACAGATCAAACACTGAGATACAAACTCTGCTATCTCCCTTTTCATGTTATTCCACCAAAACACTTCTCGGTGATCTCTGTACATCTTGGTATTTCCGGGATGAGCTGTGAATCTCGAGTAATGACCTTCCTCCAAAATTTGCCTCTTTAGTTGGGCATCACCAGGTATACAGACTCTATTTCCAAACGTTAATATATCATCTTGTATCGCAAATTCAATTCTCTTTCCTTCAATAACCTCTTCTTTAATCTTCCTCAGTTGTGGGTCATTTACTTGTGCAACTTTAATTCTTTCCATCAACGTGGGTTGTATTTGTAAGTTTGCGATTATTCCTCCTTCGCCATAAATACGTAAATCTATTTCCATACTTCTCAAATCTTTCAATAGATCTTCCTGGCTGGTAATAAGGCATGCTAAATTTAATGTAAACTTTCTACTCAAAGCGTCAGCAACTACATTAGCTTTCCCCGGGTGGTAGTGAATATTTACATCATAATCCTTCATCAATTCTAACCACCTCCTTTGTCACATGTTTAACTCCTTCTGAGTAAAGATATATTTCAAACTTTTATGATTGGTATAAATCTCACAAGTCTCACCATACAAATAATGTCTCTAAATCTTAAGAGAAAAAATTACCGCTGCTAATTCAAAGTCATGGGTTGGATAATTTTGCTCATGGGGTTTTAACTGTCTCGAGGCATAAGCTACTACTTTTCCATTTTTCATTAGCACACATCCCAAACCATTTTTAGAAGCATCACTATAAATCACAAATCCTCCTGTACCGGAAGGAATAGTCAAAATTGGGGCAGTTACTAATCGATTCTTAAGTTCTTGAAAACTATTCTCAACTTCCTCAGACCTTTCATATTTCACCGTCTTTTGTGTTAACCTAGACAGGGGTTTGGCAATACTAGAAAATCCTTCAACAAATCTTCGATAATAACCTGCTAATCCTAGGAAACTACGAATCTCCGTTACATTAGTTGGTCTTGGCCAATCTAGTATAGCCTCGATCTTTTGAGGATCAACCGACACTCCCTCCTTGGATATGACATGTCCTAGAAAAGAAACACTAGGCAACCAAAATTCACACTTCTTTAATTTCGCATATAATTTCTCTTTCCTAAGGATTTGCAATACTATCTCCAAATGCTTCTCGTGTTCTTTAATATCTTTGGAATAAATAAGGATGTCATCAATGAAAACAACCACACACTGATCCAGATATTTCCTAAACACTCTATTCATCATATCCATAAAAGAGGCTGGTGCATTAGTTAATCCAAATGGCATCACAAGAAATTCATAGTGACCATATCTAGTACGAAAAGCTGATTTCGAAATATCCTCTTCCTTAATCTTCAATTAGTGATATCCTGACCTAAGGTCAATCTTCGAAAATACTTGTGCACCTTGCAGTTGGTCAAACAAATCATCTATACGAGGTAAGGGATATTTATTCTTAATGGTCACCTTATTTAGTTCACGATAATCTATACATAACCTCATCGTTCCATCCTTCTTTTTAATAAATAACACTGGAGCACCCCAAGGGGATATACTAGGTCTAATAAAACCCTTGTCTAATAGATCTTGTAATTGAACTTTTAATTCTCTTAATTCTAAAGGTGCCATGCGATAAGGTGGTTTTGATATTGGTGTGGTTCCAGGAATAAGGTCAATGGTAAATTCTACTTCTCTACTAGGAGGTAGACTGGGCAAATCATCTGGAAAAACATCTGGAAAAAGCCTAGCTATAGGAATATTTTCTAAATTAGGCTCTTTTGTTTGCAAATCAATAACACTGGCAAGGAATCCTTGATATCCCTTCTTAAGAAAACTACAAGCTTGCATTGCAGAGATAATACGCATGGGAGATAAGATGCTAGTTCCTTCAAAACTGAATTCTGGTTGGTTAGGAATTTGGAAAATAACTCTCTTCTCAAAGCAATCCACCCTAGCATGATATGATGCTAACCAATCCATCCCCAAAATGACTTCAAAATCTCTTATGTCTAAAACTATCAAATCAACGAATAGTTTATGACTACTGACATTTATAGGGCAAGACTTATATACTAATGTTCCCATCAATAACTCACCCGAAGGAGTAGAAACATGTATGGTATGATTCAAGCATTCGGGAATATTAGGAAAGCGATTAACAAAATGCACAGACACAAATGAATGGGTTAAACCAGGATCAATTAAAACTTGAAAAGGTTGTGCACATATAAAAAGTGTACCTGACACTACTGCATTAGAAGCCTTTGCATTAGAAAGATTAAAGACTCTACCTTGTCTGCCCTGATCCTTATTGTCATTAGAATTCTTTGTTGCTTCCTTCCCTTTGTTAGGACACTCTCGCATTTTATGTCCCTTTTGGCCACACCCAAAGAAACTCCTCGCCTCCAGGTAACACGGTCGCCCTCTATGAATATTACCACAACGTTGGCATTTATCAACATTAAAGGGTTTGTTTACTAAAGGTTGTCCTACATTAGGTATAGTCATAAAGGGTTTGTTATTGGGGTTCCTTCCTCTTTGTTCTCCAAACTTCCTCTTCCCCTCTCTAACCTGATTATATTCTTCACTATCCTTCTCAGCTATTGTTGCCCTAGCCACCACGTCATTATATGCTGTCAACTTTAGGATGGAAATTCGGCTACGAATATTCAACCTTAACCCACGTTCAAACTTCTTGGCTCTTAAAACATCGGTTATCACAACATGAGGTGCGAAACGGGATAACTCAGTAAACTTTGCCTCATATTGACTAACCGTCATATTTCCTTGAACCAGACCCATGAAGTCAACTGCTTTTTGGTCTTGCACCGTTTTGGGAAAGTATTTCTCGTAGAAGGTCACTAAGAAGTCATTCCAACCTATGGGATTATTCCTTTCCCCATGCATTCTCTTAGTCATTCTCCACCAATGTTCGGCTTCACCTTCTAACATGAATGTTCCAAATAAAACCCGTTGTTCATCTGTACACTTAAGAACATCGTACATCTTTTCCATTTGCATCACCCAATTTTCTGCTTCAGTGGGGTTAGGAGTCCCTTTAAAAGACGGAGGATTCAACTTCTTGAACTGTGCAATAGTACAACTACTTGGTTCAAGATTCCTTGGTGCTCCATTATTCACTTGATGCTCCATAATTCTTGCTAGACTTTCAATTTCCTTGTATGCACCTTCCAACCCTTCCATACTCGGACCACTAGTCCTTGGAGTTGATCTTGCCTTGGTCATTTTCTACAGTCATGGCCAAACGTAAGATGTATTACACTAGCCCAAGAATACATTTTAGAAGAACAATGATATATAAATAATTATATATAGACTATAAGAAATGTGGAGGGTTATCACATAAGTCGGATATTTAATCCTATAACCTATGTATGGAGACTTAAAATCGATAACGTTCGAAACTTATGTTCAGTAGTCTACGGGTTCATAACCTATGCTCTGATACCACCTCTGTCACGACCCCGACCCAAAATAGTATTAGGGAACGAGTGTCTTGACATGCCACCAAGCAACAAATATTATGATTTAATTGTTTCCTTAAATAAATGCAACGGATATATTATCACATGATTATGAATCGTAAAATACTGAAAGTAAAGGAATTACGTCATCAGAGCTTTCTAAAGGAAACTTCATATATATTAAAAGTAATAACGAGTTACAACTTAAGAAAAAATTTAAACCTTATTACAAGAGAGCCAGACATGCACTAAATAAACATTTTACAAAAAGAGCTCTAAAAGCTAAATCTTCAATATAGTCCATTTTCGTTCCGTCCGTGAGCCTAAACGTTTCCTGAAAAATGTTTATTTATACAACATCAGCTAAAAGCCGAATGAGGTTCAATCTCCAAATATTCCAAGGTTTTCAGAAAATAGATACCTATTCAATTTAGAACAGAAGGTATATACATAGAGATAGGAATTTCAAGTAATATATATAAAGTAAATGACAATATATATATTCAGAATAAACAGTTCAGAACAGAACAGATAAAACAATTGAGCATGTGTCAATTATTCAGTTTTAGTGGCCATGCACACTCTAATACCCAGACAGATAGTGTTATCAAATGTTTCCACCCGATAACATCACAGACAGATAATCATGATTTCTGGAACAACGCCTTGTTTAGGGCACACCAGCGATAAACCAGCTGGGAAGGTACCACCCAAATATTTCCACCCGGTAGTCAAGGCCAATATAGTAAGAGAGTTTCCATAGGCCGAATCAATAATTTTAGAATTCAAATAAGATGTTTATATGGAGAGATATAAACATATAACAAACGATGGAATCATCGGTATCAGATGCATTTGAGAATAAAAGAATTTCACAAAATATACATAGTTTTCATAATATAATATAATCAAAATTGTCAAGAAATTGTATAGAGTACTCACCCAAAATGGAGGTCAAATTTACTGGTATTCAGTCTTCGATCACACGTTAATCTGATAAAGATTTAAGTACACGTTCTAAGGTCCATTTTATACTATACTTTAATAATAACTTCCTCTTTTAAAGTATTACTGAATCTCCACTTGTTAACTTTTAAAACTCCTTGATCGAAATTGAAGAATTCAATTCATAGTCTTTCCTCATCAGTCGGTTCCCAGTAGAGATGGAGGGTCACAGGGGCACCACTTAAATACCATCTCATCTAGACAGAACATTTCCGGATTCATTCCCAGTAGAGATGGAGGGTCACAGGGGCACCACTTATATACCATCTAATCTAGACAGAACTTCACCGGGCCTGACTTTGGAATTACTTAAATCGTATTCCATAATAACGAGCAATTTCTTTAAAAAGAATCATTTTTAAAAGCGTATAATTTCAAACAAGTTTATAAAATCAACTTGGATTTGTTCTAAATTTTAACTTTTGATTAGTGAATTCTTTATTGTATTTTACCAGCATAACTACTAAGTAAAGCTATAAAACAATAAATTAAAACTATAAAGATGCATTATAACATTAAGATTACCTTAAGATGAATATCCCTAAGAACTTCTTCTTAAACTTTCTCACACTTTCTCTCACTATTTCTTTCTATAATTCTCAAGGAATTGGTGTGAGTTTCAAATGATTCCCAAAGGCCCTATTTATAGTTTTCCAAAGATATCCCAGGGTTGACACATGTCCATGCTGACCAAGCTTTTACAATGGGAGTCGGCATTGATGTGTCACGTAACGGAGGCGTCTTGCAGTCTTATTTCACCAGACTGCGACACGTGTTTTAGCTTCTCCTCTAACGACGACACGTGTTTTGGCTTCTCCTCTAATGACGACACATGTATGGTGGAGGTGTCAAAACCAAGCAGGAGGTGTCGAGCACGAGGTGGAAAGGTATTAAGGGTATAAGGGTCATTTTGCACCTGAAGGGCATTTTGGTAATTTCACACCATATATTTTCAATATTTCTTATAGGTCCCTGAAAATATTTTATTTACGAGAAGGCCCCTTTTTATTTTTCATTTTGGTCCCTGAAACTTTCTTTATTAAAACCAAGTCCCTAAAGTTTCATAAAATTACACTTTCTACCCCAAAACTTATCACTTAGCTTAGGATGTGCCATAAAATCTCAATCTAACCCATTTTACCATTGATTTTTCAAATTTAAAAACGGGATCTGTCATATTAAGAACTCAGAATATCATATATGTAATAATATATCATTATTAGATAGTAAGTGTGACGAAATTGAAAGAAGACAATTATATATTGGCATAAGAAAATGGGGTCATTACACAACTAAGTTTATCCCCCAAATAGCAAATGACCAAGGTGAAGTAATGGGTGTCAAAGATGCATGTGTATTTTTACGAATATTGGAGCACTTCTGGTACTTGTCACACTACTTTGTAAAGGTTTTACAATCTACCCTCATGGTCGGCCAAGAATACCCTTGAGTATTCATTCGTTATAGTAATGATCTTCCTGCCACATGAGCTCCACAAGATCCTTCGAGAACTTCTTCTGTTAGATCTTTAACCTCTGCAGGGTGAATACAATACAACAAAGTAAATGTTAACCTTCTTCGGTCATTAACTCCTTTGTCTAACACATATCTTGCTACTTTGTACTTAACCTTTTTGGCCTCAATTGGGTATGCTGGAAGAACTCCTTATTCAATATAAGCTCTGATGGGATCCATCCAGGATGGTCCCATATCTACTATAATGAAACTAATCATCAAGTCTTCATCAATACTTCGATCGGCCAAAATTTCGATGGGAACGGTTCTCCTAAGCTCAATTCTGGTTACCGATGCTAGCCGAGCAAGTGCATCAGCTCGGGCATTCTTCAATCTTGGAATTCTGCTCATCCGAACAATAGGCACTTTGGATAAAACCTCCATAGCTTTGGAAAGGTACCTTATCATCAATTCACCTTTGACTCCAAATAAACTTAAGTTTAATTGACCACTAATTAAGAATCACTGTTGCCACAACTTGCTCGGTGTTCAATAATTGAGACAAACTCAATCCTATAATGAGAGTTTTATATTCTGCTTCATTATTTGAGGCCTAAAATTGGAATCGTAATGCATACTCAATATCTATCTCATCAAGAATGTTAAGTATAATACCAGCTCCACGTCCTGCTGTACATGATGATCCATCTACATACAAGTTCCATATTGGGATGCAATTGCCAAACCCTTAGTCTGACAATATCTCATAATGGATATTTGATTCCTTGCCTCCTCATATATTTTATCCATATCATGTATCTTGGTTGATTATTTCGGTAGGTCTTTGGATGTTGATCGGTGATGACCTAAGTTGAGCTTTCCCTTGTTAGGGTTTGTTCTTCTCGTATTCTTTGTTGCTCGAGGACCTCTGGATAAGTGAATTCTGGAATGAAGTCTGCCACATCTTGGACCTTTAATGAGGACATTGGCTTATATATAATATCATACTCCCCTAGTTCTACTGACCAATAGATTAATCTTCCAGACTTTTCAGGTTTATACAGAGCTTGCCGAAGAGGCATGTCAGTGCATACTACAATGGTATGCGCTTGGAAGTAAGGTTTCATCCATCTGGATGCCTCAATTAATGCCGAAGCTAATTTATCCAAACGTGGATATCTAATTTATGATCCTCAAAAATCTTTGCTAGTGTAGTAAACTGACTTCTAAACTCCATTATCTTTTCGTATCAAAGCAGAACTTACAGCTGACTTACAGATCACTAAGTATAAATATAATTTTTCTCCCAAAACTGGTCGGGAGAGCAACGAGGGTGATCCCAAATACCTTTTCAACTTTAGAAAAGATTTCTCGCATTCATCATTCCATTCAAAGGTCTCCCTCAGCACTTTAAAGAATGTTAAACACTTGTCTGTAGCTCGGGACAGAAATCCATTTAATGTTGTTACTCGTCTAGTGAGCCTTTGCACCTCCTTTTTACAGGTCGAGGACTTCATTTCAAATCAACATTTTGATTTTGTCAAGGTTAGCCTCAATTACCTTTAATTCACTATGTACCCAAGAAACATACCTTATTTGACACTAAATATGCACTTGGTTGGATTCAACTTCATTTGGTGCTTCTCCAGCTGATCAAAGGTTTAGTTGAGGTCGACAATATGATCATATGCTTTTTTGCTCTTTGTCAGCAAGTCATCTACGTATACCTCTATGTTCTTGACTATCTATTCCTGAAAGACTTTGTTCACCAACCTCTGGTATGTAACACCTGCAGTTTTTAAACTAAATGGCATAACATTATAGCAATAAGTTCCTCAGGGAGTAATGAAAGAAGTGATTTCCCTATCTTTGGGCTTTATCTTAATCTGGTTATAACTAAAATATGCATCTATAAAACTCAATAGTTCATGCCCTGACATAGCATCAACAAGTTGATCAATCCTGGGCAAAGGAAAGTGATCCTTTGGGCAGGCTTTATTCAAATATGTGAAGTCCACACATATTCTCCATTTGTTGTTTTTATTTTTGTCCATAATAACGTTGGCCAACTAATCTGGATATTTTACATCTTCAATGAATGAGGCTTTTTGAAGCTTCTCAACCTCCTCTTGGATAGCATGGTTCTTCTCGAGACTAAACACCCTGCGCCTTTATTTTACTGTCTTGATGTCCTTATTAACATTAAGTTCATGTCAGAGGAAATTGGGATTAATCCCAAGAATATCCTCACGACTCCAGGCGAAAACGTTATTTCTCTGTCTTAGAAATGTCACTAGCTCCTATTTAAGAACAAGGTTTAGCATTGATCCCACCATTATAATTTGCTTTGAGTTGTCGTTGTCTAAGATGATATTCTCCGTTGCCTCTATAATTTGGCCTTTTACCAACTCTGTCTCTTCTCTTGGTTCTAAGATTGCCACCTCAGACTCGCTATTGGGATCAATAATGTCCACTTGGTAATTATTTCAGATCCTCTTGCTCGGTAGAGGAGTAATAGCGTTCTCGGCTTACTTTTTGATCACCCTTCACCACTCTTACTCCAAAGTTGGTCGAGAACTTTAAAAACCGATGGACTGTTGAGGGAACTGCTTCAAACTTCTTTAATCCTCCTTTGCCCATGATAACATTATAGGCTAACTGCACTTTTTTATACATCACAAAGAAATGAACTTTCTCAATTCGACTTGTTGTCCAGGTGCCGAGCAATACCTCCAGCTTGATTATGCCCAAAGGATAAACTTTTTCACCTAAAAAATCGATCAAAGGCCTATGGTACAGATTTGGTTAACTGAGCTTCAAATATAGCTTTTAAAAATAGGAATAAAACATGATATCTGCTAAGCTACCATTGTCAATCAATACCCTAGAAATGATTGTGTCCTGGTATCTGAATTTGACCACCAGAGGGTCGTCATGGGGGTAGAGAACTCCTAACAAGTCATTTTGAAAAACCTAATTACCAACATTTCTTTATTCACCTTTCTTAGCCTATCTTCTTCGACTAGATTGATCCTTTGGATGTAAGAACAAGCTAGGGACTCATTGAGGTAAGCTTTTCTCTCAGCAGTGTGATCTCCACCTTTCGTATCTCCACCTATAATCATCTGACAATCAAAGGTACCAAAACTTAGTGTGACTACCTCACGCTCTGGTTGCTTGGGCTTTTTAAGGAAGTTGGGGTCATCTTCAGAATTATCTTCATGATTTCTTTTCTTCTCTTCCCTGGGCTTGCATGGAGATTTTGACCTACATCGAGCTCCTCGTCATCCTGCCGATCAACAAACTTGTCTAGTTTTCCTTATCGGATGAGGGTTTCTATCTCATTTTGCAGAGCAATACAATGATCAGTAGTATGCCCGAGGTCCTTATGAAATTCATAATATTTAGATTTTTCTCTCTTCCCACTAGGTGCTCTTAGCTTCTCAAGCCAACGTACCTCCTTGTTGTGCTTAATTTTGACAAAACATGGTGCATTCCCATCGTTAATGGAGTGTAATTATTGTATTTCCTGAGCCTCTCATCAATCTTCTTTTGCCTTGAATCTTAATGATCCTTATGCTCCTTTTCATCTTTCTTCTCAGTTTTAACCTCAGACTTTGTGACTGAGCTCTACTTTGCTGCCATTGCTTCCTCGACATTCATTATCTTGGCTGCTTTAGCCATGAACTCAATCATAGTTTTGGGAGGATCTTTGGCAAGAGTGTAATAGAGTTTCTCGAGAAGAAGTCCACTCATGAGAGATGTAATAGCTGTTTTCTCCTCATAATCAATCACCTCTAACTTCTCATTATTTAAGCGCATAATATAATCCCTTTTGATTTTTCCTACACGTTGTCTCACGCTTAATAAGTGACTACTCTCTTTACTGGTTTATCCCTAAAGAAGAAATTACCAATTAATAGCTCGATAAGTTGGTTAAAATTAGAAATTTATCCTCGAGGAAGATTGTTGTACCATATCTGGGCAGGACTCGTTATGGTACTTAAGAATGCCCTGTATCTAATTTCTTCAGGGACATTATAAATGTCTGCTGCTGCTTAATATTTTTCTATGTGCAGAAAAGGGTTAGTTTTTCCATCATACTTGGGAAAAACAATAGATTATTTGAATTTTGAAGGAGTAGGAAAATCCACAATAGCCTGAAAAAAAGGAGACCCATTCACAAAGATTAGTTGCAAAGAGTTTTTTATCTTTGCCATTTCTCCCAACCTATCTTTCAACCTTTGGATGAAGCCTTTTCATGCATGCTTACCCATATCATATTTATGCGCTGCAGCTCGACTGTTCTAACCAACTATTTTTGCTGACCTTTCCTCCTGTGAGGTCTTTTCGGTATGGAAAAATTATCAGGCGCATAATCTGGATTTGGTCGAGGCTTCATGTTGATCAGCTGGTCATCTAGTACGCCTAGATAATGCCCTGGGAAGATTTCTATTCCTTCTGGGTCCTAAACGATCATAGAGTGATGCTCGGCTCTGTCTTTCTAAAGAACCTATCCTTTCAAGAGAAAAAGACTGCTCATCATATGACTCCGAATTCCCAAGGGAATAATTTACTCTTGGACGATAGGACGTATCAATGCAAGTCCTAGAATGGCTATGCCTTTTGAGGGAAGAACTTACTTCGGGATGATATGACGCATCTTTAGAAGTTTCAAAGTGGCTATACGCGTTGATTCTTAGAGGTGTCTATGATATATTTCTGTGAATAGACAAGGCAGGAGATCCGACCTGTAATGTTCGGGCCAATTGCCTGATCGTATCTTACATAACATCTTGTCCCCTAGCGAGACTTGCCAAAATTCCAGTCAGATCATTATTTGTTAGAGGAACAGATGGAATGGGCGGATTGCCCTCATTTATGGCATTGGATTTAGGAATGTCAGTCATTTTTGGGAATGCTGATAAATGGATGAGTGAAAATATTTAGAAATACGTTCCCATCGACGACACCAATATGTTAATGCAAAAAACTAGAATAGATCTAATTCTTTAATCACAAATAAATATGAGTAAGTAAAAGGAAGATACAAAAATATTTTTAAAGTGGTTCGGCTATAGAGAAAAGCCTACGTCCACTGTGCTTCTTATTGCCTTGTGTTTGTCTTTCAATCACTTGCCCTTAATGACGGTATTATAACGTATTTATAGCCCAATAGGGAGACAAAGAGATGGAATGTTAAAGGATGGAATGCCTTTATAAATTAGGCATTTACATCAGTACATAATGTCCATAATATTTCGGGTTGTTGGCGTTTTACTGATAAAGTTGGTCGGCCTCCCTATTGTTGGTCGACCTTCTTGGTGTTGGTCGGCATTCCAGGCCTTGGTCGGTGGTTATGCCTTGCTGACTAGGATTATTACTACAGTGGATGACATATGTCTATTTCTGATTAGTACACATAAGTGGGTAATTTTTTATATCAACACTTAGCATCAATATCAAAGATAAAAAAAGTGTGAACAAGACATTAGCATAAGTGGTGATAGATTTTGAAAGAACAAAATTGTGTGGGCCTAAAGATAATTCAACTTGACCAAGACAAGTGGAATAAAGGCATATGAAAGATGAGATAGTTCGGAGTTGGCGTGTAGATTTAAACAAAGGAGATAAAATATGGTTAACATAAATTAAAATTCTCCGAAGATATATTTAGACGCATACATATAATTACATTTATATATAAAATATGTACAACTTATATATAAAAAGATGCAGACAAGGGAGGTAAAAAACGGTAATCTTAGTTAAAGAAAAAAAAGCATGAGAAATTTTATATATGTATATTATATAAAATTAACCTTCAGATATGCGTTCTAAACAAATAAAATGATTTGTAAATAGTTTCGATTTGTAAGAGTTTGTATAATATAACACATGTATACATTAATAATATAAGTATGTGTACATATATTCTCACAAAAGAATGGTGTCACGAGGATACAAATAGAAGTCTTTGAATATAGACACACGGGTTCCAATGTTGTCAGTAAGGCATGCTTGAGATATCAAAATTGTGTCAACTTATTTTTGCTGACAGTGTACTTAATAAGACTCAATATATTCAAGGCTATGGGGCATTTTCAATAAACAAGAACAACTTGTCAATATGTAGTCATTTTCGTTGGGCCCAAAGGGCAAATCAATCTTGCCAATAACTATGCAAGTGTAAATATATTCACCAAGACAACTCTAGTTATATAAAGGTCATAGATTAATGAACCAATAAACCTATATATATATAAGATTTAAAGTTCAAAAGAAGTCATGGGACAATTTGAGACTAAGGTAGTGATTAATAAGAAAATAATTAACGTAATCTTACACGCATAACTAAGAACGCATATAAAATAATAAGAAAAAATAAACAGTTATTTACATAACATGCGTATGTAAGAAAGATTATATTATTAAAAAAATAACTTAACTAATACACATATAATTAACATAATTTACTACGCATAAGTTAATATGAACAATATATTTGTTATATGAATAATAAAATATTAACTTAATAAATATTTGTTTGTAATCACCAGAAGTAATATATTATATTAGATTAAATTAAAATGAACACTAATAGTAATTAAGGTAATATAATAAATGATTAATTACATTTTCATTTAACAGTTGGGTAGTGATAGAGTTTGAGGAAAAAGCCATGGATCACTATAAGATTGAGAGAGAACTTTATATCTTCTCCCAATTCATTATTGAAGCTGGCATAACATTTCCTCCAAACCAACTCTTCTTAGAGTTTTATTAATATTTCAATGTAGTACCCAACCAATGTTCCCCAGACATATGGATGATAGTGAATGGAGTCAATACGATAAGTGAGTTGTATCAAACCCGATGAGGGATCCCAGAGATCCGGTATCATTACATGCGGGTGTGAATAAACGATAATACCTTCTACTTGAAGGGGAGGAAGGCAAAGAGAGTCTTAGATCTAATTTTTTTTAATTCCAATAAAGACTATTGGTCTCATGGATTTTTCATGAAATAGTGGGACATTCACTAATTCTCGAGGATGGTGAACCTGTTAGGGGCTTCAGGTGTCCTAGTAGGGGACATGGAATAAGTCGATTGTTGTTTTCGTTTGCCTTTCATTTTGGTCAACTAGGTCTTGTATGATTGTTCATTGATGTTATCCTCATTTTTTTTTGTGGAGAAACTTTAAAAAGGAAAGAACTAGACCAGACCCACGTCAATTTTGATGGTCTGATCAAGATTTAGAAATTTAGTAGATCTTTATCTCCTAGCATCGAATATTCGAGGTCGGTATCTTTATTGTTAGAGGACACTAATACTACTACTTACTTTTTAGTGATGCTAATAGATAAAGTATCAAAAAAATCCAGTTCCTTCTGGTAGCGAGGATTATTCGAGAGAAAGTAGTTCAAGCTCCTTTGAGTTTATAGATATGACTTCAATCCTTGTTGTGCGTCCTTCTACCTTAGAGGAAACGATTCCCATAAAAAGAAGAATCCCTAACCTATTAAATGAATTTGAAGCCTTCACTTCTTCAAAATCTCAGTTCGCCAAGAGGAAAGAGGTTGGGGGATCATCTCACCCCATTAATTTGGGGAACTCCCAGGAAAAATCTCAAGCCTAGTTTGTGAAGAAGAGTAAGACTAGAAATAGTCTTGCTGTTGTTGCTCTGCCCACCAAGAAGGTGTATGCCTTTCGTAAGGGGAAAGGCCTTGCGGCGATGTCAATGGTCAAGAATACTAATTTTCCCCCACTCTGCTGAAGGGGGCCTTGTTGCAGACCGATAAAGAGGTGGTCAAAAAATTGTCAACCGACCAGTTGGTCTAAATCTTTTATAATTTTTTCGTTGTACTAAATCTTTTGATCGACATTTGTCTTTCATTTTTTGGTGTACTTTATCGATGTTTTAGACATATGGGTCGACCAGGACATAGCCAATGCTAATCTTAATAAGGCCTTGGATGAGTCTAATAATGCTTTGAAGGCTACCAAGAAGACCTATAAGATTGAGATGAAGGCCAGAGAGTTGGATCTAGACAAGCTAAAATCCATGAATGAGTAACTGGTGAAAGTTATTGAGGAGTGTGCTTAGACCTTATTTGAGGACTTAGCAACTAAGGACAAGTATTATGACTAGGGGTGGGAAGATGCATTCTCCCATGCCAAGAAGAAGTTAGAATACATTTGTAAGTCCAATTTTAAGAAAGGCTGGTATGAATTCTTGGTCAAGACAGGAGTGCCCCCTAATTCGAGATCTTTGATGAGCACAATCTAGGTTCTCCTCTAAACCTAGATTAAGGAGAGAGTAAAGATTTAGGAAGTGAACAATAAAAGGAGGTAGTCGAGTAGTTAAAGGAGGCCATAGACTCGAACAAGAGTTTGGTCGACCAAGAGCAGGTGATGGAGAAAGAAGGCCAAAATAGTTAGATTAGACTATGACTTTTTCTTCTTTGTATATCCTGTATTTTGGTTAGTTGATTTATAAGGGATTTTCCACCCTTGTGTTTTAATGAATAAATTTATCATTTTTAGCCTTGCTATATCGTGTTTTATTACTTTTAATTTCTTATCTATGATAATATTATCTTCAATTTTTGAATGGCTACCCTTTTGTTTTTGATCTTCATAATCCAATAAAAACTTGGCATTAGTGCTAATAACTCAGACAAGTAAAGATTTGGACCTCGTACTCGGTCGTGATGCTTCCAGGTGATCTTCCGAAGAATTTTCATCTATTCGAAAAACACTTAAGAAAATGATAAGTACTTATGATGAGCATACCCATATGGTGGATTCCCTTTTGGATAAGATCAAAGATGTGGGAGACATTACTAGCCTTTCCCAAAATGAAAATAACACGCTAAGGGAGAAGCTCGGTAAGACGGACTAAACTTTTATAGATGATCAAGTAATCAAGGGAAGTATTCAACAGAAGGTGATGATACTGAGATAACAGTTTCGTCATGGGCCTCGCCTGGTTTGGTTGGAGGGCAATGAAGAAGGATGGATGGATACTCTACCCTACTTGGATGAAGCCAGACATGTCGCATATAAGCATGGGTGGTTGAATGCCTTAGCCATTATAAAGGTTACCCGTGATCCCCAATTCTAACATTGTTATGGAGTTGATTGCTCGTTTATTCAGCTTCCCCCCTCTTGGAAATAAGGAATCATGGATTCTTGCGGATGCCATCCCAACCCAATTGACCAGGGACTATATACTTGATCATGATAATGACGCTAAATTCTTTCCTACTCCGGACGATTGTCATCGTGCTAGAATGACGGTCGAGATGGAACGCTATAGATAAAATATCTATTTGTTATCTTTGTAATCCAGTTTTTGTAACTCATTGATCTAGCAACTTGTAATTAACCGAATACGAATGCAAATATTTTTAATTCCATATTTTGTATTTTACCATTTTTTATGTTGAGCAAGTTTTATTAGTTTCCTTACCTTTTAGGACTAGCATTATACCACTACCTTAGGCCTCGAAAAAAATAAGGCAAAAATGAACATGATCATAGGGTGATCCACCCATTCTGATTTTTGGCCGACTAAAGTCAGTACACTTAGTACCTAGGGATCGCCCGTAGGTCTTTTTCTTAACTGGGAAATTCTTGATGTTTTCTTGTTTGTTAGATAGGAAAATATATAGCCTTAAGATTTGATTAGTGTAATACCACTAATGCATTTAAATCGGAGATTACAGATTAATTAGATACATTTGAACACAAGTTTAACAATAGCCTTGCCATAATGATAATCTGAAATTAACAAGTTAGCTTGCTATTTGGAATAATAAGAAAGATAATTACAATAATTGAACTTTAAATCAGCTAAGAAGTTGGAATAACATAAAGTATAAACTTGATTTAAGCTGAAAAAAGTCTTATAAATAAAATCTCCTAAGGTTGGATGCATTCTAGGCCATAGGTACCTCACTGACCCCCATTGTCTCCATATGGTAGGATCCTTGTAGGTCATCTCTGATGACTTTGAATGGTCCTTCTAAATTGGGACCCAATTTTCCATCCGATGGCTTTTTCTCGCTACCGATCACCTTTCTATGTAATATATATCCATCCTGGAACTTCCTTGGATTGACACATTTGTTATACTTCCGGACTAACTACTATTGGTAGGATGGCAATTTGGTCAAGGCTTATTTTCTCCTCTCCACGGCTATGTCAAGCTCAGTTCTTATGATTTCTTCGTTTATAAGATGACTGACAATAATTATTTTCATGGATAGCAAGTCAACTTCCTGTAGAATTATGGCTTCCATTCCATAAGTCAAGGGGAAGGGCATTTCCTAAGTCAACTTCCTGGGCATTATTCGATATGATCATAGGACATAGGGAAGTTCTTCCACCCAAGGGCTTTTTGCCTTATCCAACCTTTTCTTCATTCCATCGAGCACTATTTTGTTAGAGACCTTATCCTTCCCATTGCTTTGGGGTTAGGCCACCGAACTACATTAGTGTCGAATGTTGTGACTGTTGCAGAAGTCTTGGAATGGACTGATTTCAAATCATACTCCATTATTTGTTATGATCGTCCTCGGTACACCAAAATGGGCCACGATATTGCTAAATCTGATCAAATCAGTATCCCTTGTATTAACCAAAGGTTCAATCTTTATCCATTTGGTTAAGTAATCTATGCCGACCAAGATATACTTTTGATTTCCTAGTGAAATAGGTAGGGGACCCACAATATACAACCCCTATTGAGCAAAAGGCGACAAATTGGTTAGTGACTTGTGGTCGTTGGCCGGTTGGTGAAGCATGGCCGAGAATTATTGACTCTTCTTACACTTCCTGATATATGAGATTGCATCTTCTTACCTGTAAGGCCACCAGTAACCTTCTTTAATGACCCTGAATGCCAAAGACTTTCCTCCAGTAAGACTTCCACAAATTCCATCGTGCAATATATAGGACTTGGTCTGTATCGTTTAGATGCACACATTAGAGGTAAGGACCCTTGAAAAATCTCCTGTAGAGCTTCCCTTCAGGTGACAAATATTTTCGAGCAACTTTTACCTTGGTTCAATGAACTTGTTTTTTGTCGACATGCAGTATATCCTCTTGCAGTTATGCTATGATTGTGTCCATCCATTTGGGAGCTTTTTAAATGGAGAGTACTTGTTCAACGATCTTTGGTTTCATGAAGCTAGGTTGGGAAAGGTGTTCCACCTCAATTGTTCCTTTAAGATCAAAATCAATAGCTGAACCCAATGTGGTCAAATCATCTGTATGGCTATTGTTTCCTTGGGAAAACTGTTGGATATGAACTTTCATGAACTTAGCGACCAGATCCTGAGTGACCCGTAAGTATGATGAAATACATTCATTCTCTGGCGTTATAGTCTTTTAATATTTGATTAGGTACCAACCTTGAGTCACAGAAGATATCAAAGTAACTTACGCCAAGAGATAACGCATTCTTCAATCCGGTGATGAGGGCTTCATATTTGGCCTGATTGTTAGAGGCCTCAAAGCTAAGTCTTATTCTTTGCTCGATCATGATTTATTCTGAATTTATAAAGACAATTCCCGCTCTTGTGCCTTTCGAGTTAGAAGTTGATAAGCATCTAAAAAGTGTTAAAATAAAATCCCAAATAGATAGTTTTTAATTGCTAATTCTCGATAAAATTAATCTTAAGTGTGGATATGATCTTGCAGGTCAAACGCTACTTGCGGATTTATAAGCGGTATTTCAAGTCAAATGCGCATTAAAAAAGGTTAAACCCCACTTCTTGTACCAATTACCTAAACGTGAACCTAAAACCAGATAATTCCAAACCCCTAGTGTGTGTGTAGTACTCTTTTTTATTATATTCAATATTTTTTGAGTCATTTTAATTATTTTAATTTATTTCATTTTATTTAGTATTTTATTATTTTATGTAAATATTATGTGCGTGAGTATGATTGTGTCATTTTTATTTCTTTTTATTTTATTTTATATTAGGATCTTTATTTTTAATATTTTTTTTATTTTATGCGTGTCATGTGTATTTTTAATATTTTTAATGCTATTTGTTTTTTATTTTTTATTTATTTTGTAGTGAGTCTTTTATATTTTATGTGTGTGTTTTAATTTTTGTTTTATTTTGTATATATATATATATATATATATATATATAATTTCATGTTTTATAATAAAGTACTTAGCGCGCGCACACACTAACTACCATGTGCGTTGTCCACAGCTAATACACACCCATAAGTCAAACCAAAAGAGCATTTAGATTTTTTTAACAAATTTCCTCTCCTCTCTCCCCTCAACTATCTCCGACCTCTTATCTTCTCTCTCCTCTTTCTTTCCACCATAAGAGCATCCACAATGGAATCCCATAAACTGACGAATTAAACTTACGGATTTATTAGATGAGTTAATGGATGAGTGTCGCATACAAATTTGATAAAAAATAAGTTGAGAAACATTCTTGCGTTTGGGACAGGGGGACAAAAGTCTTGCGCTTAACCTACTTGACAAAGTAGCTGTTGCACAATATAGGTGTTAAAAATGGTGTGGAGCGGACAACTATTTCGCCCTGGGGATGGGCGCAAAACAGTTGTGCCCCTGACATGGGACGAAGAAAAATTTCCAGCCTTTGGAACAGTATAGTATGCGTTAACCCTCCTCTCCGCTTAACTCGACCCCTCCAACCCGAACGTGACCTGCCATACCTGACCATTAACTCGCCTGAAATGCCCTCATACTCGCTCCTAAATCCGTCGGCGTCGAACTAAATTCCGGCAAACGAATCCGCCAGACCTACTGGTTTTATGCTTGATCCGACCCGTTGCTCACCATCTTCGACCCAGCATAATCCATGACCCGCAAACCTAAATCTGGACCTGCCTAAACCCGAGCTACCCTTATACCTCCGATATCCTAAATCCCCAACCCAGTTTGATCCCTTCGACCCAAGGCAGATCCGGATACCATAACCGGTTCCAATACCAACCTTATTCCTACTGCTCCAAGACCCACCCATACAACCCTACCGCAGACGAACTCAAACCGAAACACCCATCCCAGATCTAAAACCGCATGAACCTATTTTCACCTGCTCAACCCGAACTTATCACCTCCAGCCTATAACCTACCGAACTCTAATCCGGATCCGCTCAACCCAAAATCCAACCTTCTAAACCGGCAAACCTCCACACAAAAATTCGACCACTGCCCCGAACCCTATACCCTTTTAATACACGAAGAAACAACTCCCATTTCCCATCAACCCATTTCCTACCCAATTATTAGGGTTGACAATTTTTGACACGATAACCCGTTTACGGTAATAATCCAAAAATGATTCGAACATGACACGATTAGTTTGTATAGATTTAAGAGTACTTAAAATTGATACTCAAATCAAAATCAACGCGATCCGAAAATGACACGACTAACCCGAATTGCCATCCCTACCAATTATTAGCACCCAAAGACCCAAGCCAAACTTGAAAATAGAGCCCGCGTGATTTAAAAGACCTTCGTCCCTATTTTCTAAAATACTAGGTCTGACAATTTTTGATACGATAATCCGTTTATGGTAATAACTCAAAATGATTCGAACATGACACGATTAATTTATATAGATTTAAGAGTACTCAAAACTTATTTTTAAATCAAAATCAACGCGACCTAAAAATTACCTTTATAAAATACTCCCGACATCCTCCTTACATCACAAATGGGGAAATGCATTGTGCATTTTCCCATTTACTCTCAATATTAAATCTTTTCAAATTACCCTTAGCTCCATGTGCCACTTATAAAAACATGAAAGCTCAATTGAAGATAAAAAGAAGAGACAAAGACTAGAAGACCATTTGCGAGAGTTTAGAACAAAGATAAAAATTTTGTTTAAAAAAAAATTATTAGTTGAGTGATTGTAATTCAATTGAGAGAATAGTGGATTGTAATTGAAGAGTTCTATTTCAATTCAAGAAAAAATTAGTTTGATCTCTTCCTCTCTAATTACTCTTGTTTTAGTCCTTACCTTATTTAATTGTTTATTTTATTTCTTGGATGATGATTATGAAGGGCTAATCTCCCATTCAAGGGATGAATTGAACCCCCCATGAATTCAATTTATTTAGTTATCTAATTTTATTTTTGTATGACTTCCTTTGATTAGTAACTTCAATTCCAACACTAGTTTTTGCATTGAGAAATAGGAAACTATCCTTGAGAAAGGATTGAAAAATTGTGTTATAATTTTATCATTTTGATTCAAACTAGAGATAAACCTATCAAAATGATCAAAATTATAATATAATTTTCTTCTACTTGAGTTTTATGTTGTTTGATTAAAATTAGTTAAGTGAATTTTCCCTAAATGGTGATTCATTTGATTAATTTTAATTCATTTAGAGTAGAGTTGTAGGAATTAAAATTACTTTTCAAAAATAATATTTAATTAATTCATTAGTATAATGAAAATTAACTTTTGAATTAAATGAATATTTTGAAAATCAATCAAATTAAAATAGTTCAAACAAGATTGAATTATGTGAAATGAGGGTGGATTTACATTCCTTGATCTTTCTCACTAGTATCTCTTATTAGTTATATTTCACCCATTTTCATCACACACTTCTTAGTTATTTTATTTAGATTTTGTTTCTAGTTTGGTTATTATTTTTCATTTAGTTTAGTTATTCACCATCTCATAAAATTGTTTTATTATAAAAAACTTCATAAAAAAGTAGAAAACAAAGAAAAAATTAAAAAAATAAATAAAAATAGCTAGAAAATTGGATTACACGACTTTTCTTATGTTTCACTCCATAGAGTTGGACTGACATCCTTACTTACCTCTATACTAGTTCTTGTGATATTTTTGTAGGTAATTGAAGGAAAATTTTGATTAGAGAGGCTATTCTACAACGACACACAAAAAGTCTTTCGATCAAATGGCATCGTTACCGCTTTTTAGAGATTAACGCACTCCAGAAGTTTTCGATTATAATTCATTAATTATTTTTTTTAGTTTTTAGTACCATTTTTCTTTTTATTAGAAGTATTTTATTAGGATTTCATCATTTGGCTTGTATTGCGGTACTTGGAGATACCATTTACTTTTTCATTTATATTTGTAAAAATTCATAAAATAAGAAAATCGTGATTGGAAAATTGGACAAGGTAGAGAGAGGGCATCCAAAGGCGAGGAAAATAAGCCTCTCTACTTTGGGTCGCTAGGACTCCCGGGGCCAACTGAGAAAGGCGATCTCCCCCTGGTCGACTCAAATCGATGTTCACCCCATACGTGTCAAAACCGTGGGATTTACATTTCTAAACACTCGTGAATCCCCCGCAAGCGAGTCAATATTATGTGTGACTTCATCCTCTTATGTGATTTTTATTCTGAAATTTATTTTGAATGGTGTGATGAATTAATGAATTAAGACCTACACTTGGTCATTTGCGCAAAGGGATTTCATCACCCGACTCACTCACTTATCCATTGTATGCTACCCTAACTATCATTAAATTTAAAATCAATCAACTAGATAACCCATAGTATACGGTGTTCGTAGGCCCCCTTTTTGATCAATTTAACATGTAGGATAACCCGTAAAGTCATCCCCACCCGACAAATCTTCGAACGGTTTGCTTTGAGGCACATAACTGTTTAGGAAAACTGAATTTTAAGTGTGGCCGTCTAGTAAAACGGGTTTGTGCTGTCCCCAGCATTGTACCGGCCGACCATTTCGTTGTAGTATCTTTGTGGAGAATCTCTCTGGCAAGCTTCTAGTCATCTTGTGATTAAAGTAGAAACACATTTTTTTGCAAAGGCGATCACAAAGATAAATTTCGTGATTTTTTTCACCCATGGATTTAATTAAAATTTGGCTACCCTTTCACTAATTTTGAAAACATAAATTGACTACGTGCTAGGTATGATTTATCCGTTACTTGTGTGTGTGTAATTCAATCTTTAGGTAGTTGGTTTTAGTGAGTTTATCCAATTCAAGAGTCCAAATATTTTCTCTCCAATCTTTTCTTCCAAAAAAATCACAATCAATATTTTCTTCCTTTCTTTTTCTAAATATAAAAAATTCATAAAAAATATTTTTCTTTTTAATAGCTCTATAAAAATCCAAAAATATTCCTTTCTTCTCATTTTCAAATAAAAAATACTCCAAAAATATCTTCTTTCCCCCATTTAAAAAAACACCAAAAATTTCTTTTCCGTCTCAAAAATAAAAATTCTACTCTCGTCATGACCGAGGAACGTCCTTTAAGGGACTACTTTGGTCATTTCCCATTGTCTCGAAGTATGTTTGAAGTTGAGCCCGAGTTGAACCTCCATACTTTAGTTAGTGGCTTTAACTCTCTCACATATACCGTTGATACTCTTGCGTCTTCCACGCACGCATCTCACATTGCATCACCTTGGATGATGAGTATCAATGCGTCCAATTCTACATCGTGCACCTATTGCTTTCAATCCGATCAGTTGTTCCATGAGTGTCCATACTTGCTATATCCATCCGAACTAACTAGGGCCCAAGTGTATCCCCATGACACTGTTTCAGAACTCACCTTGGCCTATTGTCATGACATATCCAATACTGAATGGTGTGATTACCAAAACTATTCGTGGAGGCTTGATCACCCTCCTACGCAGTATGAATCCCAATCCCATGCTGTGGATCCTCACATTTTTCGATAGTCATCCTAGCAACCTAGTGTATCCAATCCCGACCAGTCACCTCACTATACTACCCATGATTATCAACCTTTTGTCTCTCATGGAGATGCTTCTCTCTTGTATGAAGAACTTGACCTCGTTCTTAACACTTCATATGAGTATTCTCCACATCCTAGTGTCAATAGAAAGTTATGTCCACCTCAAACACCGCTGCCACCCGCCAACACTTCATTATCAACATCCACATCCACTCTCTAAAACCTCTTGTAAAAGTTCATCCTTGAACAAGAGTGTAATACCCCGTATTTCTGAATATTCCATTTAATTAGATTGGAGAATTAAATGAGAAAATATCGTCTTGATTTAAATTACGTAAGAGTAGTAATTCAAAGAGTTTTATTTAAAATTGTAAGTATGGTATATTAATCGGAAGATAGATACCGGTATATATTGCATCATTTCATTTACTTAGTGCGAGTGGTAAATAGTTACTTAACGCGTGTACACCATGTTGGGGTGAAAACAAGTAATATTTTTTAAGTGACTCAAATGATAATTTAGAGGTCACCAATGAGTCTGGAAGGGTCAAATTAGTCAAAATAGTATACCCGGGGGTACTAGAAGAGTCCCGGGGCAATTTTGGACTAAATCGAGACCGTTCGGGGGCGTTTTGGTCTTTTAACATAAGAGGGTATGGAGACCTACGAAATTGAGAGTTTTATATCAGCCTTATGATAGATGAATTAGGGTTAGAACACCCATGACAACACCAATACCATTAGAGAGAGGAGAGGCACCACTTTCTAAAGCAAAAAGAAGATTTGGGAAGGATTCAAAGGGATTTCTACCATCTACTTGTTAGGGAAGAAGGATTGAAGGATGAAGATCATCAATCATCAACAAGAACCACGAAATCAGACCCTACTGATCATAAGGCAAGTGGTTTATTGCAAAAATTTATAAAGTTATAATACCCATGTGTAGGGTTTTTGAATAGTTTTGTTTAAATCAATATTTTGATTGGAGAAAGATGATATTTATGCATGTTGGGATAGGAATCGCATGTAGAATGATTTAAACTATGTAGAGGATTAATATTCAGATTAGACTTGATGATTTTCGGAATAAAAATCTGGATTTTGAATGATAATATGGGAAGAACACCATAACTAGGGTTTCAAGAAATTATGGGTTTTAATTCATTATTTCTTTAAAGTAATTGGAGTTTTGATGTAATTGAGACGTTAGAAACTGTCCTAGTATATGTGGAAATATGTTAGGATCGTTCTGTAAAAGTTTGGTGGACAATAATGGAGTTTGGAAATTTGTTAATGGAGGAAAGGTTCAACGAAGAAGACAGACTGCGTCTGTCCCTGTTCGATCGATCAATCGATCTTGAACTATCGATCGATCGACTATGTCGATCGATCGAACCCAGACGTCGATCGATCGACGCAAGCTGTTTCCCGAAAATTTTGTGTTTAATCCTTCGTTGAGTTCGGAAATGAATGGGTATTCTAGGATTTACATTATACTTATATGGGAGTAAGAATAAGACCAGTAGGTATATTGTTGAGGTCTAATAAGGCCATTGGGTGTAGGGCTTGGATTATGGACCGAGGAGAATAATCCGATTTAGTAGAGTATCGGGGACTTCGGAAATTGAGTTACGGGGCGAAGTAAATTCAATTTAAGTAATAGACCAGTAGGGTAAGCAATAACTACTGAAATTATATGTAAGGGGTAACTAGGACCCTTAGAGTTGTGTGAATACTCAAATAAATACGATTAATGAGATAAATCGTAAAGCGAATATTGTACGGTAAATATATGAGATTAAAATATTACGTACGTATATGATTAATAGGTCGGGCGTGTACCTACTTAATTATGTGATCTTTTAGGTAGAGAGATTATACCTAAATTAATTATGTTAGGGTCAATGAGACATTCCGAACTAACATAAAGTTATTATAAGTTTGGGGTCGATGAGAAATACCGAACCAAACTTTGAACTGGTGTCGCGATGAGAGAGTCCCGAACCAGAATATGTGTATATATATATTTTTAAAATAATTGGGGTCGATGTATCATGCCGAACCAATTCTTACTTGGGGTCGATGAATCATTCCGAACCAAGAGTCCTTTATGTGTATAAAAGGGGCAAAATAACAGTGACTAATATTTAGTATATATTGTGTGTGAAATATATATACCTGATGATATTCTACTTCCGTGTATTAGTAGATTGATATATTATGTATTTAAAGATACATACTGAATTGGTAAGTTAAGTAGTGAAACTTAATTACGAAATGAACCTTTAGATAGAGAAAATCTATTTAGTAATTCAAGTAGCGAAACTTAATTACATAAGTGGGAAAGTCAACAATTGTGAAAATTGTAGTAATTTTAGTAGTGAAGCTAAATGAGAAGTCTTGAAAAATAACATGGATGAAATGTTACTTGAGAATTAATTAACATACGCAAGATGTTAGTAAAACGGTTGTACTGTGTGGGCGGTGCTAGAACTTGGGTACAGATAAGTTCAGTTTACTACTTTGATTTTAGTTAGCTTGAGAAGTATGGCTAGACAAACTAAGTGTGGAACGTTAGGTGTGCACCAAAGATGAGGGGTGAGTTAACTCAAGAGAGTGTACGAGGACCTAACATGTGTAATCAATAACCGCATTTTATATTGTGATAAACGCTTGCTAAATATTTTCAAAATATTTTGAGTACTAACTCTTGCTATAAAATATTTTGAAAACCTTTTAGGTGTCCAGCCACAGGGACGCCATGTGTGATGATTCCATTCCAGACTCGGAGCTGTAGCACAGTGGATGCTTACAGGATTTGACTAGACGATATCTCTCATTCAGATCTAGCACAGGATCTCGCACTCTTCTATATATGGACTTGTGGTCCGGTATTAGTCTCAGATGTTAGTTTCAGACTAGTGGTTATTCTATTGTTGTTTGGGATTTTTTTAGCCGATGGTTTATTCAGTAATACTTTTGTTCTGTTGTACTTTTACTTTGATGTTTGAATTATAGTACATGATTATTTGTACTTTGTTCCGCATGGTCGATTTTTCTGTTTTAAGAAAGATAAAATTTGGCACCGGTCTAATTTTACTTAGGGGATTAGTAATTAAAAAGTTTTCGACAGTGATGCTAAGAATGAACCATTTGATAAACCTGTTTTAATTTAATGAAGGCCTGATCACTCGATGTTTAATTAGGCGGGGTGTCACAGATGGTATCAGAGCATCAGGTTCTAGTGTCCATAGGATCTGTACGGCTTACTACGTTTTCAGCGTATCGTTTGAGTGATATAGAGCCGTATCTTAGGATGATTGTACTCCTCTACGTACGTAGTTTACGTTCTCCTGCTATTTAATAGACGTGGTGTTATATATATACGAGTCCGATTGGGCACGGTACGTCGAATATGGGGGTAGGTCCAGCATTGGCGTTAGCAGGACTAAAGGAGGGAGGAGCTCGGCATAAAGCATGGGGTGTTCAAAGATGTCAATCATAGGAGAGATGACCGTGGTCGAGGTCACTCCTAGCGGGTAATGGAAGTAACTGCGGCAAGGGTTGTTGAGGCATAGCAGGCATTTTCCAAGTGTCGCGACGGCAAGAGGGATGCTAGTCTAGACCGCCCAATGCAGTGATAGTGGGAGTAGGTCTGAAGAAAATTTGTTGAGAACGAGCCGTAAATGTGATGAAACGGCGACTGTGCATGTTAACCAATGGAAGTAGTATGTCCAGAGGTTTTGGCATTTAGGACGGAGTAGAAATACTCAGAAGTGAGAAATTTGAGTAAATTTTCAGGCAACGTGGCGGGGATACAAGTCACTACATTCGGACCGAGGGTCCGTATATATAAATAGAAGAACTTTACGTATAGTTTAACCGCGAAGTTCTCCAATGATGATTCAGAAGCGTAGTGAATGGGAATATATGAACCCCTCACGTGAAAGCCTGGTGGAGGCCAATCGTGAGAGAAAAATTTATCCTGTGAAGTGAACTTGTATCGGTGAGATAGGTATAAGGGAAAAGAGCCCTTGAGAAAATGGACTCCCGAGTCATAGCTCGCAATTTTTGGTAAAACTCTTCTTGAACGACTTATGTACATGAAGACAATATGGTACTTCCTACAAGGTTCAGGTTAATGTTCCTGGGTGGGCGGAGCTAAGGGAGTTATAGATTTAGTCAAAGAGTAAGACTGAATGTAATGGGGCTGGTGCAAGCTAGAAGTGAAAACCCACTAGAGGATTTAATGATTAGATCCTAAGTCGGGACTGTTAAGTCCCATAGTGCGTTCCTCTTGGTCAGCAGAACTAAGGGAACCAAGATGATAGTGTTCAAGTTCGAATCTACCCAGTCCGAGAGGAGGGGTACCCAAACCGGTCAGCATGGCCTGGAGTCAGGAATTTTTGAAAAGATGTCTAGTATGGATTCTAAGGTCACGCGTTTTATTTTTCCTGGAAGTTATTTGAAGAAATAATAACTCCAATAAGTTTTGCATTCCGGAGAGGACAAGCGTGTTATGTCCGGGAACCATCTAAATCACCAGAGCGATGGATAAGGAAGTATATGAGTTTTAGCCTCGAGTGAATGGGGTATATGACGACTCCTCACTTTGAAAAAGGGTCGAGTTGTCATTATTCATCAAAATGAGAGAAACTTCGGAGATTATGAACATCTCTTAGTAATTGATTTCGGTGTGTGGGGACCTAAATGATGTGAGTCAATGTTTGTGGTATGACTGCTGAGCGGAGAGATCGAGCTCGCTGTTGTAGTTAGTGCTAATGACTTAGCGATAGTATAAGCGCGGTGCCACTTGACTCCTTTAGCAATATTGGAGTATGGTTGCACATATTGTCGAGAAATCGAATTTGAGCATATCGACTATGTGTTGTTTCGATAATGCTCAGTAAGAATACATGGGGAGAAGTCCCTTGTTTAAGTTCGGTTGAGAAAGGGAATACGACTGAATTTTTATGCACGTCAGGAGAAGTGACATTGTTAGATGTTAGGACATCAGTGGAGCCGGTAGTGTTGTGGAGAAATACTGAAAGGCTTACCTCACCACGAAGGGATAAGTGGGACTTTGTGGGCAAAGATTTGATCCTTTGTCTCTAGGGTATTGAGAATACCCACAAGATTATAGTCACGTCGTGTAGACTAGGCTAGAGTGGAAGAAAAGCATATTACGGGTGCGACTTTTGCAATGTTTTTGCAAATGTAACCGGAGAAAAGGGTGTATGGGCACCCTAGTCAATTGGATTCCTTAGACATCCGAGATAGAGGGATGCAGAATATTTTGCACGACGTTGGGGAAGTTAGGAAACAAGTCGTATCGATGAAATGGGTTGAACGTCATGGGAGATTGACGATGATCCAAGATTATATGTGCTGAGAAATCCAGCACACCCTATGGGATGAAAGTCGGTGGGAAACCGTTCAAAGGTTATCTCTTGATATGGGAGACCTAACTGTAATGAAGAAGTAGCGCAAGGTGCTACTTGATTGAGTGTTGTGAGTGACTTACGTGTTCCTAAATGTTGATCCTTATAAAGTAACCAACCCAAAAAGTGCGCCAATTGCGAAGAGTGCACGAATTGTAAAGTATAATAAACCCGGAGAGAAAGGGGAATAGAGTACCACTTCAGGAAATATGACGTAAGTGGGAAGCGATGTTGAGGAGAGACGTAGTGAGATTGTCTCCAGATACACCTCTAGTTAATAGACAAGATAGAATCGAAATGAACAACCGAAAGTGGTAGTGAACCCACATTCCCAATGATGGAATGAGGAGACAGACTTATAAAGTATTGATGGGTTGTGAACATCATAATTAAGCCAACATTTCGTTGGGGGTAGCGAAATGGGTGACCGGGATGGATTAGTATGTAGTTGATAAGGGAGAGTGCACAGTGCCACTCTTCATGATTGTGAATCAGGATGAAATCCTAAAATTCCACCCTGTGAGGGAAGGTCAGGAAGGAATAGAGATGAAGTTTTATTTTGAGTACGTAGTACTACCTAGGACTCAATGTTAGTGAGAAAGAATGATGATACGCCCTTATGACAGTGAAATTTTGGAGAAGCCCACTGATTAATTCATAGGTTGAATGTATGCCTATAAGAGCATATTTATAGGTAGAGTGAGTGCCTATATGAACTGTGCATGAGGATTAGGTTCGTGGGTTCCGATTACGAACAATACATGTACTTTGGGTGTGGTTCGAGGAGACATTTCGAACTTTTAGTCCTTAACGCGTGATATGAGGACATTCTAGTGGAGTGTGACATTTTAAGGTATATGAAATGTGAAATATATGGCTCACAAATTATCTACTCATGTGCGATGAGATATATATACATATATTAGTGCTCGAGATGTGATCCCGAGACAAGTAATAAATAACTATTGGTGATCGAGGTGGAATTCCGAGCCAATAACCCCAAAAGTGTTATAGAAGGGGGGTGATTATAAAATAAGTGTTGGTAGTATATGTTATGTGTAAGATATATATACCTATTGATTTTTCCTACTTATGTGCGATAGTAAGTGTGCTTAATCTCTGTATTGGGGTCGATGATGTTCCGGACCAATACATGGGGGATCGAGTTGGGATCGATGATTTTCCGAACCAAATCGATGATAAATATTGGGATCGACGGAAGGTCTGAACCGACATGTGCATTACATTTACCTTGGGATCGAGGAATTTCCGGACCAATGTAAATGATAGGATTATTGGGGCCGATGATTTTTTTTGCCGGACCAATTTTCCTTAAAGTATATATAGTGCGTGAAATATATACCTTATAATATTCTACTTATGAGTGATAGTAGACACTTAGATGTTATGTAGAGATATACGTCAAATGGGTAAATTAAGTAGGGAGAAACTTAATTTCAAGAATCAACGTTGGATTGGGAAAATCTATGGAGAAATTAAGTAGTGAGACTTAATTATGTTATGCGGCATGGGCAAAGTGCGATAAGGATTTATAATGAAGCAATACAATTTTATTTAAGGTCCTTAGCCTTAATACCAGCATTATCCTAATTTCGAGGACGAAATTCCTTTTTCAAGGGGGGAAGTATGTAATACCCCGTATTTCTGAATATTCCATTTAATTAGATTGGAGAATTAAATGAGAAAATATCGTCTTGATTTAAATTACGTAAGAGTAGTAATTTAAAGAGTTTTATTTAAAATTGTAAGTATGGTATATTAATCGGAAGATAGATACCGGTATATATTGCATCATTTCATTTACTTAGTGCGAGTGGTAAATAGTTACTTAACGCGTGTAGACCGTGTTGGGGTGAGAACGAGTAATATTTTTTAAGTGACTCAAATGATAATTTAGAGGTCACCAATGAGTCCAGAAGGGTCAAATTAGTCAAAATAGTATACCCGGGGGTACTAGTTGAGTCTCGGGGAAATTTTGGACTAAATCGAGACCGTTCGGGGGCGTTTTGGTCTTTTAACATAAGAGGGTATGGAGACCTACGAAATTGAGAGTTTTATATCAGTCGTATGATGGATGAATTAGGGTTAGAACACCCATGACAACACCAATACCATTAGAGAGAGGAGAGGCACCACTTTCTAAAGCAAAAAGAAGATTTGGGAAGGATTCAAATGGATTTCTACCATCTACTTGTTGGGGAAGAAGGATTGAAGGATGAAGATCATCAATCATCAACAAGAACCACGAAATCAGACCCTACTGATCATAAGGCAAGTGGTTTATTGCAAAAATTTATAAAGTTATAATACCCATGTGTAGGGTTTTTGAATAGTTTTGTTTAAATCAATATTTTGATTGGAGAAAGATGATATTTATGCATGTTGGGATAGGAATCGCATGTAGAATGATTTAAACTATGTAGAGGATTAATATTCAGATTAGACTTGATGATTTTCGGAATAAAAATCTGGATTTTGAATGATAATATGGGAAGAACACCATAACTAGGGTTTCAAGAAATTATGGGTTTTAATTCATTATTTCTTTAAAGTAATTGGAGTTTTGATGTAATTGAGACGTTAGAAACTGTCCTAGTATATGTGGAAATATGTTAGGGTCGTTGGGTAAAAGTTTGGTGGACAATAATGGATTTTGGAAATTTGTTAATGGAGGAAAGGTTCAACGAAGAAGACAGACTGCGTCTGTCCCTGTTCGATCGATCGATCGATCTTGAACTATCGATCGATCGACTATGTTGATCGATCGAACCCAGACGTCGATCGATCGACGCAAGCTATTTCCCAAAATTTTTGTGTTTAATCCTTCGTTGAGTTCGAAAATGAATGGGTATTCTAGGATTTACATTATACTTATATGGGAGTAAGAATAAGACCAGTAGGTATATTGTTGAGGTCCAATAAGGCCATTGAGTGTAGGGCTTGGATTATGGATCGAGGAGAATAATCCGATTTAGTAGAGTATCGGGGACTTCGAAAATTGAGTTACGGGGCGAAGTAAATTCAATTTAAGTAATAGACCAGTAGGGTAAGCAATAACTACTGAAATTATATGTAAGGGGTAACTAGGACCCTTAGAGTTGTGTGAATACTCAAATAAATACGATTAATGAGATAAATCGTAAAGCGAATATTGTACGGTAAATATATGAGATTAAAATATTACGTACGTATATGATTAATAGGTCGGGCGTGTACCTACTTAATTATGTGATCTTTTAGGTAGAGAGATTATACCTAAATTAATTATGTTAGGGTCGATGAGACATTCCAAACTAACATAAAGTTATTATAAGTTTGGGGTCGATGAGAAATACCGAACCAAACTTTGAACCGGTGTCGCGATGAGAGAGTCCCGAACCAGAATATGTGTATATATATATTTTTAAAATAATTGGGGTCGATGTATCATGCCGAACCAATTCTTACTTGGGGTCGATGAATCATTCCGAACCAAGAGTCCTTTATGTGTATAAAAGGGGCAAAATAGCAGTGACTAATATTTAGTATATATTGTGTGTGAAATATATATACATGATGATATTCTACTTCCTTGTATTAGTAGATTGATATATTATGTATTTAAAGATACATACTGAATTGGTAAGTTAAGTAGTGAAACTTAATTACGAAATGAACCTTTAGATAGAGAAAATCTATTTAGTAATTCAAGTAGCGAAACTTAATTACATAAGTGGGAAAGTCAACAATTGTGAAAATTGTAGTAATTTTAGTAGTGAAGCTAAATGAGAAGTCTTGAAAAATAACATAGATGAAATGTTACTTGAGAATTAATTAACATACGCGAGATGTTAGTAAAACGGTTGTACTGTATGGGCGGTACTGGAACTTGGGTACAGATAAGTTCAGTTTACTACTTTGATTTTAGTTAGCTTGAGAAGTATGGCTAGACAAACTAAGTGTGGAACGTTAGGTGTGCACCAAAGATGAGGGGTGAGTTAACTTAAGAGAGTGTACGAGGACCTAACATGTGTTTTCAATAACCGCATTTTATATTGTGATAAACGCTTGCTAAATATTTTCAAAATGTTTTGAGTACTAACTCTTGCTATAAATTTTTTTCAAAACCTTTTAAGTGTCCAGCCACAGGGACGCCATGTGTGATGATTCCATTCCAGACTCGGAGCTGTAGCACAGTGGATGCTTACAGGATTTGACTAGACGATATCTCTCATTCAGATCTAGCACAGGATCTCGCACTCTTCTATGTATTGACTTGTGGTCCGGTATAAGTCTCAGATGTTAGTTTCAGACTAGTGGTTATTCTATTGTTGTTTGGGATTTTTTTAGCCGATGGTTTATTCGGTAATACTTTTGTTCTTTTGTACTTTTACTTTGATGTTTGAATTATAGTACATGATTATTTGTACTTTGTTCCGCATGGTCGATTTTTCTGTTTTAAGAAAGATAAAATTTGGCACCGGTCTAATTTTACTTAGGGGATTAGTAATTAAAAAGTTTTCGACAGTGATGCTAAGAATGAACCATTTGATAAACCTGTTTTAATTTAATGAAGGCCTGATCACCCGATGTTTAATTAGGCGGGGTGTCACAAAGAGCACACTATTCAATATCAAAATGAAGACCTTCAATGGATTTAACAAAGGTTAAATGAATTTGAGTGTGTGAGAGAGTCAGATTCCACCCTAAGTACCCCCATTGCTGCACCCACTTGGAGTGATAATGAGTCATCTTGTGACATAAATTTTGAGTGTGACCAACTCTATCACCCCAAGAATCTCAAAGTTGGCACCATCCCGTGGTCTGGGCCACAAATTAAAATTTGTATCGACTTATCCAAAGATTGTGAGATTGATCAAACCCCATATTGTCCTGAATCCATCATTGAGGTTCATGTTCCCTATCCTGATGAATCCAAAAATATGCTCGAGTTTACGCCTTTTGAGTTCATCGTGTGTGTTCTTGAGGCACCACTTGATTATAGGTTAGCTCCGTCACGAGTGCTCACCAATGTCCCTAGATTGAATCTGAGATGGTTTCTACCCCTCCAGATATGGGTTTTGTCCAACTATGCTTGGCTCACTTTGTGTCTGATTTTGATGTTGATTCATATATTTCGGATCTTAATGCCTCGTTAGATTTTCCACCACCTTGAATGGTAACTTATGGACGAATAAGTTGATCACTCAATCGTTTACTTCTACACTTCCTCCTATAAGTACCCTTGAGGATCACTCCGTGCCTCATGAGGAGTGTGTGCCCCTTACTCTCGAGTTGGATCATCTTCACCCACCCATTGTCCATTACACCCCACTACCTGACTTGGACCCTGCTATATTACCTCAGATGTTCCTATCCATGTATTTAGGTCCTCACCTGAACCCACCCTCCACCTTAGTGCTCCACGATCCCATTCGTGAATTTTTCATCCACCCCACCACCCATGAGCGTATTTGTGGTGCTACTCTTAACTTAGGTGACATAGAGATTGTTCCTCCATGTCCGCCATTCTCCTATCGTGATGATTTTAATTCCCATTAGTTCATTGACGTGTCACGATGCGACCATTATTATCGTCTATTTATATAATGATCGTCCGATTTATATGAGCCCCACCACATCCCAATTGCCAAACTATATTGCTTTCCCATCTAATTAGAGAACCATGATTACAGGGACCTTGTTTCCCTCATGTTTACACTCAATAAGGTCCATGACTAGTGCCTCTTCACCCTCACCATTGAATTTCTTCCCTATAAAATACTCCCCTTCCACCCTTGGCCCACCGATGCTTTGCATCACGTTAAACACTTTTCCATAAAAGTGCATTAACCTCATAGACTTTATCCAACAAGATTGACACTTCAGTCTTATTTTGGGGTGATTATTATCACTCAATTTGTTTATCCCCATGTGCCATTCTAGTTTTTATCTCGTTTTTGAGTAAGTGTCGTTTGGTCTGGCTGAAGACATTAAACTTAGCACTACCGGGAGGCAGCCCACTATTTTAAGTATCAGTCTCATCCTATTTGGGGGTGATGTTTCACACCACCCAATTCTTTACCATGTTTATAGACTTGTATGCATTTTTATCTCACTACTTATTCAGGTTTCTTCTTGGAAATGTATGGTCCACATAATTAGCAGTTAATTATGGTAATCTCTTTCCTACCTTATTTTTTCTCTTTGCTCGATCATGGTTTTTTCTGGAATTATAAAGACAATTCCTGCTCTTTCCCCTTTAGAGTTAGAAACCTCATCGATATAAAGCATCTTTTTGTTGGGTTAATTAGGGTGCTCATCATTGGCTTGATCGATATATTCCTCTTTACCGGGATCTCACCCTCTGATGAACTCAGTGATGAAATTTGCTTCCTTTCTTTCATAGTTCTTGGTTTAAAATGGATATCGAACCACTGACCATTTGGAAATCCGTCTAGAGAGATTGGAATTTCTGAGGACTTCCTTGAGCAAGAAAGAGGTGATAATCATGACTGAGTGGGCTTCAAAATAGTGCTCCAACTTTCATGAAGAGATTACCAGAGAGTAAGCTAGCTTCTCCATAGGGAGATAACATTTCTCGACATCTAGTAGCATTTTTCTAATATAATAGATCGGTGTTTGGGGCCCCTTATTTTCGCACATTAAGTCCGAGCTAAGGTCATGGTTGGACACTGCGAGATATAAATAAATTGGATCTCCCGGATTTAGGACCGTGAGTAGGGATGGTCGACTTAAATAAATCCTGATTTTCTCAAATGCCTTTAAGAATTCTTCATTCTAGGACATGCCCTTATCTTTGTTCAAGAGCTGAAATAATAGTTGGCACTTCTCAAAAGACTTAGAGATGATGTTGTTGAGTGCTGCTAAGACTCCCGTCAGCTTATGCACGTTCCTAACTTTTTTTAAGAGGGTAAACATTATTGATCGCCTCAATTTGCTCGAGATTTATCTCAATCCCCCTTTGGCTAACCAGGTATCATACAAATTTCCCAGACTGTACTACGAAAGAACACTTAGCTACGTTGAGCTTCATTTTGTAGTACTTGAGAACTTCAAATGTCTTTGCCAAGTTTTGTAGATGGTAATTCTTGTTCTTGATCTTAACGAGCGTATCATTTACATAGACCTCCATGGTGTCACCCATTGGTAAGTTGCTCTTGCATTCTCGAGCCCAAATGGATGATTGTGTAGCTGTACAAGTCGAAGGTGGTAATGAATTAAGTTTTTGAACAGAGGGATTTTATGATAACCTAAGTAAGCATCGAGGAAAGTCATTCGTTATGGATGAATATAACATTGACTAACTTGTCAATCTCAAGCAGAAAAAAGTTATCTTTGGGATATGCTTTATTAAGATATATGAAGTCTGTGAAAACCTGTCACTTTCCATTACTCGTTTTACGACAACTGGGTTGGAGAGACACTTGAGGAATTGAACCTATTTAATGGATCTTTCCTCCATTAGTTTCCCCACTTATTTTTTCACAACTTTCTCCTTCTCAGAGGCTGTTTGATGGGCCTTCGGTGTGATCGATAGGAATGCTAGGTCTATGTGAAATCAATGGCACATGATGCGAAGTCTTGACTTTGAACAAGTCTTCCTCATTTAAGACTGTGTGCTTGTTATAGTCAACTTCTTCTGTACGACAGCGCTTTCCTACCAAAGTCTTGGTAGTTTTGATCTGGAAAGCTTCCATGACTACAATAACGTTGTTAAACTCCATTCGAAAAATATTTTCGTGAATCTGGTTCGGATTTGATGCCCCATGGATGATCGCAAACTTGTGCCCCATATCGTTGTCATCTTGGACATTATCAAATCTCGGGTCGTTCTCCATGGTGGAATTCACGCCATTATTCTTTACATAATCATCCAGATGGCTTGCCTAGGCCAACTCTTCCAAGTGGAACTTGAACTCTTTGCAATTCTATGTTTTGTGCCCATTGTCCTTATGGTATGAATAAATTAAGGAAATATTTATGTTTAATGGATATCCTATCGTCTCCCTTGGCCACTTGAAAAAGTTCTAATCTTTTATTTTACTCAAAGTTTTGTAGATCGTCTATTTGAAAACTGTGTTGATCATCTGGTGGGCATTGGTGGGATTAAACTTATCATTACTTTTGGATTCGCTATTCTTCTTCTTATATTTTTTTGAGCATTTTCCATGTCACCATTCATGGTTGTCTTTGATCGATTATTGTCATACTGGGTTCTAGATACCACATCTTTTACTTTAGAATATTTGTCAATTAGGGACATAAGTTCATCAATTGTGACGTCCTCCTTCTTTGTGAGATACTAGTGCAATATAGAGCTTCTTGACAGACCAATCTTAAATGAGGCCACAAATACCTATTCTGAACAGTCCTATACTTTATTGTAAATTTTCCAATATCATCGAGCGTACTCCCATAAGGTTTCTTCTACATAGTGAGGATCGAATCCATCCGCTTTGGATGATAACTTGAAAACATTATAGTGTCATAGGGTTTATACGAGGATTATCAAAGACACACCAATTTTTATTTTTTTTCATTTTTTCTTTGCATCAATTATATCATAGAGTTTTCTAAACAGTTTACCAATTTTAGTCTTGACCTAAGCATGCATCTAGGTGATATAAGAAAGAATAAAATAGCAAACCACAATATGACAATGTACGTGGAAAACCCACAATGGAAAAGACCTCGAACAGACCATCTAAAGAAGTCCATTATGATATAGGTCTATTTAAAAGAATGATTTAGACTTACTTATGGACTTGACTCCTTCAAGATTTGATGTGCTTCCTCCTTCCTTTCTACCTTCTTCGTAGTTACCACTAGATTCCTTCCAATGACGACATAATGCAGGCGCTTTCCCATGTCTCATTACCCTACCAATAATACTTGTCTCGCGACGAGTACAATCATTTCATGCACAAACACGATCTCCACCGCTCGAAACACTCTCAACAAGAAGAACAAATTACTATGGTGAAGCACACAAGAGATATTACTCAAACATATGTATAAAGGATTCTTGGATCTCAAACTTGGGTGTAAACTAGGGATTGGAGGCTCTTGAATATATCTTGGAAAAATTATTTTTAAAGACTTAAAAACGAAAGTGCTGTGCGAACCTGATATATAGATTTTTAGAATTTTAAGTCGACATGCATTTTGAGGAAGTTCGTTTAAACGAGAAACATGAGTTTGTTCGAACGAACTTAGCAAACTCATTCAAACTAAATAAGTCTTGCTCGAATGACTGTGCCAATTTCATTCGAACGAACATCAAATGATATTTTTCTGTCAAGCAAAATAATTTCATTTGATGTTCATTTGAACCTCGTTTGAATGATCAATAAAAACTTATTTAACCAATGATAATGTAAACAACACCACCAGATAAGGTGTTGATAAGCTCAAACTAGCAAAAATAACACCATCATAAGAGTAAATATCTAGTAGAGGAAGGTGAGGAGAAGAGGAGAAACACTAGGATATAAGTGGTTCAACCAATTAGGCCTACGTCCATTCTGGGTGTGTGAGTAATTTCATTAGATGGAAGCACTAATGGCCATAAATACAATCTCTCAATCTCTCTCTCTACTGTGTAAACCAACAGAGTTTCAGCTAGGGTTGCAATTATCCATTGTTTACAAGGTAGAGGAATACCTCTTTATATACATGCAATGGGCATGTTTATGAGGATCGAACGAGTTTGATGATGACACCTGGCTGATGTCATGTCGATAATGATGACCATAATATTCCCCCACGTGAGGGGATGATTCGGTTATAACTGATTTGATCACGTGTTCCAAACCTTGCGTGTGCTTGCATATTCTCAGACCCGTGTCTTTGTCTGATGTGACCTCAGTCTGGACGAGTACGAGGTTAGTGAAGTCTAATAGTGTTGCTTTATCTTATCAATAGCCACGATGACCTCGATCTGGAAGACTAGTCGAGGTTACACACAGAGGTGAGATGTAATGTCGGCTCAAGAAGAGTAGGATGTTGACAATAACCTGTCCCCATAAGGCGCTACTAACCTCGACTGCTGTAGAGCCGAGGTTGGTAGTAGAGAGCCGACCTTACAGAATACAACCTTTCTGATGGAAGTTTGTGAGGTTCTTGTTAAATTGGCCATGAGATAGGCCGAGGTTAGTGACTCTGAGTACGAGGGTGCACTTGGGGCATATCAATCACCCCTATCCCTTAGTCTCCTATGTGAATAGATGAATGAGGGGTATGCTAGGCCGAGGCTGAGTTTTTTTTTATGCCTTGGGGTGTGAAGTTATTCCTTGATACATGTCACTCACTGAAGTGACTAACGTATTCCCCAAGGTGTTGATATTTCTAGCAGCATATTTTAAGTTTCCACGGGTAATAATGGGGGCATTAGAAATCATGCCCCATCATTGAGAAGGTTTAAAACCTTCTTCTCTTTCCTCTTTTTCTCTTTTTCTCTTTCCTCTTCCAATTTTCTCCCGCCTAAGCTTTTCTGCAACTTTCATCACGATTTCCTTTAATCCTTCCATTGCTTGTTGTGATTCAGGTTTTCTGCTTCTAACCTCTTCCTCCTTCAATCATAATCAATCAGGTACTTCTTCTTAACCTTTTATTTTCCATTTCTGGTCATTATTTTTATAGTTTTAATTTTTTGACGAGTTCTTCTTTTTCTGGCGAGGGTTTCCACTACTGTCAGCTGGTTATACGACTAGGCTTATAGCTATTAGGTAGTTTTGGGATTATTCTAGGCTACTTCGAGGTTATTTCAGCCAATAACCCCTTCCTTTCTGGCTTCCGACGAACTTTCGATTACCTTCTCCGGTGACCTTCCCTTGAGTGTTCTTGGTGTTCTTCATTTGAGACCTTTCAACTTCCAACCTTTGATCTTTAATTTAGGTTCTTTAAGTTGTGTACCTGTTTATAGTTTGTCTTTCCCTTTAAGTGTAGTGTCATCTTCCTTATGCTCAGGCCTTTGTACTAACTTATAGAAGAGTTCCCCTCTCTTCATGAGAAGACCTTTGGGAAGATTAGGCAGATAGAGCTAGCCTAAGAGGAAGCTCGTAGGACTGAGGACTTTCCCCTCAGACCAATTTTTCCTCCTCCACTAAAGGTCATATACCGTGAGCCTACAGAGTCTACTGAGCCTGCAGAGGTTCCTGAGGATCCTGTCCCAATGTCTGAGTCCTCTTCCTCATACCCTATGTCAATGTTTGAAGCAGGTGAATCTGTAGACACTTTTCAAGAGGCTATGGATTATTCTCCTAGGCAAGGTGAGGTTCCTGAGGAAGCCGAGGTTTCAAGTCATGCCTCATCTCACCAAGGTGCTAGCACTTCGCGTAGGTCTTTCGATGTCAAAATCTTAGGGCCAAGTGTGGTAATTTCCCCTCCTATTAATGCCATTCCCTTATCGGCTGCCACCGGGGTTGAATTTACTTAGAGGTTTCCTGGTGGTGCTCCTACACCTTCCCAGGTTTACATTGTTGGGGATGGTGACGATGGTGAGGATAGTGAACTCGATACCTCTAAGGCGACTGAGTATGAGAGTACTGTCAACGAGTACAACCTTATTACTTTCAGGCACATCTATTCCATAAATTCCTCAATTATCCTTTGGAAACCTCTGAAGGATGAGAGGGCCTTCGATGGACGAGATGGATAAATCTGTATTTATGAGTAGATGTTTAAGTTGGGATTTTGTCTTCCTATTCACCCAACTATCAGAGCTATACTTTACCACATTCTTGCCCTTCCTAACTATCCCCAAATGCTTGGACGGTTATGATTGGGGTCATCGTCCTTTGGAGGTCTGTTCACCATTCAGACCTTCTAGTTATAGTTTTTACAAGCAGTTATGTTCCCTCGTCTGCCAAAAAACACCCCAGCTACTACCACTTCTTAGCTAGGAAATCAGAGAAGAAAATGCTCTTGGTTACCCAAAATTCAAATCATAATTGGAAACCTAAGTACTTCATTGTTTTTAGGGCATGGGAATTCGGTTCAGATGAGGCTTTTGGAACGTCGGTTCTAAGAATCCCTCTGAGATGGGGGAAGGCCTCTCTTGCTGCTAAAGCCAACCCTAGACTTATCCATGACAATCACAAAAACATTGAGGAGCTTTGCAATCAAGGCGAGAATGGTTGTTTCGTTAAATATGAGCATCTGATGACCCCCTATTACCTTTCGCAGACAGGTTTGGGGGGTGGTCCCCTAGAAGAGCTTCGTAAGTTTTCAACTTTTTTCTTACCGAAGTCATAACTCTTATATTTTTTTATCTCTAACTGACTAACTCAGGGACTTATCTTGTAGAGCGTCCAGTAGGTATACCAGATGAGTTTTGGGAGATGTCTGCTCCTAATCAGGTGAAGATCATGGAAAAGAGAGGTGGTAAGAGTGCACCACCACCAGCATAAAAAAATAACGTCGGCACCTCCAGGGATGACATTAATAAAAAGAGGAAGTCCAAGACTGAATCGGTGCATACGAGGTCGAGCAAGACCCATGCCAAAGATCTTGCCATCCCCATCTCTACAAATGATGCCCTGGCTTCTCGTCTATATCAACTCAAAATTAGAGATAACTTTATCGACCACAGTCTGAATGCTGTTGATGTTATTGGTGCAATAATGACTGAGGAAGATAAGTGTTTCCTATGCGCACTGGATGTCCCTTTATTGGCATAGTTTGCCCTCGACAAGTCAATCCATGTATCAGTTTTTTGCTCATTTGCACAAGTGTAACATCGCCTTTTTTTAGAGATTACAACTCTTATGTTCATACATCTGGTCTTCTTCTGCAGGGTGTCTTATCTTTTCATCATCTTATTGATTGGACTTTGAAGAAGATGCCCCTTATAGAAAAGGGTCAGGAGGCCGAGAAGGTTGAGGCCTCTCTGAATGCAGAGGTTGAACGGGGTCATCAAGTAGAGGGAAAATGACATATCTCAACACAAGAAGGATCATGACAAAGCTCTGAAGGCTAAGGACGACGTTCTTCAGTCTAAGGTTAATGTTGCAGTCAAGGCTGCTTTGGAAGATACTGCTGAGAAGGCCATTGAAGACTACAAGGTCTCTGAAGAATTTGTCATCTTTGGTTTTTAATACCTTGAAAGAGGTATCAAAGTGACTGGAAAATGGGCAGCCATAAAGGAGAGCGAGTCTGGTGTCTTGACTGCATCAAACTTTATTGGACTCGGCTTTGAAGACCCTCAGTTTGCTCAGGCCTTGAAGGAAGTTGAAGTGTCTGATGCTGCTCCAGCCGAGACTGCTCCTCTAGAGGTTATAGAGACTGAGGATGCCATTCACCATGACGATGGAGTTAAAGTCACAAACGTCAACCTTAACCAGACGACTGATGTTGTTGATGGGTCGGCTCCCGTCGAGACATAGGTTTTTTTTCTAGTGAAGTTTTTTAATATTTGTAACTTTGATGAACTTGTATGTAATTCTTATTTTTATGAATTCTGATGGCCTCTTGACTCTGGCTTGTAACTCTGAATCCTTTTAATGATAATCATAAGTAGTTCAACTTCTCCAGATTATATTGCTTCATATGATGTTTTATTTAAAATTTATATGTTGGTGTTGCCCTATAATTGTGATGTTTTACCTCTTATTTTCACCAATCTAATGTTTCTTGAGGTTTGAGGTCACCAAACTATGGTGTTTTACCCTCATATTTTCACCAACTTAATGATATTAAAGGTCCGAGGTCACCAAATTATGATGTTTCACCTCATACTTTCACCAACTTAAATGTTAGAGGTCTGAGGTCACCAAATTGTTATATTTCACCTCATACTTTCACCAACTTAATGATGTCAAAGGTCTGAGGTCACCACTTATGATGTTTAACCTCCGATTTTCACCAACTTAATGATGTTTTAAGGTCCGAGGCCACCAAATTATGATGTTTAACCTCATATTTTCACCAACTCAATGATGTTTAGGGTCTGAGGTCACCAAATTATGATGTTTCACCTCCAATTTTCACCAACTTAATGATGTTTTAAGATCTGAGGTCACTAAATTATTATGTTTCACCTCCAATTTTCACCAACTTAATGATGTTTTAAGGTCCGGGGCCACCAAATTATCATGTTTAACCTCATATTTTCACCAACTTAATGATGTTTAAGGTCCGAGGTCACCAAATTATGATGTTTCACCTCCAATTTTAACCAACTTAATGATGTTTAAGGTCCGAGGTCATTAAACTATGGTGTTTTACCCTCATATTTTCACTAAATAATGATGTTTAAGGGTCCGAGGTCACTAAATTATGATGTTTCATTTCCAATTTTCATCAAATTAATGATGTTAAATACACATACATCGGAGCATGAGCATTAACACAATGTTGCTACTTTTTCATTAACATCCTCTATTTAAGTTGATACATGTATTACAAAGAGATAAGAATAATTGTAACATCATAAGTAATATTTCTTTAAGTGATCGGCATTCCAAGGGTTAGAGAAAGGTTCTCCTTCCAGATTTTCTAGCCGGTAGGTACCAGGTACAACCTCATCAATTAACCTATAAGGATCATGCCAATTAGGGTGGAGATTATTTACTTTTTGCCACGCCTTCTTCGAGACTAGGTCTCCTACAGCTATCGGACTTGACTTCACCCTATGATTGTAGAATCTCACACTTCTCCACTGATAGGCTGCTTGTCTTATCTTTGCAACCTCTCTTATTTCCTCAATCAAATCAAGATCAAGTATTCTTTTCTCCCCATTCCTCTGAGGGTCATGTGTCTGAATTCTATGAGTGGGAAGTCCTACCTCTGTTGGGATGACAGCCTCTGAGCCACGGGCTAACATAAATGGCGTCTCTCCTGTTGGTGTCCTCGCTGTTGTCCTGTAGGCCCAGAGCACAATATATACCTCTTATATCCATCTTCCTTTGGCCTCTTCCAACCTCTTTTTTATCCCATTAAGGATTGTTCGATTTGTGACCTCAATCTGGCCGTTTGCCTAGGGTCAGCCAGGAGAAGAAAAGAACTGCTTGATCCCCACTCTTTCATAGTATTTTTCCAAGGATATATTCTTCAATTGGGTTCCATTGTTTGAGATGAAGGTGTTTGGAAGACCATACCTGCATATGATGTTCTTCCAGATAATCTGGAAGGTCTTTTGCTCAGTGATTGTGATAATTGGCTCAACTTCTACCCATTTGGAGAAATAATCAATTGCCACTATTAAGAACTAGTAGCTCTTGACAGTGGTTATTGCAAATGGCCAAGGGGAGATGATTGAAGTCATAGGTTGGTGAGATTGATGAGGGATGGTGGAGAACCTTTGGCACTTGTCACACTTCTTCACACACGCGATTTCATCTTTGGCCAAGGTCGACCACCAGTACCCCTGAGTGATTATCCTCTTAGCCAACGGCCTTCCTCCTATGTGGCTGGAACAAGAGCCCTCATACACATCGTGCAAGATGTGTAGAACCTCTAAAGGGTGGACACATCTGAGGAGAGGGAGAAGGAATCCCTTTTTATACAGGACATCTCCTACAATTGAGAATTTAGCAGCTCTGAACCTCAGTTTTCTCCTTTCTAACTTCGACTCTGGAAGCTCTCCCTCTTCGATGTATATGATGAGAGGATCCATCCATGAGGCTCCCATACTCAAATTTAGGCAAGGTCTAACAAACTCTTCCTCTTCGATGGTCGGCTTGAGAAAAATCTCAATTGGTACTGTTCTCTTTATGTCTGTCCTTGTTACTGAGGCCAACCTCGCGAGTGCATCAACTCGGCTATTATCTAGCCAAGTAATCCTTTTCATCTTAACTTCCTTGAAGTTCTCTAGCATCGTTCTCACCCTCTTCAGGTATCTGTCCATCCTTTCATCTTTGGCCTCATACACCCACAGGATTTGGTTCACGACTAACCTGGAGTCACTGTGGACTAGGAGCTGACCGATATTGAGGGTTTTTGCCAAAAAGAGACCTGTTATTAATTCCTCATACTCCGACTCATTGTTTGAATCTTTAAAGTTTAACCTCAGCGCATATTCAATAGAGGTACCATTCGGTGCTGACACTATCAGCCTTGTTCCACTTTCTCTTTTACAGGACGACCCATCAACGAAGAGGTTCCAAGTAGTTTCATTAGAGGAGAAGATTCCCTTTGATAGGGTCCCTTCCTTGAAGAGGTATCTCTCTTCCTCGTTCTCAACTGTTCTTTGTTTGGCTCTACTTGACTCAACCTCTTTTGAATCTCGAAAGATATTTCTGTTTGGTTTATCTGTGGCCCTGTGACTCTCCTCAATATTAGCCTCTTCCTAGGTAAACTCGGCTACAAAGTCTGCGAGTGCTTATCCCTTGATGGAAACCCTGGGTTGATAAACGATATCGTATTCCCCCAACTCAATTGACCAATTCATTAGCCTTCCTGACTTCTCAGGCTTATGAAGGACCTATCTGAGTGGGAAATCAGTGAGGACGACCATAGAGTGGGATTAAAAATATGGATTTATTTTCCTAGAAGCATGTATTAAATCATAGGCTAACTTTCCAATCCGAGGGTACTTCTGCTCAGACCCTTAGAGTTCCTTGCTATTTAAGTACACTGGTCTCTTCACTCCATCCTCTTCTCTTACTATCGCAGCACTGATGGCTGACTCTGAGACTGCTAAGTATACATATAGCTTCTCACCCTGAACTGGTCGGGATAGTAGTAGGGGAGAACCAAGGAAGGACTTTAGCACTTTAAAAGCAATGTCATATTCCTTATTCCATTCGAAGGCCATCCTAAGAACTTTGAAAAAAGGAAGACACTTATCTGTGGCTCTTGAGACGAACCTGTTAAGTGCATCAACTCTCCCGATTAGCCTGTGAACGTCTTCGATAGTTCTGGGTGTCTACATTTCTAGCAAAGCCTTAATCTTCTCAGGGTTAGCCTCTATTCCCTTTTGGTTGACGATGAATCCTAAAAACTTTGCTGCTCCTACCCCAAAGACACATTTGTCTGGATTGAGCTTCATTCTGTATTTGTCCATGGTGTCAAAAGGTCTTTCAATGTCGGCCACATGAGTATCGGCCTTCAAACTCTTCGTTTACATGTCATTTATATAAACTTCCATAGATTTGCCTATCTGATCTTTGAACATCTTATTTACAAGACGTTGGTAAGTAGCCCCTGCATTCTTCAGGCCAAAGGAATGACTTTATAGCAATAGGTCCATTTATTTGTAATTAAGGTTGTCTTCTATGAGGTTGTCGAGTCCATAAATATCTGATTATACCTAGAATACGCATCCATGAAGATCATGAGCTCATGTCTTACTGTGGAATCCACCATTTGATCAATACGAGATAGGGGAAACTGTCTTTTGGGCATGATTTGTTTAAATCAGTGAAATCTACACACATCCTCCATTTTCCATTAACTTTGGGCATAATTATAGTGTTAGACAACCACTCAGGGTATATGACCTCTCCGATGAACTTGGCCTCTTAAATCTTTCTAACCTCATCTCTGATAACATCATACTTTTCCCTTGAGTATACTCTTCTTCTCTGCTTGATGGTATTGACATCTTCTACAACATTGAGTTTATGGCACATAATCTCCGGATCAATACCCGGCATATCTGCATGGCTCCAGGCAAAAATACTTTGTCTCTTCCTTAATAACTTTACTAGTTCTTCCTTGGTCTCGGGTCTTAGGTCTTTACCGACTTGGATAGTTCTCATCCTCATTGAGGAAGATGGATTCTACCTCTTCCACGACCTCTCCCTTTTTAAGCTTTGTTTCATCCCTAGGATTAAGTGTGTCGATGTTGTTGCCTTCTTATGAGCCTCTCTCTCTTCTGTAGAGTTGAAGTAGCATTCGCACGTCGATGTTTGATCACCTTGCAATTCCCTTACTCCATAAGGAGTCGGGAATTTTAGCATTTGGTGGAATGTTGAAGGCACGGCCTCAAATTCCTTTAGGGCTACTCGTCCTGTGATGAGGTTGTAAGTTGAGAACACGTTTTCATCCATCACAAAAAAATTGATTTTTCTGGCCAACCTCTTAGGCCATTCATCCCCCATTCTAACATCAATTTCATACATACCCAATGGATGAACCTTTTCACCGCTGAAGCCAATCAAGGGATGATGATAAGGGATAAGCCTAGCTCTGCTGAGGCTCAGGTTCTTAAAACAGGGCCAAAACATAACGTCTATAGAACTACCCCCATCAATGAGGATCCTCTGAACTTCACACCCATGCACCCTTGTGGTGATGGCTAAATGGTCATCATTGGGAGCTAAGATACCCTTGAAGTCAATTTTTGAGAAGCCGACCATGACGGTGTCCATATTTACCTTCTTTCTCTTCTTGCGCTTAACCTCTGTAGATGCCAAGTTCACAACCTCAGCTTTAGTCACTGCTTTGGCCTCTTCCACATAAGCCTTGCGATCAGCTACCTCTGAGACACCCCCTGCTAGTCCCCCACATATAGTGTTCACACCGAAAGAGATCATACCGACCCTCTTCACTGGGGCATTGTCATCTTTTGGTGGGAGGTCACGATCATCGTCATCATCATCTGAGTCATCAGATCTTTTGGCAGGGATATCTTCTCGACATTTATCATTTCTTTTCTTTTTAGGGTAGTCTCTTCCCCTCTTAGAAGCTCTACCATCCACATACTTTTTGAGCTTTCCCGACTTCAACCTCTTCTCAATCTCGTCCTTTAGGGAGAAACACTTGTCAGTCAGATGGTTGTGATCTTGATGGAACTCGCACCATAGATTCTTGTTTCTCTTATATGGAGGAGCCTTCAGCTTTTTCGGACATCTCAGGGATCTATCATTCCTTATTTTATTAAGGATGTGTTCGAAGCTCACAGTTAAAGGAGTGTAGTTTCAAACTTATCGTCTGCAGTCCTCTTATTTCCATCCTTTTTCCTTTGAAACTTCCCACTACTACTTCTATTCTCATCCTCATACTTCGCAGCCATTGCTTCTTCCGCGTTCATGACCTTTCCAGCTGTTGCTAACAGCTCGCCCATAGACTTGGGAGAGTCTTTAGCAAGCTTCCAAAGTAGCTTTCCCTTTTGAAGCCCTCTAATAAGGGCTGTCATGGCTATACTCTATTCATAAACCTTTGATTTTTCCTTATTGAACCTAACGATGTAGTCTTTGAGGCTTTCATTCTTCCCTTGATTTACATAAAGCAAGTGAGTCATCTTCTTTTGAGGTCTTACCCTAAAACAGAAGTTATGAATAAATCGTTCGACCAAACCTTTAAAATTTTCAACTAAATTTTTCGAAAGAGACATGAACCAGATATGTGAAGCCCCAGTCAAAGTGCTTGAGAAAGCTCAACACCTCATCTCATCAGAGATTGAATAAATGTATGCTACAGATTAATACATTTTAATATGATGGACTGGGTTAGTATTACCATCGTACTTGGGAGACACCACCGGAGGTTTAAATTTGGCAGGGGTTGGGAAGTTAACAATCCTTGCCACAAATGGTGAGCCCTCTGAGTACCCCCTCTATAATGGGTCTCGTCTTTTTATGAGATCCCCTATATTCTCTTCCAACCTCTGAATAGAGTCATTCCATGGTTTGTGAATGTCGGATTGGCCGAGGTTATCCCCAGCCACCTCCAAAGAGTGAACTGAGGGTTCCCCAACTGCTGCGCAAGGTCGGCTGTTGACCTCCCCTTGACCACAATCTTGGCCATGTGGTGGTCAGTCATAATGAGGTCGATGATCACCACCTTCCCTTTGTGAGCCAACTATGCTTCTTGAACTGGATAGCCTCAGCCTCAGATCATTAACTGGGCCAAGCCTTTCAAAGGCTGACCCTCTACTTAAGCGATCAAAAGTTGACCCTCTCTATCATGCATCACCATCTCGTCTTTCACACTAACCTCGGCTCTGCTGTATAGGACGTATGATGTTTTTTGAGACCTTATATGGCTCCCAACAATCTGTTGGGGCATCTTCTGCGTCAATGTCGTCGTACCTATCCTCAGGGCAAGGGTTTCCTTACCTCCCCAGGCATAAATGCCTAGGTTCAGCAGCATCTCTCCTCCGCTGAGGAGTAGGTTGGTCCTTTCCTGGTGCCTGGGGTGGTCCCCTGGCCTCATGCTGTGGCTGAGCAGCCGCTGGAGTAATCATCTTCGGTAAGACCCCAGGTGGTCTCATTATGTTTTGCCTTAGCTGGGCAAATTTCTCCTGTATCACTTGCTAAGTTGCAGCCAAGCATTTCAAGGTTGCTGCCACCTCAGCCATCTCGGACTAGGGTGGTGCCTGGATGGAACTGGGTCCTCCAACACCAGATGGTGGAGGAGGTGGTGGTAATTCCAGTGCCATATGCTTGAGATTTTGATGAAAGGACTGTAGAGCTTAGAAACCTTAAGGGACCTCTTTCAACGGTGAAACAGCTCCACGCGAAGGGTGAGGCCTGGTTCACCACAAAAGTCTCCAGTGAGGTTAAGCAGCAAAAGAGGAAGAGATGAATCTTCTCGTTCCCATAGACGACGCTAAAATAATGATGATGTAAACAACACCACTAGATAAGGTGTTGGTAAGCATAAAAGTAAATATCTAGTAGAGGGAGGTGAAGAGAATAGGAGAAACACTAACATATAAGTGGTTCAGCCAATCAGGCTTACGTCCACTGTGGGTGTGTGAGTAATTTCACTAGATGGAGGCACTAATGGCCATAGATACAATCTCTCAGGCTCTCTCTCTCTACTGTGTAAACTAACAGAGTTTCAGCTAGGGTTGTAATTATCCATCATTTACAAGGTAGAGGAAGACCTCTATATATAGTTCTTGGGGGGTGTAATATACCCCCCAAGCATGCAATGGGCATGTTTATGAGGATCGAACCAGTATGATGATGACACCTGGATGATCTCATGTAGATAATGATGACCATAATATTCCCCCATGTGAGGGGAATGATTTGGTTATAACTGATTTGATCACGTGTTCCAAACCTTAAGTGTGCTTGCATATGCTCAGACATGTGTCCTTGACTGATGTAACCTCGGCGTGGACGAGTACGAGGTTGATGAAGTTCGATAGTGTTGCTTTGTCCTGTCAATAGCCATGATGACCTCGGTCGGGAAGGCTGTTCGAGGTTACACAAAAAGGTGAGATATGACGTCAGCTCAAGTAGAGTAGGATGTTGACAATAACCTGTCCCCATAAGGCACTGCTGACCTCGACTGCTGCAGAGCCGAGGTTGGTAGTAGAGATCCGACTTTACAGAATACGACCTTTCTGATGGCAGTTTGTGAGCTTCTTGTCAACTCGACTGTGAGATACGCCGAGGTTAGTGACTCTGAGTACGAGGGTGAACTTTGGGCATATCATTAACATACGATACAAACTCATTCGAGCGTCTGTAAAATAACAGTTTTTTCTTTTAAAAATCTTTTTCAACTATGCCTCAAAATATTTTATAAAACTAACACCTAAAACTATCCAGGAATCAAACATAACTATGCATTCATTCCTCGTTAAGATATCTTGAACGTTGAAGACGAAACTCGATGTCCCTTTAAGTTGGATGATACCATTTTCAATCACACATCATAAGCTTAAAGGAAAAATAACTCAAACCCTGACTTATGACTCAAACAAGTTTTGTCCAAACAGAATTAAGCTAATGTATATATAAATTGAATTTTTTTTTACAAATTTATATCTTGTCTATTACGGGATAAAACTAAAAAACAAAACTTGCTAGGCTTTTCAAGATCACTAAGACTCAATCCCAATCCCATAAGGAAAAAGTATAGACGCTTGATAAATACAAACTTTGAGTAGCTTTGCTCTTGTGAAACTTTGTCTCATTGTTTCTAAACCTACACACTTAACAAGCCTTTCGAATCCAAATAGAATATAACATTATATAAACCACATATGAAAAAGCCTCCCTTATATATAATAATATCCACCAAAGGTATGACGTCTCCCCCTAAGGTAAAAATTTCTCCCCCTGAGTTGAAGAGTTAGATACCATTTCTCCCTTTTTTATTCAGTAATAAACAAAGATAAAGGTGCAGAGTATAAACAATGTCTCCCCCTAAATGCAACACATGTGAACATAAAGGAAAAAAAGTATATTATGCGATGATTTGAAGTGAAACGCAATGATAAATTAACTCGGCAACATAAGAACGTAAATCAAACAATGAATAAATGATACGAATTTTGATGCATAAATTGAAGCATACGATACCAACATAAAAATGCAACAAAAGATACCAATATGATCATAAATCATGCCAATTTGAATCAAAGATGAAGCATATGGCAAACATGGATTAAATGCAATGTAAAGGCTAAAAAATAATACCATATATATGACCCCTCATATACCAATGAATCACATAAATATATAGGTATAAACACCACAAAGACACAAAACACATAATATTTACGCTTTCTTATGGCATCAACGTGTCTAAATAATAATATGGTACGGAGTGAGGGCGTGAACCAGAAACAAAAGAAATATGACCCAAATCGCTCAAAATATGTCAAAGTAGTTCAATTTGAATGCATTAACTTATCAAACTTCAATTTAGCCTCAAGTGACAAATAATTAACTCATATGGACAAACATGCACAATACACACTATCCTAAAAAATATTGATGATTCTCAGATCAATAGCCTCAAAGCAATGAAACTTAATTAGGGCTCATTGATGTTCAACTTTAACACCCTCAAAATAAACATGTATCAATTTTTGAAGCATCAATGCAAAAACTTGGCCTTGATTTTTTTTTGTCTCTTTTTTTACTCCTCTTTACAATAGTGTCCTTTCACATAAAGGAGATTTACCCCCTTCGTATACCTTTTTCATTGCACCCTCATATTTTTCAAACAAAACAAACTCTCGGTTAATGGTTCTTAGATGCACACATCCCCTATAGTTAAATAGATATGTATATGACAAGATTGATAAGAGAACACATCACTTAGCTAATGCAACATAAGTTATTATAATCTAAAAGAGCTCGTGCAAGTGTGTGCGGAGGTATACATAAAGTGAATTCCTTAAGCATAATCAATTTTGAAAAAAATCCATGTGAGCATGATTAATAACAATGCTAAGCATTATAAGCATGTCCTAGTCACATGTAAACATGTAACGGATATAGGATTGAAAACATACCTATATGCCACATAAAATGTGTAAGACCAAACTACACAAAATAAAAATCATTTTGAGTTTTTAAACATTTTTTTAAAATGACTCAAAAGACAAACAATTTTTTTTTTTGTATTTTTTTCAATAAGACCCAATAGAAAGAAAATCAAAATACAAAAATCTCAAACATCATACAACTAGTAATAACATATCACAACAATTACAACAACTAGTATATGAAAACATGCAAACAAAATCAACTACTAGATATATCACGAGGAACATCATCTGAAAGCATGCAAGAAATAACAAGTCTAACATTAAGAACCTCCAAATCGGATTTTCTAACCCACATAAATGTAACATGGAAATCCAGGGTTTTGAGAACCTTGATGATACTAGAATTAGACTTTCTAAGACATTTTTGAAGATCATAACAAAAATGCCTAAGGTAGCCTTTCCTACCTCAATGTGTGCAAGTGCAGACACAACGAGGAATGTTACCCATAGGTTGACCTTTTCTAATGTCCTTGGATACGGGTTGACTCTTTCAAAGGTCTGGTCTTGAAGTTAAGAGGTGAAGCATTGTTATCATCAAAGATAATTCCAAAGTTATAATTTTTTATTTATACGATGCCTAAAATCTTATATAGTTTCTCCAACTTATATTCCAAATAAAATTTAATGTGACTCGAGTCTCTAAATTTCTCTTCCAACTCATCAATCCTAGACTCAAGTAAATGCTTAGACTATTCAAACTTAAGTGACTATTTTATAAAACTTCCATCAAACCATAAAGGTTATCTCTCTCACCCTTAATATACTTGAGCTTCTCCTAAAAAATCTTCTCACGTTCCCTCAAATCCTCTATCAACTTACATTTATCATCACCTGTGGCACGTGCCTTCAACTTTGCTTCCAACTTTAAGTTGTATTTTTTCAAATTCAATGACTCGGTGTACAACTCATGAAAGACCACTTGAAGTTCACTCTCCTCCTCCTCCTCTTCCTCTTCCTCCTCCTCTTCTTCTTCTTCTTCTTCTTCTTCTTCTTCTTCTTCTTCTTCTTCTTCTTCTTCTTCACTGTAACATCTGTCCCCTGATTTTGACCGTATCTGTGTGATTTGGTAATAATTGGTAGGACCCAATTGGACTTTATGCCTAGTAATATGGACCTTGAATGATATTTGGGAGACCTCGTGGCTTTCGGGCTTGTCAAATTGGAGATTTTATAACCTAAAATTTGTATAGGGAAAAATTGAAATCGTTCGAATGACTATCGAACGTACTTTGAATGACCTAGTAAAGGGTTAATTTCCCTCGCTCTCTGGAATCTCATTTGAAGTCTATGTTCGAATGAATTTCCTTTTAATTCGAACAAGGGGCCTTCTCATTTGAATAAGGTCCTTCTCACGTCCCATTTAACCCTCGAATTTGGCCTCGTTAGTATCTCATTACAAGGATCATTTTGATGAGATAAAATATCGTTTGAATGAAGGGAGTTGATCTTGAAAGTGTAAGGACATGATTTTATAAATGTCCGTTAATAATTGAATATGTCGTATACCGCTAAACCCGTCAGAGAAGTTCAAGCTCATACACGCATCAACACGGATCCAAATATCAATAAATCTTCAACAAAGCCTCGATGAGATTAACTTTGGTAAAGTTGAGTTTTCAATTCGTTAAAACTTTCATTTTAGTATTGGAAATATTTTTTTAAAAAGTTTTTAGTAAATCGAGGAAATTTTTATAAAATAATTTTTAACTGCGAAGACCGAACCGAACCCATGGTTTTTACCGAACCGGTTTATTTTTCTGAAAAACGGATCGAACCTATACTTGATCGGTTTGGTTCTGATAAAATTTTCCGCTACCTCAGATTTTTTTAGATTTCTAAAAAAGGCTATTTCCGTGGTGTATTTTTTTAAGTCTTTGAGAAAACTTTTTTGAGAGTTCAAACACATCAAGACTTCTACTTTTTTGATGTCCCAAACATCTTTTTGATTCATACATAATTCCCAATTACTTTTGTGAATCTTTTGGAACCCAAGAACAAAACTTTATTATTGTTCATCTTTGTGGAGTGTATCTTAACACCTGAAGACTAAGGTCATTGAGGTTAGCTGCGCGTGGATCTTTGCTGAAGATTGGACTGTGGTTCATGTGGGTTTGCTACGTGTAATCCAATACTTACTCTAGGTTGCGTGTCTATGTAGGTTTGTTGAGGTAAACTTATTGCAGATTTCATTGTGATTGTAAATTGCGATTTAATTTATAGTGAAATAAAAGATTTTGCCCTTCAGAATTATTTTCTGAAATCTTTGAGTTAGCATATTTGTGTTTATGATGGTTTGACACACGCACACACATAGTTGTATGTTTAGGGGCTAAATTAACTTGGTTTAAAAATTGGCTCTAATTAAATAAGTTTGTGATTGAAATTTGCGCATTTAGTTAAATCAGTATCACACACGACACTTTACAAATTTGTATCAAAGCAGGTTACTCAAATTTACCGAGTATTCCTAGTTTTCGCAAAATTGTGTGATATTGATTTTATTTTGAAAAATCCGTTTTTGTGAAAAATCAAATTTTTTTTGATGGAGCACTTATGTAATCCGATGCCCCCCTTTGATGACACGAGTCAAAGTTTTGATGATATAAATTGATCGAATTTGACGTTTGCTAAAAAATTGATTTTTTAGAAAAAGAAAATTCTCGTTTTGAATCCGTGATGGATCTTTTGCAAATGGTTCAAAATGAAAGAGATTTTTATCATGAGAAATTTATTTATTTGGATGATGAATTTAATTCTATAAAATTTTCCAAAAAGGAGAGTGATGATAGAGTCCTAATTTTAGAGAAAGAATTGGAAGTCTTTAAAAATTCAAGAATTTGTGTTTGTGCCAAAGTGGATAAAAATATTTTACTCGATGAGTCTGTAGCACGTGAGGATACTCTTAGGGATAAGTGTTCGTATTTTAAGAACGAACGTGATAACTTTCTAGGAGTTATTGAAATTTAGAGGAGTCCCTAAAATAATGGTATTGGCTCATCATGTTCTCATCTTTTAAGTGTTAAATCTAAGATCATTATTTGTTTTAGAGGGTCAAAAAATCCGAAGGACGTTAGAAAATGTCAACCCATAAGTGTCGTTACACCCTTTTACACATGTTCTAATTGTGGTAGGAAAGGTCACCTTAGGCATTTTTTTTTCAATCTTCAAAGAAGTCCTAGGAAGTTGAAGTCTAGTGTTCCTTTGGTTCCCAAAACCCCCATGCGTCGTTGCACACATATTTGGGTTAGGAAGTCACTTTTAGAGGTACTAGATGCTAGACTAGTTGATTCTCAGTTGATTGCACATGATTCTTCTCTTGTTATATCATGTAGATGATTATGTTCGCATGTTTTTCATACACTAGTTATGATTCGTGTTATATTCTTTCTAGTTTTATGACTTGTGTACTTTTTGTATTAGTTTTTATTTTTGAAAAAATTTAAAAAAATACAAAAAGAGTTTTGTAGTTTGTTTTACACCGTTTATGGATGGACATTTAGGATGACCGAGTCACAATATCATTCCATATCCACGTGATGATTTGATAGTGTTTTGATATGCGTTATCATTTCATTTTTTATGCTTTATAATGTTTAGAGTCATTGAGATGTAATTTAGTGTTACTACCTAAATGTTTGACTCATAAGCTCATTGACTGCACACTTGCACGAATTTGTTTGATTATTGTACTTGTTTATCACATATTGGTTGGAGTGTTGTCATCTCAATTATGTATTTAAAACGAGTCATATACGATATAACTTGACAGTAGAAGTAGTGCATGTAAAAACCGTTTACTCTGAGAAATTTAATTACAACAAAATATGATAAGTGAATCATGGGAAAGGGCTACAAGAGTACAAAATTAACTCATCATGAAAGCCACCGTTTAAAAGAGCCCGAAAAAAAATTAAAGGCAATAAAAAGATAAATATGCCAAAAAGGGGCCACCTCAAAAGAAAAATAAACGATTGTTATTTATGAGGAAGTTTGGATGGAAAGAAATGAAAAATGGGTTTGCACGTCCTGACAGCGTCTTGAAAAAGCGTTCATAGTTTTAGACTTTATTGGTGTGGGAATCAATTTTGACTTTGATGTGTTGATGGATTTAGTCGATGTCATTTAAATTAAACACTTTCAACACTTAAGCACGATTTTAAGATTCATTCAATAGGAGTACATGTGTACATCGTGCATATGTTATGTTTGATAGTGTTGATTTGCCTATTGAATATGTTCACACCCATTCATTCTGTATCCATGATTTGGTTGTCTTAGTAAAAATTCATGGTGTGTGATTTTTTTCGTAATATTTTTTTTATATTTTTTATGAAAAATTAAAAAATCAAAAATAGTTTATGGAACACTTTTGAGTATATTTTTGAGATCGTAGTTTGTTTGCCTTGATAATCGTGTTAACTCCATGATTTATTTTGTTTATTCGTTTCCATGTCTATTTTGGTCAAATAAAAATGGAGAGAACGATTTATGGGGGAGTTTTTGCATTATGGGGGAGATTTGATTTTATTGATTAATTTATTCTTATATCATTTCAAACTCGATGCATCACAAAGGTATTTTATTCGTATCATGTGTTTAGGGACAATTGAAGATCATGCTTTCACACCCTGATGATGACAAAGAAATTTTGGAAGATTGTTAAAGAGTTGAAGTGAAACGTTGAAGACTTTACATTTGTATCTTTCCACTTACGGGTTCATGGGATGGTAGATTTGTTTAGGTCATTTTGATTTTGTTAATTCGAATGATTTTAGTTCATACAGGCATAGACATAGGGCGATATTTATAAGGACATGATTTTATAAATGTCCGTTAAAAATTGGGTATATCGTATACCGCTACACTCGTAAGAGAAGTTCAAGCTCATACACACATCAAGACGGATCCGAATATCAAGAAATCATCAACAAAGCCTCAACGAGATTAACTTTGGTAAAGTTGAGTTTTCAATTCCTTAAAAATTTCATTTTAGTATTGGGAAATTTTTTCTAAAAAGTTTTTAGTAAACCGAGGCAATTTTTTAATAAAGAATTTTTAACTGCTATGACCAAACCGAACCCTTGGTTTTTATCGGACTGGTTTGTTTTTCTGAAAATGTACCAAACCTATACTGGACCGATTTGGTTCTGATAAAATTTTCCACCGCCTTAGATTTTTTTAGATTTTTATAAAAGGCTATTTCGGTGATGTATTTTTTTAAGTCTTTGAGAAAACATTTTTGAGAGTTCAAACACATCAAGACTTCAATTTTTTTGATGTTCCAAACATCCTTTTGATTCACAAAAAATTCTCAATTACTTTTGTGAATCTTTTGGATCCCAAGAACAAAACTTTATTATTGGTCATCTTTGTGGAGTGCATCTCTACACCTTAAGACTAAGGTTATTAAGGTTCACTGCGTGTGGATCTTTGCTAAAGATTGGACTGCGGTTCATGTGGGTTCACTACGTGTAATCCATTGCTAACTCTAGGCTGCGTGTCTATGTAGGTTTGCTGAGGTAAACTTATTACAAATTTCATTGTGATTGTAAATTGCGATTTAATTCATAGTGAAATAAAAGTTTTTGCCCTTTGGGATTTTTTTCTAAAATCTGCGAGTTATCATATTTATGTTTATGATAGTTTGATACATGCACATGTAGTTGTATGTTTAGGGGTTGAATTAACTTGGTTTCAAAATTGGCTCTAATTAAATAAGTTTGTGGTTGGAATTTGCGCATTTATTTAAATCAGTATCGCACAAGACACTTTACAGAAAGTTTTGTCCTTTTTAATGTGTTGTCACAATGTGGAGCATTAGATTTTATAACGCGTCGAGTTCTCAGTGGCTCAGATCAAACGTGAAGTAAAAGACATAATTGACCTTGGGTTAAAAAGTTAAGTGTAGGGGAATTTAGTGAATTTTACCCTTAGGGTTTTGGGGGTATTTAAGTGTAAGTTAGTTCATTTTAGGGAATTTTTATCATATTTTCACCATCTCTCTAGCCTTAATAGCTTACCCGCCTCTAACCACAATGCACCACCACCCTTCCACCTTGAACCACCATGTTTCCCTCTTATTACACCATATTTAAGCTCACAAAACCCAAATACACCACACTTTCAAGTAATATGGGTTTCAATGGAGATGTTGTTGGGGTTTTGAAGAAGAAGTAGAAGAAAGTATGGAGTTCGAAGGGGGTTTCCTTGGAGCATTCAAGGAGACAAGGTTAGTGGATCTAGGCAACCTCTTGAAGGTCACCTTAGGAGGTGGGAAAACTCTACTATTAGCTTAAAACTCTATTTATCCATATTATTGGTCTTGTAGTTTGAATAATTATTTTTGAAAATAATGTTGCTAATAAAGATATTTTATTTGTAAATGCTTTAAAATTTTCTAATAAAATTTATGATTTTCATAAAAATAGTCATTTAATCAAGTTTGAATGATCCAAAAATGTCTTTAGTATCGACAAGCATTTTGTTTCAAACATTATAATTTTTTTTGAATAAATCTTGTGTTAAACTCATTATTTTAGATTTTTGGACATAAAATCCCTCTTCCTATGTATATAAAGTTGTAGTATTTTGATGATAAGAATAAACATGTTTAATGGAGGTTTTAATGAGTGTTAACCTGAAATAGAAAAAAATAGGAAATTTCATCCCTTAAACTGTGTGAAGAAGTGTTGAAGATGTGATAAGTGTATGGTCTCAAGACTATTTGAGTTGATAAAGGAACTGGTATTTTTCTTGTAAAGTTTTCTTCAAAATTTGCAATGATCTCTTAGAGAAAGAAACTAGTGAAATAAAGAGATTTCCATATTGAGAAGTATGTTACTCCTACGTGTTAAATAAGTGTTAATACGCTAAAAACATTTAATAAGTTAGTGTGCGTAACTTAACAATGTTTTTGGGAAATGACACTTGTGAGAATAGAGGAAATGACAAGTTTGGAAACAAATGGATAAGATAGTAATTTTACGTAAAGGGGAACATTTTTATGAAATAAATTTTTCGGAAAAGGTGTTACATAAAATGGTCCTAAATGAAAGTGATTTCTGGGATAAAATCAATACAAGTGTATAAAGGACAAGAAATTATGATTTTAAAGTGTAACACAAGTTTGGGTGAGCACATGAGTTTTGGCCTCGACCGGTAAAGAAAAGTGTGATAATGTGAACATTTTAAAAATATAAAAACACATTAATATGGACTGGAATGATATGGGGAATAATTAAAAAGGGCCCGGAGCCCTGGGGTGAAAGACCCAAAATCACCAGTCAGAGCATATGATAGCGTAGCTGGAGGTGTAGAGCCCTTTAAAGTATGAAGATATTGGAAGATTCTGAGGAAAAAGACAATAAAAAGTGGAACATGTCAAGAAACGGGCTGTGTGGTGAGTATAAGAAAAGATAACCTAACTTGAATGAAATTAATAAATGTTCTGACAAAGAATAGTGTGTACAAGTAATGCAAGAAAATTGATTAATATCCATGAAGTAAAAGGAATGGTAAAGTGAAGTGACTAAATGAGTAATTAAGCAACCTAAAGATGTTTAAACTATAATTAATACAAGAGTGTGTTTATGAAAGGCATTCAAAGAAAGTAAGTATTTCCTAACACACAACTGCATTTGTAGAAAGGCGATTTTCAATGAAAATACTTTGGTAAATTTGGTATGACCAAAGGGGTTATTTATAAGATTAAGGCGAATTAATAGGAATAAGTAACTATATATATAAAGTAATTTCATGTTCACGTTGATTTAACGAGGTAGAGTCTCTTTTCTGCTATTCTATTCTATGTTTCATTATCATATTCTCCCCACTGGATGTTCGGCTCATTCCATCATTTTTATTCTGGCAGGTTCGGTGCGATTTCGTATTTTGAGAGCATTTTATAGGTAAGTATCCTTGATATTTTAAGTTAGTAGCTCTGTATGCTTGGATTCTGATGACGCTTCTCACGGGTTCCTCGTGTAGTTTGATTCAAGTGGAAATCGTATGCTAAACAAGTGAAACATTCACTAAATAAAACTAGACCAGCAACATTATGTAGGTTGTTTCATTTCACTTCACACCTAACGCTCAAGTTGAATTGGGTTGATCAAGGGTAACCCATACACTCACTAGCTTGAAAATCATAAGAACGGACCTTAAAACTGTCATGCAAATGATTATCTTTAACGTAGAAAGACTTTTCATAACCCACATGACTATCTCTGAACACGGTATAGTTATGCTCAAAGGGAGCATCAGATTCCTATTTTGACTCACTATAACTACGGGAGGTATTGTATAACTTTGATTTCTTATTGTCTTTCCTTAACTTAGCGTGAGTGCAGAATAAAACACAATAAAGGATCTATGAAAATAATCAGAAAAGGTAGAAAGTAAATAAAATCACACACAATAATGATGTACGTGGTTTGGCAACTTGCCTACATCCACAAAGAGGTTACTTGATCTAATTAAGTGTCTCTCAACGATTACGATTTCTCATCCCATTGCCCCACATCAATGTGTACAATGTATAGATATGTTTGTCACAGAGTTTGAGTTTTTTAAGGAACTCCATCATAGTTCATGGATTGGCTATGAGGTGATTAAATATCTCGATCGAGATTCTTGACACCTGATTTGACCATATCTACGAGTATCCTCCTCTAACTAAACTGCTCTCGTAAATATTAAGTTATGATTTGGTCCGAGACAAATAACTCAAGTTATCTTGGTCGGTTACTCTCATGTACTTATAAAAAATGGCCTCCTATAATTGCCCCTGAAATCTCTGGGCTAATAACCATGGGCCAATAGATTTCAACTGGGTCAGAGGTCCAAGGCCTTAAATTGTAGTGAGGGTCCGTGATGGCATCTTTGTAATAGGAAGGATTACATAAAGTTCACGCTTGTCTTAAAAAAGAAATTGAAACGCCAAAATCTTCTTGGGAAGTTAAAATTCATCATTAGAGTATTGTGCTGATCAGGTGTTGTGTACTCAAACGTTTGTTCACTGTCTCTGGTCGTTCTTGTGCACACTTCATTCCTAAACTCCTCTTCTGCTTCAAAAGTCAAAGTTCCCCTTCTTTTGTGCTTTATCAAGTCCTCATTACTGCCAATAAGTTATAGTCTATGCTAATTATCGATTCTTTTTCTTTATATTAGCTAGTTACCGTAGCTAGGGTTTCTTCTTACTTGTTCAGTTATGGCAATGTTAGATGGTAATTCTATAATAGAGTTTAGGCGCAAGTATAATATCCTTAACTGGGTGATGATCGATTATGCCCCCTTCCTCGTAATGTTCGTGAAGTTGATGGGGGGCATTGGATTCACACCCTGTTGGTAACTCAAAAGGGTTTGAAATTCCACCCAAATGAGTTATTTCTTAGATTTTTTATGTACTTTGCCATTGTTCCTGCTCAATGTGCCCCTAATGTTTGGAAGATAGTAAATGGTGTTCGTAGGATAAATACACTTTATGGAACAAGGTTAGGTCATATGATACTATTATGTGTTCTCAAAGACCAAAGAGGGTGTGTTGTATCTTAAAATCAGGAAAGTCGAGCGAGTTCTGGTGGTAAATCTTTCGGATTACACCAAAAACTACTGGAAAAGTGGGTTAATTGCAAGGAACTTGCATCACCCTCCACTGTTGGAGGGGGAGACCATGTGACCTTACCATTTTTTATTATGTAGAGGCCGAAATAGGCCGCTTCCTTTTTTTTTCCTTTCTTCTAGCTTGTTTTGAATTCTTCTCATTATTGTGGATGATATTCCTCTCATTTGTTATTATATATCATGCCATGAACTAAGATATTGACATGAGTGAAATTAATATTGAACTTCTCGTGAAGGCCTGGAGCATAAAGGAGAGATTGGCAGAAAGTGAGCATCTTAGGTCGACGGCTTTTTTTTGGAATATAAGAACACATGCGCCAGCTTTATTGCTCGACCGATTGAATAAGTCCCAATTTTAAAAGATCTAGAGGTAGGTCCTTCTGATCCTGTCTTATTAAGGAGGAAAATTATGAAGAATAGGAAGAGAGCTAAGAAGAAAGAAACGGGGAATAGAAGTAGGAAGGGAAGAGGAGGAGGAAGAAGAAGAAGAATAAGAAGAACACATGACTCCTTTAGTTAAGAAGAGGAGGTTAAGGATTACCGATGATGATGATGATGATCATACGGTCCAATCTGATAGGATTCCAACTCTGAAGGTTTCTACTACAGGCTCTCCCAAGGGTAGTGGTTTTGGACCATTTAATAAGGGGAGAGAGCAAGGGAAGGAGAGATAAAAAGAAATAAAAGAAGTCGAGAAGAAGAGAGGGAGAGAGACAAAGAAAGAAGAAAAGATGAGGAAAGAGAAGGAGAGAGTTGAGGCCAAGAAAAAATTAGCCCTGAAGTCCTCTGGAGTGCCCACTGTCCCTAGTCTTGAGGGGGCTAGTGTGGGTGATTCCCTATTTTTAGTCCCTGATCTCCTGAAAAGGTTGGTGCTCGCTGCTGATTGCGAGCATTCCTTTAGGCTGGGGCCGACTTAACTTACCCTCAAGATTGTACAAAGGATGGTTTTAGTAAGTCTTTATTGCTTGTTTCATTTCCTTTGCTCTTTCTATTTCTGCTCTGATTCTCTGTTGTTCTTTCCTGTTCGCAGTTACTTTCTGATTTCACTATCCTTCCAGACAATCAATATGATAGCTTTATAAGGGAGGAGGGGATGAATAAAGCCCGGGAGGCCAAGAAGGTGGTGTTTATCAACGCTCGCTAAGAGTGGGAACGTAAAAAGAATGAGATGTCTAAGGCCTGTGATGCTCTTTAGGCTACTCAAAAGGTACTGATTGCTGAGAAGTCCAAACTAGTAGAGGCCAATAAAAATTTAATTAACAAAGTTGCCAAGTTAGAGGGTGATATTCCTCAAGCCAAGGATGACAACTACCGTGAGGGCTTTTACAAAGCTTACGAGGATGCTTAGCATCATTTGGCTTATGCTTGTAAGGCTTCGTTCAAGAAGGGATGCGATTAAGGTTTGAAGGCTACTGGTGCTCCTGCAGATTCTAATATTTTTAGCCTTCATTCTCCTGGTCCTGAATCTTATATTAAAGAAGAAGGTGAAGGTTGTGACCATGCTGCTAGAAATATTAAGATTGTTCTTGTTGGGGTTGGCAGGAGTGTAGGTGCTAACCAGGATCAGCAAGTGGTCGACAAGGGGAAAGCCATAATTCAAGGAGACCAGGTGAAAGAGTAGGGATCTGTAAACTATGAGTTTTATTCCCCTCATAAAATTTTTAGTCTTGTTGATCTGTATCCTTATTTTCATAACTTCATGTATTAGCCATTGGCCTTCTTTTTATGTTATGTGGTAATGAAATTCTCCCCTTATACATGCTTCTGGTTTGGAGTGTATCGTTTATAGCCTGCTGATTTAGATCACTATATTTATCCTAATTCTCAATTGGGGAGAATTATTGGACCTGGCACCAGCCTATAAGCTTGCAAAGCTTTTGTGAAAATCTATAAGTCACTAAGAACGAGGAACAAGCAGTATAAAAACCATACTAAAGTGATAGCCAAACTGAAAGACCATCTCCAGGAGATGGAGGAAATATGGGCTTCTGTACAGGAGGAAGTTAATCCCTTAAGGACCCAACTATTAGAGAGGACCGAGGTCGATCAAGTGGGCGAGGTCATACAGTCTGAGAATGATTCTCTGAGAAAAGAGGTGGCGAGATTGAAATCTTTTAAAGGGGTGCTAAAAGATAATGTCAAGATGTTGAGGTACTCATTTAAGGTGGGACCCAGAGAGTTATGGGTAGAAGGTTATAATGCTGGTTGGGTGGATGCCCCAGCAAAACTTAAGGAGGCTCAAAGCATTACTTTTTCTTAAGGTGGATGAGTGCACTTAAAGAGGCAAGAAATTTAAAAGAATCTAAGATTTGGTACAAGTACTGGATTGAATGTCCTGTCTATATCTATAATCCCTTCTTGAAATATGATGAATGGATTCCAGCCGATGCTATTCCTCCCCAACTCTTGGATCAAGATCTTGACGAAGATGTTGAAGAATTTTCCCTAAATCCAGATAATGGTCAGAGGGAAGTTATAGCTGAATATCTTGCTCGATGCCCTAACCCCTCGTAGGCCCTTTTGTATTTATTTTTGGTATTATAACCTTGTATTCTTAATAAAGAATTTTCTTATGTTTTGATCATATACTGACTAAACATGTTTTGATTTTTCTTGGTCGAAGGTTACTTAGTACTTTTATTGACCAAAATGACATTGATTGACCGATTGTAGGCTTTAGGTAAACTCATACTTAGTTTAAATAATTTTGGGCTTTTGTAATCGATTAAATGATGTTTAAGTGTTGGTATTCCATCTTTCATATGTTTAAACATTCTCCCAATCGAATATACCTGAGCAGTATCATTCCATTCACTTTACTGTTTAGGTTGTGGCGTCACACTTCCTTAGGCAGAAGTGCGATGATGGAGAGAATGTACCTAGCTATTGGGAAATCTGCTTGAGCAGGGTTTTTTCAACCAAAAGATGTTGGCAACTAACCATGGTTGGTTTTATTACCTAAATATCCCTTCTAGGGCTTTTGTTGCTGTCGGGACAACTCATGAGGCCTCCTGTGTTAGCAACATGGGTCTGAGGGTGATTTGAAGTGTTTGCATTTAACTTGCTAACCCTATTTATTAAACATTTTAGATATGCATAAAGGATTTATTATTAGAAAGTGTGAAAATTAATGAGATATAATCAAGATGAGTTGAGTAGCCAATGTAAACTTTGAGAATAAATGGGCCAATCCAGCCTTTATTCATTGTAAATTGTCTTATCTAGTGACAAAAACTAAAAATTATGCTAACTTAAAAGATAAAAAAGAATATCTAAAAGTAGAACTTCTTGAGATTGGTTGCGTTCCATGCTCTCTTGGTATCTCTCTGCCCTCTAACTTTTCCAAGTGATATGATCCTTGAAGATCATCTCTGATTACTTGAATGATCCTTCCCAATTTGGTCCGAGTTTTTCGATTGATGGTTTTACAACACTATGGAGGAGTTTTCACCAGATATAGTCCCATATTTAAAACTTCTTCGGGTTGACCCTTTTGTTGTACTACTTGGCTAATCTTTGTTGTTAGAAGGTCAACATAATCAAGACTAGCTCTCATTGTTCATCTGCTAAGTCAAGTTTAGTGCGTAGTGCTTCATCATTGAGGCCTTGGTCGACTAGAGGGTTCTCACAGTGGTAAGGCCTGCTTCCAGAGGGATGAAAGCCTTCATGCCATAAGCGAGGGCAAATGGTGTTTCCCCAGTTGGTCTCCTGGGTGTTGTGCGATAATCCCATAAAATATGAGGGAGTTCATCCACCCAAGCACCCTTAGCTCTTTTTAATTATTTTTTCATCTCATCAATTATGGTTTTATTGGAAGCTTTCGCTTTCCCATTACTTTGGGGATACACCACAAAACTGAAGTGGTGCTTGACGTCGTGCTCATCGCAGAAAGCTTGGAAGAAACCACTTTAAAATTTTGTATCATTATCTATGATGACGGTCCTTGGTATTCCAAAGTGAGTTATAATGTTCCTCTATATGAACTTGGCCATGTTAGAGTCTTGAATGTTTGCCAATGGTTCTGCCTCTAGCCATTTAGTAAAGTAGTCAGTGGTGACCAAATATACTTGCAATTTTTTGATGCAGTAGGTAGTGGTCCAACGATGTTTAATCCCTATTGAGCGAAAGGCTATAGACTAGTAAGTGACTTCAGGTCCCTGGTGTGCTGGTGAACCATAGGGGAGTGCTTTTGGCACTTTTCACATTTATGAATATATGTGTTAACGTATTTTTGCATATGAGGCCGCCCATATCCTTCCTTGATTGCTCGGAGGGCTAGCGATCTTCCATCTGCGTGACTCCCACATATGCCCTCGTGAAGTTCACTGAGTACTTGGCATCTTTTGGGTGAACGCATTGGAGGTAGGGGCCTGTGAATGATTTTTTATAAAAATTTACCTCAAGGCTAAGGTAGAAACGATCAGCCTTGACTTTGATTTGGTGGGCCGACCTCTTATCATCTGGTAGTACATCATTCCGTAGATAATTGGTCATAGGATCGATTTAACTTGGGGATTTATCTATGAGTAGGACTTGCTCGGCTATGACTGTATGATCGATATTGGGCTGTGTGAGGAACTCAATCTGGATTGTCCTTTTCAGGTTAAAGTCAACTGTTGAGCTTAGTGTTGCTAAGGCATCATTGTGACTGTTCTGTCCTCGTGGGGATTGTTGAATTTCCACCTGCTCAAAGTCTCATATGAGTCCTCTTACTACATCGAGGTATGCTTCCCTTCGATCGTCTTTAGCGTTAAAGTCTTCAATTACCTACTTGGAGACCATTTTTAAATCACCGAATACATTAAGGTGTTTTTCCCCCAGGATTTTGGTTTCTCACAAACTGACGATCAAAGCTTTATACTCAGCTTCATTATTGGAGACATCAAATCCCAGCCTAATTCCCTGCTCAATTATGGTGTCTGCGTATGAGAATAATCCCCATTCCTGCCACCTTAGAATTTGAGGCTCCATCAACATAGAGTGTTTAGTCTTTGGATGTTACTTCATATATAACCAATCTCTTCTCATTCAGTTGATTTGCTAACTGATCTCCTATGAACTCAGTAATAAAATATACTAGGATTTATCCATTGATCACTATTTTGGGCTGGAAGTGGATGTCGAATCTTTCGAGCTCGACCGACCACTTTAAAAAAATCCCAGTGAGGTTAGCCCGAACTAGTGCTTTAACACTTTTCCAGAGGTAAGTACCATTATTCAGCATCTAGGAGCATCTTACTGGTGTAGTAAATCGAGTGTTGTTCTCCCTCCTTTTCACAAACAAGGGCAGAGCTCACAACATCATCTAATACTGCTAGGTAGAGGTATAGTTGTTCTCCATCATCTAGAATTAGTAGTAGTGGGGGCTTGCTAAGGTATGACTTGATCTCTACCAGAGCTTACGAATATTCGTCATTCCATACTAGGCATTTGCCTTTCTTCAAGAGCTGAAAGAATGGTCGGCAGTGCTCTGAAGACTTAGATATTAAGAGATTGAGAGCCATGAGCAACCCAGTAAGCTTCTGAACATCTCTTAATGTCTAAGGTCGCTGGACCTTGGTGATAGCATCGATTTGATCTGGGTTGGCCGCGATTCCCCTTTTACTCACTACATAGTTTAAAAATTTTCCTGACTGAGCACCTAAAGAACACTTACTTGCATTAAGATTCATTCGATACTTCCAAAGTATTTTGAAGGTTGCTGCTAGTTCAGAGAGGTGATCGGCCTTGTTCTTACTTTTGACGAGCATGTCGTCGATGTACACTTCCATTGTCTCTCCCATCTATTTGCTAAACATCTCGGTTACCAATCTTTGGTAAGTTACCCCCTCATTCTTAAGGACAAAAGGCATAACCTTATAGCAGTACAAACTAAATGAGGTTATAAAGGAGGTTTCGGGCACGTGAAGGGGCTCTAATGATATTTTGAGTAAGCGTTAAGGAAGATCATCCTTTCGTGTGTTACTATGGCGTCAACCAATTGATCTATCTTTGGGAGAGGAAAGCTGTCCTTAGGACATGCCCGATTGAGGTCGATAAAATTAATGCACACCCTCCAACTACCATTACTTTTGGGAACTACCACTGGGTTGGATAACCATATAGGTAACTGAACTTCCCTGATGGATACTGTATCCAGTAACTTCCCTACCTCTTTCTCCACTGCCTTAGCCTTCTTGGGTGACATTCTACAAGCCTTTTGAGTAATGGGTTTAAAAGTAATATTGACATGTAAGAGATGACATGCCAAGATGGGGTCAATCCCAGGCAACTCATAAGGCTCCCACACAAAAAAATCTATGTTTATTTTAAGGAGTGCAACCAGTTTCTTTTTCTCCTGATCGGTCAGATCATATCTAATAAAAAAATTCCTTTCTGTCAAGTTGTCATCGACTACGACGTCTTCTAATATTTCAACGAATCTTTCTGCGGGGTGGACCCTGGTCTTCTCCACCCCTGGTCGACCATATCGTAGTTGCTATTTGGAGAGAACATACCCTTCCTAGGCTTTCTTAGGCTCCTTATTTTTCTATTTCTTCGAGCGGATGGCTATGATAAAACACTTTTGGGTCACAGCCTGGTCGTCGTGGATCTCGACCACTCAATGGTCCGTGATGAATTTTAGCTTTTGATGATAAATGGATGGGACGGCTTTCATGGCGTGAAGCCAATATCTACCCAAAATATCACGATACGAGGACTTGATGTCCACAAATAATAACTAGATTAGCTTCTAGATATTTCCTACCCTGATTGGTACGGTGATCTTTCCCAATGAAATGGTGATCCTTCCTACGAATCCAACTAATAGAAAAGTGGATTCTTTGAGGTCGATGCCCTTAAATTTCAGTTTAGTGAACAGGTCTAGATATATTATTTCGAACTAATTCCCCTCGTCTACAAGTAGTTTGTCGACATCCCAGTTAGCAATCCTAAGTGTGATAACTAATGCGTCATGGTGTGGGGTCCTTACCCTGACTAATTCTTTATCTGTAAACAAGATGTGCTTCGTGTAATCAATGTCTTCTGGTCATTGACGCTTTCCTGCCTGAGGTTTGGCGGGGTCGATCTAAAAATCTTCCATCACGGTAGTCACCTTCTTGAGTTCCATTCGAATGACGTTTCCATGAATCTATTTGAGATCTGACGCCCCGTGGATTATTAAAAACTCGTGTCCTACATCTTTATCGAGGACATTGTCTAGCTTTTAGTTGTTGTTAATTGTTACCTTCTCTGCCTTCTTTTTAATGTACTCGCTGAGGTGCACTGCCTGAACTAGCTCTTCTAGATGTGACTTCAGAGCTTTATAATTCTTGGTTCTGTGATTGCCCTCCTTGTTGAACACGTGTCTTAGTGCGTTATTTCTTTTAGTTGGGTCGCTGCCCATCTTCTTGGGCTATTTTTTAAAAGGTTCATCCTTGATCTTGCTAAGGATTTTGTTGATGGGTTCCTTGAAGACTGTATTAATAACCTGGAATTCCTTGGAGGGGTCCCTCTTGTGTCCACCTTTGGAGCCATCCTTTCTTCCCTTATTTTGAGTGTCATTCTTCTCTGTCCCCTTGTTCTTTCTTGCTCGACCATTATCTCCCCCAATAGGATTGACCATGTCTTCAACCTTGGCATACTTCTCGATACGAGACATAATATCATCGATTATTATGGCTTCTTTCTTAGTGAGGTATTGGTGAAGCATAGATATGGTCGGCAAGCCAATTTTAAAGGATGCTACGATAACCTTCTCCGAGCAATCCTCGATCTCGTTAAAAACTTCCCAGCATCTATTTGCATAATCCCTGAGGTTCTCCTGTGGCTTCTTCTTCATAGTAAGCCGTGCATCCATCCGCTTGGGATGGGAGATGTTTGTTATGAATAGTATCATGAAATTCTCTTCCAGTGCTGTAAAATTCTTGATCGACCTGTAGGTAAGCCTTTCAAACCACTTTTATGCTACATCGTGTAGGCTAGATGGGAAGATCCTTCACACGAGTGCGGCATTGTGGCTCCATAAAGTCATTGGTTACCGATACTGCCTGCCATAATGTATTAAGCCTATTTTCCAATCATATATGTGACACCCCGCCCAAATAAATACCGGGTGATCAGTCATATATCAAATTTAAAACAGAAATCTCAGGGGTTCATTCTTAGCATCACTGTCGAAAACTTTACCAACCACCTAGTATTCAAAAAGACTGATGTCAAAGTTTATCTTTTTATTAAACAATTAAATATGTATGCTAAATAAAAAATAAACCATACATCCAAACCATGAGTCTAAAATAATACTAAATGAATAAATGACTTGCCAAATAAACAATCGGCTCAACATCCTAATATAATAATCTAATATGTGAATGCATAAACCAAATACTGAGTCTAAAAGTAAAGGGGGAAATATGCCCTGAATGAATCTACAACTGAGATAAGAATCCTTCTCTAGGAATAAAGAAATGATAAGTCTAAATCAAGTTCTATAACCATCCACGATGTTGTAGCTGCGTTACCCTGGAATAGATAAGTCAACTATGGTGTAACACCCCGTACTTTTATGGGTATTTAAATTACACGAGTGCTTGTAATTTAATCATTTGAGAAATAATAAAATAGGATTAAATATTAATTGAAAAGAATTAAATTAATATTTATATGTACTATATTTACTTACGGGAATAAGTAAATGAATTGGATTATTTTTATATCATGTCGCAGGCGGGCAAAAGGGACGAGTGGTAATATTTTATTCGGAACACACGTGTAGAGCTGTGTTGGGTTCAAAAAAATAAATTTTTGGTAAGTGACTCGGATGGTGATTTCGAGTGCACTGTTGATCCCGAATGGGCCGAAATAGTCAGATGAAGTACTCGGGGGTAATGTTTGGGTTTAGGGGGCTTTTTGGACTAGTCAGAACTCACACTTGAGTACATGAGTCATTTTACAATTGGGTATACACCCAATTTCGGGTTTAATAAGGGGAGAATACTTATTTACCAAATTAAAAGACCTAAGAGAGAGAAAGAGAAGAAAGAAAATAAATAGAGGAAGAAGAGGAAGAAGAAAGGGAGAAGAAGAATAAGAGCAATCCGGCCAAGCTCCCACAAATTTCCGCGATAAAGTCGTCAGATTTATCTATCAAGGCAAGTGTTTATCTTTCTTTGATATTATATGTGTGTCTTAATTCATATTATAGTTGGTGAAAAATATGAATTTTTGGGTTGGGGATCATGTGAGAAAATGGATTTTTGTGAAATAATTTCATTGAAATTGGATATGATGTTTATACCATATGAAATTTGAAAAATTGAACCTCATATGATGTTTAGAATTTTAATAAAGAAATCTTAGATTAATTCAGAGAAAAGATTTGATCTTGAATGGTTCTTGTGAGGATTAAAGAAACCATGAAATTGAATTAAGATAATTTTTTAATTTGCCAGAAATTTTAGCATGATTTCAAATGCATGCAATTTTCTGTATGATTTGAATTCGATGCTCATTTATAGATGAAAATAAAGGTATTTAAGTTATAGTTCTAATGAGCTTTAAATGAGGTCAATTGGACTTATTTAGAGTGAGTTATAGTTGTTTTAGTGCAAGGTGTTTAAGCTGCTAGAACAAGTGAGTTACGAAAATTTTATAGATAATTCAAATGCATGCCATTTTTTGTATGATTTCAATTAGATGCTCATTGATGGATGAAAAGAAAGGTATGGAAGTTAGAGTTATAATTAGATTTTAATGAGATCAATTGTACTTATGTAGAGTGAGTTACAACTATTTTCATGCAAGGTGTTTAAGTTGCCAGAACCATTGAGTGACGAAATTTTTATAGACAATTCAAATGCATGCCATTTTCTGTGTAATTTGAATTAGATGATGTGACATGGATGAAAAGAAAGGTATGGGAGTTAGATTTCTAATGAGATCTTAATGAGGTCAATTGGACTTCTGTAGAGTGAGTTATAACTATTTTAGTGCAAGGTGTGTAATCTGCCATAAATTAAAGTTGTGAGAATTTGTGATTTTTAAGAGTTCTAATGGGAAAAGGACCCTTGGGATTCAAATAGGAATTTCGGATGTAATTGGGATACGAGATAGTTGTGATAAGATTAATATTCAGAATAAAATAATGTGATATTTATATTTTAAGTAAGTGAATACTTATGGAATTAAATCGAATATGTATATTCGGGATTTCAGGATAATGCTACGAGAGATATGCATGGATAGCCCGATTTGTTGATATATATATATATATATATATATATATATATATATATATATATATATATCTATATATACGGATATTGAGAGATTATATATATGATATAATTATAAATATATCTATGTGTGAGTGGTATATTTATGTGAAGCATACCCCTCTAATGCTATCATGGGAAGTTGCGCGATATGGGTAAGGCCCCTGGCTTGAGGAGCAGGGAGCGTATAGTCCCTAGGTCATGGCATCCATTTTATATTGTGTGATTTTTATCAGGGGTGAGACGTGGTGGGTATGTTTTGTTCTCTTTCCAGTGATCAACTATGATCGCTTCCCATACGTTGCGAGTCGGTGTGAGAGACCGACCGCTAGTACCCAGGATGGTGTGTGAGTAATTCCCTAGAAGATGATAGCATTGAGAGACTGCATCCATTGAGTTATAGTTCTGAGGGATGGTTATTATACTTAGATAGTGTGTGATATATAAGTATGGATGTACTTGATGTGTATAGTATATTGTATATATATTGATATGATATGTGAAAAATATATATACGGAAAAAAAATAAAGAATAGAATGTGAGATAAATTCTGGATCTTTCGGGAGTATAAAACCTGGAATAAAATAGGTGATATACGTATATAAAAAAGAGAATATTATATACGAGGTTGATAACACTAAAATGTGAATAGTGTAAATAACTAGTGCAAGTTATTCATAATGTAAGGATGAATCATAAGTGAGAAATTATAATGTATAAGCTCGGGAGATAACTTAAAATATTTTATATTACGTAGGGTACGTGTTAGCGTATGGTGACTTGGGAGTTATGTGAGGTGCTAGTTAGGTTAAGTAGCTAGCTAAGGTGTTTTAAAATAAATGCGTTAGGTGTGCACTGTTAGATGAGAGGTGAGGGGTATCTCATGTGAGTGCGACACCAGTTTAAATATGAAGAGTATCATATTTTAAATATTAAAGTATGTTAAGTATTTGATAAAATATTTTTAAAACTCGGGCTGTGACCCGTTTCTCTATTTTCCCCTCTTTTGCTATATATGTATATATTTATAGGTGTCTAGACACAGGGACGCCTAGATGATGATTCCTTCAAGTCTGACGTTTGCTGCAGCAGCTGTGGATGCATGCAGGCTTATTGTAGACGCTTATATCCTTGAGATCTAGATAGGAGATACGGTAGAAATATTCGGGCTGATATCCCAACTGTATTCATTTATTCTTTTACCCCCTTTTAGTGAGGCATTCGTTTGGTTGTATTATGTTGTACCAAGTGTTCGGTTATTTTATTTCATTTCAGTTGTTGCATATAAACTGTTGTGATTGATTTATTTGAATGGTTTGGTTAAAAAGATTAGTTAATATAAAATTTTGATGCCAACCTAATAGGTTTTTAGTAATTAAATTGGTTTTTCGACAATGATGCTGAGAATGAACCATATGAGGCTCCTATTTTAATTTGGTATAGGATTGAACACCCGGTATTTTATTAGGCGGGGTGTCACATAATGCATCCCTGTGGCTGGACACCTGTTAATATACATATACATAGACAACAAAGAAGAAGTATAAGAAACGGGTCAGAGCCCGATATATAAAAAATATTTAGTAAGCATTTTATTACAATAAATGAAATGCGTAGTATATAATGTTCATAATTGCATTTACGGTTGCACTCTCTTGAGGGCAATCTCACCTCTCTTCTATAGTGCACACCTATCGCATTCATTTATTCCTCATAGTTGTTTCTCTATACAACTAGTCCATAACATCTACATAACTAGCCCGCTAATTTTCCCGTCTCAAGGTAAGTGTACTTTTATGATTAGAATCACGTATGTAAATTCTCAGCTTTACGAATATTTTTTAATATTACCTCAATGCTGTCAATGTTTAGTTTTATATATATATATATATATATATATATATATATATATATATATATATATATATATATATACATATACTAAGTATGACATTAGTTCAACCCAGTATTATTACTACCTACGTTCACTCTAGAATACCCGTATCACCCATACGATATGATATAAAAATAGTTTGTACCGAATAGTCAAGTACGTTCATCATTTGTATATTTAATCCTTTTCTCACTAAGATTAGTTTACTTATCCTGACATTCACCTCTACTAATTACACACAGTAAAATTGTTTAGCAGTGTATATATTTAATCACACACACACACACACACACACACACACACACACACACACACACACATATATATATATATATATATATATATATATATATTACTTCACCCCTAGATTAAGACCTCTTGGCGCAATGTATACTCTATTATCATGTCCCGTTGCATTACTCACTGCATGTAAGACTACTATTCATTTCATATTTTATTATTATTCATGTCTACTTAATTCACACAGTAGATATCATCACAAGTACATGTATATATATAAGCACACTATCTTATATAAATATACTATACTGCACCTCGAGACAAAGCTGCGGTGCCTGCATACTCTGCTATCATGTCCCATTGCATCACTCATTGCATAAAGGACTGTAGGTTCAATTTCTCGCGAACCATCAAACAAATCACACATATTGGAGGTGAACATCGTTCCAAGCCGATGGGCTACGCATTTACCTACTCACCCATACGACCGTCATCACTATCGTTCTCACAGATAGTCCGTACTTAGGTTCTATGCTCTAGTGGTACAATTCAATATCCCACCCTAATGATCCTCAAGGCATGATTGTCCACAACACGCAACCTCTACTCGATAGCAAGCAGCGTAGGTATGTCATACACCTAATAAAAAAATCAAATAGCTATTCACGCACCCTATTAAAACCTTAGGTAATTACATAACCTTTCATTGTTTTTGGTTTTCACACAACCTATCATCATTTTTCTATTGGATTATGTATTCCCATATTTATATATAATTCACACACACACACACACACACACACACACATATATATATATCCCAATTATTATCGAGTTCATTCATACTAGATACGTTCCAATACCAAAATAGCTACACCCTGCTATTTATTATAATTCGTAGGATGGTATATTCCACCTCACATATACCCTATAAAGTTCATATTAATCTCACAAAGGTCCCCAAAAATTTTGGTTCCCATTTCAAGAAAGTTTCGTCTCTAAATAAAACTCCAAGGGCATTTTAGACATTTCACACCTTATGCCCAAATAAAAATTTCTATATGGTAGCGTACTACTCTTAGTTAGCTACTCGTGGCAGCAAAATGCACGTAAATCCGAATTTGTATGACAAAGCCATGCTCATTCAAAGTTAAGCTAAAAATCAAATAACTCGTTTCGTCTTCAAGGGTATTTTCGACCTTTTAATTTTTATGTCGAATTAAAAACATTCCTAGGACAGCATAATACTCTTCGCTATCTACGTGTTACCGCAAACGGTACGCTAATCCGAGTCCGTATGCAAAAGTTAGGGCATTATAAAGATTCACCTCAAAGAAGATTTAAAGAAAAACCTTTCTTAAAAATTTACCCCACATTCTGTCCAGATTAATAAATTGCTGTTTTGAGGCATTTTGGAGCAATTTTAGAGGACGTGCGTGAGAGAACAAAATGTATAAAACACGATTTTCTACAGGGCAATGTGAGCAGAATCGCCATTAAAGCTTCAAAACCTGCAATTATGCCCAAATATTTTCACCCCAATAACCTCCCAAGATTCATCCTAAATCCACCCAAACTTCCTCATTAATAATTTCTTCCAACAATATCACTAATGGATATTCAAAAACCAAGATCTAATCATATTATTCACTTCTCAAATTAAGTTATAATCTCACTATTAACCCAATTTCTCGCAAAATTAAAAATCCCCCCATTAATGGTTACTCGTCATCTTCTTCACCATAAACCCAAAAATTTCAATTCAAATTCTTACTTCCAAAATTTCAGAATTAATTGACATAATTACAACTATTTACATCATTAACTACAACTCAAATTAAAGCAAGAAAACACTTGCCTTGGTGGATTAAATCCGACGATCCCATGTCGAAATTCTTGCCCGGATTGCTCTTGTCATCCTTCTTTCCTTCTTCTTCTTTCTCCTTTATCTCCTCTCTCAACCCTTTGTGTTTTGGAATGGCTCATGGCTGCCCAACACACTTAAACCTAGGTTAAAATTCCTCAATCTCGTAATTAAGCCTATTGGCCAATTAAAAATGACTTAAATGCCCCCGTATGGGCTCGGTCATGTCTAAAAATGTCTCGAGACCCATTTATTACCCTCGGGTACTCTTTTTCAACTATCTCGACCCTTTTGGAGTCAACCGTGCACTCAGAATTATCATCCGAGATACTTATAAAAAAAATTCCATTTCAACCTCAAAATGCGACACATGTGAAAAAATTGAAATAGTCCGAATTAATTTAAATTTCTAAATCCCAAAATATAAATGAAAGTTCTAAATCTCCAATTTCAATAATTTCTCCAATTTAAATAAATTAAATCACCAAATTAAATAAATTTCATATCACTAATTTAATTAATTTATATATCCTAAAAAATACGGGGTATTACAATAGATCTTGAACCTGGGGACAATGAACTTCTTGGGGGCCCCTCCCGTTTTATTTCCCTTGGAAAAAGGATCTTCATCTGAGAGTAGAGGGCTCTTCTGGTGAGTTCCCTAGTTGATTTGTCTCCTTGGTGTGTCGGGGTGTTACTCCATTTCCCTACGGACCAGAATCATTATATCCTCACTTGGTCGGTCATTATTTTAGTGGCGCCCCTCTTATTACCCACGCTTTGGTCATGCTCAATCTGATCTCTGTCACGTTCAGTTCTCTCTTAGTCACGCCTAGGGATCCTTCCTCGGCTGGGGGAGTTTCCCCCTGTGGGTTGGGAATCCTGTCTCGATGCCGCCTTGTGTTACTGGAAAGATATCTTTCCATTCTTTCTAGTTTCCTTTTAAGGTGAGCATTCTCTTCTTCTTGGCGGCGCGTTGCCTCTTCTTGCTCTCGAGGTCTGGCTTCATAGGCATCGACCAGCCTAGAAATCTGATTGGACCTTGGCGACCCATGGATCTCTTATGAAGGTTTCCTTTCCAGGAAAAACCTTCGGTTTAAATGTTGGCGAATTTCAGATCTGACCCTAGGAAGGACTGGGTGGTCTTCCTGAATATCGTCGGCTTGTGGAATGTTGTTGCTATGGTGAGACATTACTGGCTTTCTCATAATGAATGCTTCATAGGAATACAACTCAATTCTCACAGATGGCGCCAATTGTGAGTGCAGAGAAATTCACAATAACGGATCTACAAAAATAATCATAAAAGGCCAAAAGTAAATGGAATTACACACATCAACGATCTATGTGGTTCGACAACTTGTCTACGTCCACAGAAAGGTTACTTGATCTTATTAAGTTTCTCTAAACGATTATAATTTCTCATCCCATTGCCCCGGGTCAGGGTGTACAATTTATAGATCTGTTCATTATAGAGTTTGAGTTGTTTAAGAAACTCCATCATTGTTCGTGGATTGTCTATGAGGTGCTTGAATATCTCGACGGAGATTTTTGGCACGTGATTTGACTATATCTACGAGTATCCTCCTCTAAATAAATTGCCCGTGTAAAAATTAAATTATGATTTGGGCCAGGTCAAATAACTCAAGTTATCTTGGTTGGCTACTCTCATCGACTTGTAAAAAATGAGCTCCCACACTTAGCAAAACACTCACGATAATAATGCCCAAATCCTTGGCATTCCAAGCACTTATCTCGATTATCCACCTTCGTAGGACCATTATTTTTATTCTTATTACGACCATGAAATTTCTTAGGTATCTTCTCAAAACTCTTATCTTCTCTAAGTTTAAGAAGCTTCTTGAACTTCTAGCAAACCTAGTGATCTATTCAGTATTAAGCTCACCATCACTATTAGAATCTAACACATCCTCCTTTTGGGATTTCATAGCAAAACCATTATTTTTTTTCATCCTTTTTCTTTAGAGGATACATGTTCATCTCATAGATTTAAAGGCCACCTACAAGTTTTGGACTCTCTTAGTTGAATATACCTAGGGAATATTGGACGACACTTTTGGCATTAAATCTTTCAGGAAACAACCTTAAAATTTTACACGCCACTCTAGGCTCCGGGATAGGCTTTCCTAAGTTAAACGAGGAATTAATAATATTTGAAAACTTGGCATAAAACTCAATAAAAGACTCATTCTCTAACATCTTGATTATCTCAAACTTAGTCATAAAATTTTGTAATTTGGAAACCCTAAAATATTGTTACCCTCATATGTGGATCTCAAAATATCTGAATCATCTTTCACACTCTCACAAGTCATGATATGCCTAAATTCTTTAGCAATGATATTAAAAAAAGGTAGATTTTACATCCTTGGAATTAAAAGTCGAGGCATTCTTTTCAGTTGTGGTCGAAGAGTTTAACGGAGCACCATTTTTGGTAGGAGGTGTCATGCCCTAACTTAATTAAGTTAAAATCATCCTTTTTTATAAACACACACACACACAAACACACACACACACACACACACACACACACACACACACACACACACACATATATATATATATATATTTCCTTTTACAATAATTAATTGTAATCTCTCAAAAAACAACACAAGATTTTTTTTTCAAAGGTATGTTTATGTGAAAGCATAACTATCTTACATATAACTTGCTAAATACAAAACAAGAACATAATTACATTTACATACAACGTTCGAAGTACCACTCAATTTAACATAAATAAGTTCTTAGTTTATCATTTACAAAAAGTTTATTGATATTCAACCCATATTATATATACCCAATCTCCCATTTTAAAGTCCTAACTTGGCAATGAACTCCGAACGATAGGCATATCTGAAACAAAATATTATAGGAGTGTAAGATACATAAGCTTAGTGAATGACCATATACATACACCACACATAAAAAAAGTTTAAATAAACAGTTTAAATCATATAACCCAAGTAAAAATTGTTGACTCTCACAAGCCTGGAATCACCACATTCCAATTAACCCACCAAGGTTAATAGGGACCACCATATCCCTTTATTTTGGCTCGAGTACAAAAATATCTTAAGTTGGATTATCGAGACCAACATATCCTGTAGGACCCACCACACTCCATATAATTAGATAACTTCACTTAACATTTTTAATCATATCAATATGTCTCATAAACGTCACATCATCACACAAGCATCCTAACACATGTATTTAAGCTATACGTTTCATATGAAAGTATAAGCATCTACATTTCATAAAGTAAGTAATAGTACCAAATTTACTTCCTTGGTATGATAGGATTTTTGCTTCCCCACCTACCAATTCAGTATCATTAGTATTTGAATACAGTAAATAACATTAAATCTAGTAACACATCACATTATGTTGGTTAATCTGAAATAACTAAAAAAGACTTAGATATTCTACTTCACACTCCAACAACACCCTAATAATTAGGATTCTAATACAATTTACAGAATGAAATTATGATTTTTCTAGAGAAAGTTATGCCCATTTTACTACAATATTTTTCAAGTTGTTTCTCCAGAAAAATAGCAATGAAAGTTCAACTTCAAAACAACACCGAAGCCAAACCACAAGATATTTTATGCTCATATTAGAATATGTTATACTCATATATGTTACTAACATCTCTAACTGGAATGGATTGATTTCAGTAAGTATCTAATGAGTTATGCTACTTTGAACATAACTAGTCTGATATAGAACTTTAAAGCATAACCTAACATAGTTAAGCATAAATAATCTCCACTTTGGGTTTTAATTCATGGAAACAACTACCTAATATATGTAAATACAAATACACACACACACACACACACACACACACATATATATATATATATATATATATATATCACATACAAAAATATCATAAAATAAAACTTTCACAAAATGATGATTCAAGTCTAGGATTTTCAGGTTCAATTTTTACAACTCTAGCACAATTTCTCATCTATAGTGTTAAACCTTCATTCTTTCTCTCTCTCTCTCTCTAGAAATGATTGTCCTTATTTAAATCGTTTCCAACTTAGAAATAAAAATATATAAATTATATAACTCATTCACGTAACCAACTTTAATAAAAACATAATTACTTTATAAGAACTCCTTGATTTATGATAATTTTCCCCAAGCAATCCTTCCTTAAACTCTCTTTTTTCTCTCCTCAAGCTTATTTATATAAAAAGCTTCTACTATGAAAGGAAGAAGATGATAAAGATCTTATTTCTAAGCAGAAAATGTGGTCAAGTAGTCATGTGATCATTTTTAGGGTGATTGTTTATAATTGTATGAAAGAAAGGCCCAATTAAGCATTTTGACTTATGGCAAATCTTTCCCCTATTCGTAAATCCACTATAACTTACTATTCGGCATCCTTTTCTCCCTCTCGTAGATAACTTAAGAATATACAAAATCTATATAATGTTTTCCAAAATCATAACTTTACTATCCTTAAACTGTGCTTAAATGTGGATATAACAATTTGCCCAAAATTTAGAAAGTTATACATTAATCAATCGAACCTCACTAAATTCGTACAAACACCCCAGTTTAGTTTTAAAAACACAACAATGAATCCAAAACACACTTTATAATGAATTTAACCACATAACTAATCATATGCTCTAAATATGTTATCACTGATCATAAGCTCAATTAGAATCTAATGCAAACAACATATATATCACGTGAGTACGCATCCTCTAAACATGATAATTAAAATGTTTAATACCCATCATCAACCTTATCAATGTTAACTTGTACTTAATGATGTAACTAACATGCCTAATCATGTTTTAGGGCATTACAATTCTCTCCCTTTTAAAAAAATCGTCCCCGAAATTTAACACATAAGAAACTTACCAAATATATGAGGATATTTTTTCTTCATATTACTCTCTCCTTCCCAGGTGTCATACTCCACATTCTGACTTCTACACATTACCTAAACTAATATAATGGTTTTATTATGTAACACTTTCTACTTTTGGTCTAAAATAACATTTGGTTCTTCCACGTAGGTCAAGTCATCTTGAAGCTCTATCAGTTATGAAATAAACACATTTGAAGGAAGTGGTACATACCTACGCAACATCAATATATGAAAAATGTCGTGTATTCGAGACAATTCTGGTGGTAATTTCAACTTATAAGCAACGGCTCCAACTCATTTCACTATTTCATAAGGGCTAATGTACCTAAGACTTAATTTTCCCTTCTTCCTAAATCTCATAACCATTCTCCAAGGTGAAACACATAGGAATACTCGATCACCTTCCTTAAATTTCAATTCTTCCTTTAGATCGTTTGCATAACTTTTCTATCTACTTTGCACCACCCTCAAGTGATTATAAATATGATTTATCTTCTTAGTAGTCTAATTCATAATTTTCGGCCCTAGTAATTTTCGTTCCCCTACTTCAGTCCAATATACTAGAGTTCTTCACTTTCTCCCATAAAAAGCTTCATAAGGAGCCATCTCTATAGAAATGATAATTGTTATTATAAGCAAACTCTATTAGTGACAAGTGCTCATCCTAACTGTCCTTGAAATCTAATAAAAAAAATTAACCTATCTTTGAGTGTCTGGACCGTTCTTGCTGACTACCCACCAGTCTGACGATGAAAAGTTGTACTAAATTTCAATTTAGTCCCTAAAGCTTGTTGTTAACTAGTCCAAAAGTGAGAAGTAAACTTAAGATCCCATCATAAATAATAGTAATGTGTACAACGTGCAATCTTATAATCTCATTGACATATATTTTGGCATATCTATCCATGGAGTAAGTAAAATGCACAGACTTAGTCAATCTATCAATGATAACCCAAATAGGATCAAACCCTCGTGATGATTTTGGTAAACCTATAATGAAGTATGTGGTAACATGTTCCCATTTTCACTCATGAATAGGTAGGGACTATAGTAAACCACTAGGCTTGTGATGCCCCATATTCACTTCTTGGCAAACAAGACATTTAGTAAGAAAATTTGAATTTTTTTGTTTCATTCCCGACCATTAATAGCATTGTTTCAAATCTCTATAAAGTTTTGTTCTTCTGGATGCATAGCATATAAAGAATAATGGGCTTTATCTAAAATCTCTCTCCTTAAATTAGGCACATCAGGTACACACAAACGGTTATCATGCATAACAATATCATCATCACGAATAGAAAATTCATTTTCTTTGCCCTTTTTCATATAGTATCTAGTTTTCTGCAATTACGTATCTAATTCCTGTGATTGTCGTATCTATTCTATCAATGTAGGTCTAACATTTAATGTGCCACTATTCCACAAGAATCCTTTAAAGTTAATTCAACTCTCATCGAAGATAACTCTCTCAATAAGTCAACTCGAATACAATAAATAGAAGATAATTTACCTAAATATTTTCTACTAAAAAATATATAATAACAATAGTCATACCTGAATGGTGATGTATTGTGCAGTCATAATATTTTGTAAGTTCCATCTACCTCATTTGCCTCAAATTCTATTATGTTTTAGTAGACAAGTATTTTAAACTTTGATGGTTAGTAAAAATTTCATCACTAACACCATATAAATAATGCCTCCAAATCACCAAGTCCTTTATACGAGGCATCATTATAAATAACTAAACCTTCGTACTTATTGGAGTAGTCAATACTGGAGATGATGTTAACTTACCATTTAAATTTTCAAAGCTTTGCTCACAATACTCATTCAAAACAAACTTGTTCTCCTTCTTAGTAAGTTGAGTCAATGACAATGCAATAGAAGAAACCCTAGTATAAATATCCTGTAATATCCATCTATTCCAAAAAAACTACGTTCATCTCTCACACTAGTTGGGCTTTCCCAATTCGTTATTGCTTACACATTCTCGGGATCAACATAAATTCCATCAGCAGAAATAACATGCCCCAAAAATACTACCCTATCTAGACAAAATTCATATTTAGTAAATTTAGCATATAACTACTTCTCTCACAAGGTCTATAAAATAAAGCCCAGATGGTGTTCATGTTCCTCCATGATATAAGAATATATCAAAATATCATTAATAACGATAGTAATAAAAGAATCCATGTTTGGGTGAAATATACAGTTCATCAAGTCTGACAAGATATTTATAATGTCCATAACTAGAATGAAACATAGGTTTATAAATGAGACAGTCTCTTACTTTCAACTAATGATATCCAGATCTAAGATCGATCTTGGGAAATATAGTGGCCCCTTGAAACTAATCAAATAAGTCATCAACGTGGGGTGGTGGGTATTTATTACAAATCATCACCTTGTTCAACTGATGGTAATCAATGCACAGTCTCATGGTCCCATCTTTCTTCTTCACAAACAATATTGAGGCTCCCCATGGTGATACACTAGGCCATATAAAACCATGATCTAAAAAATCTTGCAATTGTATTTTTAAACCTTCTAATTTTTTAGGTGCCATACGATATGGTGCAATAGATATCGGTGCAGTGTCTTGTACCAATTCAATCATAAATTCTACCTCACGATCCAGTGCTAGACTTAGAAGTTCCTCTGGAAAGACATTTACAAACTCATTAACCACTGGTATATTTGATAATTTTTCAGCCTCTAGTAGTGTGTACACCACATGAACAAAATAACTCTGAAATCCTTTCCATAATAGTTCATATGCTTTTATAGCAGAAATTAAACATGTTGGAGTGGCATTTTGGTCACCCATAAATTTAAATTCAGGTTCACCCGGTATTCAAAATGCTACCTTCTTTTTAAAGAAGTCTATACATACATGATATGAGGCCAACTAATCCGTACCCTATATCACATCAAAGTCATGCATGTTAAGAGGTAATAAGTTAACCAATAACTCATTTTCACCAATTTGTACCACCCACTCCCCCACACTATCAATAAAAACCAGTTCCTTTACTGGAGTAACAATAGCTAAACTAGAATCTAATAATGATAATGGTTTATTAATATGTAACACATAAAGTAAATACACAAAATAATGTGCACATCTAAGATATATCAATACATAAGCATCTTACTCACAAATGGAAAGTGTACATGTCACCACATTAGGTGTAGATTGTGCATCCTATCGCGTTAGTACAAAAACTCTACCTTGACCTTGGCTTTGAGATATACCTCCTCTACCTCCCCTGTGTACATCCTATGTAGAACTCCTACCTCCAATCGTCACACTCCCAACTGATGTTATAGCTCCAATTACCGGGCAATTATTGCGCATGTGCCCTTGTTGATGACAATGCAAATATAAAGGTGTCATCTCAGCTATTGTACACTCCCTAGACATGTGACCTTGACCACCATGTCTATAATAAAAAATGGCCCTCAGTCCCAACACATGAATTTTCTAACTCTCTTTCACAGACATTAATGGCGGAGTTGCCTCAGGGATGGCGTGGGAGGCTATTTAAAGACCCCACCCACCTCTGGGGAAGGGGATCATATGATCCTTCTGAGAATTTAGAAGTTATTACTAGAGAGAGTTACTACAGACCAGAGGTCCATTCACCCACCATTATCATTATTACGAAGCTTTTAATACTTGATAGAGATTCTTGAGGGTGATCGGTGTTTTGGCTGCCTGCTAAGGTGCATCTAGTTTATGGTCATACACGAGAGATTGTGAGTTTTAACCCAGTTTATCTTCACTAAGTTGTGTCTGCGTGTCCTATAGTTAATCCAAGGTTTTGTTAGCTAACTTATCATCACTATACTTAAAAAGGGGTTACGCCTCCATCTTATCTAAACTACCCTCTCACATTTGGCGACTCTACTGGGGAGGCATTCTTCTAGTCAAGGAGTATGGCGCAAGATAATGTTAATCGAAGGCTCAACTTTGATGACATACAACACAATTAAGAACAACCGGTGAGAGAACTGGAGGCTCTAGGGGACGGGGCTCCTCAAATAGAGGTGCCTCCAGTTTAGGCGATGACAGGCATTCCAGGGGTGACACAAGCTTCCACGAGTGCTGGGTTAGGACTAGCTCAGGTGGCACTCCTCATGAATAATTTTTATGAGTTTTTGCAAACTCTGGTAGCTTCAACGGTGTTGGGAGGGTTTGAAGACAACACCTTCGTAACACCAGGGGCAGCCCCAACGGCCCCACTACGTGCAGGCATAATGGGAAGAGTCCCATCCAGTATACCCTCTATTGTGAATCCATCAGTAGGAACCTTGGGAGTAACAATGGCTCCAACTGTGACGATTTCTCCAGCTGCAATGGGCACTCAGCCTATGGTCCCGTTGGTTGTTTCCCCAGTAGCATCACCCATAGAGGAAATGAGGAAGGAGATTCATAAGGAGATGTTGAAGTTCATGCAAGCTTCCTCGTAATTTGTGGGTGAGGTAGCTTCGATATATGATGACTTTCAGGCACCATACCCCCAGAAATACAATGACGAGCCCTCTCTAAAAGATTATATCCCCCCATCTTTGAAAAATACACAGTAAAAAGTGGAAATCCAAAGGAACACATTAAGCACTTCGTTGAACACTTGGGGGCGCATTGCAATAATAAGAAGCTTAGGTTGAGGCAGTTTTCCAAATCCTTAACCGACAAGGCATACACATGGTATTCTCACTTAGCTACCAATAGTGTCTCCATATAGGAGGAAATGCACGTCTTGTTCGTCCAGAAGTTCTTTCTGGCAGAGGATGAGTTTAATTTGACCTAATTAGGGAGGGAGAAGCAACGATCTGGGGAAGAAGTTGTGGCTTACATTCGAAGGTTCAGGGAAAGGTCCCTCGATGTGAGGGAGGAGGCCAAAGAGTCTAAGTTATTACAGATCTGTGCAGAGGGTATGCTTCCTGAGTACATCTACCATCTTATCAATGAGATGCGCGAGGGGACTTTTTCGGCCTTCCTAAAAGCGGCAAGAAACATCTCATTGGTTGTGCGGCCAAATCAAGTAGTGGTGCCCATGATGTTTAGGCAATCGATACAACCTGTGAGGGGGAGGTCTCAGCCCCTACGGGTAGGGTACACCGAGGGGTAGATGGGGGTAAGGAACCGAAGAAGGACAATAAGAGGAAGTTTGGAAGAGACAGGGAGGACCCACCACCATTGCCTTGTACAGTGGAGGAGGCTGTCAGCTGTTACAATGCAATGGTCGAAGGAGGAACGGTTTACGAACCGAAGGGCATTCCCGTTGGGGAACCCAATGCGGCGATGAGGGCGGATCCTAAATATTTCCAAATTCATCGAAAGATCCAGCATCCAATAGAGAGTTATTTCACGCTGAGAAGAATCATCGACAAGTACGTAAAGGCAGGTCCATTTCAAATCCCTCCGCAGAACATCAACAATAACCCACTGCCAGCACATGGGGCCAATATGGTGGTGGCCTATGATGAATAGGCATAGAGAGAAGAAAGAGAGTCAACAACGAAGTAGGAGGAGTTCGAAGAAGATTTGAAAATTTATACTAAGGGAATGGCTAATGTAGTATTAGCCTACGATGAAGAAAACGCTAAGGACGTGGAGGATGTATACAGCGTTAAAGGTGAGAAAGAAGACCCAGTCCTAGAGTACTGTACAGTTTCAAAATCCCTAAAGTTCATCTGGTTTTTCGACCAAGTGAGGATACCGAAGGAGAGTAGGTTGGAAATAACCCAGGAAATACTTGACATTGCGAGGAAGAACGCAGTCCCTTCGTTGAGATAAAAGGGACCCATGGCCAGGTTAGTAAGGAGGTTTCTGTCAGAAGTAACTTTCAGTGATGCAGATAGGGCTGTAAGATTCCCTCATAACAGGCCATCGTATGTGACCGCCAGCGTCAATGGAGTTAGTTTTGCAAGGACTCTTATGGATGGGGAGATTCCATCAATATTATTCCAATCAACTCTTTTCACGCAGCTAATATTACGAAGGAAAAGTTGGTCCCCATGCCTTTGGTGATTTTGAGATATGACAACCAGTCTTTCAAGTCTATTGGGTATGTAAATGTTGGGATTGTGATGGGAAATATGAGTTCCCATATCAAGTTCCACGTAATAGAGAGTGCAACTTCCTACCATCTGCTGATAGGAAGAGTGTGGATGCACAGCCAAGGGCTATTTCCCTCGACGTATCACCAATGCGCCAAGGCAAATATCAAGGGAACTGAGGTAACCATTAGGGATACTAAAAGGCCCTTCGCTATCGAAGAAGCTCACTTGGTAGATGCGGCATTTTACATAGAATTGGAGGAGGATGTGCGCATCCTAATGAGAACAATGGAGGGAGCATTGGTTCCCTCGATCAAAGAAAGGACGGGTCCTTTGAATGAGGAGAGTAAAGAGGTTGCAAGAAGCACAAGAGTGGTGATCAAAGAATCTCACAAGGTGGCACCTCGTCCCCAAAACATCTCGAAGAAGATTAAAGACCGGATGAGGCCCAGAATGGATCTGATGGAACATAAGGTCCAACGGCAAAGCGTGCTGAGCCGATTTTCAGAGAAAATAGTGCTGAGGCTTCTAGTGAGAAGAAGAGGAAGGCAGTTATGGCCACCAGCAGGCAGTGCAAGAAGGTCATTATCGAAGAAGGAAAAGTGGTATATCAATTATAATAGTGTGAGCGGGCGGTCGAAGGAACTAATGATGAGGTTGACCCGATATATGAATGCTTTCTGATGGATCAACACGGACAATGTATGATGATAGACAACTCCAGCATACAGGAATTTATGGAGGAAGTCATGGAGGAACCATATTACATGGCGGATCAACCGAAACCGCAGGCACAAGAACTGGAGCAGTTGAACCTGGCAAAAGAAGAGGAGGACCCAAGGCCTATTTTTATCTCAAAAGATCTCAGTGAGGAGAAACGAAAGGCCTTGGTTGAGTTGATTCGGGAATTCATAGACGTTTTTGCATGGAAGTACACATAGATGGAAGGGATAGATGAGGAAGTGAGCTTCCACAAGTTGAACGTGATGCCTTTAGCCATTCCAGTGAAACAATCAATGAGAACATAAAAGCCTGAGCTAGACCTGAAGATCAAAGAAGAGGTCCAATGTTTACTAACAGTAGGGTTCATCAAAATGATACAACACCCACTCTGGCTATCCAGCATTGTCCCGATGGGAAAGAAAGACAAAAACCAAATAAGGATCTGTGTGGATTTCAGGTATTTGACTAGAGGTTATCCCAAATATGAGTTCTCGCTGCCCTCCATCGATAGCCTAATAGATGCAACGGCTGGTCATGAGATGTATAACTTCATGGATGGGTATGTAGGGTACAACCAGATCAATATGGACCCCATAGATGCAGAGAAAATGACGTTCAGAATCCCGTTGGGTAACTTCATATATAAGGTGATGTCGTTTGGACTCAAGAACGCTGGGTCTACTTACCAGAGAACAATGATGGCCATCTTTCATGACTTCTTTCACAAATTTGTGGAATTTTATGTGGATGATTTGGTCATCAAATCAAGGAAGGAGGAGTCCCATCTGGGCAATTTTTTGCCCGATGCAGGAAGTATAAATTGAGGATGAACCCACTGAAGTGCGTCTTTGGAGTAACAAGTGGAAAATTTCTAGACTTTGTAGTTGATCGACAAGGGGTACAGATGGACCAGGATAAACATCGAGCGATCTTGGAGATGCCAAGTCTAAGAACAGCGAAGGAGCTGAAGAGTTTTCTCGGTAAGGTTTCCTATCTTAGGAGATTTATGCCTGGATTGGTCGAAATAACACACCCGTTGATGCAACTGTTGCAAAAGAACACGAAATTCAAGTGGGAGGGGTTCATCAGGAGTCTCTCGCTGGGATAAAGAAGCTGCTCATTTCACCATAGACCATGGTTGCCCCAAAGGCAGGAATACCGTTGCAGCTGTACCTAATATCCTCCACGAGGATCGTGGGAGCTTTGCTAGCACAAAAGATTAACGGGCAAGAACGGCCAATCTACTACCTCAGTAGGATCATCCATGGTCCAGAAGTCAGATATAGTAGCTTGGAAAGGCATTATTTAACCTTAGTCTTTGTAGCGCAAAAACTTAGACATTATATGCTGTCTTTCATAATTCCTACTGTAACTAGATGTGATCACATTAAGTATTTGCTGACAAGAACTATATTGATTAGCAGGGCAACTAGGTGGTTCCTTATCCTCTCCCAATATGACTTGAAATGTGTGGTTCCTCACGCGATCAAAAGCCAAGCGTACGTCGACCTATTAGCAATATTACCCTAGGAAACGTTTGATCCACCCAAAGAAAGTATTCCAGGAGATAACTTGTAGGCCAATCACCTAGATGCAACGGATGAAGAATGGATGATGCAGTTTGATGGATCTTCAGCGAAAGAGAAAGGAGGAGTAGGGGTTATTCTTTCAAAAGGAATGGAGGAGATTTTCCTCTCCTACAAACTAGATTTTCCTTATTCCAACAACGAGGCAGAATATGAAGCATTGGTGTTGGGGTTGCTAGAGGCTCTTCGAAGAGTAATTTGTGCACTTTGCATCAAAGGTGATTCGAATCTGGTTATTCAGCAAGTGAACGGAGAGTATGCGTTGAAACACATGAGTCTGGCACCATACTGGACAATCATTCAGAGGCTCCTCTGCCAATTCCATCGGATAAAGATCAAGAGACATCCCAGAACAATAAACCACCATCCAGACGCCTATGCCACCATTTCCCAGAAAATGGTCATGAATAACGATGCAACTACCATCGTGATTCAATAAAGGATAACTCCTTCGGTAGTACAGTCAATTTTATTGATAGAGGAGGACGCGGACTGTAGGGGAGAGATTAGGAAGCAACTGGAGTCTGGCGAAGGAACGATGGGACTAAGGGAATTAGCTCAATACTTTACAAACTAGGGGAACCTTTACTTCAGGAACGCGGGAGGATGGCTGTCAAGGTGCATCGACCCAGAAGAAGCAGAGTGAAGACTGAAGATAATACAAGAGGAGCAGTGCGAGAAAACTGAGATACCTATCTACCAAAGGATTCAAAGAGGGGGATATTTTTGGCCTAGAATGAAACAAGACGCGACAGAGCTACAACGGAAATGCGATAAATGCTAGTTATTCTTTGAGGCATACGAATGTCATTTAGTGGAAGCTCAAGCTAATTGGAGACAACTATTTATTGACTTTATTAAAGATAGAGTTGTCCCAACGAAGAAGATTGACACGATGGAACTTAGGTGAAGGGCCCCTAGGTTCTATGTTTAAGTGGGGAAGCTTTTTTGAAGGGGCTACTTCAACAAACCATTATTTTGCATCACAAAGGAAGAAGCAGCTTTCCAGGGCATATGATAACTTGGTAAGATTGAGGAAGTTTATGGAGGGATACCTCGTGTTAAAAGCATCAGTGAAGCACATCAGAGGGTTGCCTCTACCCAAGTTCATAGCAAATTAGGAGGGACCTTTCATTGTAAAAGAAGCTCATGACTTACGTTATTGCTTAATTTCTAGGATGGAAGAAGATAAACCATTCAAGATTAATAATAAATGGTTAAAAGTATATCATGTGTAAGCAATTAGGTTTGGACCAATGATGTATCTACATGTTGTTATAAATACACAACTTCTTTTATGATGAGTATGCAAGTTCTTTTTATTATAACTCAAGTGGAGATGAAAGAATTATAGAACTTCATAGTATACGCAAACAGTTGTAACACAAAGAAATCATATGGGAAAACATACATTTTTTATCATTCATAAACTTTGGGGCATTACAAAATTGGGAGCTACTACCCAAGAAGTACATAAAAAGAAGAAGAGAAGAGAATATTTATAACAAATCATTGACCTAAGAGGAACCAAAGATCTGGAGCAGAGAAAAAATCTCCAGGAAGGCTCGAAGAAGCTGCTAGGTAAGACTGTTGTGCATTTATAGAAACCTCCAGCCTCGTTTGCGCTTGTGTACGCTCATTGAGGAGTCTCTCTCACTTCAGCTTGGCTAGATGCAGAGCTTCTTCAATGTCCCCCACCTTTTTGTCAATAACTGCAAGAAGAGGTGCTAACTCAGCCAACTTAGTTTCCTCAGCCCGTTAATCCTCCTGATGTTTCTGAAGCAGTTCCCTCTGGCTATCCAATCGCTCGCTCTTCAAATTTTTTAAGTGCGTGATAAGCCAATAAAAATGAAAGCCATTGCCACCCAACTCTCTCAGATAGCCCAAGAATTGGTTGAGGAGGGCTCTGGTTACGTTTAAGGTCGGAGTGCTGGCAATTTCAGCAACAATGGTAGCCATGCCCTGAAGCCTGTAACTCATCACGGAGTTATTGGAATGAAGGCAGTCTACAGTGAAGGTTTCAGGGTGGTGGCTTGCGAGCTTCTCGACTACCAAGTGATGGTTAGCAGGAATTTAAGGAGAACGCTGAAGAACCAACAGGCAGAAGTCATGAGGATCCAAGATGGGCAGAGGAAGCTCACAGCCAGATTCGCTCTCAGTAGCAGCACGAGTCGTGGAACCTTGATCGTTATGACTAAAGTCTTCTGAAAAATAGGTTCCCGATGAGGTTAAGCGACGGGCGAGAGAACTGGTGGAGAATCCTCCTGTGCAACACGAGAACAGGTAAAAGGAATAATGAGTTTATGAAAAATCTTAACAAGTGTTTTCATTATTAAGTCATCGTTATAGGTGCAGTTTATGAAAAATCTTAACAAGTGTTTTCATTGTTAAGTCACCGTTATAGGTGGAGTTTATGAAAAATATTAACAAGTTTTTTCATTGTTAAGTCACCATTATAGGTGGAGTTTATGAAAAAATCTTAAACAAGTGTTTTCATTGTTAAGTCAGCGACATAGGTGGAGTCTATGAAAAAAACCTTAAACGAGTGTTCCCAGTATTAAACCACCATTATAGATGAAATTTGAAAGGTTGGAAAATACAGAGAAATTGGCAAAGTACCTCAACAGTAGCAGGAGCGAGAATGGGGGTCACTACGGGGGCCATAACGGTAGAAATCGTTGGGGACAGACTTATTCTCTCAGGAACATCAATGGCACCCTCAATTGAAGAAGCCTTAACGATCGGTAAACCTCCCTCACCATTAAAAGGTACTAAGGTCAACATGGGCGTTTCACTAGGAGAAGACGTTGGACCTTCAAGAGATGTCCCAACGCTGGTGGATAGAGAAGAACCATCACGATGAGCAGCAGCATCAATCTTGGCCTTAGAAATATGCATACCACCAAGAGCAGAGGGTGGGGAAGGACTTGAAAAAAACTGAGCAACGAAGTTAAGTGTTAGAAATGGCGAATAAGTACAGAAAAAATGGAGAAATAGCTATAAGCGTTACTTACCTCGGTTATAGCACAAAAAAGGGAAATTACAGTCAGGGGTCTCGTTAGCACAGTGGGAAGAAGAATGTTAGCTAACAAAGACGCCATTTCAACCTGGGGCATCCCAATATTTTAAAAGTTCAGCATGTTAAACAGAAAGAAAAGGGGTGGAAGAGAGAAAATGATGTCACACCTAACAAGTAATAGATATTATGTTACCTCAAGGGAACTTTTTTCAGTTGGAACAAGGGGCAGAAGAACCTTGGGCTGAGGTGCTAATTCAAAAGAAACTGGGGGAGTTATCTCCGGTTGGGATGATATTCCAACAGATTCAACGGTAGCACCCCCCGCAGCAGCATCTTTTTCCCGTTGGGAGGATAAACAGCGAGAGTAGGTAAGAACTATCATGGGGGAACGGGGAGGAGTAGTATCGGCTTGAGAGACATCAAAACTCCCCCACGAAATAGCTCACGGGGGGACTAAGGGAACTGGGCCTTTCTTCATCTCCCTGCACCACAGTTATCAACGAAATAAGCAGATGCAGCTTGCCTTAAGAAAAGGGGAACAAGAACAAAACATGCACACATACCTCAGATTCGGAAGGAGAATGAGAAGATATGACCACTGGTGAAGGTGGAGAGGAGGCAGCAACATAAGGAGATGGGGAGGGATGTATCTCGGGCGTCCGTTTCTTCTGGGACTTAGTACCTAGAGTTTTCTTCCTCATGCTCGTTGCACCAGCACCTCGAGAAACCCTTAAAAATTTTCTCCTCTTTGCCGTTGGCACAGTTGGATCAACTATGATCGTGGGAAAGGTAGTCGAAGGAGGAACGACGACAACGCTCTATTGAAACTCAGTATTTATTCTTTCGACCTCAGCTTGAACCTACCTCCTCAGCTCTTCACTTAGCTTTGCAGACATAGGAGGGGGAACGGAGGTAATAGGGAATGCCTCCAAAGGAGTTTGTTCTTGAGCGTGGGACTTGGACTTTGAGGACTTAGATTTCGAGGAAATCCCACTTTTGGACTTGTTAGTCTTTTTGGCAGGTGGCTGAGAAGACCCTTTGCCTATTGCAGCTTCGATTGAAGGGGAAGGTTATTTGGGAGTGGAAACAGCCTTGGGCTTTGTGGTGGTAGTAGGGATCATCGGGCAATAAGGGGTAGCTCCTGGGGAGGTTCTTTAATGGTTTTACTCAGAGGAAACTCAACTCTAAGAATGGAGTTTCCCTTGAGACCCACTTCAGAGGTAGAGAAAGAAAGGACTGGGGGATATTGGGGGGGACTCTGAACATACTCGTGAATCCTAGTCAGCTCTACCAAATGAAACTTGGTGGCATAACAGGTGGATACTTCCCCCTTCCTAGTGGCACTGGAAAGGGTGACTCGCCCTTCGATGGTAGAAGTCACACCAAGCACCGTTGCGGCAAGATAACAAGTACAAGCTTCAGCAAAAGTGGCCCTTGTGTGGTTTTGTTAAAACAAAGGTCGAGGCCCCCCCTGATCAAACCCAAATTACCTATTATATCTCTCAGGGTTGTAAGGTTCCGAGGTGTATCCCCATTCAATATAGGAAGGAAGAAACCCAGGGGTGAACAAAAGTATCATGGCCTGCGAGGGATCTTCTACAACCGGGATGAACTTGACCGTTGAGGCTGTAGAAGGAAAGAAATCCCAATAATGGGTGAATATAGACTCGTTGTATGGCTTCATCACAAAAGAGTCCAAATGATCAAAAAAACCCCATTATCTCCTTTCGACTCTATTTTTTATGGAAACATGAGAGGCGTGGGGGCTTAATACCTTGGCTCGCAGGGAGAGAATTAGACTTAGCGGCAACAGCAGGAAAATGGGTGTAAAGTAAGCCCATCAAGATAATGGTGTTGGCAAAATTGGCCAAGTTAAAATGACTCAGGGACCGTGCCATATCGATATGAGTTCGATCCAGCCAAGTATAGAGGGATCCCAAAGCAATGGAGGCCAGTGGAAGGTTGAAACCCCTGGCCAAATAGATGAAAATATTTATAAGGTCCCTCCTGGGTTGGTCGTTGGATTTCCCAGTCAGGAAGAAGTGCGACAGAAGCACAAGGATGTAGGCTGGTAGTTCTAAGGATGTACCTCTACCTCGGCCCGTTGCAGTAGTGACATCCTTCGGGTTGGAGCTTTGAAAAAATAACTGATGAGGGGGTAAATATGGCCTTATTCGAAGAACTAGTGCAACTATGACAGATTCGATCCAGCACAGCTCGATCAGCAGCCTTTTCGGCATCTAGGGCCTCATCGTAGTATGCGAACTCACCCATGGGCTGAAACCCAAGGAGCTCACAGACGTCCTCCAACGTAATGGTGAACTCTCCCCATGCAGCAAAGAATGTGTGAGTTATAATGTTCCATCGGAAAACTAGTAATTGGAGCGCAACTTTATGCTTAGAAAGTGTGAACTCCCCAAACTAGTAGGCTCGATGAAGACCAACCTTTGCAAGCGCAGCAACGTAAGAACTCTGCATATGTGTGCCAGGTAGTAAAATGGGTTGGTGACACCCAGGTGCTTTGAAATCGATCTGAGAATAGGGGAAGTCACCACGATCCAACCAAAAACGCAGAGTCCCCTCTGGGGGAAGATAGCCCCACTTTAACGAATCCTCATCCTCATCCTCATTGATGATGCTGAGATTCAGCACCACCAGGTAAGTGATGATGAGCTCAAACAGTAGTAACCATGGAAGCCATTGATATGTAAGTGTATAAGTGTGTAGAAGGAGGTGAGTATAAGAGGAATAAGACAATGATGTATAGTGGTTCAGCCAATTAGGCCTACATCCACTGTGAGTGTGTGATCCACTAAGTATGGGCACTAATGGCCTTGGATACAATGCACATAAGCTCACTTTCTCTCTCTACTGTGTGTACAAGCAGAGTTTTTGCTAGGGTTACAATTAACGATCTGTCCATCCCCCTATAGGATTGTAGGTGACAAGTATATATAGGTCTTGGGGGGTGTAGTATACCCCCCAAGTATGCATGGTGCATGTGAATGATGATTTTACTAATCTCCTACTGACACCTGTAGATGCCAAATGATGACATAATATTCCCTCACGTGAGGGGGTAATTCGGTTGTAACGGTCTTCCACGTGTCCTGTGAGCCTCATGCGCACTGTTCCATGCGTCTCCCAAACCACGCGCTATGATGACATCACCCTCGGCCTGTAACACGAGGCCGAGGGAAAAGTTCCTTCTGATAGTGAGTCAGGCCCAATTTAGGCCTCGTACTGTCGGCCCCTCGGAGGGTCGTCTGGAGCCTGATGAAGGGTCGGCCCCTCGAAGGGTCGTTTGGAGCCTGATGAAGGGTCGGCCCCTTGGAGGGTCGTCCGGGCCTGATGAAGGGTCAGCCCCTTGAAGGGTCATCTGGAGCCTGATGAAGGGTCGGCCCCTTGAAGGGTCGTCCGGGCTTGATGAAGGGTCGGCCCCTTGGACGGTCGTCCGGACCTGATGAAGGATCGGCCCCTCGAAGGGTCGTTTGGAGCCTGATAAAGGGTCGGCCCCTTGAAGGGTCGTCCGGGCCTGATGAAGGTTCGTCCCCTTGAAGGGTCGTTCGGGCCTGATGAAGGGTCGGCCCCTTGGAGGGTCGTTAGAGCCTGATGAAGGGTCGGCCCCTGAGGGGTTGACTGGAGCCTGATGATGAGGTCACCCTGACCCCATCCAGGTACAGGGTGTCCTCGGCCTGGCCGTGTGTATATATGGGTATATCAATCACCCCCCAGCCCTTAGCCATAGATGTTGTTGAGATGGATGAGGGATAGTATTGTAATTGAGATAGGTGTATAATCAGTTAGGTGAGTGACACCTGTTAAGCTGATATGACAACTAGGCAGGTACTCATTGTCGTTCCAGTTTTCAAGGCGTGGTGGTTGCACACTTCCTAGGGCTTTGTGCCCTAATGATGCCCTCCTCATGGGCTGTAGTCTGTATTGGCGAGTGGGCCCACTCATTGGCAAGGTACTTAAAGAATTTTTTGAAGTTTCTCTTTCTTCTTCTTCTTCTTCTTCTTCTTATTCTTCTTCTTCTTCTTCGCGCCTGAACTCTCTCTCTCTCTCTATCTTCCAACCTTCTTGCCATTTTTGCAGTTTCAAACCTTCAAGCTTGGCAGCTTCGCTATTTCTCCTCAAGTAACACCTCGACCCTAGTTCCCTACTTATCTTCATTTCTGTTTGTTTTCCTATTTTAAGTTCGTAGGGTTAGATTTTATTAGGCTGTTCCATAGCTTTTCCGGTGTGACCTCTAGTAAGTTGTTCTTGAATTGTTCTTGATAGAAAACCCTTCAATTCCTTAGTTTTGATTGAAAAGTCCACCCTGGTCAATTGTGAGATTTGTTTATAGTTAGGTTACCCAAATTCTTCCAAGTGTAGGGTCTCCCCCTTAATGCTTAGGAGGCTTTACAGCTTAGCTGAGGAATTCCCTTCCCTGAGAGAGAAGTTATTTGTTAAGATCATACGGGTAGAGGAAGAGGAGGAGAGGAGACGAGAGGCCGACCCTAATTGGGTACGACCCATTTTCCCCATTCCTCTTGCCACAATAAAGCCATTTGAGCCATCTGAGTCTTGTGGGTCGTCTTGTCGTCCAGCCGAGAGTTATTTTGGAAAGATGGATGAGAGAGCATCATCTGCAATTGGCGCTGGACCTTCTAGGAGAGGAGAGGCGTCTGGTCCAAGCCCAGGCTGACATGTCGAGGGTATGGTTACTTCCGAGGCTGTCCCTGTGACAACCCTATCCCCACACGCTTTTCAGATGGCTTTTCCCCAGGGGTCTCTGACAGGTGATGAGGCCGAGGGAGAGGGGATTGAGGATGAGGGTGAGGACTCAGATGTTGACCCAGTTGACACCTCCCATGCCTCATCCTATATCTCCTCGGTCAGGGATCGTGACCTCTTGTTGTGGAGGCATGCCTATGGAGTGTCCCCCAATATAACTATGAGGGCTCCCTCTGAGTTCGAGGGGGTCTTAGAGGGTGAAGAGGGAGAGGTTACAGTATACGAACAAATGTTTAAGGTTGGTGTCAGATTCCCTCTGCATCCTGCTGTCGTAGATATTTTATCAGCCCTCGGCGTTGCCCCCTCTCAGCTTCCTCCCAACTCTTGGAGGACGATCCTTGGCTACATCTCCCTGTGGAAGAATGTTTTCACTGATGAGCCCTCGACCGACGTATTTTTGGCCTGTTATAATATCACTTCCTCGTCCAAACAGCCTGGGTACTATCACCTGGGGGCGAGGAGGTATGACAAAAAACTTCTCCACGTGGCACAAACCTCGAACCAAGATTGGAAGAAGAGATTCTTCTTTGTCTCTGGAGAGTGGGAATTCTCCGTCGAGGCACAACTTGTAGCCGATGGTCTGAGGGTCCCCAGAACATGGTCTAACCCTTCAATGAAGGCCAGGTCAGACCCCGGACTTAGTCTGGAAGAGAAAGACATAGTTGAATATCTGAGAGGACGAGGGAGAGGGGGTAAAAATGCAAAGTTTGAAGATCTGATGACCCCCAAGTTCCTCAAGGAAACTGGTCTGAGGGTCGGCCCCTTGACAGAGCTATGTGAGTTACATTATTTTTTCCCATTCTTTACTTTTTTCAAGTGTTTCCTCCTTGCATCTGTATTTTTCTGACGTTTCGTCCTCCTTTCAGGTCGTCCCTCTGGTATATCAGATTAACTTTGGGAAATGACTGCTCCCAGTTTGCTATCAGGCCTAGGCAAGAAGAAAGGCAAGGAGCCTCAGCAAGCTCCGAGGAAGACGAGGACTGTGGGGCCGATGCTTATTGATCCGACTGCTAACAGTGATAAAAAGAAAGAGCCTGAAGCTCCTGCTGACCCTCGGTCGAATTCAAGGATGAGGGCGAGGGTAGAGTCGTCTGAGGGGACTGGCTCCTCTTCCAGTATGGGGGCTTCTGGTCCCAGAACTGGGCACTTCTGAAGACCGAGCCATCTTCCCTTATCGCGAACCTGCGGGCAGCCAAGGCGTCCATGTTTTTTGCCCCCTCGGCTGCTGATTATGAATTTCTGTCAAAGATGCCTCCAGCAAAAGTGTATGACCATGGTCTGCATGCCCTAGCTCATGTATTTGTTCTCCCTTCATTCCCTTAGTTGCATTCTTTCACAAACTGTTTTCTCGGCCTCTTAACAACTATTTATTATTTCTGTGCAGTCTGTATACGCCTTTACCTCGGCCACTAAGTGGATGGCTGAAAACCAACAAAAATTCCATGAAGCAAAGAGAGCCATCCAGCACGAGGCCAATTTGTAGACGGAGCTGGAGACTGCAAGGGCTGAGCTAGAGAGTGCCAGAATTGAACATGCAAGGGTTCTGGACGAGTTGACGAGGTAGCATGATGCAAACATGGCGGCCAAGGACTTTCGTATAAAGGAGCGAGACGAGGCCTTGACCAACATGGGGGCACAGCACAAGACTGAGCTATCTGAGGCAGTGAAGAAGGCAGAGGCCGATGCCGTGGAGGTGTACAAACTCTCAGACGAGTTCCAAGGCTTCGGTCTTCAGTACTTAGAGAGGGGGATTAGGACGGCCTGTCGTTGGGTCGTCCTTAAGTTTGCTGACGCAGTATCGTCCGCCCGCCCCTCTCTTGAGGCAGTTCAACTGGACGATCCACTTATTGCTGAAGCCCTAGCCCAAGTGGAATCTCAGCATGTCGAAGGCACGGGCACGTCTGAGGCTCGGCCTATCATGGTCATAGAAGAATCCCCAATAGATGTTGAGGCCTTGCTCTCTGATATTGCTCAATAGGGTGGCTGTATGTAGCCCATACCCTCTTCGTGTAATTCATATTTTTGTACTCTTTATCAGACGAACATCTTCATTTTGTAATGTAATATAATGCCTCTCTGTCTTCTGTTTTTGTCTCTCGTATGACTTTCATTATGATGTTTTTAACAATATCACCAAGTCTTCCCTCTTCTTTCTTGAGGACAATGGTGGGGTCGTCCCCTCCATTGGCCCTCACTATAGGCCGAGGGTTGTAATTACCAAAATAATGGTTTTTAACAAAGTCTCCCCTCGTCTTTCCTGACGACAATGGTGGGGTCGTCCCCTCTATTGACCCTCATTATAGCCAAGGGTTGTAATTATCAAATTAATGGTTTTAAAGTCTTCCCTCGTCTTTCTTGAGGACAATGGTGGGGTCGCCCCCTCCATTGACCCTCCTTATAGTCGAGGGTTGTAATTACCAAATTAATGGTTTTAAAGTCTTCCCTCGTATTTCTTGAGGACAATGGTGGGGTCGTCCCCTCCATTGACCCTCATTATAGCCGAGGGTTGTAATTACCAATTTAATGGGTTTAAACAAAGTCTTCCCTCGTCTTTCTTGAGGACAATGGTGGGGTCGTCCCCTCCATTGACCCTCATTATAGCTGAGGGTCGTAATTACCAATTTAATGGTTTTAAAGTCTTCCCTCGTCTTTCTTGAGGACAATGGTGGGGTAGTCCCCTCCATTGACCCTCATTATAGCCGAGGGCTGTAATTACCAAATTAATGGTTTTTAATCAAGTCTTCCCTCGTCTTTCTTGAAGGCAATGGTGGGGTCGCCCCCTCCATTGACCCTCCTTATAGTCGAGGGTTGTAATTACCAAATTAATGGTTTTAAAGTCTTCCCTCGTCTTTCTTGAGGACAATGGCTGGGTCGTCCCCTCCATTGACCCTCATTATAGCCGAGGGTTGTAATTACCAATTTAATGGGTTTAAACAAAGTCTTCCCTCGTCTTTCTTGAGGACAATGGTGGGGTCGTCCCCTCCATTGACCCTCATTATAGCTGAGGGTCGTAATTACCAATTTAATGGTTTTAAAGTCTTCCCTCGTCTTTCTTGAGGACAATGGTGGGGTAGTCCCCTCCATTGACCCTCATTATAGCCGAGGGCTGTAATTACCAAATTAATGGTTTTTAATCAAGTCTTCCCTCGTCTTTCTTGAAGGCAATGGTGGGGTCGTCCCCACCATTGACCCTCATTATAGTCGAGGGTTCTAATTACCAATTTAATGGTTTTAAAGTCTTCCCCCGTATTTCTTGAGGACAATGGTGGGGTCGTCCCCTCCATTGACCCTCATTATAGTCGAGGGCTGTAATTACGAAATTAAATGGTTTTAACCAAAGTCTTCCCTCGTCTTTGTTGAGGACAATGGTGGGTTCGTCCCCTCCATTGAGCCTCATTATAGCCGAGGGTCGTTCTTCGAAGATGTTTCCATGCGTACTAGAACTGATAAACACAAGATGTGAGAGAACACTAATATTTCTCATTAATTTTCCAAGTGTTCTATCGGAGAAACACCTATTACAACTGTCGTTCGATAGGACTTTACAAAACTAATGATAGTATTTCTTCAAATGATATGCATTCCAGGGGTTGGAAAAGGGTTCCCCCTCTAGGTTTTCTAGTCTATAGGTCCTAGGGATGACTTCATCGATGACCCTATATGGGCCATGCCAATTAGGATGGAGCTTGTTGGACTTTTGCCAAGTCTTTTTGAGGACCAAGTCCCCCACCGCAATTGGTCTCTGTTTCACCCTCTGATTGTAAAACCTTGCGGTCCTCTGTTGGTAGGCGGCCTGCCTTATCTTGACATCTTCCCTACTTTCCTCAATCAGGTCTAAGTCGAGTCTCCTCTCTTCTGTATTTCTCTAAGGGTCATACATTTGGACCCTATGAGTAGGAAACCCAATCTCGGTGGGGATGACGGCTTCTGAGCCATAAGCTAGCATGAATGGGGTCTTTCCGATAGAGGTCCTCACTGTCGTCCTGTAGGCCCACATCACGGCATATAATTCTTTAGCCCATCTTCCTTTTGCCTCCTCAAGTCTCTTCTTGATCCCATCTAGGATTGTCCTGTTTGTGACTTCCGTTTTCCCATTAGCCTGAGGTCGGCCTGGGGTAGAGAAGAATTGTTTGATACTCACCCTTTCACAGTACTTCTGTAGAGATGTATTCTTGAATTGAGTCCCGTTATCCAAGATGAGGGTGTTTGGGAGACCATATCTACATATAATGTTTTTCCATATAAACTGGAAGGTCTTCTGCTCTGTGATCGTTATCATCGGCTCCGCCTCCACCCATTTTAAAAAATAGTCAATGGTCACGATGAGGAACCGATAGTTATTGATGGCCCTGGGTAAGGGTCCTATTAGGTCAATCCCCCGTACTGCAAATGGCCAAGGGGATGTAATGGAGGTAAGAGGCTGATGGGGTTGGTGAGGGATGGTGGAAAATCTCTGGCATTTATCACACTTTTTACATATGCCGCGGCGTCTTTCCCCAAGGTCGGCCACCAGTACCCTTGGGTGATCACCCTCTTCGCTAAGGATCTGCCCCCAATGTGGCTTGAGCACGATCTTTCGTGCACATCTCGCAAAATGGATGGGAATTCAGATGGGTGCACACACCTAAGTAAGGGGAGTAAAAATCCCTTTTTGTACAAGGTGTCCCCAATGACAGTGAACTTTGCCGCCCTGTATCTCAACTTCTTCCTTTCTTGCCTTGCTTTTGGCATCTCCCCCTCTTTACTGTATCTGATCAGAGGGTCCATCCACGAAGCTTCCTGAGAAATATTTAGGCAATTACTAAGTGTTCTCTCAGCGTCTTCAATAGTTGGCCGAAGCAAAATTTCCACTGGGACCGTCCTCCTGATGTCTGTCCTAGTTGTTGAGGCCAACCTAGCAAGGGCGTCAGCTCGACCATTATCGAGCCTAGGTATCCTCTTTAACCTTACTTCTCTGAAGCCCTTCAGTAACGACCTCACCTTCTCAAGGTACCTAGCCATCCTCTCGTCCTTGGCCTCGTAGGCTCCTAGTATCTGATTCACTACTAGCCTCGAATCACTATGAACCAAAATTTGGCCGACACTAAGAGATCTGGCCAAGGAGAGGCCGGCTATCAAGGCCTCATATTCGGCCTCGTTGTTGGAGGCCTTAAAGTTGAAACTCAGGGCGTACTCAATGTCTGTGCCGTCGGGTGCTGATACTATTAATCCAGCTCCACTTCCTCTTTCGAAAGAGGACCCGTCGACGAAGAGACTCCACACGGTATGTTCTTCTGAGAAACTTCCCTCGGTGAGTGACCCCTGTCTAAAGAGATGTCTTCCTTCTTCATTTTCAGCCACTTTCCTTCTAGCGGTGCTTGTCTCAGTCTTATCTGCAGGTGTGTCGGTGAGCTCACCTTGTTGGGTATCTATCTTCCCGAGGCTCTCACCCTCCTCTTCATCATCTTCCCAAGTAAACTCGACCACGAGGTCTGCCAATGCTTGACCCTTAATGTCCGTCCTAGGCTGATACACTATGTCAAACTCCCCCAGCTCTATATCCCAGGCCATTAACCTCCCTGATTTTTCAGGCTTGTGCCAAACCTGCCTAAGGGGAGAGTCAGTGAGGATGACCATTGTATGGGAATGGAAGTATGGCTTCATCTTTCTCGATGCATGGATCAAGGCATAGGCCAACTTTTCCATCCTTGGATATCTTTGCTCTGCCCCCTGGAGTGCCTTGCCGTTAAAATACACAAGCTTCTGTACTCCATCTTCGTCTCTCACAATGTCTGCACTGATGGCTGACTCTGAGACGGTGAGGTACACATAAAGTCGTTCACCCTACACGGGTCGTGACAACAGCAAGGGAGACCCCAGGTATGATTTTAACTCCTTGAAGGCCTCATCACACTCTTCACTCCATTCGAAGGCTTTTTTGAGAATTTTTAAGAATGGTAGACACCTGTTTGTGGCCCTAGACACGAACCTGTTCAAGGAAGCAACTCTACCTGTGAGTCTCTGAACGTCTTTAATGGACTTTGGGGTCTTCATCTCAACAAGGGCTTTTATCTTTTCAGGATTGGCCTCGATGCCTCTTTGGTTGACAATGAACCCCAAGAACTTCCCTGCTCCGACCCCGAAGACACACTTGGCCGGTTTAAGCTTCATTTGGTATTTGTCCATCGTATTAAAGGTCCTCTCCAGGTCTGCCACATGATCCTATGCCTTCAAACTCTTAATCAACATGTCATCTACATAGACCTCCATAGACTTCCCAATTTGGTCTTCGAATATTTTATTTACGAGGCGCTGGTACGTTGCTCCCGTATTTTTTAGGCCAAAGGGCATGACCCTATAACAGTATGTCCCCTTATCAGTAATGAAGGTTGTCTTCTCCGAGTCCTCAGGGTTCATAAAGATCTGTTTGTACCCTGAATAGGTATCCATAAAGCTCATGAGCTCATGGCCTGTGGTATCGTCTACCATCTGGTCAATGCGGGGGAGAGGGAAGCTGTCTTTGGGACAGTGCTTGTTGAGGTCGGTGAAGTCCACACATATTCTCCACTTCCCGTTGGCCTTTGGGACAATGACTGCATTGGACAACCAGTCAGGGTAGATGACCTCTCTGATAAACTCAGCATCTTCCAGCTTCTTGACCTCATACTTTTCTCGAGAATAAATTCTCCTCTTCTGTTTTATCGGCTTTGCTCCCTCTACCACATTGAGCTTGTGGCACATAATTTCAGGGTCGATCCCCAGCATATCTACATGACTCCACACAAAGACGCTTCGTCTTCTCCTCAACAGTTTAATGAGGTCTTCCTTGATATTGGGCTTCAGAGACTTGACAAATTGGACGGTTTTTTCCGGGTCATCCTCATCGAGGATGATGGATTCTACCTCTTCCGCGGCCTCTCCTTTCTTTAGCTTCGTCTCATCCCTGGGGTCTAGGGTATCAATATTGTAAGTGGTTATAGCCCTCTTGTGTGACTCTGTTTCTTCAGCGGAGTTGTAGTAACATTCTCGCGCTGTCGTCTGGTCTCCCTGAACTTCCCCCACCCGTAAGGGGTAGGAAATTTAATCATCTTATGGACCGTAGACGGCACAGCTTCAAACCCCTTGAGGGCCACACGCCCCAGTATGATGTTGTAGGCCGAAAACACATGTCCATCCATCACAAAGAAGCTGACCTTCTTGGTAAGCCATCTCGACCACTCGTCCCCCATCCTGACATCGTCCTCATACACTCCAAGGGGATGAGCCTTTTCCCCACTGAACCCAATCAATGGATGATGGTATGGGATGAGTCTAGCACGGCTGAGACCTAAGGCTTTGAAGCACGGCTAAAATATTACATCTGCAGAACTGCCCCCATCAACTAATATCCTCGGCACCTCACACCCATGCACCCTAGTTGTGATGACGAGTGGGTCGTCGTGTGGGGCTAGGAGGCCTTTAAAGTCCATTCTCGAGAACTCCACTATTAGAGTGTCCATATCGACCTTCTTCCTCTTTTCTGACTTGACCTCCAGAGAGGTTGAGTGTACCGTCTTCGTCACTGCCTTGGCCTCAGCCACATGGGCCTTCCTGTCAGCGACCTCAGACCCTCCTCCTGCTAGACCCCCGGAGATCATTCCCACTCCGAGCGAGATTATATTAAGCCTCTTAACAGGGCCTTGGTCGTCTCTCGGTGGGAGGTCAGGGTCGTCCTCATCATCAGAAGGATCGTCCCCTCTTTTTTGAGGACCTTCTCTACATGCATCGCCTCTCTTCTTTCTGGGGTCGTCCCCTCGGCCCCTCTTGAAGGCACCTTTATCGACGTACTTTCTGAGCTTCCCTTCTTTCAGCATCTTCTCAATCTCATCTTTCAGAGCAAAGCATTTGTCTGTTATGTGGCCGTGGTCTTGGTGAAATTCTCACCATAGGTTCTTGTTTCTCTTGTTGGGGGCTGCCCTTAACTTCTCAGGCCACTTCAGGGATCGATCACTCTTTATTTCATTGAGAATATGTTCACAGCTGACCGTTAGTGGGGTGTAACCAGCGAACTTGTCGTTCGTAGACCTCTTCTTCCCCTCTTTATTCTTCTTAGGGTATTTACCCCCACTAGCGCCTCCTTTTTCGTCTTCGTATTTTGCGGCCATCGCCTCTTCGGCGTTCATCACCTTTTCTGCTGTTGACAGTAATTCAGCCATCGTCCAAGGGGGGTCTTCAGCAAGCTTCCATAACAACTTCCCCTTTTGGAGTCCTCCAATCAGGGATGTCATAGCTATGCTCTCCTCATAGTCTTCCACCTCCAGCTTCTCTTTATTGAATCTGGCTATATAGTCCTTCAGACTCTCATTCTTCCCCTGCTTAACATAGAGCAGGTGGGTGGTCTTCTTCTGTGGCCTCATCCCAAAGCAAAAGTTGTGGATGAATCGGTCTGCCAACTGCTTAAAGTTTTCAATGGATGTTTTTGGGAAGAGACGTGTACCAAACATGTGCAGCCCCAGTCAAGGTACCAGAGAAGGCACGACACCTCATCTCATCTGAGATAGAGTATATGCTTGCTGCTAATTGATACATCTCAACATGGTGGACAGGGTTGGTTCTCCCGTCATATCTTGGGGTGGCCACAGGTGGCTTGAACTTTGATGGCGTAGGGAAGTTGACTATATTCGCCACAAAGGGTGAGCCTATGGTGTATCCCCTCTGAAGAGGGTCGCGGATTTTCAGTATATTGTTGATCTTATCCTCCAGTCGCTGGATCGAGTCATTCCAAGGCCTCGTAGGGTCGGATTGGCCAATGTTATCCCCTGCCGCTTCTTTGAGATGGACTGAGGGTTCTGCCGCGGCTGGCTTGTGTCGGTTGTTTACCTCCCCCTGACCGTCATACTGCCCTTGGGGTCAGGCACGATGGGGTCGGCCATCAGCCGCCTCCCTTCTGGACCTCGCATCACTCCTTGATCTAGACAATTTTCCCCTCAGGTCATTCACTGGGCCCAGCCTCTCAAAGGCCGATCCCCTGCTCAGGCGATCGAAAGCAGAGCATCTCGGGCGATCATCAGGATTTTGCCTTCCACACTTCCCTCTACTGTCCTAGAGTGGTCGTACGGTATTGTTGGAGACCTCATATGGCTCCCATCATTCTATGGGGGCTTCCTCCCCCTCCAGATAATCATACCTGTCTTCAGGGCTAGGGTTTCCTTGCCTTCCTAGGCGTAGACACCGGGGGTCAGCAACATCCCTACGCCGCTGAGGGGGTGGCAGGTCTTTGCATGGTGCCTGGGGTGGTCCCCTGGCCTCATGTTGTCCTGGAGCTGCTGCCGGAGTAATCATCTCGGGCGAGACCACTGGTGGTCTTAGTATGTTCTGGCTCAGAGCTGTGAACTGCTCCTACATGATCCGCTGGCTCGTTGCCAGAGACTTCAAGGCTGCCGCCACATCAGCCATCTCAGACTGAGGTGGTGGCTGACTGGAACTGGGTCCTACTCCACTATCCGGTGGAGGGAGTGGCGGTGGTGGCATCTCAGGTCCCATGTGTTTGAGCTATAAATAGCTAAACTGGAAAAAATACTGGTGAGCTTGAGAACCTTAGTGGGTCTCTTTCAATGGTGAAACATCTCCTCTCAGGGGGAGAACTGGCTCACCATCAGAGTGCCCAGTGAGGTCAAGATGTATTCAAGGAAGAGACGTCTTCTCGTTCCCACAGACGACGCCAAACTGATGATGCTGAGATTCAACACCACCAGGTAAGTGATGATGAGATCAAACAGTAGTAACCATGGCAGCCATTAAGATGTAAGTGTATAAGTGTGTAGAAGGAGGTGAGTATAAGAGGAATAAGACAATGATGTATAGTGGTTCAGCCAATTAGGCCTACATCCACTGTGAGTGTGTGATCCACTAAGTATGGGCACTAATGGCCTTGGATACAATGCACATAAGCTCACTTTCCCTCTCTACTGTGTGTACAAGCAGAGTTTTTTCTAGGGTTATAATTAACGATCTGTCAATCCCCCGTAGGGTTGTAGGTGACAAGTATATATAGGTCTTGGGGGGTGTAGTATACCCCCCAAGTATGCATGGTGCATGTGAATGATGATTTAGCCAATCTCCTGCTAACACCTGTAGATGCCAAATGATGACATAATATTCCCTCACGTGAGGGGGTGATTCGGTTGTAACGATCTTCCATGTGTCCTGTGAGCCTCAAGCGCACTGTTCCACGCGTCTCCCAAACCACGCGCTGTGATGACGTCACCCTCGGCCTGTAACACGAGGCCGAGGGAAAAGTTTCTTCTGATAGTGAGTCAGGCCCAATTTAGGCCTCGTACTATCGGCCCCTCGGAGGGTCGTCTGGAGCCTGATGAAGGGTCGGCCCCTTGAAGGGTCGTTTGGATCCTGATGAAGGGTCGTCCCCTTGAAGGGTCGTTCGGGCCCGATGAAAGGTCGGCCCCTTAGAGAGTCGTATGGGCCTGATGAAGGGTCATCCCCTCGAAGGGTCGTCTGGAGCCTGATGAAGGGTCGGCCCCTTGAAGGGTCGTCCGGGCCTGATGAAGGGTCGATCCCTTGGAGGGTCGTCCGGGCTTGATGAAGGGTCGGCCCCTGAGGGGTCGTGTGGAGCCTGATGATGAGGTCACCCTGACCCCATCCAGGTACAGGGTGTCCTCGGCCTAACCGTGTGTATATATGGTGTTGATGTAAAAAACTAAATTACTCTAATTATTTAATCACAGATAAATAAATAAGACAAAAGATTTTAAAGTGGTTCAGCCTTATATGAATGGCCTACGTCCACTGTTATGTTATTGCTGAGTGTTTGAGAATTCTCGATTACAAGTGTTATCAAGAAATTCCGGTCCCTTTGAATGAGGGTGACACAAGGTATTCATAGACCTTAGGCTGTACATGAAAGGGTGTTACATTAAATGATACACATATGAAAGGGTAATTCATTTAATGTTCTTCAAACGTGCGCGTCAAGATGATAAGCATTCAATGAATAGTTGAACTGTTGATTATCTGGCAATTAATGCTGTGGTCGAGGTGCAGCTCGAACCGCCTTAGTTGCTCGTCGTCCAAGGGTTCCTCGGAGCATTGGAGTTCCTCGGAAGATAAGAGTTCCTCGGAGGGTTGGTGTTCCTCGGAGTATACTTGTTGCTCGGAGTGAGTATATTGGTCGGGGAAACAATCTTCCTCGTTGCTATTGTTCCATGTAGATTGACACGTGTCTTCTTATTATTCGTCCACATCAGCATACTAATTTTGGTGTCAACAGAATCCCCCAATGTTTCATATTTCGAACTTTGAGGAGTATGGAACATTCTTTCTCGGTATATGGCGATATTAAATGACCTTCCTGGGTTTTAGGAGCCTTTTCTTTGTATTTAAATTTCCTTCCAAATTCGCAGAATCCGCCTTTTTGCATTTTTATAGGCGCTTCGATCTTCGTGCCCTTTTTGTCCTTTTAGCCTTCGGTAGCGTAATATTTCCTTTTTGTAATGATTTCTTTCGTCGTTTCCCAAGGCAAGGTATTTAAACTTCAGAGGCAATCCCATCGTCTTCTACCTTTTCAATTTCTACTTTCGAGTTTTCTAAATCTTTTCTCTCTCTTGTGCGTTCATTTCCTCCTTCGTTTGTTTGTCAACAGATATCCTTTTTTCCTCTAAGATTTTCTTCCTTCTTCTTCATTTATTTTTATTCACCATGGTTTATATTATCGAATCTCTTGAGAAGTTCCGCTCTGACTTCTCTATTCCTTCTTGGGTAACTTTGGAGGTTCTTTCTGAGCCTTCAAGTTATTTTGATTTGGCTGAGGGACACTGGTTCCCTAGCCTATTTATTGCTGAATGTGGATTTTCTTTTCCACCAAATCCGTTGTGTTTAGAGTTCTGTCAGTACTTCGATGTTGTCCCTGTAAAAATAGCCCCCAACACATGGAGAATAGTTAATGGGGTATATAGGTTAAATCAAACTCATGGAACTCGTATAGGAATTCCTGAGATTATGTACTGTTATAGATGGGCTGTTTTAGACAATGTTTTTTATTTAAAAACTAGGTTTTTGAATAGGGCTTTAGTAGTCAACCTCCCTGATGCCAACAGGGATTATTTTGAACACGGGGTAGTTATAAAAAATTGGCAACATGCCCCTTTGGTTGGAGATGCAGTATATGAGGGTCCCAGATGCCCCCCATATGGCATTGGGATAGGTCGTTTTCATCTTATTTTGTTTTTGAAATTATGATTTCACTGTATTTGATAAAATGTATGACTGATATTTCAATATGTTCTTATTTGCAGTTGACAGCAAGAGAAAAACTCCAAAAGAGTCAGAAGTTAATATAAAGCAATTGAAACATATCTAGAGTTTGCATCCGAGAGTTGCAGACGAGCACATCAGGTCTGCTTCAGATTTGTTGCAGTACAGGAGCTACACAATCTGTTGATGTAAAAAACTAGATTACTCTAATTATTTAATCACAGATAAATAAATAAGATAAAAGATTTTAAAGTGGTTCAGCCTTATATGAATGGCCTACGTCCACTGTTATGTTATTGCTGAGTGTTTGAGAATTCTCGATTACAAGTGTTATCAAGAAATTCCGGTCCCTTTGAATGAGGGTGACACAAGGTATTTATAGCCCTTAGGCTGTACATGAAAGGGTGTTACATTAAATGATACACATATGAAAGGGTAATTCATTTAATGTTCTTCAAACGTGCGCGTCAAGATGATAAGCATTCAATGAATAGTTGAACTGTTGATTATCTGGCAATTAATGTTGTGGTCGAGGTGCAGCTCGAACCGCCTTAGTTGCTCGTCGTCCAAGGGTTCCTCGGAGCATTGGAGTTCCTCGGAAGATAAGAGTTCCTCGGAGGGTTGGTGTTCCTCGGAGTATACTTGTTGCTCGGAGTGAGTATGTTGGTCGGGGAAACAATCTTCCTCATTGATATTGTGCCACGTAGATTGACACGTGTCTTCTTATTATTCATCCACATCAGCATACTAATTTTGGTGTCAACAGAAGCCCCCAATGTTTCATATTTCGAACTTTGAGGAGTATGGAACATTCTTTCTCGGTATATGGCGATATTAAATGACCTTCCTGGGTTTTAGGAGCCTTTTCTTCGTATTTAAATTTCCTTCCAAATTCGCAGAATCCGCCTTTTTGCATTTTTATAGGCGCTTCGATCTTCGTGCCCTTTTTTGTCCTTTTAGCCGCCGGTAGCGTAATATTTCCTTTTTGTAATGATTTCTTTCGCCGTTTCCTAAGGCAAGGTATTTAAACTTCAGAGGCAATCCCATCGTCTTCTACCTTTTCAATTTCTGCTTTCGAGTTTTCTAAAGCTTTTCTCTCTCTTGTGCGTTCATTTCCTCCTTAGTTTGTTTGTCAACAGATCTCCTTTTTTTCCTGTAAGATTTTCTTCCTTCTTCTTCATTTATTTTTATTCACCATGATTTATATTATCGAATCTCTTGAGAAGTTCCGCTCGGACTTCTCTATTCCTTCTTGGGTAACTTTGGAGGTTCTTTCTGAGCCTTCAAGTTATTTTGATTTGGCTGAGGGACACTGGTTCCCTAGCCTATTTATTACTGAATGTGGATTTTCTTTTCCACCAAATCCGTTGTGTTTAGAGTTCTATCAGTACTTCGATGTTGTCCTTGCAAAAATAGCCCCCAACACATGGAGAATAGTTAATGGGGTATATAGGTTAAATCAAACTCATGGAACTCGTATAGGAATTCCTGAGATTATGTACTGTTATAGATGGGCTGTTTTAGACAATGTTTTTTATTTAAAAACTAGGTTTTTGAATAGGGCTTTAGTAGTCAACCTCCCTGATGCCAACAGGGATTATTTTGAACACGGGGTAGTTATAAAAAATTGGCAACATGCCCCTTTGGTTGGAGATGCAGTATATGAGGGTCCCAGATGCCCCCCATATGGCAATGGGATAGGTCGTTTTCATCTTATTTTGTTTTTGAAATTATGATTTCACTGTATTTGATAAAATGTATGACTGATATTTCAATATGTTCTTATTTGCAGTTGACAGCAAGAGAAAAACTCCAAAAGAGTCAGAAGTTAATATAAAGCAATTGAAACATATCTGAAGTTTGCATCAGAGAGTTACAGACGAGCACATCAGGTCTGCTTCATATTTATTACAGTACAGGAGCTACACATCATCCTTTACTGCTCGTCCCGTGGTCAGCATTAGTGACCCATTGCCAGCTTCCGAGGAATCTTCAACAGAATCTCATATTCCTCTAAGTCAGAAGATGGTCAAGAGAAGAGTTCCTGCTATCTTCGAGGAGACTTCCTCTGCCATGGATGGAAAGAGGAACAAGGCTGAAGTCCCAAAGGGGACCAAGAAAATTGATGATGTTCCTTCTGTTGCTGTTCAGAAGGCTGCCGAGAAGCCTCCAATGGCTCCGAGCAAGAGAAGTACTTCTGTGGAAGTGGTCACTATTTCCCCCACCAAAGGTTCTTTGGCTGAAACTGTTGAAGTTCCACTGAGGAGATTGAAGAAATCCTCCTCGGTTAGTTTTTCTGAAGCCATTCCCCAGCTCCAAACTAGTGGAGCTGGTGTTCCAACCATCATTCCCCCGAGCTCTGCAATGAGCTCGGTAAAGACTTGGATTATTCCTGAAGTCCAAGGCATCGAGGAAAACATGCCTAGGGATATGCTGACATCCCTAGCTACTCGTCACATTGCTTCAGTAAGTTTCTTTTTATCTTGAATTTTTCCTTCTATCAATATATGTATCTCGGCACTAACTCATCACTACCTTCTTTTTTCAGCTGGTGAGTTTTTTTAACACCATTGTGAAGAAAGATGATGCGCTCAAGGCTTCAAGCTCCTCGTCTGGAGTAGAGGATGCATTCCAGGGTTTGGCCCAATCTCTGAAGGAATCCCGTCAGAAGTACGACGAGGATAAAGGTGAATGGGAGAAGAAATTGGCTGCATCTGAAGCAGATAAGGTGCAGTTGGGAAACAAAGTGAAGGACTTGGAGAGGGAGAACAAGAAATACTCCGAGAATCTCACTACTTTCGGGGAGCTTGAAAATAAGCTGAAATCAGCTGAGGAAGAGCTGACACTTCTGCGCGAAGCAAATCGTCAGAAGGAGGAGTTGGAGGCCAAGCTGAAAGCCTCCGAGGACCTTCTATCCGAGAAGCTCTCCTCGGAGAAGATGAAGAGAAAAACAGCTGTGAAAAAATCCTTTCGAACTGGTTGGGATAAAGGATGGGATAGGGGGTAGCAGCGATGATGACCCAGGTCAACTATGGGAGTTTGAAATACTTTCGAGATGGTTGGGTTGCTGCCTTGCAGGAATTGAAGGTGAGCGAGGACTCCGAGCTATTTCAATAACATCTCCCTGGTCATCCTCCAGTTATTGAAGACGAAGATGAAGACGAAGCTGCATCTGAAGAATCTTCAATGATTGTGGGTGATCAAATCCTTGCTCCTCAACCCAACCAGACATCTGCTGAGGAGATTTCTTCTTTACCTGCTCCTCTTGAACAAATCCCAACTCCAGCCGATCAAATCAGTGTTCCCACCGAGCAACCAAGCTCCTCGTCCCAGCCTCCCGAGAAAGTCTTGGGAGACAAGGAAAAGGTGTGAAGTTGTTCGGTACTATCTTTCTGTTTTTCTCCTTACTTGTACTTTGTATCTCAGATCTTTGTAACTTTTTCCTTATGATCTAATAAAATTTGAGTTCTTTCTTTCCATATGATTGTCTCTTCTTTATCTGCACTCTGTCTTGATCTTCTTTTTCTTTCTCTGTTAGTTTCTGGCCAGGATGGATCTTTTGTCTGCTAACGACACAAAGTTGATGCAGCAATGCCATGAGTATTATAAAGCTGGTCACACAGACCTCAGTACATCCGAAATTGCCGATATCCTTGGTCATGGTGCTTCAGAGCAAGCAATCGAAGCTTATCGGTACCTGAAGGACTTACTTGATAGAGCAGTGGCCAATAACGTGGCCTACTATGATATGATCGAGGAGCTTCAATATACTCTAGAAGATCTCAAGGATCAGTATAGGGAGTCAAATGCCTTGTTACATGAGGGGTATGAAAAGAAATATCAACAGCTTTCTGCCGAGAAGGGCTATGACAAACTCATTGCTGGGTATGATGTCAGGGAGAGGACCCTAAAAGGTAAAGTTGAGGCCTGCAGACAGATCGCCGAGCTGCTGGAACAAGAGAACAACAATTTATAGAAAGAATTGGCACTGTATAAGTCTGCAGCTTCATCTTCCACTGCCTTGGTACCAGTCTCCGACGAAGGGTTCTCATTCTTAGAGGTTGAGAATGCCAAATTAAGGCAAGAATTGGATACTTTAAGAAGGTCTGGTATTTCTGCTACTGCTCGGGGACGAGGAAGAGGTTCTCGTGGGCGAGGAAGAGCTGCCCAGGATGTTAACGAGGAACGAAGTACTCCAGTTGCTCGGGGTCGATCAAGAACTCCTCGTAGTATTGAAGAAGCTCGTACTCTGTCAACATTGGAAACTCAAGCGTACCAGTTGAACGCAAAAGATCGGGCTTTGTCTGAAATGTCCAAGAAAATCCTAACTTTGGGAGATCAACTTACCGCGACGAAGTCTGCTTTGAATAATAAGGATGTTTTTGCCAGGAACCTTCATGAGCAGTTAGAAAGATTAACTTTCCAATTCCATAAACAATCTCGCGAATTCTGGAATGCAGGCTATAATGAGGCCCTTTTTCACTTGGATGCTCGCATTGAAAATGCCAATAATGAAGGTTATAAACAGGGATGGTTGAACGCCCTGGGTGTGCTAAAGCTCGAACAGGGGCACTACCTGTGGGATAATCATACTCCTGGGCTACTAGACTTGCCTGTACCACCCTATAAATTGGACATGGAATGGATCCCAGCCCGTGCCATTCCTCGGAGCTTAATTTCAAAATATCTTGGTGACTATAATCTTCATTCTCAAATTGAAGTATCCCGTCCCGAGCATCTCTTGGATACTCCTTCAGTAATGAATGTCAGAATGTTGAAGGACTTGAATTTTATCAATTCTCCTGAGACATTAAATGATCCTCCTGCTGGCGAGGAACCTGTTTCCAAAGCTGAAGGAAAGAAACCAATAGAATAGGGATTTCAATGTAATAGTTAGTATACATGTAATTTGTAATTCGTTTTGATTTTTAATGAAAGACTTTCATTTTCTGTTTGCAAATCTGTATTGCTATTGTTTTGTACTTGTCTAACATTTTTATATTTGTGATTGCATAACAATACTTTGTGGTTCATCGACCAATCTAGTAATAAAAGGTTACAAGTATAAAAAATGTTACTCGATCACTTAATAATAAAGTAATAAGTATGAAAATGTTTAAAATTTTTCCAACCAACCAAGGTTGTTAAATTGTGCTCGTCGACCAATTATAATTAGTGAGAGTTTTTATCCCCGACTAACCATACTTGGTAATTTTTTTCATAAAATGTGTCCGACCAACCAAGGTCGATAATTTTATCCTCGTCGACCAACTACAGTTAGTGGATTTTTATCCCCGACCAACCATACTTGGTTCAGCTTGGAATATTTTGTATTTTTCTGGAACAGTTTTACCTTCCGACCAACATAAGTTGGCGTATTTTGTTTCTTAACCAGTCGAAATTGGCATTTTTAAGAATGTTGTTCTTGCCCTTTTACCAACCGGAGTTGGTCATGGGTTTGAACTATCATGTCCACTAACTATTTTACCAACCGAAGTTGATCACATTAGTGTATGCCTCCTATCCAAAGGAGTATAGTTTGTTCTCGCTATTTTACCAACCGAAGTTGATCACACTCGAACTATCATATCCACTAGTTATTTTATCAACCGGAGTTGATCAAGCTAGTGTATGCCTCCTAACCAAAGGAGTATAGTTTGTTCTTGCCCTTTTACCAACCGGAGTTGGTCGTGGGTCTGAACTATCTACAAGTTATTTCACCAACCGGAGTTGGTCACGCTAGTGTATGCCTCCTAACCAAAGGAGTATATTTTGTTCTCGTTATTTTACCAACCGAAGTTGATCACGCTCGAACTATCATTGTCCACTAGTTATTTTACCAACCGGAGTTGATCACGCTAGTGTATGCCTCCTAACCAAAGGAGTATAGTTTGTTCTCGCCCTTTTACCAACCGAATTGGTCGTGGGTCTGAACTATCTACTAGTTATTTTACCAACCGGAGTTGGTCACGCTAGTGTATGCCTCCTAACCAAAGGAGTATAGTTTGTTCTCGCTATTTTACCAACCGAAGTTGATCACGCTCGAACTATCAGTGTCCACTAGTTATTTTACCAACCGGAGTTGATCACGCTAGTGTATGCCTCCTAACCAAAGGAGTATAGTTTGTTCTCGCCCTTTTACCAACTGGAGTTGGTCGTGGGTCTGAACTATCGTCTTCTTTTTGCTTTCGAGCAGCGTAGTGTGCAACACTAGTATTCCTCGAAAAACTTTCAATAAAAGGAGAGAAGATGGTGAAACATCATCGTTTTATTCATATTGATAGAACTGCTTTACATTTTACATCACTGATAATACTTGCGAAGGTGTTCAGCATTCCAAGCATTCTTGAATTCCTCTCCTTCTAGAGTTGCTATTCGGTAAGTTCCTGGTCGAACAACTTCTGTAACTCGGTAAGGTCCATGCCAATTTGCTTCCAATTTATTGTGCTTCTGAATGACTTTCTTTAGCACGTAATCTCCTTCCTTTAAATCGCATTTCTTCACCCTCTTGTTGTAGAACAAAGCTGTTCGTTGTTGATATGCAGCATTCCTAATGGCTGCTTCTTCTCTAACCTCCTCGAGCATGTTCAAATCTAATCTTCTCATCAAATCACTGACTGGGGAATTGAAATTCAGCACTCTGTGTGTTGGTAGACCCTACTCGGCAGGTATTACAGCCTCACTTCCAAATGCCAGCATATATGGGGACTCTCCAGTTGCTGCTCGGGGAGTTATTCGGTAAGCCCACAATACTGACTGTAGCTCATTAATCCAATTTTCTTTAGCCTCATTTAACCTCTTCTTCAAACCATTCAATAATGTTATGTTCGTCACTTCAGTCTGTCCATTGCTTTGAGGATGGCCTGGTGCTGAATGAACCTTCAAAATGTTTGACTGATGACAATAGGCGGCAAACTCCTCGTTATCGAATTGTGTTCCATGGTCTGTGACACGACTCAGAATGTGTCTCTAAGGTGTGTACTCTCTAGGCTCAAGTGCAAGCCTGTCGTTCAAGTAATAATCCGACAAGTCGGGTATCGATCCTCAGGGAAAAAGGACAACGGAGTTGTGACGACGGGATAAGAAAGAGGAATCCTAACGTTGACTCTAAGAAGAAAAGAAAAAAATTGATTTTGGGTTTTTGGGATTGATTAAACTAAATGCAATTATGAAACTATGATAAAATATGCAACTAACTAAATTATCTAGATTAAGAATGAAGGATTGAATTGAAACTTTTAACTAAATGATGAGAAAATAGGATGGGAATACAATCCCCCAACCCTAGTGTAGTGTAGTGATAACGTTGATCATAAATTTATCCGATTAATTCAAACCCGGAATTTAGTACTCCCAAGCATTATGTATACGAGGTTCAAGCCCGCGTCATACCTAATCTGAGGATGAGTAAATCGGTATCGCGGTAATTACATTCAAATTGTACTCTAAATCATCACGAGTACCCAGAGGCAAACGAGATATAAAGATCTACAATTCTTAAGAAATTACGCGATACGATTTAAATTAATCATTAAATTCAGCGGATCGACGTTATACACACGCACTAACACATCAGGTTGGGTTCATGCATCCCAACCTTGAAAAACCTAGCCGGACATGTTAAATGGACTAATGCATGAAATAATAACGTTGCATGTGTATGAGTTCATGATAAAACTAAATCTAAACATGTAAATACGTATTATGAATGCGAAAACAAGTTGAATCTAATGGGAAAACAAAGCATGCAAGAACAATAATAAGAAACAAGAATTTTGAATTAAAACTAGAAAAGTAAACCCGAAACAATGAATTCTTGAAGTAATTTTATCCCTTGATGTTCCTAGATGTTCCTCCCCTTTCTTTCTATCAAAAACTCTCTAAAAATAGCCCTAAAGGCTGCTCCTAGGTTAATGCCTTCGTTCCCCACAAGTTTGGAGTCTTTTAAACCTATTAGGAGACTTGGAGACCAATCCAAATGAAAGACAAAATTCGCGTGTCAGGTACAGCGAACCGGTTCGCAGGTACAGCGAACCGGTTCGCATGTACCAGCCTGGTCTTGCTCTCAACATTTAGATTTTTTTCTGGTTTTTCTCTTCTTTTCTTGGATTTTTCTTCAACTTCAACTGAGCATAACTTTTCAACCGTAGCTCGGATTTGGGTGCCGTTTCTTCCAGTGTTCTCGTTGTTCCGAGATCTTCAACTTTCCAGAAGGCCCCACCTCCAGAATCGGGCTGTAAAATTACGAAAATGCCCTTGAACTTGCCTTCCTAGCCTTTCTTCTATGATTTTTCCGCAACTTCAAGGGGTCATAACTCTTTCATCGTAGCTCGGATTGAGGTGCCGTTTTTTATGGTGTTCTTGTAATTGAAAGATCTTCAACTTTCTAGTTGGACCCACTTCCGGACTAAGGCTAAAAAATTACGAAAATGCCCTTGAACTTGCCTTCTTAGCTTTTCTTGCACTGTCTTGCTTCCTCTTTTGCACTGCTTGCATAATTAACCTGTAAAACCAATAAGAGAAACACGAAACACGCAATACTCGCCAAGAAGGTTAGAAGCATAAAAGTGAATCAAATCCATATATGTTACATCATTCGGGTTCACAAAAGTACTGAAATTAGGGGGATAAATATACAATATTTATGCCCAATCAAACCCCCCTAACTTAGAACTTTGCGCATCCCGAGCAATGTAAAAGAATGAGAGTAAGAGTTAAGGACACTTCAAGGACTTTATTGGGATAGAATACCACTTTCGCGGGCAAGCGATTGCATTTAGCGTATGCAACAAACCTTTAAACCTCTAGGTTACCCTAGTAGGACGAGTTGTGTCTCGTGAGGGTTTGCAGTGAATATACCCACAAAATTCGACTCAAAGAAAATTCAAAATATGCAAAAATTGTACAATTCAAACTTTTCCATAAAATAGTCATCATCAAGTCATATTTACAAGTCTCAAACCGTAGTGTGTGTGTGCGAAGCCGGAAATATAACCGCCAATTTCCATCGATTGATCATTACGTTACTTATCCGAAAATTCGTTTTGATTTCAATTTCTCACGGAATGCACTCACAAACGAATCTCTCGGATTATGGCTATTCTCTCGGCATGCGTGATATAAGGAGTAAATGTAATGGAAGCAAATACACGCATGCAATTAGAAAGACGGAAATTTTTTTTTTGGTGAAAGGATCTCTTCAACGGATTACGGTTTTAAAAACAGGAGCATCGCCTCTATTTCGCGCATTTAACCTCTTATATTATCTTTTGGTGTCTTAGCTCTCCACGCGGTAATCAATTTCGCAATTTGGACTCGGTTAGGACTTTTTCGGGGTTTTAGGGTGTATAGGGTAAAATGAAGGAGGTATGGAAGGTTGGAATTGGAAAAGTCATTCGTGATGTCCGTTTGTGCATTTTCCGGGCTATTGCTCATTTTTTTCTTCTTTTTCTATTTTTTTTTTCTTTTCTTTTTTTCTTTGTTGCTATTTTTGTTGAGCATTCTTCTATTTTTTTTTTCTTGCCCCCTTTTTGTTGCACTTTTCGGACTTAAATTCTGATTTTTTTGTTTTTTCATTTTTCGCAATTCCGGGCTATTTTGGGTTTTTCGGGTTGTCAAACGAAAGGGAAAATTATTTGGCTCAATTTGGGTTACAAAAGGGATAATTTTTCGCTACTTTTTCTGGCCAATATTTTTGGGTGACAAACGAGGGCCTACTTCATTGTCCAAAATACCAATTGCGTTACCATATGCGTTTCGAGATGAATTTAAGTTTAGAGACTAATTTGGCACGATTTTCAAGGCAACATTGCACACATTTTTCAAAACCGATCAAAATGAGAGAATTAAGATCCTTGACAACTTGCTACGCGCTAAAAAGAACTTTGAGTTAACAATTAACTCGGATTGATTTAAAAACTCGCAAAAAGTGATAGGCTCGAATCTCACCGGGTTTGTTAATCTCCACATTTATTCGTTAAGTCGTCAATTTTCGCACAATTTCCATCTTTAGTCAATTTCGGCTTTGTGTATGTTGGATGTTTACAATTTGAGACTCCAATTTGACTTTTAATGATATTTTTTGAAAAATTTGAATTCTAATTTTTATTTATTTTGAACAAAAATATTTTTGGATTTTTCAAATTTTTATGATTTTTTTTGGAAATTTTTGGGCATTTTTGAAAATTTGTGAAGTTTTAGAAATACGCACTTGTGACCCCCCCTGACTTAGACTTTTGCATTGTCCTCAAGCAAAAAGGACGAAAATCTAACTCAAGGCGAATGAAAAGTGCGGAAAAATAAAACAAACAAAGATAAAAAATGCAACAAGACACTATATGACACTCATTCATGACTCAAAAATACAACAACAATCACCCCATACGCGTCGGGGGTGCGACGACCTCTCATCTCTCCATAAACTCACCCGACCCCACTTATGGGGGTTGATGCTCTCCTTGTCACTCCCGTCCTAGGATCATATTCCAATAATCGAAACAAGTTGGGACCTCGCCCATAGATAAAGGATAGACCGGGAGACTCGTCGTGACTAATTGGAAAGGGATCCTCGTGATGCTGACTCAAAGCATGGTCAACGTGTACTGACTCGGAGGAGACACCTAGGTTTCTTTCAATTTTTAAGACGCATGGGTCGGGCTCTAAGTCGGATGAACCACAACTTTTCTCCTCACTCGCCTTCGGGGCCTCTAGTGTTGTGGGTGGATTGTCACAACGAAGGAATTCATCAATTTTTGCTTTTAATTCACCGTCGTCTAAGTGACTACATGAATCCAGTAGGGATTGGCCTTCAATAGTAATACTTTCATCCACCTTCCCGAATTCTCTTTCAAAATCTTCCATGCTCATGTTGCCTAGTTCTCCCTCTCTAGTAGTGCCTACATCCTCTCTTACTTGCTCGATCTCCAACTCCACTAGTTTTCTCTCTTCTACCCCCTCTCTCTCTCTTTCAATTGCGGTCACAACACACCTCTCCCCCTCTTTGCTCTCATCGTCACATCTACCACTATTACCTGATGAAATAGGGCACACCCCTAACGGCTCTCTCTTGTGGGACCTCTCATTCTCATGGCTCGACACTAAGCAGGACCCCGAAGCATCTCCACAATAATTCTCCTCGTTGTATTCCTCTACGATCTCCTCTATGAAGCTCACTGCGTGAAGGTCATCTTCTTCTCCCGTATGTTGGGCGACATGGAAGATGTTGGTCTCTAAAGTCATGTTCCCAAAAGTGAGTTGCATTCGCCCATTCCTAGTGTTGATGATTGCGTTAGCCGTAGCTAAGAACGGGCGCCCAAGGATGATAGGAACATGGTTGCTTGAGGTGAAGGAGGGCTCCGTGTCCCAAATGACAAAATCTACCGGAAAGTAGAAGGTGTCAACTTGAACGATCACGTCCTCAATTATGCCTCGTGGAATCTTCACGGTTCGATCCGCTAGTTGGAGAGTGACCTTTGTGGGCTTGAGATCGCCCAAGTCAAGTTGCCTATAAATGGAGTAAGGAAGTATGTTTACACTTGCTCCCAAGTCAAGTAAGGCTTTCTCAATTTTATTATCTCCAATGATGCATGATATGGTGGGTGCACCGGGATCTTTGAATTTAGGCGGGAGATCATTTAGTAGAATGGAACTCACGTTCTGAGCTAGAAAGACATTCTTTTTAACCTTCATCTTCCTTTTTACCGTCAACAAATCTTTGATAACTTTGCCGTAGGCTGGAATTTGCTTGATGGCATCAAGGAAGGGCAAGTTTAGCTTCACTTGCTTAAGTACTTCTAGCACTTCATCACGTGGGCATCCTTTCTGTGAAGGAATCAATCTTTGAGGAAATGGTGCCGCGGTGGGTGGTTTCACTACTACCTCGGCCTCACTAGTGTCATCTTTATCACCTTCATTCAAGGGGACATCTTCGGCCTCTTTCGTGCCGGGTGAAATCTCCTTGTCTTTAAGTACGTCTCGTGGGGGAGGTGACAAGTCAACTACCCTCCCACTACGTAGAGTGGTGATTGCGCTACATTGCTCAAGATGGTCGTGGGGTGTTGAGCTAACACTAGTTTGACCTTGGAGAGGTCTTTGGCCCTGGGCAGGAAACTTTCCCTTCTCCTGAACACTCAACGAGGATTGTATCTTAGACAGATTTGCATTTAGGTCGCCAATGAGACGATCATACTTGGCATTGGTTGCGGCCTGGCTTGCGATGAATTGATTCACAGTATCCTCGAGAGTTCTCCGCTGTGGCGGGATATAATTTCCGTGAGGTGGTGGTGCTTGCACATGTCCTTGCATATGTGGAGCTTGTTGGAATTGGTGCGGAGGAGGAGGGGCAACATGCGAAGGAGGGTTCATTGCGGCGTGTTGTTGCCCGTAGCTAAAACCGGGATGGCTTTTCCACGAAGGGTTGTATGAATTCCCATGCGGGGCAGCGAAATTACCCTTGAAACCTCCTATACTACTAACTTGCTCTTGAAGCATTCCTTTGTAGGCGGGTATCGTCGGGCATTCCTCAGTTGAATGTCCCGCCTCACAAATTGCACACACTTTCTCGACGGGATTTTTGATAGATCCAACTACCTCACATAAATCTCGAAATCCTTTCTCAAGGGTGTCCAATCGACTGTCCGTCATAGAATGCTTATCTACGTGGAATAGGCCGGACGCCGATGGAGCAGTGGTGGGTTGTCGATTTTGATTTTGAGCGCTCGGGTCAGAGGTATCCCAAGATTGGGTAGTCTCGGCGACATACCTCATGTGAAGATCAGCGTCATGGGCATCTAGATCGACAAATGGACCACTTCCCATGGTTTCAACAAGCTGTTTAGAATTAAGATTTAACCCATTATAGATAAAGGAGATGATTTGCGATGGATCAAATCCATGATGGGGGCACGAAGCCACTAACTCGTTGAAACGTTCATAACATCGATGGAATGGCTCATTTTCTTGTTGCCTGAATGCTTGAATTTGAGCCTTTATAGAGATTGTTCGATGTGTTGGGAAGAATTTCTTGAGAAATTTAGACTGTAGCTCATTCCAGGATGGAATCGAGCTTGGAGGTAAAGACCATAGCCAAGCTTTAGCTTTATCTTTAAGCGAGAAGGGGAAGAGTTTGAGGCGGATCACCTCTTGTGTGCAGGTTTGATCGTTGAGAGTATCACACACGTCCTCAAATTCCCTTATGTGGAGGTATGGCTTTTCAGAATCCATACCGTGATAATGTGGTAATGTCTGGATCATCCCATTTTTGAAACGAAACTGCCCGGCATTATACGGGAGTATAATGCATCCCGGAGTGACAGTGCGCTCGGGATATAAGAATTCTCTCAACGGGCGGTACGGGGGCTCGTCCTCACCGGTAGGTGCATTACTGTGCTGCGACATCTCTCTTTCACTTGACGATTCGGTTCTCTCACTAGGTGTGCACGACGTGTGTCCTACGAAGGAGAAGGGAGTGTTGCTAGAGATTGAGTGTGACGGTGTGGGAGGTGGGATCCAGAATTGTGGGGCTTGTGGAGTGTGGGGACTATCAGGATTATACTCAACAAGTGGATTTTCGTGAATGCTGGTTGGAGTATTATGGGGTGTGGGAGTGGTTTCAGAATTTTGCATTAAGCTCAGGAGAGATGATGATTGTGAATCTTTTTGAAGTTTTATTTTTTTATTTTTTAATTTTTTTGGAATTTTTAGAATTTTTGGTCAAAGTTTTGGATTAACTCGATCTAATCCTAAGTTTACCTAATTCCCCGGCAACGGCGCCAAAAACTTGACACGACTCAGAATGTGTCTCTAAGGTGTGTACTCTCTAGGCTCAAGTGCAAGCCTGTCGTTCAAGTAATAATCCGACAAGTCGGGTATCGATCCTCAGGGAAAAAGGACAACGGAGTTGTGACGACGGGATAAGAAAGAGGAATCCTAACGTTGACTCTAAGAAGAAAAGAAAAAAATTGATTTTGGGTTTTTGGGATTGATTAAACTAAATGCAATTATGAAACTATGATAAAATATGCAACTAACTAAATTATCTAGATTAAGAATGAAGGATTGAATTGAAACTTTTAACTAAATGATGAGAAAATAGGATGGGAATACAATCCCCCAACCCTAGTGTAGTGTAGTGATAACGTTGATCATAAATTTATCCGATTAATTCAAACCCGGAATTTAGTACTCCCAAGCATTATGTATACGAGGTTCAAGCCCGCGTCATACCTAATCTGAGGATGAGTAAATCGGTATCGCGGTAATTACATTCAAATTGTACTCTAAATCATCACGAGTACCCAGAGGCAAACGAGATATAAAGATCTACAATTCTTAAGAAATTACGCGATACGATTTAAATTAATCATTAAATTCAGCGGATCGACGTTATACACACGCACTAACACATCAGGTTGGGTTCATGCATCCCAACCTTGAAAAACCTAGCCGGACATGTTAAATGGACTAATGCATGAAATAATAACGTTGCATGTGTATGAGTTCATGATAAAACTAAATCTAAACATGTAAATACGTATTATGAATGCGAAAACAAGTTGAATCTAATGGGAAAACAAAGCATGCAAGAACAATAATAAGAAACAAGAATTTTGAATTAAAACTAGAAAAGCAAACCCGAAACAATGAATTCTTGAAGTAATTTTATCCCTTGATGTTCCTAGATGTTCCTCCCCTTTCTTTCTATCAAAAACTCTCTAAAAATAGCCCTAAAGGCTGCTCCTAGGTTAATGCCTTCGTTCCCCACAAGTTTGGAGTCTTTTAAACCTATTAGGAGACTTGGAGACCAATCCAAATGAAAGACAAAATTCGCGTGTCAGGTACAGCGAACCAGTTCGCAGGTACAGCGAACCGGTTCGCATGTACCAGCCTGGTCTTGCTCTCAACATTTAGATTTTTTTCTGGTTTTTCTCTTCTTTTCTTGGATTTTTCTTCAACTTCAACTGAGCATAACTTTTCAACCGTAGCTCGGATTTGGGTGCCGTTTCTTCCAGTGTTCTCGTTGTTCCGAGATCTTCAACTTTCCAGAAGGCCCCACCTCCAGAATCGGGCTGTAAAATTACGAAAATGCCCTTGAACTTGCCTTCCTAGCCTTTCTTCTATGATTTTTCCGCAACTTCAAGGGGTCATAACTCTTTCATCGTAGCTCGGATTGAGGTGCCGTTTTTTATGGTGTTCTTGTAATTGAAAGATCTTCAACTTTCTAGTTGGACCCACTTCCGGACTAAGGCTAAAAAATTACGAAAATGCCCTTGAACTTGCCTTCTTAGCTTTTCTTGCACTGTCTTGCTTCCTCTTTTGCACTGCTTGCATAATTAACCTGTAAAACCAATAAGAGAAACACGAAACATGCAATACTCGCCAAGAAGGTTAGAAGCATAAAAGTGAATCAAATCCATATATGTTACATCATTCGGGTTCACAAAAGTACTGAAATTAGGGGGATAAATATACAATATTTATGCCCAATCAGTCTGTAATGAAGGCATGAGGGAGACCATATCGACAGATGATGTTCTTCCAAACGAATTGGTACACTTTCTCGTACGTCATATCAATCAGAGGCTCAGCTTCTACCCATTTAGTAAAATAATCTACTGCGACGACGAGGTACTTGAATCTTCCTCGGGTCGTTGGCAGTGGTCCAACCAGATCAATTCCCCACATGAAAAATGGCCAAGGAGAAGTTATGGGTGTCAATAATGCTTGTGGAGTACGTCGGATGGAAGAAAAACGTTGGCATTTATCACATTTCTTGGCATAGGCTATACAATCAGCCCTCATCGTTGGCCAGTAGTATCCTTGCATCATCACCCTTTGCAAAAGCGTTCGACCTGCTACATGGGCTCCACAGGACCCTTCATGGATCTCTTCAATCAATTCTTTCACCTCGGAGGGATGTACACATCTTTGTAAACCAGCCATAATTCCTCGTCTATATAAAACACCATTAGTTAGTACATACCGAGCAGCTTTAAACTTCATTTTCTTGGCAGCGATCTTATCCTCTGGTAATTCTCCTTCCTCGACATATGCCCTGATGGGATCCATCCAAGATGGTCCTAAATCAAGGGAAATAACATTCATCGTCAGGCCTTCATCTATGCTTCGACTTTCTATCACCTCAATTGGTATTGTTCTTCGCAACTCGGTACGAGTAGCTGATGCTAGTCGGGCCAGTGCATCTGCTTGTGCATTCTCCATTCTTGGTATTCTGATTAACTGAATGGCATCAAATTCTGCCAACAACTCCATCGCCTTTGCATGATACTTGACCATTAGTTCTCCTTTAACTGCATACGTTCCCATTATCTGATTCACAATTAATTGAGAATCACTGAATACCATCACTTGTTGTGCTTCCATAATCTTTGCTAAATTAAGACCTGCTATTAAGGCTTTATACTCAGCCTCATTATTGGAAGCTTTGAATTGGAATCGTAAGGCATATTCCACGTCAATCTCGTCTGGGGTGTTCAAAACAATCCCTGCTCCACAACCTGTTGTACAAGATGACCCATCTACATACAATCTCCACGTAGGTAACTCGTCTTCAAAATTCTTATCTGACAACGTTCCTCGGTGAAATATTTGCTATTTTGTTTCATCCTCCCCTGATATCTTTCGCTCCTCGTCGACCATCTATTCTCGCCCTTTTACCAACCGTAGTTGGTCTGGGTTTGAATTTGATGATCTTTCTACATCCACAAGCCCTTTTACCAACCGGAGTTGGTCTGGACTCATGTATGTTGATCCTGTAACGTCCACAGGTTGGTCAGCGAGCAACTTTTGTTCCTCGGGGGTATCAGGATATGTAAACTCTGCTATAAAGTCTGCTATAGCTTGCCCTTTTAAGGATGATCTAGGTTCATACACAATATCATATTCACCGAGCTCTATTGCCCAGTACATCAGTCTCCCTGACTTTTCTGGCTTATGAAGGGCTTGTCTTAATGGCATGTCGGTATACACGATGATGGTATGGGCCTGGAAATATGGCCTCATTCTTCTACTTGCTTCAATTAATGCCAATGCCAATTTTTCCAACTTTGGGTACCTGATCTCTGCACCTCGAAAAGCCTTACTTGTGTAATAAATTGGCTTTTGGACTCCATTCTCCAATCTGATCAATGCCGAGCTGACCGCATTTTCTGATACCGCCAGGTATAAGTACAACTTTTCTCCCATCACTGGTCTGGACAGTAATGGAGGTGTTCCCAGATATTTCTTCAAGTCTTGAAAGGCTTTTTCACATTCATCATTCCACTCGAAAGTTTTTCGGAGCGTTTTGAAGAATGGAAGGCACCTATCAGTTGCTCGAGATACAAATCTATTGAGCGCTGCAACTCGTCCTGTAAGACTCTGCACTTCTTTCTTCGTCGTTGGAGATCGCAATCCTAAAAGAGCTTTGATCTTTGCTGGATTTGCCTCAATGCCTCGCTGGTTGACGATGTACCCGAGGAACATTCCTTCTCGTACTCCAAAGGTGCACTTCGTCGGGTTGAGCTTCATCTGGTATTTATCCAGTTAATCAAAGGTCTGACTTAAGTCAACTAGATGATCAGCAGCTTTCCTGCTCTTTGTCAGCATATCGTCGACATAGACTTCCATGTTGCAACTGATTTGTTCGGCAAAAACCTTATTCATCAGCCGTTGATACGTCGCTCCTGTATTTTTCAAACCAAAAGGCATCACATTATAACAATAAGTTCCCCTAGGGGTAATAAAAGAAGTGCTTTACCTGTCTTCATTTTTCATTTTGATCTGGTTGTATCCAGAGTAAGCATCCATGAAGCTGAGTAGCTCGTGCCCTGAGGTAGCATCCACTAGTTGGTCAATTCTGGGCAATGGGAAGTGATCCTTTGGGCAGGCCTTGTTGAGATCAGTGAAATCAACACACATTCTCCATTTATTATTTTTCTTCTTTACCATCACCACATTTCCCAACCAGTCCGGATACTTCACATCTTCAATGAATTGGGCTTTCTGGAGTTTGTCGACCTCCTCTTGAATAGCTTGATTCTTATCGGGGCTAAATACCCTTCTTCTCTGCTTTATAGGCTTGATCTCCTTATTCACATTGAGCTCATGACATAAGAAGTTTTGATCTATTCCTGGCATGTCTTCATGACTCCACGCAAAAGTTTTCTTTCTGTTTCTCAAGAAAGTTATCAATTCCTATTTTATTGAAGCATCCAACGATGAACCTATCTGGGTTACTCGTTCAGGGTGTTCGTCGTCCAGAATAACATTTTCTGTAGATTCTACCACCTTTCCTTCTACCAGTTGGGATTCATCTCTTGGATCAAGTGTTTCAATTTCCGTACTTTCCTCCACCTGGTAAGTAGTAGTCTTTTTCCTTGATTCTCCAAGCTCCTCTTGCTCGGCAGATGAATAATAGCATTCTCGAGCTACTTTTTGATCACCTTTCACCACTCCCACTCCGAAATTTGTTGGGAATTTTAAACATTGATGTACTGTAGATGGGACTGCTTCGAACTTCTTCAAACCAACTCTTCCCATGATGATGTTGTAGGCTGACTGCACATTCTTATCCATCACAAAGAAGCGTATTCTCTCTGTTCTGAAAGGGTTGGCGCTTGCATTCAATTAAGAAATAATATAATAAACACCTTTTAACCCAAACAAACCCTAAACATGCAACTAGGTGTGAATGAAACAATATGAAATCATGCACGAGTTATTCAAACACACATAATTGAGGAAAAATCCCCCACAGGGGCAAAACCATTTGTATATCACTATAATTTGTAAGAGAAACGGCTTACAATCAGATTACACTGAAATACAAGTTTTTGACTAAGAATTACCCGCAGGCATCGGATTCTGTAGTCGCGGCTGGAATTATTCCTTTCCAGTAGGGCTGCAATGAAGAGGAAGAAACGGTCCACTTCACAAGGGTTGAACAACAGCAATGGTGTTCTTGGGTTACCAAACTTGATTCACATAGATATGGAAGATGTGTGAATCTAAAAACCTAGAATCATAGGACTCAATAGGTGAAGACTTTAGGGTTGATATGCTCTTAAAACGTGGGAAAGTCTTATGGAAACCAACTACTAATCGTGGTTTAAATAAGGAGTCAAAACCCTAAAAAATATGCTACACGATCTGGCAGAGTTTATCCAGGGCGGATCGGTCCGGGCCTCAGGCGGATCGGTCCGATGGCGGATCGGTTCTTTTAATTTGAAGCCGATTCGGTTCGCAATCGGTTCGGTGCTCTCTGGACTCATTTTGCAAGGCGGTCCGGTCCGGTCCTGGGCGGATCAGTCCGCAGTCGGATCGGTTTTTTTTATTTTAGGGCGGACCGGTCCGGCTGACTGTTTCCAGATTCCTTCTTCTTTTGATCTTCGGATTTCGGATTTCGTTGATGACGATGTGATCTTTTCAACCATCAATCTTGTAACGGCGTATGACATAACATGTACATAAAGATGGACAAATTGTCCTTACAAATCTCCCCCTATGTCTATGCCGGAACAAACATAAAAAATCCGAATTATCAAGTATGAACAATGCCTATACAAATCTACCCTTCCATGAACCCAAAACTGAAAGAGGTACATATGACTAAGGCTGCATCGTTTGTTCTTCAATTCTTCAGGAATCTTCACGCTTTTCTCATCAGGGTGTGTATCATGGGATTATCAAGGATGTACCTACACACATGAGATAAAGCAAATACCAAGTGACGTATCGAGTTTGAAATGAGATAATAAACATAGATAATAAACATATGCATATATACATATATACCAGATTTATGATGAACCTCAAATTTCAAAACTCCCCCCATAATCAGATAATTCATTCTAATCAGATAATTCATTCTCCCCCTTTTTATGATGTCCCCAAATAGACAAAATGAGAGAAATGAAATAAACAAGCAAAACCGGGGTGACACAAGGTATAAATCACACCATTAATGAACATAAAACAACCAAGTCGGTGAAAGCCTAAATGAATTGGAGTGATCAAAATTCGATAGGAAAATCAATGCATACAAACATGACAGATGTGCACGATGAATATTGGATATTCCTAACGAATGAACTCAAATGCTTCCTTTGGTGTAAAAGAGTGGAAATATAAGATATTGACTATATCAAATCTACAAATCAAAGCTCAAAGTGATTTCTACACCAATAACGTCCAAAATGTTTTTCAGCTTTTTCAGGAGTTTCAAGGAAGTACAAACCCGTTTTTATTCTCCAACCAAACTCCCTCAGATTTATATTATAATAGAGGTATACTAAATTCTCAAACTTTGGAGAATTGATGGTGAAACCTAAATGGCCCATATTTGGCATGAATTTCTTTTTATTGCCTTATCAATTTTTTCGGGCTCTTTTAACCTCTTAGGACCTCAGATATTAAAATTCCTCCATTTTTTAGGTCCATTTTAACGGTGGCTTTTGCGCAAAGGATAGGAATCAACTTTCGCAGCCCCTCCCCGTTATGAAAATATACACACAGTCTCACCAAAATGGTTTTTACATGCAATCCAATCTTGTCAAGTTTTATCGCATATTGTACATTGTATAGACATAATTGAGATAGAAACACTCAAGCCAATATGTGATAAACAAGTGCAATAATCAAATATAGCCGTGCATGTGTGCATTAAAGGATTTAGGAGTCAAACATGTAGGAAGATATCACTAATTACATCTCAAGGACTCCAATCAATGTTAAGCACATGGATGAAATGATGTAGCGTCTCAAATCTCTACCAAACAGGCACATGGATATATGAAATGAAGTTGTGACTTGGCTATCTTAAATGCTCATCCATAAAAGGTGCAAAACAAAAGAAAAAATCTTTTTGGATTTTTCAAAATTTTTATCAAAATAAAATCTTTTTGTATTTTTCAAAATTTTTCAAAACAAAAATATATACAAAAATGATACATACTAGCAATAGGCAAACAATGACATCATGAAAACCACCCTATGCTAGTAAACAAGTCAAACCTCAATCATTAGGTGCGGAGGGGTTTTCCAACGGTGGTGACAACTTATAAAAAACCTCCATCAGTTCTTGTGAAGTTTTGACTAAAAACTTAACTTGCTCTCCTAAATGTGCAAACTCTCTCATGTAGTCTCCGGGAGCATGTAAAGTATCATGTGTGGGTGCATGTGTGCCAGAAACACGTGTAGAAGCAAAATGTGACACATACCCCAACTTAAAGCAAAATTCCCTAAGGTGTCCTCTCCTTTTGCAATGTGATCAAACATAAATAGGCCTAGTAACACCTCTCTCAAAAACTCTAGGACGCACTTTCCTAAAAGGAATGGGACGCCTAGGTGGGTTAGGGTGAGAAACATGTGAAACTGTCACTAAAGTGGGAACCGGCTCGGGTGCTAATTGGGAAGAAGAAGCACCGTCATGACTTATTCCTAACTTCTCACCTTTACCCTTAAGAACCACCGTTTCAACCTTCTTAGGTGCGTTCTCAAACTTGACTTTGACCACCCTGGCACGTTCGAGATCACTCTCGAGTTGGGATACACGTGTCGTCAGACTAGACAACGTGTCGTCCAAATCACACTTCTCATTTCTCAAAACCTCCTTCTCTTTCTCCAAATCTAAAACCCGACGACCTAAATCCCTATTATAACTTTTTGTTTTCAAGGTCTCGGTGTACAACTCTCTAAAAGCTTTTTGGCGCTCACTTTCATCTCCACTTTCACTCTCACTTTCTCCCTCACTTGAAGCGCTCAAACCATCACTATCACTTTCGTGTGCACTATTGTGGGACAAGGTGGGTGTGCTCACACGACTAGAAAAAGCTACAAACTTCTCACCACTAGTCTCAGCACCCTCACCTTCACTACTATCACTAAGTGTGGCGGGCATAGCTACTTTCTTTCCTTTCTTTCTAAGCCACGTAGGACACTCAAACGACTTATGTCCCTTACCCCCACATTCAAAACAAGTGACGTTCTCAAAATCTTCCTCACACTCCTCATCGGATTTATTCTCTTTTTCCCTCTCACCACTTTCTTTCGCCTTTCCTTTCTTTTTATTTTTCTCAAAAAAATTCTTTTTATTTGAAGAATTATTTTTGTTCATGTTGAGAATTTTTTTAAAATTTTTCGCAAACAAGGCCATATCATTAAAATCAAAATCTCCCTCAGAATCGGACTCATAAACTGTTTCTTTCTTTTTCTTAAAATGAGTCTTTAAAGCAAAGCCTTTATCCTTAGCCTTAATGGTTTTGGGAAACATGTCAATCTCATAGGTTTGAAGATCTCCTACAAGTTCTTCCAACTTAAGTGATTTCAAATTTCCCAAAGAGTTCAAAACAGTGACTTTAGGAATAAAGCGTTTTGGGAGAGATCTCAAAATCTTTTTAACGACACGCGTGTTATCAATTACCTCACCCAAATTAAAACTAGTGTTAACAATGTCCGACAAGCGTGTAAAAAACTCATCAAAGCATTCGGACTCAGACATGGTGATAGTCTCAAATTGGGTGGCCAAATTTTGTAATTTAGATTCTTTAACATCGTTCGTACCCTCATGGGTAAGTTGCAAAACATCCCATGCCTCCTTTGACGTGGTGCACGTCATTATGCGTTTGAACTCATCAGGTGTGACAGTCCCAGAAATAGCACTTAGACCCTTAGAATTAAAAGATGACCATTTAAATTCTTCTTCAGTCCAAGAAGTGACAGGTTTCAAGTTAATCGCATTATCAACAGTCATGGAGGGAGGAGTCCACCCTCTTTCAACCAAAATCCAGACACGTTCATCAATGGCTTTTAAAGCCGACCTCATACGGGCTTTCCAATAAGCATAATTTGTCCCGTCAAAAACAGGCATTTTATAATATGACTTCTCCATTTGAACACGCACTTTTTCAAAAATCAATTTTTTCAGAAAATTGATATCTTAGAAAAATTTTGCGGAAAAAGAATACGCGATAGATTAGCGTAACCTGCTCTGATACCAATTTGAAAGAGTTGGCGCTTGCGTTCAATTAAGAAATAATATAATAAACACCTTTTAACCCAAACAAACCCTAAACATGCAACTAGGTGTGAATGAAACAATATGAAATCATGCACGAGTTATTCAAACACACATAATTGAGGAAAAATCCCCCACAGGGGTAAAACCATTTGTATATCACTATAATTTGTAAGAGAAGCAGCTTACAATCGGATTACACTGAAATACAAGTTTTTGACTAAGAATTACCCGCAGGCATCGGATTCTGTAGTCGCGGCTGGAATTATTCCTTTCCAGTAGGGATGCAATGAAGAGGAAGAAACGGTCCACTTCACAAGGGTTGAACAACAGCAATGGTGTTCTTGGGTTACCAAACTTGATTCACATAGATATGGAAGATGTGTGAATCTAAAAACCTAGAATCATAGGACTCAATAGGTGAAGACTTTAGGGTTGATATGCTCTGAAAAACGTGGGAAAGTCTTATGGAAACCAACTACTGATCGTGGTTTAAATAAGGAGTCAAAACCCTAAAAAATCTGCTACACGATCTGGCAGAGTTTATCCAGGGCGTATCGGTCCGGGCCTCAGACGGATCGGTCCGATGGCGGATCGGTTCTTTTAATTTGAAGCCGATTCGGTTCGCAATCGGTTCGGTGCTCTCTGGACTCATTTTGCAAGGCGGTCCGGTTTGATCCTGGGCAGATCGGTCCGCAGTCGGATCGGTTCTTTTTATTTTGGGGCGAACCGGTCCGGCTGACTGTTTCCAGATTCCTTCTTCTTTTGATCTTCGGATTTCGGATTTCGTTGATGACGATGTGATCTTTTCAACCATCAATCTTGTAACGGCGTATGACATAACATGTACATACAGATGGACAAATTGTCCTTACATGTTAGACAAGCAGGCCAAGTTCCAATGAATATATCCAACTTGATCGTCCCAAGTGGAAAAACTTTCTCGCCAGCGAAACCCAGAAGAGGTCTGTGATAAGGCTCCAATTGAGATAACTTCAAATTTAAACTGTCAAAGCATGAATAGTACATGATGTCTGCCGAACTGCCATTGTCTACCAGCACCCTTGAAATCACTACTTCTTTCATCCTCATTTTGATCACCAAAGGGTCATCGTGAGGGTAAAGAATACCTGCCAGGTCATTTTTTGAAAAGCCAATAACCAGCTTCTCTTTGTTTACCTTCCTCGGACGATCCTCCTCAGCCAAATTTATTCGCTGAATATATGAGCAAGCTTGTGCCTCTCTGAGGTAAGCCTTTCTTTCTGCAGTAAGATCTTCTCCTCCTGCATCTCCTCCTATAATAACATTACAATCAAATGACCCAAAACGTATGGAAAATACCTCTCGTTCTGGCTGCCTTGGTTTCTTGGGAAGATCGGGGTCATCCTCAGCATCATCTTCATGAGCTCTCTTCTTTTTCTCCTCGGCTCGACGAGGAGATCTAGACCTCTCTCTAGTTCGATCATTATTTCTTCTTTCACCTCCCCGATCAACATACTTTGCTAGCTTTCCTCTTCGGATGAGTGTTTCAATCTCGTTCTAAAGAGCTATGCAATTTTTAGTCATATGGCCATGATCTTTGTGGAACTCGCAATATTTGTCCCTGTTCCTCGCATCAGGATCTGACCTCAATTTCTTCGGCCACTTTATTTCCTCGCTATTCTTGATTTCTTCCAAGACATGATTAATACCCATTTTCAAGGGAGTATAATTATCGAATTTCTTCAGGACTTCCCATGATGAGTTATTATTTCTAGAACGCTTGTCACCGCCATTGCCCTTATGCTCTTTATTTTTAGACTTGTCGACGTCCACCTTGGTGTCTTTATCTATATTCTTCTTTGCAGCCATAGCTTCCTCGGCATTCATGATTTTGGCCGCTTTTGCCATCAACTCCGACATAGTTTTAGGTGGATCTTTCGCCAAGGTGTAATAAAACTTATTAGGCAACAACCCACTCATCAAGGCGGTGATTGCTGTCTTCTCTTCGTAATCTATGACTTCCAGCTTCTCGTTATTGAAACGAGTTATGTAATCTCTAGTACTCTCACCAGATTTTTGTCTAACACTTAGCAAGTGTGCTACTCGTTTTACTAGCTTGGCTCCAAAACAGAAATTGCCGATGAACAACTCGTCCAACTGAAAGAAAGTTAAAATCTTACCCCGAGGAAGATTGTTGTACCATATCTGGGCAGCTCCAGTAAGAGTTCCTGAGAATGCTCTGCATCTCATCTCGTCGGGGACAGCATAGATATGGGCGGCAGCTTGATATTGCTCTATATGAAGAACAGGATTTGTCTTTCCATCATATTTAGGGGTCACTACTGGTGCTTTAAACTTTGACGGTGTAGGAAAATTCACAATGGCCTAGACAAAAGGTGTCCCTTGAACAAAAGTTCATTGTAGGGGATTCTTCGCCCTAGCCATTTCTCCCAATCTATCCTCCAATCGCTGAAGGGACCCTTTCCACGCTTCATTTCCTTCATCGGGCCTATTGGTTCGAGCAATAGATCGTTCTGAAGTAGCCTCTTGAGATTTATCTTGACGAGCAATTGGTCGTGATTGTGCTGATCCTTCTCTTAGATCTGATGGTTGTCGAAAACTCCTCGATATGGTCTTAGGTAGACTCCTATTCCTCCTAGGGCCTAATCGACTAAAAGGAGACACCCTACTCAGTCTTTCTAAGGCGCTGGGTCTTTCTGGAGAGAGAGTGATACGTTGATCAGTATCTGTAGCCCTTATTGACGAAGTTCGCCCAGGTTGATAAGAGAAATCATCAGACTCCTCATTACGATATGACTCAGTACGCCTGGATCGTGAAGAAAGTAAATAAGTTTGCCTCTGACCACTTCGTTGTCCTGAACGTGCAGGTGCACCGCCATGAAGGGTTTGTATGAGTTGCCTCATTGTGTCTTGCATGGCGGTTTGTCCTTGAGACAGATTCGTCATAATTTCGGCCAGATCTGGAGGTGTAGAGGGATTTGCAGGATTTCCAGCATTTCCAGCATTTCGATTGCTAGATTCTGGATTATCCACCATTGATGATGAATGATTTTTGGTGAAAAACGATAATAACAATCGATTCCCACAGACGGCGCCAATCTGTTGATGTAAAAAACTAGATTACTCTAATTATTTAATCACAGATAAATAAATAAGACAAAAGATTTTAAAGTGGTTCAGCCTTATATGAATGGCCTACGTCCACTGTTATGTTATTGCTGAGTGTTTGAGAATTATCGATTACAAGTGTTATCAAGAAATTCCGGTCCCTTTGAATGAGGGTGACACAAGGTATTTATAGCCCTTAGGCTGTACATGAAAGGGTGTTACATTAAATGATACACATATGAAAGGGTAATTCATTAATGTTCTTCAAACGTGCGCGTCAAGATGATAAGCATTCAATGAATAGTTGAACTGTTGATTATCTGGCAATTAATGATGTGGTCGAGGTGCAGCTCGAACCGCCTTAGTTGCTCGTCGTCCAAGGGTTCCTCGGAGCATTGGAGTTCCTCGGAAGATAAGAGTTCCTCGGAGGGTTGGTGTTCCTCGGAGTATACTTGTTGCTCGGAGTGAGTATGTTGGTCGGGGAAATAATCTTACTCGTTGCTATTGTGTCACGTAGATTGACACGTGTCTTCTTATTATTCATCCACATCAGCATACTAATTTTGGTGTCAACATATGGGTATATCACTCATCCCCCAATAGTAAAGGGTCATACTTGGCTGAGAAAGGGAAAGTATTACATGCATCAGAGAATTTATCATCTTCACTAAAGATGGCAGACTGACAATATAAGCTTAGTTGCTCTTGACGAGCAGCATTCAGGGAAGTGGAGCTAGGGACAGCAGCGGCACCAGAAGTGGCAGAAGGGGAGCTTGGCTGAGAAGTGGTGGTGGCAACCTTAGAGGCACTTGAAGAAGCCATAGTAGAGTGGCAACGAATGACACATCTTGGTAAGAAGGGCTAGTAACAAAGATGGAGGAGCACGACCACAGGTGGTGGCGTAAAAGATGAGAAAATGAAGAAGCCAGGTAAAGAGCGGACAACAATGGGGTTTTTGCATAAATTTCTCTCTCTAAAGAAGATGGGAGCTTGAAGAAAATAGATGAAAGAGAAGGTTTTTGAAAAAAGAGATGTTTGAAACCTTTTAAGGAACCCATCTTTTGAGTTTCCCACCACCACATGTGCAAGGCCGCCCATAATCATTTCAAATGGACACGTGGCGCTTCGGGAAGCGTCTTGGCAGTGAAAAGGATAACACCGCATCATTAATGAAGTGACACCTGGGCAATGGAAAGGGTTTCCTTCTTAAGCAAGTTTGAGTTTTAGCGCCAGAATTTTTGTCAGACATATCCACTAACTCCCAACGAAGACACTGCCTCAACAATTCAAAAAAACTACGATGTCCCCTCGCCATAAGTTCAAACGTTGTCTAATTGTGACTCAGCTACATCGGGGAGAATTTCTACTTTTTTTTAACATGGTGATTTGTTACAAGGGAGAATTTCACAAGTCACAATGGTCGAAGCAGTCCTAATGACAAACTTACCGCCTACTACTATAATCCACACCAGTAAAAATGGGAAAATTTCACTTACCCAAAGTCAAAACGAGTATTTGAGAAGGTGAGTAGGTCTACTAGGAGAATTTCAAATAGTTAAAGCCAGAACGGTTGAAAATCAGTAACAGGAAAAAGTTGTGATGTCCCTTAGACAAAGTGACCCTAAACAGAGGTACTTCGACTTAGGTACATCGGGGAGAATTTTACTTTTTCCTAGAAGCGTTAAACATAATTGGTTGCAATGAAGGAAAAGATGGCATAATTTTTTCACACAGAGAAGGTTCATCGGATTGAGAAGTTTTCGTGCAGACATTTATCGTTCCCACAATAATAAATCTCTCCAAGAAGGGGAAAATATAGAGGGGGCTTGAAGGTAATTTTGAGATTAGATATAATCCCCCATTAGCAGCAGTGTTTGGGATTAAGACACCGTGGCAACTCAGCGATGCAGCTTAGCGTGGTAACTCATACTTTAGCTTGTTGTGTTACTTAGTCATATTGTATCTTCGTTTATATTGACTATAAGATATAGGACTGTTTGTTGTGTTACTTGTCATATTTGAAGATTGGAAACTACCAGGACTATTTGTTGTGTTACTTGTTATATTCGAAGATACAATACTTTAGCTTCGTTTACTTGTCGTTTATATCTACCAGGTCATATTGTATTTTTGTTTATGTTGACTGTAATCTATAACGGTTGTAATGTTGTAACGAGAATAATAATGATATTTAGTGTGAGTTCAAACGGTACTCGCGAGAGACCAGGCTTGTATAACACCCCGCCCGCCCGGGGAGAGCGAACGGAGTGCTACTATCGATAAAACTAACCAAAATCCACAATATAACAAGGTTTAGAGCATCTAAATCCCACAATATAAAAAGAATCCACTAATCTCAAATCTCTTCAAATTAAATACAACCAATAATCTCTCAAAATAAAACAACTATCTATCTCGAAGTCAAATAAATCTCCAATGCTCTATACATAAAAAATAAACAAAAATCTTCTCATCTTGTATACTCGAATATTCTTCCCAAAATAATCCACACTAAATATCAATCTCCATAGCTCCCCAAAATTCGCGTTAACCTGCCACTAAAAGAAAATATGGGGAAGTACACAATACGACAGGAAAGATGCTCAACAAATATGTTAGCGATGAATAAAACGTAACAATACGAATACGAATATTCAAATCAAATGCAAATCTCAATAACATTTTATCAATAAATTTCTCAACAACATATTAACCGGGTCACCAGGCCTCACCCCATCCGCATATGCTTTATCAAGTCATAGCGCTTGGAAGCAGGAATTTTGGTGGGTGCCCAACGTCCTTGCCATATTAAAATCTCATGACAACGTGCTCAACAACAACATGAATAATACCACATGAATTAAAATAATTCCCACAATTATTTTTCCAGATTTCAATGAATTTAACAATTCAAAATAAGAGTTCAATTAACAAGAATTCAACGGAATAAACACTCGCGAGATTTAGGAGCATATTGTGTAAAACCCCATACCTCAAAATCATCACATAATTCATCCTCAAAATCTAATCACACCATCACATTCCTCTCGCGAAAATAATCAAATCTCGTTCTAGCCCAAACTCGAGAAAACACCAAATAAGCCTTCTAATCTAAGGTTGAAATTTTGAATAAGTTTGGGGCTATGGTTTGTATATGAAAGGGAGTAATTTTGGAGAAAAGTTTGAGAAAAAGTGATTTGAAAGTCCATCCACGAATTTGTTGATATATAAAGGATCAAGAGTTTGATTAAGAAAAGAGTTCTAATCAGAAATCAAACACTAAAAAATTTATTTCGGACGATCAGACCGTTGGAATGGGATGAAATTTTATAGAGAATTAGCTGAAGACGACAGGAAGCTACAGAAAAAAATCAGCTCGATCGGCCAGTTCAATAGTTTTAAATATTTTTTTTGTTAGAGAGTTTTATGTTTTGAGGACTCTTCTATATAATAAAAATTCAATTAAAACTCCATTTTAATTCCAATTCCGAAACCATTTGAAATTCTCATCTTTAAAAATAAAATCCAACATATCTGAGCAATAAAAATAATTTTACCAAAAACTTTATTTTCCTCTATATTTTGAAAATACCCCAAAATTACGCGAGTTGTTATAGCTTGGTAAGGCCTGGGAGAGCTTTCATGCTCTATCGAATGACCTCGCCGTAGAAACCTTAGAGGGATTTGGTTTAGAGGATTGAGAAGAGTGAAGCACCTTATACTCTTGACTCACTTGAGTCTATATTGTATAAGTTCTCATCTAGTTTGGAAATAGTGACAAAATTATATCCTATCCTAGAATCCAATTAGCCTCAGAAAATTGTTTGCAATTGATTCCTCTTGTTTGATTGATGAAGGTATATTCACCAATCACTCACACACAATTAAGACTGCATTCATGGGTCTTTTATTGCATAAATTGATTTCATATAAGTTTGTGTGTATTAATTTCCCTCAAATTGATTTTTAATATTTTTTGGGAATTTTAATATTTTTTAAAACAATTTTTATCTTAATTAAAATTGGATTTATAAAGTATTGGGGTCATCATGTAATTTTGGATTGTTGGTTTTATTGGCTGAAAGTTCACTTGGGTAGAATCTAAAAGCGCTAGAGACATTAGGGTGAGTTTGTAATTTCTTTTGAACGCGCATGTGGTATCCAGTCACATCCCTACACCTGTCAGGCTATCATTGAACCATTTTGTGTTTTCTCTGTGAGACCTTAGCCATGCTTAGTTCTAGCCTTTGGATTGTTTTTAATCGACAATCTGCATGCGTCCTTGAACATTCCATGTGAACCTGTATCAATCCAATCACAATCGTTTTAATCCACGGCGTCTTTTAAGCCCTTGGATCAAAGTCAATCTACCTAGACTAAATCATAGCCATTGATTTGCATCTACCTTCTCGATCCTTCTCAGGCCCCTATATAAGGAGACCTATCCTCAGCCAAATGGAACTTTTGCCACTTCGTCTATTTGAGTGATAAGGGAGAGTAGAGAGAGAAGTGAGAGAAGAAAGAGAGAGAGAAACCAGAGTTAGGAAACCCTAACCCTAAATCGTCCTAGACAGTTTTCAAACGATAACCTCTTTCAAAAACCAGTTTATTCCAAACACAACCTTGAGTGTTTGAGAGTTTTGAGTCTTGGTTTGTTATTTGTTTGATGTTGTAACCACTTCGTTCTCAGATCTTGTTTTCAACTTAAACATTTGATTAGATTTGTGTTTCTACTTTTATAGAAATCTTAGATCTAGTTAGTGCATGTTATATTACACATAGATCTGCATCTTTTGTTTCTCATCTTGAGAAAACTATTGTTCATTTGTTTCTGTAAATGTTTTCTACTTCAAAATCAATAAAATAATTTTTTGTTTCTAGTTCTTTTGAAACAAGGCCTTCGGCCTAGTTGGAATCGCACTTGGTGATTTTCAATCTCAAAAATATTATCAAAACCTGAGATTGATTAAGATCTTCTGAGCAAGATAGCCGTGGATTCTGGGATTATAATAAAGGTCAAATAAGGTTTTAGTTTTCTAAGAGGAGAGAAATAGAAAATCACAGCATATAGATCCTATATTTAATTTTATAGGATTATTTGTATAAATCAGCGTGAGTGACTGCATGCATATGTTAGAAATCACCTTCACAAACACTATCACTCTACCACACTAAAAGTGTTGGTAGTAAGATCTCAAGAACAAGAGTCAATGTAAGGAACTGGAACAAATTGGATGTTAGCAAACTGGAGAACAACATCAACAAACAGAACTGCAGAAAAGTTAAGAGGACACCAGTGGGTACATTCCTAAACTTGTATAGGTCTAATTTGCGTGCATGTGTGTTATATAGTTTGTAACTGTTATAATTTATTTTAGTGGATTTTTTTGGTTTACTCCGTATAGGGAGTCGTGGATGTTTCCTCAGTTGGTTGAGGTTTTACCACGTTTAAAATAGCTTGTCATTAATATTTCTACATCTCCTCATCTAATTCTTATAGTAGTGCTGAGTTTAAGTTTTTTAAACTGATTTACTAAACCTGTTAACCAATCTTGAACAGATCTCGTACATATCTTGTTAAACACATCTTGTGATTAATTTGATTTGATTTTAAGAAAAGAGTTTCTTTAAAAAACAGTTCGGAGTTACTTAAATAGTTTAATTTAATATTAAACGGCTGTAGTAACAGTATTTCAATTGGTATCAGAGCTTTGCAAACTTCTTTGAAAAGATCCTGTGTTTCTGAAATTATTTTCTGAAAATCAAACATGGACGATAAAAATGAAAGATTTGGTAACTTGACCATACCTCCTCTCTTTGATGGAACTAATTTTTCCTACTGGAAAGTAAGGGTGATTGCTTTCATTCAAGGAACCTTAGGAGATGATGTCTGGAACATTGTTGAAAATTGATACATTTATCCTACTAAACCAGCCACTGAAGGAAGTAATGAGAGGATTAAGAAAGTGTTAAGTGAGTTCACACAAGAAGAGAAACATGTTTCTCACAACAATAATAAAGGAAAGAATGCTATATTTATGTCCATAAATGAATATGAGTTCAAAAGGATCTCATCTTGTGCCACTTCTAAGGAAGCTTGGGACACTTTGGTTATTGCTCATGAAGGTGACACTAGAGTTAAGGCTGCTAAAACACAAATTCTCATTCAACAGTATAACTTTTTAATTATGTCTGACTATGAGTCATTTGATGACTTTTATATGAATTTGACTGATATTCTGACCAAACTGCATGCTAATGGAATAACATATGACAGACATGAAATTGTATCTAAAATTATAAGATCATTACCATTGAAATTTGACAACAAAAGATATGCTATTGAGGAAATGTGCGACCAAAATCTCACTCCTGAATTACTCAGTAGTAAACTAAGAACTGTGGAAATGAAATTAGAATTTAAGAAACAATTGACCCAGTCCCATAGGAAACAGACTAGTTCAAATCTGATTTTTTCTTTTAAACTGATTAAACCTGAGCTTAACATTCCCAATTATGACTCTGATGAGGAATGTGACATAGAGAGTTTGGACAATCAGATTGCCTTGATGTCAAAACAGTTTAATAAAATTGTAAAGTTTAGAAATAACATGGCAAACAAACAAGGCAAGTCCAATTATCCAACTCACTCTAATCACAAACCTCTTGAGAAAGGTCAAGACAAACATCACAAGGACATTCATACTAGACCTAAGAAAGACCTTAAGAAGATTGAATGCTTTATATGTGGAAAACGAGGACACATAACACAAGACTGTAGAGTAAAACTGAACACTCATAATAAGCATACTAGGGCTGACATTTGCAAGACATGGGATGATTCAAGCGACTCTGAAAATGAGGAACCTGAGTGATAGGATGTTTTTTTATACTTGCATGTTTTTCTTTGTTAAGATAATATACAATGATGATATGCCTATGTATGAGAATGATTATAGTATCTCTACTCCTGATGTTGTGAATCATGCTGCTACTGGTTTAGATGCTTTACTTTATGAGAATATTGATAGTTCAACCACGAGGTGTATGAGTCAAAGGGAATGCGATAATGACGATGTCCATGGGTGCATGAGTTCAAGAAATGAATCCTTAGGGGTAACTTCACACACCACACTTAGTGACTCGGACACTGAAGACCTCCTGATATTCACACGCTTTATGCAAAAACTCTCAAGAAAAGCACTAGACTAGAGAAGATAGTGAAAGATCTCACTAAGAAACTAGAAGATCTAAGCCTGATGGTAAAACTTAATGCTGAAGAGTATACTAACCAATGTCTTACTCATGAAAATGAAATTAAAATGTTTGATCAAAAACTAAAAGATTTCACTGAAACAAATGAAACTCTGGAGAAAAAATACATGGGGACATTGTTAGAATTGGAACATACAAAAGAGAAGACAGTAACAGTTTTCAAAAAAATTACAAAATTTGAAAATAACTCAAACTGATTTGATGGTTTTGTTGTTGATTCAAAAACCAATTCTGATGATCGAACTGGAATAGGGTTTTGGCCCAAATTAAAGACAAAAAATCAAAATTTTTTGAATCTATAAAATTTGTGTCAGGAGGCAAAAGACCTATAGATACTTGCCTAGACTTTCATTCTCTAAAAACTGAGTTTGATTCAAAATAACAAAAGTTTGATATTGGGGAACCAAGTTACTCTAAGCATGAAAATTCACCTAAGGCTAAATATGTTTATCCCTCTATTAGGAAGAGTGACTCTACCTTCAAAACTGTTCTACCTAGGAATAGGGTTCAACCAATAAATTCCTTAAAGCCTATGTTTAGAGACTTTTTTAAGGATATACCCTCTTCGAGCAATCTTTATTGCTCCTACTGCGATATATACGGTCATTCTTTTAATGGCTGCTATGCTAGAAGACTAGTTAAACCTGTCTGTAACCCTCCTATTTATCAAAATTTTAACTATTCTAGGAGAAGCCGTAACAATTATGTTCTGCCTAGACAACCAGACAAAAACTCTAACTATAGGAAAAGAAAGACCAAACCTAAAAGAACATTTCCTAGAAGGATTCCTAAATACTTTCCTAAGCCAAATGCTCACGTGTCTCATAAAATTCAAAATCATGTGCAAAACATTTTTCAACAAAAATCAAATGCTCGCAAACGTTATCAAAGGAGAGCATATAAGCGCAAAATGAAAATCAGAGCAGTTTGGGTTAGAAAAGAGGATCTATTACCCCAGATGAAGTGTAACATTGTTATTACAGCTTTAAAAGCTAAACACACATCTTCTGGTTGGTATTTAGATTCTAAATGTTCAAACACATAACTGGTGATGATACAAAACTTTTAAACAAAACCAGCTTTGTTGGAGGAAAAGTTATTTTTGGTGATGGAGTATCATCCCAAATCATAGGTAAAGGAACTCTCCAAGAAGAAGGACTACCTGTTCTTGAAAATGTTCATCTAGTCAAAGGTCTTAAGGCTAATCTACTTAGTATCTCGCAATTTTGTGACTCAGATCATACTGTTACCTTTTCAAAGAACAATTGCAAAATTTTAAATGAAAAGGGTGAATGCATAATTACAGGATTCAGGACTCCTGACAATTGTTATACTGTCATGAATAGTTATGAAGTCTGTAATGTTGCCAGAGTGGATGACAATGAGATATGGCATAACAAAATGGGTCACATAATTATGATAATCTTAGTAGATTGTCTTCTCAAGAAATAGTTAGAGGTATTCCAAAAATCAAACCTATTTCTAATATTGTTCGTGGTTCCTGTTAGAAAGGAAAAATTGTTAAGGCACCTCATAAGAAAGTCAATGATATCCTTACCTTTAACCCCTTAGAGCTCATCCATATGGACCTAATGGGTCCCTCTCAAACTGTTAGCCTCTGTGGACATAATTACATTCTTATTATGGTTGATGACTTCACTAGATTTACTTGGTTAGCCTTCTTAAAACAAAAGTCTGACACTTTTCAAACTTTTTTAAAAATACTTCTTCGGATTGAAAATGAGAAGGACACTCAAGTAAATAAAATTCGTAGTGATAGAGGTGGAGAATTCAAAGACATCGGTATAATAGAGTATTGTGACTATACTGGTTACAAACATGAGTTTAGTGCCCCTAAGACTCCTCAACAAAATGGTATTTCTGGGAAAAAGAATCGTACTTTTTAAGAGATGGCACGTGTTATGTCACATGCCAAATGTTTACCTAAATATTTTTGGGTAGAATCTATTCGTACTGTGTATCACATTGTTAATGGGGTCTATCTTAGAAAGAACTCGAAACAAATTCCTTACGAACTTTGGTATAGGAAAAAACCCAACCTTAAGTACCTTAGAACTTTTGGTAGTACCTTTTATATCTTCAAAGACAGAGAACACTTATCCAAATTTGAGAGTCGTGGAGATAAAGCTATTTTTCTAGGATACTCGCCTAACAGTAGAGCCTACCGTGTTTATAATCTTCGCACTAAGTTCATAATGGAATACATAAATGTAATTGTAAGTGACACTACTATAGAGAGTAAAACTGAGGAATCAACTATTGTGGAAGAGCCTGCAAATACTTTAGAAAATGACTCTCCAGAAGTAGATGATTCCTTACTAATTGAGACACCCGAAGTAAGTAACTGGGTTTCTAAAGGCCATCCTATAGACAACGTTATTGGTAATTCTAGTGAGCCTGTGCATACAAGATCTCAATTAAGATATTATGCTCATTATGCATGCTTTGTATCCCTTATGGAACCAAAGAATGTAAATGAGGCTTTGAATGACTCTCACTGGATTTCTGCCATACAGGAAGAACTTCTTCAATTTGTCATTCATGATGTTTGGTATCTTGTCCCTAGGCCTAATCACAAAAAGGTTATTGGCACATGTTGGATATTTAAAAATAAATCTGATGAAAGTGGGATAATCATTAGAAATAAAGCTAGATTAGTTGCTCAAGGATATACTCAAATTGAAGGAATAGATTTTAACGAGACTATTGCTCCTGTTACTCGTCTAGAATTTGTTCGTCTTATCTTTGTCATAGCTTGCTACTTGCACTTTACACTTTACCAAATGGATGTTAAATCTGCATTCCTTAGTGGAATATTGATTGAGGAAACCTATGTAGAACAACCAAAAGGTTTCATTGACCCTGAATATCCATATCATGTGTTTCGCCTTAAAAAGGCTTTGTATGACCTAAAACAAGCACCTAGAGCCTGATATGAGCGCCTTTCCAACTTTCTCTTAGATAAAGGTTTTAAGAGATGTGGAAATGATCAAACTTTATTTGTTAATCATTTTGACAAACACATCATTATAGCTCAAGTTTATGTTGACGATATCATCTTTGGATCAACTTCTCCCTCAGAAGTTAAATATTTTTTTGAAATTATGCATGAAGAATTTCAAATGTCTCTTATGGGGGAGTTGCAATTTTTCTTGGGTCTTCAAGTCAAACAAAATTCAGAAGGATTATTTGTTTCACAATCTAAATACGCATCAGAGATTGTCAAAAAATTCGGCTTTGAGAGTGCTAAAGATGCTAAAACTCTAATGAGTACTACGGTCAAACTATCTAAAGATGAAATTGAAAAATCTATAGATCCAACTCTATATCGTAGTATGATAGGAACCTTGCTATACCTTACTGCCCCGCGTCCTGATATAATGTATACTGTTTGTGTATGTGCTCGTTATCAAAACAATACTAAAGAGAGCCATCTATCTTCTGTTAAAAGAATTATAAAAATACATAAAAGGCACTCTGAATCTAGGACTTTGGTACACTAGTGATACACCTAGCACTATAATTGGGTACACTGATGCTGATTGGGTTGGGTGTACTGATGATAGCAAAAGCACATCAGGCGCATGTTACTATATTGGTAATAATTTGGTAGGATGGAGTAGTAAGAAACAAAACTGTTCTTCTCTATCAACAGCTGAATCTAAATACATAGCCGCTGGAAGCTGCTGAGCTCAATTACTTTGGATTAAACAAATGCTAAGTGATTATGGTATTCAAGAAAAATAATTGCATCTCTATTGTCATAATCAAAGTGCGATCAATGTCTCTAAAAATCTTGTTCAACACTCGCGAACAAAACACATAAAAATAAGACATCACTTTATACGCGAATTGGTTGAAACTAAGGAATTAGAAATTAATTGTCTTCCTACTGATTTGCAAATCGCAGATATGTTTACCAAACCTTTAGATTACAATAGAATTATTTCTTTGCGTAAATCAATAGGTATGGCTTGTGCTGATTAATTTCTTTGGCTTACATATTTTTCCCTTTGTCTATTTAAGACAAAATGGGGGAGAAATTTGAGTCTTTATAAGTTCATTTTTCCTACATATTTCTAAAGTGCTTGATCTTAATGATTATTTGTAGCATTCTGTACAGTTATTCTCAACTGTTGTAATAGGGTATTTAATTATAATTAGTTGAGTTGTGTACTTTTCTTTTCTAGAAAATGGGTACATAGAATTTTTATAGGAATAGGTTTCTCTTATTTTTGTTTCCCTACGAGTCCTAGATGACTCAATGGAGATTTTGTCTCATATTTCCAAAGGGGGAGATTGAAGCACCTTATACTCTTGACTCACTTGAGTCTATATTGTATAAGTGCTCATCAAGTTTGGAAATAGTGACAAAATTATATCCTATCCTAGAATCCAAAGAGCCTCAGAAAATTATTTGCAATTGATTCCTCTTGTTTGATTGATCTAGGTATATTCACCAATCACTCACAAACAATTAGGACTGCATTCATGGGTCTTTTATTGCATAAATTGATTTCATATAAGTTTGTGTGTATTAATGTCCCTCAAAATGATTTTTAATATTTTTTTAGGAATTTTAATATTTTTAAAACAATTTTTATCTTAAATTAAATTGGATTTATAAAGTATTGGGGTCATTATGTAATTTTGGATTGTTGGTTTTATTGGCTAAAAGTTCACTTGGGTAGAATTTGAAAGCGCTAGAGACATTAGGTTGAGTTTGTAATTTCTTTTGAAAGCGCGTGGTATCCAATTACATCCCTACACCTGTCAGGCTGTCATTAAACCATTTTGTGTTTTCTCTGTGAGACCTTAGCTGTGCTTAGTTCCTGCCCTTGGATTGTTTTTAATCGAAGATCTGCATGCATCCTTGAACAATCCTTGTGAACCTATATCAATCCAATCACAATCGTTTTAATCCACCGCGTCTTTTAAGCCGTTGGATCAAAGTCAATCTACCTAGACTAAATCATAGCCATTGATTTGGATCTACCTTCTCGATCCTTCTCAGGCCCCTATATAAGGAGACCTATCCTCATCCAAATGGAACTTTTGCCACTTCGTCTATTTGAGTGAGAAGAGAGAGTAGAGAGAGAAGTGATAGAAGAGAGAGAGAGAGAGAAACCAGAGTTAGGAAACCCTAACCCTAAAGCGTCCTAAATAGTTTTCAAACCATAACCTCTTTAAAAAACCAGTTTAGTAAAAAGATAACCTTGAGTGTTTGAGAGTTTTGGGTGTTGGTTTGTTATTTGTCTGATGCTGTAACCTCTTCGTTCTCAGATCATGTTTTCAACTTAAACATTTGATTAGATTTGTGTTTCTACTTTTATAGAAATCTTAGATCTAGTTGTTACATGTTATATTACACATAAGTCTGCATCTTTTGTTTCTGTAATGTTTTCTACTTCAAAATCAACAAAATCATTTTCTGTTTCTAGTTCTTTGAAACAAGACCTTCGACCTAGTTGGAATCGCACTTGGTGATTTTCAATCTCAAAAATATTTTCAAAACCTGAGATTTATTAAGATCTTGATACGTCTTCTGAGTAAGATAGCCGTGGATTCTGGGATTATAATAAAGGTCAAATAAGGTTTCAGTTTTCTAAGAAGAGAGAAATATAAAATCACAGCATATAGATCCTATATGTAATTTGATAGGACTATTTGTATAAATCAGCGTGAGTGTGTGCATGCATGTGTTAGAAAGAACCTTCACAAACACTATCACTCTACCACACTAAAAGTGTTGGTAATAAGATCTCAAGAACAAGAATTGACGTAAAGAACTGGAACAAATTGGATGTTAGCAAACTGGAGAACAACATCAACAAACAGAACTACAGAAAAGTTAGAAGGACACCAGTGGGTACATTCCTAAACTTGTATAGGTATTATTTGCGTGCATGTGTGTTATATAGTTTGTAACTGTTATAATTTGTTTTAGTGGATTTTTTATGTTACTCCGTAGAGGGAGTCGTGGATGTTTCCTTAGTTGGTTGAGGTTTTACCATGTTAAAAATAGCTTATCATTAATCTTTATACATCTCCTCATCTAATTCTTATGGTAGTTCTGAGTTTAAGTTTTTAAACTGATTTACTAAACCTGTTAACCAATCCTGAACAGATCTCGTACATATCTTGTTAAACACATCTTGTGATTAATTTGATTTGATTTTAAGAAAAGAGTTTCTTCAAAAAATAGTTCGGAGTTACTTAAATATTTTAATTTTATGTTAAACGGATTTAGTAACAGTATTTCAAAGTGAGGCACCAATGGGGCTTGTCCAACCATCTTAAATACACCTGGTAAAACACCGAAAGACCCTTACCGTGGAACCTCGAGCGGAGCAGTTTGGAGTTCCATCTGGCGTTGAGTTGTGAACCAAACAACCCTCTAGTTAATGTCACATCTACTGTAGGTGATTTCACTAGCAAACTAAACAATGTCAAATCTTCACTTGAGTAAACCACCGTGGTATTTGGGGCTGTCAGATAGTTAGTGAGCCACCTCTGTGACAACAGCCCCCTGACACACAGTGGTTAGGCAAAAGGCATGTCTTGGCATTTAATGTTTATGACGTGGAGATAACTAGTGCATCAAGTATTTAATGTTTGTGACATAAAGTATGAGGGATGTCTTTCACAAGCATTAATGGCGGATTTGCCTCGGGGATGGTGTGGGAGGCTATTTAAAGACCCCACCCACCTCTGGGGAGGGGGATTATACGATCCTTTTGATAATTCAGAAGTTATTACTAGAGAGAGTTACTACAGACCAGAGGTCCATTTACCCACCATTATCATTTATTACGAAGGTTTTAATACTTGATAGAGATTCTTGAGGGTGATCGGTGTTTTAGCTGTCGGCCAAGGTGCATCTAGGGTTCTTACTTCTCTCTCCCTCTAACTGAGTTACTTCTGAGTTCATTGTTATCATTTGAGTCATACACAAGAGATTGTGAGTTTTAACCCAGTTTATCTTCACTAAGTTGTGTTTGCGTGTCCTATAGTTAATCCAAGGTTTTGCTAGCTAACTTATCATCACTATGCTCAAAAAGGGGTTACGCCTCCATCTTATCTAAACTACCCTCTTACACCAGTATCTGCTGTACCAAGGCAGCATTTGATTAACTATGAGTTATCACTTTCGATAATGACATTCTTGATTTTAAAGGATCGAATCAAATGGCAGGCCTCAAGCAAGGTTGTTGCTTCGCATGCCATTGCAAAAAGCCATTTTGTTTGTTATTTGCAAAATCTATTTTTTTTCTTTATTGCATTATGGGTTATGTGTTCTCTGTTCTAAGTCTATCCATAAGACACCTCTGACAATTTTTAGCAGTTGTAATTCTAGATGAGTAGGCTCCATGAACGATAACAACTTCTCCTCCAAAGCAAAGATTACCCAGTGGTGCTCAGAGACAATCATACATATCTATAGTGAGTATAAACATGAAAGTTTTACTTGATTTGAAAATAATGTTGCTGTTATGATTATAAACAATCTTTAAACACTATAATAGGTTCATTATCGAACTATCTCTGAGGAAGTAGCTACATGATATTTCAAGATATCATATGACAAGTTAGTTATAGCAGCTGGAGCAGAAGCTACAAATTTTGAAATTAAGGGTGTGAAGATCATTCAATTTTTCTTCGTGAAGTTCATCACGCACGGGAGATTCGCAGAAAACTACTCCTAAAATTTATGTTGGGTGATGTCCCAGGTTTGAAACTGAGCCAATAATTATACTAACAATTGACAAATATAAGTTGAACACTTTTTGAGTTGATTATTTGTTTGTGGTGTCAGCAGCTTTCCCACCAAGTCGTAGGAATAGCATCCCATATTTAGTATATGGTGTTTACTTCATTAAAAACCTCTGCTCGGAGCCTATCGTACACATCTTCTCGGAGCCTAATTCTCTATTGTAAATATGAGCTAATTCTCTGCTCTAAATTTGGCATCTATTTGGTTTATGGTGTTTACTTCATTAAAAACCTCAACTAGGTTTATGGTTTGGTTTATGGTGTTTGTTTCATTAGTTGCAATGTAACCAACCCCAACTCCTGTTTCTAAACCTTTGATTTATGCAGATCTAATTCAATATTTAGGTTGCAGACCCAACCCTGAGATATTTGGGTGCCCAGTTAGATGAAAGTTGAGTGAGGCAATGTATATTACCTTGATGATACACATGATGTTCATTTCCAGGTTTCTGTTGACTGCATTTTTTGACATTATCAGCGACGTATTGATTGGTGTGGGAAACATCTTTGGAGAACGCTTTTTACTGAGTACATAGTGTTAATTTGGTTCAAAAATTTGTGTAGGTAAAGCTGCCAAGTGAATGAATTGGAGTAGAGGTTTTGCTGGATTTTTGTTTGGTTTTGCATTATACCTACCTATGAATTTATAATCTATGGAATATTCTAATCCATATGTTGGGATGATTTGTAGAGCTAAGAACATCTTACCAATTTATTGGTGATATCCTTCACTGTATATGAGTTTTTGTTTTAGATTATGTTAGAATGGGGGTTGATATAGATTAAACTTTTATGACTTTATATTTTTTACCAATATTTATTAAATCTATATTGACAAGTTGAGTTAAATTGATAATGATGTTTATATGAGGTCCAAATTGTCGAAATTGTTCAGATTTTTGTTGTAAAAAAAATTATACGATTAAATTTATTTGATTCTGAACTTTGTAAGTTTACACTTCTAACATATAAAACATTTATTATTTATAGTATACACGACTTTATGTTTTTCAAAATTATCAGCCTACCTTCAGGCATGGGCATACCCTAGTGTGTGTGTGTGTGTGTGTGTGTATATATATATATATATATATATATAGAGAGAGAGAGAGAGAGAGAGAGAGAGAGAGAGAGATGGGTGGGGGTGCGACGTCAGGTCATCGAGAGAGAGATAGGTGGGAGGTGGCAGCAGGTCGCAGAGAGGGAGTGTTGAGACAGGTCACAGAAAGAGAGGAATAGAGAAAAGTTTGGTTATGGATGTGTGAATTGGGTGTGAAATTTAAGTTGGCTAGACTTTAATGAATCATTCCATGACTTGTCATAGTTTAAAACTGTGCCTAATTTTAGCACAGTTTTAAAGCATGCCAAATGGGGAAGAAACCGTGCCCGATTCTAGTATGGTTTAGAACCTTTCAAAATTCCCCTTATGAAAACGTGTCAGATTGGTGTTTTTTGTGTATTAAGGAACCAGGACCTCTTAAGAAGTTCTCCAGCTCCATACTCAAAATCTATTATGGGAGGGTTAATCCTATCGATCATGTTCACCAATATCAGCAATCAATGACTCTCTGGAGAAACAATAAAGACGTCATGTGCAACATATTTCTATTTGGTCTGAGGGATATTTCACAAAAGTGGTTTGAGAAGTTACCACATATATTCTTAACCAGCAGTTTTATAAGGGCAAATTTTGAGTTAATTCAATTGAATGAATTTTGGCTTAATTATTTTTGGACAAAACTTGTTTGAGTCATAGATTATGATTTGAGTTATTTTTCCTTCAAGACTATGATGTGTGATTAAAACCTAATTTCTAAGTTGAAGCGACATTGAGTACATACCGAGCTTCATGCCAAATTTCATCTTCAACATATAAGGGATCTCATTGAGGTATGAATACATATTTATATTTGATCTTTTTTACTTTTGGGAGTTAGTTTTATGAAATGTTTTGAAGTATTCTTGTAAAAGATTTTTTAAAAGAAAAAACATTATTTTTTTACAATCGTTCAAATGAGTTTGTATGGTTCATTCAAATGGGTTTATGTTGATTATTCAAACGAGGTTCAAACGAACTTCAAACAAAATTATTCTGTTTGACAGAAAAATATCATTTGACAGTCGTTCAGATGAAATTGGCACAGCCGTCCGAATGAGACTTATTTGGTTCAAAAGAGTTTGTTATGGTCATTCGAACGAACTCATGTTTCTAGTTCGAATAAACTACCTTGAAGTTCATGTCGACTTAAAATTCCAAAAATCTATTATGGGAGCCCATTTGCTTTAAATCCATGAGAGTAGTCGACCAAGTCCTGATTAATTAAACACTTGGCCCGACCAAAATCATGACTCAATTTCCACATGAGTATTTCATTGGAATGATTACACTTACGGATATGGTCAAATAAGGTATCAAAAATCTCGGATGATATATTCAAGTACCTCATGGAAAATCCGCACGTTACTTTAGGTTCCTTAAAGAACTCAAACTCGATAAAAACATATCTATAAATTGTACACCTTGCCCCGGGGCAAAGTGATTGAAACTGAAGATTTTGTGAGATACTTAATTAGTAAAATTAACCTCTATGTGGACGTAGGCAAGTTTTCGAACCACGCACAATGTTGTTGTGTGTGTGATTCCATTTACTTTCTGCCATTTACGATTATTTTTCTAGAATCTTTTATTGTGATATTTTCTACACTCACATTTAGCACCGTCTATGGGAAATGACTTATATTCCTATGAAATTATTCATTACTAGAAATCTCATAATGTCTCACCACAACAACAACATCCCCCAAGCCGGCGATGTTCAAGAAGACCCAGATCCTCTTAGGGTCAGGTCTGAAATTCAACAACATACGAACCCTATATTTTTCCAGGATAAGCAACCCTCTGAAAAAATCCATGGGCCACCTAGGTCTACTCAAATATCTAGGTTGGTCAATCCCTATGAGTCCAGTCTTCACGAACAAGAGGAGGCTGCATGCCTCCAAATGGAAGAAAATGCTCGCCTGTAGAGGCGACTCGGAAGAATGGAGAGAGACCTCCAAATAGGCACTAGGAAATGTCGTGTGAGGACTCCTAGACCTCAGGCAAGCAAAACTCGTAGACGAGGAAGGATCTTTAGGCATGATAAGGAAAGGAATGAACGTGACAGGTCAGAGCGAGCGCAATCAGAGCGTGGCCAGCAGGAGAGGTGCCACAAAAGAAATGGTCAAAAAAACAAAAATTTGAGGATATTATTATGTAGTGAGAATGATCAACACCCAGCCCACCGAGGATCAAGATCAACCAGAGAGCTATCCAGAAGATCTCTCAACACTCGGATGAAGTTCCCCTTTTTTAAGGACTATCGAGCAAGAGGAGCCCCTGAAGAAATTCACTGTCCCCGTGTTCAAGGTATCAGAAATTTAGACCCTATGGGCCATATAAGGTAATATCGGTAAGAAATGACCTTATGGATCCACAATGATGCACTTATGTTTAGAATATTCCCTTTTAGCCTATATGATGTAGCACAAAAGTGGTTTAAGAGGCTTCCCCACAGGTCGATCAAGAATTTTGCAACACTAGTAGAAGCTTTCATGACACGATTCATAACGAGCAGCTCCCATCCCAAGCGGATGGATGCACTGATCACCACGAAGAAGAAGCCACATGAGAACCTCTGAGACTAGGATAAAAGATATTGGGAATATTTTAATGAGATTGAGGATTGCTCGGAGTAGGTTGTCGTAACATCTTTTAAAATTGACTTTTCGACCACCTCTTTTGCTACACCAATTTCTCACTAAGAAGAAAGCCATCACCATCGATGATATTATGTCTCATATAGAGAAGTATGCTATGGTGGATGACGTGGTTCATCGTAGTGGGGAAGAGAATGGTCGAGCGAAGGCAAACAATGTAATGGAGAAGAATGATACCAAGAAGAAGGGAAGAAAGAATGGGGGCAAGAATGGCTCTAAGAATGGAAACAAGGTTGATCCCTCCAAATCATTCCAGACTATTAACATGGTCTTTAAGGAACCTATTTACAAAATTATCAACAAGGTCAAGGATGAGGCTTTCATAAAATGGCCTAAAAATATGGGCGAAAACCCAACCAAAAGGAACAATGCATTAAGATGCATGTTTCACAAGGACGGTGGTAAACGAATCGAGAATCGTAAAGCTCTAAAATCACAATTGGAAGAGCTATTTCAAGTAGGGAAAATCAATGATTCTTTCAAGAAGAAAGCAGATATGGCCACAACTAATGGAGACCAAACCCCAGATAACGTCCTCGACGATGATACAGGACATGACTTCCTAGTAATCCATGGGGCATTAGACCTCAAGCAGATCTAAGACAACTCCATTCGAATGGAACTCAAGAGGGTGACTATCGTAATGGAAGCTTTTCAAATTGACCTTACCAAATCCCAAGCAGGAAAGCGACAATGATAAAAAAATGTTGGTTACACCAAACACATCGTGTTCACTAAAGAATACTTGGTTGGGATAAGAACCCACATCATGACGCATTGGTAATCATACTCAGAAATGCTAACTGGGATGTTGATAATATACTTGTGGAATAAGGAAGTTCATCCAAAATGATGTACTTAGAACTATTCCATAAACTGAAGTTAAATGTCACCGACCTTAAAGAAGTCACCGTTCCACTGGTCGGCTTTGTAGGAAGGATCACGATGCCCTTAAGGAAGATAATTATACTGCTCAGGTTAGGAAACATCTCAAAATGAATTGAGTTTTTAGTGGTGGACATCGAGTCCAGATAAAATGCTATTTTGGGCAGAGGATGGCTCCACGCCATGAAGGTCGTGCCATCCCCCTATCATCAAAGGCTAAAGTGCATTACAGATCGAGAAGTGGTCGAGATCCATGGCGACCAGGCAACGGCCAAAAAGTTCTTTATTATAGCTATCCACCCAAAGAAAGAAAAGAATAAGGAATCAGAGAATGCCCAGGAGAAAGCCCATGAGGGGGATATTTTTTCCAAATAGCAACTATGGTATACTTGACCAAAGGTGGAAAAGATTGGGGTCCACCCCGTTAATAGGGTCGTAGAAGGCCTAGAAGAAGTTGTAGCCGACGACAACTTGACAAAGAGGAAATTCCTGATCGAATTTGCTCTCACTGATCAAGAGAAAAGGGAGTTAGTTTCACTTCTCAAAAGCGTCATGGATATTTTCTCTTGGGATCCTTATGAGTTACTAGGGGTTGAACCCAGTATGTCCTGCCACCCCCTACACATCGATACCATATTCAAGACTATCACTAAAAATGATCCTTGAATGTCCCCCGAGAAGTCTAAGGCAATGCTGAAGGAAGTAAGGAAGCTACTACATTCAGGATCCATCAGAGAAGTTCAGCTCCCTTTATGATTATCCAACCTAGTTTTGGTACTAAAAAACAACTGTAGTTGGAGGGTTTGTATTGATTTCACCGACCTCAATCGGGCGTGCCCCAAGGATAGTTTATCTCTCCCGGAGATAGATCAGTTAGTTGACGCCACATCGATATATTAAAGGATGAGCTTCCTAGAATCCTAATAAGGATATTTCTAGATCCCCCTATATGGACCCGACCTTAATAAGACATACTTTATAACTTTAATCGGGTTATACTGCTAGAAGGTCATTCCGTTTAGCCTAAAAACGTAGGGGCTACTTACCAAAGATTGGTCACCAAAATGTTCAATAAGCAGATGGGAGGAATGATGGAAGTATACATCAATGATATGCTTATTAAAAATAAGGACAAGGTGGATCACCTCTCAGATTTAGCAACAAACTTTGAGATCCGTAGGAAGTACCGGATGAAGCTTAATGCAAGTAAGTGTTCATTCGGTATCCAGTCAGGAAAATTCTTAGGTTATCTAGTAAGTATGAGGGGAATCGAGGACAACCAAGACCAAATCGATGCTATCACTAGAGTTCAGCCTCCTCAGATGTTGAGAGATGTTCAAAAGCTGACTAGGATGCTCGCACTGCTCAATCTTTTCATCTCCAAGTCTTCGAAATGCTATCGACCGTTCTTCTAGCTCTTAAAAAAGGCAAAGGCCTTATATGGCATGATGATTGTTCGCGAGATTTGGAAGATATTAAGTCCTACCCTATCAAGACACCATAACTGGTAATTCTAAATGATGGAGACCAATCGTATATTTACCTAACAGTATTAGACCATGCTGTGAGATTTGTCTTAGTATGTGCTAAGGATAGGGGATAATACCTAATTTATTATGCCAGTAAAACACTCCTGGATGTTGAACAACAACACTTGCCTCTAAAAAAGATCGCCTATGCACTAGTGGATGCTTCATGGAAGTTGAAACATTACTTCGAAGCCCACTCTATAATCGTAATCACATTTTACCCACTCAAGTCTATTCTACGAAAGGCCGACCTCTCTAGACGACTTTTAAAGTGATCGGTCGAACTCTAAAGATTCAATATCCACTTCCAGCCTAGAACGACGATCAAGGGACAGATCCTAGCAGATTTCATTATTGAGTTTACAGAAGATCAGCCAGTAGACTAACTGAATAATGAACAATCGATGACACAAAAAGCATAGTCCAAAGGTTGGACCTTGTATGTTTATGGAGCCTCAAATTCCAAGGGTGCGGGAGTAGGGTTATTTTTCATCAGCCTTGAAGATACTGTAATTTCTTAAGGATTTAGATTGGTATTTGAGGCCTCCAACAACGAAGATGAGTATGAAGCAGTGACCTCGGGTTTGTGAGGCAAAACACCTCCACGCATTCGGTGATTCCAAAGTGGTCTCCAAGTAGGTAAATGGGGCCTTCAACGCCAAAGATGATCGAATATAAGCATACCTCAACGTAGTAAGACGACTCATAGAAGACTTTGAAGATGTGGAAATTCAACAGTTCCCTCGAGGAAAGAACGGTCACACTGACGCTTTAGCAGCACTGAGCTCGACTAAGGACTCTGACCTAAGAAGAATAATTCAGATAGAGTTCCACACAACCCAGTATTTACGAGGCAGTCGTATCTGAGCATGTCCTCCTCATAGATAAGGCCCCAAGTTGGATGTATCTCATCATCAATTATCTACAGAGTGACATACTCCCAGGTGACAGGAGGTCGGTCCATCAAATTAGGGTCAAGGTTGATCGATTCTACCTCAACCCTGAAGGGAAGCTTTATAAGAAATTATTTATAAGAACTTACCTCCAGTGCATTCACCCATAATATTTCGAGCAGGTACTTAGTGAACTCTATGAGAGCATCTATGGAAGTTATAAAAGTGGAAGATCATTAACCTTTCGCGTGATGAAGGAAGGATATTGGTGGCCTCGCATGCAAAAAGATGTTGGTAATTACATATGCAAATGAAAAAGTGTCAAAAGCACTCACCTATGATTCACCAGCCCTCCAGTGATCTAAAATCACTCACTATCCCATGACCTTTCCCTTAATGGGGACTAGACATTATGGGACCACTAACCACTATGCCTGGAAATTGCTAGTATCTGTTGGTCGCCACTGATTTCTTCACCAAATGGGTGGAGGCAGGATCATTGGCAATTATTTGAGATTTTAACATGACAAGGTTCATATGGAGGAATATCATAACTCGTTTTGGGATATGAAGGGCTATCATCACCAATAATAGTACACAATTTGAAAGGGTTTCTTTCAAGATTTTTGTGATGAGAACAAAATCAAAGATCATTTCAGCTTTGTGGCGTATCCCCAAAGCAATGGGCAAGAAAAGGCTTCCAACAAATCCATGATAGATGGACTGAAATGCGATTGGAAAGATCCAAAGGTTCCTGGGTGGATGAACTCCCTCATATTCTATGGGCTTATCGTACCACACCCCGGAAACCAACTAGGGAAACACCCTTCGCACTCACCTACGGAATAGAGATTGTCATCCCTTTGGAAGAAGGTATCCCCACTATGAGAACCACTATGGTCGATCAAGTCCTCAATGATGAAGCACCACATAATGAGCTTGACCTATCAGATGAGCGACGAGAGTTAGCTTTAATAAAGTTGGCCTCCTACTAGCAGCAACTCGCTAAGCAATAAATAAGAGGGTCAATCCGAAAAAGTTTTTAATAGGGGAATATGTCCTCAGAAAACTCCTCGACAGTGCTGTAAAACCATCAGGCGAAAAACTGGAACCAAACTGGGAAACACCCTTTAGAATAATCAGGGATGACCTTCAAGGAGCATATCACTCGGAGACACTGGAGGGCAGGGATATACCAAGAGCGTGGAACGCAGCTAATCTCATGAAGTTTTACCTTTAAATCTTCTTCTAGCAAGGTTATGCAAATTTTTATATTTCAAACATTATTCTACTCAGATAGTATTCAATGAATAAAGGTCGGATGACCCCCTTTGCTTTTATATCTTTACATTGGATGCTTAACTCTTATTGGAAACATCCCATTAACACACACCCTTTCCAAGCGATGTCTCCATCATGCATGACCAAAATCTTAAGATTAATGCAATTTGTTTAACTTGTTTATAAAATTAGTACACTTAAATTGGTCGATTAGGGTTCATAGCAATTACAGCGAGTCAGTAGATTCGTCTTAATTATTACGTCCCTCAAGTTCTTGTTACGAACATAAGCAACCTCATGGGTTGCCCTGGCAACCACAAAGAGGCCTACCGGGGATCCTTAGGCAAAAAAATATAACTTATGTTAGTTTCCAACATTATTAGTCATAAAACACCTGCTCGAGTAGATGGACCATTATCTATGAGCATTATTTACACCATCTTACTTAGGCCGAAGGAAGTGTTATGACACGACCTAAAAGGTAAAGTGTGTGGAACGACATAGCTAAGGCTTGTTGGAACTATTAATATCTCTTAATATCATTTAGTCACATGTGAAGCTCAAAATGAGAAAGTTAGAGTCAAAGAGATGCTTGGTTCGATAATTATGTAGCAAACCAAATGTTTGGTCAACACAAGCTCAAAATATAAACATTAAGTAATAATTTTTCATTAAAATGAAAAGCTACATTTACAATCAAAACTTGATATGCAAGGAATTTGCAATGACCTAGGAGGGCGAGCAAGGTAATCTGCTACACATGCTCTTAGACCATCATCTGGGTGAGGCACAAGATCTTCTCCTGCATATTCTAAGTGATGTTCTAGAAGCTGAGAGGAATAGCATTAATTGGGATCCATCGATCAACCCTAGAAAAGGGATTACGGCGATAGGCTGGGCAATCAATCTGAAATTTGTACCATAAGGGATAGTCCTTAGGCATCTTTATCTCTCCAAGGTCACTAAGCCACCCTTGGGCAAAGGAAAGGTCTTCTTTCTACTTTAGCTTCACTGTGGCATCGATCTAGCCTTGGTCATAACCATCTACCCAGACCTGTCTAGGGCCCCTTTTGAACAAATGCCTCAACCTTGTCACATCCCTCTGAAGCCCAGTAGCAATTACACATACTTGCCAAACATCCCCTTTCAGCTCAGTAACCTACCTTTACAGAGCTTAGGTCTCAGCTCGAGCGACCCTTCTGGACGATGATGAAGATCCTTGCCACATTAAGGAGGACCCTGATGGGGTGTTCTCCTTCAGACAAGCAATCTTCCTCTTCAAATCATTATTCTCCTTCTGGATCAACTCACTCACTTTGTTTAATTTGTTGGCATCCAGGAGTTTAGCCTTCAGATCAATTACCTCCTCTGGGATTGAAGCCCCAACTTCTTCCATCTCTTTGATATTATCTTTCATCTTCGCAGCTAACTCAGATTGGTCCTTATCCTTCTAGTTTCTCGCTCTTAGAGATTTCCAGATCTTTACAAGGGCCTTACGAACCTTCGTATTGACCTTTGGCCAAAGAATTTGTCCCAATGGAGAGTTTACAGGTACATATTCATCTATATCAATAGGCTACAAATAATAAAATAAGTAATAAATTCAATGAACATCAGTACCAACAAAAGATTAGCAACGAGAAGTCTCTTGTCATTCAAATATTAGTGGGGGTAAATGCCAAGTACAAAGTTTGAAAACTACAAAATACAACAAACAGAGAATAAAGAAGAAGAAACCCTAGACTAGCGATGAAGGTCTACACCTGCTCAGAAGATACTGTCCCCTTCCCCTTATAAGTAGTTGAGGTAGTTTAATCGCCAGCAATCATGATCCTACTAGGACCTCTCATGACTTGGTCAGTACAAAGGTCTTCAACAGTAAGACCAACTTGTGTTATTGTAGGTTAAATTGGATGCTGTTCGTTTAAAGGCTCCCCAATATCCATCGGGTTTGGACCTGGATCATGTTGAGAAAATAGAGGGGAGTCAACTAGATGTTCAACTGCGACTAAATATTGGTGCCATCCCTTTTTGAAGCCTGACCAAGGGTAAAAATTAGCATCGCATCAGAACGCTAATCGTTGAATTTGATTCACCGCCTCAATACAAAAACCTAAATTACAACTGCACTTGCGATACAAGTATAACGGTAAGTCGGGTATCAAATCCACAGGGAGTGTTTGACAGATTTTAATTGGATTATTAATTCAGGAATAAAAGCGTAAAAGGGTGATGTGTAAATGTAAATAAAAGGAAAGAGCAATTAAGTCTAAATAAAGTAAAAGCAAGGATCGGGATATCATCCAACCATACGGATCGAAACAACTACTAATCAAGATTCCGGCTTGAAAGCAATTTAATCGAGCATTATCAATTAAACATAAACTTCACATAATAAGGAATTTAAGTCAAAGTTGCGAGAATAAACACTTAACCGAAAATTGGTAGCACGTGGATTGAATTTGAATTATCGCTATAAACACTAACGTTGCATGACAAAGAAAGTTAAACGCATAATATTCTGACTTTAATTCACGCGGGTTCAATTAAATGCAATTTTGCACAAAATCTCATTTTCGGAGCTCGGGGCCCGTTAATAGCGGAACGACATCCCGACCCTATTTATCTAGGGGCAATACATGAATTAAGCTAATTTATACTAATTAAAGTAGGAAAGCAAGAAATAAAGCAATTAAACTAATTAAGAAAGCATGGAAACTAAATTACAAAGCAAGGAAAAATGAAGAACAAAACTATATTAATAGAGATGATTATGAAAAGTCCAATCTTACAAAACCACATGGATGTCACCCCAAGAAGAGAAGAAGATGATCTTTTCAAACCAAACCCTTACCTAAAATGTATTCTAAAACTAAGTATCTCTGACAGTACAACAAAATTAGCTTATATAGTAAGTTGGAATAAAAGAAAAGAAGAAAGAAAAGAAGGAAAAATATTTGCAGAAAACAGGGGATTGATCGATCTACCCCTTTGGTCGATCGATCGATCATTGAAATCATGGTAAATATCTGAAGGATCGATTGATAAATCCTTTTGATCGATCGATCGATCAAGAAGGGGTCAGCCAAGCAGCACACTGCATTGCAGTTTCTTCTTCTCTTCTCCTTCTTTTGGTTTTAATGTCATTCCTTCCGGCAAAAATGTCGTAACTTCTTCGTTATGAATCGGATTCTCGCACCGTTCACGGCCACGCAAAGATAGCGAGGAGGGATACAACTTTCGTCAGATGTCAGGCTAGGTGACCAAACTATCAAATGATTAAATTGCCCTTGAACGTGCGAATGCATACGGAACTTGAGCGAAATGCGTTCGAATTCCATTCTTAGTACCTAAATACCTCCAAAAGCCCAATTATACCTCATATAGCATGTTAACAACATAAACTGAGGTTGTCTAGTTAAAGGTCTTAAATATAGAGATTAAGGCACCCGATGGGGCTAAAATGCGTAGGCTCGACGGATGAAATACGTAATATCTGGGTATTATCAAAGCCCAAGAACCAAACATAGGAAATCTGACCCTCAGCATCATCGTATGCCACCCCTCGGCCTTCATTATATGCTCTATCTCGAGAAGCATTAGTCTCTCCCTCCAACTTTCCCACCTTACCAAATAACTCCTTGTTGGACTCTGCCACTTTCAACTTATCAGCGACCACTTGGGCATAAGCCCCCCGGAGGTCGGCGAGCTCTTTTGCCAGCTGCTCCATATGGGCGTCCAAATCCCTATGCTTCTCTTAGTGAAAAGGGGCCTTAGTATTAGCTAGGGCCTCCTGGGAGATCCTCAGGTACTCCTTCATCTCGACATTTTTCTTAGACTGGTCAACCCGACCACAAATCAACGTGGTAAAATCACAAATAAATTACAAAAAGAAAGGAAACAAAAATCAAATTGTTGAAAAAGAAAGAGTCGGTAAATCTCAGAGAAACGTGACGTACCAAATCAAGTCCTTGGGTTATTTTTAGGGCTAACTGGTCACCACTCATTTTCATTCGCTCACGGTCAGCAGTAAGTACAACCCCCTCCAGAAGTGTAGGGGCAAGATGGGGGAGTCATTTACGCTCTTCCCCCCGGCAACGAGAACAGGGGAAGTCACAATAGAGGCTTTTAGGGACTGTGCCCTCTTCTTTTCTTATTCTTTCTTTCTCTCCGCCTCTCTTTTCCTCTCCCTCATTCTTTCTCTCTGCCTCACTCTCCCTAGTTCCTGGAATGGAGATACTAGTCCTGGGAGAGTCCCCATTTTTTTCTTTTTTACAGATATCATTCAATCAGACAATAGCTCATCGTTATCATGAGGGAGAATCAGACACCTTCTATTGGTAGCGCCATTCTCTCGTCTTCTTCTTCTTCTTCTTCATTAGTTTCATTTTCGCTGTCTTTTTCTTCATCCTCTCCCTCTTCCTCATATTCGATCTCTTCTTCTTCCTCTTCTTCTTCTTTTTCTTCTAACAGAATGGGTTCAGAAGGTCTATCAATACCCTCCACTAGAACCTCTAAATCATAGATGGAGTCTACTGGACTGCCAATGAAACTGGAAGTAGTATTTTTGTACTCAAGCAGATAAGTGGACGAACGGGGATGCTCTCCATCAGTAAGAGTATCCCTAATCATCCAAGCTTTCAGAAGTTCAATGGAACTGAAATCACTAGGACCCGGTACTTGGTTCTTTGCCTTAGCTGCAAAAATAACCAAGATAGAAAAAAAAAACACAAAAAAAACACGAAGAGGAAACAACGAGCAAGAAAAGAGAGATAATGCTAGCAACCTATATACTCCTCTCCAAAGGTAGGAATTTGAAATCCCTTGTACCTTATACCCTTTGATTGGGGAGGATATTGCCAATTCCTAGCAATAAAGCCTTTATTCCAATCATCGTTTTCAGAATCAGGCAAGTTCACAACTAGAACTCAGTCAGCAATACTAGCCTTCAAGTAAAGGATTCCACCTTCGGTACGAGAAAAGACATAGAAAAAATAAATTTTTACAAGCCCTAAGTTGGTCCCAAACAACTCGTTTAGCCTATGTACTCCATTCACAATTTTCCAAATGTTTGGAGTACATTGAGGAGGAATAATGTCGAAATATTTGAAATGTAAAAACAGGGTATTGGGGGGAAATATCAAACCTACTTAAGAGACCAACAAAGTATGGATCAAATGACGAATGTCGATGGTACAAACGTTCTGAGGAATAGGTACACAATCAATATCCATCCAATCAGGGATATTGTAGTACTTTCTGAAGTCAAAAAGGGATTTATTATCAAGCATCACCATTTTCAAACAAAACCCTAAATACAGCTACAAAATCTTTACAAAAGAGAAGAACCAGAGAAGAGTTAGATCTAAAACTTAGTAGTATTGATGAGGCCTTAAAAAATCACTGAATAAAGTAAGCTCTAATTTTAAAGTAGAAGACAAAGAGAAAAAGCTTACAGATGAAATAAAAGCGAAAAATAACTCAAGACACTGAACTGACAGTTAAGTTACACATGAACTATTTTCAAAGTATCTCAAATCACGAGTTTCACTTCCCTAAAAAGATCTCAACTCTTCAAATTTCTCCTTAAAGATAAGCGCGCCCTCATCAGCTCTCAAAAATAACAAAAATGTCATTTTGCTGCCTCAGGCCTTGGGCCTATTAGCTCAATTCACTACACCAAATCTGCACTATTGTCAAGGTCATTGACCCTGACAAATCACCCTTGTGAAGGTCAATGACCGTGATATTTCGAGGCGAGACAACTTTTTTTGTCACGGTCGTGTCACGATCATTGACCTTGACACAAAACTCGCGTTTTGTGTCACGGTCGTGTCGCGGTCAATGACCGTGACACGTTTGTCACGGTTTATAATCGTGACAAAGCCGTGACCTTTTTAAAAAATTTGTCACGGTCAATGGCCATGACACGTCCGTGACAACCTTTTATCACGGGCTTGTCACGGTCATTGACCGTGACAATTGTGGGCAGAATTTAAAAAAAATCTGTTGGGCAGTATGGCCACTGCCACTGCCCAGCAGTATATTTGTACCTGTTATAGCAACATCGTACCTGTTTCAAACATCATATATCCAAATAAACTAAAGATAATGCAAATATATATTCATGACGATATAATCCAAATATTCAAAATAGAAATAATATACATGAAGATATAATCCAAATATAATTAAAATGGACAAACTTAAAAATAATGTTACTACATGTCTTGGGTAAATGTGAGGAGGTGAGTAGGCCACACGACATACGAATTGACGCACCCACTAATATACGTCGTGCCGCATTGTTCGCGCAACCACAATAGGGAGTTCTCCTTCCCGGGTATGACATGTATGACGAGCACCCTGGACTCCATCTGTTGAAGCACACGTCCATGAACTATTCCACCCTCGACGATATTTGGGTCCCTTAACCCCCGCCCTATCCGCTGACCATCAAATATGTCCAATATGAACACGCTCGGCCAACCAAGTGTCAACAATGGTCTGTTGAAGGGCGCCAAATAGGGAAGTGGATCATCGAAGTACGAACGTGTCGGTGATAAAGCAGCGAGGTCCACATACTCGTCATCCTGCACCTCGTCCTCCCGCACCTCCTCCTCCACCGCCTTCTCCTTCCATTTCCCTTTCCCCTTACGGTCTCCGCCCAACGTACGCTTCATGAATGCGTACATATCTTGGACCGTTGCCTCCAAACGGGACAGCTTCGCGTCGTGTGAATCCACCGTTCGAGCCAACCCGGTGTCGCTCGTCTCCAATCCGATGATCCTAGATTTGGCCACCCGCGAGCTCACTCCCCTTGTCCTCCCCTTGCGATCAGAGCCAAGCACTTGGCTGAGTACGTCTGTGGACAAATATGCCTTGTCGGCATCAGACTGCGACTTATGCACTTCCTTAAGCTTTGCCTGAAACGACAAAAAGCACATGATTAGTAAAATAAGTAAACTAAAAAATTATAACGTAATTAACAAAAATTAAACTGTCGGATTACTTACAATCGTGGCCGCGACGCTCGGGGACACCTCCTTGTCCTTCCTCTTTTTCGTCCGAAGAGCCACATAAGTATCGAGCCTATGTGGCTTACCCCCTGGCCCACTCCCTACCCACTGAAATAACATAAAGAAAAGTAAAATTAGTATCGGCCCCGCAAAGTAAAATAATGAAGAATAATATATTTCTGTAGTTATAGAAAAATTAAATCTTACCTGCATCCTATGCTCCACCTCAGCGTAAGAGGTCCGGCCGGAGTAGTGCACGTTCGTCTTTTTTGCTCGATTTTCCCTCCCCGATTGGCAAGCAACCAATTGTCGATCCTCGATCTCATTGTCAATGAACTTCTGCCATTGTGCCAATGAGATCGGCTCCTTGGGCGGGACGGATTCACGCCACTGGATAATCGACTCTCTTGTTTTCCCAAAGTACCGTGCCCGCATATTTTTTTCCACGACTTGAGTTGCTCCCTAATCTGCTCCAAGACGGGATCGCGTAACTTTGGATCCAAGTTGAATTGTTCATGTCCAACAAATACAATGTTAGTTGCGAATAAATATAAATATAAATATAAATATAAATATAAATATAAATATGAAATTGAAATTGAAATTGAAATTGAAATTGAAATTGAAATTGAAATTGAAATTGAAATTGAAATTGAAATTGAAATTGAAATTGAAATTGAAATTGAAATTGAAATATTCATATAAATATATTACCTGTAGTGCCGCCCAAACAGCTAACTTGAGCTCATATGGCACCTCCTTCCAACTCATAAACCCCGGGCCGATGACCGTCTTTAGCAGCTCGAGGGATCTCGCTAATAGCTCCGACTTGTTCTCGACGGTAATCCCAAATTTTCCATATTTGGGGAGCCTAGGGGAGGAGGAGCCCTCGTCGCCTCCGCTACCACCGAGCCCAGACGACATCATCATAAACAGCATCATCATCTTCGCCTTAATATCTGAAGGATACATTTTTGCTGTAAAAAAATGTTATTAGTACAGATAAAAAAAATGTTAATAGTACACATACACACACCCCTACCCCACCCCCACCACACACACGCACACGTCATGCCACTTTTAAAACTAACCAACCCAACATTTCATCAATTAAACTAACAATTAAAGTATACAATTATTAATTTACTAATTTACTAATTTACAATGAGGGACAATCCTACTTTCATATGAAATTAGCACTAATTATTAATTTACTTTCATCTAAAACTATACAATTAAAATTACAATTAAAGCTATACAATTTCTTAATTAAAGATATACAATTGTTAAAATTGCCCCTCCACACCCCCCACACCCCACCCCCACCCCCACCACACCCCTTGCCCCCTCCCCCCGCCACGCACACACGCACACACCTACGCGCGCACACACACACACACACACACTCCACCCCCACCACAACCCCCACCCCCTCCCCCACCACACCCCACCCCCACTACCCCCCTCCCCCACCACACACCACCATACACACACCTACGCACACACACACACACATCCCACCCCCACCACCCCACCCCCACCCCCACCCCCTCCCCCCACCACGACCGTGACAACTACAGTTATTATTTATCAATAAAATTATGGCATGAGATAATTATAATTGGAGCATAAATTTCATTATCATAATATAATAAATCCAACCAAGTACAGAGATTCTACAAATTAAAGTAAGAATTAAATTTAAGACTTTCTAACAACATGCATGTGTATGGATTCTAATGATATTACCAGTGTATGGATTCTAACGAAAGTAACTAATGATATTCCTAAAAACATGCAATTGGCAACATTTTGTGAATTTACTAAACTTTATATAATATTATCAAATTCTGTTAAAAAATTATCTAGGGTTTTACCTAATTGAATTAATTTCATGAATAAAATTATTATCAATTTAAATATTTATATAATTAAATTTAACATATGAATTCTAGAACTTTTCTAACATTTACACAATTTTAATTATCACTAACATTTACACCATTCTAACTATCACTAACATTTGCACATATATATACACACATACACATATACATATACACACATATATATACACACATACACATACATATAGAAATGAAAGAGAAAGAGAGGAAAAAAAATATACCTTAGAGAGAGAGAGCAGAAATCGCGGATGAGAGAGAGAGAGAGAGAGAGAGAGGGAAAACCAAAAGAGGTGGGAAAAAAAAGAAGCTTAGGGCTTTTTTTGCTGCAAAAGTTGTCACGGTCGTGTCAATGTCATTGACCGTGACACAAATCTCGCATTTTGTGTCACGGTCATTGACCTTGACATGACCGTGACAAGTAAATTTGTCACGGCCTTGTCACGGTCTTTGACCGTGACAATTCTGTGTCACGGTCGTGTCAAGGTCAATGACCGTGACACAAAACGCGAGATTTGTGTCACGGTCAATGACCTTGACAAGGGTGGCCGGCTGAAAGGTGACAATTTGGCCATTTTGGTGTAGTGATTAAAATCTATTGCCCCCAAACTGTTGGACCAAAGATTTTAGGGGAAATTGTGGGAGACCATTTTCTTTAAGTCCATGATAGTAGCCGACCAAGTTCTAATTAATTAAACACTTAACCCGACCCAAATCATGACTCAATTTTCACACGAGTGTTTTAGTGGAATAATAACACTTATGGATATGGTCAAATCAGGTACCAAAAATCTTGGATGAAATATTTAAGTACCTCGTGGCAAATCCGCATGCTACTTTAAGTTCCTTAAAGAAATCAAACTATGTAACAACATATCTATAAATTTTACACCCTGACTCGGGGCAAAGGTATTGAACTGGGGATTTTGAGAGGCACTTAATAAGAATAAGTAACCTCTCCATGGACGTAGGCAAGTTGTTGAACCACGTACATCGTTGTTGTGTGTGATTCCCTTTACTTTCTTCCATTTACGATTATTTTTATAGAATCTTTTATTATGATATTTTCTGCACTCATATCTATATATATATATATATATATATAAATTTTGCACAATAATTTCATTTTTAAGGCTTTAAAAATTCATTTTCCAAGATATATTCAAGATCCTCCAAACCCTAGTTTATACCCAAGTTTGAGATCCAAAAATCCTACATATATATATGTGTGAGATCTCTTATGTGATGCACTATAGTTATTTGTTATTCTTATTAAGAGTGTTTTAAGAGGTGGAGACCGTGTTTATATTGTGCGATAGCTGGACTGGTCATGAGACAAGTAAGATCAATGGGATACTGAGACGTGGAAAAGTGCTTGTATTGTGTGTCTATTGGAAGGCGTTTAGTGGTGACTGCGAAGAAGGTAGTAAGGAATAAGGAGGAGCATCAAGTCTTGAGGGATTCGAGTCTGTGAGTAAGACTAAGTCGTTCTTGTAATAGACCAATATGATAGTTGACTTATGTAGTTGGGTCATTAGAGGTTTTATAAACTTGTGGGTTTTCCTCATACTTTGTTATGTTATGGTTTACTATTTTATTCTTCCATATATCATCTAGATGCATTCTTAGTTCAAGACTAAATCTACTAAAATTTTTGGACAAAAATAAGGTTTAATTAGTGAAAAAATAAATTGAAAATAAAATAAAAATTGGTGTTTGTTAGATAATCCCCATATAAACCACAGGTTACTTTAGAGTTTTTAAATTGGCATCAGAGATAGTTACACCAGTTTATTGTGTTTGATCCTTATTTTTATGCACGTTTAGTGCTTAGATTGATTTTAATCGAGAAGGCAGTTATGTTACCCAACCTCCATTGTTTGATGGGACAAATTATCCCTACTGGAAGGCTGAGATGCGATTTTTCCTGAAATCAATCAACAAGAATGCTTAGAGCTCGGTTGAGCAAAATGGTCTCCTCCTCTAATTCCCTAAAACATGATTAGGCATGTTAGTTACATGAATAAGTATTATTTATGATTGATAAGGTTGATGATGAGTAGTAAACATTCTAAATATTATGTTTAAATTATGCATACTCATGTGATATATATGTTGTTTGCATTAGATTCCAATTGACCTTATGATCGGTGATAATTTATTTAGAGAATATGATTAGTTATGTGGTTAAATGAATTATAAAGTATGTTTTCGATGAATTTTGTGTTTATAAAACTAAACCGAGGTGTTGGTGTGAATTTAGGGAGGTTCGGTTGTCAAATGTTTAAGTTTCAAAATTTTGGGCAGATTGTTATATTCACATTTGAGCCCAGTTTAAGCATAATAAAGTTATGATTTTGGAAAAAACATTAAATACAAAAGTTGTACATATTTAAGTTATCTACGATTGGGCATAAATAGAAGTTTAATCAGATGTCGAAATAGTAAGTTAGAGTGGATTTATGAAACAAGGGACGATGTGCCATAAGTTCGAAATATTTTGGTTAAACCTATTTATCATCCAATCATACACAATCACCTTATAAATAACCATATGACTACTTGACCATATTGTTCTACCTAGAAATCATATATTTATCATCTTCTTCCTTTATAGTATAAGCTTTAATAGAAATACGCTTGAGGAGAGATAAAAGAGGATTTAAGGAAGGATTGCTTGGGAAAAATTATCATAAATCAAGGATTTCTTATAAGGTAATTATGTTTTTGTTAAAGTTGGTCACGTGATTGAGTTCTAGAATTTGTATATTTTTATTTCTAATTTGGATAAGATTTAAATGAGGAGCATCATGCCTAGAGAGAGAGAAGAAAGGTTTAACATCATAGATGAGAAATTGTGCTAGAATGGTAAACACTAAAGCTTGAGAATCCTAGACTTGAATCATCATTTTGTGAAAGATTTATTTTATGAGATTTTTATGTGTGTGTGTGTGTGTGTGTGTGTGTGTGTGTGTGTGTGTGTGTGTTTGGTAGTTGTTTCCATAAATTAAAATCCAAAGTAGAGATTATGTATGCCTAATTATGTTAGGTTATGTGTTAATGTTCTATTTCAGATCAAATTGTGTTCAAAGTGACATAACTCATTAGATACTTATTTAAATCAAGTGGTTCCAGTTAGATATGTTAGAAAACATATATGAATATAGCATGTTCTAATATGAACATAAAATACCTTCTGATTTAGCTTGGGAGCTCTTTTGAAGTTAAAGTTTCGTTGTTATTTTTCTGCAAATACAACTTGAAAAATATTGTAGTAAATTGGGCATAACTTTTTATAGAAAATTCACATAATTTCATTTTTTAAATTGTGTTAGAATCCTAAATCATAGAGTGTTACAAAAATGTGAAGTAGAATATCTAATTCTTTTCCAGTTTTTTCAAATTAACCAACTCATGTAATGTGTTACTAAATCTAATGTTATTTGGTGTATTCAAATACCAATGATGTTGAATTGATAGGTGGTAAAGTGGATAATACTACCATAGCAAGGAAGTAGATTTTGTATTAATCTTATTACTTACTTTAAAATGAGTGGCCTATCCTATGAAATGTAGATGCCTATACTTTCGTATCAAAATGTATAGCTTAAATACATGTGTTGGGATGCTTGTGTAATGATGTGATGTTTATGAGACATATGCATATGATTAAAAATGTTAAATGAAGCTATTTAATTTTATGGAGTGTGGTGGGTCCTAAAGGATATGGTGGTATCATTTATACAACTTAAGATTTTGTGTACTCGGGACAAAATAAAGGGATATGGTGGTCCCTATAAACCATGGTGGACTATGGTGGGTCCAAGTTTGTGAGAGTCAACAATTCCTACTTGGGTTATATGATATAAAATATTTATTTAAGCATTTTATATGTGTGGTGTGTGTGTGAAAGGTCATTCATTAACCTTTTGTTGCTTACACTCCTATAAGGTTTTGTTTCAAGTACACATATCGTTTTGAGTTCACTGCCAAGTTAGGACTTTAAAACAGGAGAGTGAAGGATATGCAATATGGGTTGAATACCAACAAATTTATTTAAACTTTTTTATTATTATATTATTATATTTATGTAAAGTTATGCGGTACTTCTTAAGTTATATGCAAATGTAATGACGTTCTTGTTTTGTATTTGGAAAGTTTTATGTAAAGATAGTTAGGTTTTCATATAAACATGCCTTTGAAAAAAGATAGGTATCAAAGCATGGTTATTAGGTTTTGGTCATGGTGTTAGGGTCTAGATTGGCAGTCGATAATAGAAAGTGAGTTTGTTACAATTCATGATTTTGACTAATAATATTAATGTTAAACTTATGCTACTGTATTTTTGTTTAATTTATTTATATTGTAGAAAGTGATGGACCCACATGAGCAGCATGATAGAGAAGAGGGTGAGGCATCCCATGCTCCTAATAATCAAGAAGGACGGGGACATATTGAAGTGGAGGAACCACAGGTGCAACAATAATCTATTGATGATGTGGGAAGAATAATACGTGCAGTGGCATAACTAGTGGGGCAAGCAAGAGGTGGAGTACATGGTTGAGAAAGGGATAAATTACATGAGAGATTAATGAAGTTAGATCTCAAACATTTACTAGGATTACCAATCCATTTGTGGCAAAAGGGTGGATTAGAAAGACGTAAATAATATTTAAGGTGATGGAAGTGCAAGATGAAAAAAAGGTTTTGTTTCCAACCTTTAGGTCAGAAGATGATGCAAAGTTATGGTGGGATGTTATAGAGACGTTACTTACTACAATTAGGGGAGTGGTGACAACAATTCCTCCACAATTTACTTGGTAAAGGTTTGTGAATGTTTTCTTTGAAAAATATTTTCCAATGCTTTATAAAAAGGAGAAAGAATAAGAATTTATCATGCTAAAACGGGGGAATCGAAGGTGGAAGAGTATGAAACTTTATTCTTATATTTATCTAGATTTGTGATAAAGGAAAAATTGGGCATCATGTAAATACGCTTGTTGTTATCATTGGTTTTTCCCCTCAATACAAAAAATCCTAAACTTTAACTACCTTTGTCTAATATGTATAGCGGCGAGTTCGGGTATCAAATCCACAGGTAATGTTGTTTAAATTTTAATTGATTTATCACTTTGAAAAGAAAATGTAAAATATGATTTTTGGGTTTTGAAATATTTTAATGCTACAATTATTCTAGGCGAATATTTAAACTAAATTAATTTAACACTATAAAAAAAACATATGTTTAGAATTAAATTCGTCACTTCAAAATACATAGCGTAAATGATTACATGGTTAAATGCATTTTAAAACAAGATTGATACTCGTTTAAACAATTTATTTAAAGCTAGTTTTCACTTTTCGAATTTCCATAAAAGTCCAATTAAGAGTTTGGTGTCAACGATAGTCCTAAAATTACAAACTTATTGTCGCAAACATGATATATCCAATTAAGGTCCCTAGATGTACATTCAAAATAATCAACTCGTTAAAAATAGGTATATTCCATCGTATCAAAGCAAAGCAACTAAACACTCGAAATGAGTTTACTATTCTTAACCTAATTAAATTATCTAGAAAGCATTTTTAAATAATAAAATAAAACAGAGTGTGAAAGAGTGATTTATAAAATGAGAAGAAAGCAATTATTGAGAGTGAACAATTAATTATAATGTATTAAATAACTATAAAGAAATTAAATAAATAGAGAGAAGAAGTTATTGAAACTCAGAATAAGTTACAAAGTAAAAATTAAATTAAAACAGGACTATACTACTTTACTCTAAAAATCTGCCCAAAATTGGGTGTCAAATATCGGATGCCATTCCATCAAAGTCAAATGACCCATTTATTAGGAAAAAAAATTATTGGTTGGGGGTAAAATGGGAATACAACATTATTGGGGATAATTAAAAATAAAATAAAGTGGTCGGTGGAGGAAATGGGCTCAAATTGGTTCTCAAAATATGAAAGGTGTTTTTGCTTTTTTTTAAGGAATCTTGACCATGATGAACATGGGAATTCTGGATTATAACATTATTTTAATCTTTTGTTAGAAAAAAGCATATGGGAAAGTGGGCAAAAGGAAGTGTGGGTCTAATAATAATGTGGGAATAAAAGTTGGGAACATGAGAACATGAAGACAATGAGTTTTTGGTGGATCTTTGGTTTGTAGCACATGGGAGAATATTGGAGAGGAAAAATATGGGCTCAGAATATGGGTTATATATTATTGATTTCAGCATAAGTAACAAATATGTGTTTGGTCTGATGGTAAAGGAAAGGGAGGAAGTTGGGGGAGACTCAGGTTCAAGTCCCCCCACTAATAGTAATTTAAATGCTTTTTTTTTTCTTTTATACTGCATTGTAAAAATGAAATTAGACTAGGAGGAATCGAAACCAAGTCAATAAATTCTTCCTTTCCTCTTTCAACCATCAAACCAACCACCCATTCATTAATTATAACTCCCTCGTTAATATATACCACTTATTCAAACCCATAAAACTATAATGGCACATTGAACCCCAAAGCTTATAACTTCTTAATAGGACCTCAGATTCATGCATCACTTGAACCGATGCATCCCTTGTGTCTACACTAACAAAATTTTCGCAATGTCTGGGTCATAAGATTTGACTTTTGCATTGACCAAAAGGTTTTACTTTTGAATTTTTTAAGTTTTAAACTTTGACTCTTCATAACTTCTTCATTTGAGAGCCGATTGACACACTGTTTGAACCTGGAAGTTCCTTGTATTTGAGGATGATAATCTTTATGGAGAGTCCAAGTCCGATAATACCCTTATGAAATTACCAGTTTGCCCTTAGAAGTGCGTTTATGAATGTTTCTTACTTAGAATGCTTCCAGACTTCCCCATAAGCATCATAACCCTTGTAAATACTCAAATAAACCATGCAAAAGAATTATCCATGAATATTTAAGGTTATACAGTAAATGAATATAAAACATGAGTTTAATGAGTGTGGAATCGCATTATTGTATAGTGAAAAGGAGAATAAAAATGCAATATTTGACATGAATCAATTTGCACCTAATTTGGTGATGACAGAAGAAAGTAAATGTGATCGGTTTCAAACTAGGTTGGATGTAGATATAAAACCAATGGTTTCTCATTTAAAGAACACAAATTATGTGGACTTGGTGGATAGAGCTATAGTGTCAAAAAATTTAATAAAAGAAATAAAAGATGAACCTTCAAAGAAAGCTATACATGATGGTACAAAATCACATGGATGGGAGATAGGACCTCAATTCAAAATATAGCCTGGGGGTATCTAAAGGTCAAGGATTTAAAATACCACAAGTGCACATGAAAGATTTTAAGCTCGATGCGGAAGGAATGGGATGAGTCATCCCTCATACTTTATGTCACAAACATTAAATACCTGATGCACTAGTTATCTCCACGTCATAAACATTAAATGCCAAGACCTGCCTTTTTCCTAACCACTGTGTGTCAGGGGGCTGTTGTCACAGAAGTGGCTCACCAACTGTCTAACAGCCCCAAATACCACGGTGGTTTACTCAAGTGCATATTTGATATTGTTTAGCTGGCTAGTGACATCACCTACAATAGATGTGACATTAAGTAGAGGGTTGTTTGGTTTACAACTCAACGCCCAATGGAACTCCAAGATGCTCCACCCAAGGTTCCACGATAAGCGTCTTGCGGTGTTTTACCGGGTGTATCTAAGATGGTCGGACAATCCCTAACGGTGCCTCACTTCTCAATCCTCCAAACCAAGTACCTCTAAGGTTCCCACGGCGAGGTCATTTGATAGAGCATGAAATCTCTCCCAGGCCCTGCCAAGCCTGGTCTCTCGCGAGTACCATTTGACCTCTCACTAAAACTCATTATTATGCTCGTTTCATCATTACAACCGTTATAGCTTATAGTCAATATAAATAAAGATAAAATATGACTAAGTAACACAATAAGCTAAAGTATGAGTTGCCACGCTAAGCTGCCTCGCTGAGTTTCCACGCTTGAGCTGCCACGCTGAGCTGCCTCGGTGTCTTAATACCAAACACTGTTGCTAATGGGGGATTATCTCTAATCTCAAAACTACCTTCAAGCCCCCTCCACAATTGGCCTTTGTCGATGATTATTAAGACCTCATAAATTGCATTGTACAAATATGCTAAAATACAAATATTCTAAAACACAAAACACTGTCATCTGAACAGTGACAACCAAAATATCATACCCAGCCTCACAGCAACAACCAAAATATCATACCTAGCAGCAAACAAAATATCACATATAATAGATAGAGACATTAATTGGGATATTATTAATATTAACCGAAACCAAAACATTGTCTTTTGAACTTAAAAAAGAAAGTGTAAACACAAATTCATATAAATTAAGGCCGTGTATCCAACCCGTATCTAATATCAACACATTAACTAGTGGTTTCACACACATTAAATAATGCATTGATTATACATCAGTGACCCAAGTTTTGTAACTCGATCTCAAGTTCGATCAATTTCTAAAGTATGACCAAAGATGAATTTAGAATTTAGCATTTTTCAAGTTCAATCCTCGAGTCTGCTCAATTTCCAAAGCATCTTAAGGCCTTCTCCGTAAGAGACACATATGCCCACATGTATATTAATGTGTTATCGGTTTTCACATTAATTTTCACTCCAACGACTTCCATTTCTTGAATTTTTTTGTCACCCACTGGAAAGAAAAGAACAATCTTAGTAATATGGATGGGAAAAGAACAATTTAGTGTTATAGGAGCACTATAGTACCCTGCTATTGGAGTCCAAACTTTAATATCTTGAGGTGATCATTTAACACAATACAAAACAAAAAAGGGGAGAGATATAGAGATCTTCAGCTGAAGCAAATAAGTTGAGCAATGTTAGAATTGAGAAGCAAAGAAATATGGAGGTTGAGACTATGGAATACGTCCACATAGTGTAAGAATAAACTAAAATCACCGAATAATAATAATAAAATCCAAAAAAATTCAGAACCTATGGACTTTTAGCCTCCTATGGTGAGACTATGAAATACGTCCATATGATGAATTTTCTGTGTTTGAAAAAATCTCACAAAAGTCTCAAAAAAATTCAGAACCTCATACCTGTACATATAATGAATTTCACATCAAATTCTGACACGACCAAAACTAAGTGATGAAGATTTTGCATGAATAAAGTATCAAGATACTGGCAACCCTTTCACTTTGCTTCACTCCTCTAAAAATTACACACATTTACACCTATGGCAGCCCTTTCACTTTGCTTCAATCCTACAAAAATTACACACATTAATAACTAACATAAGCATAATAAAACTTGTTAGTGAAAACACAAAACCTCCAAGTGATCTATTGTACACAATCTGAAAGTATAGCCCATTTATGCAATCTGAAAGCAAAGTACTCACTCAATTTGAGAGAGACAAAACTTAACTTGAGAGCCAAACTTATCTTAATTGCATATATTTTGTTAGGATGCATAGGTGAGATGAGAGAGATCAAATTGAAACTCAAATCCAAAGAATAAAACAGTAGGAGCCCGAGTAAGGGTCAGTAAAATAGTAGAACTATTACAGTAGAATAAAACAGTAGGGGCCAATAGAAATATCACGGTAAAGTACAAAAAAATGGTTAACCCTTAGTTCCTAACTCAAAAAATACAGGCATGAAGAGAAAACAAAACTACCTTATTTTTTATACCCCATGCCAGTGTTCGATCCCCTTCTATATAGATAAAAACTATGTCTTTGGGAGGCTAATTGTTATGAAGTAATCTAAAACTGTGAACAGTTAATGAATAATAATTAGGATAAAATGAAGATAGCTCTACTGGCACATGCATTTGCAACTAGATACTACAAAGCTATTAGACTTGCAACATTAAAACACACTGATTTCATTGAAAATCTATGATGTCTTGTAATTAAGGTCCATAACTGTAACAAGTCCATAACTGATCTACAACATCATCGATATGCATTGTAGTCCTCAAATTTTAGCACTCAAACAAAACAACAAATACACTCATTTAAAGCACTCTAAAAAAATGTAACATAAAAGTAAAACTCGGGTATGAACCAATGCATTTAACATAATCGAATGAAGATCTTACGACTCGGTGTATGGATCAAAATCAATGTTGATACCAAATTTAATCTGCTGACTTGGACCAACCATATGAAGACACGTGGCTATCTACATGGCAACAACATGCACTTCCGAGATAATCACACGCTCCGAGGAACCATGTTACTCCGAGGAATGCATACGCTCTGAGGAACAGACCTCTCCGAGGAACTCATGCGCTCCGAGGAACAGACCTCTCCGAGGAACTCTTGAATATCAGAAAGCTTAGGCGGTCCGAGTTGCATCTCAAACAGAGCATTAATTGATGAATAACCAACAGTTCAACTGGTTCATTAAATGCTTATCATTTAGACGCACACGCTTAAATGACATTAAATGTATTACCCTTTCATATGTATATCATTTAATGTATCACCCTTTCATATGACAGCCTCAAGGCTATAAATACGTTGTACAATCCTCATTGTAAGGGATCTGATCCTGAATCCAAACTTTGGGATCCAGAACGGAATTTCTTGTAATCGAGAATTCCCAAACACTCAGCAATAAAATAACAATGGACGTAGGCCATTCTTATAAGGCTGAACCACTTTAAAATCTTTTGTCTCATTTATTTATCTATGATTGAATTATTAGAGTGATCTAATTTTTTACATCAACAGATTGGCGCCGTCTGTGGGAAACGACTGGTAATATCATTTTCTCACCAATAACAATCCAATACCAATGGCTGATATACCTGAATCCAGCAATCGAAACACTAGAACCCCTCCAAATCCATCTGCTCCACCAATTATTCCAGATCTGACTAGAATGATGGCGAATCTGGCTCAGGGCCAGACCGTCATGTAAGAAACGATGCGACAACTCATCCAAACCCTCCATGGCGGTGCACCAGCCCATTCTGGATCACGAAGCATTCAGAGAAATATCCGTGCGCCTTCTGTGCGTACTAGGCGTACTAATTCGTATCGCAATAAAGAATCTGAAGATTTTTCTTATCAACCTGGACGAACTTCGTCAGTACGAGCCACAGATACTGAACAACGTGTCACCCCCAGAAAGGGCCAGTGCATTGGAAAGATTAAGTAGGGCCTCTCCTTTTGATCGATTAGGCCTAGGAGGAACAAAAGTCCTCTTAATGCAGCGTCGAGGAGCTTTCGAAGACCATCAGATTTAAGGGAACGATTTGCCCAGCCGCGACCAATTACTCGTCAAGATGGATCCAATGACCGACCAGCTGCTCGTCAGGATAAATCCCAGGAAGCCACTTCAACGCGATCAGTTGCTCGAACCAATAGGCCCGAGGAAGGGAATGATGCATGGAAAGGATCTATTCAAAGGCTGGAGGATAGATTAGGGGAAATGGCTAAGGCTAAGAACCCTCTACAACGAACCTTTGTTCGAGGAACACCTTTTGTCCAGGACATTGTTGATTTTCCAACACCATCAAAGTTCAAAGCACCTGTTGTGACTCCCAAGTATGATGGGAAGACTGACCCTGTCCTTCATATAGAACAATATCAAGTTGCTGCCGACATCTATGCTGTCCCAAATGAGATGAGATGCAGAGCATTTTCGGGAACTCTTACCGGATCTGCTCAGATATGGTATAATAATCTTCCTCGGGGTAAGATTTCAACTTTTCTTCAACTGGTCGAGTTATTCATTGGGAATTTCTGCTTCGGAGCAAAGCGAGTTAAACGAGTAGCACATTTGTTAAGTGTTAGACAAAAAGCTGGTGAGAGTATTAGAGACTATATAACTCATTTTAATAACGAGAAGCTCGAAGTCATTGATTATGAGGAGAAGACAGCGATTACTGCTTTGATGAGTGGATTGCTGCCAAACAAGTTGTACTACACTTTGGCCAAAGATTCACCTCGAACCATGTCGGACCTGATGGGAAAAGCGTCCAAGATTATGAATGCCGAGGAGGCTATGTCTGCGAAGAAGAATATGGACGCCAAAGAAACCAAGATGGAAGGTGATAGAGCTAAGAAGAAAGAGCATAAGAACAATGGTGGTGACAAGCATTCCAAAAGTAGGTCGTCACGGGAGGTCTTGAAGAAATTTGATAATTACACGCCTTTGAAGGAAAATATCAACCACGTCCTGGAAGAAATTAAGAACAGCGAGGAGTTAAACTGGCCAAAGAAAATGAAGTCAGACCCTGACACGAGGAATAGAGAGAAATATTGCGAGTTCCATAAGGATCATGGCCATATGACAAAAAATTACATAGCTCTTCAGAACGATATTGAAACACTCATCCGACGAGGAAAGCTAGCAAAGTATATTGATCGGGGAGGCGAAAGAAGAAACAATGACCGAACTAGAGAAAGGTCTAGATCTCCTCGTCGAGCAGAGGAGAAAAAGAAGAGAAACCATGAAGATGATCCAGAAGATGACCCCGATCTTCCCAAGAAACCAAGGCAGCCAGAACGAGAGGTATTTTCAATACTCTTTGGGTCATTTGATTATAATGTTATTACAGGAGGAGATGCAGGAGGAGGAGACCTTACTGTAGAAAGAAAAGCTTACCTCGGAGAGGCTCAAGCTTGCTCGTACATTCAGCGAATAAATTTAGCTGAGGAAGATCGCCCGAGAAAGGTGAACAAAGAAAAATTGGTCATTGGGTTTTCGAAGAATGATCTTGCAGGAGTTTTATATCCTCATGACGACCCACTAGTGATCAAAGTGAGAATGAAGGAGGTAATGATTTCAAGAGTGCTGGTCGATAACGGTAGCTCGGCAGACATCATGTTCTACTCATGTTTCGATAGTTTAAATTTAAAACTATCTCAATTGGAGCCTTACCACAGACCCCTCATCGGTTTTGCTGGCGAGAAAGTATTTCCACTTGGGACGATCAAGTTGGATATATTCATTGGTACGTGGCCTGCTTGTCGGACAGAAAGAATACGCTTTTTCGTGATGGATAAGAATGTACAGTCATCGTACAATATCATCATGGGAAGAGTAGGATTGAAGAAGTTCGAGGATGTACCATCTACAGTGCATCATTGCCTAAAATTTCCAACAAACTTTGGAGTAGGATTTATGAAAGGTGATCAGAAAATAGCTCGGGAGTGCTATTATTCATCCGCCGAGCAAGATGAATTGGAAGAATCAAAGAAAAAGACTACTACCTATCAAGTGGATGAAGGTGCAGAAATCGAAACTTTGGATCCTCGAGATGAGTCGCAACTCGTGAAAGGTCAAGTGGTGGAAGCTACTGAAAATATCATTCTGGACGACGAACACCCTGAACGAACTACTCAAATAGGTTCATCATTGGAAGCCTCACTAAAACAGGAATTGATAACTTTCCTTAGAAGCAGAAGACAAACTTTTGCCTGGAGTCATGAAGATATGCCTGGGGTTGACCCAAACTTCTTATGTCACGAACTCAATGTGAATAAGGAGATCAAGCCTGTGAAGCAGAGAAGAAGAGTATTCAGTCCCGAGAAGAATCAATCTATACAGGAGGAAGTCGAGAAGCTTGTTAAATATCCAGATTGGTTAGCCAATGTGGTGATGGTAAAGAAGAAAAACAACAAGTGGAGGATGTGTGTAGACTTCACCGACCTCAACAAAGCATGCCCAAAAGATCACTTTCCACTGCCCCGAATTGATCAACTGGTGGATGCTACCTCGGGACACGAGTTGCTGAGCTTCATGGATGCTTATTCTGGTTATAATCAGATCAAAATGAAACCTGAAGACAGGGAGAGTACTTCTTTCATTACCTTTAGGGGAACTTATTGTTATAATGTTATGCCTTTTGGTTTAAAAAATGCAGGTGCGACATATCAGAGGCTGATGAACAAGGTCTTTTCTGAACAAATCAGTGACAATATGGAAGTCTATGTTGACGACATGCTGACAAAAAGCAAGAAAGCTACAGATCATCTAGTTGACTTAAGTCAAACTTTTGATCAACTAGATAAATATTAAATGAAGCTGAACCCGATGAAGTGCATATTTGGAGTATGAGAAGGCATGTTCCTCGGATACATTGTCAATCAACGAGGCATTGAAGCAAATCCTGAAAAGATCAAAGCTCTATTAGGGCTGCGATCTCCAACAATGAAGAAGGAAGTACAGAGTCTCACAGGACGAGTAGCAGCACTCAACAGATTTGTGTCACGAGCAACTGATAGATGTCTCCCATTCTTCAAAACACTCAGAAAAACTTTTGAGTGGAATGATGAATGTGAGAAGGCTTTTCAAGACTTGAAGAAATACTTGGGAGCACCTCCACTGTTGTCCAGACCGGTGATGGGAGAAAAATTGTATTTATACCTTGCTGTGTCCGAGAATGCAGTTAGCTCGGCGTTGATCAGAGTGGAGAATGGAATACAAAAGCCAATTTATTACACAAGTAAGGCCTTCCGAGGAGCAGAGATCAGATATCCAAGGCTGGAGAATTTAGCACTAGCGCTGATTGAGGCGAGTAAAAGAATGAGGCCATACTTCCAGTCTCATACTATAGTAGTATACACCGATGTGCCATTGAGACAAGCCCTTCATAATCCAGAGAAATCAGGGAGATTGATGTACTGGGCAATAGAGCTTGGTGAATATGATATAATTTATGAACCCAGATCATCACTAAAAGGGCAGGCTGTAGCAGATTTCATAGCGGAGTTCACCTATCCTGATACCCCCGAGGAGCAAAAGTTACTCACTGATCAACCTGTGGATGTTACAGGATCTACAAACACAAGCCCAGACCAATTTCGATTGGTAAAAGGGCGTGTGGATGTTACAGGATATGATGTAGAGATAGTTGGGAGGACTCCGGACGAGGAATAAGAGTTGCTCGCTGATCAACGTGTGGATGTTACAGGATCAACAAACACTGGACCAGACCAACTCCGGTTGGTAAAAGGGCAAGTGGATGTTATAAGGTCATTAAATTTGAGCTCAGACCAACTCCGGTTGGTAAAAGGGCAAGAAGAAATGATCGACGAGGAGCGAGAAAAGTCAGGGGAAGATGAAAAGAAGCAGCAAATATTTCACCGAGGAATTCTGACTGATTCGACATTTGAAGACGAGTTACCTATATGGAGGCTATATGTAGATGGCTCATCTTGCAATACAGGATGTGGCGCGGGGATAGTTTTGAGCACTCCGGACGAGGTCGATATGGAATACGCCTTGCGTTTCCAATTCAAAGCTTCCAACAATGAGGCTGAATATGAGGCCATGATTGCAGGGTTAAATTTAGCAAAAGTTATGGAGGCTTAGCAAGTTATGATCTTCAGTGACTCTCAACTGATTGTAAACCAGATGGTGGGAGTATATGCAGTTAGAGGAGAGTTAATGATCAGATATCATGCAAAGGCAAAGGAGCTAGTGTCAGAATTTGCTGCTATTCAGCTGGTCAGAATACCAAGAATGGAGAATGCGAGAGTAGACGCCCTAGCTCGACTAGCATCAGCTACTCGCACCGAGCTACGACGAACAATCCCAATTGAAGTGTTAGCTGGTCGAAGTATAGATGAAGATCTGAAGATAAACTTTATCACCCTTGATTTAGGACCATCTTGGATGGATCCCATCAGGGTATATATCGAGGAGGGAGAATTTCCAGTTGACAAGCTTGCAGCCAAGAAATTAAAGTTCAAAGCTGCTCAGTATGTACTAACTAATGGTGTTTTATATAGACGAGGAATTATGGAAGATTTGCAGAGATGTGTACGTCCCACCGAGGTGAAAGATTTGATTGAAGAGATCCATGAAGGGTCTTGTGGAGCACATGTTGCAGGTCTGACACTTTTACAAAGGGTGATGACGCAGGGATACTACTGGCCGACGATGAGGGCAGATTGTATAGCCTATGCCAAGAAATGTGACAAGTGCCAACGCTTTTCCTCCATTCGAAGAACTCCACAAGCATTGTTGACACCCATAACTTCCCCTTGGCCATTTGCCATGTGGGGAATTGATTTCGTTGGAACACTGCCAACGACCCGAGGAAGGTTCAAGTACCTTATCGTCGCAGTGGATTATTTTACTAAGTGGGTAGAAGCTGAGCCACTCATTGATATGACATACGAGAAGGTGTAACAATTTATTTGGAAGAACATCATTTGCCGATATGGTCTCCCTCATGCCTTCATCACAGACCATGGGACACAATTTGATAACGAGGAGTTTGCCGCCTATTGTCATCAGTCAAATATTTTGAAGGTCCACTCAGCACCAGGCCATCCTCAAAGCAATAGTCAAACTGAGGTGACAAACAGAACGCTGCTGAACGGTTTGAAGAAAAGATTGGATGATGCGAAAGCAAACTGGATCAACGATCTATAATCAGTACTTTAGGCTTACCGAACTACTCCCCGAGTAGCAACTGGAGAATCACCATACATGCTGGCGTTTGGAAGTGAAGCTGTCATACCAGCTGAGTTGGGCCTCCCAACACACAGGGTACTGAATTTCAATTCCCCTGTCAGCGACTTAATGAGAAGACTGGATTTAAACATGCTCGAGGAAGTTAGAGAAGACGCAGCCATTAGAAATGCTGCTTACCAGCAGCGAACAACTTTGTTCTACAATAAGAGGGTGAAGAAGTGAAACCTAAAAGAAGGAGACTATGTGCTGAAGAAAGTAATTCAAAAGCATAATAAACTGGAGGCAAACTGGCATGGACCATACCGAGTTACAGAAGTTGTTCGACCAGGAACTTATCGAATAGCCACTTTAGAAGGCGAGGAGTTTAAAAATGCCTGGAATGCAGAGCACCTGCGCAAGTATTATCAGTGATGTATATGTAACACAGTTTCCATCAGTATGAATAAAATGAAAATATTCTGCAAGTCTCTCTATTTATTGAAAAATTTTATGGGAATGCTAGTGGTATGCACTACTCGGGAAAGCTCAGCAGACTACTCAACGAAATATTCCAAACTGTACCAACATAGTTGGTCGACAAGGAGAAAACATTCCAAACTGTACCAAGTATGGTTGGTCGGGGATAAAAACTCACTAACTGTAGTTGGTCGACGAGGAGAAATATTCCTAAAAATGCCAACCTGTTTGTCTAGGAAACGAAATATTCCAAACTGTACCAACATAGTTGGTCGACGAGGAGAAAATATTCCAAACTGTACCAACATAGTTAGTCGACGAGGAGAAAATATTCCAAACTGTACCAACTTAGTTGGTCGACGAGGAGAAAATATTCCAAACTGTACCAACTTAGTTGGTCGACGAGGAGAAAATATTCCAAACTGTACTAAGTATGGTTAGTCGGGGATAAAAACCCACCAACTTAATTGGTCGACGAGGAGAATTTATTTACCTTGGTTGGTCAGACACATTTTATGAAAAAGACAAAAATTTACCAAGTATGGCTGGTCGGGGATAAGAACCCACTAACTGTAGTTGGTCGACGAGTACAATTTAACAACCTTGGTTGGTTGGAAAAATTTTAAACATTTTTATACTCATTACTTTACTATTAAGTGATCGAGCAACATTGCTGATACTTTTAATTTTTTTGGTCGATGAACAACACAATATTATTATCTTTTTAACAAGAGATACATGAATATAAAGTATTTGCTAGCTACAAGATAATAGCAAATGAGATTTGCAAGCAAGAATGAAAGTCTTTCATTAAATTCAAAATAAATTACAAGTTACATTGATAATAAAATGAAACTTACATTGATATGTATACTAACTGTTACATAAAAAAATCCTATTCTATTGGTCTTTTCCCCTCAGCTTTCGATACAGGTTCCTCGCCAGCAGGCGGATCATTTAAAGATTGAGGAGAATTGATGAAGTTCAAATCCTTCAGCATCCTGACGTTTATCACAGAAGGACGATCTAAAAGATGCTCGGGATGAGATACCTCAACTTGAGAATGAAAATTGTAGTCACCGAGGTATTTTTAAATTAAGCTCCGAGGAATGGCACGAGCTGGGATCCATTCCATGTCCAAATTATACGGTGGCACAGGCAAGTCGAGCAACCCGGGATCGTAGTAGTCCCACAGATAGTGTCCTTATTCGAGCTTCAGCACGCCTAAGGCATTCAGCCAACCTTGTTTGTAGCCCTCATTATTGGCATTCTGGATATGATCATCCAAGTGGAATAGTGCTTCGTTATATCCAGCCATCCAGAACTCCCTGGGTTGTTTGTGGAATTGATATGTTAGCCTTTCAAGCTTCTCGTGGAGACTCTTGATAAAAAGCTCATTATTCTCCAAGATTAATTTCTGCACAGAGATCTGTTTCTCCAAGTCCCTTATCTTCTTGGACATATCGGACAAAGCCTGGTTCTTCGCCATTAGTTGGAAGGCCTGATTCTCTAAGGCAGACGTTGTTCTCTGTTCCTCAACCAGCACCTGAGCTGCTCTTCCTCGACCCCGAGGAGCTCTTGCTCGTCCCCGAGGAGATGTGGCAGGGCCCAACCTTTTCAAGGTGTCCAACTCTTGCCTCAATTTGGCATTCTCAACCTCTAAAAATGAAAATCTCTTGTCAGTCACTGGGATTATAGCTGTTGAAGAAGAGGCTGCAGACTTCAACTGTGCTAGCTCTTTCTGCAAATTGTTATTCTCTTACTCCAACAGCTTGGCAATCTGTCTACATGCTTCAACTTCACCCCTTAGGGTTCTCTCCCTGACATCATACCCAGCAAGGAGCTTCTCGTAGCCCTTCTCGGCAGAAAGCTGTTGATACCTGTTCTCATACCCCTCATGCAACAGGGCAGTTGATTCCTTGTACTAATTCTGAAGGTCTTCGAGGGTACATTGAAGATCCTCGATCATTTCATAGTAAGCCACACTATTGGTCACAGCTCGGTCAAGTAAACACTTCAGGTACTGATAAGCTTCGATTGCCTGTTCTGAAGCATCATGACCAAGGATATCAGCAACTTGTGCATCACTCAAGTCTGTATGACCAGCCTTAAAGTACTCATTGCATTGTTGCAGCAACTTTGTGTCATGGGCAGATAGATGGTCCATCCTAGCCAGAAACTAGCAGAGAAAGAAAAAATAATCATAAAAAAGAAGATCAAGACAGAATACAAATAGAAAAGAGACAACCGTATGGAAGAAAACTCAAATTTTATTAGATCATAGTGCAGAGTTACAAAGATCTTAATTACATTTGACAAAAAAGAAAAATAGAAAGAGAAAATCGAACAACACTACACCTTTTCCTTATCTCCCAAAACCTTATCGGGAGGTTGGAAAGAGGAGGCAGGTTGCTCGGAGGGAACTGTGACTTGTTCGGAGAGCACCAGTTGTTGCTCGGAAGAAGAAACTACTTGCTCGGCAGCAAGCTGGCTGGTTAGGGCATGTTTTACCACTACCATTGAAGACTCCTCAGAGGTAGCTTCGTCCTCTTCTAATTCTTCTGGAGTAGGAGGGGGACCAGGGATGTGTCTCTGGAAGAGCTCGGATGGCTCGTCGACCTTCAATTCCTGAAGGGCAGCAACCTATCCGTTCCTGAAATACTTTACACTGCCATAATCCACTTGAGAGACCATGGAAGCACATCCCTTATCCCAACCTTTGTCCCAGCCAGAGCTGAAGGACTTCTTCACGGCAGCTTTCCTTTTGGCCTTCTCTAAGGCAAGCTTTTCGGACAGCAAAACATCAACAGCTTTCAGTTTTTATTCAGCTTCCTCCTTCTGCCGAGTTATTTCTTGGAGTTGGACCAACCTCTCCTCAGCAGCCTTGAGTTTATTTTCAAATTCCCCAGCAGTCTTGAGCTTCACATCGAGCTCTTTATTAGCCTTCTCCAAGGCATTCACTTTCCTCTCCAAATCCCTGGAGGCCTCAGCAACCCGAGTTTTCTCCTGCTCGGAGGAAGCAAATTTCTTCTCCCAGACTGCCTTATCAGTATCGTACCTCTGGCGAGATTCCTCCAAGGACTTGGTAGCTTCTTCGAGAGCTCCCTCCACACTGGACGAGGAGTAAGAAGCTTTGATTGCTTCATCCTTCTTAAGGATTATGTTGAAGCATCTCGTCAACTGTAAACCGAAAAAGAAAGCAAAGTCAGAAACAAATATGATAAATAACAAAGGAAAATACGAAAAGTTCAAAGTAAACGTACTTACTGAAGTAAGATGACGAGCAGCCAAAGAAGTAACCATATCCCGAGTAAGGTTATCTTCATTACCTTGCACCTCGGGAATGGTCAAGGACTTTACCGAGCTCATGTCAGAGCTCGGGGGAACAGATGTGGAAACCCCAGTCTCAGCAGCAGGGGGCTGAATGCTGGTGTCAGCCAAATTGACCGAGGAGATCTTCTTCAGCCTCCTCGGGGGAACAGGTACAACCAAGGAAGAATCCTTGGTCGATGATATCACAATCACCTCTCCAGGAGCAGCAGAGCTGCTCGGAGCCACTGCGGGCTTCTCGGCAATCTTCGCAGGAGCAGCTGGAGGAGCTGCAGCAGTTTTCTTTGTCCCCTCCCTTGGGACATCAATCCTAATCCTTTTTACCTCCCCAGAGCCGAAGGCAGTTTTCTCAAACAGAGAAGGAGTCCTTCTCTTCTTCATCCTTTCGCTTAACGAAACGTGAGATTCTGGCGAAGAACTTGCAGAAGGTGGTACTGGCTCTGCTTCACTGATCACTGGACGAGCAGTGAAAGAAGTTGTATAGCTCTTGTATTGGAGCAGATAGGAGGCTGATCGAATGTGCTCGTCAGCAACCCTTTGATGTAGACCCCAGATAAGTCCCAAATGCCTTAGATTGACATCTGTTTCTTTTGGGCACTTTCTCTTGCTATCAACTGCAAATAAACATACATTGTTATCAGTAACACATTTTATCAAACATAAAACAAACATGATTTCAAGATAAAATAAAATAAAATAAAAATAACCTATCCCATTGCCATAAGGAGGGCATCTGGGACCCTGGTAAACCTCATCTCCGGTTAAAGGAGGGTGTTGCCAATTTTTTACAACAACCCCATGTTCAAAATAATCCCTGTTGGCATCAGGGAGATTGACTATTAAGGCTCTATTTATAAACCTAGTTTTCAAATAATAAATATTATCATTAACTGCCCATCTATAGCAGTACATGATTTCTGGAATTCCTATACGAGTTCCATGCACTTGATTTAATTTATACACCCCATTAACTATTCTCCATGTGTTGGGGGCTATTCGTGCAGGAACAACATCAAAGTACTGACAAAATTCCAGACACAGAGGATTTGGTGGAAAAGAAAATCCACACTCAGCAAAAAAGAGACTGGGGAACCAATGTCCCTGAGCCAAATTGAAATAATTAGAAGGCTCAGAAAGCTCTTCCAAGACAACCCAAGAGGGAATGGAAAAATCAGATCGAAATTTGTCAAGAGACTCAACTGGGTAAACCATGATGATGAATTAAAAGAAATGAAGAAGAAGAAAGAGGATCTTACAGAAAAAAGACTGAAGCTGTTGACAATGAACGACGGAAGAGATGAACGCACAAGAGAGTAGAAGACAATGAAAAACTCGAAGATGAAAATTTAAAAAGATAGAAGACGATGGGAGTCTCTGTGAAGTTTAAATACCTTGCCTTGGGAACTGGCAAAGTAATGATTATAAAAAAGGATGATTACGTTACCGACGGCTAAAAAGGCATTAAATATTGGCGCAGGAATCAAAGCGAACAACAGCGGCTAAAAAGGCGAAAAGTGACGCGGGAACCGAAGCAAGCAGAAAAGTCCAAAAAAGCATGATTCTACAAATTGAGATGGAGAAATAAATACAAGGGAGATGTTCCTAAAAATCAGGAAGAACTATTTAAAGCTACCATATTCCGAGAAAGAATATTCCATATTCCTCAAATTTCGAACTACGAAACATTGGGGGCTTCTGTTGATACCAAATTTAATCTGCTGACTTGGACCAACCATATGAAGACACATGGCTATCTACATGGCAACAACATGCACTTCCAAGATAATCACACGCTCCGAGGAACCATGTTACTCCGAGGAACGCATACGCTCTGAGGAACAGACCTCTCCAAGGAACTCATACGCTCCGAGGAACAGACCTCTCCGAGGAACTCTCGAATATCAGAAAGTTTAGGCGGTCCGAGCTGCATCTCGAACAGAGCATTAATTGATGAATAACCAACAGTTCAACTGGTTCATTAAATGCTTATCATTTAGACGCACACGCTTAAAGGACATTAAATGTATTACCCTTTCATATGTATATCATTTAATGTATCACCCTTTCATATGACAGCCTCAAGGCTATAAATACGTTGTACAATCCTCATTGTAAGGGATCTGATCCTGAATCCAAACTTTGGGATCCAGAACGGAATTTCTTGTAATCGAGAATTCCCAAACACTCAGCAATAAAATAACAGTGGACGTAGGCCATTCTTATAAGGCTGAACCACTTTAAAATCTTTTGTCTCATTTATTTATCTGTGATTGAATTATTAGAGTGATCTAATTTTTTACATCAACAATCACCAATATGAAATAATACCATTCAATACATTTAAGGTGAAAATAAACCCGTTTAATATATAAAACATTTTGCAGCATTGAGAGAAAAAGAGTGCAGAAAAATGATTAGGATGCAATGAGCTGAATTATGTAAAAGAACATAACAAAATCTAGTTACAATGAGTATGTAGTGAACTCAATTATGTAATAAAGTTTAAAATAGTTTGTAATAGACTTATGTAGTGAAATAAATTATGTAATAGAATTATGTAAAAGAACAGAACAAACTCTAGTTACAATCGGTGTCTGGAATGGAGTTTAAAATAGTTATTGTCACTATCTTCTATGGGCATTCCCGAAAACTTAATGGGAAGTAACCTGAGGGAGAGGACATCAAGTGACTATGCATAGCAGACAAATGTGATCTAAGTAAAAAATATTAAGTGCAAGTCAGAATAAGCATTCTTAGTTCCCACCTACACGTGGATGTTTTAAGTGTAGCATTTGTAAATCAATAAGCAATGGAGAAACAGAGAAAGGGATCAAACGAAAATAGTGCAATCTTGAACCGAGAAATATCGAATAAATCATAAACCAAACTAACATATATTTAACTTAAAAGACCAGAGAGAACACCAACAGCGCATTCAAGGGAAAAAGTGAAAATTTTGAATCTCGATGTTAGTATCGTTTACACTAAAATTGAAAGTTGTATTTAGAATACCGTGACAGAATATAAAAAATGCAAAATTAGCCATTGAAGCCACCATTCAGTTACAAACAAAAAACTGAAATGGAATAATATAACCTCTAGCACTGTTTTTTCTCTAAACTGAATAAGTTTTGTCACACGTGAGAGGACCATACCAAAACAAAAACCCTTACCAAATTCATTTTTTTCAAACATAAGAAAATATAGATCACTGCTCAAAACTCATTACAAACTATTTGAACCATTTTAAAATATATAGTTTGAGATTCATGTCCATCTATAGTTTGATACTAAAACAAAATAACGAATAAATCATTTACAATTAGAATTAAAACTTGAGCAGAAGCAGAAGCGGGGGAGATAACATGGGGTTTCACCTTCTAGGGTAAATACTGATCAGAGAACACAAAGAACAACATTCTTCATTTGGAAATATGGTCGGAACCTGATATAAAGGCAAAAAAGATTAAAAAGGGATGAAAGAAGAAGAAAAAACTAAATCATAAAAGAAAACTATTAGACTTAGTTAACTGTTATTCAAACTATTGATTTAAAACTTGGGATTCAAACTATTTCAAACTGTTTCAGACCTCAGAACCTGATTCAAGTTATTTCAAACTTGATTCAAATCTTTATTCAAGCTATTCATTTAAAAGTTGATATTAAAACTGTTTATTTAAAACTTGAGAACTGTTTCAATCTACCTAAAATTCAACTAAATTTTATTTTCTACGATTAAATCTTCTCTCTTTTTTCTACCAACTGGAAAAAATTTAACCATCTACAAAATCCCACCAGAAATTAGTTAAGAAATAATAAATTAAAATAAAACTTAGCCTAATCTAGTAATGAGGTAATCAACCTAATCCAAAACTCTTAAAAAATCTAATCTTAAGTATAAGAATGGTTCCCTTCTGTAACTGCAAAAGAAGCCATTTTTAGTAAGGTAAAAAAACATCAGTATAAGAATAATATCATTAGCAAGAAAAAATCATCAATTTTTATAGCAATATGGAACTCGAATGTACAAATCTATTAAGAAATGTACAAAACCCTCATATCCATTCTCTAAAAATAAAAAATAAAATTCAGATAGAAGAAGGAGAAGGAGATAATACCTTCGTGGCTGAGTGAAGGCCGAGAGAGTGAGAGTTATTGAGAAATGAGGTCGGGAGAGAGTGCGTGTTCGTAACTCTAAACATCATAACAAAACTCAGGTAAATCCATGAATAACAAAAGAGTACCTGTTAGATTTGTTAGATCCGACAACGACGGTCAGGAGTGTGCGTAGGGGTGTGGCGAAGAGGAGGAGGAGGAGGAGGAGGAGGAGGAGGAGGAGGAGGTGGATTAGAGAGAGGGAGAGAATGGGTTTATGTTTGAGGTAAGGTTCTTTTGGGGTTGCGGATGAGAGAACGGGAGAGAAGTACAAATTGAGAGGTTTGTGTGGGTAATGAGAGAGAGACCGGACAAATTGTTGGAGTGGTTTTTGACCAAAATACCCCTAATTTTGAATTGAAGTGTAAATTTGGTAAGTAAAAAAAGAGGGGAAAAGCACAAATGTGAGGGGCAAAAGAGGTACTGCAAGAAAAAAAATCATCTCATGACATCATCTTTTCATCTTATGACATACATAAGTTTTCTACTTTATATATATATATATATATATATATATATATTTTCATTTCTAAAGTCCTAAATATTGAGGTTTTAGAATCAGTTTTTTTACTGGATCTCGGTTTGTTGATCTATGGTTAAAGTAATAACTTTTATGGTGTTTTGTGTTTATTTATATCATTTTGTTAATAAATTTGTATGGTGTTTTGTGTTTATTTTGATGAGTTCTTAGTGTTGCTTATGAACTGTTTGTTAAAATACCTTAGAGAGGATAAAACAAGTTAGTAGCTAATTTTTCCTTTTATAACTATTTTGTTTTTAAAAGAATCACTTTTAAGATATGTTATGAATTTGTAATTGTAAAAAAAATACTCCAAATGACATATTGCGTCATTTAAAAATATTTTCTCCCCTAAATGGTCACATAAAGTTGTTAAGATGTACAGAGGGTAGGATGTCTATACCTGATATTCACATTTTATCTATTTCTTTATATATGAGCTTTTTAATCTTACAATTGACGCTTGGATTAATTGACTATAATCTTAATCTATATAGGATTAGGTGCATAAATATATATACATTGTCATACACAAACATATGAACACAATGTTGATGTAGGTAACCCATTTTACACCATCTCCTCTGTAATGAGTAAGTGGTAGTTTAACATTCCTTAAAGCATGATATATGTAGTCTATGTACGATTTGGATTATTATTTGGTATGTTTCACTCTTATAATCTACTTACACATATAATTATGTGAGATATAGTGCCTTAATTAATTTTTTTAGATAAATTGTGTTTGTGGTTTACTTACTAATAAGGTGAGCCAAACATTAGAGTTAAGTCCTATCTACCCTAAATTTTTATGACTTAAGATATGATTTTTTTCCTCCCTTTACTTTAATCTAAGAAGATATTTTTGGACCACATTTATGTAGGCCTCATGACAAAAAATCTAATATATTAAAAAATTTCCTGCGTATGTCCATTTAAAGAAAAAATAACTGATTCTTTTGGGATTGAAAATCTGGGGTCTCTCCCAATACTACTAATATTGAACACTATAGTTTTGGGGCTATAAGTTTGAGGAGTCCAAAATCTATTACTGATATGGAATGATAATGATTCGGTCTCAGTTTACTAATATATAAATATATAATATGGACTATAAAATATTGACACCAATGCATAAATATTGTATCTACACATTTATAGTCTATGAGCATGATTTTCACAAACTTTGAACTAGGTTTGAGAAAGTGGGTTTCATATGGATAGTACGTATAAGGTTAAGCACACACAAGATTCAATTTGTAATCCAAATTTAATCTTGATTAGATTAAGGTGTACATGTAAGCTAAAGTGTAAATTAAATTTTCCAATCAACACAATCAAATCAAATACACAAAAGAGGAAACTGAGGAAAATCCCTTTCGAGGAAAACCTAGATTTCAACACTGTTGAGAATTCGACAGACTCGATCACTTACAAACTATGTAGATATCCACTAAATATAATGTACAAGTCCTCAAATTTTTAACATATACGACATAGTCCATCATCATCCATAAGAGGCAGCTCTTCCCTCAGTATCCACTAGTTAGCCTCAGGATATCGAAATCCTTTCTCCTTCAATTGTAGAGACTCAGCTACACAAATCAGCACTAGAGTAAACCCTAAAAGGGTTTGATGTAGTATTTGGGAACTTGGATTTAAAAAAACTCAGCAAATCATATAAAGGACGTATGCTTTAGAAAAAAATCATTTTTGAGTAACACAAAAAGGAAAACTATTAGTGCAGGTATTACAATTGATTTTCACCAAAAAAGTTATGAAAAACAGACCCAAAGAATCCTTTTTATAAGAAAACACATTTTTGAGGTTGCGATTTCGTTCAAATGAAAATGGACTCTCATTCGAACGAGAACTGCATTTTTGTTCTAATGAGGTGAAGTCTGGTTTGAACGAGATGTCTATTTCTTTTGACCGTCCTTCAAATGACCTTCCAACAAGAGTGACTATGTCAAACAAAGCCCCTTTGATTTGAAGTTCATTAGAAGTCCGTTATAACGAAAAAAAAACTTCATTCCAATGAGATTTGATTTCGTTCGAACAAGAGAAGGATCTCATTCTAACGAGATAGGAATCTCGTTCTAATGAACTAAAAATTGAAAAAAACATTATTTTAAAAATAGATTATTAAAACATGCCTCGAGTAAAAAAATCCTCCCAATATATAATTTGACTGAGAAAAAATCAAAACCACAAATTCATATACCTCTATAAAATGTATGTGATGATTCTAATGGCTTGAATCTCGGACACTAAGCGTGGTCACTAACTTGTCTTCAAATCGTGGAGGCAAATGTGGATGTAGTGTTAGGTGTGTAGCAATGGGTTATAACATGATACATCAAAATACCTAAGCTATGAGCAATTATAAAATCTCACCCTTACAAATATCTCCTTTTGGCTATTCCGATACAAAACAAAAGTCAAAACCCAAATTACAATAAAACCCTTAAGACAATGTTCTAATGCCTCCTAAATCGAGAAATGGAACGACATTAGAGACTTTGTCTTCAACTGAAATTTTTCATTTTGTGTATTCTTTGAGATCATCATCAAAGGGGAAGAGGCCTACATATATGAAACAAACTAATGCCATGACGCGTATGAGTTTTAAAGAAAAATAAGATTCCACCTCAATTTTTTCTCCCACTTTTTGTCTGTAATAGACAAAGGGTAAGAGGTTAAGCATAAAGAATAATCATCACATGAATCCAAAAGAAATAAAATCACAAAGAGAATCAATTAAGAACATTCGATGAATTTCCATAGGCATACCAACTATATTTGAAATTTTTAAATTTTTTTCAAGTATAGATATAAAAGGCACATGTACGTACAAAACACAAAACATCATGGAATAACACTAAAATAAACGGATCATGGAAGGCGAATGAAATTGTGTGAATATTTTTCATATGCAAATCAACATAGGCATTCATAACATAGGCACACAAAGTCAATAAGAAAGAACTCAATTTCAACTTTAGGTGTAAAACTGTTGAACTTAAATGAAATTGACTCAAATTATGAAACATGCTATGAATTTAAATTCTTCTCAAATCAATAACGTCATACTATTTAATGCTTTTTAAGACAGTGCCTTATGAAAACCCATTGATCTTTTACTTTTTAGAACCCTCAAAATCTCACATATATAAGAATTCATTGTTAAATATTTTTGAAGATATCATAATGCTCATTTGTAGTGAAGCATCAGTGAAATATAACAATAATGTCCCTGGCACTTCTGTTTTTGTGTACCGTTAATCTTTTTGTCTCTTTTAGCAAATGGTGACTTTTAACACAAAGAAAAAAATTCTCTTGCATGGCCTCTTTCAATTGCATTATATATAACAATCTTTATGGGAAACCAAATCCAGGCAATGGTTCTTACAATCGCAACTTATCTCTTTTTACATTTGATTCGTTATTAAGAACGATTGAGATGAGAACACCGTATTCGACATATGAGAAGTAAGTGCAATGTTCAAAAAATCCATTCATGTGTACAATAAATGAGATAAAGAGTCTATTATGAAGAAATTTATCATCAATGATCAATGAAATGCTATCCACACATTATTAAGTACACTAACAAAACAAAGCCATGTCTCAAAACACCATGAAAAGGTCATGTGAATGGATGGAATATATGGGTGATCCTAATATCTAAATGCACATCTTTATATGGTGAAAAAAATATTTTTGTCTTTTTCAAAATTTTATCAAAAACAAAATATTTTTGGAACTTTTCAAACTTTTTCTTAAGAACCAAAAATCTTTTTGGATTTTTCAAAATATATTTAAAAAAATAATACCATACTAATACAATCTAGCAATAAGCACAAAATATATGAACATGATAATCACCCTACACTAGATAAAGTACCTGAACTCAATTAATGGAATAAATACCCAAAGACTTCCTAAGATTCTCGAATCTAAGGGCATCTAAAGGTTTTCTAAAAATATATGCTAATTGACATCCAGTGCTCACAAAGCTCAAGTACATGACCTTCTCCACAATGAAATCACGAATAAAATGCTCACTCGTCCAAATGTGCTTTGTGAGGGAATGTTGGACCGAATTACGAGATATATGAATTTCACTCGTATTATCAGAAGAAACAGTCATTGTGACTTGAAAAATCCCACATTCTTCCAACATTCTCTTTATACATAAAAGTTATATGCAATAACTCCCCACGGATCTATACTCAGTCATCACTGTGGACAAAGATATGGAGTTTTTCTTCCTACTCAACTAAGAAACGAGGTCACTCCCAAAGTAAAAACACCCACCTGGGGTGCTCCTACAACCATCAACATCTTCGGCCCAATAGGTATTCGAATAGGAAGATAAATGGCCATTGGTATGAAAGGAACACTAAATACTATAAAAAAGAGTGCCACTCACATATGTGATAATACGTTTTTGTGCAAGGAAATGAGCCTTTTTTGGGGATGCATGGTATTGCGCATAAACTCCAATATTGAAGGGAATTTTGGGATGACTAGGAGTTAAATAGAGAAGACTACCAATCATACACCTATAAAGGGTTTGTTCTACATCTTTACCTAAAGCATTTTTGCTAAACTTAGTCGATGTACTCATAGGGTAGTTTGAGTGCTTAGCGGAGTCTAAACTAAACTTCTTCACTATGTCCCTAGAATATTTGGATTAAGATATGAATATCCCATCCTCAAGTTAATGCACATGGAGACCTAAGAATAACGTAAGATCACTAACCAGGCTCATCTCAAACTCGCTCTTCATCTCCTTCTTAAAAGTGTGAGCATGTTAGGAGCACGTGGATATAAATATTATATCGTTCATATAGACTTAGTCAACCAAGATAACACCACTCTATCTCCTCATAAACATTTTATCTACTCCCCCTCTCTTGAAGCCATGAGCTAAGAGATACGAAGTGAGCCTCTCATACCAAGCACGGGGTGATTTTTTCAAACCATACGAGGCCTTCTTAAGATAAATATGTGTCTTGAGTGCTTTGGGTCTTCGAACCCCTTTGGTTGTTCCACATACACTTCCGTTTATAGGATGACATTAAGAAAGTTACTATTGACATCATTTTGATATAATTTGAAGCGTAGATGTCATTCTATTGCGATTAGTAAAAAGACGGACTCAAGCCTAGCAATAGGAGAAAATATCTCATTAAAGTCTACACCCTCGATTATGTGTAGCCTTGATCCACCAACCTTGCCTTATTGCAAACTATGGTGCAATTCTTATCCATCATGTTGTTGTAAATTCACTTGGTACCTATCACATTAGTCTTGCTAGGTCTGAGGACTAACTCCTAGGCATCACTCTTGTGAAACTAAAGCAACTCATCTTTTTTAACTCATATCTAACGCTTATCCTTGGTTGATTCTTTCACATTCTTGGTCTTGACTAAGGAAGTGTAGCAAAGGTAGCTAACCACATTCTCAAGTTTAGCATGAGTCTTGACACATCGTGTGGGATCACCAAGTATAGCGGAAGGGTCATGACTCTTTCAAACTCGTGAGAGTGGATCCTATAAATCAAGCATGGATTCCACCTGGGTAGTAAGCAGAATAACAGTATCGATAACGAGGGTGCATCATCCTCATGCTCGGGGTTAGGGTCAATAGATGTCGATGGCTCGTTCTCTCTAATCGTGACGTTTATCGACTAAATAACCTTAGATCTTTCAAGCTTAGATTCCCTATAAGCTCTACTCGTCGATGAATAACCTAAAAATATCCCCTCATCGCTTCAGGAGTTAAACTTTCCTAATTTCTCTCTATCTCTCAAGATGTGGCAAGTACGCCCAATGATATGGAAATATGATAGGTTTGGTTTCCTTCCTATCCACAACTCATATGGCGTGTGTAACGTGTGTGGACAAAGATATAGTCGATTTTCCTCATGGCATGTATTATTAGTCGCCTATGCCCAAAAATGTTTAGGCACGTTTCTTCCAAGAAGATAGATCTATCCAATTCTTGTATCATCTAATTTTTCCTCTCAATTATCCCATTCTGTTGAGGAGTACAAACGGACAAAAACTCATATTTAATTCCCACACCATCACAATAGCTATCCACTTTAGCTTATTTAAATCCAGTGACATTGTCACTACGCATTTGAATAATAGTGACATCATGTTGGTTTTGTAGGACACGACACTTGTTTGATAGGAACTCAATCGCATTGGAATTTTCTCTAAGAAATCCCATGATAGAGTAGCTCGAAAAGTCATCGATCATCACAAGAATGTATCTCTTACCACATATGTTGTCCGTATGAGTGGGACCCATAAGATCTATATGTTTCAACTCCAACAAACGTGAGGTGTTAATGCTATTTAACTTCCGATGAGGACATCAAATTTATTTTCCTTATTGGCAAGGACCATAAATCGACGAAGTTGATTTCCCAAGTGATGGTAAGCCACACACTGTGACTTTCTTCACTAATCTCTCAATGTCTCTAAAATTCACATGTCCTAGTCATTAATGCTAAAGGTCCAAAGAGGAGATAGTGGAATTATTTCCCACAAGGGGTGATTTAGGAATGATCCTATAGTAATTATCATTGTTCCTCACTCCTCGAAGTAATAGTTCATCATATTGATCATATACGTTACACTCAGACCGATCGAACTTTATTGCAAAGTTTGCATCACAAAGTTTTCTTATGCTAATCAAATTCGCTTTCAACCCTTTGATGTATAACACATTATCTAGTTTAGTAAATATTAGAATCTCAACACAGCCACGTCCTAAAATACTATAGCTACTCCCCCTTTGCATTCCTTACAATCCATAAGGTCGGTAAAATACGACTTGTCATCTGCCATGTTCCTGGAGCACCAAAATAATATAGAAAGAAAAGGTATCAGAGGGAAACACATTTTGCAAAAATCAAGACCTCTCGATAACATGGAGCAACCGACTCTGATACCAATTTTTAGGGTCGAAATAATAAGTGCTCTAATGTGCTTTATAAAATGCGAAAGTAAATATTTTCAGAAAGGATTCCAATTTAAGAGTTCACAACATAAACCGATTTTATATTTTTATCCTAAACATGCATCTATGTGATAAAACAGATAAATCAAACCAAGCATTCAACAATGACAAGGTTTAAGGGAAAAACCCTTTTTGGTTAAAATATTTTATTCACTTTAGAAATCTACAATACCGTCGACTTAAAGTCTACTTGATAACCTCCATAAGTATAATACGTTAATCTTCTCAAATCTCTTAGTGAACAACTATGATCCTCGCATGAACCACAAGACTGCAGTCCTTCTTCAGCCTCAACATTTGTCTTTAGCAGTGAATCCCCTTAGGTATCACAATTCAGCCATAGAGATCCTCTCCGCAAGGTGTATGCAAAGATACAAAACTTTCTAAGGTTTAAAGGAATTCACAAGAACAATATCCAGGATGTTTGATTGTGAATTGAACTGTGTTTTTGAAAGATTAAAAATAAAGAACTTTCGCAAACGTTATGCAGAAATGAATCTGGCAAAAGTCATAAATGTTCTAATCACGAAACAGGTATTTATACAAAATTTAAGTCGACACATCATTCGAACGAGAATATAGGATCATTCTAACGACATGATGATGTCATTAGAATGAGATAAACTTCACTTCTAACACGATCAAAAAAATTTAGGCAGTAATCCCTCATTTGAAAAACATTAGAAACGATCTTCTGACGATATTTTATCTCATTTGAACGAGATGTCAATCTCGCTTGAACGAGATTAGTAAAATAAATATTTTTCCTTTTCAAAATAAAAAGTTCCTATTCTTTTTTATAAAAGTAAAACATCCCAAACATAAATTTTGTAAATTAATTCAAACTCTAAATTATTTTATACCTTTACGAGATGTTGGAAAGTCTTCAAACTTGGAGATGCTTGAGTTCGGTTCATCTTGACGATGCATGATGATTTGCAATGGGATATACCAAACTAGTCTAAAATTATGATATGAATAATGTTAGAGAAAGTGTTCTTATAAATACCATCAGTAAGTATTTTGAATCTTAAGAGCAACGTTAACAACAAGGGCTTTATCATCTCGCTTAGGCACCCGAGCAGAGTTAACCTATTATTTTACCTTATCATTTTTTGGATCTAGTCATAGCATTGGAGGTGTTCTCAAGAGGCATAGACATCCTTAAAATTCTTCCATTATGCTTTGAGAAGTCACGGTAAGGAAATCAACTTGCTCTCTAAGACTAGCAAAGTTGTTATATCGGTGCGCAAGAGTATGTGTATGTGTATGTTTAGTTCTCCGAAACTTGTAGCAAAATTCATAAGGGGACATTTACTTTTTCAATAGGTACAAGCATAGAGTTGCTTGGGTCGACCTTTGTCTTTTTATTTAGGTTGAACTTTCTTTTGTCGTTTAGGTTGAGGCCTATAAGGTTCCAGTGCGGTATGGAAAGTGGATGAACCATCGTAACGTGTTCATTACCTCTCCATAAAGCCTAAAGTGGGACAGAGGAAAATCTTTCTAACCTTATTTAATGTGTCCTTTATAGTGACCTTGACCTCCCGGGCACGTTGAAGATCTTTCTCGAGTTGGGATATATGGTTTCAAGTTTCTCATGAGTCTCCAACGAAGATTAAAAATCTCTCATAACACTAGCCACTTTATTGATAAAGTCGCCAATTTTCCTCTCCAACAAACACACTCTCACTAAGGGAAAGCTCTCTCTTGACTTTCTCAAATCCTCCTCTAAGGCTAAAACCCTAAGAGACAAAATTTTATTTTTATTTTTCATTTTAAATGACTCGACATAAAGCTCAGCATAAGTGCATTAAAAGTCACTCTCTTCCCTGTAACACCCCACCGGCCTGGAGAGAGCGAACGGAGCGCTAATGCGATAAAATAAATCCAAATCCACAAATAATAGGGTATAGAGCATCTAAATAAACCCACAATAATATAAATCCACTAATCTCAATTCTCTTCAATTACAACAAGTCTGTAGAATAATAAAATACAACTATCTAACTCGAATAAAATAAATCCCAATGCTCTATACATCAAAATAAATAAATACAAATCTTTTCCAAACAATCCTCGCTAAAATCAATCTCCATAGCGCCCATAAATCCGCGATAACCTGCCACTAAAAGAAAATATGGGGAAGTACACAATACAACAGGAAAGATGCTCAACAAATATATGTTAGCGATGAATAAAGCGTAACAGCACGAGTACGAATATTCAAATCAAATGCGAATCTCAATAGCATTTTATCAATAAATTTATCAACAACACTTTAACCGGGTCACCAGGCCTCACCACATCCGTATATGCTTTATCAAGCCATAGCCCGGGAAACAGGAATTTTGGCGAGTGCCCAACATTCGTGTCATATTAAAATCTCATGACAACGTGCTCATCAACAATATAATGATACCACATGAATCAAAATAATTTCAACAATTATTTTCCAAATTTCAATGAATTTATCAATTCAAATATGAGTTCAATTAACAAGAATTCAAAGAGAATGACCCTCGCGAGATTTAAGGAGCATATTGTGTAAAACCCCATACCTCAAACCATAATGAGAAACTAATGATCACATCCTCAAGATCAACACAAAATATCTGCAAAAGCTCCTCCAAGAACCTCCAACAAAATATCCCCAAGAACACCTCTAATCTAAGGTTGGAACTCATAAATCTCAAGTGCCAATGTGTATATAAAAATAAGAGGAATATAAAATATATTTGCTGCCAAAATTTGTGCCAAAAGTAGGTTAAAAGGGTTGCCCACGACTTCCTTTTATAATGCAAAGAAACAAAGAGTTGGAATCCAAAAGACTCCTTTAAATAAGGCAAATAAATGAAGAGTTGGAAGTCAAAACAACTTCAAGAGTTAAAAACATTTAAAAATCATTTTAAAATTCGTTTTAACTCCGATTTCGAAACCGTTTGAAATTCACGCCTTTAAAAATAATAACCAACATATTTGAGCAATAAAAATAATTTTATCAAAAACTTTATTTTCCTCCATTTTCCAGAAATTAATTAAAATAGCCCAAAATTACGCGTGTTGTTACACTTCCCCACTAACAATGGAATTTCGCCCTCGAAATTCGCCGAATGCCTAACTCTCAAAAATCAGGCTAATAATCTCCAAAAATAATCTCGTCTCCAAAAATAAATTCCTCACATATAATCTAGATGCCTATCACGAATATAACCTAAAATTTGCTACCTCCAAAAATTGTTAACCATGCAATGAACCCAAAACTCAAGCCCCGAGGGTTGCTGTATACCTAAGCTCTTATACCATTTGTAACACCCCGCCCGCCCGGGAAGAGCGAACAGAGCGCTAATGCGATAAAATAAATCCAAATCCACAAATAACAAGGTATAGAGCATCTAAATAAACCCACAATAATATAAATCCACTAATCTCAATTCTCTTCAATTACAACAAGTCTCTCGAATAATAAAATACAACTATCTAATTCGAATAAAATAAATCCCAATGCTCTATACATCAAAATAAATAAATACAAATCTTTTCCAAACAATCCTCGCTAAAATCAATCTCCATATCGCCCATAAATCCGTGCTAACCTGCCACTAAAAGAAAATATGGGGAAGTACACAATACGATAGGAAAGATGTTCAATAAATATATGTTAGCGATGAATAAAGCGTAACAATACGAGTACGAATAATCAAACAACACTTTAACCGGGTCACCAGGCCTCACCACATTCGTATATGCTTTATCAAGCCATAGCCCGGGAAACAGGAATTTTGGCGGGTTCCCAACATTCGTGTCATATTAAAATCTCATAAAAACATGCTCATCAACAATATAATGATACCACATGAATCAAAATAATTTCAACAATTATTTTCCAAATTTCAATGAATTTATCAATTCGAATATGAGTTCAATTAACAAGAATTCAAAGAGAATGACCCTCGCGAGATTTAAGGAGCATATTGTGTAAAACCCCATACCTCAAACCATAATGAGAAACTAATGATCACATCCTCAAGATCAACACAAAAGATCTACAAAAGCTCCTCCAAGAACCTCCAACAAAATATCCCCAAGAACACCTCTAATCTAAGGTTGGAACTCATAAATCTCAAGTGCCAATGTGTATATAAAAATAAGAGGAATATAAAATATATTTGCTGCCAAAATTTGTGCCAAAAGTAGGTTAAAAGGGTTGCCCACGACTTCCTTTTATAATGCAAAGAAACTAAGAGTTGGAATCCAAAAGACTCCTTTAAATAAGGCAAATAAATGAAGAGTTGGAAGTCAAAACAACTCCAAGAGTTAAAAATATTTAAAAATCATTTTAAAATCCGTTTAACTCCGATTTCAAAACCGTTTGAAATTCACGCCTTTAAAAATAATAACCAACATATTTGAGTAATAAAAATAATTTTATCAAAAACTTTATTTTCCTCCATTTTCCAGAAATTAATTAAAATAGCCCAAAATTACGCGGGTTGTTACATTCCCCACTCAAAATGTCATCACCCTTAGTCTCTTCGAAATGACTAGACACACTGTCAAGGTCATCATGTTTGTAAATGTCCTCATCGACATGAGACGTACTCGATGTACCATTATAACTTACCATGAACACGATGGAGTTACTTCCATGTGGTGATTGATCCTCGAAACCACCGACTTGACATCACTATCACTAAGCATGGTATTGAAGGCATATTTTCCTTTGGCTTATCTATTTAACCTCGTAGCACACCCATGAGCTTTTTTTGCCTTACCCTCGCACTCATAGCATCTCTCCTAATCTTTCTTTGGTTACTCTACTCTCGCTTTTTCAAAAATTTTCTTGCTTAATTTAAGCTTTTTATCTTTTTAAAACTTTTGTTTCTTTGAAAGTATTTTATTTTCTTAGCTTTAGAATTTTTTACAAAAAAGGAAAGATCACCTGGACCAAAATCATACTCGGAGTCATAAGAAACCTTCTTTTTATTTTTATATTGAACTTTTAAATCAATTCCCTTTTCCTTTGGTTTAACAGTTTTGGGAAACATGTCGATTTTATAAGTTTGAAGGTCTCTTACTAATTCTTTTAACCTAAGTGTATCTAAAATTCCCAAAGAATTAAGGACAACGACCTTAGGAATAAATGGGGATGGAAGGGATCTCAAAATCTAATTCACGCCTCTTGTCTCAGGAATTCTCTTACTCAAATTAAAACTAGAGTTAACGATATTAGATAATCGTGCATATAATTCATCAAATGAATCAATCTCTAGCATAGTGATGGTTTTAAATTGTGTGGTAAGATTTTGAAGCTTTCACAATGTTGGTACCCTCATGAGTGAGCTGGAGGATATCTCACGCTTCCTTAGATATAGTGCACGTTATGATGCAGACAAACTCATCATAGGTGACGGTTCTATAAATTGTACTTAATCCTCTTGAGATAAAATTACTCCATTTTTGTTCATCCTCCATCCAAGTGGTGATGGGTTTAGGGATAATGACATCGCCATTAGTCACAATGAGTGGTGTACACCTCTTTAAAAAACAAGCCAGACATGCTCGTCGATCGCTTTCAAAGACAACCTTATTTGAGCTTTCCAGTAAGAACAATTAGACCCATTGAAAACAAGTAACCTATTATAAAAATTATCTATAAAATCCGTAATTTAAAAGATCACACAAAAACTTAGTGTAACCTTCTCTGATACTAATTGGAAAAAGCGAGTTCATATGGATAGTTAGTATATTAGGTTACGCACACACAAGATCCAATTTTTAATCCATATTTTATCTTGATAGATTAAGGTGTGCATAAAAGATAAAGTCTAAATTAAATGTTTCAATCAACATAATCAAACCAAACACAAAAAGATGAAACTGAGGAAAAATCCCTTTAGGGAAATGCCTAGATTTCCGCCTATTAAGAATTTGATAGACTCGGTGACTTAAAAACTACTTAGAGATCCCCTAAGTATAATGCAAAGGTATTGAAATATTCAACAGAAATGGAATAGTCCAACATCATTCATAGGAAGCATCTTTTCCCTCGGTATTCACCGTTCAGCCTCAGGATATCGAAATCCTTTCTTCTTTAGCTGTAGAGCCTAGGCTCCACAAATTAACAGTAGAGTAAACTCTACAGAGGTTTGATGTAGTATTTGGAAACATAGGTTTGACAAAATTAAACAAATCATATAAAGGGATGTATGATTTGGAAAATAAAAGTGCTTTTTAATAACAAAAGGGGGAAACTTTTGGTGCAGGTAATACAATTGATTTTTTTTCCAAAAGAGTTCTAAAAATTGACCAAAAGAATCCTTTTTATAAAAAAAAAACACATTTTTTTCAGGCGGGGATGTCATTCGAACGAAAATGGACTCTCATTTGAATGAAAACTATAGTTTCATTCTAATGAGGTGAAGTCTCGTTTGAACGAGATGCCTATTTCATTCGATCATCCTTCCAATGAGCGTGGTTCTATCAAACAGAGCCCCTTTCGTTTGGAGTTTATTATTTGATCTCGTTCTAACGAGATTAGAATCTCATTCCAAAGAACTAGAAATTAAAAAAATATTTTTAAAATCAATTTATAAAACATGCCTCGAGTAAAAAAAATATACTAGTATATAATTTGACTGAGAAATAATCAAAACCATAAATTCATATACCTTCATAAAATTTTTGTGATGATTCCAATGGCTTGAATCTTGGACACTAAGCTTAGTCATTAACTTGTCTTCAAATGAACGTGGAGGCAAATACGGATGTAGTACTCGGTTTGTAGCAACGATTTGTAATGGGATACGCTAAAATACCTAAGCTATGAGCTATTATAAAATCTTGCTCTTACAGGATTCTATATGTTAGTGTTTATGAGAGTGTGAATTGTGTGTTTTCGAAGTGAAAAGGCAATGGGATCCACATCCGCCTCTAACGGAGGATAAAAGGAAGGACAAACTCTTATTCAGGAATTTTTTTGAAGCAAAACATACCAGTGCCAATCCATCGTGTGATTATATCCCTATTCATTCATTGTATCCATGAACATGACCAACGTCAATAATCATTCTTCTATGATTAAGGTTGAAGTATCATTTTTTATTGCGTTATTTTCAACTTGATGGAATGTGTTGATATGCTTAAAAACGTCGAGAAATTCTATGGAACATGCTCATCCTTAAATAAAGTAACTTTTATAGGTTGAAATGTGCCCCTTCTATTTAGAGGGAGGATCAAAGTATATTTTTTATAAACTTTTGGAACAACGTTAATATTTTCTCTTTTATATATATATATATATATATATAAGAATAGTAGTCCATGTCTCTTCAACATGTCCATGTGTTATACTATTTAAAAGTATCGTGTTGGCAAGTTGAGTACATGTGTCCGTCAGAGTCCTATATATGTTGTCAAAATACATACGCAACTAGATAACGAATCCTAAAGTACTGTCTACATAAGTCAATTAGATGTTTTTCTACCTATCCCAATAGTCCTTAACCCTACTACATTTGTAAGATTTCAATTTTAATGTGATTCTAATTTGATAATGGGTAGCATAATCTTGATGGGAGTCAAAAATAAAGAACAAACAAACTAAATTTGAGAGAGAACTCTAGAATTTTTATTAAATCAATAGAATTCAAACTCTAGAATGCTAGGTCTATTCCTCCTATTTTCTTTAGAGGTAAGTGTTGATGTGACCTCAACCAAAATGATAATTTTCTTCCCGTATCTCATTGTAGTCAAAAAATGATCGTACCTCTAAAAAACAGATGCCAATAAAACCGTAACCTTGTCCTCTTACTCTATTTTTGCCTCCATATTTAATAGTTTCAAGAGAATCCTATTAAACTCATTTAGGTGGTTGTGTAATAATGTACTCAAATCCATACTAAATCGGTATAATTACTTTTTTAGATTAATCCGATTTGTTAAAGACTTCTTTAAATAAAGCTTCTTAAGCTTTACCCAAATTACATTAGCAGAAGTCTCTTTCATAATGTTGTGTTTCATCTCCTTAGACAAAAACAATCGAATTGTGAAACGAGCCTTCTTATACCTCTTTTTACACTTTTCACCCTTCATTGTATTGGGTTTTCCATCTAAAGCAAGGATCAAGCCCTCTTTGACAAGGGTGTCAATCACCTCCACTTTCCAAAGGCTAAATTGTTCCTCCTATCAAATTTCTTCACATCATACCTCATCTTGGATGCTATAACCAAAATTATCATAGTCACAAAAAAATAAAAATAAAATCCAAATTTATAAATCTTTTCTAGGTTTTAAATATAAACCGCACGTATGAACAACATCATGGGTATACCATATGTATGAATAGTACCGATGAATATATTACATATGAAAATTTCTCAATCAACATCCAAAACCACTAGGTCGTGGGACCTAGGCTCTGATACCAATTTATCGTTCGGAAGCATGTCAACAAATGATATTAAATGTAACTGTGATCCCTCAAATAAAGTGGCACACACACACACACGAAATATAGTACAAACACACAAAGGAAGACACAATATTTACATGGTTCACCAATTTGATTATGTCCATAGGCGATCCTTGGCACTAAAAAAAATAAGATTACAAATGAAAGGATAATATATTCCTTCCTCTCATACTGATAACTTCTCTTCTCACAAATATAATAACTCTCTCATAAATATTAGCAAACACGCAAATATTAATTACCTCATACTCTTAAATTCTACCCAAAATTCTCAATATAGAATACCAAAAATTGGTTCCCAAAATAACCAATTTTACACAAAAGTGTGAGCCCTTAAATTTTCACTCAACACAATTATTACTTTGGAACACTAGACACAAACTCATTCTTTTACTTTCAATGTGGTTTCTCAGTTGAATGCCTTCCCTTATATAAGGCCATGGAGGAGACAACATCATAAAACTTGATGGAGAAAAACATGGAGGATTATGGGGAGGAAATGGGTCATTTTAAAAACACAACGAAAGTGGCTGAAAATATTACTTTTCAACAAGCTAGCTGTCATCATATTTCTAAGAAAGTTATAGCTGGGACCTTTTGTCCAATACTTTTTTTGTTTATGCATGTTAAAATATTTAAAATTAAAGTGATTGTCCTTTATAAGTTTAAAAACGTGATGGATAGTTCCTTGCTAAGGTTTAACATATACTATTTTTGTAGTTTTTAGTCTGATCTTGAAGTTTAAAATATTGGTTTTTATGCCCCATTAAATCTTTGTAGCATATATAAAAAATTGGCTTATAAATGTTGGATTTGTCCAAATTGTTTAGATTTGATAGCTCATGTTTACTACAAAACTATTTTTTTTAAAAGAAGAGGGATGGTACCCCCACAAGTTTTATTAAGAAAAAAAATGGAAAAAAAGCCTTCCATGTGACTCACAAAAAAGAAAGGGGACATAGAAATATTACTTTCCTATAAAATAAACATAAAAACAATCCCAAGAGATCTTTATAAGTAGATCAAGGGCTCACAAAAGGGTTGTGGAACATGTCTCCAAACCAACCTTAAAAATAATTTAAGAAAATCTAAAATGAGGTATTAGAGAAAGATTTTTTCCTATGAGAGGAAATAATTTTTTTGGGCCAGTCCACCACCATTTAAATGCATCATATGCAAGTCCCATGTTAGATAGTTTATCTGCCACAACATTACCTTCCCTATAAATATGAGAACTATGGTGTATCGATAATTATTTTTTCAGTGAAAAAAAATTATGGTTAAATATACAACGAATGAGTATGAATAAAGACTCCACATACGTGTGTAGATACATACTATTTTTCTTATCTCCATATTATTGTAATGTTAATAGGTTCTATTTCATATATAATACATATATATTTATGAGAAACTTATGTTAATCTTTTCCGTTTTCTTTATTTATGCACTATGTGAAATAGCCGCAACTTACAAGTATCTAGCATCAAAAAGAGTGTGGTCGAGATAAAACTATCCTAACATGCTAATTTTAGGGGGAAGTATTCACCCTTTCTTTTTCTTTTTTTAGTTTTTTATAGGCTCTAAATTTTGACAAGAATTTATTTTACCTTCAACATTTTCAATTTCGATTGTAGGTTTTGAGGTTGTGTTACTAGTATCTTGGAAGTTGATTGCAATAATTAATGTGACATTTTTTTTCATAATTTGTTTGGTGAATTTTACCTTAACGTAAGTTCTTATTCTCTATTTGGGGGCTGGAGTATATGTTTAAATTTTGTTAACATGTAATACCTTTTAAAATTATTAACTACCTAGAGTGTTTATTAGTTGAAAGCATGGTTATATAAGTTTTAGTTTATAGAAGGGGTTAATTTAACCCATCAAACTAAGATTCTATTTGCCAAATTGACTCGTATATTGAGTTAATAACTTAGAGAGAATAGTTTTTTGATTGATTAGTTTATCTCACTTTATCACAATCTTTAATAGATATGGTGTGTTTTAGAAGGGACTATGTCATAACTTCCATCTTTAATTCTTGCTACAAGTAACTAATATGGTGAAATTGATATTTATTTATACAATTTTTAGCTTATAGAACAATTTTATTTATTTTGAATCGGGAATAGAAAGTCATCTACCTATTTCTCAATTATTATTATTTCATTTTTTAAATTTTGATAGCCTAGCAGTCTTATCTCTCATGCACCTATAGGTGAGTTCTCTAAAGTTTATCAATTTTGTAAAGTAACAAATATTTTGTGATACTTATGTTGAATGGGTTGCAGATTGAAATAATGGGTTGTTAATCTTGTATAAAAAGGATAGCTTTTGGATGATTGAATATGATAAAATTAAATTTTGTATAGTTTTTATTTTGCATCTTCTTTGCAATCTATAAATATATCTATTGTTTAACTTTTTCATCATGGATTTACCTTTTCTAATTTAGTATGATAGGTTCTTCTTTGTAGTACAGGGTTTGATTTACATTTAAACATCATTGCATTTTACATTTTATCGAGATTACTTCTTTTACTTACATAGAATTTTGAAAATAAAACTCGCATTGCATATATAAAACTTGTATTTGTTAGATAAGTTCTATTTATAATTATGTTTCTTTCGATACCCATCTTTATGTATCCTTCATTACTAATGTCATTACTTGCGTTGTCACAATAACGATACTTTCATCCTTCGATCTTTTACTAAACCATTTGATTTCATATTACTGTTGAGTTATTGTTTAAATTTATTGTATCACAGGTTTAGCTTTTGATTTCTTACTCAACATCACACTCTTTCACACCTTGATTGTTATTCTCTTTCAAGTATGATCCTATTAATCTACTACCATAAATCTATATGTTTTATTTGGATTCTAATATTCTATGAAAACATTCCATACCTATATTTCTTGCAGCATTCTTTCAATTGTTGGGGTTATATATTTACTAAAGTGCATATATTTGATATAGTGTAGATTGGAATACCAATTCCATATTTTTTTGATATAAATGTGTTGTTAAAAAGTCACTACTACTAATTTCATTTTCACATACACAATGCTTGTTCGGATGCAAAATATACCAAAAGGTAAACTCCCACATATTCCACATTTGTCTCCAACACTACAATGGTATATGTTGACCATTTTATTCCCTTGACATCAATGAAACATAAGGTATTTACTTCAACCGGTCACCCATGATTAGTATCAATTATGATTATCAAATATTTCTTCAATAATTACTAAATGCATATTACGATCATCACTCACACATAACATGATCCACAAGGCAGTATTAATTAGTTGTAATATTAATGGCTATAAACTTGTATCAAAAAATTATTCAAGTTCTACATCAAAAGAAACTCATTTAGGCATTTGGATTGTAAGGTTGGTCATTTTGTTGGGCATAAAGTATAAGAAGATAATGAATCAAAGTAGTAAACATCAGAACAAACGACTGTAGCCTCCATACTCACCTCAATCTCAGGGCTCAATGAAATACTGCATTTTGTTTCTACATGTACGGTTTTTGCTTTTAATAATTATTTACTCTTTACATTATGCATATCGATTATGGCAAAAATAGGTTTCTATTATGTTGGACACAAAACTTTATCAGTTATAATATTTTCCACAACTTTAATTGTAATGCCTAGTTTTTTCCATTCGGAGTTAATAAAACAATAGACAATAATGGGTATGTCTTTTTTAGGTGCTAAATTATGTCAGTACTTGAGATGACTTTTTTAATGACTTTAAGATTATGCATTTAATGGAACTCTATTTTCTATGATGATAGGTTACTCTTAATGTTTTTTATGATAATAGCTTACTCTTATTGTTGGATATTTTAACTTTATTTAAGAGTCTAACTAATCTTCTTCTCATACTAGAATACCAAGACTAAGCAAAGCCCATTACTAAATTCATGATGGACTCTTGGGGACATTTGAATAGGTGTGAATTGTTCTTCATTTAACAAAAATGTGCAATAACATATTAATTTTATTGGGATGAAATAAAAGTAAACTATCAACATATTACTATTTTCACTATGCACATTTAAAAAATGGCATCCTCGCATTGGTCACACGCGCAACACATGTGTGCATTACTAGTATACGAAAAAGCATAAAGTACTTATTTTCTTTTACGAAGATCAAACAAATTATTATAAGTCATCCTTCAACAATCAACATGATCAACAAAACAAAACAACCACCACCTTTGGAGCCAACAATAGATCAACATCTTATTATATGCAATTGAAAGAAGAAAATTTCCACAAATGCACAATATATGCAATTCAATTGAGCAACATAATATACATATAAAAATCTTACCGAAAAGAAGAATCTTATTTTAAGAGAATTTTATTTTAAAATTGAATTACGATTCATATATAGCTAGACAAAATAAGGTTATTATTAAAATATATTAAAGACCACCTAATGAAAAGTCTTTTGTGTATATATATATCGTTGTGGCAAGACTTTGTTAATCAAAAATCTCATTGAACCTACAAATTATACTAAAACATGTATGTAGCAAGTAAGGTCAATCAAACTTCTTAATGAGGCCAAGAGAAAAATGAAGGCAAGTATGAATTTTTAAAAAAGGGTTGTCAAGGGATAAGTAATCTAATTAACTAAGTGGGGGGGGGGGGGGGGGGGGGGGAACTAAACTAAACTAACTAATAAAAATAAAAATAAGAGATGAGTGAGATGAAAAATTATGACAACAAACAAGAGATGAGACTTTACCACATATATTAATTAATTAATTAATATATTTAAAATGGTCCAAGATAATATTAAAATCAAAAGTCAACTCTCATAAAAATGTAATTTCAACATTACCCTTCTATGAAATTAATTTTAAAAACTTCCACAGCCCTTAAAAATTAAAATTTTACCTCTTTTAAATAAATCACCCGCTAGTAAAAGCCTTTAAAAAAAATTAATCATTGGAAAAATTAGCCTTAGAGTTTAAAATTTAAAACATAATGCTACATTTGAAGAAAAACCTATCTATATTTCGATTCTAAAGTGAATATTATACCTAAATTTGATTTTCTCTCGAAAATGATTTACTCACTCTCGAGGCATAAATTAAAAAAGTGAAAGTTCGAAGCTAATTTTCAAAGGAACATAACAAATAAATAAACTAAATAAATAATAATAATAATAATAATAATAATAATAATAATAATAATAATAATAATAATAATAATAATAATAATAATAATAATAATAATAATAATAATAATAATAATAATAATAATAATAATAATAATAATAATAATAATAGTTCCATCCCACCTTTGAATGAGGCATTTAGTCATTTATTTGGATTTTATTACATAAAAAATGTAATAATTGCACAATAAGAGGCATAAGAGTAATAGAAGAGAGAAGATAATAATATAAACCAAGCCTCCTTAATCTTTACTTGAACCTTTAAATTTTGACTTTGAAAAACACCCACAAATTTGAGTTTTATAACAATAAATCAACATTAAAAATTATCTCAAACACTCAAATTTAAATATTATGCATTAGATTTCAACCTCACATTCAACTCACAAAAAAAAAAAAACTTAAAACACTATACTAGTCTTAAAACTTACACTAAACTACCCTAACAACTATACTAGAAAAGGTGTTTCACTCTCTACCATTCTCTACACTTCTCTGCACAATATGAGCCCTCTATAAACACCTCCAAGTCTTTGATATATAAGTGGTATGAGGCTAAGGTGTAGTTTAGGGAATAACGAAATGGTAATGGGTGTTGGGGGGGGGGGGGGGGGGGGGTAAAAAGAGTGAGGGAAATTGGTATTAGGAGTGCGGGGTAGCACTTGAGGTAAGGAAAAATGCTGAGATGGGTTAAATGAGAAATGGGTATTACACATATGTATATACATGTGTGTGTATGCTTATGGCATGTGGGATAGTTAGGTAAAAAAAGGTACTGACTAGTTTGGAAGGTAAGGGTGGATGCGGTTGAAGCTGGCTGGGTTTGGTGGGTTTTTCAACGGGTTAAACTAGGTTCAAGTTAGTGGTACTGAGTACTGCTCTTGTGCGGACTGTCTAGCATGTTAACAGTTCGGACGGACATGTGCCACCTGGCTGTGACCTAGAAATTATCGACTAAATTATAGGCAACCTCTCTCTCTTTTCTGGACTCACCGTCAGGTGACACATGTCTAGTCCGCATTGTTAAATGCAAGACTGTCCGAACAAGAGCAGTATTGTATATATATATATATATATATATATATATATATATATATATATAACTAAAACCCACATATAAAAACTGAAGCGACCCGAAGGCCCCCAATTTTAACAAATTCAAAAGTAATTACACTTTGAAATCAATTTCCCTGTTAAATATATGCAGAAGCGTAAGATGGTTCACAAAAACACTAAATTTTAATTTAATTCAAATTAAAATTAAACCAAGTGAAATAAGATAAAACACAAACTTATGTTAATTTCACTTAAACACAATTAATTAATCCAAGTCCTAGAAAATTTGCCTAATTCATATTTTGCAATTTTATCAAGTTAGGCTAAACCAATTTTATCAATTAAATTAAATGACTTGAATTAAATTAACATAAACATTACCCAATATTAATTTGCACCAAATTAAACCCGTAGTGACTAAACTAAACCAATTTTATCTTTTTTACCTGAGCACACGTTCAAGGTGATTTTGCAAAAGATAAAGTAAATAATTAATCCACTACGCCCCGATGTACGAGGAAAACCCCACAACGAAAAAAAATCTCGGACGGCCCTAGCCTCAAATCCACTAAGTATGGAATTTACAAATACAAGCAAGATGACTTACAAAACTCGACTTGATCCCTCTCAAGCCCCGATGCGTCTTCTTGTATCAACCTCTTCTTAGCGAATAACCACGGATCTCCACCGCGGTCTCGGAATCCACCGATCGGACTTCATATGGTCATCGTCACCCGAACTAGGAGCTTTTATCCAAGTGGGTAAATCAACAAAAACCTCTTCTTCTTTGTGGGATTTAGAAGCAAACCCAAAATGTCTCCTCAAATGGTAGAGATGAAGAACCGGTGCCAAAACTCCAAGCAAGTACAAATATATCTATGGAAGCTTGGATAAACGATATGGGTGTAAAACTAAAGTGTATAATCATTTTTTCTGAAAACTTATACACTTTAAAACATAAACATATTATCTTTTGATTTCTCTCTCAAAACACTCTCTTAGAGGTTGTAGGATATGAAAAGGTTAAGTTACAAACTTTGGTTCCCGCACTATAATAATCTGTCAAAAGTTAGTGGGGTAAGGAAGTGGAAACATGGGTAAAAACTGCCATAAAAATTTCTCGCCTGAAATCTCGTTCGAACGAGTTTTTCGTTCGAACGAAGTCTCGTTCGAACGATCCTTTCTAATGAAGTTCTAGTGTCTTAAAATTGAACTCGTTAGAAATCTCGTTCGAAGTCTCATTCGAATAGCCATTTCGTTCAAACGACAATTCGAACGATGTTCCAGTGGCTTATAGGGAAGTTCGTTGGCAGCTTCGTTCGAACGACAATATCGAACGAGAAACCAGAAAGTTAAAAAATACAAATTTAGACCAGAAACTTTATATACTTTATATAAAAGTTTAATAAAAAATTTCTGAAAAATAAATAATAGTTTTAAGTAAACCTACACCCATTATAAAATGTTCCAAGCTCCTATAAATATATGTAATGCATTTATACCTTGGGAGCATGGAACCACTATTGATGACGTAGAAACGAGGCACTTAAACTCGGCATTTTAATGAAGCTTTATACACTTGGCCGCTACATCTTTAAACAAACTCGTCATAGGCTTGGAGGATGATCAATTAACTTTATCCTATGACTCAAACGTTTTTGTTCGGAATTGAGCCAAAAACTACAAAGGACTCAATTGGAAATTTGTGTCCTTACAAATCTCCTCCTTTCGCTATTCCGGGACAAAAACAAAACAAAAATCCTAAAGGGCCGTCAAGCTCTACTAGACTAATAAAAAGTCCCACCCAAAATAAAATACAATGCTTGACTCAAACAACCCAAAGGATCACAATCTTTGCCGGTGAAAGTTGTCGCTTAATTCATGCACACTTAAGCAAACACATTAAACGTATAGGGAATATCGAAATATTAAATGGAATTAAATAAGTACTCCCCCTAAATTAATTCTCCCCTTTATCAAACAAATGATCAAATTAGAAAGACGTCTCCCCCTAAGATAAATCTCCCTCAACTTAAGTACGATAAACAATGGGATTAGATACCATTTATCCCCTTATGTAACACCCCGCTTAAAATAGTAACGGGTGGCCAGCCCTATACAATATTAAATCAGGAGTTTCAGATGGTCCAGTCTCAACATCAACTGCCGGTACTATATAATATAGGACTAACTACCCGATATCATATAAGCGAGATGTTAAAATTTAAATAAAACACACCATGACCACCAAACCAACACTATAACTACTAATGAGAAAAAGAAAGATGCAAGAAAGAACTATGAGAAATGAAATGCTAGAATACAATGAAATAAATAACTACAACTGAAATATACCACAAGGAAGTAAACCCGAATAAGCTATCGGGTCACAGCAAATACAATAACTGAAATGGAATAATATAAACATGTATATGGGTACAAACCCGACATACCACATGAATCCAACCTAGAGTTTTTAGAAGTAGGAAGCGACTACAAGATACATCCTGCAACAGTCCGCACATGTCACGGCTCCCAAGACTCTGGATAGAAGGTCATCCAGCATCCATGCGGTAGGACACATGTAGTAATATATATATATATATATATATATATATATATATATATATATATATATATATATATATATATATATATATATATACAGACAAGAGAGAAAAGTAAACGGGTCAGAGCCCGAGTTTGAAAAATATTTAGCAAGTGTGTTAACCGTGCATAATAAATATCGGTGCACTTATTTCATAATTAAAGTGGAATTGCACTCTCGTGGAACCCCAACCCACCTCTCATCTAACGGCGCGCACATATTCAGGTCCTCAAATTTTAGTTAAATTACCCCCAATTCTAAGGACAACCAAACTTACCATAGGCCCCGCCTATACCCACGAGATCTGCCTTCCTATCATAACCCAAGAATCTACTCCTTTTAAACACACTTAAGTATTTTTACCAACATATATGCCATATTAGGCTTAATGGATTCCGGTTTATAATTTAACCAATTATAAATCTTAATACGTTACCCATATGCATTTGGGTTGAATCATATGATTTAATTTCTAAATAATAGGCATACACAAATTATTATTGATAAAACTTCCCTCCAATTTTAACACTGCGCTGCGTTTCGTGCGTGGGGTGTCTCGCATAGCGAAATCCAAATAAGGAACCACCCCGTTACACTACTCCTTATCAACGTCGATCCTGGAGATCCATCATGCCATAACTAATTATTGACAGAACTTCTCTTTAATCTCAACAATGCACTACGTTTCATGCGTGGGGTGTCTAGCAAAGCGAAGTCCAAACAAGGAGCCACCCCGTTACACTACTCCTTGACAATGTCGATCCTAGAGATCCATTATGCCATACATACAATACTACTAAATATAGATTACCATAAGAACTACTTAAAGTCTCCAAATAATATCCTTGGGATGATGTAATCGAAATATTCCTTAAATGTGATACATCAACCCCCAATCATCTAGTACACCATAATCATCCAAGGTGTACTCCATAAAAGTCCATATCCTTTCATCTATAGGATATATAAATATATATATATAGGCATTTTATTCTAACCATATATATATATATATATATATATATATATATACCATCATCCATACCCATGACCAAATGTACATATCATATCTGATGTACAATGGATAAGTACATAATCCACCCGGCTATATATATATCGCTGATAAAACTACACCATGATATCATCTTCCCAGTGCCCGGCTCACGTAGAAACTGGGGACCACCATGGTGGGGCTCAATGACACCCATCTCGTGGTAACTCACACACACGACTTCCCGGGAAGAGGTCATAGCTCCTAACCGGCAATGAGACGAAACATAACCACCACGTCTCATCCCACAATATATATAACATAATAACACATTGGACGACTATGAGCTGGGGAATATCCACACCCTGCTCTTTATGCCAGGATGCTCACCCTCTACGCGGAAACTTCCCAATGATAGCATGAGCGGGGTATGCTTAACCACATAAGTATATATCGTTCACATGCACAATATATACACATCCATATGATCCCATCATATGATCAAATATTAAACCATCACATAAGGTTTAAATATCCATACCATGTATATCCACAACATAAATATATCCATATATTCATATCTCTATAGATATATATACATATATTCACATATCCATATATCTATATATACGAACTAATTCTCGTTCATAAGTATAAGATATATAAACTCGGCTATAAGTATACATAATCCTCAATATACAAGCCATCGCCACAAACTCATTTAATTTACCTCGATATGTGAATACAATCCCTCACTTTAAACATATTCAATCATTCTTCCTATGATGAATAGTCTCCCAAAATCATATGTATATATCTATACATATATATTCAACATTAGGGTTATCACCCAAAATTTTGTGTAGGAAACCATCACTACACATACCGTCTATATCCGAGAGCACATTATAAAATCTAGTAATAATTTCGACTATCGGTATACACATAACTAATAGTCTATAAGCCTCAAGTTCAGTCTTATCTTCATCCAATAATCCCATATATTAGGGAAAATACCCAATGTAAATCACACACTGATAAACAACATCTACCCCCAACTAGATTTACACACTCTACTCTAGTTGGTAATATAATCCCATCGCTCTCGATTTCGACTAGGGCTTAATCACTTTTGTGAATCCCCTAGTCTAATATCTCTCGGATTTATTTCTTAAAGTTCATCCTTACTAAGGGTATGAGACCACTCTCTTTCATTGGAACCCAAAACTTAATCTCTATAGAATCCTATTTACCGTAAGGATTTGGCACTACCCTCGGCCTACCATTTCGATCCATGCCCTCGCAACTATCTCTAAGAGTTCTTAGCCTCCCATCACATCTATACCTACATTTAATCTACAATTATGAGCATCAATCCCCATGAGTTTTCCCCACAATCTCTATATACAACTCCAAAAGCATACATGGATATATTTTTCCCAAAATGTCCCAAGAAGTCCCCATAATCAGAATGTGTGAGAAACCCCTAGTGTGTCTCCAAACATATATCTTACATCATAAGAGAAGGCCCCAAATTAATAAACCCAACCAAAAAGGGTTTGAATTCATTATGGAGAAAATTACACAAAATGCCCTGTTTTCGAATCGATTCGGCCCAACAGCGAATCGATTCGGCCCATCCGAATCGATTCGGTCCAAGGGACCTTAGAGTCTTTCACTTACCGAATCGATTCTCTAGGGGCGAATCGATTCGTCCCTAAAGACCTTTGGCTTCTGCAATCCGGCGAATCGATTCGCTAGGGGTGAATCGATTCGGCCAGTTCAGAAAGCCACGAAAATGGCTAATTTCTCCAAAACCCAAATTCTCCAAAATTCGATTTATACCACTTCCAACCCTTAATATTCAACCCCAACATGTTTTCAAACATCAAAACTCATCATATATCTAATCTTATCCATTTATATCCCTTAAACCTAATTATAATCTTCAATTTCAAGATTTAAATAAAAAATTAGGTTTTGATGCTTATATCCAAAAATCCAATTTTTTAACCCACAAATTATGAAATAAAATACACAAATGACTTATTTAGCAAGATTAAACACTTGCCTCGATTTTGTAGAGGTTCAATCGTCCTCGATGTCGCGTTTGGGCCGAAAATCTCCAAGCTTTTCTTCCTCTCTCTCTTCTTTTCTTCTTCTTTCCTTCTTCATTTCTCTTTTCTTTCTATTTCTCTCTTTATCTAATGAGAAGGCTTCATCCGTAATCCTCTTAAACCTTAAACACATAAGTCCCAAATTTTAAATGTTAATACACACTTTAAATGACTCGTTTACTCCAATTCGAGTCAAACTGACTTAAAAACATTCTGGAGCCGAAATAAAACCCAATGATAGTCATTTTGACTATTAGACCCTTTCGGGATCGATGGTACCCTTAAAATCATCATACGGAATACTTTAAAACTTTCTCTATTTTTGGACCTCAATTCCCAAATTTAAAATCCACCAATTTAATTAAATTTTATTTTCCCAAAAATTTAATTTCTCAGTCTCAAAAATCATGGGGTGTTACACCCTATCATTCTCCCCCTTTTTCAGGAATAAGCAAAGGCTAAGAATTCAAAAATTTACTTATCTCCCCAATTAAAGCATAGATACCCTCTAAATTAAGCAAGAGAGAAAAAAAATTGGGATAACAAGTTAAACATGCAAATGTGTCAAGGTGATGAGAACATTAAAGCATATGGGCAACACAATCATAACTAATCCAACAAATAATAATGGATGTCAACTAATATGCAAGAAACAAATATCAATATGATACATAAGAATTAAGCATGTGATATCAACAATGAATGCAACAAGATGAATATAAATTATTAATTAACGCATAGATGGACTAGAAAGCAAGGCAAAGACTAAACAAAAATATCATATATATGTATACATAATATATACCAAATAGACTCAAGTACACACATATAGATATAAACACACAAATGGCACAAAATAAGATAAGTTTTTCACACTCGTATGGCAAAAATGTGTCATATGGAAACGGAAGTGTTGGGGTGTGAACTAGTAATGATTAAATTTAGACCCAATCACTTAAACCATGTTCACGGAGTTCTCAATTGATTGCAAACTTCATCATATTTGAATATAACCTCATGTGACAATATAGATTGAACTCAATGACCAAACATACACAATGCATACAAGCCTAGCATGTTGATGATTCTACAAACCAATAGAGTCATGACATTGAAAACACAACTAGGATAAACGGACATTGTGCGAACCGTTGATATACCATCCAATCTCCCTCAATAAGAATATAGATTAATTTTGAATGAGTATATCAATCAAACATAGGCCTTGGCAATTTTTTTTCTTCTTTTAATGCCATATTTTCTTTTAGGCCTTGGACCACGTATTTCTTTTAGGTCCAAACAAACGGTGGCTTACTATTCACAAAGGACAATAAATCCTTTCGGAGCCCTTCCCCGTGCACATTTATATTTATCATTTTTTATTTCTCACAAATCTCACGTGCAACGGATTTTGACATGCACTAGTCCTCCTAGGTCACAAATATGTAAGTGACAATATTGATAGGAGAACACCTCACAAAGCTCAAATATACATATGAAGTTAAAATCTCAAAAGAGCTCGTTCATGTGTGAGTAGAGGCATATAAAAATAGAATCCATTTAATCAACACAAAATCCAACTACTCCATGTAAGCATGGTAAAGAACATAATAAGGATTGACAATCTAAACCAAAAGTTCTAGCCACATGGGAGCGTAAAAGATGGGATTCTAACACAAGTGCATGCCACATAAAGTGTGTCAAACTAAAATACACACAAAATAAAAATAAAAATATATACTCAAAAGACAAACAAATATCATTTGTATTTTGCAATAAGCCTAAATTAAAAAATAAATAAAACACAAATGATAAACCAAAAATCTTTTTGTATTTTTCATTTAATGCAAACAAAATGAAGGAAATATAATACAAAAGATAAATAAAAATCATTATTCTAGCATGTGATTAAGCATGGAGCATAGACTAGAAAATGATTAAGCAAGCATACATTTAGCATGAAAATATAACATGAAGTACAGAAGCTAAAGTATGCAAATAAAACTAACACGTTCAACGTTTAGATTTTGCAAGAGAGGAAGCATGTGAAAGTACATGAGAATCAAATACCCTATCTTGTAAATCTACCAAGTCGGATCTCCTAACCCAAACTAATGATGAGTGACTATCTCGGGGTGTAGGAATCTTGGCTACCTTAGTTGCCTTACATTGGGATTTTCTAGAAAAAAATTTAAGATCAAAAAAATATTTCTTAAGAAGACCTTTTCGACCACAATGTGCACAAGTAAAAACATGTCGAAAAGATTTACCTCAGGAGTGATCTCTAAAGGATTTCCTAGGAGATTCTCCTAAAAAGTTGGTTTTGTCTTTGTGAGTTGATTCATTACAAGTATCGAAGCCTAAACCACAAGTGTCATTTTTAATTTGGACCGTTCCTAATATTTTCTCTATTTTTTCCGAATGACACTCCAAATTAAATTTGACATTACTAGAGTCTTTTAATTTATTTCTAATTCTAGGATGTTAGACTCTAATAAAACATTTCCCTCTTCGAACTCGAGAAGCTCCTTTTTCAAGGATTCCATTAAACCTCTAAGGTTATCTCTCTCGCCTTCTACATATTCTAGCTTCTCTCGAAGAGTCCTCTCACGTGTCCTAAGGTCTTCAACCAACACATTATTATCAACGACCTTAACATGTTATTTCAAACTAGCTTCTAACTTCAAATTAGCTCTTTTTAATTTAATTCATTCTTCATATACTTCTTGAAAAGCATTTTGAAGTTCACTCACATTAACCTCTTCTTCATTTTCACTCTCTCTTTATTCTTCACTCTTACTATCATAAAAAATAAGGGAATCATAAACAATGACCTTCGAAATGTCATATGTTAAAGTTTCATCAATATATAAGTTCTCACTATCACTCACGTGACTAGCCATAAAAGTCACAAAGTTGGGCTTAGTGGGGGAATCGGGTCCCTCTTCCTTATCACTATCACTAAGGGTCGCATTATATGAAATGGGTCGCTTACCCTCTCTCCTTAGTTTAGTGGGGCACTCAGAGGCCCTATGGACATAACCTTCCCAACCAAAACACCTATTTGACTCATCCCTATTTAAATTTTCATTAATAGTTTTAGGGATCCTCTCGGCTTTGTCATGCTTAAAAGTTTCAAATTTCTTAAAGTCATTTTTAAATTTATCTATTGTTAATTTTAAGAAACTTTTTAACTTTCCTAGCAAACAAGGCCATATCTTCCGAGTCACTATTACTCTCGCTCTCTACTACTTGTTTATCCTCTTTTCGGGCTTTTAAAGCAATGCCCTTTTCAATTTTCTTTTCAGTTTTAGAGGGAAACATGTCCATTTCATAGGTTTGTAAATCACCTACAAGCTCTTCTAATTTCGAAGAGGCTAAAGTTGGTAAAGAATTTAACATGGTCACTTTTGGAATAAATCTATCGGGTAGGGACCTTAAAATTTTCTTTACAACTCGGTTATCGGGTATTTTCTCTCCCAAGTTAAAAGATGAATTAACAATATCTGAAAGTCTAGCATAAAATTCATCAAAAGTTTCTTTTTCATTCACTTTGATAGTTTCAAATTGAGTGGTGGGGTTTTGGAGTTTCGAAGCTTTAATGACACTTGTACCTTCATGAGTGAGTTGTAAAATATCCCAAGCTTTTTTAGCGGTCTCGCATGTCATAATGCTTCGGAATTCATCCGATATGATAGCGCTAAACAAGGCATTTAAATCACGGAAATTAAAATTTGAAAGTTTAAACTCATTCTCACTCCATCTATGCCGGTTTGGGAACACGTTCATTATCTACTAAATGAGTTGGTGGAGACCACCCGTTAACTACCGATAGCCAAACCCTCTTGTCGATAGATTTAAGTGCCGATTTCATTCGCGCTTTTCAGTACGCGTAGTTAGAACCATCGAAAATAGAAAATTTTGAGAATGGGGAAAATTACATTTTAGCCAAGAATTATTTAAAGGATCTTAACGAAATTATTTATCACTTTGGCTCTGATACCAACTTGAAAATGCCCCGTGGGACCCCAAGTTTAAAATTCAAAATTCTTTTATACTTCAAAAAGATAATTTCCTTTTTAGATAAGCGGAAGCGAAAGATGGTTCAATAAAGACAAATTTTAATTTACTTCAAATTAAAATTAAAACCAAGTGAAATTATATTCAAACACACACTTATGTTAATTTCACTTAAACACAATTAATTAATCCAAGTCCTAGAAAATTTGCCTAATTCATATTTTGCAATTTTATCAAGTTAGGCCAAACCAATTTTATCAATTAATTTAAATGACTTGAACTAAATTAACATAAACATTACCCAATATTAATTTGCACCAAATTAAACCCGTAGTGATTAAATTAAACCAATTTTATCTTTTTACCTAAGCATGCATTCTAGGTGATTTTGCAAAAGATAAAATAAATAATTAATCCACTACGCCGCGATGTACGAGGAAAAACCCACAACGGAAAAAAACCTCGAACGGCCCTGGCCTCAAATCCACTAAGTATGGAATTTACAAATACAAGCAAGATGAATTACAACACTCGACTCGATCCCTCTCAAGCCCCGATGCGTCTTTTTGTATCAACATCTTCTTAGCGAATAATCACGGAGCTCCATCGCGGTCTCGGAATCCACTGATCGGACTATATATGGTCACCGTCACCCGAACTAGGAGATTTTCTCCAAGTGGGTAAATCAACGAAAACCTCTTCTTCTTTATGGGATTTAGAAGCAAACCCAAAATGTCTCTTTAAATGGTAGAGATGAAGAACCGGTGCCAAAACTCCAAGCAAGTACAAATATATATATATGGAAGCTTGGATAAACGATATGGGTGTAAAACTAAAGTGTATAATCAATTTTTCTTGAAAACTTAGACACTTTAAAACATGAACTATTTCTCTTTTGATTTATCTCTCAAAACACTCTCTTAGAGGTTGTAGGATATGAAAAAGTTAGTTACAAACTTTGGTTCCCGCACTATAATAATCTTTCAAAATTTAGTGGGGTAAGGAAGTGGAAAACATGGATAAAAACTACTAAAAATTGATATAAAATTTTCCCGCCTGAAATCTCGTTCGTCTCGTTCGAATGAGCCTTTCTAACGAAGTTCCAGTGGCTTAAAATTGAACTCTTTAGAAATCTCGTTCGAAGTCTCGTTCGAACAGCCATTTTGTTCGAACGACAATTCGAACGATGTTCCAGTGGCCTATGGGGAAGTTCGTTCGAATGACATTCTCGTTCGAACGATAATCTCGTTCGAACGATAATCTCGTTCGAACGACAATATCGAACGAGAAACCAAAAAATTGAAAAATACAAATTTAGCCCAGAAACTTTATATACTTTATATAAAAGTTTAATAAAAAAAATTTAAAAAATAAACAACAGTTTTAAATAAACCTACACCCATTATAAAATGTTCCAACCTCCTATAAATATATGTAATGCATTCATACCTTGGGAGTATGGAACCACTATTGATGATGTAGAAACGAGGCACTTAAACTCGACATTTTGATGAAGCTTTATACACTTGGCCGCTACGTCTTCAAACAAACTCGTCATAGGCTTGGAGGATGATCAATTAACTCTATCCTATGACTCAAACGTTTTTGTCCGGAATTGAGCCAAACACTACAAAGGACTCAATTGGAAATTTGTGTCCTTACAAAAACACAAATATTAAAATAGGTACATAAATATTAAAATATATACTAAAATACTAAAATGAGAAAAGTATTAATATTTACATAAAATAAGACGCATCAAAAGACAAAAAGACACATATGATTATAGGACGCATTAATGCTACGACACACACATAACCAATATTATAGATACATTAAATAATGTAATACACAAAAATAAAATGACACAAATAAATATAAAAATAAAATGAAAATAACACACACCAAAAATTAATAAATGCTAATACTATACACACACTGGGGCAAAATCTAGAATATGACTCGGTATTGTTTAGAAAGGATTAAATGGGTGTTTGAAGTGTTTCGGGTCATGGTAAAATTTTGAATTAATGCCTTTGACTATTATTTTACTACAATTGCATTGAAATTGTGCGTTTGTGACCCACAATTGCGTTGGCATTCAAAGTAAAGAAATATATGCATAATGCAAATTTTACGGAAAAACTAGCAATTAAAACACATTTATTTAGGGTATAATTCTAGCACTTCTGGGTGCTTATCAAACCACCTCAAAACTGATCTTTGCTGGTTCTTGAGCAAAAATAGAGGCAAGTCAAGATAAGTAATCAAAAGAGTGGCACTTTCGCAGACACTTGTTGTAATGCCATGACCCGAATTCGGGCTACCGTTTGATCAACCCGCACCCGAGTCAAGGTTTTAAAGGGGGACGAGAAGTGCAATTTTATTATTTAAGAAAATCCTTTAATTTTCATAACTTATATAGAACGAAAAATAATTAAACCTTTTTAATTAACTAAATAAGTTGTCACTTTAAGTAATTAAGTTAATTAATAAGTTTAATTTAGGAAAATTTCATTAAGTCCAACAATGCTAATAATAAGGGAAATAAATCACAAAACACGTACTATTACAACAAATAGCCGAAGGCTCGAATGAAAGGTTGTTTAAAGTGCCATAAATTCAAATATCTCGATTCACAATTTAAGAAAATATCATGGTAAAGTTCTAACGATGACTAGTATCCTTTGGAGCCTTACCAACGTCCCTACTGGAAGTACCTAGGGGAAGTAGGGGTGAGCAAAGCGCTCAGCAAGATGGGGTAGTATGCAATACATTTTATAAGAAAATACTATACATTTAAAGTTTATTTTAGCAATTTCAAAAATATTATCATTTAACGAGTATAAATGCAACTACCATGCAATGCAATTCGACCTATATGCTCTACCCACACTTGTCCATTTAACACAAACTTTCCACATAATTAGAGACTATTTAATCATCTTTATCCACTAGTCTCCATTTTACTATTTTCGATAGGTTTTCTTTCTTACATTTTGTAAGAATAACCTTATTTATTTCGATTTCCATTATTCTATCATAGATATTATCTTTTTCATGAAATTTATCAAAGAACCACGTACTTTAATGGGCTCCTCACTGTCGGCTACACTAACATATGCTCTGGCCAATGATTTTGGGTCTTTCATCCCACGACTCCGGGCCCTTCTTAATTCTTTTTCGGATGCATCTGAGTCCATATTAATATGTTTTAACATTTTATCAAATGTCCACATTATTTCACAGTATATCATTCTTACAGTTCACATTTATGTCTCACACTGTTTTCATGCCGCATTATTTATTTCACTCGTTTTTCACAAAAATAACTGATAAGATCAAATGAGTAAGTCCCACCATTAGGACCCTTTATTTTACAAAAATTATCATTTTGCCACTCATTTGCCAATACTCTGTGAAAAATACATTTTCGTTATTATAACATTAAAAATTGTCATTTTATGTCCAAAAATCACATTTCATCATTTTACTTTAAGAAAATATCATATCTTCACATTTCTTTATCAAGAAATACTTATAATATTATGAAGGCCATTTTTACCAAAATATCCATTTTAGCATTACACTTATATGTTGTCAAAACATCATTCTTCCTTATTTTATCAACATTTTACAACACATTTAGGGGATAAATTCTCTAAATTTCTTATTTCATCTTGAAACTCATTTTAATCTTCATTTATCAAGTTTACATGTACTCTACTAATATACTACAAGATTCCACACATGTGTATATATTTCAACATAGAAATCCCATAATATGATCTTTAAACATGACATTAACATGGAATCAGATTTTATATTCATATCCATCATCATAGTTAATGAACCCACAATCTTTAAGCCTTTTATGAAGCGACAATAATATCCAGCTAACTCCAAAAATCTTTGAACCTCCATTGGTGTCGTGGGATGTCCCCACTACCTCACTATCAATACCTTACTCAGATCCACAGAATTCCTATGTCGATACTATGCTCCCCAAAAATGGCACCTCTCTCAGCCAAAATCCCTATTTCTTAAACTTGGCGTACAAATGGTTATCCCATAATATCTGCAAAACCAAATGCAGATGCTCTACATGATCATCCTCAGTGCAAGGATAAACCAGAATATCGTTAATGAACAATCATGAACTGGTACAGAAACTCCCTAAAGACCCTGTTCATGAGGTCCATGAATAATGTCGTCATATTAGTCAGCCCAAATGGCATGACTCTGAACTCGTATGATCCATACCATGCGAAGAATGCGGTCATAGGAACCTCCTCCTCCCTAATACGTAACTGGTGGTATCCCGATCGTAAATCCATCTTTGAGAAGAATCTTGCTCCTATCAACTGATCGAACATGTCATCGAATTGAATTAACGGATACTTATTTCAAATTGTGACCTTGTTCATATCTCGATAATATGTACACAAATAAAGTGACCCATCTCTTTTCTTCGCAAATAACAATGGTGCACCCCACGATAATGTACTCTGCCTGATAAGGCCCTATCCTAAGAGCTGCTGAATATGATCCCTCAACTCTCACATTTCTAGCAGGGCTAAACAGTAAGGCACACGTGAGATTGGTCTCATCCCAGGCATTAAATCAATCATAAACTCGATCTCCCGAATGGGTGGCAACCCGGGTATCTCTTGAAAAATATCAGCAGACTCCCTCACAACCGGAATAGGATCTAAGGAGATAACCACCTCCTATGAGGTCTCCTCAGGTAGAGGCATAGCCACTAGAAACATCTCTTGCCCTAGAATGGAGAATATAATTGTCCTCCCATGACAATATACCATCTCCCTGTACCCAACCAACCAATTCATGCCCAAAATGACATTATACCCCTCCATACCTAATATTAGTAGGTTTAGCTTATAGACATAATCTCCTAATGTTTATATCTACCCCTTACATATCGATTGTATAAAGGACCCGTTGCTAAAAGGTGACTCTACACACATAAGAAGGATGGCATCTGTCTATAATCGACCGGATGCACGTGAAAATATGGTGGAAATAAATGATTGGGAAGCTATTGTATCAAACAACACCCTACTCATATGCCCATGAATAGGAAATGTACTCTCTACTTCTAGTGGCTCCTACAATGTCTGGGGTATGACTCAATCACATACGTTATAGACACATTCATGTTATAACTTCTCTTGCTGATGTGGGGCTGGTAGAGCTAGTGCTGCCGGTGGTAACTGTGTCTACTGACCCTGCTGGGCACCCTTTGGTGGTCTTCTAACTATGTGTGTGTAGCCCCTCTTCTGATGGCCCGTCTCTCCATAATTATAATAACGAACAAAAAAATCTCTCTGCTTCTAACCCTGGTGGCCCATTAGGGTTGTCCTTATTGCAGGCCCTGTTGGCCACCCCCATTGTTCCCTTGGCCTTGGCGATCCTGGGGAACTTGTTACTGCTACTACTGAGGATGAAGGCCCTGTCTAAACCCACCACTCTCGGGTCTGAAACTTTCGTATTTAAACCTCTTAGTTGGATATCCCTTCCAGAAATCCTTCTCGTTATTCCTACTCACCTTTTGCCATTGTGCCCCACTAGCACCATTACCACCTTCCTTTCAACTTTGAATGGCCTCTCCTACTCTCTTTCTTCCCTTTATATGGATGTTATGATCTTGGCACTGTATTTGTGCGACATTAATGACCTTAGTATAAGTCTTCAACATCAGGTTACCAAGTAAGTGTTGCCTGATCCTCCAAGTAAGTCTATCCATGAACTTCAGCATTTTTTTCTCGTTGTTCACCTCATCGAGAATAAAGTTTACCAAATGGGTAAACTCTTCTTCATATTCAGTTAGGACTGATCTCCCTGTACCACCTCATTAAATCTCCTCCGTATCTCTGTTTGAATCGCCGAATGAAAGTACTTGCAATCGAACTGCCCTCAGAACTCAGTGATCATTATAGTACTCTCTCATCGGAAGTGGTGACCGACTCCCACTACAGTCCCACTAGTTTAAATATTGCCAAAATCTACTTTTGTGCGTCACTACACTCAACCATATGGAGGTGGCCACATCTCCTTCTTTCCCTGACTATCAACGACTACATCTGAGCTACCCTAAAACTCTAGTGGATGCCCTTTCTGTAATGTCTCCCTCACCCTATGGTAATCGGAAGGCCTTTGGTGGGCCTGAATAACTGGCACCACTAGCTGCTATGGCTGAGTCTGCAGAAAATATTATGCCATTGTGATCAGCACCGCATTAACTGTGTGTGCTACAATGTCGACCACCTCTGCAGTCTAATGTTCCCCTATGGGGCTTTGTCCCCAGAACTCGCCCTCATATGATGGTCTATCCTTGGCCGCAACTGAAAGGGATCAAAATTGTATTAGCTCACAGTTAAATATAAAATAATTAGTAGAAGGACGTAAATACATAAACGCGTAAATATGAATGAAACAATCCAAAAATGGGGCTCTATATCAAAGGACGCTACGCTGAAATACAAAAATCCTCACTGATCCTATAGGACACTTGAACCTAATTCTATGATACCATATGTGACACCCCGCCTATTAAAATAATAGGTGGCCAGCCTGCTACCAAAATAAAACGATAGTCTTATATGGATCATTCTTAGCATCATTGTCGAAAGTTAATCAATTACTAACAACCTATTAGTTTAAACCAGTGTCATATTTTAATCTTGTATTAACAGGCCAAAATAAAATCATTCAATCATAATCCAACAAGAATTATACTAAATAAACATTCCATACCACATGAGGAAGTCAAAAAGCATAATGTGACTGGGTACCGAATAAACCATCGATTACCAAAATCCAATCCAAATATCTGAATGAAATAAATAACTAAAAACAACTTAGTCTAAAATAAAGGCCCAACATGACTAATAGATAACTGAAATAGGGCCTAGTCTAAGAAGCAATGAACGAAGAGGCTACTTTGAACTCTTCAAGTCTCCACATCCGCTGCAGCTACGTGTTCCTGAAAAGAGTAATCATTTATGGTGTCCCTGCACATGGACACCTAAAAGTTTTTAAAAAACATTTTTGACACGGGTCAGAGCCCAAAACATTTGAAAAATATTAACAAGTAATTAAGATGCAGTAAATAAATATGCAGTAAAACTTCCCATATTTAAGCCGGTGTCGCACTCCCATGAGATACCCCTCACGTCTCAACTATAGTGCACAGCTACTGCATACATATTAACCTGCCTAGTTACACTACCCTTCCTAACTAGTCCTTTTGCAATTATCACTAATACACCAATCTAACTTTAGTTTTGTTTATCGTTCATTTCTTAGCTATTTTTGTCATTAGCTTAATTAATCATTTCATCATTTATCATTCTCATAACTTTATTCCAATTATTTATAGCTTCACTCTTAAAGTATTCAGCCATATATAAGTACCAAACTAATATATATATATATATATATATATATATATATATATATATACCGTAAAGCTGTACTATAACAAACACACATATGTCACGTATAATTGTCATTTTCTGAGAAATAATTTATTGGATGCCATCCCACGAGTACTAACTCATTAGATGCCTTCCACTGAGTACTAACTCATTGGATGTCTTTCTCTATAATGCCATCATTATTAAGGGAAAATTCACTTCATCTTGGTTACCGGCGGCTGGACTCTAGCACCAACTCGGTAAAATCGTAAACATATTGAGGTTTTCATAGCCCTTCGATAGCGAGTCCCAACTACACCCTAATCATCTCACTTTATATAGCCATCACACAAGGTATAAACACAATGCTATGGCATGGTTTTGATACTTAGTCTGCTGTTTTTCATCAGGAAAGATCACCCATATCGCGCAACCTCCGTTGATAGAACTAGAGAGGTAAGTTTCACATAAATATCATACACACAAATATTATTCGTATTTGTATATATAATATATATATATTCAATTATATATATATATATATATATATATATCAATGCAAATTCGGCTAAACCATGCCTATCACTCAAAGCACTAGCCTACTATCTCGAGTCCATACCCCGACTCTTAAATTTATTTTAGTTCTCAGCTATTAATTAAATAAAATAGCATCACTCTGTTAAAATACTCAGACTTACCCAACTAGCCCGTACATCAAATATTTAAGAATTCATCCCACCTAATTCGTTTTTAGAATTACTCGTTAATTATTTCTCTTATTTTTTCAAGTCTAACTTTAGTTACCCACTCATCCCTAGGCAATATAATCTTTCTAAATCAACCTAATTATCATCTCTTATTTTTACGGGTTTATCAATTTCATTTGAGCCCTCCAAAAATCACCCATTAATCAAACAATCATTCTTAGACATGCTAGAAAATCAATCCGGTTCGGCAACACTGTGAACCAATTTACCTAGCAATCCGAAATGGTTCGGCTGGACGTGAAAACTGGTTTGCTATCCCTGTTCTGCGAACCTTCTTCTCTAGTTTTGACCCAAACCCCTTCAACACGATACTACGCCTCCATTAAAACGTATATAACCTAAGGGAATGGATCCTAGATGATTATAATAGTAAACAATCATCCAAATACCAAAGATTTATCTAACACCGTCAATTAATTCCATGAATTGGGTTTATAAGAGAATATTCCATCATAACCCTAGATTTTGTTTCAAAATTCCCAATTAAACATATTTAACCTCTAAATCTATGATATGATTCTGATTCCAGTAATAATAATTGGTACCATATCCTCAATTAATCATATAACCTACATATGATTTCAATTTCACTAAAATCCCCATTTTAGTGTAAAAACCCTTCCCATAAATAGTTTTGTTTTACTCCTACCATGATATGGACATGAATCATCTCAATTTAATTTAAAGAAAGTTAATTACTTTCCTTGAATTGATTGTTGGGTCCAGATCTTTTGTTTGTGTTGATTTAATGCGAGAATCCTCCCAAATTAGCCTCTCTAGCCTTTTACTTGCTTCCATATCTCTTTTAGGGTTTATAAATGATGGTAGGGCTACCTCACACACTTAGCCTTTATATTTTAACATACTGATCATAAAATTAGGTTATTAGGCTATTTTAAAACAACCCAAATACCCCTACATGAGTGTGGGCTAGTTTAAAATGACCCTGAAACCCAAATACTACCATGAGTACTCAATTCTACCTATTTCGGCCCATTCGGAACCAACCGTGAACTCGAAATTGCCATCCAACTCATTATACATAAAATTCATATCTCATCCTTAAAGTAATCTACTCATAATCCCCGATTGAGATACCATCAAAAATCTCGTTGTTCTCATTCACTATCACGTACTAATAATTACACACTTAGTTTATTTAACACATAAATATTAATCTTATCTCTCCTAATTAATATATAATAAACATTCAATATTCCATTTTAATTAAATTACTATACACGTGTAATTAAAAAATGCCAGAAATAATTAAATTCCAAATTATAAAAACATAGGGTGTTATACATATATGATGTACATTTATGATATTCGGATCACCCCTACATTTCATCCATTCATGTAAGTTTTTCATGATATTTTGAGACGTGAATTTGCTTCTTTAGTGTTCTTAATAATTTGTGGATAGCCTTTCGTTGATTATTGATGATTACATTCTCCTTATTAGACTCATTGTCGCCTTTATTGGCACTTGTACGAACTTTTTGAACATTGTAGTTACTTATCACGTAACGAAAGCGGTGTTTTCATCCCAATCCTGCTTAATAACAAACCAAATGTAAAAAGAGATAAGTTGTTCTTGTAGAAATCATTGCCCTGATTTTGTTTCCCAGAAAATATTTTTATATATTAATCAATGGAAAGGGGATACGAAAAAACAAAATTCTCTATGTATTAAAAGCCACCATTTGCAAAAAGATCCTAAAAGATTAACAACAGGCAAAAACATAAATGCCTCGAAATCTCCATCTAACTTATTATACATAAATTTCCTATCTCGTCCTTAAAATAATCTACTCATAATCCCCTGTTGAGATACCATCAAAAATCTCGTTGTTCTCATTCACTATGACGTACTAACAATTCACCATATTTTATTTACTATAAACACTTAGTAAATTTAACACAAATATTAATCTTAATCTCTCCTAATTAATATATAATAAATACTCAATGTTCAATTTAAATTAAATTACTATACACGTGTAATTAAAAAATGCCAGAAATAATTAAATTCCAAATTATAAAAACACAGGGTGTTACACATGTATGTTGTACATTTAAGATATTCGGATCACCCCTATATTCCATCGATTCATGTAAGTTTTCCACGATATTTTGAGACATGACTTTGATTCTTCAGGGTGCTTAATAATTTGTCGATAGCATTTCGTTGATTATTGATGATTACATTCTTCATGCTAGACTTATTATCGCCTTTATCGCGCACTTGCACAGACTTTTTAAACACTGTACTTACTTATCACGTAATGAATGCGGTGTTCTTATCTCAATCTTGCTAAATAACAAACCAAATGTAAAAAGAGATAAGTTGTTCTTGTAGAAATCATTGCCCGAATTTTATTTCCCAGAAAATATTTTTATATGTTCATCAATCGAAAGGGGATACGAAAAAATAATAGTCCTACGGATGCATAATAAAGAGGCTTTAAGTCCACTCCAACAACACTCTCTCTATTTTATCCTATTTTCCTTTCGCTTTTCTTATTTTAAATGATTTATTATTACATATATAATGGTGTCTAAATGAACCCAAATAACAAATACAAGGTCGCAATAGTCCTAATACAACCAATCTATGAAAAATAAAAACTATATACAAGTGAAATGAAAAAAATCCAAGTCTTCAAAACAATCCTTCTGTCGAGAATCCGGTAACGACAATTAGAGAGAAAGCTATCGCCAAAACTTGAGAAAATTTCTAACGGTTAAGAAGCCTACAATGACGTTATTTGATGAAAAGTCTTTTGTGTATATATATCGTTCTAGCGAGACTTTGTTAATAAAAAATATCTTTGAACCTACAAAATCCACTAAACATGTATATAGCAGGTAAGGGGTCAATCCAACTTCTCAACGAGGCCAAGAGCAAAATTAAGGTAAGTCTGATTTTAAAAAAAATGGTGTCAAAAGGATAAGTAATATAATTAACGAAATGGGGAGAAATCTAAACTAAACTAACTAATAAAAACTAAAATAAGAGATGTGGGAAGAGAAAAAATGTGAGAATAAATAACGGACAAACTTTACCACATATATTAATTATTTTAATTAATTATTTTAAAATAGACCAAGATAATATTAAAATAACAAGTCATCTCTTGTCACAAATATATTCAACATTACCCTTTTAGAAAATTAATTTTAAAAACTTTCACAAACTCTTAAAAATTAGAATTAAACCATTTTTTTAATAAATCACCTGCTAGGATGAACCTATTAGGAATTGTTTACTCCTTGAAAAAAATTATCTTTATTATTTAAAATTTAAAACGTAATGTTATATTTAAAGAAAAATATATCTCTAGTTTAATTCTAAAAATGAACATTATATCTCAAATTTTATTTTCTCTCGAAGCATAAATTCAAAACTAATTTTCAAAGGAACACAATAAATAATTAAACTAAATAAATTAGTATAACAATAATATGAGTTATGTCCCACCCCTTAAATGGAGTATTTAGGCTTTCATTTGGATCTTATTATAAACAAAATGTAATAATATCACAATAAGAGGTATAAGAACAGCATAAGAGAGAAGAGAACAATCTAAACCAAGTCTCTTTAATCTTTAATTGAACCTCCAAACTTTGAATATGAAGAACACCTATAAATTTGAGTTTTACAGCAATAAATCAATAGTGAAATTTATCTCAAACACTCAAATTTGAATCTCATGTATCTTATTTCAACCTCACTTTCAACTCACTAAAAAAATTATAAAAGAATAAATAAAAACATAAAACACTATAGTAATCTTAAAACTTTCTCTAAATTATCCTAAACATTATACTAAAAGGGGTGTTTCTCTCTCTACCACTCTCTACACTTCTCTGAATAATATGAGCCCTCTTGAAATACCTCAAAGTCATGAATATATAGGTGATATAAGGCTAGTGTGAGGGAAATGGGTATTAGGAGTGTGGGGTAGGACGTGAGGTGAGGAAAAATGATGAGATGGGTTAAATGAAAATTTGATATTATATTACAAAATAAGAGAGTTTGAGAGAAAAGAAAAGTAGAGAGAGAAAAGAGAATTGAGTTGTATTATAGAATGAGACTTCTTGATTATTACAAGTAAGATGGCATCCTTTATATAGGACCCTGAACATGAACAAACTAACAAACTAATCCAACTAACTAACAAACTAATCCAACTAACTTAATTTACTATTCTAATATTCCCCCTTAAGTTGAAAGTTATATGCAATATAATTTCAACTTGGAAATACAACAAGAAGAGTAAAAAAAAGGAAATGTAAATCTGCATTTGCTCCCCCTTAAGCTGAATCGTCTCAGGGTACAAACACCAATGAACTCCCTGAACGGAAGATGAATGGCAGGGGCTGAATACCACAAGTGCCTGAAATCTGGTGGTTGAACACCATTAAACCATATGACAATATGCTAATAGCATAAAGTGATGAACTGGAGCGACAAGCTACCAACAAAATCAGCCATAACAAGCTGAGAAAGCCACTAATGGGCATACAAAAAAGAACTATCTGCTGAGGAAATCTGCAGGGCATTACACCAAAAATCTGCAGGGCTCAATCATCCATAGTCTATAAGAGAGACTGTAGCATTGTGCTAACAGCAAAAACATCCAACCAAGGCCGAGAAAAAATATCCGATGAAGAACAAACAAGGTCCCAACAGGAGGCAACCAAACGCAACCCAACAAAGCAGGCTGGGACACACCAATTGTGGATAATCCAGGCCCAAGCAATGGTAGACCTATCAACCAACAAACACTGGGTATACAATACGAACCACATAAGGCAAAAAAATGCTTGACCGACCATCGGAAGCAATGCCGAAAATAAAAAAACTGTAGAGACCACCACCGGTCGGCATCGAAAAAATAATCCAGGCACAAAACTGGAACAAAACATCACTGATAACCATCTCTACCGACCACCAAAAAACTCCAATCAAATTCCGAAAAACATCTACATAGGTCCGGACGAAACATTGGCTCCCAGATCTGACACGAACATCAATTAGCATTAAGAATAGAGATCCAGAGTAAATACAAAACATAGCAGATTTGGAGTAGACGCATAACAATCTATGGGGGGAGGTAATCGGAGGAAGGGGTTGGAGGGATATGGAGGCTAAGAAAGAGGGGTCTCAAGTAAACCTAGAAAGAGAATCTCTCAACCCATCTGGTAGAGGACACATGATGAGATTTTATTTTGAAAACAGAGAAAAATCTCCGATTGAAATTTCTACCTCCATGAGAAAAAGGAGCCATCATCAATTATAGATCGAAAGAAATGAATTAAATCAAATAATAGAGATTAGGAGCGGAATCTTTACTATTGCTCTGATACCATATTACAAAATAAAAGAGTTTGAGAGAAAAGAAAAGTAGAGAGAGAAAAGAGAATTGAGTTGTATTATAGAATGAGACTTCTTGATTATTACAAGTAAGATGGCATTCTTTATATAGGACCATGAACATGAACAAACAAACAAACTAATCCAACTAACTCAATTTACTATTCTAATAAACACATGTATATACATGTGTGTGTATGTTTAGGCACGTGGGATTGTTGGTGGAAAAAAGTACTGAGTAGTTTGGATGAATTGTTGGGAAAAGGCGGAAGGTGTGTGAAGTTGGGCCAGGTTTAGTGGGTTTTTCAATGGGTTAAACTGGGTTCGGGCTGGTGGTTGTGAGTGACAAGTATGGTGGGTAATGGTGCTGGGGTCGCCAGTAGTAGATGGGTATAAGGAGCTCGTCAAAGGTGGGTCTTAGTTTTTTGGAGGATTATGGATCAATAGTTGGGCTGCTGGTTTAGAGAGATAGAAGAGAAGTGGGTTATAGGTTTTGGTAGGTAGTTGGTGAGTTTTATGTTGGGTGGTTATGGTGAAGATTTACGAATAGTTAGAGAGAGAAGAAATCTTATGTGTTTTGAAAAATGTGAAATGTGAGATATTATTAGGTGTGTTTGGGTGTACGGTAAAAAGGGGGTGTGAGGTGAGGGAAGTGGCTGGATGTATCTGAGTGTATGGAAGATAGTGTGTGTGTGTGTGTGTGTGTGTGTGTGTGTGTATTATATTGTACATAAGTATACATATATATAACTAACAAAATAAATAGAATATATATATATATATATATATATATATATATATATATATATATATATATATATATATATATACAACACATAAAAATTTATACTAATAATTAATAACTAAGACCCCACATATAAAAACACACATAAAATACTAAAATATATACTAAAGTACTAAAACGTGAAATGTATTAATATATACATAAAATAAGATGCAAAAAAGACACATATTAATATAAGACGCATTTATGCTACGACACACATATGAATAATATTATAAACACAAAAAAATAAAAATAAAAACAATAAAATTACACGAACAAATATAAAAATAAAATGATAACACACACTAAAAAGATAATAAATTTTATTACTATAAATACATACTAGGGTAAAATTTGGAATATGGCTCAGTATGGTTTGGGAGGGGTTGATTAAGGTGTTTAGAATGTCTCGAGTCAAGGTAAAATTCCAAATCGCTGCTTTTTACCGTCGTTCTATCGCAATTGCATTGAAATTATGTGTTTGTGATCCGCAAATGCGTTTTGTCCTACGTGATAAACAAATACACACATAATGCAAATTTTATCGAGAACTAACAATTAAAACGCATTTATTTTAGGTATAATTCTAACACTCTGTGGTACTTATCACCACTTAATAGAATAAAGGGACCTCGTGGAAAAATAACTTCTTAACATTTTCATTATATGTATAGGACACATAGTAATTTTATTTTAAAATTAGTTCCTAAAATTATTCAATACTGAAAATGCAGGACATCGTAGAAAAATGACTTCTTAGCATTTTAATTATATGTATAGGACACACAGTAATTTTATTTTAAAATTAGTTCCTAAAATTATTCAATATCGAAAATGCCCTTTTACCATCTTAGAATACAGCTGTTTTAGTATTCCCTTAATTATCCACTCCACGGAAGGACAATAAACTCTTTTTTTTTAAATAAAAATAGTCCCTATCTTATTTTTCCTTAATTAAATTTTTTTACTTATTAAAAAAAATTAATTCCATCCTTTATTTTTCTTATAAATCTAGTCCCTATTTTTTTTTATTAGAATGAGGTCTTTTATTTATTAAAAAAAAATACAAAATCTGCTTTCTTTTTTAAACGTCGGACTAAGAATGTCACAAAACCTCATGTAATAAAAACTCCTACCACTACTACTCCGCCAGAATGTAAAATTAATTATGAACCTTCAATTTTTTACATTTTTACTTTATTTTTTATGTTTTAGATGTAATACCACTAAACCACTCTACAACGTCTTATTATCGTCGCCCCGCCCGCTAGATTACAAAATTATATTTGCACTTGTTTTAGTGTAAAATTAAATTTGCACTCGTAATACAACAAACTTATTTCATAGTGCAATACTTAAAAATCGTGTATGAAACATAATTATAATTTGTCTATGAAAAGAAAAAATAAAGGATACAAAACATTAACAATGACTTAAAAAAGAAAAGGACAATGCAAAGTTTGTTTTGCACTTTGACGAAGAAGTGCCGATGGTTGGACCCTAATGATCGAAAATCTGATGACATACATATTTTAATATTTGAAAAGACTATAACATTAGTATCTTTTTAAAAAATAAAATATCACATTTAAAAAAAATAGGAACTAGATTTGTAAAGAAAAACAACTTATTAAAAATTATATTTTAAAAAATATAATTTTTTTATTAAGGACAAAAAATAGGGATCATTTTTATAAAAGAAAAGGCGACGGTCCCAAACAATAATATGAGTTTAAACTCATATGTTTCCTCTGCCATTTCAAGACATCTTTCTCCCTCTTTCGTCGCCTTACACAACCTCGACTTCACCCCATTGTATCTCTCCATCTTCTTTTGATAATGCATCCTTCTCAAAGGATAATGAAAACAACCAAATTTCGCCTCTTTTCTCCGATCGATCGCATTTAGGTAAAAAAAAAACCATTTATATATGCACGAACTTTCTTCAAGAGGAAGATCGTTGTTAGTCATGAAATTTGAAATTTGGACATTTGGATTTCATCTGGTTACTTATTAGTTTATTTTCTTTTATTTTTTTGTTATTCTCTCCCAGAGAGAGTTAAATGGCATCCTCCTCTTCTCTCTAGGTAGCTCACTTTTTTTAACCCTAGAATGAATTGTTTTAGCTACTTCCACCAAATATCTATGATTGTTTTTTTTTTTTTTTTTTCAACTTGACTCAACAATGTTGAAGTTACAACGCATTCTAATAATTTTGAAGTTTCTCTTATAGGCTAAGTGCTTGACAGAATGAAAATTTGATCCTTTAATTTTCTTTGTCACTTTTGGCTTGGATCTCTCATAAATATTGATGTCCATTTCTCAGTTTTTATTATCAAATATATGTGGCCATATGTATGAAATTGTATAGTAGTTGACGTGTATATTTTCCCTAACATTTTCTTGAATCAAATGATAAAACTATAAAGCCTCCAATTAGTCTTTTAAGTACTAATTACCACTGTTCTAAAAAATCCGTATAGGATTCGCCTACACACGCCTAGGCTTAAGGTTTGAGAGAAACGCTTCGCCTTAAGTTTTCACGCCTTATTCTTCGTAAAATCCTTAAGGGGCACTTTTTTTTAAAAACAACAATGCTTTAGTGAAACGATATCGCCTTTTAAAGAATTTTTTTACTAACCGGACCATTATCTCATCCAAAATAATCAAATAGTATTTTAATTTGCATATATTCAGACATATTTTTATGATTTGTACAATTTTAGTATATTAATAGCCTTGTTATGGTTAAAAAATATTAAAATATATTAAGAAGGCATAAACGCTTTTTTACGCCTAAGCTCCGCCTAGGGTTCTAAGGCTTAAGGCTTGGCCTCCACGCCTCGATTACGCCCCGCGTGTTTTAGACCCTTGCTAATTAGTGAACCCAAATTTATTTTTAGATCCTTCAAACTTAAACATGTGGTATTTAAGTATGAATATAAAATTATTCAATCTCTAACTTTAAGTACCGATGTAAATATTAGTTATTTTTTCCACTATACTATATTGGAGTAAAATGTAGGTTTTGTAAAACAGCAAGACTATAGCGACTTGAAATCCCTACTTAAAATCCCTACTTAATGATGCCACATCATTAAGAGGCACACTTCTTTTGTTTTGTCACAAATTTATTAAGATCCACACTATTTTTTTTTAAATATAATTTTAAAGTTAAAAAAAAAACAATTCAATAAAATATATATATATATATATATTAAAATTATGTGTGTTAAAATTCATCAAGACAAGACACGAAAAAAACAGTTAATTAGTTTTAAAAAATTATTTTGAGTTGATTTTTTTATGTTTCACCTAAAATATTTAAATACCACAAAAACACTTAACTCAAAAATAGTTTAAATACACGTTTAGTCCAAGCCTTTTTATTTTGTTTCAAAAAGTTCCTCACGACATAAAAACACTCAACGTGCGCCGTTAGCGTGGACCTTTAAAAATAAGAGAATATAAGGAAAATTGGTGTTTGAGTTAAAAATAATTTTAAAAAAATAATTTATTATTAGAATAGTTTTTTAACACGGACCTTTAAACAGTTTTAAGAAATACTAAAATTGATTTAAATGTTATAAAATTAAAAAAAAATAGTTTAAAAATATGGGGTGCCGCTGGCGCGGACCTTTAAAACTAAGAGAATATTGTGTAAATGGATGTTTGAGGGACTAAATACGTTAAAAATAATTTTAAAAAGTAATTTATTTTTAGAATAGTTTTTTAACGCGAGCCTTTAAACAGTTTTAAGAAATACAAAAATTGTTTTAAATGTTGTAAAATTAAACAAATAAATAAGTTTAAGAATAAGGGTTGCCGCTGACGCGGACCTTTAAAAATAAATGAATATTGGATAAATGGGTATTTGAGGAACTAAATGAGTTAAAAATAAGGGGCGTCGTTGGCGCGGACCATTTTTTTTAAAACAGTAAAAAAAATATTTTACTATTTAAAAAAAATGATATGTGGCAGCCGTATGTAAGAGAAATATTTTGTTAAAAAAAAATAATACTGTTGATGCGGTATGCTAAAAAATTGGATAGGGGCGGACTATTTTTTTAACTGATTGGACTGTTTTTTTTTTACTTGATATACTTTGAAGAAAAATAAATTTGTAGGATGACATAACAAATAAGTGTTTTTTTTTAATGATGTTAAGTATTATTTTTATGTTCCAAAACAAATTCTTTCTAGTTTTATTAGGATAAAAATATATTTGATAGGTTATAAGGAGCTTAATGACGTGGACAATGATGGGGCAAGTCCACGTCATTAAGTTGGCACTTTATGTCAAGAAGGTGGGTCGCTCTATCATTTTTCTTTGTAAAAATATCCATTTCATTATTTTATACATAAGTCCTATGTTTCTTGCCAAATGTAAGATTTTTTGCTTGATATATTATTGAACTAGATAAAAGTAATTTTTTTCAACTTAAATAAATCTCTGTCCTTTTAATCTATGATTGTGAAAGAACTAAAGGAACGTTGATTTTCCCTATAGAGTATTGTTATTCAATGAATTTGTCTCCTTTGGTATAGGCTGTCCCGACTCATTAGGTCCCAATAATCCAAAGGATACAAGATTCTTAAGTTCGAGTTGGAAAGCTTTGTAAAATTTCAGATTGAAGTTTGAAACTCATGACATGCCATTAACCTCTAACCTATGAGAAATCTCATTCAGTTATATAGATTAAAATGGGATACTAAAAGAATTGACTGATCTATATGTTTATTTTTTTTACAAAATCATTAGCTACTTTCATTTCTATCTTTTCTATAAATAGTTTTTTTATTTTGTAGGAAATTTACCCTTTTAGAGATTCACAATTGTAAGCATTCGTCATATATGCATAATTTCAAATTGCATTTGTGTTGCAGTGATTATTTTTTATATATGTATTCATGGTTAGTCTAGCTACCCCTAAATTAATTAATTAAAATTTTAAAACTCCTTTTATGTTGTACTCTAAACATAAATGTACTAAAATATAATAATGATAATATTATATGAACTTCAGTGTGTTCAGCTTCCTTATTATTTACATAAATTATATATTTTCATCATGATCAAATTCAGGAAATATTGTCCTATTTTCTACTTCTTTTTTATTACTCATTAAGAGATAGATAAAATATGTTGATCATATTGCCCTCATGAACCCCCTACCCTTAACAAATTTATGTTGTATATCACTTTGGGCACTAAAGTTTAGGGTATTATAACTTTGTATACCATTTTCACTTTTGCGATGGATTTTTTATAGTGTTCATGAATTTTTTGTGACATTTGTTTTCACAAAAGTGTTGTAAAAAGTTAAATGGTACCAAGAGTGATAATACATTGAACTTTGGTACCCAGAGTGAAATCAAACATAACAAATGAGGGACAAATAACACAATTTAACATATATTATACCATTTTCATAGTATTTGACCTTTTGATTATCATTTCATGTTATATATTTGTGTTCCTCATTCGTTACATCAATAAGTACAAATATTTGAAAAACAGTTTATTGTTTCCCAAATTATCTCGGTTATTGCACAGGAGACCTGTGTACTTAGGTGAATTAGTTGGTTGAGAATTTGGTTGCCGTACTAATGGTTTTCTTCCTATGATAATTAACTAATTAGTTTACCATAACTAAATCCATATGCATATCAACGACTAAAGCCATTGTTACCATTGTATACCGAGGGAAACTAATAAGTTGTATTTTTTTATTCTTTTGTTTATTAGAATTATATATATATATATATAGTTTTCACATATTAAATTATATACGAAATCACATTAGTTAAACATGGAGAGCATATTCCCTTGAAAATTATGTTCAGACCTAGAATGTAATGGCACCTAGCTGCTTTAGTTTTTCAACTTCTACCATAAATATTTATAATCTCTTATTAAGTGTCCTTCGGGGGGGGGACTTTTTTAAGGCAGTAATAAAATTAAGGGGTGTTACTTCTATAACCAAGTAGTTGAAGATAATCTATGTAATATAACATTAAAATTAAAATGGTAAATTAATTACATTTATAAATTCTAACATACATAGAATTCACACAACATACCTAAAGGGCACAAAACAACCGCTTTTATTTTTATAATTTTTAATACATCTATAGATCTCATGAAGAAATCCCCCAAACTTTACAGTCGTGTGACCGAAACATAATAGGATACAAATGATTGTATCACAATGGCTTTTCTCCTCACCCTTTACGGTACTTACAAAAGTCCCCTGACAGTTTAGCTTAGACACATGTATGAAATGGCCACACATGATAATAAATAGTACTAAGCGCTATCTTATATTGTCATTTCGATACCCAATCCAATAGTATTGGTTGAGTCAATTGGATTCTATATTTAAATAATCTTAAGACATTTTAACATATTTATGTCATGATAGTCTCCTTATCTTTTCTAGATCATTACCATTGGACCGTTGAACTTATATTGAAATAGTTATATGTCATTTTTAGATTTCTTTATTTCAATAATAATTCATATCTAATGCTCATACGCTCCCTCACAACTACAAACCCCTCATAATTGTACCCCTGCGCATTGGTAAGACCATCTTCCATATGTATATGTTTTCCATTAGTTGGTTGTATTTGTGGATTTTATGTTTAATGGAAAAGGAACTTCTAAAAACTTAGATAACGACAAATGTTATGGAGAACAAATATCATTCGTATATTTAGTTTGAAGTAAAAAAATATTTACTTTGTATGCAATAGAAAGGTTCCATCATGTACAAACGAATGACATTCACCAAATGCTATGGATCTAAAGTCAAATATACTCAAAGGAGGAAAGGCATATCATTTTTTAAGTATGAGTGAGTGACCGTAATCTAAAACTTTAGTTACTCTGTATCCCTTAATTGTTGTGCGGAAGAGTGTAAACAAATGATATTGATTGTAACCCCAAATAATAACATGATACCCACAATAAAAGTATAATGAGTTAAAAGACACACACATTGGAAGATACAATATTTAAGTGGTTCACCAATTTGTCTACATCTAGTAATAACTCAGATCAATTAACAAACGAGTTACAAAAGAGGACTCTACAAATACTATCCAAATGAAACATAATAATGTTTATTTTTTTTATATAAATGTGTATACCCAAATAAGATCTCTACACTAAACTCTGTTGTTAGTGTTTGGTGTGTTTTGGTTTAGCCATATGAACCTCCTTATATTGGCATGAAGGGGGAGACAGACTATAGCAAATTTGAGACAAATTGGAGAAAATTATAGAGAGATTAGGGCCTCTCCACCGAAAGCAGTTGGGAAAAAAAGAAAGCAAGATGAAAGCAAGCTTATTTTTTAATAATCTCCATACTAACAAAATTTTAAAAGGTCACCCTATTACTATTATACCAAAATTTTGATAATTTCACTGTGGCGAAATATGCAACGCTCCACCCAAACAAGTAACCACACATTATCTAAAATAATCAAAGTTCCCTCTGAATGCGCTCTTAAGCGCCATACACCCGAAGGTGTTCAAATTCGAAGTATATTGATAAATTTTAAATAATACTCAAACTTGAACCTGATTATGACCATTGTTAGAATATCCATGGTTTCAGTCTTGTTGAGAAGAATAGTCCCTTCATCCAAAATTTCTCGAACAAAATGGAAACGAATGTCGATGTGCTTTGTCTGTAAATGATGGACTTGGTTCTTTGCTAAGTGGATGGAACTTTGACTATCACAAAATGCATCCATGTGATCCTGAAAAAATCTCATGTCTGCAATCAAACCATGAAACCAAATGGCCTCCATCACTGCTATATACTCTACCTTTGTAGTAGCCAAAGAAACTATAGACTGTAGTGTGGACCTCCAACACACCGGCTCTCCAATAAGTGTAAACACATAACAACATGCAAAATTTTTTACGAATTTTGCTCCTAACAACTCCCTACCATTTCAACATTGATTGACTCTTGCAATGACGATTTTATTTTTAAAAATGAAGATATTATATGAGGTTAATTTGTGTTCTCTTCTATAAAAAGTAATATCAAATTAGAGGTCCTTTTGTACAAAAACCTACTATATATCTATCTTCAAGCCTACAATGAACAAGATTTAAAATGTATACTAGAAACACCATAGGTTGAAAACGACTACAATTAAAAATAAATGGTTATTTGTATTTTGGATGTCATTTGTTCTTGTTTATTATCGAATACACACACACACACACAAATATATATATATATATATATTAGTATTATAAGTGTACGAATACTTAGATACTATTACGAATGGGAACATTCGGGATTATTGGCTATCGCTATATGAGACTTGGCAATTATAGCCACAAATGCGTGTGAGTAGTGATATAGATTATATATACGATGTGATTATAATATATATATTATGATACGAATATATATATATATATATATATATATATATATATGTGTGTGTGTGTGTGTGTGTGTGTGTGTGTGTGTGATTGGTATATTTGTATCTTAGAGGCTCGTTCCACGGGCTTTCCTCTGGCGTAGGGTTAGGACATCCAGATTATATATTTCTCTAGTGCGATCCGGGGAGGTTGCGCGATGTGGATGAATCCACTGGCTTGAGGAGAAGGGATAGTATATCCCTAGGTCATCTCGTCCCATGTTCGAGTGCGATGAGTGTGTACTTCACTTACAGTGGGAATATGACCGCCTTCATCGTTGTGTATATTTTTACCATGACGATGGGTGAGTCTGGCTTGGTACTGAGGTATAGTGAGTAAACCGAGATTCGGATAGACACTATGAGACTGCATCCTCGAGTTATAGCTCGGTGGGATGGTTATTATGGTTGTGATTATAATAAGTATAATTATGTTCGTTGAGATATTATATATAAGCTGAAAAGAATGGCAAGGTATTATTCCCTTTTCGATATATATATATATATATATATATATATATATATATATATATATATATATATATATATCCGAATTTGTAAGAATCTTAGGTTCTATTGAGAACTAAATATTTATATATGAGTTATATATATATACGTTGTGTGCTGAGGGCCTAATGGATCTCGACGAACAACATTTCCAGGTAGTAGTGTATCGGGGGGTTCCTTGTTTGGATTTCTTTTTGTGAGACATCCCACGCACGAACGTAGCACATCGTTGGGAATGGGGAGAAGTTTATCCCTTAGTACTCAGGTTAAATAGGAATTTCATAGTTTTGGTGTAACGGATTAGTTAGGCAGGGTAGCTTAACTAGGTTGTTTCAAAAAAAGGCGATAGGTGTGCGCTACTAGAAGAGGGGCGAGGCGTATCTCATGGGAGTGTGATACCAATTTAAATATGGGATAAATCATATTTCAAAAATATAGCATTTATGCACTTGCAAAATATTTTCACAACTTCAGCTCTGACCCGTTTCTTTATTTTCCTCTCTCTTGCTATATATTATATATATTTAGGTGTCCAGACACAGGGACGCCTGGATGATAATTCCTTTGAGTCGGACGTTTGTTGCAGTAGCGGTGGATGCATGCAAGTTTACTGCTGACGTTTCTATCTTTTCAATTTATGTAGGAGGTACTGTAGAAACTCTCGGGCCGAAAGCCCAATTGTATTCAATTATTCTTTTACCTCACTTTGATTTACGACTATTCGATTTGGTTGTATATGTTAAGCCGAGTGTTCAGTTATTTTATTTCAGTTTCAGTTTCATATATAAATTGTGTGGATGTTTTATTTAAATGGTTTGTTTAAAAAGATTAGTTAAATAAAATTTTGACGCTAGCCTAATAGGTTATTAGTAATTAAATTTTTTTTCGATAGTGATGCTAAGAATGAACCATATGAGACTCCTATTTTAATTTGGTACAGGATTGATTGCCCAGTATTTTTATTAGGTGGGGTGTCACAGATGGTATCAGAGCATCAGGTTCTAGTGTCCTTAGGAATCTTTGCGGACGTACTACGCTTTCAGCGTTGCTCTCGATTCAATATAGAGCCTTAGGATTAGGATTGTTGATTCCACTTGTGAGATTTCATTCTCCTACTATTATATAAGACTATAGTAAATCTTTTGCGCGCTCGTTTGAGAATCGTGTGCTGATCAATGAAGGACGACCATAGAAGGCCATTTCAAGGGCGGTAGGAGGTGGGGCTTCGTTGGAGCTATAAGTTGAAATTGGAGACCAGGACCTCAATAGAGGTCACTCTCCTTATGGCATTTGTCAAGGATTTCTACAATGACTACTAAAGTATAGTAGTTATGATTATCCAAGTACCGATATAGTAAAAGTGGTGCTAAAGTTGAATTACCCAGTGAAGTTAAGTCTGGGAAAAAGTTTGAAGGGGTTCTTTGATAAGGACCATATGTTGAAGTTAAGTCATATGAAGGTAGTGTAGTTGTACTCAGTGGAAGTAGAAGGCTCATAAGCTTTGTCTTAGAGCGGGGTATGGAAATACCCATATGTAAAAAATTCGAGGAAAATATTTCACTCGTGGGAGCAATATTGAAGTGGTGGGATTACGGATGGATATAACAGTTAGTTCCTTTGGTTTATCAGAAATGAAGAGAATACAGTTTTTGGATTATTCACATAAGGATCGGTCAGAGGCCGATCGTGAATAAAAAGTTATAAGGATAAGTAAACTTGGTACTGAAATTAGGTAGGTACAATGAAGAGAGAGTCCTTCAGAGGAATGATAGGCTCACTAGTAAGTGTTTCTAACACTTGTGGAGGATTTGTGTTCGTGAAACCCCATTGGTGGACATCCACCCGGGGAATTCATTGAAACAGGGCGGTTGAGGCCGGTAGTGGAGTTTACTTTTAACGAAAAGTTAAGGGGACGATGAAGGCAATGTTTAGGATCGAGGTTATAGAGTCTGAGATACTGATAACCTCAACATGGTCAGGGTGGCCAAAGATGGAGAATATTTTAACGTTGAATGCAGAACCACACGGTTGGTCCATGCCCAGTAGTACTTAAAGGACAACAGTAGCATGCCTAGATGGGGCATTAATTAAATTAGTTTTTGGATCATTTGGGGCAAGTGTACCATGTTCGGGAACCATTTGGAGTAGCCAGGTTAATTGGCAAGAATGTTTTTACGAATTTTTCCTTGGACGAAGGACGTATATTTTGTGTGAAAAAATTTGGGTCACAGTATTTTGCTAGCCCTATATTCGTGTGTGATTCGAGTTTACTAGCGGTATTGATAACATTATATAGTGTATATTTATATGTTTTTCCGTGGTAGCGGGGTTCTATTTTGAATTTGTATTTGGTTTATACTACTCGTTTTGTATGTGCTATACGAGTATAATACTATTATAAGAGTAATGTTATTGTATTGTCAGGGCGATAGCAGGCTAATAATTGCAAAACTATCGTATCCGCGATTCTAGGATGAAACAGGTTATTGTTGCGATATATCACCTGGATACAGATTGAGTTCGCCTTTATTATATGGGTAGATGGAACTTCGGTGAGAAGATGTTTCATTATCATGACTTGAGTGTGTGGTGAACTTATAGATATTATTTAAGGTATGCAGGATTTATTGTTAAGCTGTAAGTTTAAGTTTATTGTTGCTTGCGCTAAGGACTTAGTGTTAGTACAAGCGCTTAGTGGTGTGGCTCTAGGAAGGGAATAGGAGTTCAGACCACATTTTGTCAATAGGCGGGATAGGATTATCCCAGTGGCATATTTGAAGCTAACGGACCTCCACGACCAACAAAGTTAAGTAGTAGTGTATAGGAGGGGTTCCTTGTTTGGATTTCGCTTGTGAGATGCTCCATGCATGAACCTTAATGACGTCGGAAGTGGAGAGATGTTATGGGATGCAAGGATGTTAGTTTTGACGATAAGTCACCTAGTGTAGACAAAACACTATAAACTGAGAGCCGTGTGATGATTGTATGCTTATGGCGATAGAAGTGCTATGGAAAAGCACTGAAATGGTTCCTCATCTCAAGTACGTGGGTGAGGTAAGGTAAAGGAAATTTATTTAAGTCTTGTAGTCAGGCCTTGATGAAAAGGCAAATTCAGAGGTAGTATGTTTTGGGTGTGATGTTCGTAAATGTTTGAAGAGAGTAGGCGCCTCGATTAGTTAGACTTTCCATTTTGCTAAGGTGGAAGGATATAATAGTAGAAGTACGTTAGTAAGTTAGAGAGGTAGGATTTAGGACGTCCCGCTGGTGTGCCTTAGACCGTTATATCTCGATGCTCGACGATGCAAGGAAGTAGTGTAATGGGAGGGTCCTTGTCTGGATTTCGCTTTGCGAGACGTCCCAGGCATGAAACCGAGCAAATATAATAAGTCGAGAGAGGTCTTGGGCACTAGGGATATAGTTAGAATAGTACTCATTTCTTTTGTGTATAGAAAACGCGTCGATCTTAGGATTATAAGGAAGTAAGGCCAAAAGGACTAGTGGAGCCGATATAAGGAGATAGTTGTGAGTTAACTACAAGAAGATTAATGAGTTAACCTTGACGAAGGATTGTATTCCCAGTTATAGGAAGCTTTGAATCTTGAGAAAATTGTTGAGGAAACCCAGTTGTTCGTACCAGGCCGAGGAAGTAAGGCCCATTTTGAGAGAGAGTGTTACGTAGGTGAAGTTTATAGTGGTTATGCAGATTGGCATGGATCAAAAGGTGTATGGGAACTTTAGTAAGTTGATTTTATATATCGTTCGAAATAGGAGAGACGTATTATATAAAGTTGAAGATTATGCCGTGAGGCAGTATAAGTGGAATTGGAATGGGTTGGATGGAACGTTGTAGGAGGTACGCAATGATCCAAGTATATTTTTGCAATAAGAGTTAGAACACCTAAGATAAGCGAGAAGACTGATGCGAATAGTCAAGCGCTAGTGTAGTTTCCTTTTTAAGGAAATTCGACGTTGTAAGGTAGACGAACGGATGCTTAGAGTATCGGTTTCTCCTATGGGATCGAGACGGTTAAGTTCTCATTATAGGCTCTTTCTCTTTATATGAGCTTACAAAAGAACTAGGTGCGATGTGACGTTAGAGTTAATCTTATGACCAGGTAACATTGTAAAATATGGAGATCTAACTAAGATTGTAGTAGATTATAAACCTTGAGATAGGTGAGTACTGAACGAGTGTATGGTTGAGTGCCATTTGATTAGTACCATTCCACTTTTATGCATTAGGATGTGGAGTGGTTTGTGGTCCTAGGTTAATATCGATCTTATCCAAATTTCGAGAGCGAAATTTCGTTGTAAGGGGGGGAGAATGTAATACCCCGCACTTTTATGGATAATTAAATTTCATAAGTAAGTGTAATTAGGAAATTTCTGGAATTATCGTGAATAATAATTTTTGGAGTTTACGAGGGTTAGATGATTTCGATGTGTGTTATATTTACTTTTGGGATTAAGTGAATGAGTCGGAGCATTTTAATTATATATCGCAGTTGGGTAAAGCGACAAAGGACAATATTTTAATGGGAAAACCAGTATTAAGTTATGTTGGATTTAATTAGTAAATTTTAATTAAGTGACTCAAATGTGGATTTTGAGTGAGCGGTTGGTTTCGGATTAGCCGAGATAGTCAGAATAGAGTATCCGGGGGTAGTATCTGGGTTTCAAAAATTTTTGGACCAGTAGGGACTCGTAATTGAGTAAACGGGCCATTTTTGGGTTAATATGGGACAAGCCCTTATTTCTCCCTTATAAAGGCATGAGAGAGGGAGAAAGAAAGAAATAAAATGAGAGAAAGAAAGGAAGAGGAGAAAAGAAGAGAGGAAAGGGAGATTCCGACCAAACTCCGTAGGATTCGACTCGAGGTCGTCGAATTTTATCCTCGAGGCAAGTGTTTACTTGCTTTATTTCATTTAGTGTATATATCTCATATTATAGTTGGTAAACTATATAATTTTGGGTTAGAACCCTTAAAATAAATTTGGGTAGTTTGTGTATGAGTTTACAAATTAATGTATTGTAAACTCTTAATGATTTTTAGTGTTAAATCCAAGATAATGGAGGGTGGAAATGAATTGAAGGGGGGGGGGGGGGGGTAAAACTAGGTCTTTAAGGATTTTTGGGTATAAATCTAAGAAAAAATGGTTTAATCCCCCAAATAATTGATGTGTTAGTTAGAAATCAATGTTTAGATGTTTGTAGTGTTGTTGGTTGAGATTAGAAACCATAAGAATGGAGTTTGGGGTGATATATTAGGTGTTTGGAATTTCGAATTTCGTCCAAAATGGGCTTTGGCCGACCTAACTGGTATGGCCGGTCGACCGCGCCCCTATGGTCGATTGACGGGGTCAAGGAAAAAAAGGGCTACTAGTTGGCTCGTTAGGCATAATTTCAACCCGCGGTCGACCGGGGGTCAGGGGCTAGTCGACCGGCACTCTGTTTTCTACCCAAGAATTGGATTTTGATTCCTTTTCTCTTTGGATTTAAAACTAAAAAGGGGCCTCCATAATTATGGTATTAGGGATGGTTATGAACTAAAGGACTTGAGTAGTTGTATATAAATCTTGGTTTAGTTAAGGGCACAATCCGAAGTGTGGACCTAACTAATGTTTAGGATGAGAGGCATTCAGGAAAATTATTTGGCAAGCGTACGCATGTATATTTATACGGAGAGGATGAGTATGGGCCGATTGAAATGGAGTATATCCTAAGACGTGATTAGTATGGAATTTAGGCTATGGGCCATAGAGAATTGAGTGGTCGTCCTACGTCTATTAACGACTACTAATATGGGTGATGCGACACCTATGAAACTAAGTTAAGAAATTAGTATACTTGCATAGTTAGTACGAATTGGTATAATCGAGATTATATAGGTATCCTTAAAAGTGATTAAAGTACAAGTTATATATCAAGTGAAAGAATATTCTTGAGTTTTAGTATTATAAGTGTAGGAATACTTAGATACTATTACGAATGGGAACATTCGGGGTTATTGGCTATCGCTATATGAGACTTGGCAATTATAGCCACAAATACGTGTGAGTAGTGATATAGATTATATATACGATGTGATTACAGTATATATATAATGATAAGAATATATATATATGTATGTATATATATATATATATATATATATATATATATATATATATATATATATATATGTATATATATATATATATATGTATATATATATATATATATGTATATATATATATATATATATATATGTATATATATATATGTGTGTGATTGGTATATTTGTATCTTAGAGGCTTGTTCTACGGGTTTTCCTTTGGCGTAGGGTTGGAACAACGAGATTATATATTTCTCTAGTGCGATCTGGGGAGGTTGCACGATGTGGGTGAATCCCCTGGCTTGAGGAGAAGGGAGAGTATATCCCCAGGTCATCTTGTCCCGTGTTCATGTGTGATGAGTGTTTACTCCACTTGCAAAGGGAATATGATCGCCTCCACCGTTGTGTATATTTTTACCATGACCATGAGTGAGTCTGGCTTGGTATCGAGGTATAGTGAGTAAACTAGGATTCGGATAGGCACTATGATACTGCATCCTCGAGTTATAGATCAGTGGGATGGTTATTATGCTTGTGGTTGTAATAAGTATAATTATGTTCGTTGAGATACTATATATAAGGTGAAAAGAATGATAAGTTATTATTCCCTTTCCGGTATATATATATATATATATATATATATATATATATATATATATATATATATATGAGTTATATATATACGTTGTGTGCTGAGGGCCTAATGGATCTCGACGAACAACATTGCAAGGTAGTAGTGTATCGGGGGGGTTCCTTGCTTAGATTTCACTTCGCGAGACACCCCACGCACGAACGTAGCGCAGTGTTGGGAATGGGGAGAAGTTTAGGCCTTAGTACTCGAGTTAAATAGGATTTTCAGAATTTTGGTGTAACGGATTAGTTAGGCAGGGTAGCGTAACTTGGTTGTTTAAAAAGAATGCGATAGTTGTGCACTACTAGAAGAGGGGTGAGGGGTATCTCATGGGAGTGCGATACCAATTTAAATATGAGATAAATAATATTTCAAAAATATAGCATTTATTCACTTGAAAAATATTTTCACAACTCGAGCTCTGACCCATTTATTTATTTTCCCCTCTTTTTCTATATATTATATATATTTAGGTGTCCAGACAGAGGGAGGGACGCCTCGATGATAATTCCTTCGAGTCGGATGTTTACTGCAGCAGCTGTGGATGCATGCAGGTTTACTATAGACGCTTCTATCTTTGTAATCTAGATAGGAGGTACTGTAGAAACTCTCGGGCCGAAAGCCCAATTGTATTCCATTATTCTTTTACCGCACTTTGATTTACGGCTATTCGATTTAGTTGTACTATGTTAAGCCGAGTTTTTGGTTATTTTATTTCAGTTTCAGTTTCATATATAAACTGTGGATGTTTTATTTGAATGGTTTGTTTAAAAAGATTAGTTAAATAAAAGTTTGATGCCAGCCTAATAGGTTATTAGTAATTAAATTGGTTTTCGACAGTGATGCTAAGAATGAACCATATGAAACTCCTGTTTTAATTTGGTACAGGATTGATCGTCCGGTATTTTTATTAGGCGGGGTGTCACACACACACACACACACACATATATATATATATATATATATATATATATATATATATATATATATACGTGTGATTCATTCTACTACGAGTGCTCTAGTAGACATTGTATATAGTGATATCTAAATTAATTTCAGCACGTGAGAACTTTCTAATTAGTTGGTAATGCTAAATAAATAGTAAGGGATTGAAAATTTGGTATCGTATTGTATGGGAAATATGGGTTGGCACAGTAAAACTGTAATCGATGGAAAAAGCATAAGTTTGAGAATATTACATAGAATTAATTGAAGATGATTAATTAAGTAATGCGATAAATGACTTAAGAAACTAGTAAGGTTACATGGGTAGGAGTATTATGTCGAGAAGTGTGCATAACCAGGCTAGTTAAACAGGGTAGTGTAACTAGGAGGGTTAGGAAGGAGTGTTAGGTGTGCACTTTAGATGAGGGATGAGAATTGTCTCAAGGGAGTGCGACACTAACTTAGATATTAAGAGCATTCAGGCATTTTATTTACTGCAACATTAATAACTTGCTAAATATTTTCAAAATATTTTGGGTTCTAACCCTTGCTACATATATTTTCAAAACCTTTTAGGTTTCCAGCCACAAGGACGCCAAATTCGATTATCTATTCCACAAATACGCAACTGCGGCATATGTGGATGCGTGCAGGAGTTGGAGTAGATGCTTCTTTTTATTTCATTCCTAGATTAGGAATCTTATCTTTGTATTTTATTTTGGGTGTGTTGACTTCAAGACTTATTCATATTTTTTTATCGAGATTTGTTATTAGCTGTTGAATGTGTTGGTTTTGGATTTTTAGCCGATGGTTTATTCGATAAGTCATTTATAATTCTGTATCATTTTATACAGTGATTTGTGTATGATGTAGTTTATTTTGTTTTCGATATTGTTATATGTTTAATAAAAGATAAAATTGACACTTGCTTACTTAACTATTAGGTGATTAGTAATTAATACGATTTTCGATAGTGATGCAAAAAATAAACCAAATGAGAATCCTGTTTTAATTTAATGAAGGACTGATCACCTGATATTTAATTGTGCGGGGTGGCACATGTCATTTGAACGACGGGAGAAAAAATTATTATTTTAAAAATGCTTGCCTTCAGGTCTTGAAAAATTATTTTGACTTAGAAAAAATGACTCGTTTTATTCTAAAATAATTTCGAAAAGAATCCCAATACTAAAGTAAAATATTTACGAAACTTAAACACATTTTTTCTGAAATTACACCTCATGTTGTGCACATGTTGAACATACTTGAAATTCGGATCCATCGACTTGAACAAATGATCGTGAGCTTCTCTCGACGGTTGTAGAGGTATACGACATATCCAATGTAAACTGCGGACTATGAAAATTAAGTCCTTACAGATACAATTGTGAATTGGATCAAATCAAAGTCTTACGACATATACTAAAATAAATGACAAGTTTATGGTAGAAAATATAATTTTATGTAATTTTAAAGACTTTGTTTTACTAAAGAATGTTTCAGGGACTAAAATAAAAATATAAAAAGACCATTTTGTAAATAAAATATTTTTAGGGACTATTAAAAAAATTAAAAAAAAAAATAACTTATTGTGAAATTATCAAAATACCCTCAAAATATAAAATTTCTTGTATACCTTTAATACTTTTCTACCTCGTGCTTTAATTTTGACACCTTCACCTTCACATGTCATCTTTGGAAAGAAATCTAAAACACTTGTCACCATTTGGTGATATTAAGACTACAAGACCACTCCGACACGCGACACCTCAGCGTTGACTCGCCATTGTAAAAGTTTAGTCACCTACTATCTTTGAAAGCCTATAAATAGGGTCTTTGGGATTATTTGAAACTCACACCAATTTGTTGAGAATTATAGTAAGAATGAGTGATAGAAAGCTTTGAAAAAATCTTAAGAATGAGTTCTATAAGTTTCATGAGAAATTCATCATATATGTATGTTTTTGTTTAAATGTTGTAATGCATTTTTTTAGTTTTAATTTCTTGTTCTATATCTTTACTTAGTAGTTATGCTAGTAAAATATACTAAAGGGTCCATTGATGAATACTTAACATTTGGAAACAATCTAAATTAATTTTATTTTCAGAATATGTAAATTGGTTCAAAATTTTATATATATATGCTTTTGAAAATGATTTTATTCAAGTAATTGTCCATTATTATAAAATTCCATTTAATTAATTTCAATGTCAGGCCTGGTCAAATTTTTTTTAGATGAGATGGTATTTAAGTTGTGCCCCTATGTCCCTCCATCTCTGCTAGGAATGAATCCGAAAATTTTCTGTCCATATAAGATATTATTTAAGTGGTGCCCCTGTGACCCACCATCTTGACTAGGAACCGATTCATTAGGAAGAACTGTGAACTGAATTCTTCAATTACGATTAATGAATTCTAAAAATTGAGAATATGGTTTTTAGTAACCTTTTACAACAGTTATTTTAGGATTAAAACACAATATTTAGAACTTCAATTTGTTTAGAATATGTAATTAAATCATTATTGTAGTTATTAGATTACGTGTGATCCAAAGCTCAATATCAGAATATTTGAACCTCTATTTTAGATCAGTACTCTATGTCATTTGTTGCGGATTTCAATTATATGATATTATAAAAACTATATGTATTTTGTAAAGTTCTTTTATTCTCAAAATGCATCTGATACCGATGATTGATTTATTTGTGATATGTTTACATCTCTCCATATAGACATATTGATTGAAATGAGTATTTAAAATGAGATTGAATATATGAAAAGCAATTTGGCCTATGGGGACTCTCTTATTAACTGACCTTACCCGTTGGGTTATCCCTGGTGTGCCCTAAATAAGGAATTGGGATGAATTAGTTCGATTAACCCTCAATTACCAGGGGATAATATGGTAGAAGAAAGAGAGTACTTGGCCGTTAAAATGATATAATTAAAAGAAAAAGATATCGCATTCGCTTTATTCTGAGATGTTCACTTGTTATATATATATAGGAAAATGATCAAGTGAGGTACAAGTTTGAGGACTCTGAATGAGGTCCATTTTTTTAAAATAGTAAAAAAAAATTGGGTTGATTCTTTTTTTATGGTTTTTAAACATTTCAGTAGGACCATAAAAAAATAATCAGGTCAAAATAATTTTTTTTGCTATTTTAAAAAAATTAGTCAAACTATGTCAGTTTTTAAGTTGTTTTTAAGGTGTTAAAAACTAACAAAGTTTGACCAATTTTTTTAAAATAGTAAAAAAAATCATTTTGAGTTGATTATTTATTTATGGTCCTACTGAAATGTGTAAAAACCATAGAAAACAAATCAACTCCAAAATATTTTTTTTACTAATTTAAAAAAATGAACTTTATTCAGGGTCCTCAAACTGGGAGACCTCTCTCTCTCTCTTTCTCTCTCTCTCTCTCTCTATATATATATATATATATATATATGCCTTCCCTTTTAACTTGAATAAGTATCTATTTTCTGAAAACCTTAGAATATCAGTAGATTAAATCTCAATAAAACATTAGCTGACGTTATATAAATTATATTTATTTAGGAAATAAGTAAATTGGGGGATGGAATGTAGAAGGACTATGTTGAATATTTAGCTTAAGGAGCTCCTTTTTATAGTTTTAAGTAGAACATTTATTTTTATCATATAGAGCATGTTTGGATCTCTAGTAATATGTTTTTAATTTTGGCTTAAGTTGTAACTCGTTGATACTTTTAATATATATGAAGTTTCCTTTTAGATAGCTCTGATGACGTTATTCCTATTTTCAGTAGTTTATGATTCATGATCGTGTGAATGTATTTCGATTGCAATTATTTTAAGAAATATTTTAACGTTAGAATATTGAATACCTTGTTGGCATGTCATGACACTCATTCCTTACTATTTTGGGCTGGGTGATGACATAGGTTGAATCAAAGCATAGGTTATATTCCCATAAACTACTGAACATATGTTTGGAACATAATATATTTTAATTTTCCATACTTAAGAGATAGGATTAAATATTCGAATTATGTGATAACCTTCCATGTGTTACATTATATGCACTATAATTGTTCTTCCAATTTGGAATATAAAGATAGTATAGTATATCTTATGTTTGGCCATGACTGCAAAAAATAACAAAGATAAGATCAAATACGAAAACTAATGATTAGAATAAGGAAGGACTGGAAGGTGCATACAAAGCGATTGAAAGTTTAGCAAATATTATGGAGCATCAGGTTAATAATCGATTACCAAGGAATCCTAAACTAAGTTAATGTACTATTACAAAATTCAAGAAGTTGAATCTGCCATCTTTTAAAGGTACTCCTAACCTCATTAAAGTAGAAAGTTGGGTTATGCAAGTGGAAAAAATACTCGATGATCTTAAGTGTACAGATGAAAAAAGGGTTTCATTTGAAACATTTATGTTTGAAGGTGAAGCCGAACATTGGTGTAGAATGAAAAAGAGAATACTCGAGGAAATGAATAATTTTATAGGTTGGAATGACTTCTTAGTGATCTTCCACGAGAAATACTTTCCTGAAATGGTGCAGATAAAAAATCAGTCAACATCATGAGTCTAGTTCAGGGAAATATGTTGGTTGTCAATACGAGGCAAATTTTATCGAGTTATCCCTTTTGATGTTTTAAATGCCAAGAAGTTTGAACGTGGGTTAAGGTTGAATATTCGTAGTCGAATTTCCATCCTGAAGTTGACATCATATATTGAGGAGGTGACTAGGGAAATGATTGCTGAAAAGGATAGTGAAGAATATAATCAAGTTAGAGAGGGAAAAAGGAAGATTAGGGAACAAAGAGGAAGGAATTCCAATAATAAAACCTTTAGGACTATACCCAATACATGGTGAAGTTTTGTAAACAAACTCTTTAATGTTTATAGATGCCAATGATGCAATAATACAGCCCTATTACCTGGAGACGAGAATTTTCTTTAGGTTTGGCCAAAAGGGACATAAAATGAGAGATTGTCCTAACAAAGGGAAGGATCTAACAAAGTCTTTTAATGACAATAAGGATCAGGTTATGCAAGGTAGAATTTTTTTCCTCTTTTCGATGCCAAGGCTTCTAATGTAGTAGTGGTAGATAAACTTTATATATATGCACAACATTTTTAAGTTTTAATAGATCCCGGTTCCACCCATTCATTTGTGTATGTACACTTTGTTAATCTCTTTCATAATATGCCTGAACCTTTGAATCATAAAATATAATTTTCTATTACTCCTGGTGATTTATTGACGGGTACATTGGTATATAAGTCTTGCCCTATAGACGTCAGTAGTCATAAACTATTCACCGATTTAAGAGTTTTAAATATAAGATATTTTGAATTCATATTAGTGACGAATTGGTTGTCATCATATCATTTTAAGGTAGATTGTTTTGAGAAGAGGATTACTTTCCAAATTTCTAACCAATCAGAATTCAGTTTTGAAGGAACTGGCATTATATCTCCCATACGTATTATTTCTGCAATGTAAGCCTATAGTTTTCATAAGAAGGGATATCAAGGATTTCTTTCAAGTGTTTTAGATTTGAAAACAAAATAACCCAGTTTTAAATATTTTCCTATAGATTAAAAAAAATCGAATGTTTTTCCTGATTATTTACCTAGTCTACCTCCTAGTAGAGAAATGTAATTTATAATTGACCTTAATCCTGGAATTATGAAAATCTCAAAATCACCTTATCATATGGGATGTTTAGAATTAATGGAATTAAAAGTTAAATTACATGACCTTTTTAGACCAAAGGTTTTGTTAAACTAAGTATATCCCCTTAGGGTTCTCTAGTGTTATTTGTTAAAAAGAAGGATGTGACGATGAGGTTATGTATAGAATATTGTGAACTAAACAAGGTAATCATTAAGAATAAATACCCCTACCTTATATAGATAATTTGTTTGACCAGCTATAAGGTGCACAAGTATTTTCTAAAATTAACGTTCAGTCAGGATATCATCAATTAAAGATTAAAGAAGATGATATTTCAAAATTAGAATTGCATACTAGGTATGGTCACTACGAGTTTCCTATGATGTTATTTGGACTTACTAATGCACCAATCAATTTTATAGATATGATGAATAGAGTGTTTAGGAAGTATTTGGATCAATGTGTTATTTTTATTGATGACATTCTTATTTATTCTAAAAGTATTGAAGAACAAGAGAAACATTTAGAGATAGTATTAAAGATCCTCAGGAAGGAGAAATTATATGAAAAATTAAAGTAGATTTTCTTTTCTAGGACATGCCATTTTCAATTAGGGAGTGGAGGTTGACCCTCAAAATATTGAGGCTATACTGGATTGGTCTAGACTAACTAATGTGATGGAGATCCGTAGCTTCCTTGGATTAGCAGGTTATTATCAAAAATTTATTGAAGGTTTTTCTAATATTGTCAAACCTCTATCTAAGTTAACACAAAGAATGGGAAACATGAATTGTTTGAGGAAGTTGATAATACTTTTCAAACTCTTAATAATCGACTAGTAACTACCCTAATTTTGACTATTCCTTTAGGGAGAGGAGGATTGGTGATTTATAATGATGCTTGTAAAATGGTTTGGGATGTGTGCTAACGCAAAATGGAAAAAATAGTAACTTATGCCTTGAGACAGTTAAAACCACATGAGCATAATTATACAACCCAATTTATGAGATTTATATTGATCATAAGATTTATATTTACTCAAAAAGAATTGAATATGAGATAAAGGAGGTGGTTAGAATTGATGAAGGATTATGATCTAAATATCCATTATCACCCAGGGAAAGCTAATGTAGTAGTTCATGCTTTAAGTAGGAAGTCTACAACAAATTTAGCATGTCTCATTACAAATTAGGAACCTTTGTTAAAGGATTTAAGAAGTATGGAAATAGATGTTCAGATGTATAGTAAAGTAGGAATAATTGCGAACTTACAAGTACAACCCATGTTGATGGAAAGGACCAAAATTGAACAAGTAAATGACCCACAACTGAAGAAGATTAGAGAAGAAGTTATTGAATTTATGATATGAGATGATATATTAAGGTTTGGAAATAGAGTGTGTGTTCCACGTAATTACCAATTGAAGAGGAATATTTTAGAGGAAAGTCATTACTCGAGATTCACATTTCATCTTGGAAATACCAGGATGTATATAGATCTTCGAAAAGTGTTTTGGTGGAACAGCATGAAAAGGGAGATAGAAAAATTTGAATCTCAGTGTTTAGTTTGTAAACAAATAAAAGATGAACATTAGAAACCATTAGGATTACTACAACCTCCACCTATCCTTGAGTGGAAATGGTAACATATTACAATGGATTTTATGACAGATTTACCAAGAAGAGTTTAAATGGTAATGATTCTATTTGGTTAATTAGTGATAGGTTAACTAAATATGTTCATTTTTTTGCTATTAAGATTACCCATTCTTTAGAAAAGTTAGCTGAGTTGTACGTACGAGAAATTATTAAGCTTAGTGGAACCCCAATTCTAATTGTTTCTGATCATGATCCTAAATTTATGTCTCGTTTTTAGAAAAACTTACAAGAAGCCATGGGAGCAAAATTGAATTTCAACACTGCTTTTCATCCTTAAACGGATGGAAAATATGAGAGAACCATTCAAACCTTAGAGCATATGCTTAGGACATGTGTACTTGATTTGAAGGGGAATTAGGATGATCATTTATCATTAGTGAAATTTGCATATAATAATAGTTATCAAGGAGGTATTCAAATGGATCCGTATAAGGCACTCTATGAAAGAAGGTGTCATTTTTTCTACATTTGAAGTAGAAGTTAGAGAAAGAAAATTATTAGGACCAGAATTGATTCAAATCACAACAGAAAAAGTGAGGCTGACTTCGAATCGCTCACAGTCATCAAAAGAGTTATTTTGACAATCGACACCAACAATTATAATTTCAAAGAGGAGATTATGTGTTCTTGTGAGTATCACCAGCAAATGGAGTAATCCATTTTAGGAAGAAAGGGACTTTTGATCCCAAGAAACATGTGACCTTTATAAATCCTGGAAAAGATAAGAGTTATTGCTTGTAGAATAAATTTACCACCTGAACTCTCTAATACACATAATGTGTTTTCCATATCAATGATGAAGAAATACGTTCTTGATCCAACACATATCTTAAATAATAAACCTCTTCAAGTTAGAGAATATTTTACATACATTAAGCATCTGGTAGAAATTTTGGACCATAAAGATAAAATATTATGAACTAGGGTAATTTCACTAGTTAAAGTACTATGTCATAATCATTATGTCGAAGAAGAAATGAAGGAGTGGGGAGATGAAACAAAGGATAGATTCATACTTATTTGAAAATTAATTTCGGTCAAGTTTGGGGACCAAACTTTTTATAAGGATGGTAAGATGTAATGACCCCACTTTTATATGCTCATATAAAGTTTATTTTAACAATTGTGTGTTATTTACTATATGATAAATATTATATTGGTATTCTGTATTCTTAATGTAACAAAATCCATTTTTAAATATGAAGAATCAATCGTAAATTGGATCAAATTGAAGTCTCATGACATATACTAAAGTAAATGATAAGTTTTGAGGTAGAAAATCTAATTCTATGCAATATTAGTGACTTTGCTTCACTAAAGAATGTTTTAGGGACTAAAGTAAAAATATAAAAGGGCCCTTTTGTAAATAAAATATTTTTAAGGACGAATAATTTTTTTTAAAAAATAACGTATTATGAAATTACCAAAATACCCTTAAAGTGTAAAATTACTAGTATACCCTTAACACTTTTTCACATCGTGTTTCTTACTTGTGTCGTCTTTAAAGAGAAAGATGAAACACTTGTCACTATTTGGTGATATTAAGACTGCAAGACCACTCTCACACGTGACACCTCAGCGTTAACTCGTCGCTTTAAAGCTTAGTCAACTATACACGTGTCAACTCCGTAATATCTTTGGAAACCTATAGATATGCCTTTGGGATTATTTGAAACACACACCAATTCCTTTAAATTATAGTAAGAAGAGAGATAGAAAGCTTGAAAAAAATCTTAAGGAAGAGTTTATAAGTTTGTAGAGAAATTCGTCTCATGGGTATGATTTTGTTTAAATGTTGTAATTCATTTTTTAGTTTTTATATCTTATTTTATAGCTTAACTTCATAGCTATACTAGTAAAATACACTAAAGGCCCCACTAATGAAAACTTAAAATTTGGAAATAATGTAAATTGATTTTATTTTCAGTATATGTAAACTTTTTCAAAATTATATATATGCTTTTAAAAATAATTTTTTTAAGTAATTGCCCATTACTATGGAATCCCATTTAAGTAATTCCAAACTCAGTCTCCTGAAATTTTATCAAGATAAGATGGTATTTTAGTGGGAGATGGCATTTAAGTGGTGCCCCTGTGACCCACCAACTTAACTACGAACCGACTGAGTAGGAAGAATTATGAATTTAATTCTTCAATTATGATTAATGAATTTTAAAAATTGAAAAAATGGGTTTTAGTAACCTTTTACAACAAGTTACTTTAGAATTAAAACATAATGTTCAGAACTGGGATTTGTTTAAAATATATAATTAAACCTTTATTGTATTTATTAGACTAACATATGATCCAAGATTCAATATATGTATTTTCAAACCTCAATTTTAGGAGAGTAATCTATGTCATTTCTTGCACATGTCAATTATATGATATTATACAAACTATATATATTTTGTAAACTATTTTTCTCCACAAAATGCTTTTGATACCGATGATTGATTCATTTGTGATATGTTTATATCTCATCATATAGACATAATGATTGAAATGAGTATTCAAATTGGGATTGAATATTGAAAATGCAATTTGGCTAAAGGGGTCTCTCTTACTAACTAACCTTCGTAGCTAGGTTATCACTTGTGTGCCCTAAATAGGGCATTGTGATAAACCAGTTCGATTGAGCCTCAACTATCGGGAAATAATACGATAGAAGAACATGATATTATAGTGCACTTGTCCATTAAAATGATATGATTTAAAGAACAAAATGTCGCATTTGATTTGTCGCATCCGATTTATTCTACATTATTTATTTGAGATATATATACTATCATTTCAATTTATATATCTGTTACTGCAAACTCCTATCCGTATATGTATATGCCTCCCCTTTTAAATTGAATAGGTGTCTATTTTTCTTAAAACCTTGGAATATCAGGTGATTAAATCTTAGTTAGAGTTTACCTAATGTTGTATAAATTACAATTATACATTAAATAATTAGATTGACGAATGAAATGTATAAGGATAAACTTGAAGATTTAGCTTAAGGAGTCTTTTGTTATACTTTTAAGTAGAATGTTTGTTTTTCATTAGATAAAGCGTGTTTGGCTCTCTAGCAATAGGTTTTTGAAAGAGTGCCCAATATGTGTGTTTTAAACAAAACCAAATTTTTCTTCAAAAATTATCCAACTTTTAATTATCCATCAAACCAAGTTGTGAAAACACAATTCTTACTTTAAACCAATTTTATCTTGATTAATCCTAAACATGCATCTAGTGATTAAAGCAAGTAAAATAACGTAAAGAATACTCACAACGCCGGTTGTACAAGGAAAAAATACAAAACGTGAAAACAACCTCGGACGGCCCAAGCCCGACCATCACTATGAATAATGGTTTTACAAAGACAGATTATCCTTACACAATGACTCGATCCCCATGGGTCTTGGCGCTCCTTTTGATCTTCTACCGTTCTTCAATAGTGCCCACGCAGAAATTCCATCTTCCATGATACCTGACCACAACACAAGCATCCACGTATGTCTCAGTGTCCACCGATTAGCGTTGATTCGTGTACGATGTCGAACAAGAAGTCCTTCTCTTTTCTTCACCGTAAAACCCTTATGTTCAATGGTAGAACAAACTTCTTTGGTGCCACAAGATCACGTAAGCATATAAGAATGATAACTCGAATCTCTTCAAACTCTAAGGATGTTTTTATGCTTTGTAAACCTTAGAAAACATGTGCAAATAATGTACTGGAATGTATTCTATTTTTTCCAGATGCACATTTACGAAACTTTGATAGAAACATGCTTTAAATAATAATTTAGCGTAGCCTCGAAATACGTGTCGTTCAAATGACAATGCAATGTCGTTCCCGCGACATAGGCATCTCGTTCGAGCGAGATCCCTAAGTCGTTTGAACGAGCTGACATGGCAGTTTAACTTTTTGACTTTTTGTTCAAAACGTCTCTTTTAAAGGAGATCCAAATAAGTCAAACTCTATTTCGAGTATATCAGAATAAAACGTAGTGTAAACCTTTACAACATTTTAAAATATTTTTCTTTATAAAAATACATCCTTATCTTTTATAAAAACAATTCCGAGCACCATTAATTATATGCATTCATACCTGAGTGATCTCGGAATAAAATAAACTTTGAAGACGATTAACCTTGCACCAATTGTTGATGTAAAAAACTAGATCGCTCTAATTTTTCAATCACAGATAAATAAATAAGACAGAGATTTTTAAAGTGGTTCGGCTAGGAATAAAGCCTACGTCCACTGTTATGTTATTGCTGAGTGTTTGTGGAATTCATGATTACAAGTTCTCTCAAGAAATTCTGGTCCCCTTGAATGAGGATGATACAAGGTATTTATAGCCTTTAGGCTGTACATGAAAGGTCCAATACATTAAATGATATACATATGAAAGGGTAATACATTTAATGCAGCGTGTGCGTCAAGAATATAATGAATAGTTGAACAGTTGTCCGTCTGGTAATTAATGATACGGCCGAGATGCAGTTCGGACCGCCTTAGTTGCTCGTTGATCAAGAGTTCCTCGGAGTGCTTAGAGTATCTCGGGATGATAGAGTTCCTCGGGGTGTCCTCCTCGTTGCTCGGAAAGAACATGACTTGGTCGGGGGAAATAAACTTCCTCGTTGTTATTGTGCCATGTAGATTGACACGTGTCTTCTTATTATTGGTCCACATCAGCAGATTAAATTTGGTATCAACAGAAGCCCCCAATGCTTCATGCTTGATGGGTTACTTGAAAGGATGGAGTATTTATTCTGCAATGTTGCTCGGTGCTCGTGAAATTCTTGATCTACCTTCTTGATTTGTTCAACATAAAGTGCATTATCTTTTGGACGACATATGATGCCGCTTGTAGCTTGTCATAATCTTCAAGTATGTTGATTGGTTTGCTAGCCGACCTACTGCCTCCTATGAGCTAGTGGTGGACTTCGAAACATTTTCATATAACTTCTTCATTACTGGTCGAGACAGTATTAGCAAAGATCTCAGTGCTATAGATGCTGATTTTGACTTCTACCTCTGCTCGGGGACGAGCAAGAGTTTCTCGGGGACGAACAAGGGATTCTCAGGGACGAGCAAGTGCTTCTCGGGAATGATCTAATGCTTCTCGGATAGATCATCTGTGATGAATATCAGAATGTTGAAAGATCTTAACTTCATACACTCCTCTTATGCTTTGAATGATCCTCCTGCTGGTGAGGAACCTGTTTTTAAAAGTAGAAGGAGAAGAAACCAATAGAATAGGAATCTCAATGTAATAGTTAGTATACATTTTCATTCTCAATGTATTTTGTTTTTTGAATTTAATGAAAGACTTTCATTTTTGTTCGCAATCTTAATTGCTATTGTTTTGTAAATATCAAACACTTTACATTTATGCATATGTATCTGTTAAAAAGATAACAATATTGTGTTGTTCATCGACCAACTTAGTAATAAAAAGAATTACAAGTATTAAAAATGTTGCTCGATCACTTAATAATAAAGTAATGAGTATAAAAATGTTTAAATTTTTTCCAACCAACCAGGGTGGATAAATAATGTTTGTCGACCAATTATAGTTAGTGAGAGTTTATCCTCGACTAACCATACTTGGTAAATTTTCAAATAGTTTCATAAAAAGTGTCCGACCAACTAAGGTCAATAATTTTTCCTCGTTGACCAACTACAGTTAGTGGGTTTTTATCCCCGACCAACTATACTTGGTGTATTTTGGAATATTTTGTTCTTCAAAGAACTTTTTGTAATAATCTTATCTCCCGACCAACATAAGTTATAATATGAGAGTATATTTTTATCTTACCAACCGTAATTGATCATGCTGGTGTACACTTTTTGGCTCCTTAAAGCTTTTGGCTCCTTAGAGCATTTTTTGGCTCCTTAGAGCATGTCCTCCTAACCAAAGGAGGTTGGCTACTTATAGCACTTTTGCTCCGTAGAGCTGTCCTCCTAACCAAAGGAGGTTGGCTACTTATAGCACTTTTGCTCCGTAGAGCATGGCTCCTTAGAGCATGGCTCCTTAGAGCATGGCTCCTTAGAGCACTTTTTGTTGATCCTGTAACATCCACAGGTTGATCAGCGAACCACTTTTGTTTCTCGGGAGTATTAGGAATCCTCCCAACCATTTCTGCATTGCATCCTGTAACATCCACAGGTTGATCAGCGAACCACTTTTGTTTCTCGGGAGTATTAGGATCAGTAAACTCTGCTACAGCTTGTATTAATGAATGCTCATGCCAATTTTTCCTACTTTGGGTATCTGATCTCTGCACCTCTTCCTTCGTCGTTGGAGATCGCAACTCTAAAAGAGCTTTGATCGTTTCTGGATTCGCTTCAACGTCTCGCTGGTTGATAATGTACCCGAGGAACATTCCTTCTCGTACTCCAAATGTGGACTTCGTTGGGTTAAGCATATCGTTGACATAGACTTCCATATTACAACTGATTTGCTCGGCAAAAACCTTGTTCATCAGCCGCTATTATGTCGTTCCCTGTCTTCAGGTTTCATTTTGATCTGGTGGCAGCCAGAGGAGTAAGTATCCATGAGCAGCTCGTGTCCCGAGGTAGCATCCGCTGTTTTGTTGAGATCGGTGAAATCAACAGACATTCTCCATTTATTATTTTTCTTCTGCCCGACGAGGAGATCTAGATCTCTCTTTGGCTCGGTCTTCATTTCCTCTTGTGTAGCTTGATTCTTCTCGGGGCTGGATGCTCTTCTTCTCGTATGTCATGTCAATAAGTGTCTCAGCTTCTATCCACTAAGTAAAATAATCTACTGCGATGACGAGGTATTTGAATCTTCCTCGAGTCGTCGGCAATGGTCCAACCAAATCAATCCCCACATGGAAAATGGCCAAGGATAAATAATGGGTGTCAACAATGTTTGTGAAGTTTTTCGGATGGAGGAGAAGCGTTGGTACTTGTCACATTTCTTGGCATAAGCTAAGCTCTCATCGTCGGCCAGTAGTATCCCTGCGTCATCACCTTTTGCAAAAGTGTTCGACCTGCTACACGGGCTCCACAGGACCCTTCATGGATCTCTTTAATCAATTTACCTCGGAGGGATGTACACATCTTTGCAAACCTGCTATAATTCCTCGTCGAGCAGCTTTAAACTTCCATTTCTTGGCAGAGAACTTATCCTCCGAATACCATTATACCGAGCAGCTTTAAACTTCTATTTCTTGGCAGCGAACTTATCCTCCGGTAATTCTTCCTCCTCAATATATGATCCGATGGGATCCATCCAAGATGGTCCTAAATCAAGGGTAATAATATTCATCGTCAGGTCTTCATCTATGCTCCGACTTTCTAATACTTCAATTGGTATCGTTCTTCGCAGCTCGGTACGAGTAGCTGATGCTAATCGGGCCAAGGTGTATGCTCTCATATTCTCCATTCTTGATATTCTTACCAGTTTGAACAGCAACAAACTCTGATACCAGCTCCATCACCTTTGCTTGATACTTGATCATCAATTCTCCTTCGGCTCATTATTTTCCCAACATTTGGTTTACGATCAATTGAGAATCACTGAAGACAATAACCTGCTGTGCCTCCATAGTATTTGACAAATTAAGACTTGCAATCATGCCTCATACTCAACCTCATTATTAGAAGCTTTGAATTAGAAACGTATGGCGTATTCCATGTCGACCTCGTCTGGGCTGTTCAAAACGATCCCTGCCCCACAGCCTGTAGTGCAAGATGAGCCATCTACATATAATCTCCATATAGGCAATTTGTCTTCTAATTTCTGGTCTGACAGAGTTCCTCGGTAGAATACTTTTCGCTTTCTTTTATCATGTCCTGATACTTCTGAATACAACTCTTGAATTTCGATATACCTCCTGAACTTCAATATTCCTCCTGAACTTCAATATACCTCCTGAACTTCAATATTCCTCCTGAACTTCAATATTCCTCCTGAACTTCAATATACCTCCTGAATTTCAATATGCCTCCTGAACTTCAATATTCCTCCTGAGAAAGTGATTAGTCGGGGTTGAATTTGATGCTCGACTGCATGATGATATAAGAATGTGCCACCAAATGAATAAATATATCTGTAATAGAAGCCCCCAACTGTGGAATGTGAACTTTGAATGAGATTTATCGACCAATACCAACCGGAGTTGGATTTTATCTACCAACCGGAGTTGGATTTTGTATACCAACCGGAGTTGGATTTTATCTACCAATCGGAGTTGGATTTTGTCTACCAACCGGAGTTGGATTTTATCTACCAATCGGAGTTGGTGGTAATTGATAATGAATGATGAAGACTTCCTCGGAGCTGACCAACAGATTGTTGGGAATAAGATAATATAAATGCTGGAGACCTCCTCGGCACTGATCAACAGATTTGTTGGGAATAAGATAATATAAATGCTAGAGACCTCCTCGGCGCTGACCAACAGATTTGTTGGGAATAAGATAATATAAATGCTAGAGACCTCCTCGGCGCTGACCAACAGATTTGTTGGGAATAAGATAATATAAATGCTAGAGACCTCCTCGGCGCTGACCAACAGATTTGTTGGGAATAAGATAATATAAATGCTAGAGACCTCCTCGGCGCTGACCAATAGATTTGTTGGGAATAAGATAATATAAATGAAGGATACCTTCTCGGCGATGACCAACAGATTGCTGGGAATAAGATATAATAAATTCCGGAGATATCCTTGGAGCTGAATAAGATATAATAAATGTTGGAGACATCCTTGCTGAAATGAGAATAGAATATGCATCCAAATAGAAATAAAGAATAATTAAAAATAATAAAGTGCCTCGCCGATCCGTCGAGGTAGAATCATATAATGCAGAACAAGAATAAGATCTTTCAGAACATAAGAATATGGTCGAGAACGTTGTCAGGCCTGAATATAAGAATTATCTGACCGAATGTTGTAATTCTCCTTAAAGCTGAATAAGTATCTTGTCGAGGCATAATTACAGAATGCCAAATAAGAATAATATTTTCCAGAACATAAGAATATGGCCGAGAACTTTGCTGGGCCTGCATATAAATAAGAATTACCCCGACCAACTATCCGTTGGGGGTGAAATATAATAAATGTTATAGTTCTCCTCAGAGCTGTATATGATAATAAGTATCTCGCCGTGCTCCATGTTGAGATGAATATAGAATATGAATCCCAATGGATATATAGAATCATTTGTGCTGGAGCAGATATCATAGCAATAATAAAATCAATAGTTCCTCGCTGAGGTGAAATTTCATACTGCCGAGCTATGATAATATTTTTCAGAAGAGTAAGATTATTTTCGAGCATTCGTCGGAGTTGAATCTTGTACCTGTAAAAATTAATATCTTGCTCTACCATATGTGTAGGCTGAATTGATTAATCATGAGAATAATTTACTCATCCAATCAATATATGATATGTATCAGCATAAAAATTTCAAAATATGAAATAATATTTTTGTGCCACACGTGTGTGAGATGGACAAATTTTTATTAGATATGCGCCATAAATAAGACGTAGAGTTATTTAATCTCCAACAACTAATCAGGTATTAGTTGCTGTTTGAAAATTATTTATCACTTGGTTTTTAAAAATATTTTTGGGATGATCACAAGTTAAAAAGACTTAAGCCCCCTGTTTGTCCCCATGCTGAACTCTTGTTTAAAGAAATATCTGGGGTGCTTCGCATTTTTTAATACCCCAATATTCTACCGCTGCCGACAAACGACATGGATGTTGCCGACCAACATTTAAGGATAACTCAAATTATAGAATATATGGTTGGATGATGCCGACCAACAATATAGATGGCTGACCAGAATATCTCGAATCCTTAGATAAAAAAAAAAAATAGCATTCGATGTAAAATTTAAGCATTAATAATGTTAATTAAATGAATAATTATCTAATCCACTATATCGTGTGATTCCGATAAAGAAACCATGTGATGTGATGAACGAGGGGCTAACATATCAAATTTGTGCCCAGAGTCTTGATATGGTCATGATTGTTTTACTGATCCTCTTTTACAAGAGGTGAGTAATGATTTTTCAGGTGAGAGAAAATTATTATTTTTTTATATTGATCCCTTCCTATTCCCAATTTGGAGAGATAAAAATATGGTGAATGATCGAAATTATTACCAAATTTATATAAAAAATCAATCAATTTGACTTTATTGACATAGATGGAAGATGAACCAAATTAAGTATATAATTCATAAAAGTGAATACAAAGAGACTTAAACTTGTGAATGCAAAGAGACTCAAACTTGAAGAGAGAAAAAATAGATCTGGGTCATGATTTCCATGAGAAGACTTTTCATTGTCTTTAACCTTTTCCCATTCTTTTATTAAAAATATGATGGGAATATGAATAGACATCAAATATCTTGCAAAATTTATTTCAAAATCAACAATGAAAATGATTAGATCTCATCATCGTCGTATATATTGGCATATGTAATCATTTAAAATATTTATTCCATGATATAAAATTAAAACTTGAGAATCAAGCAAAGAGTTATGATTTATGAAATCTACTATTTTTCAGATTTCTAAATAAGAATTAATCTAACAGTTATGATTTAAAAATCATGATATGCAACATTTTGCAGATAAAAATTGGACAATTAATTTATGTATATAAACATAAAAATCATGATTGAATCCAAAGATGTATGTATAATTGATTATACGTAGAGAAAATAAAAACTTAGCTTTTGGTGGAGAACAACGCTTGTAACACGTTCCCACAGACGGCGCCAATCTGTTGATGTAAAAAACTAGATCGCTCTAATTTTTCAATCACAGATAAATAAATAAGACAGAGATTTTTAAAGTGGTTCGGCTAGGAATAAAGCCTACGTCCACTGTTATGTTATTGCTGAGTGTTTGTGGAATTCTTGATTACAAGTTCTCTCAAGAAATTCCGGTCCCCTTGAATGAGGATGATACAAGGTATTTATAGCCTTTAGGCTGTACATGAAAGGTCCAATACATTAAATGATATACATATGAAAGGGTAATACATTTAATGCAGCGTGTACGTCAAGAATATAATGAATAGTTGAACAGTTGTCCGTCTGGTAATTAATGATACGGCCGAGATGCAGTTCGGACCGCCTTAGTTGCTCGTTGATCAAGAGTTCCTCGGAGTGCTTAGAGTATCTCGGGATGATAGAGTTCCTCGGGGTATCCTCCTCGTTGCTCGGAAAGAACATGACTTGGTCGGGGGAAATAAACTTCCTCGTTGTTATTGTGCCATGTAGATTGACACATGTCTTCTTATTATTGGTCCACATCAGCAGATTAAATTTGGTATCAACACCAATTAAACTTCAGCATGATTATTTCTTTGAAGCTTTGTCGCAACGTCTTCAATTTTCTTCAATACGTCATAGACCAAGTGGGATCGTGACAAAATAAAAACCCCTATGACATATTACAAACACGGTTTTGTTCACGGAATTAAGTCAAAACAATACATGGACTCAAATTAAAATTTATGTCCTTACAAATCTCCCCCTTTGACTATTCCGGGACAAAACTAAACTAGTGAAATACCTACGTCAATCCGTATGACGCCTAAATCCCATTCCATAAACCCAAAAACAAAAATACAGGACACAGACTAGTATATGTAGCACCGATGAGCATAAACTGTCTGAATGTGATGTAGTCTTGAAATCTCAAATCGCTGAAGCATACCTACACACGTAAAATAGATAAATAAATACCTAGTGAAGTATGGAGGAACAAATGATACCAAATTATATTTTTAATAAGAACAAATCATTTAAAACATGTAAGCAATTATTTGAAACCAATTTGAAAGAAATATAATCAAACAATTTGTAAATCCATATATCAATAGAAACGCTCAACAAATCTCCCCCTACATCACAGACGTCTCTCCCCCTTTTTGTCTTGGATAGACAATCCGATGAAAAGATAAACCAATCAAAATATCTAGCATGAGAATATAAACCAATTTGAATAAATGTGAAATCACTAGATAATTATGAAAATAACCAGCTAAATATGATCAAGTAATGACAAATCAGTAGCTGGTAAACCAATGAATCACAAAAAGAATATAGCAATCTAATCAGGTGTGATAAACGGACTCATATGCAAAAAGACCAATTTAGAACCAATATAACCTGCATATACACCAAACAGTCCAGAAACACTTTCAGCAGAACCAAAAATATACCAAATGAAACCAGAGGACTGCAAACCAATTAGAAGCAAGAGATCAGCTTGTCGTTCGAACGAGCCAGGGATGTCGGTCAAACGAGTTGAGGACATCGCTCGAACGAAGTACAGTTGTCGTTCGCGCGAGATGGATATATCGCTTGAATGACTTCTCGCGACCTGCTAAACTTTCCCAGATTCCCAAAAATATTGTATAATATTGCCCAGTGAAAAAATTTCCACAAAAAAAATCCAGGAAGGGCCTGACAGAAACAAAACAGTGTTAAAATATTAGGCTTTTAACACAAAATGCAAACACTCATAAAAAATGCGAGTTACATGCAAACATAGTAATGATGTGCTTAAACATATGGAATGTATAGGCGTGAAACTAAAAACAAATAAATCATAATTCCAATACATCGAAATGATCAAGAAGCTCTAATTGATAGCAATAAATCATCAAACTTTATCATAGCCTTATGACAATAAAAGTGTGAGCTAAATGAACTAAACATACTACATGCACACAAATTCAGAATTTTGATGATTCTACAAACAATAGCGTCAAATTGCAATGTTTCAACATTAGGATTATATGTGCAAACCCGTTTAAATTTTAAATCCATCCAAACTCCCTCAATAATATCATATTTTCTTTGGAATGAACTAAACTAATTTGGCCGTTTTCTTAACATATTGCATTTTCTTTTGGGCTCCTTTAAACGGTGGCTTTCACGACAAGTTAATTTTGAACTCTCGCAGCCCTTTCCCGTGAATCATTCATTATTTTTACCAATTCAAATCCTCACGGTAAACGGTTTTCACATGCACACTTCTCCTTAAGTCTACTTACGCATAGATGACAAGATTTAGATAAGAACGCCTCATCAAATTCAAATATGCAAGAGAAGTCAAACATCCATACAAACTCGTGCATGTGTGTAATGTTGGCATATATACAAAGTCGAATCAAAATGCATATCAACTTCGAAACAACCCCATATAAACAATGATTAAGATCATTCTAAGCGTCGATATTAATTACCAAATGTACTAGCCACATGAATAATGAAACGATGGGGGGGGGGGGGGGGGGTCTAAGCACACCAATATGCCACATCAAACATGTAAACTCAAAAACAAAAACAAGCAGGAAAACAAAACTATTTTCGGTTTTTTCAAAGGTTTTCTCAAAAAACACGATGAGGAACGGAACCTTTAGGTTGACCTTTTCTAATATCCTCAGATTTGGTTGATGCTCTAAAACAAACTATTATTTTGGCTTTTACATTCGAACCACTAGAACAAGATAAGTCGCTACCATCACTACTCGAATCATTTAAATCATTTTTTAACTTCAAAACTTTTGACTCAAGCAAACGATTGGACTCCTCAAACTTTTGGGAGTCCTTATTTAAATTTTCAATTACCCCTAAAGGTTATCTCACTCCCCCTCACTGTGAGAAAACTTATCCCTAAGAGCCTTTTCTCGTGCCACAAAATCATTAATCGAATTATTTTCCTCAACGGCACAAATCCTAGAATTTCTCAGATCCTTTAACTCTTTTTCTAAAACTAGGACTCTATCATCACTCTCCTTTTTGCCCAATTTTAATATACTAAAATCTTTAAACAGGGAACTAAAGTGCTCACGACAAATATCTCTTTGAATTTGAAACGTTTGCAAATATTCAATCCTATTTTTGAAATCGAAATTTTCTTTCTCCAAAACTTCAATGCGTTTTGCAAACTTTAAATTCAAACGATGTAAATCGTCAAAGCTTAGAGAATCCATCGAGAGATAAACAAACACACGAGATCACAAATAAAATATGTTTTCTAGCTCTGATGCCAATTTGAAAGAGTGCCCAATATGTGTGTTTTAAACAAAACCAAATTTTTCTTCGAAAATTATCCAACTTTTAATTATGCACCAAACCAAGTTGTGAAAACACAATTCTTACATTAAACCAATTTTATATTGATTAATCCTAAACATGCATCTAGTGATTAAAGCAAGTAAAATAAAGTAAAGAATACTCACAACGCCGGTTGTACGAGGAAAAAACCCAAAACGGGAAAACAACCTCGGACGGCCCAAGCCCGACAATCACTATTAACAATGGTTTTACAAAGACAGATTAGCCTTACACAATGACTCGATCCCCACGGTCATTGAGACTGCACAGTACTCAAGGCTCAGATCTACGTCCTCCACGTCCTTGGCGCTTGTTTCATCGTACGCCAAGACTACGTTGTCCATTACCTTGGTACAAGTCTCCAAAGCTGCTTCGTACTTCTCTCTTTCTCTTCTTTCCGCCTCTTCATCATAGGCCACCACTAGATTGGACCCATGTGCCGGTAGTGGGTTGTTATTGACATTATGTGGAGGGATTTGCAACGTTCCTACTCTCACATACTTGTCAATAATTCTCCTTAGCGTGAAGTAAATTTCTGTTGGGTGCTGGATCCTCCGATGGACCTGGAAATACTTTGGATCTGCCTTCATTGCTACATCGGTCTCCCTGGCAGGAACCCCCTTTGGCTCATAGATCGTTCCTCCTTGGACCATCGCATTGTAACAGCTAACAGCCTCTTCTACTGTACAAGGTAATGGCGGTGGGTCTTCCCTGCTCCTTCCAAACTTCCTCTTATTGTCTTTCTTCGGTGCCTTACCCCCATCTCCTCCCTCGGTGTACCCTACCCGTGGGGGCTGAGACCTACCCCCGGCGGGTTGCATCGACTGCTTGAACATTATGGGCACCGCCACCGAATTGGGCCGTACCACCAAAGAGATATTTCTCGCTTCTTTTAAGAACGTCAAGAAAGTCCTCTCGCGCGTCTCATTAATGAGATGGCAGATATACTCAGGAAGCAGCCCCTCAGCGCAGATCTGCAATAACTTAGACTCTTTGGCCTCCTCCCTTACATCCAGGGATCTTTCTCTGAACCTTCGAATATAGGCTACCACTTCTTCCCCGGGTCGTTGCTTCTCCCTACCCAGTTGGGTCAAAGTAAACTAATCCTCTGCCAGAAAGAACTTCTGGACAAACAATACATGCATCTCCTCCCATGTGGAAATACTCCTAGGAGCCAAATGAGAATACCAGTTATATGCCTTGTCGGTTAAGGAATTGGAAAACTCACCTAATCGAAGCTTCTTATTATTGCAATGTGATCCTAACTGTTCTATGAAGCGCTTGATGTGCTCCTTAAGATTCTAACATTTTCTCGTGTATTTTTCAAAAATGGGAGGAATATAGTCCTTCGGATAGGGTTCTTCGTTGTACTCCTGAGGATACGATGTTCGAAAATCATCGTAGACCGAAGCTACCTCGCGAGCAGATTGCGAGGAAGCTTGCATGAACTTCAGCATCTCCTTTTGCATTTATTTTCTTATTTCCTCCATGAGCGATGCCACTGGGGTAACAAACAATGGAACCACGGGCTAAGTGCCTGTTGCAGTTGGAGCAGGCACCACGGTTAGGGCCGTCGATGCTCCTGATGTTCCCGTTGCTGGATTCATAATAGATGGTATGCTCACTGGTACTGAACCTGCTACACCTGAACATGGTGGGGCCATTGGAGATACCCTTGGCGTCACAAAGGCATTAGCCTCCAATCCTCCCAGCATAGTTGAAGCTACTGTAGTTTGCAGGAACTCGTAAAACTTTCTCATGAGGAGCGCAACCTGAGTGGGCCCCAAACTCGCACTCGTGGAAGCTTGTGTCACCCCTAGAATGCCTGACGTCGCCGGAACAAGAGGTACCTCTACTCATGGAGCCCCATCTCTTAGGGCCTCTAGTTCTCTCGCAGCCTGTTCTCCATTATGTTGGATGTCATCAAAGTTGAGCCTTCGATTAGCATTATCTTACGCCATACTACTTACTTAGAAGAATACCTCCCCAGCAGAGTCGCCAAATGTAGGAGGCTACTTTAGATAAGATGGAGGCGTAACCCCTATTTGAGTATGGTAATGATAATCTAACTTGGCCAAAGCTTTGGATTAATGATAGGACACACAAACACAATGAGGATAAACTCAGTTTAAACTCACAAAACTCTCGTGTATAACTCAAGAAATAGTAATGAACTTCAGAAGCCACTTAGTTAAAGGGAGAGAGAAGTAAGCACCTTAGATACACCTTGGTAGGCAGGTAAAAACATATCAAACGCCCTCAAGAATCCCTGTCAAGTATTAAAAGCTTCGTAATAAATGACAATGGTGGGTGAGTAAACTCTCTGGTTTGCAATAACTCTCTCTGATGTGTATTTTTCTCTAGCAATAACTTCTGAAATCTCAAAAGATCATCCTCTCCTCAAAGGTGGTTGGGGTCCTTAAATAGCCCCCCACATTACCCCCCGAGGCAACTCAGTCATTAAAGACTATGAAAGACATCCCTCATACTTTATGTCACAACATTAAATGCCTGATGCACTAGTTGTCTCCACGTCATAAACATTAAATGCCAAGACATGCCTTTTGCCCAACCATTGTGTGTCAGGGGACTGTTGTCGCAGAGGTGGCTCACCAACTGCCTGACAGCCCCAAATACCATGGTGGTTTACTGAAGTGCAGGTCTGACATTGTTTAGCTGGCTAGTGACATCACCTACAGTGGATGTGACATTAAGTAGAGGGCTGTTTGGTTCACAACTCAACGCCCAATGGAACTCCAAGCTACTCCGCCCGAGGTTCCTCGGTCAGGGTCCTTCGGTGTTTTTACCAGGTGTATCTAAGATGGTCAGGACAAGCCCCAACAGTGCCTCATTTCTCAATCCTCCAAACCAGGTCCCTCTAAAGTTCCCACGGTGAGGTCATTCGATAGAGCATGAAAGCTCTCCCAGGCCCTGCCAAGCCTGGTCTCTCGTGAGTACCGTTTGGCCTCACCCTAAAACTCGTTATCATTCTCGTTACAACATTACAACTGTTACATCTTACAGTCAATATAAACAGAAATACAATATGACTAATACAACAAGCTAAATTATGAGTTATCACGCCAAGCTGCCTTGCTGAGTTGCCACGCTTGAGCTGCTTCTGTTGCGTAATCTCAAACATTATTGCCAATTAGGGAATTATCCCTAATCTCAGGATTACCTTTAAGCCCCCTCTACACTATTACTTATTGATTAGTTAATTTGAATGGTTAATTAATGATATGAAATGAGATAATTCGAATATTATGAGACTACATTTATGGGTTGGGTCGTTCATCAAATTATTAAACTATTATTTATCATCTATGCATATAATTGCTTTGAGTTTCGTAGCTATGTTACTTGCTAGGGTTTTAACCCCTTGTTATGTGGAAACTAGTTGCTAGGGATGGACCTCACACTTAGATTGTCTTGTAATCCAGTCAGCACATGTTATTCATATCCCAGGGTATCGGCGCCAGAGACATTACATTTATCCATATTTCGATGTTATCATTCATCCTTTCAGTCTAATTTAAATTTGTGAAGTCTAGTTTGATGTTGAGGAACATTTGGCTTGTGTTATTTCAGATACTCTTTGGGGATTGTATTTATATATTACTGTTGAGATAGCACTGCTTATAGTTTTTAGATCTTGGACATTTGGAGTTTTATTTGAGGATTTTCGTATCGTTTCCAAAATACTAGACTATTGTTTCATTTGATCTCTTCATGCCGAGAATGATATTATTTTGTTTTATTAACCCGTATGATTTTATATTTAGACTTGATTAACCTAAGTGTTTAACTACACGGGGTATTACAGTTAGTATCAGAGCATGGACTTAGGCCTTGAGGGTTATAGGTTCTCTTAGACTTCTGCGTAACATTCTTTGATGCGTGCCTTTCTTTGCACTCTCATTTACATTTCACTGATAAGATCGACATATAAAATTTAAGAGTCTACCTTGGAGAAAATTTTATTTTAGATAGGACCAACGAGATATGTCGATTTTATGGCCCCATACCATAGGCACCCATTATCTCGGGTATTTCGACCCTAACGCGTGGTAGAATTAGCTTGGGACACAATAATTTGTCATAATTGACCAGCTATGTAGTCCAAGAACACTTAGTGTCTTCCATGTATGAGATACCACTTGAAGATACTCTGCCTACAACCCTGGTCATTACATGAGGGGCAAAGGTTACGAGAGGTCACTTTGGACCTAGATAGAAGATGTGCCAACAGTAGAGATAGTAGGGGATGCATATAACCCCATTTGAGGTAGTATGTTTTATGTATGGAGAAAGAGGAAATAAATTTTAGGGTTTTCCCCAATATTGAAATTCAAGGGAGACAATATTAGGGCCATCCAGGCCAGGAGCATGTCTACTATAGGCAACTTCAAGGACAGTTCCAACATATTCTCTAGCGCTAATAATAGCAATACTTAGAAATGAAGCCACATACGGTATCAAAGTTATCCGCATCACTATTTGCATATTGACAACCCCAACTTAAGTATGGTAAAAGTTTATGAGATTGCACAACCCCATCAGGAGGGTTAAGGGAAGGTTGAAGAGGTGTATAGTACGTTCTACTTTTTGGTACTTTAGTTATTTTAACTAGAGTTTTTTATACTAATGCCACACATTCATTCATACCACGTAGTTTATTGGGGACTATTAGTTTGCTTCCTAGACACTGTGATAGGTTTGTTTCGATAACTACTTTTTTAGATGTATTTACTTGTATTTTGAATTCATGATGATATGTAGGTTTATATTGATAGATCTTGTTTTGAGGATAATTTGTTAGTTTTATACACCCACTCTTACGATGTGATTTTCGGGTATAAACTAATTCGTAAGAAATAGGGATTATATATATAGGGGTTGAAGTATCCTTTTCACTATTTCGAGTTAGGAGGTGTATATTGTGACTATGCTGAGGCTAAAGGGTGGTGCCATAACACACTTACAGTTTATCAACAAGGAAACACAGTAAGAGACTACCGTTCCACTAGATTCGATTACAATTGTCAGAGATTTTTGTCAACGTATTCGAGGAGGTGACAGGGTTCCCACCATCCTAAGAGATTTACATTCTTATTAATTTGGATCTCTACACGATGCATATTACCAAGTTTTTGTATCGGGTGGATATTATTGAAATGATGGAATTGATGAAAAAATTAGATAAATAAAAGCAAATGTTATAGAAGGAGGTTTATTATGCATAATACGTCACTATGGGGAGCGCCAGTTCTTTTTGTGAAGGAGCGTGATGCTTCATTATAGTTGTACATTGACTACCATGAGGTAAATAGGGTGACAGTGAGGAATAAGTATCATTTTCTATGGATCGATGATTCGTTTGATTTACTTCAGGGAGCTTTATTCTCCTTAAGGATTGATATATGTTCGGGGTACAACCAGTCAAGGATACGTAAGGAGGACGTACCAAAGACTACTAGTTTAACTCGTTATGTTCCTAAGAGTTCAGGGACATGCCATTTGGGTTAACTAATTTAACACCATGTCCATAGATTTGAGTAATAAGGTGTTTGACCATATTTAGATCAGTTAATCATCGCTTCATTAATGACATCTTGAATTATTTACTAATCGAGAAAGAACATATCGATCACTTGAGAGTTTCACTTTAGACATTGTGAGAGCATAAGTTGTATGCAAATTTAAAGAAGTGTGAGTTTGGGAAATAGGAGGTACAGTTTTTGGGTCATGTAATTTAGGAGTCAAAATTATCGTCGATTTGAAGAAGGTGTTGACCGTGTTGGATTGGGAACATCACATGACACTTACGGAGGTTCATACCTTTTTGGGATAGATCGAATATTATTAGAGGTTTAACTGAGAATTTCAAATATTTTGAGACCATTGGACGAGTTCAACCGAAAGGATATTTAATTTGTTTAGACACATATATGTCTACATTCCTTTGACACATTCTCGGAGAAGTTGATTTTGGCTCAGGTTTTGGCTCTATCTAGGAGTGGAGTTGAGTATTTGGTATCCATCGATGCTTCCTTATAGGGATTAGGTGGAGTGTTGATGAAGGAGGATCACCCTATTGCATATGCATTACGAAAATTAAACCCCCACGAGGGTAACTATCCGGCTCATGATTTATAAATAGTAGTCCTGTTGTTCGCACTACACATTTAAAGATATTATATATATGTGGTGTGAGAATATAGTCTCTTTAAACATCACAGGATTCATCATTATTTATGCATGCAGAAGATTTGAACAAGTGATAATGAGGGTGGTTCGAGTTTATTAAGAACTACCAATTTCCGATTAAGCATCGCCCAGGGAAGGACAATGTGGTGGAAGATGCTTTGAGTCAATAACCTAATGGCAGTTTGTTTCCTCTTCACATATTAAGTGATTATCAAGTTAGCCGATGAGTTTATGGGGATGCTCATTGTGACTCCCAACATTTTGTAAGGATGGTTTAAGTGATGTTAGATGATTTGTTTTGCATAGGGTCGTCATGCAAGAGGTGCATGGATCATAGTTTTCGGTGCATCCTGGTGTGCATAATACGTATCAAGACATGAGGTGTAACAACCCAAATTTTTAAATGGGTATTTTTAAATAAAAGTGAACATTTTATTGGGGTTAAAAATAATTTGACCATATTTATTAGATGCTAAAAATAGGCCTAAGAGTACCATGGGGTCAAAAGTAAAAAAAATGAATAAATAAAATATTATTATTTTATTCAAAAAATAAAAGTACTCAGAAAATTCTGAAAATCATCATACCGACTCAAAATTTAATTTTGAGCAACTTTCCCTATATTTCCAAAAAAATATCATTTAAACCCGATTTAGGCCATTTTTCGGTTCGGCCAAACCTCCTTTTGAGGGGTGTTGAGGTAGGTGAGTTACGTCTTGGTTTAATTCTCAACCATCCATTATGTTACCACCTAGTCTAGCCTAACATCTTACCAAAATGATTGTGTTTTTTAACATTTAATGGATGAGAGAATTTTGGGTAAAACAAATGAATTAATTAGTGGGTGGAGAGTTTGTGTTTGTTTCAACTACTTATCTTGTTGCCTTATTTAAAGGGATGGTGAGAACCATTTTTGAAGCATCTTTCGGCACATGTTTTGGCAACCAACATATTTTATTTCCTCTCCTTTTATATATACACCTTAGCCTCTTTTAATTTATGCATTCAACCTTAGTTTTTAGAGGTGTTCTTGGGGCTATTTTTGGTGTTGGATCTTGGAAGAGTTTTGATGATTATTGGGAGATGATTTTGATGGTGTAATCTGATATTTCTGGGTAGATTTATAATGGTTCTTTTGATGGTTTAAGGTATGGGGTTTTACACAATATGCTCCTTAATCTCGCAAGTGTTATTCCCTTTGATTTCATGTGATTATTGAACTCATATTTGAATTGCTAAATTCTTTTGGAAATCTGAAAATTATTGTTGGAATCTAATTTTGATTCATATGGTATTATTGTTTGTTGGGCATGTTGTCATGAAATTTTAATATGGCACTGATGTTGGTCACCCGCCAAGATTCCTGTTTCGGCTACTTGATAAAGTATGGCGCGGTATGGTGAGGCCTGGTGACTCCGGTTAATGTGTTATTGAGAAATTATATTGATAAAATGCTTATGAGATTGGCATTTTTTATTTGAATATTCGTACTCGTATTGTTACGCTTTATTCATCGCTAATATATATTTATTGAGCATCTTTCCTATCGTATTGTGTACTTCCCCATATTTTCTTTTAGTTGGCAGGTTAGCGTGGATCTGAGCATTATGGACCAAATGAGATGATTTAAGCGTGGTTATTTTTAGGAAGAATATTAGAGAATACAAGATGAGAAAATTTGTATTTATTTTGATGTATAGATCATTGACGATTTATATTCTTTCGAGATAGATAGTTTTATTATTTTGAGAGACTTTTAGTTGTATTTAATTTGAAGAAATTGATATTAGTGGTTTCTCTTATATTATGGAATTTTTAGATACTCTATACCTTATTACTTGTGTATTTGGATTTAGTTTATCGATAGTAGCGCTCCATTCTCTCTCCCCGGGCGGGCGGGGTGTTACATGAGGAGAAAGTATTAGTGGTTTAGGATGAAGCGGGATATTGCTATATATGTGTCTTAATGTAGAACTTGTCAAAATGTGAAGGTGAGTCATTAGAAATCGCCAGAGATGCCCTTACCCATTCCAAAGAGTAGGTGGGGAACCATTTAGATAGATTTCATCATCAGGTTTTCCTTAAACTCGAGGAAACAAGATTATACATGGGTTATAGTTGACCGTTCACACGGATTTCACGATAGAGTAGTATCCACATTTATATTATTTGAGATTGTATGTTGCACTGTGTAACATTGTCGACCATCTCAAATAAAGATCCGACTTTTGTATCCCAATTTTGGCACAACTTCCAGGAGGTTAGGGACCAGGTTTCACTTGAATACGTCTTACCACCCTTAAATACATAGGTAGACGGAGCAGGTAAACTATACTTTAGAGGATATTCATTGGGCATGCGTGTTGGACTACAAGGGAGGTTGGGAGGCGCATTTCCTTTGGTTGAATTTGCCTATGAGAATAATTATCAAAACTTAACTAGCATGGAAACATATAAGTCATTATAGGGTCGACTGTGAAGGTAACTAGTATATTGATTGGACGCGGGCGAGAGTATATTATCGGGACTGAGTTTTTTTAGGAGATGAATTAGAATACTTTAATGATTCAGGAGTGGACTAAGAAAAGAGAATAAGCAATAGAGTTATGCATATTTGGATCGGAATGGCCTGGAGTCTCAAGGGGCGATAAAGTGTCTTTTAAAGTGTCAATCATGAAAGGGTGATGCAATCTTGTAAGTAGGGAAGTTGGCCCCAAGATATGTTGGGTCGTTTAGGATCATGAATCGTGTAGGGTTGCTCACTTATCATTTAGCTTCTATGCCATCAAGATCGGGTACATAACGTGTTTCATGTATCGAATCTTCATAAATTCTTATAGGATAAGGCAACATACAAGCGCATAAACTAATCTAGTCAGATGTCAATGTTTCGTGCATTGAGGAGCAAACTCATATATTAGACCTTAGGTTCTAGACTTCGAGAACTAAAGAGGTCCTTTGTGTTCAGTGGGGTGACCATAGTTAGAATAAGCTCACTTGGGAGCGAGATGATATGATGAGACAACAATACCCGCATTTATTTAGAGACAAGTATGAGTTATTTTTCTATGAATTTTGAGGATGGAATTTTTTCCCTTAGAGGGGAATAATGTAATACCCGCTAAATTTGATGAATTTAATTTGAGTATTTAATTGACTTGTGTATTAATATGGATTCCAGCAGGAAATTTTTATAAAAAGGTTAAATTTAAAATATAAATTAGTAATTGTCAAAATTGATTTATAAGAATTTATTTATAATAATATTTACTAAAGGGAATAAAATATTTAAAGTAGTCGAATTTAATTGACGTAATGAGAGGCATATTTAGTTTAATAAAAATGTTTATTTATGTGGATTGAAATTTTCTAACTAGGCCATTTAATTTAAATGGTTAACAACTTAATGTTAGTTAACGGGCCTTGAGATTTTGAGTCGGTGAAATGTCAAGGTGGGCTTTAGGTTTTAATCTAAAACGTTGGTTTATTTAATGATCATGGGGATTAATTCAAAAGGGAAATTATAGGGACTGATTTCTAGGGCTTTTAATATAGCTCTGCGGCGCATAGGGAAATGAGCAGGGCCATGTTCATTTGCCCCCTTTTCACGCCATGCCCTGCCTTTCAAAACTTCTGCCTCATTTCCTTGGGAAAAAAAGAGAGCAAACCACTCCTTTGCTCTGTTCGAGATATCAAATTAAATGCAGACAAGCCATTACTCTTCTTTTGAGATAGGAGAAAACCAATGCCTTGGGACACATTTCAGCTCATCCATATTCCCTTCGAGTAGATCCTATTTAATTCAGTCAGCTTTAATTATTTGAGTAGCACCTTCCATGGAAATTGGAAAAGGAAAAAGACATTTGTGGTTTCTTTGGTTTCCTCATTTATGAATAATGTGGTATTCAAGACATAGCGTATGAGTTTATTAGAGTGGAAGCTCCCAGTCTTGAGTTTCTAACAATATACTTAAGTGGGACCTTTAGTTTTTATTTATTTCCAATCATTGAAAATAATAGGCAGCAACCATGTGTTCCCCATTAGCTAAAATTCCCAAACAACCCAAATAGTTTCCTATATTTACAGGTAAACCCTAAAATATTTTCAAAGGATTATTTCAAAAGAGTTTTCAAAGGGCATTTCATAGTCAAATTCAACGATTTATTGGAACGCATTTGGAGGCAAGTCACTTTCTACTCCTCTCCTTTTATGTGTGTATTTGCTAAATTCACCTAAACTCAATTTTTGTGTAAAAATTGATTAGCGACCCGTAGAAAAGTGTGTAATCCTAACTTATGTTATACTAGGTGAATTTAAATAGTTTTATATACTTAGGATACGAGTATGTAATCCTAACTTATGTTGATTTCCAGCATGAAATTGACAATTTTGGATTTGACCCCGTTTGCAGAAATTGATAATTTAGGATACGAGAATAGACAATGCAAAAAAATTAATTTAGAATTCAAATGTTCTCAAAGATCATTTTTCTCAGGAGGGTTGTACCTTATGCTTTAGGAGTATTACTTTTGACATGTGCGTTCCAAATTGATGATAATTATTATGAGACTCTTATTCATGTTATGATAACCATTATGAAAATATTTAAATGACTTGGGACAACTGATATGCATTAATGGACCCCTTATGATATAACATACCCTCGTAAATAATTACGTGTCCCTTTTATGTAAAAACTCAATATGAACCCATGTTCAAACTAATGCTATTATTGATGTGTGTTCTGTTATATAGACGTTAGAAGGAGTACGAGAAATTATTATTATTATTGGTTTGGTTATTGAATAATAGTGTGGACTATATCGGAGATTACACGCGTAGACATTTAAATTCTTTCTTTATCCCACATAATATAAACCTTAAATAAATTGTCTTAACAACTACTCTATCTAAACGTAAGTGTATTGGGAGGGTTTCTTGTTTGGATTTCACTTCGGTGAGACGTCCCACGCAAGGTGTTTAGAGACGAGTTGTAGTGATGACTTAAATCATTAATAAAATTATACACTTTTAATTTTTTTCTTTTCGTTACGATTACGAGAAATCACTTACATGATGTTAGACCATATTTAGCTCTTCGTTAAATCATTTAAAATGTATAATGAATCCTAAATAGTTACAAATTGAGTTGGGGTAATTGGGGATCTTTAGGCTTGAGAAATTGCTCAAAGTGAATATATATGTACTATAATGTCAATATTAATTGAACATGTGAACTGGAAATGAATGGGTGGGTACCGTGAAGGGACACCACGATATTCCATCTAGCGCACCTAAGCACCCCTAAACAAATAAAATTATTAAAATCAGTATCCATTAAAATTTAATATTGTAGCATAGTATGTTCGTGTTAAACAATATATATGTACCTTAAACCATTGCCACCTTTCTTCAGTACAATCTTCTGGTATTGGTCCATGTGCTCTAAGTAATAGACCTTGTACTTGCAGCACAGAATTTAAGACTTCATTGAAATACCTACTAACTGTCTCTCCTGACCTTCGATATTGAAATTTTATCACACGATTCTTCGTGTGATGGGAAAGTATATTTAGGAACATGGCCACCTTTTCTTCTATTATGAAATTTACAGTTTCTTTCAATTGGCCAGCCGTACGAAGAAGTTCACATAAAATACCCAAAGCCCGCCTATCCATTCTAAGTTGATCTATACATGCCACATCACTATCACGCACAAGGCGGTTCATATACTCTACTCGTGTCTCATACCTAACATATGTTCTGTTCCTTAATATATATTTTTGGTAGTGCATTTTTGCACTACCATACATAATCATAAAAAATATATACCCAACAATGAACAAATTGACCAACTCTTGGAACATCATATATGCGATGACCTCATCTTCGTTAATTTCCATATCTGACAATTTTTAAAAAATTGTACGAGCACCATTTTAATTACAACAAGTATATCATATATTAAGCATAAGCATTTAACACGCCAATAGCATATAAAAAATTACAATATGGGTAAAATTAATACTAACAACTTTTTTTGGGAGGGGATTGGGAAAAGGTCCATTCTAACTCAAAGTTGTATAAAAGTAGGATACTCCACGTAATTTTTTATAAAAATATATTTTTTTAAAATCATTATTTTTTAAAACTATTTTTTAACTATTTTTTCCTCTGTTTTTAAAGGTGTTTATTTATATATATATATATATATATATATATATATATATATATATACACGGCATAGCACAACTACACGACATAGCACGACTACAGCACAACTACAACATATTTATACACAAGGTAGCATTTGTATACACACGGCATAGCAGGTGTGCTATGTATACACACGGTAGCAGGTAGCAGTAGCATTTGTATACACACGGCATATCAGGTATGCTGTATATAGCAGGTATATATATATAGACACACAACAGATATATATATATATATATATATATATGTTACGGCATATAAAAGCAGGTATATATGCAATTCTCAGAAGAAAAAAAAGTTCAACAGGTGTATATGCATATATCAGCAGGCATATATCAATAGGTATATATCAGCAGGTATATATGTTACGGCATATACCTGTTGCATATATATGTAGTTCTCAGAAAAAAGAAAAAAGTTTAAACCTGATGAATGAAGCGGTGATGAAGGAAACGGGTGATGAAGGAGATGAATGTTAAAAAACCTACGTACATAGGTATATTTATAAAGATGAGAATCCAAATTGTTTTGGACTCTCTAACTTAATAAGGACACTTTAGTAACTTTATTTGCATGTTTGACACCGGATAATTTTATACCACATTGGAGTTTTTTTTTATCCCATTTCTTATGGGATAAAGAGCTCACTTAGGATAACTTATTCCATCTCATATCCTATCCCAAACTTTACCAAACATTGGATAGGATATTTTAATCCAATGTGACCGTCTTATACGCTATGGCTGAGGGACAGTGTCTATGACCTGGGCACTTGCCCAAGCCAGCAAAGGTATTTTTTTTTATTATGTACATGTATGATTTATAAAATTTTAAAGATATTGGGGCAATTTTATAAATAATCTAATCTCTCAAACCTAAAAAACACGGATCAATCTTAACTTAACAACAAACAAATCCAACCCACTCCTTCAGTCTTTCTCTCTCTTCCGTCTCTTCCTTGCTCGAGTCTCTATTCTTCCTTGCTTACTGCTGTGCTTTGTTGGCTGATTTTGGCAGCTGATTGTTGGCTTTGTTGGCAGTTGTTGTTGCTGATTTTAGCAACTGATTGTTGGTACCACCAACCCACAGTCGCAGAGAACACCAACTGCTGCCACTGGTATCTTTTTTGACATCTGATTTAGGTGTTAATTTGGGCAAGCATTTAGTTGTTAATCTTTTTTTTGTTTATATTTATGTGTTAGTTTGGGTATTGATGCGAGGGAAACCGAGTGTTCGTGTAGGGACACTATCGTTGATTTCGGCTCCCGCTCGACATGCAAAAGAATAAACCTAAACTACAGCTACACTTGACAAGCAAGTACAGCGGTAAGTCGGGTATCGAGAATCCACAGGGAGTTATTAAATTTCAGATGTTAATTGTTTAATTACTTCAGGAATAAAAGTGTAAAAGGTGATGTGTGGTTATGGTGACAAAAGAAAAGAGAAGTTAACGCTAAATTAAAGGAAAGCGAGAATCGGGATCGCATTCTACCAAAGGGATCGAAACAACTACTAACTAGAGTTAAGGCTCGAAAGCAATCTAATCGAGCATTTTCAATTAAGCATAAACATCACACAATAAGGAATTTAAGCCAAAGTTGCGAGATTAAACATTTAACTGAAAAATGGTCGCACGCGGATTAAATTCGGATTGTCGCTATAAACACTAAAGTTGCGTGACAAATAAAGTTAAACGCATAACAATCCAACTTTAATACACGCGGTTTCAATTAAATGCGATTTTGCACTAGACCTAGTTTTCGGAGCTCGGGGCCCGAAAATGGCGGAAATGAAATCCCGACCCTATTTATCTAAGGGTGCATGGTGAGTTAAACTAAATTATGCTAATTAAACTAAGAAAGCAAGAATTAAAACATGTAAACTAGTTAGAAAGCATTGAAACTAAATTACAAGGCAAGAGAAGAAGAAGAACAAACTAGATTAATGGAGAGGAAGTGAATAGTTCAATCTTACAAACCACATGGGTTGTCAATCCAAGAAGAAGAAGAAAGGAAATCTCCACACCAAACCCTAACTAAACTATCTAATCTGAATCTCTCTAAAAATATAAGGTCCCTCTTTTATTACAACCAAAATCAACTTATATAGTAAGTTGTAATAAAAGAAAATATCTGCAGGGGAGAAAACAGGGGATCGATCGATCGATCCCCAGGCTTGATCGATCGATCAAGCAGGGGCAGCCTGCAATCCTCCCTGTTTTGGCATACAATCCAACGTCGCTCCAATCACCGTAACTTTGTCGTTATGCATCGGAATCGCGCATCGTTCACGGCCACGCGAAGCTAGCGAAGAGAGCTACAACTTTCGTGTAGATGTCGGGCCAGGTGCCCAAGCTATCAAAAGACTAAAATGCCCTTGCGCGTGCGGTTGTGTACGGAAATCGAGCGAAACGCATCCGGACTTCACACTTAGCATCCAAATACCTACAAAAGCTCAATTAACCCCTGCAAAAATGTGAACATAGAAATCCGAGGGTTGTCTGGTTAACGAGCATAAATATAGGGAATAAGATACCCGAGGGGGCTAATAACGCGTAGGTTAACGGGTGAAATACGCAATATTTCCGTCGTATCACACCCCCTAACTTACACATTGCTAGTCCCTAGCAATGAAATAAGATGCAACATAAAGAACAAGTAAACCATCACAGGAGAGAGTACAAAAGTATGGTATAAAAGCAATAAAAAGATAAGGCCACTTTCGCGGGCGATTCGATTGCATTTAGCGTATGCAATAAGCCGTTAAACCCCTAGGTTACCCTAGTGGACGAGTGTCGTCTCGTGAGGGTTTTCAGTGATGAAACCCACAAACATCATAAAGTTTCCTCAAAATATGCCCAATCAAGTAAGACAAACTCATCAGTGCGAACAAGATTTCAACATGTTATTAGCATAGCAAACGAATTCGCATGAGAAGTCCGTAGTTATTAACATTATCGAATGCACCTCAATGAATTGAAACTCTAACATGTGGGAGGAGAGTGAGCATATGCAAGGTATGATTTGGCGAAAAACTTAAATAATTCGGATACTAAACATCAAAGCATGCATACATTCAATCCTCACGGGCATTACGCTCAACAAATGAATTCACTATGAAAAGGGAGGTAATACACGGGACATGCGGGCATAAAGAGTAAATGTAAATGGAAACTAGGCCGCGCACATGTCACAAAAGAAGAACGCTATATAGGAAATAAAAATTGCAATCTCAGTGAAAGGATACCGCACACTAAAAGAGGCGAAATGCATTTTCACAGATTATCAACACTATTTAAACATTTGAATTACATCTACTTAAGATCACATAGGACTTGTAATAGGGTTGTAATGTATGGCTAGGTTAAGGTACGAAATGAAAGGGATGTATATACGGATTCAAAGTGTTTGGGGATGAAACTCAGAATAATGTGAAAAAGTGGGCAATATCAAAAGTTGGACAAAGATGTCCAAACGAGCATAGATATAACAATTGAGAGAGTAATCAAAGCTTATTGAAACACTACAAACAATATTTACAACTTTCTCTTTCTTTTTCTTTTCTTCCTTTTTCTCACTTTTTCTTTTGTTTTCTTTGCTTTTTTGCTTTCTCTTTTTTCTTCTTTTTCACTACATTCATTCTGACACTTCTTACTCTTTTCATACTCAAATTGCAACCACACAACAATAATAACATTCAATTCCAAACAACAATCCAAACAAGGGTATGTAAGGTAATATATATGGTATAAAACTCCAATTTGGAGTTGGTTATGGAATTTTGGGTAATGAAACGAAAGGCTAGTATTTAGGCTCAAGTGGGTTGACTAGGGAACATATAAAAGGTGAGGTCAAGGTCATATGGGTGATATATCAAAGAGGGCCTATGATCATTTCACAAAGTATACGCAATTCGCGAGTTAAAACAACATAAGAAAATCATGCTCAAGTAACACATTTCAATGATGAACTCAATTAATGAACGGTCAATGAAAGAATAAAGAGATTACCAACGACTGTAACGTTTTCAACGAGAAAAGAATAGTGTATACACTCACAAATGAAGGTAAGTCTCTAATCTCACTCGGTGTAAGTATATACAATGCAGCAAAAGCATACCGAGTTATAAAAATCTTAAGCCAATTCAATGTAACAAGAATGGTGCATATGTTCATGGATACAGTTTAATTCATGAAGTTATTCATAATATTAATGATTTAGGGACTAGAATCTAATAACTTCTAAAATCGAGAACATGCATAGTTGAATTGTCTATTTGATCGGGCAATTATTAAAATTTATCATCGAAAACAAGGGCAAAATGCCCAACAAAGGAGAAAAAAGAAAGAAAATATTTTTGAAAATTTTCAAATTTTAACAAAAACATGCTTTGTAACTAAATTGTAATCCAATCCAAGGACTAAACAACAAAATGGATAGACTATCCTACACCCCCTAACTTAAATGTTGCATTGTCCCCAATGCGTCCATTAAAGAACACAACACAAAGCTAGGAAAAGAATGATATTACCCACACGTGGAGCGATCTCCATAAGTACAAGTCCAAATGAAGCTGCAAAACAAGTTAGTACAAAGCATATGAAGAATATGTACCGATGTATCAAGTGAAGAGAATCTATGTCACAAGTCACAATAATATAGAGGGGCTGAAGTGCAAATACTAGATAAATTGATGGTGAACTTTTTGATTTTATAAAATGGAAGGTCACACACATCAAAATCCAATAAACAACCACAAACTACATTTTCATTTCTCATTTCATAAGTTCTATACAAAATAACTTAATACATTACAACTTCTGAAATAAAAGAAATACAAATAAAAACAAAAATAAAAATAAAAATAAAAAATACAATATACTATCCGATCCCAAAATACAAAAATGAAACCCAGCACAACAACAGCCTAGTGGCCAAAACCACTAGGATCGGAGGGGTCCTGAAAATGAGGAGGCACTGGTGCGTCGGAATCACTGCGCTGCAGATAAAGATCTCTCATCATCCGCTGCATCATCCGGTACTCCTGTCTGCTCTGTGCCCTGGCCTGCCTCTGCACTGACCACTCCTGCCGCTGCTCGGCCTGAAACTGCTCCTGATGAGCCTGCTGCTGATCCCAATGCTGCCGCTGCTCGGCCTGCAACTGGTCCAGGCGCGACTCCCAAGTCGCCCACCTGAGCTGGGTCTCCTCCCAGCGCTGGTCTTGCACGGCCTGGTATGCCGCAAAGCGGGCATCATCCTCTGTGTGTGGCATGCCAGAACCCTCACCAGCCTCCATCTCTCTAATCTCATCCTCCTCCTCCTCGTCGTCAGGCAAGTCAGGTGTCTCTGCCCTCGGTCTCTTCCCATCCGGTTGCCCCCACTCGCGCTTCAGCATTTTTACGATGTTGTCTTTTGAGAGAAGCCCGAGTGGCACATGCTTACGGTCTGTGTCCAACTCCTGGCAACCGTGAGAAATACAAATCTTCGTAATAAGGGCAGGAAAAGGAAGGGAATATCTCCAAGCGACCTCCTTCGCCGTAGCGCACATCATGTCAAGAAAAATAGCGGGCATACTGATACTGCCCAACCTCAGACCTGTTGTTCGTCACCATAAAGGAATGGACATTGATGTAGTGGAGTAGTCTAGGCAAGTCCTCCATTGCAGCCGAGCGGAAAGCACCCCTCTTCCACGGCTCGCCCGGTGCAAGGGCCTCAATTAATGTCCCACGGTCGAAGATAGACCCATCGAGAAAGCTGACTGGGTCCGCGGGTAGAGGAACATCCATAAAAGCTGCCAAGTCTGAAATAGTAAATGGAATCCTCACCCCACGAACCATGGCCTCATATGTGGTCGGCCCATCACTGCTCTTCACCGCTACTAACGTCGCGTAGAATATACGGACCAATTCCTCGTTGATACGACCGTTAGTAGAAAGGAAGGGCTCCCACCCCTGCCGGCGCAACAGAACCCGAGCCTCCCTCGGTATATCCTCAAGGAACCATGCAAAATGATTACCGAGCGGTCGCTCGGACGTGTAGAAATGTGCACGGAACCAATCACTCTCTTGTTCTGTGCGGAACCCATCGACGCCCCCGGCGGGCACACACCTAGTAGAAGCATACTTTTTCGGCGCCATTTCAACCTACAAAACACAAATTACACATTACAAGCAAGTGTAAGCACAATTTATGGTTAGTAGTGTGAAAATTGAAATGGTGGTGCAAGTGCGCAAAAACCGAGGTGAATAAAAGCAACAATGCGATGAAAAATGTCGAAATGCGACTAGGCATGAAAATCACCCAAGTGTTCGTCAAAATAAGGATTTAAATCTGTTTTAGGCATTTTGACGAACACTTGGCGTGCGCAATGTGCGTCAAGGTCGAAAATACCAACATTGAACCAACAAAACCACCCCACTCATGAACAACCAACAATGCAGCAATCAAAACATGTTCATGAGTGGATTTCTAACAAGAATCATGCAAAATTTCAGTTGGAACAAATCGAAAACAGGGGAAACACCAACATTCAAACAAAGTGTCAAACTAGGGTTTCAAACATACAATTTGTGACACATTTCTACCAAAAACTACAAATTCATGTAAAACAAGTAGAGATATACCTGAATGTGCAGCAATTTGGAAGAAAAGAGAAGAATGTGGTGAGGGGAAATATCTAGGGCACAAACGGTTTAAGAGAGGAAGGAGAGAAATAAGAGAAGTGGGGGAAAATAAGGCAGAACTCGGCTTAAACCTGGTCGATCGATCGATCGACCCCCAGGCTCGATCGATCGATCAAGCAGGTGCAAGCCTACTGCATCCAATTTTTATGGGGGGGGGGGGGGGGGAATTGCAATTTGGGGACAAATATGGGGTATAAAATCAAAATAACTATAAATATAGTATATATATATATATATATATATATATATATATATATATATATATATACACATAAAAATATGAAATAAAAATAGAAAAATAAAAATAAATACACATAGGCATAAATATACACACCAAAAAGCCTATGCTAAAGAAAATAAAAAATAAAAATGAAAGAAAATAAAAATATGTACACGAGCAACGCACACGCATAATCATGACAACAAATTAAAAATAAAATAAAAGAAAAATAAAAACAAATGCAAATTCGTGAGGATGCGAGTGTGAATATCAAAGGAAAAAAAAATGTTTTTGTGATTTTTGATTGTTTTCTTAACAAATGTGTGCCGGGGCGCATATCTCCGCAAATTCAAGTCCGTTGAACCTACAAAAGAATTAGAACCAAGCATACGAAAAGAAATAAAAAGAGTTTAGCTAATTACACTAGGCTAAAATCAAGAAAAACAAAAATAAAGAAGTTAGTATATACAACCTACACTCGGAATGCGCACTTAACTATATACCAAAAGTTGAAATTTTTGAGGGTCCATCCAAAACACGATTTGACTTTGGAGGATCAACGGTGGACCCTCCCGAGCATGCATGCCTCCCGGAAAATAGGAATTCCGTTTGAACAACGGAAGGCATGTGGGCGGTGAAAGAAATGAACCATCGCCAATTTGAAATTCTAGGCGGACGATGGGGGATTTGGATAACAAGGGGGAAAAGTACACTTGAGGTCCAAGAAAAATCGATTCATCTCCCAAAGGTTTTTCAAAGGAAATGGGAGATGGTGCACACATCGGGACAACAACCATCGGCAACAAGTCCGGTAAAGAGTCCTCATCGGCAAAAAGTGTAGAAATTATAAAAGTTTCTACCGACTCATAGGAATCGACCGGTAATTCTAATGGTTCGATCACAGAAAACGAATATGGTGATGAAACAAATTCAATCTCAATCAACTCATCGTCGGAAGGAGATTGAATTTCGAGGGAGAGAGATTCACACTCGATGAGAAATTCTTTGAAAAATTGAGGTGAAACACTAGTTTCCACCTCCTTGTTGTTTTGTGCAAAAGAATTCATCTCATCGCAAAGTGAACCAAGTCTCATTCCAGCATCATTTAAGCCTTCCAAACCTTGGGAATAAAGAAGAAAAGTCTCTTCCAAAGTAGGCTTCCTCGGCTCAAGAGCCTCGGACTCCTCATTTGTTTGAAACTCGTCTTCGAAAGTAATGAGATGAAGATCGTCATTGGATTCGAATAATGAATCCAACTCAAGCTCCCAATAACGATTTTCATTTCGATAAATGTTTTCAAGTCTTTGATTTTCAAGAAAATCTTCAAAATGGAAAACTTGAAAACTATCCCCAAAGTAAGAATCATTAGAATGACCGTAATAACTATAAAAGAAAGACATGGTTACCTCGTTGTTGAAAGATGGAGAATCCAAGAAAGAAAGTGAGCAACCGCGAATAGAAGTTTCTTAGCGCTCAAAGTATGCAAATCCTGCAAGAAAGGTTAAAAGAAAGAATACAAATAGAAAAGGAAAAAATACTACGAAATCATAAAACAATTACTATCTAAAACAATAATTCCCCGGCAACGGCACCAATTTGATGCGAGGGAAACCGAGTGTTCGTGTAGGGACACTATCGTTGATTTCGGCTCCCGCTCGACATGCAAAAGAATAAACCTAAACTACAGCTACACTTGACAAGCAAGTACAGCGGTAAGTCGGGTATCGAGAATCCACAGGGAGTTATTAAATTTCAGATGTTAATTGTTTAATTACTTCAGGAATAAAAGTGTAAAAGGTGATGTGTGGTTATGGTGACAAAAGAAAAGAGAAGTTAACGCTAAATTAAAGGAAAGCGAGAATCGGGATCGCATTCTACCAAACGGATCGAAACAACTACTAACTAGAGTTAAGGCTCGAAAGCAATCTAATCGAGCATTTTCAATTAAGCATAAACATCACACAATAAGGAATTTAAGCCAAAGTTGCGAGATTAAACATTTAACTGAAAAATGGTCGCACGCGGATTAAATTCGGATTGTCGCTATAAACACTAAAGTTGCGTGACAAATAAAGTTAAACGCATAACAATCCAACTTTAATACACGCGGTTTCAATTAAACGCGATTTTGCACTAGACCTAGTTTTCGGAGCTCGGGGCCCGAAAATGGCGGAAATGAAATCCCGACCCTATTTATCTAAGGGTGCATGGTGAGTTAAACTAAATTATGCTAATTAAACTAAGAAAGCAAGAATTAAAACATGTAAACTAGTTAGAAAGCATTGAAACTAAATTACAAGGCAAGAGAAGAAGAAGAACAAACTAGATTAATGGAGAGGAAGTGAATAGTTCAATCTTACAAACCACATGGGTTGTCAATCCAAGAAGAAGAAGAAAGGAAATCTCCACACCAAACCCTAACTAAACTATCTAATCTGAATCTCTCTAAAAATATAAGGTCCCTCTTTTATTACAACCAAAATCAACTTATATAGTAAGTTGTAATAAAAGAAAATATCTGCAGGGGAGAAAACAGGGGATCGATCGATCGACCTCTGGTGTCGATCGATCGACAGTGTAATTCGTGGCAAAAATAATACGGATCGATCGATCGATCCCCAGGCTTGATCGATCGATCAAGCAGGGGCAGCCTGCAATCCTCCCTGTTTTGGCATACAATCCAACGTCGCTCCAATCACCGTAACTTTGTCGTTATGCATCGGAATCGCGCACCGTTAGCGGCCACGCGAAGCTAGCGAAGAGAGCTACAACTTCCGTGTAGATGTCGGGCCAGGTGCCCAAGCTGTCAAAAGACTAAAATGCCCTTGCGCGTGCGGTTGTGTACGGAAATCGAGCGAAACGCATCCGGACTTCACACTGAGCATCCAAATACCTACAAAAGCTCAATTAACCCCTGCAAAACATGTTAACATAGAAATCCGAGGGTTGTCTGGTTAACGAGCATAAATATAGGGAATAAGATACCCGAGGGGGCTAATAACGCGTAGGTTAACGGGTGAAATACGCAATATTTCCGCCGTATCAGGTATGTTTTTTAATATATATATTTGGGTATGTTTTTTAATAGAAATGTTTCGGTATGTTTTTTGTTGTTAATTTTAAGTTGTTAATAAACATTTTGATGAAGTTGTTGGATTTTTTTGTATAAATATATTATTCTGAATATGTTGTTGAATTTTATAAGTACTCCTCCAAAAAAAAAATTCGGACTCTACCACCCCTGAACCCCTGTAAATTTCCTTTCGTCCCCAGGCCAACTTTTATTTCTGGCTCAGCCACTACTTATACGACGTTAGGGCTGTAAATCGCGCTGGGTGAGCCGGGCTTGGCGCTGCTCAGGCTCGGCGCGAACTCACATACCCATGCTCAAGCCCGAGCTCGGCCCGAATTATTTTTTCCCACCTAGGCCCGAACTCGGCTCATAAATATTACGGGCTTCGGGCCCGATTTCATTTTTTTTTATTAAAAATGTTTGAATTAATTTTTTTTTTCTTGTATTTCCATCATGGACAAAATTATACATTAAAATCTAATTGATATTTCATGAAATAAAATATATAATTATGAAATGTATTAAATTAAAACAAAGGGAAATAAGAGTTAAAAGCTACAAATGCCTATTAAATTTCAGACATTTAGCATAATTTGATCACTTACAAAGGCCTATTGTGACTTGATCAATTATTAAATCAAATATCCATAATGAGATTAACAATAAAATCACAAAATTGAAAATCACATGTAATCTAATGAATTATGACAAATGATTTTTTTTTAGAAAAAATAATAAATGAAATAAAAGGACGAAACCTAATTGAACAATATTAACATAAATATGTTATATTATATAAATTATTTATTTATTAATATGAAGTTCGGGCTTCGGGCCCAATTCGGCTTGGCGAAGTTCGGCTCAAGCTCGGCGCGAAATTCATTCGGGTTTGGAATTTTGGCTCAGGCTCGGCTCGACTCAAACTTAAATAAAGCTCGGCCCGAAAATAGCGGACCGAACGGGCGGACTTCGGGCCTCGGGGGCTCAATTTACAGCCCTATACGACGTATTAAACGGGACCTAAGTGATGTTTGTAATTTATATGGAGTTCATTACGAATAATACCTAATGCATGATTGACATATTACTTACTAAAAAAAAAGTTTCAAAAAATAACTCTTCCCAATATTATTCTCTATATATTTATCAACCGGAATTATTAGTAGTTAAAACTTCTGTGCAGTGCAATTCATTCAATTTACACGAGTCTGGTGATCCATGGTGAAGACACGTCGATCATAATGCACGACACTATGCTTATAAACACCCAAGAGATAAGCTCGATCTAGTCACCCTAGACAGTAACTATAGTTGTTTAATATTTCGGGCAGCCACCCACCCACCCACCGACTCTTTTGCCCTTGTCAGCAGCCAGCTGCCCGCTGCCCCCAAACCCTAGCAACTTTGGAGACACTATATAAAGCAAAAGGCATAGTTAGAAAGACAATTCATTTCTTGTGACGGGCCTTTTTTTAGCCCTTTATAGTCATTTTAACGTCTCTTTCTAGTCTTCTATCCACTAATTTTACTCTTTCCCTAGTTTTTCAAGTTCATGACTCATGAGATATGATTAGAGACTCGTCTCTTATGTGATAACACAAAAACTCGTCAAAGTAGAGTATGATGAATTGTTGTAACTAGTGTTTTTTTCGTTTTTCATCTCTGGAGAACAGTTTTGAGGTGGGTGGGTGTGTTCCTGCTGTGTATATAGTATATACAAAGTAATACTTGTGTGCAAAACACTTCCATCCGCATGCGACGTAAATGTTGGGTAGAGCGGCCATATTTTGCGCAGATTGACAAACCATTGAGCACCCTTTCTCAAAAGGGCGTTCTTGCTGTTACCAGGAGGTTGATGTTAGATTTGACAAAAGCGCATTAAACTCCTTGGTTTTCTCAGCAGACATTTCTTAATATCTCCTCTACCTGATTGTTTTTTATAAGGCGTGATTTACTTGCTATGCTTCCGTTCTAGCTGTTTATAGGCTATTTAGGATGTTAACAAACACTAGTAGACGGAGCCACTTGGGGACTAGTGCGGGCTTGAGCCCTCACAGAAAAATTATACGTGTATCAAAAGAAAAGTTTAGGTGTTTAATAAATTTTCTGTTAAGTTTTGGACGAGATTTAATAAATAATTTATATACCAAACAACTCAGAAAAAAAGGGGAGGGGCTCTTATGGCTCCGTCCATTAAACGAGTTTACCAAAATTAAATAACTGAGATTTGTGAGAACAATGAAGGATTTTGGGCATAGTTTGCTAACTATATGAGATTTATAAATTAGCTACGTATAAGTCCACGCAATGAGCAAGCGAGGCGTAATGCGCAGGGAATAAGCATAACAAATATTAGTAAGCGAGGCGTAAAATTATCAATGAGAATTTTTTTTAAAAAAAATAGTAAAGTGGAAAAAAAATTCCAGCAGTGTCATCAAGTAGAATGGTACGGGTTTTTATTGTATCGTACCGTTTTGGTTCGAAAAAAATGGTTTTGGTTTCATATGTTAAAATATCATAAATCAGTCTTACCGAAATTGAAATTACCGCAAAAAAGTTGGTTGGTTTTGATTTTAATATTTAAAAAATCGATTTATCAAAATTACCTTATCGAATTTACTGAAATCAGGAAAAATCGTACCCAAATTATCATACCGTACCGGATTTATCGAAATCAGAAAAAATCGTACCGAAATTACCATATCGTATCGAATTTACCAAAATTATCGTACTGAATTTACCAAAATCAGAAAAAAGTTGGTTTTGGTTTTAATATTTAAAAAAGTTGGTTGATTTTGTTTTTGATTTTTTGAGACTTTTAATGTTGTTTACCGAAACCAGAAAAAACCGAAATAAGAAACCAGAAAAAATCAGAATTTATCAAAACCAGAATTTATCGAAACCAGAAAAAATTAGAAGAAATCAGAATTTACCGAAATCAGAAAAAAAATCGAAATTACCGAAAAAACCAAAATACCTGTCGATTTGGTTTTGGTATTTTGATTTTGGTGTACCGGGTGGTAAACTGGTACGATTTGGTTTTACCATCTAGAGTTTGATTTTGGTATTGATATCTACTATCTATCGACTAAATCGTATCGCTTATACCTCTATTCAAACCGATTGGAATTTTGTATCAAAAACAATTAATATATTCTTTAAAATAAAAAAGAAGATAAAAATATCAAATCTGGTCAGAATTTTGCTTAAGAAGATTAGCCAAGTAAAGTTTAGTTTTTTGTATCTTTGCCAAACACTTGTGTAACAAATTCAAATAAAAGAACAATCTGTTATAGTAGCGGTAAACACATTATATGCACCCAAATAATAAGATACATAAAGAACGAATGGACACGAGGACAACCAATTTAAGACGCATAAATCAATGGCAGTGGTTTTGAAAACTATGCCTCAAAGTTAATTTAGCATTATTAAATTAACTAGGTCTAAGTTTGCGCGATGCGAGGGTGAGGCAATTGTGATGGTCATTTTACACCTCAAATTATTGATTTTGTGTTACCTAGATTTTTGCCATTTTGTATTAATATAAAATGAGAAATAACCACTTGTAGCGGTTTAAAATATTATAATTATCAAATAAAAATTTCGCTTTGTAAAAACTACAACGCAAATTATGGTTACTTGTAAAATGATAACCTTATTTACTCAACCACTAAAACTATATTTAAATTGACACAATATTAACCAAGTAACTACCACTACTATATAAAGATAACAGTACATAAATACAAATGTTTATTGACATTAAATATATACCAAATGAAAAAATTATATCATGGAGACATATTTAAGAAATCACTGTCCGTATTTATAAAATTCACATTCTAATAACACCATGAATGACAAATCATACTATCACACATATATGTACTTAATTTTAACCCAATAGGTTAAAAGTCCACGACAAATTATTGAAAAAAAAATTTAATTTCTATCCATCGACATTGATATGCCTTCATTTTCATTCTCCAAACCTAAATAAAATGGTACACATGAAAATATCTTTAAACATATAAGAAAAAATTAAACATTTGTAGAAACTCAGCTCTTGTTGTGTGAGTTTCTATCTTTCTTATGGTTTCCCAACAAATAGTCAATGTCCACCATGAGAAATTATATGCGAGGACAAACTAATGAAATCATTATATATATATATACGGACCTAGTTTACAAATCAATTATCGTTCAAAAATTAACTAGGACCACTTTGTCTTTTATATACTATTGTTTTATTCTAAAGTTTTAGGAATAGAAAGAGTAACTTCTAGCGTATTTAAGTTTATCTGATTAATGTGGGAGCATTAAGAGAATTTTCAGAGCTACCACTTCTTCGGCTTTGTCCGTCACTATCCTACAGAAATTTGGAATAGCGATGTTTATCTATATAGATGTTTTCTTCAGAGAGTCTGAAAATTGCAAGTGGTTTTGAAGGAAAATATTATAGTCTTAAATACCTTATGCAGTATTGAAGTTTTATCACTCTAATTTCTTTATATATCTGATTAATAATATCAATTATATCGTTTTCTATAAATTCGTCTAAATCATTATGACCGTAGGATGACAAAAATCTACGATATGTTCAAGGGACAGTTGTCTCTTCGTTTTTAAGAAGAGGACGGATTCCTCCCGATCTAATGAAAATAGTTCTTGTTTTAACTAATCTTTTACGTTTAATATATTTTAATATGTCTAAACTATCTTCAAGTATTCTAGTATATTCTTGATATTTTTCTGATCTTGAAAGTTATTCTGTGAACTCTGCAGTTCTTAACTTTTGTTTAAAAAGATCACGAATTCATGTTCTAATTATTTATATTCAAGGTACTTTACGTACTAACTACTCAATAACCTGGTCTATATATTTGGAAGTACCACCTGCGTATATCTCAAAGGCTTATATCTCAAGTGTATACACATTTGACTATCTCATGCCAATAATATAATATACACATCTCTAGTATATGTAAAACAGAAATTCAAATCGTAAGTATCTACGTAGACATCCCTAATATAGGTCATGTACATCTGTAGTATAGCATATAAACTAGTATTACTATCTCTGGCACCACCACAAAATAATCACATATCGTAGGAGGACTCTACTCACGTCTAACGTCCACACTAAGGTACAGCCTTCGGTTTGTACTAATAGATGAGCATCCCTCGTGCCCACACATAATGAAGGCCCATTCTTATTGCCTTCGGGGATCTCTACTATAGTCTTAGGTCTTCCCAAACCTCTGACCTCATCACGATAAGGGATAAATCACCACGTCTATCCATTAGTCATAAAGTCTATCATATCCAAGAGTTATGAAATAAATATCCCCGAAGACCATCTCAGTCACGAGTACCAAGACGTGTGACCCAGGGGTAAAATATGACCAAGGAAGAGCCCATCTACTCACTGGGGTGCCAGCGCGGTCCGTGTAACATATACCCCATAATGGAATCTCCCATAATACGCCTGCTGACGAGAACTCACATTTGGTATGCATTGCACATAAAACACATAAGCAATTTCCACCATCGCTAACGGGCTAAAGCATACACATACATAACCCTCACAAATGGGTTAAGGTAATCCATATACACATACTGACCCTATGCTTTTGAGTCATTGATGAGTGCATTATTTTGTATTAATTATACCCAAATCTAGGCCTTGTTAGTTCCGTTGCACCATCAATAAAATGTTTTTAGAGCCATTTTTATTATTTTAGAGAAAAATACAAATTTAAGAATAAATGTGGTTAATAATGCAATTTTGAGAACTTCACGCTCACATCTTATATTCATTGTTAATCTCTTGTTCAAGTTTGTTTTTGAATATTAACAGGTTTAAAAAGAAAGCGGTGAAGTCCGGACGCAAATTGAGCATGAAAATGTCACTTACACACCTTCAGGGGCAATATTATAAATTCATATGACTTAATTCAGACTCGGACCAAACACAAAAATTGAAGGCCTTGAATCAAGGGATGCCTGGGTTCAAACGGCACGTCAATTAGAGTTGAAACGAAGAAATTATGATCGTGCAAAGTTCAAAGCCGAAAGAAAGTCAAAAGTCAAATCCCGAAGCGAAGTCAAAATCATTCCCCTAATCCAAACCAACCCTTAAACCGAGCCCAACCCATACCTACACCTTATGTGTGTGTGTTTAGTTTGTATTTAATTTATTTTTAGATTTTTATTCGAGTCATGTACATATTTTTTGTGATATTTTATTTGTGTGCATATCATATTTAGTATTTAATTTTTATTTTTTAGTCTTTATTGTTACTTTGACTATTTAATTATTCTTAGGTAACTATTATTTAGAGTGTCATTTTATAGTTCATAGTTTTGTTTTAGTGTTATATATTTTATTTGAGTCGTGTATATACTTTTGTAATTTTTATATTTCATTTATGTGTGTAAGGTTATTTTTATTTTATATTTTTGGAGTCATTTTTACTATTTTATTTTCTTTAGTGTTTTACCATTTTATGTAAATATAGTAGTGCGTGTGAGTATGCATGTTATTTTATATAGTATTAAGTCCGCGTCAGTAAATAATATAGGTATAAGTTTTATTTTTATTATTTTATTTTTAGTTTTATTATTAGTTTAGTAATATTTTTATTAGATTAGGTTTATTATTATTATTTTATTTTATGTCTTTTTATTTTTAGGTTAGTATTTAATTTTTAGTTTTATATTAGGTATGTGCTATTTTTATTTTTATTAATTAGATACAAAATAGACACACACACATACTAACTACCCTACACACACTCACACCTAAACCAACCAACACCACTATTCATCATCATCCACATTTCCTAAAACACACACCCGTACATACCCATAAACACCCACAGCACTATTCATCTTCTCCACCCACACCTTTCACCATCCCACTCCCTCTCTCTCCTCTCCATACTCCATAACCAAGACCCAACAACAACCAACCCCACTATTCATCATCTTCCCCACACACCCATATAACCACCACTACCTCGATACCCACAAAACCTCCAAAAATCGGACATATCCAATTCTCACAAAAACCCAACACCATCCTCTCTCTCCTCTCCCATAAACCACCACACAAACCATTAACCCACTAACAAATACACCCCCCACCTGCCCACTACAAAACCAAAAAAAAAAAAACCACTACTCTATTATCTTTTTCTCACCTATAAATGAAAAGGCACGAAGATAATTTTTGGGGGGAAGACTTTTGATACACAGATAGTGTGTGTGACAGACACACTTAGGAACACTTTTGGATAAAAAGAAAAAGTAACACTTTAAGAGATAAAAAAAATATGTGTTGAGAGTATTTTTGAGGCACACTTTGGAGGAGCATATTGTGTACTGTAATTCAAGTCTTGACCTCGAAATTTTGTAAGTTGACATTTATTAATGAAAATTATTTTTTTTCATCTTGCAATATTTGTGTGTCAAATATGTTGTGTGAGTAGTTTAATTACTAGGAGTTAGGTGATGTTTGTCATGACTAATTAAACCACGCATGTTAATTTAATTTCGTACATATTCCGACGTGTTCTAATTTAAAATAAAAAAATTCGGTATTCGCTTAAAATTACACAAGAGTGTATTTTTAAACCTCAACGAATTAATTATAAATTCATGCTTTAAAAAATTTACAAGTTGTCATCTTTGATGGGTTATGCTTGCACTTAGATGTTTTGATACCTCATGCTTAAATACACGTTAAAAATTTAAAACATGATATTTTTTAGGGAATAGGGATTTATGGTGTCTAATTCAAGAGACGTTAAAATATTTTGAGTGCATGTAATGTTTTATTCTCCGAAATGTACGCGGCGAGAGTCGGTATATTTTGTGTTATAAATTCGGAACTACGAAATTAAATTGAAGTGTTAATTTAATTAAAATTGGCAAACGGAATCGACGTCCTAGTTTCTTCCACATTTAATATTATCTCTTGTACTTGTTTGTTTATTCCGTTTTTTTATTTTTAGTTTAGAAACTTAATCACTTTTATACACTCACATGTCTAGTTGGACAATCAATATTTTATAAAGATCGACGAAATCTTTGTGGGTTCGATTCGTACTTACACCCGCTATATTTCAATATCCCGTGCACTTGCGGTAATTATAACAAATAAATTTGACAACATTCATACCATAATCACTAACAGAGTAAGGTATAACACATCCATAACTTTATGTTCATCCCATAACTCATTAACCTTAACCTCTCGAGTTCCCAATTTTAAGTACAGACTCATCCTATCATTCATTAAAAATCGTACATCAACTATATTCAATCTCGATTAGCTCTGGTTTATTCTCTCAAGGCATCGCATCAATCTATAATCACACACTTAATTTAATTGAAACCACGGTACATAATAATTACCTCACTCCGTGGAAGTTATAACCCAAACCCTATCTCACCCCAAGGATATTCACGTCGCTCGTTGATCACAACGATCCAAATCAATCCCGGCCAATAAGCCCAATCATCTAACTTACTAATTCCCAATCAACAAACCCTCGAATGCCAAATCCTCCGTTTAATCCCTTTAAATCAATGAGTTTTCCAAATATTTAAATACCCAAAAATTGATTTCCAATGATGCAAATAATAAAAATATAGCTATATTCTATGAGTACATATAAACTATAGGTCAACAAACCCTAGATCTAGGCCTAAAACCCAAAATTCCAACCAATACCAAAAAAGTCCGCACCTAGGCAATATTTGAGACCACTAGTCAATCGGGGCCTTAGGACGGGTCAGCTGGTCAACATAGTGATTTCTCAATTTTTCCCCATTACAAGTTTCTTCATCTTCAACCCCAATTTTTCTCTCTTAAAACTCCATTAATGGATACAAAAGCTTCTTCTAAGCACTCAATCAACATTCAAATGATAAAAACGCATCAAAACAGCAATTAGAACCTAATCCCATTATTAAATCCCAAATCTACACCAAGATTCAAATGAAAACCCAATTTACTAATAAAGAACCCTAGATTATCCAATTTTTATAAATTCTCATGGATCAATTCATTTAAACATAGAGATTTTATAAGATTAACAATATAAAACATATTCAAATCATCATTCATTAGTTATAATCCAATTTCAAGAAGAAATCAATCATTATAGAGGGAAAATCAACCTAATTAACATCATGATTAGGCTAATTAGAAAAATTACTAATTAATTATTTTAAATCAGATTTATAATGTAATTTTATTTAAATTTGCAATATATAGATACAATATTTGTACACATACAATCATAATAATATTTTATATAGAATTTATTTTATGGATTCATTGATTGAGAAATCAATTCCTAATTTTTCCAAATCTTCCTTTCCCACTGGTGCTTTCTCTCTAGACCCTCTAGTGCTTCCCAATTGTCTTTGTGATAAAATGAGTTCCCTAATGACCTCTTATACCCTTTAATCCCGAAATTCGATTTGGGCCCTAAATGGATCTCACCTAAAATAGCCCCAAAACAACTCTAAATGACATAAAATCATGACCAAGTCTTATACTAACCCAATAGGCCATTAACCTATCGTTTTAAACTATAAACGGACATTCTATGCGTCCTACAAGCCAATTACCAAATCTGACCAAAATAATTGACTAACAACTCAGTTATTTAATAATTTCCAGATGCGAGTTTGAATATTAATTAATTCAATTAATTAATCACCGTATTTTATGTCCAAATTTCAATCTAACTTAAATAACACATAACAATATTAATGGTGACATCTATGGTCATAACTAGCACACATAATTAATTTTCACAATTTAATTAATGAAATATTATGCATAAAAAATAGGGGGTATTACAAATATATACACACCAGGTACTGGTAATATGAAAAACAAGACATAATTCAATGACAAGTTAATGAAATATACTAAATGTTTCTTGTCAATTAAGAAAAAATGGACAATTCTTCTTCCATTGTCCTAACTACTTATCGTGAAAAACATTTTGCGACACTCCAATTAAAATAATAACGGATGGCCAGCCCAATACTAAAATAATCAGGAATCTCAAGTGGATCATTCCCAGCATCTACTGACGATACTAAAACAAACACCGCTAACTACCCATTACTACAAAAAGTGGGTGCAAAAAAAAATAATTTTAAAACATATAAAGCAATAATCAACTAACAACATAACAACTACTGAATGATAAAGAACACACACATGCTAACATAAGAGATAATAATACTAGAGTACAACGAAGTCTACAAAAAGAAATACTCGAATAAGCTGTCGGGTCACAGACAATACAAAAATCTGAAAAGGAATATAAAAGGGCTACATTTACAATGCTTGGGTATAAACCCAATATACAAACTGAATCCTAATCTAGATACACAAAAGATAGGAAACGGCTACATTAAAATCCAATAACAGTCCGCATCTGCTACTGCTCCACGAGTACTCTGAATAGAAAACATCAATGGTGTCCTTACGGTGAAACACCTAAAATAATACAATATATAGCAAGAGAAAAATATAAACAGGTTAGATCCCGAGGTGTAAAAATATTTTTATCAAGTGCATTAAAATGCATAATAATTATAAATGCATTATTACATGATTAAAGTGGAGTCTCACTCTCCAGAAAATTCAACTCACCTCTCATCTAAAGAGCGCACCTAAACGTATGCACATGATCCTCAAACAACTGCCCAACACTATCTAGGGGCAATATAATCTAACCTACACTCCAAAATTTAACTCATTTGAACTCCCATCTAAAACTTAACCATCAACTTCCAATTCTACCATAATCCCCAAATGTGCGTCACTTACTATATATAGAAATATACATATACAAATTCTCTTACTAGAGTTTCTCAGATTCTAGTTATTGACATAAATGAGTTAATAACATTAAAATGCTAAGGACTAAACTTCTCCCAATTCTTAATACTGCACCGTGTTTCATGCGTGGGACGTCTCGCAAGCAAAATCCAAACAAGGAACCCCCCCGATACACTACTCCAGGGCACTGTCGATTATCGAGATATGCTAATATATAAATCTAAGTACTAAGGACTAAACTTCTCCCCACTCCCAACATAGCACTGCGTTTCGTGCGTGGGACGTCTCGCAAGTGAAATCCAAACAAGGAACACCCCCGATACACTACTCATTGACAATGTTGGTCATTGAAGTCCATTATGCCCTCGGTACCCACGTAATATATATACTCATATAAATCTTTTACTTGTCATCTTCACTTTAATATGCTCATCACAATTTACGTCCGGATAAAATCTCCCGGAATGAGATTCAAACTTTAATCTTATATCTCTTTACACTAGAGACAGATATATGATATCTCATAATCATACACAGGTAATATACTACACACGCAAGTATAATAATAACCATCCAAGCGAGCTATAACTCGAGGACGCAATTTCTCAATGCTATCATCTACCAGGAAATCGCTCACATATCATCCTGGGTACCAACGGTCGAAATCTCACACTGCCTTGGTAAAAACAAAATCACAACATATGGAAAGTGGTCATAGTTCCTCCTCGAAAATGAGACGAAACATACCCACCACGTCTCACCCCTAATAAAAAAAAATCACACAATAATAATGGACGCTATGACCTGGGGACTATACGCACCCTGCTCCTCAAGCCAAGGGCCTCACCCACATCGCGCAACTTCCCATGATAGCATAGAGAGGGTATGCTTCACATAAATATACATATATCATTCACACTAGATATACATATACCATCACATCATATCAATGTACCATCACACAAGGTATATATATCACGCCATATAAGTATACATACTATTTTTACGCTCGTAGGCGTAATTGAAATAATTTCACTTATTAGTGTATTACTCTCGATATACAAACCGTTTCTAACTCTCACACTTTCCCAATTTATATACACGATACGATCCCTCACTTGAAATTTACTCATCCATCACTTCTATTTGTATGAATACTCTCCCAATTCAATTAACGTTGAGGATATTCTCTATATCCGTATGTACATCGATCAACATTCATTATTCCTTATATATTAACCTCGACACTAAGAGGATTTTCCACTAAATCGATACGATAACTTAAATTCGCATTCTCTCGAAATCAATCACTAAAACCCCAACCTTTACATCCAATTATCTATAAATTTTTCTCTCATTTCCTTAATGCGAGAGACATTACACAAGTAATTCCATTTATAGAATAGCCCCAAACATCACTCACCTTTCTAAAGTCATTAGTCCCCTTATATGGTCACTTAATCCTCTATGACACAATAGTTAGGAAGGTCCATAAATATAATCCCAAAAGAAAAGGGGATGAACTTAAAATCCCACACTTGAACCCAAAACAGAGGCTCGGTCGACCTTTCCCCTAACCGCGGTCGATCGCAATTTGTAAATATGCCTAACCTCGAAGACAGTATGCTCTTACCTTGAGGCGCGGTCGACCGGCCCCCAGGCCGCGGTCGACCAGTCTTACCAGTAACCTCGGCCAAACTCCATTTTTACTAAATTTTAACTTTCCAAAAACTCCAAAATACCTACTTCCAACTCCTAATCTTCAATCCAAACATATTGACCACATTAAAACTCATCAAATGTATAAACCCAACTAATTTACAACCTCAAATTCATCATCAACACATCAAATGCAAAATTTAACACAAAATCTAGGTTTTAACATTATTAACCCAAAATCCATAAATTTATCCACAAATCATGAAATAAAAGATGCACAAGAATTATTTAGCAAGTTTAATCACTTGCCTCAAAGTTGTTGAGTCTGAATCTCCCTCTCAATCTCGGATTTACCGAAATTCCCAAGCTTTTCTTCTTTCTCTTCTTCCTTTATCCTTCTCTCTCTTTCTCTCTTTCTTTCTAGGGCTTTCTCTTAATCTCAAATGAGATCTCTATCTCTCGTAGGCTTTTAAGTCTTATCTCCCAAAATACACAACTTTAAATGATAATACACACTTTAAATGACTCGGTTACTCCAATTCGAGTCAAACGAACTTAAAATATTTCGGAACCAAAATAAGACCCAAGTACAGTCATTTCGATTATCTCGACCCTTCCGGAATCAACCGCACACTCAGAATCGTCATTCAAATTACTTTCTAACATCTTTGAATTTTGACCTCAATTGTCAATTTAATTATTCTCCAATTAAAATAATATTTATTTCTCCCAAAAATAATTAATTTATTGGTCCTAAAATATCGGGGTATTACAGACTTCCCCACTGACAAGAGTTTCTCCCTTATAATTAAGCTAAGCCTAGTACTCCAAATCTCGGCTAGTTCCTACAACACCTACCCTCACAATCACGATACCTATTCCTCCCACTTCTCACGACGAATTATTTTAAATATATAAAATCAAATCTGCCAACTAGGGCGCCCATACACCCTATATTCAAACTCTACTCGTATAAATATAATTAGGATTCACTTTGCCTCAAATCGTACAATAACTCAAAATAAATTAAATCATACTAACATACTAATTATAGACGAAATTTTTTGAAATGTCCAAAGATTTAACTCCTCTCAATTCCTGGCATTCGCTACTTTCAATCGAGGGAGTCTCACAAGCGAAATACAAACAAGGAACCCTCCTAATACACTATTATGTAGATCTGTCGGGGATTGAGAGTTAGTTAGATTGGGACTGGAGTTAAAAAAAAAATATTTTTGTGTAAATCATTTTGATATTTCCCAAAGGACTATACAATTTTTATTTTGAAAACAGTTTATGTCTTTCGGCATTCAAATAAACTACCTTATGCCCAAGACACAAGGTGCTAAAATTATCATACTCTTATTAACATATAGTTCTCAAAACTAGCATAACTATGAGCTAAATCCCTCGCACAACAATAATCCACTAAACTCTGAATCTCTTCAGTAACAATAATCTCTTACCTCATAATAAAATATTGCCATACAGTAGGCTCTTCCATAGCTAGAATATAACAAATATATAAGTCTAACACAACTACAAGACAATTATCTTTATCATTAATATCCAACACGTTTTAGCAATTCCTACGTTCGAAACAAAATCATAGCTCTCTACTAGCATAACACAAAAGAATCTATTCTCCCAAAAGATAATCATACACTACACCGAATCTGCCGAATTTTCACGGTCATTGACCTTGACAAGTTCAACTTGTCAAGGTCAATGACCGTGATAATTCTGGGCGAGACAAATGTTTTTATCATGGACTTGCCATGATCATTGACCGTGATAAGTTCGTTAGAATTATCATGGTCGTGTCACGGGCCTTGACCGTGACAAGTTTTGTCACGATCAAGGACCGTGACAAGCCCGTGACAATGCTAAAAAAACTATCATGGTCATTGATCGTGACAATTCTGTGACAATAATACTTTGTCACGGACTTATCACGATCAATGATCGTGACAATTCTGAGCAGCATTGAAAAAAATCTGTTGGGCAGTTTGACCACTGCTACTGCCCAACAGTATATTTGTACCTGTTATAGCGACGTTGTACCTATTAAAGCGTCATATATCCAAATAAAATAGAGATTGCAAATATACATTCAAAATAGAGACAATATGCATCACGGTATAATTCAAATGTACCAACTTAAAAACAATTCAATTCAAATAATGTCACTACATGTCTTGGGTAAGGTTAAATCCGAGGAGGTGAGTAGGCCACACGATATACGAATTGACACACCCACTGATATACACCGTGCCACATTGTTCGCACAACCACAATGGTGAGTTCTTCTTTTCGGGTATCACATGTGTGACGAGCACCTTGGACTCGATGTCTTGAAGCTCACGTCCATGAACTAGGCCTGGACGATATTCGGGTCCCTCAACCCCCGCCCTATTCGTTGGCCATCAAATATGTCCAGTATAAACATGCTCGGCCAACCAAGTGTCGACAGAGACCGGTCGAAGGGAGTCAAATAGGGAAGTGGATCATCAAAGTTTGCACGTGTAGGTAATGAAGAAGCGAGGTCCACATCCTCGTCCTCCTGCACCTCGTCCTCCCGCACCTCCTTCCCCTACCTTCTCCTTCACTTTCCCCTTACGTTTTTTCCACCCAATGAACGCTTCATGAATGATAACATATCTTGGACCATCGCCTCCAAATGGGACAACTTCGTGTCATGCGAATCCATCGTTCGAGCTAACTCAGTATCGCTCATCTCCAATCTGATGATCCTAGATTTGGCCACCCGTGAGCTCACCCCCCTTGTCCTCCCCTTGCGATCAGAGCCAAGCACTTGGCTGAGTGCGTCTGTGGACAAATATGCCTTATCGGCATCAGACTGCGACTCATGCACTTCCTTAAGCTTTGCCTGAAACGATAAAAAGCACATGATTAGTAAAATAAGTAAATTAAAAAATTATAACGTAATTAACAAAAAGTAAATTGTCAGATTACTTAAATTGTAGACGCGACGCTCGGGGACACCTGCTTGTCCTTCCCCTTCTTCGTCCGAAGAGCCACATAAGTATCGAGCCTATGTAGCCTACCCCCAGGCCACTCCCTGTCCTTTGAAAAAAAATAAAGTAAAATTAGTATCGGCCTAACAAAGTAAAATAATGCAAAATAATATATTTCTATATTATAGAAAAATTAAATCTTACCATCATCCTATGCTCCACCTCGGCGTAAGACGTCTGATCGGAGTAGTGCGCGTCCGTCTTTTTTTGCCCGATTTTCCCTCCCCAATTGGCGAGATGCCAATTGTCTCTCTTCGATCTTATTGTCAACGAACTTTTTCCATTGTGCCAATGAGATCGGCTCCTTCGACGGGATGGATTCACGCCTTTGGATAATGGACTCTCTTGTCTTCCCAAAGTACTGGGTCCGCATATTTTTCTTCCACGTCTTGTGTTTCTCCCTCAACTGCTCCAAGACGAAATCGCGTAGCTTTGGATCTAAGCTAAATTGTTCATGTCTAACAAATACAATGTTAGTTTCAAATAAATATAAATATAAAATGAAATTGAAATATTCATATAAATATAAATATAAATATAAATACATTACCTGTAGTGCCACCCAAATAGCTAAGTTGAGCTCATATGGCACCTCCTTCCAACTAATGTACCCCGAGCCGATGATCATCTTTACCAGCTCGAGGGATCTCGCTAATAGCCCCGACTTGTTCTCGATGGCCATCACAAATTTGCCATATTTGGGGAGCCTAGGGGCCAAGGAGCCCTCGTCGCCTCCGTTAACACCGAGCCAAACGACATCATCATAACAAGCATCATCATCCTCGCCTTAATACCTCAAGGAGACATTTGCTGTAAAAAAAAATATTATTAGTACGTATCAAAATGAATTAAAAGAAGACATGCAAATATGTACAATTACTACAAATAAAAATGAATTGTTCCTGTCAAACACCTTAATTCTGAATTCGAAAACAACAACATCTAGCTTATAATATGTACAATTACTACAAATTCGAAACATCCCCACCCCCACCCCTACTGCCCACACACACGCACACTACACAAGAGTGAAAATGATAAAGTCCAAATCAATTCAAATCATTAAAAATGAATGTTTCGGTACAAATTGGAATATTTATTGTAAATTAAAAAATTGTTTAAAATTCGGGTTATCATAAAAAATCGATTGATATTCGGTAGGAGCAGCCAAGTCATCCACACTACTATTTAGACGTTTTGGTACGTGTTGGACAATTGACCACGGCTCGTTGTTGATATACTCCGAGTAAAACACTTGGTTAACCTTTTGAAATGCACAAACAAACGACTCATCGCTCACAAGGTCGTTGCTCTTCAACTTGGACAAGTCAACCATGATCAAATTGGTGACAGGATCAACTTCACAAATATTTTTATCCTCAACTCTTACCCAATCACAGTAAAATACAACCTCTTTGAAGCTTATATAATCCAATTCAAATATATTTCGGATTACACCATAGTAAGTCATTTCCTCTTCGACAGGTTTTTATCTTTTGCGCTTGCTTAAAAGAAAGTAAGAGCCTTGTATGAAATACCCGAGTTCTGTACATTTGTACTTTCCTCGTACACTTTAGCGCCGAAAATGTAACCATTCAATCGATACTTTTTGTACTCTTGTGCCACGTGGTTAGAGGAGCAAGCCTTGATGTCGCATCACCCGTCTTTAAGAGTTGAGAATATAGATAAATTAATTATATTAGTTGTAAAATTTGAGTGTAATGTAACGTTATATAACGACCATTTTCATTATAATTACCTCTTGTGTCAACCACAACCTAAATTCGATGTCCGATTGTACCATTTTTTTTTTGTCTTTTATTGTTCTCACAGGCTTCATATTTTTTGCATATTAAAAAATTAATCATGTATAAAATAATCTAAAAAAATGTTAAACATTATAATAATCGAAACTTACTTTTTCCATTCTTTGACATCTTCATGAGTGTCAAATCGATAACGAGCTACTTGTTCATGTTGCAAACTCGTTAATTTCACTCGTTTTCTAATCATATGACCACCATCATCGACGAACTCATCAGTTTCGTCAACGCTAGTCGAGTCAGACATATATTCCTGAGTATATATTGATGAGTCCACGGTGATGTATTCCTCTGCAATTGATCCTACAATGTATCGCGTATTCTTGACGTAATCTTTAAAAACTTTCATCAATATTTCAAACGGATACATCCACCGATATCTAACTGGATCACAAAGAAGTGCCTCGTCGCATAGGTGTACCAACAAGTGAACACTTATGTCAAAGAATGCTGGGGGAAAGTACTTCTCCGACATACAAATCGCTTCGGTCACCACCAATTTTGCGACCACTATGTGTTCTCAATTGACTACCTTCTCACACAAGAGTGAGAAGGTAATACTAATTTGCATAATAGCCCTTCGCAAATCCTTATGCTTGGAGAAACAGTGCTTAAACAATAGAGGAACCAATTGCATGATCACATGCCAATCGTGGGACTTACACTTATGTAAATCATGAGTAGCATAATTCACAATCCTTTGCAAGTTGGACAAAAAAGTAGATGGGCCCTTTAAATTATATATTGTGTATAAAAGCACCTTCATTTCCCCACTCGTCAAAGTAAACGCATCAGGGAAAAGTATTGTCCTTCCCCTAGTATCTTCTTTCAACCATAGTTGTAGCTTAAGTTTCAACGATTTAAGGTCTTTTCGTGCATTTTCTCCATCCTTCGAATGACTCCCCCAAGGCAAGTGTCCACAATATGTTCAACGAAGTTTTTCTCTGCATGCATCACATCCAATACATGATGCACCGAGTTATTCTTCTAATAAGGCAGGTCAAATAAAATTAACCTCCTAGACCATGCCTTTCTTGTCTCAATTTTATTCCCAATTGGAGTCTTCTTATGCTTGATATTCTTAAATTTGGGATTCTTACCTGGCATATTAGGGCCGCATCCAGAAGATTTACTTTCAATTTTTGAACCTGAAAGTTATCTCAACGGTAGCCTATGTTCAACCCCGTCTAATAAAAAATTGGAACCTTTTTCAAATCTGAAACTATGAGCCGAGGGTAAAAACCTCTTGTGGCAATGGTATACATTTTTTGAGCTAAAGGATAGACGAAGAGATTCAGTTTCCTCTCCATAAACAGGACACCCTAAATAACCATGTACTACATAACCGGATAATGTCCCATAAGATGGAAAATCATGAATTGCCAACATCAACATAGCTTTCAGCGTAAACTCTTCTTTTCCAAAAGATTTAAATGATTGCACACCCTCTTCCCACAACTCATTTAATTCTTCTACCAAAGGAGCCAAGTAGACGTCAATGTCATCACTTGGTTCCTTTGGCCCAGGTATCAGCAAAGCCATCATAAAAAATTCAGGTCTCATACACTATGAAGAAGGGAGGTTGAGTGGGGCTAGGATCACTGGCTATACACTCTGATTGGTGATTATATTTCTAAATGGATTGAAACCATCTGTTGATATAGCCAAACGAATGTTGTGTCGTTCTCGAGAAAAATTGGGATACTCATAATTCATCCTCCTCCAGGCAGTAGAATCAATAGGATGACGCATGATATTACGCCCTACTTCTGCCCTAGCAAGCCAAGTCATTTACTCCGCTATCCATGGTACTGTGAAAAATCGCTTTAATCTAGACCCAACGGAAAAATATTTCAATACTTTTTAAGGCACTTTTGAGCTTGTGTATTCCTTACTAATAGATTGTACATATCTAGGTTCATTGCATATCGAACAACGGTCAAGATTTTCATACTCCTTTCGGAATAGTATGCAGTCATACACACAAGCATGAATCGATTTATACTTCATTCCCAAACCTTTCAAACTGTTCTTCAAAACAAGATATCTATTTGGAAGTGTATTCTCCTTGGGTAATAAGCCCTTCACCCATTTAAGAATTCATGTCACGCTATTGCCAGACAAATCGTATTGCGTCTTCAAACTGTGCAAATCAACCAAGTGTAGAAGGTTCAAGTGCTCGTGAAGTGCAAATCTTCTTATGGTTGTGATATCACGATCTTTCTCACCGCCAACCATAAGAAGATTTATACCAAAGTTTAAAAATATGCTCATGACGATATCGACACTTGGTTGGCCGAGCATGTTTTTAAACTTTGGTAGTCATCGTCAAGTTTTATCGTGATATCTTCACGAGCACTTGAACCTTTTACATCATCAGTAACTTCATTCCCTTCTGCTTCATAAACTCTGTACGCGTTATCAACTAAATCCTCTAATATATTATGATCTACGTCATACCCTTCTACATCTATCCTACTTGTTGAAGGTTGTTGTGAAGGTTGGTCAGGGACAAAAGGAACTTTCAATTCACCGTGAAAAAACCAAAATCGATAACTATCTTGCATACTCGATCTTAACAAATGTAGTTCAACTGTTTTCCACTCAAACACCTTACCATTCGTACACCTAGCACACGGACACGAAAACTCTTCATCATTATGACATCTCTTTGCATAATTCACAAATTCGTTAGCACCTCTGCGAAACACATCCCCCATTCTATTTGTCTCACCCATCCACTCTTTGTATTTCGGATATCCCATCACAGCTACCACAAATAATCACCTATTAAAGGTACGAAGCGTATATTCATGGATTAGTATAAACAAAACTTAGATTTATAGTATGTTTCATTTAATTATGTCTTATTTATATTCAAATTCAATTTATAATAGAAATTTCGATTTCCTCCATCTCCTCTAAAGGGTGAGTGGCCCTATCCCATTCAAGATCGCATTTTTCTGTAATATACTTAACAGCTCATGAACATTGTTACGATTTGAAAAAAAATCGGCAGCATATCCCCGTAGTTCTCCAAGTACACGACATAGATTGACAAGTGTGAGTGTTATTTCAATTGATCAATTGAAATAACAGTCACACTTGTCAATCTAGTATGTACCCAGAGAACACTAGGATATGACTGTAGAACTTTCTCCAAAAGTAACAACTTTAAGCCACTAAGAATATTATACAGAAATTATGCAGTCCCAAAATGTCCAAACGGGACAATTCGAGAGATCTCATTACAAGGGTAATGACTCTCGAACGGGTCTAAGGGCTATTGAATGCGTACGCATAAAAACTAAAAGGCTAGTATCTATGCGCACTATATGTAATTTCAAGTATGTTTCATTTAATTATCATACTATATATATATTGTTCGATATACAAAGTAATTTTCAAAAAAAGTTGAAAAATCCCACCCCCATATGGACAATAATCCAGTGGTCATGCCACTTTTAAAATTAACCAACCCAACATTTATCCACTATAATCCAACAGCAATGTCAACAACAAATGTGTATCCCGTACTCCTTCTAATTCATCTACTCAATTAATTATTTTCATCAATTAAACTAACAATTAAAGTATACGATTATTAATTTACTAATTTACAATGAGGGGCAATCCTACTTTTATAATTAATCATATATTAATTTACTAATTTACAATGAGTTGAAATCATATATTAATTTACTAAAAAAATTAATAACCAATCAATTCGTTTACAAGGGACATTACGCACACACACGCACACACCTGCACGCTACACACACATATACACACACGCGCGCGCACACACACACACACGCAGCCCCCCTACCCCATCCCCTACCCACCCATCCCTGCCCCCCTTCCCCCCCCCCCCCCCCACACGCACACGCACCACCACACACACACACACAAATAGCCCCCCCATCCTGCCCCACCCCCACCCATCACACACACGCGCACAAACACATGCACATATATATACACACACACATATATATTAATGGAAGAGAAAGAGAGGGAGAGCAATGTAGAGAGAGAGAGAGAGAAAAAAAGGAGGGAAGAAGTCGGTGGGGAAAAAAAGGAGGGGAAAGGGTTTTTTGCTATAACATTTGTCACGGACATGTCACGGTCCTTGACCGTGACAATATTATAAGGATTATCATGGTCATTGATCGTGATAAGCCCGTGATAACTGTACTTGTCACGATCGTGTCTCGATCATTGACCGTGACAAATCTTTGTCACGGACTTGTCACGGTCGATGACCGTGACAAAAAACGCGTGTTTTTTTGTCACGGTCATTGACCGTGACAAGGCTAGCCGCTGGAAGGGTGCCAATTTATTCATTTTGGTGTAGTGATATAAGATTATGACTTGCTCAATCTACCCTTTCGAGTCATTCGATACATAATAGGGTTATAAAACTAACCACTCATTTCAATCTTACATACGATACTCCCAAAGCCTCATAAAGCATAACCCTAATCACAAAGGAAAACAAATAATTTACATCATACCTCTTTAGTCCGATTGCATCTCTTCATTAATGGGTTCCCACTCAAAGTTCCCCAGCCTGAAATGGACTCGAACCTACTGTAGGGGTTTCACATTCAAAACTTCCTCAAAGCGTGGTCCTCTACCTCTACCTCTTCCTATGGCCTAATTCTTTACAAAAGAAACATCTACCCGCAAATCCTCTCTGCTCATCCCGAGGAACAAAATGTTGTTGCGACCCTCGATAATCCCGTTCATACCCTTTTTCTTTACTAGCATTCTTGTCTCTAGACTTACTAGATGAACTCGAATCTCCAAAGTTCTTACCCCCTGCTGATGAAGACGATATTCCTGACATTGTAATAATGCCGCATTCACTACCTCGATAAAAGTCACTAACACTGGGTTCCCTAATAAATGCTGCCAAATTCGCCAATCTAAACCTTCCATGAACTTCTCTATACGCTTCTCCTCTGTATTTACCTCACCGATCACTAAATTCGCCAATCGAGTAAATTCCTCTTCGTACTCAGCCACCGTTCGATCACCTTGAAACACATCCAATAATCTCCTCCTCATTTCCTTTTGGATCGCGGAAGGAAAATACTTTCGGCTAAAGAGTTCCCAAAAATCTGATATGGGCAGTGTATCTTTCTGTTCCGATGTGGTGATTGACTCCGACCAATGGAGAGCTTCTCCCGTTAACTTAAAGGTGGTGAGAAATTTCTTCTGCACCTCGCTGCATTCAACCATGTGAAGGTACCTCTGTATACTATTCTTCCAACGATTTGCAGCCATGGCATCAACTCCCCTTGAAAACTCTGAAGGATGCCCCTTTCTAAAATCTTCCCGCACCTTCTCCCACGTAGACAACCCTGAGTGGGCTTGGGCTTCTTAAACTGCAGGTTGATGTGCCATCGCAGAAATGGCAATAGTTACTACTTGTGCCACAATATTGGCAGCTTCGGCTGTGGTCATAATCCCTTGAGGAATTTGGGGTTCCATACTCTCAGCCCCTCTATTTACCCTGTCTGGACGAACTCTCTTCAGTGGCATCTGAAACAAGAACAATTGTATCAGAACGCCTTTCAAATGTTTTCTCATCACAGAAGAAAATATGGACGTGTGAACACAACAATCCTAAAAATAGGTCTCTATATCAAGAACACTTACGGAAGATCGCAGAAAACCCACACATATCCTAAAGACACTAGAACCTGATGCTCTTATACCACCTGTGACACCCCAATTAAAATAATAATGGGTGGACAACCCTATACTAAAATAATCAATAACCTCAAGTGGATCATTCTCAGCATCTACTGACGATACTAAAACAAACACCGTTAACTACCCATTACTACAAAAAGAGGGTGTCAAAAAAATTTAAAACATACAAAGCAATAATCAACTAATAACATAACAACTACTGAATGATAAAGAACACACACATGCTAACATAAAATATAATAATACTAGAGTACAACAAAGTCTACAAAAAGAAATACCCGAATAAGCTGTCGGGTCACAGACAATACAAAAATCTCAGAAGGAATATAAAAGTGCTACATCTACAACACTTGGGTATAAACTCGATATACAAACTGAATCCTAATCTATATACACAAAATATAGGAAATGGCTACATTAAAATCCAGCAACAGTCCACATCTGCAACTACTCCACGAGTACTCTGAATAGAAAACATCAATGGCGTCCTTGTGGAGGAACACCTAATATAATACAATATATAGCATGAGGAAAATATAAATGGGTCAGAGCCCGAGGTGTAAAAACATTTTTAGCAAGTGCATTAAAATGCATAATAATTATAAATGCATTATAACATTATTAAAGTGGAGTCGCACTTTCCAGAAAATCCAACTCACCTCTCATCTAAAGCGCGCACCTAAACGTATGTACGTGATCCTCAAATAACTGCCCAACACTATCTAGGGGCAATATAATCTAACCTCCACTCCAAAATTTAACTCATTTGAACTCCCATCTAAAACTTAACCATCAACTTCCAATTCTACCATAATCCCCAAATGTGCGTCACTTACTTTATATATAAATATACATATACAAATTCTCTTACTAGATTTTCCCAGATTCTAGTTATTGACATAAATGAGTTAATAGCATCAAAATGCTAAGGACTAAACTTCTCCCAATTCTCAACACTGCACTGTGTTTCGTCCGTAGGACGTCTCGCAAGCAAAATCCAAACAAGGAACCCCCTGATACACTACTCCTTGGAAGTATGGATTATCGAGATTCATTATTACCTCAATGCACGACGCCTATAACCCAAAACTACTTAAATAATATACATAATTAATGATTCCCAACTCTCAATAGTGCATTGCGTTTCATGTGTGGGACGTCTCGCAAGCGAAATCCAAACAAGGAACCCCACCGATACACTACTCCTGGGCACTGTCAATTATCAAGATTTGCTAATATTTAAATCTGAGTACTAAGGACTAAACTTCTCCCCACTCCCAACATTGCACTGCGTTTCATGTGTTGGACGTCTCGCAAGTGAAATCCAAATAAGGAACCCCCCCGATACACTACTCCTTGACAATGTTGGTCATTGAGGTCCATTATGCCCTCGGTACCCACGTAATAAATATACTCATATAAATATTTTACGTATCATCTTCACATCAATATGCTCATCACAATTTACGTCCGGATAAAATCTCCCGGAATGAGATTCAAACTTTAATCTTATATCTCTTTACACTAGAGACAGATATATGATATCTCATAATCATACACATGTAATATACTACACACACAAGTATAATAATAACCATACAAGCAAGCTATAACTCGAGGACGCAATTTCTCAATGCTATCATTTACCAGGGAATCACTCACATATCATCCTGGGTACTAACGGTTGGAATCTCACACCGCCTTGGTAAAAACAAAATCATAATGTATGGGAAGCGGTCATAGTTCCTCCCCGAAAATGAGACGAAACATACCCACCACGTCTCACCCCTAATAAAAAAAATCACATAATAATATTGGAAGCTATGACCTGAGGACTATACGCACCCTGCTCCTCAAGCCAGGGGCCTCACCCACGTCGCGCAACTTCCCAGGATAGAATAGAGAGGGTATGCTTCACATAAATATACATATACCATTCACACTAGATATACATATACCATCATATCATATAAATATATACCATCACACAAGGTATATATATCACGCCATATAAGTATACATACTCTTTTTATGCTCGTAGGCGTAAATGAAATAATTTCATTTACTAGTATATTACTCTCGATAGACAAACCGTTTCTAACTCTCACACTTTCCCAATTTATATACATGATACGATCCCTCACTTGAAATTTACTCATCCATCACTTCTATTTGTATGAATACTTTCCCAATTCAATTAACGTTGAGGATATTCTCTATATCCGTATGCAGATCGATCAACATTCATTATTCCTCAAATATTAACCTCGACACTAAGAGGATTTTAAACTAAATCGATACGATAACTTAAATTCACACTCTCTCAAAATCAATCACTAAAACCCCAACCTTTACATCCAATTATCTATAAATTTTGCTCTCATTCCCTTAATGCGATAGACATTACAAAAGTAATTCCATTTATAGAATAGCCCCAAATATCACTCACCTTTATAAAGTCATTAGTCCCCTTATATGATCACTTAATCCTCTATGACACAATAGTTAGGATGGTCCATAAATATAATCCCAAAAGAAAAGGGGATGAACTTAAAATCCCACCCTTGAACCCAAAACAGAGGCCCGATCGACCAGTCCCCTAACCATGGTCAATCGCGATTTACAAATATACCTAACATCGAAGATAGTATGCTCTTCCCTTGAGGCGTGATCGGCCGACCCCCAAGCTGCGGTCATTCGACCTTACCAGTAACCTCGGCCAAACTCGATTTTTACGAAATTTCAACTTTCCAAAAACTCCAAAATACCTACTTCTAACCCCAAATCTTGAACCCAAGCATATTCACCACATTAAAACTCATCAAATGTATAAACCCAACTAATTTACAACCTCAAATTCATCATCAACACGTCAAATGCAAAATTTAACCCAAAATCTAGGTTTTAACATTATTAACCCAAAATCCATAAATTTATCCACAAATTATGAAATAAAAGATTCACAAGAATTATTTAGCAAGTTTAATCACTTGCCTTAAAGTTGTTGAGTCTAAATCTCCCTCGAAATCTCGGATTTGTCGAAATTCCCAAGCTTTTCTTCTTTCTATTCTTCCTTTCTCCTTCTCTTTCTTTATCTCTTTCTTTCTAGGGATTTCTCTTAATCTCAAATGAGATCTCTATCTCCCATAAGCTTTTAAGCCTTATCTCCCAAAATACACAACTTTAAATGATAATACACAGTTTAAATGACTCGGTTACTCCAATTCGAGTCAAATGAACTTAAAATATTTCGGAACCCAAATAAGACCAAAGTACAGTCATTTCGACTATCTCGACCCTTTCAGAATCAACCGCACACTCAGGATCGTCATTCAAATTATTTTCTAACATCTTCGAATTTTGGCCTCAATTGCCAATTTAATTATTCTCCAATTAAAATAATATTTATTTCTCCCAAAAAGAATTAATTTATTGGTAAAAAAATCTCAGGGTATTACGCATTTTTTCTTGGTATTTTTCACACCTCTCTCAGTTTCACGAGTTTCTTGAGGGATCACAACCTATTTTTTTAGCTTTTTTGCTTCTTCTTCCCCATAGTCTTATAAGTAGTACCTTTCTCAACAACAAAAGTTCTTCTAAACTTTTTTACTAGACCCCCAACTAGTTGAATCTTTCTTTCCATTAAACATTTGCTAAAACTATTATAATTCTCTGCCAAGTTAAAGTATCACCCTATAGTCCATTACGCCATGTGCACTACAACCCATTCAAGTACATATCCATAACTTTGCATGTGGACATAAGTTGGTGTAATTTCTAGATTTTTTATCTATTATCATTGGAACCACCAGCCTTATCCCAATTGGCCCCAATGATGTTAAGTTCCTCAACTATCTCCAATTTTAGAAAGTTTGCCTCACACTCTCCTCCTTATTTCATCCTTCGAGTATGGATAAACGCATGATGATCTCTAGTTTATTCCACTATGTATAATAGTTCAGGAAGTTTATATGATTTTCTTAGGAATAGAAATAATCAAGACACCCACACTCCGATCCTACTCAAACCACTCGTTATATTAATAATATTCAAATAGACAGAATTTATATGATGGTTATTCCTTATAATTCTCTCTAACTTATCAATTTTTTAGGGCTCATTTGGGTGTTTTGGAGAGAAACGAAAGGAGAGGAAAATTTTATTAGGAGAGAAAAGAAAAGAATGGAAAATTAATAAGAGATAAAAGAGAAGAGAATGGAGTTTGGTAGAGAAAAAAAATCAACTTTCTTTGTTTCATTTGGGAGTTTGGGAGGAAAATAATTTTTTAAGGGGAAGAAGAAACAATTCATTAAAACCCTTTCCTTTCTCTCCATTTCTTTCCGATTTGGAAAGAAAGTTTTGCAGAGATTCCTTTTTTTCCTCTCCTTTTAAACTCCCAAATGAGAGAAAGTCACTTTCTTTCCTACTTAAACTCCCAAACAAAGGAAAGGAAACACACTTTCCTTTCCTTTCCTTTCTTTTCTCTCCAAAATAGAACTCGCAAACAAGGCCCTAGTCTCCGTTAGAAAAATAATGGAAGGAGATAGGAGTTAATTAACCCCTTCGGTATCCAAATTGGCTGAGGCTTCCCAACTCCCTAATAGTTATAAGAGACCACTAGCATCTTCCCTGTGTCTCATTCGGGTTAGCCACCATAATCCTTTTCACATTTTTTTCTACTAGGCTTCCTCACTCATCATTGTTTTGTTCTTCATTAACTTCGTTATCAAATCTATCAAGTTTTATTATGTACAAAATATCCCATCTAAGCATTTTAGTTTATGATATTCGGTCTTCCCTTTTTCTTCCTATCTTCTCTCCATAATGTATTAAGGCCCCCCTTAGTTCCTCATTTGCTTATGAGAATATGAGTCTCATAAATTTTCACTTATTATTCCCTTCATTCCTTAACTCTTTTTGGATCATGTGAAATGACAACACATGGGGGGTACCTTTAGTTCGAGGTAAAATATTTTTCAATACGATGAAAAGTAAAATGATAAAATTTATTTTCACCTATTTAAAGTCCATTCAAAAATGTATTTAAAGCTGCATAATGATAGGGTGTGCACTTATTTATGATTTCAACCCCAACAAAAAATTAACTTCGAATATGTGAAAATACATTTCACCACTTTACTTTTCACTGTGGTTAAAATAATTTCACACCAAACCAAACGGATCCAGAATGTTATAAGTTATTTCCTCTTATAGGATAGTACTTCAAGCTTTATCAATAATATTTTATGGTACTCGACTCTATCAACTTAGATTTAATGTTTTAGAATTTTGTTTTTAAGTTAGTTAGAGAAGGATATTTCATTCTGGAATATAACTTCTGTATGGTTTGGTTTGGGCAGGGAGCTAAGAAAAGGTCATTAAGATTAGTTCACAATGGGGTATTAGGGACAATTAGATTTGTGGGGTGAAAAGTAGGTTATGGTAGGATGAAAAGGTGCTTGGGTTAGGTAGTCCTCTCTGAATATTTGGTTGACCCATCGAAACTTTCAAGAGTATCTGGAGATTCTGTAACATAGTAATTATGTTGTGCAGTTTTTTTTATAGTAGTGTCTTAAATCACGATCGCACAAGGTGCTGTGTTTTCTCTCGGGTGCACATCGCGTATCGCCCAAGCAATTCGAGAACTTTAGTTTTATAACTAAAAATACAAATAAATAACTTCAAAAAAGCATTCCAAATTAAATTCTACATCACTTGAAATAGAGTCATAGGTTCATAAATTACTACATAATTCTAGACCACACCATCACATTGTCTCAATAAAGTAAACAAATCCATACAACCAACACATGAAATCCTAAAAATAAATCGACAAACAATTGAGAAATCAAAAGTAGTATGCTTCATCCAACATAATATCATTATTATCTTCGTTATAGTATCGATGTTAGGGAAGTGTCCACTATATATATTAATTGGAGAAAAAAAATGCAACAAATAATACAGTTTTTAAAATAGTTGGTTTAAAAAAATGGTTTACAATATTTGGTTTAAAAAATGAAACAAAGAGATTTTTTTACATGGTTTACAATAGTTGTCTTAGAAAAAGAAACAAAGAAATTAGTTTTTAAAAAACAAAACAAAAAAGCAACAATCGGGTTCTAAAAAAGAAAAGAAAAAAGTTAAAGATAAAGTAAAAAATATATACCTTTGCAAGCGAGAGAAGAAGAATCCGACTAAAACAGGTGAATAAAGACGATTCGAGATAAGGTTTTTCTGAGCCTGGAAGTTTTTTTTAGTAGGTGTGTGTTTTTCTTTGAGTCGGGGGTTGGGTTTTCTAAAGAGCAGAGCTAGGGTTTGTTGTTTAAATGAGTTGGCTTCTCAAGTTCTAAAAGTTAAAAAAAAAAAGTGAAGAAAATATCAAAACTACGTAGTTTTGATGATTTTGTATTAAGTAATCTTGGAACATAAATAGCGTTAATATCTCGCCCAATAGCACAAATAGCACCCAAATAGCGTGCCACGTCATGAATAGCGGATGCAATCATTGCATCGCGCAAATCTTGGAGAGTAATGTCATGTTTTTATCTAAAAATGTGCAATCGCGCACTACGTTAAGTGCAATTGTGCACTTTTTAAAACACTGGTTTATGGTAGGACTCAATTTCCTAATGGTTCTAATGTCATAAAGTTCATTGGTTTAAATAAGTATTTTATATTTTTGAATAAAATTATAGTTAGGAAGAAAGGATATTTTTGTTGTTATTATGCAATATATTAAAGATTCCTCCTGCCCATTTACATCCACATCTATGATTTTAAGGGTATATAAGATGGATGGATGGATGGATATGGATAGATAGTGTGAGACTATATGTATACTTGTGTTGCTCTGCATCATTTGAATTGTCTAATTATGGTTACATAATATACTTTGAGTTTTGTCCTTGAGATTGTTCTGGAAAAAAGGTCATATTTAGAAAGCTTAGTCAACCTCATCCAACATCATTCATGCTCACGAATATTAGATTTTCATATAGGTTGAGGTAAGAGGACTTAAAATAGGCTTTAACACTTTAACATATTCAAACTAGCATTTTCTTAAATTGGAAATCCAAGTATACTATTTATATAGAAAGTATAATTTGAAAATTTATTTGCATAAGTCTATTTTATGAAGGTTGAGCGGGGGTAATGCTCTTTAAAAAGGTTTTGCAGAAGAAACTTTTGTTTATCAAACTCCAAGTACTTATTAATTTTAGCGAAAGACCAGAGAAGGACCAGTTTAAACTTTCACTTAAACTGCTAACCTATAATAACCTAAGTGGGTTGATTTAGTTAGTTATAGTCCAAATTATATTTTCTTATAAAACTAGTGTTTAAATAAATAATATAATTCCCGGTTATTTAAGTGAGTTTCTACTTTTGAATATCCTACTTTTTCATGTGAGGTGATTATAACAGAAAATGTACATCATAAGGTGTTTGCTTTATGTGGCAAAAACTCGTCCCCTCGAAAAAACCACGGACCCTTCTAAGGATCACCTAGACTACCAAAGTCCACTAAAAAAATAAGAACAAGTTACAACCAAAAAACTAAGACAAGCAAAGTATCCAAGTTACCTAAAGTAAAACCCTTCCTTTTGGTATGACTCCTTTCTGCCTTATTCAATCGCTTTGAAGAAATTGTCTCCTATTCACGTCTTGCTTATTCCTCTCAAACTCTTAAGAATATCCCATTGCTTATGTGTACTAATGTGACTTACCTAACATGCAAGCACTGTAAAAATGTGACGTGTGTGTATGATTAATAGAGATCAAACTAATATTTCTTTTTACAAAAAGACTCTAAGGCGGAGTATATATTTTTGTTTTAAAGAAAATATATACACTTATATTAATCAGTGTTCAATCAGTACATGCAAACAATTTTTTACATAGAGTTTGTAAAAATACTCTTTATTATCATAGTTTACACCATATTGTTTATATCAAAACGAAATGTTTTGTTTTATTAAGATCTAAACAAGTTTGACTCTGAGTTTAAGAATAAGGTTTTGACATAAACCCTAAATAGCTATGTCATGGGTTAAGATGTCTAAACAGTCCTCAGTTCCATGTCCAAAAATATATCGATCGGGTTTTATAAGATTTGTTCCGATCAACATGCAAGTTTTTTTGAGGATGTTTAATGTATAAGTCAAGAACCAGAGTTAACACGTTCTTAATATGTTGACAATGATAACAATTTCAGTTAACACAAGATTAGTTTAGTTATATAAACGTGTCGAGTGTGATTATATCAAGAACAAGTAAATAGGAAATTTCTAAGGACAGATTGAACAAAACAATTTGGCTTCAAATCAGGGAAAAAATGTCTTGATCCAAGGATTAACCTTCCAACACCCCAAAAATATTTGTGAATATCCAATAATAATAAAAAAAAAAGGTTACAATGAAAGCTTCAAAAAACAGAAAAGTAAGCTAAGCAGTGATTTTGTGAAAAAGACTTAGGGTTTTGAAAAGTTTATATAAGAAAAATGTTCCATAATTGAAAGTGTTTACACAAAAACAAAGTTTCAAGTGAAACTATTTTTATTTTAAAAAACCTTACAAACACAATATATATCAAGAGATCTTGGATGTTTGTGTGTATATGTTGAAGAAACAAACTATGGATGAGTTAGTTCTTCAACATCACAACGATTATTGTGTGTATTTGTATGTGCAACACTCTCTCTCTCTAGAAAGTATTTTGGAAGAGTTTCCTTACTCTCTCTCATGATGTGAAAATGAAAACGAGATGATCTAATTTATAGATAGAGGTATGTGAGTCGTTGGTCAATTAATGAGGCACGTGGATTTCAAAGAAATAAACTCAGCCCTTGATAAACAATTGATCCAACGGATGGCAAAGAAACACAATTCAATAGTTTAAGATTGCAACACGTGTTAGACAGTTAATTTACACTGAAAGCGTCTCAATTTTGTACACAAGTCTATACGATTTCATATGTATACCAATATTAATATTGTATTTCCTTTTAAATTAAAAAGAAATCCTTTTTTGGTTTTTAAATGAGATTTAATAACAAATTAATTCCAAATTAAATTCTAAAAATTCCAGGAAAACATAGAAAAAAGTGACAAAATTATTTTCAGAATATTAACACTTAAAAATTATATTTTCACGTTATTTGAGTTAATGAATTAATTAAAAAAATTAAATAAAAAATAGGTATAAATTTTATTTTAATTAGATTTTAAATTATTTTAAATCAAAAACAAACTCAACAACATACTAATACATACACAGAATGAAAATGTGCAATAAAATAATGTGTGTTATGTGATTGTGTAATAAATGTGTCCATATTAAGCTTTTCTTTAGAATTTAAAGGTGTGAGAAATTACCTTCCTTGATCAACTTGGAGAGCAAACTTGGTAATGAATGTGGGCCATGAGAAAGTAGGTTCTCGCATCTTACCTTGACTCTAGTTACAAAAATATCTTGTTAAAACTTCATCCAACTAGATAAAGGCTTATGTTTCTCTACATTCACAAACAAATAAACCCTAAACCTATGAGTGTTTGCATAAGGGACTTCAATCACCCCCACTGGACTAATCTTAACAAAACCCTTGAGTACATTAAGTGATATACTAAGGTAAAAATATCCTAGATATTTTCTATAAAAAAAAATATATCTATCTACCTACCCAATCCGTGAAAGGAAAAAAAACTCAGACTCGACTAATGAGCAGACCTGAAAAAAAAACAGAGAACCAATCTTCCAAGAAGACAAGTGAGAAGAATGTGCTTTTATAAAATCAAATATATGTAAAAACAGAAAATCTCAACAAGAAAATATAAACAAAAATCAACAACTTGATTGTAATTATTTACTCACCTCTCCCCCATTTTGGTTAAATTAGACAATAGTTAAGAGTTAATGGAAGGTTTATTTAAATGTCTAATAAACATCTCCTACATTATCATGGTTTTAAGAGATATCGTATTCCCTCGATACCTTTATCCTAAAGCCTCAGAGATCTTGTAAAAAAATAAGGCATAACAAACATTTTCTAGTTATCGAGTACAATCATTCAGACCATGTGTCGAAGTCTTTTAAATCTAGACTTATCTAATGGTTTGGTAAACAAATCAGCAAGTTGTTTATCAGTTGAGATATGCTAAATAAGAAGATCTTTTGATTCAACCAGACTCTCTAATAAAATGATGATGGATATTAATATGTTTTGTCCGATTATGTTGCACATGATTTTTAGCAATATTGATGGCACTTTCATTGTCACAATAAATATGTACCTTGAAATCAAAGACACCATAGTCATGTAACATTTGTTTAATCCACATAAGTTGAGTACAATATGTACCAGCAAAAATATATTCAGATTCATTCGTCGATAAAGTTACACTAGCTTGCTTTTTACTAGACCAGCCAACTAAGTTCTGTCCTAAATGGAAATAGCCACCAAAAGTGGAATGACAGTCATTCGTGCTACCGCCCCAATACGCATCGAAGTACCCAATTACCTCACAAGTGAAATCATTAGAATACCAGAGTCCATATTTAGTTGTGCCTTTGACGTATTTTAAAATCTTTTTAGCATAAGTGAGATGTGACTCTTTCAGGTATGCACAAATGCAGAGAGCATATTGTATATCAGGTTTAGATGCAGTCAAATATAGTAAACTACTAATTATACTGTGATATAAAGTTGGATCAACAAGTAATGCCTTGTTCATCTTTAGTTAGCTTAGTCTTAATTACCATAGGTGCAGATGATATCTTAGCAATTTTAAGTCCAAATTTGGTTATTAAATCCTTAGTATACTTAAAATGAGAGATAAACAATCCATCATTTCATTAAATAATTTGGAGACTCGAGAAGTATTACAACTCCCCCATAAATGACAAATTCACTGCTCATAGCTTTAGAAAAATTGCCAACGAGAAGTTGACCTGAAGACACTATCATCAACATAAATTTGAGTTATTAAAACGTCGTTATTTTTATACTTTTTAAAAAGCAAAGTTTTATATGCTTATCCTCTAACAAAACCATTTTGTGATTAAAAAAACGTTGTTAATCATTCGTACCATGCACTAGGGACTTGTTTTAACCCATAAAGTACCTTTTTCATCCTGCAAACATGATTGGGGCTATTAGGGTCTTAAAATCCTTTAGGTTGTTCCACGTATACCTCTTCAGTCGGAATGAAATTTAAATTAACAGTTCTTATGGGACCCATGAAGTCCATGTGGAGATGTTTTAGAAATACAGTGATGTTTATATCTTTAACCTTTTTATGAGGATACTTAGTAATTTTACCCACTTGACATGGACCACAAATAGTAGTTGGACATATCTTTAACTTGGGTAAGCCTTAAACATGTTCTTGTGAAGATGACTAATTTAAAGTATCAAAATTGATTTGACCCAACCTATTGTACCATATGTCAAATTCATTATAAATAGTTAATCCATAAGAAAGATTATCAGTTGCTTTATATCAGTTATCTATGGTATGATTGCCTTTTATATAATCCTCTCCTATTTTAGTAAACACATCGCAAGAGTTTTTTGAAAACTTAACTTGGCAACCATCATCACAAAACTGACTAATGGAAAGAAAATTATCTCTCAAACCTTGGACTAAAAGAACATCACTAACATCAAGTAATCCATATTTATTAAGGATGCCCTTTCCAATGATTTGAGAAGTCTTACCATCCCCAAAGGTTACATTTTCTCCTTTATAACGGATAACACCTTTAAGTTTAGTAATATCCCGATTCATATGATGAGAACATCCACTGTCTAAGTACCAACCAACATTTTTCATTTCACATCGAAGGGCTATTAAAATGATAAAAAAAGTTTATTTTAAAACAATTTAAATGGGATCCTAAATCACTAATCCTGATCCAAATAAGGAGGGGAATTACCTTCTTTTTTTCTAATTTATGTTAGGCCTGGGTCTAGGCTTATAAAAAGAACTTTGAATTTAAATACCATCAATAGTATTCCTTTGAAAATCTAAATCTCCTGACATTTGAGTTAAAGTTCTTAAAATGAGTTTTGTTTTTGATAAACTTTATGCACTCACAATTTGGGGGACCAAAAGCATCACATAAAGTACAATAATGTTTTTAGCAAGTCTTTTGAAATAAGACTCTTGTTTATTGGACTTCAACCTAATTAATCCACCATTGTATTAACTTATGTCATATTTGGGGGCCAAATTCCTTTTTCGGGGTTGACAGTATTTATGGGAATCAGCATACTTAATAGGAACGTGATTGACATCATTTTCATTTTTAGAAACATTTTTATTAAGACTTATTTTCCCTTATCAACTTTTAAGCTGCCCAAATTTGATTTCATTCTAGACTTAGATTTTACAAACACTGTAGGTCTCATACAAGGATTGTTTTTACTATATTCTTCAGACTCCAATCCGTTTGTATTACCATCAAATTTTTCGGAGTCCAGCAGTTTATCCAAATTAAAAATCTTCTCTATCTCTTTCTTATAATCTTTCAAAGGCATTGGCACACATATCTTTGAATTTTTCAAGTTCTAATAGTGTGGCCATATATTTTTGTTCAAAAAAAGTATTTTTTGTATTAAGAGTAAAGATTTCAATTTCAAAATCAAATTTTTGTTTTTTAAATTCAAGTATTTCTTTTTCAAATTAGATTTAACGTCTTCCACCTTAAACTCAGTATGCTTGACCACTCTATATTGTTTCTCTAAGGTCTCACTAAGTGACTTAATCAAATAGATAAATCTTGCCTATTTTTTAAAGTTCTAACATACATTTCAGCATAGTCTTCATAACTAACAAAATTTTCATCATTTTTTTATATTTGTGTCAGTGTGTGAACTGTCACTAGCCTCAATGAAATCAGAATTAATATCACTAACACAAGTCGCACATTTACATTCAAAGGGAGCAGTTAATTCAAACATAGTTGGTTGACTAAATACTAAAGTTTTGGCATATTCAATTAACTCATACACTTCATCAAGTTCATCTTCAACTTCAGAATCAGTCAATCCAGCTAAGTATATGTCACCACAATAGTCAGACAATTTACCAAAGAATGCAAGGCATTTAGTTTTAGAAATATCTTTGTGTTCCTATGATTCTGATTCAGAAAAGTCATCCCAAGTTTTTGTAAGATGTGCCTTGTAAAATTTGGTTTGTTTAGAATGTGGTTTGGACCTACACTCTGCAATGAAATGACCAAGTTTCCCATAATTATGATATATCAGTTTTTACTTATCAGGCTTGCTATTATTACCATTATAATTAGTGTTTCTATTGTGAGGCCTTGTGGACTGATTAGATTAATAGTCAGCTTCCACTCTTCTCTTAGCAATGTTATTTATATGTTTCAACAGTATTTTGAACTGTGTAGACATAAGTGAAAGTTCACTTTCAATCTTTTCAAGTTCATCTGTCTCAACATGTGACTCATTATCAAACTCGGGATGCAATTGAACAATTTTATTTTTTCCTTTTTCAACATGAGCTGTTTTAAAAGCAACCTTAGAACTAGTATCAAAATCATTTTTAGAGTGTGTATTTAAAGTCTTCCGAAAGGCAGATTCTAGTTCCATTATCCTCAATTTAGAGCTAAGAAGTTCAGGAGTGAGGGAAGGATCATTAATCTCCTCAATAATATAACACTTATAATCAAATCTTAGAGCAAGAGATCTAAGAATTTTTACAATTATTTCTTTATCAGTATACACAATTCCATTTACAATCAGTTGAGCTATAATATCAGTTAGTCTCATATAAAAATCATCAAATGGTTCATTATCTTTCACCGTCAACATAATATATTATTGAACAAGCATTTGAGTTTTACATTCTTTAACCCTAGCATCTTATTCATGTTCAACAACTAACGTGTCCCAATCTTCCTTACTATTAGTGAAGTGACAAATTCTTTTGAGTTCATTTTCACTAATACTCATAAAAATAGCATTCTTGACTTTGTTATTAAATTTGTTAATCTTTATCTGTTCTCCACTTAGTTTAGTTGTCTTTAATTCTAAGTGTGTTGTTACCTTCTGTTATAGGGTCAGGGGGTGTGTGTATCTATTTTCTATAAGGTCCTAAACATCATCACTAAAGGTTCTTCGAATAAAAGCAATCAAACTCACTTTTTAGTAAGGAAAGTTGGAACCATCAAACACGAGGGGTCTACTAAAATTACCTAGCCAAATCAACTGGCTCTTGTCCTCCATTGATAAAAAGTATATAGAGTTTAACAAAAGTCATGAAAAAGATATTTGAAAAGTTAAGATCTGAAACCACTTGAGCAGGGGTAATGCGCTTTAAAAAGGATTTGTAAAAGAAACTTTTGTTTATTAAAGTCCAAGTACTTACAAGTTTCAGCAAAAGACCAAAGAGGGACCAGTTTAAACTTTCACTTAAACTGGTAACTATAACAACATATGTGGGTTGATTTAGTTAGTTATAGTCCAAGTTATATTATCTTCATTAAAACAGGTATTAAATGGATAATAAAATTCTTAGTTATTTAAGTGAGTTTATATTCTTAATTAACCTACTTTTTCATGTGAGGTGATTATAGCAGAAAATGTATAGCACAAGGTGTTTATTTTATATGGCAAAAACCCTTCCCCTAGGAAAATCCACAGACCCTTCCAAGGATCATCTAAACTACCAAAGTCCATTAAAAAATTAGAATGATTTACAGTCAATAAATTGAGGCAATTAAAGTATCCAAGTTACCTAAACCAAAACACTCATTTTTGCCTGACTCCCTTCTGCCTTATCCATACCTAAACTAAAACCCATCTTTTTGGTATGACACCCTTCTGCCTTGTCTTTGTAGAAATTATCTCCTCTTCGCATCTTGTTTATTCCTCTCAAACTCTTAAGAATAGCTCAGCGCTTATGTGTACTAGTGTGACTTAACTAACATGCAAGCACAGTAACAATGTGATATGTGTGTATAATGAACAAATATCAAACATAAATCAATTTCTTTAAAAAAAATACTCTTTAAGGAAAAGTCTATAGTTTTGTTTTAAAAAAATATCTACACGTATAATAATCAGTGTTCAATCAATACATGCAAACAATTTTTTAGGTAGAGTTTGTGAAAATACTCTTTATTATCACAGTTTACACCAGCTTGTTTTTATCAAAATAATTTTTTTTTAATTATGATCTAAAAAAGTTTGAATCTTAATTTTAGAACAAGGCTTTAATATAAAACCTAAATAGCTATGTCTTGGGTCAAGATGGCTAAATAGTCCTCAGTTCTATGTCCAAATTTGTATTGGTCAGGTCTTATAAGGTATTATTTTGGTCTACATGCAAGTTCTTTTAAGGATGTTTGATGTACAAGTCAATAACCAGAGTTAACACGTTTTTAATATCTTAAAAGTGATATCAAGTTCAGTTAACTCAAGATTATCTCAGTTATATAAATCTGTTGTGTATGATTATATCAAGAATAAGTAAACCGGAAAGGTCTAAGGACAAATTTAACAAAACAGTTTAGCTTCAAATCAGGGACAAAATGTCTTGATCCAAGGATCAACCTTCCAACACACCAAAACTGTTTGTGAACAACCAAGAACAACAAAAAATAGGTTACATAGGGATTTTCACAAAACAGAGATGTAATATAAGCAAAGATTTTATGAAAAAGACTTAGGGTTTTTCAAAGTTTGTACAAGAAAAACATTCCCTAAGTGAAAGTGTTTACAAGGAAACAAAGTGTCAAGATGAAACTATTTTTATTTTGAAAAACCTAACAAACACAACATATATCAAGAGAGACAAGATGTTTGTGTGTATATATTGAAGAAACAAACTATAGATGAGTTAATTCTTCAACATCACATATGATTTTAGTGTGTGTTTGTGTGTGAAACATTCTCTCTATCTTTTCTCTCTCTAAAAAGTATTTTGTCATAGTTCCCTTTCTCTCTCTCATGATGTGAAAATGAGAATCAGATGGTCTAATTTATAGATGAAGGTATGTGAACTGATTGGTCAACTAATGAGGCACATGGGTTTCAAAGAAATAAACTCAGCCCTTGATAAACAATTGATCCAACAAATGGTAAGGAAATACAATTCAGTAGCTTAAGATTGCAACACGTGTTAAATAGTTGTACTATACTAGAAGCATCTCAATTTTGTACAGAAGTGTATAAGATTTTGTATGTATACCAGTATTAATACTGTATTTCTTTTTTAATTAGAGAGCAATCCTTTTCTTTTTGTTATTAAATGAGATTTAATGACATATTAAATTCAAATTAAATTCTAAAAATTCCAGAAAAATACAAAAAAATGTGACAAAATTATTTCAAAATATTAACACTTAAAAATGATATTTTCATTTTTTTCACTTTACTTGTTTTAATGAATTAATGAATTAATTAAACAAATTAAATAAAAAATGGGTATAAATTTCATTTTAATTAGATTTTAAATTGATTTAAATCAAAAAAAAAAAATTCAACAACATACCAATACATACACACAATGAAAATATGCAATAAAATAATGTTTATGACGTGATTGTGTACTAAATGTGTCCTTGTTGGGTTTTTCTTGAGAATTTAAAGGTGTGAGAAATTACCTTCCTTTATTAACTTAGGGAGTTGACTTGGGAATGAATGTGGGCCATGAGAAAGCAGACTCTGGCATCTAATCTAAACTCTAGTTACAAAAATATCTTGTCAAAATTTGATCCAACTATATGAAGGCTTATGTTGCTCTACACTCTTAAACAAATAAGGCCTAGACATATGAGTGTCTACATAAGGGTCTTCAAAGGTTTTAGTAAGATTAAATCTTTTGTAGTTGTTTATTGCCCTAACCAAAGTCTGGGGACTTTCGTTGATCATTTGCCTCAAGGAAATTGGGTTTCGCTTCAGCGAAGGCCTGTATTTGCTGGTCGGGTGATCAACTCTTGTTTTTCCCCAAATATTTTACTTTTCCTCAAAGGTTCCTTTACTGTTATGAAGATCATTGGTAACGAGGTGAGCCAGAGTTTTTACTCCTGACTTGATTCTCTTCGTGACGTCCCCTTGATTATTTGTAGCAAAAAATATTTTCGCTCCAGCAAAAAAGGCTTCACTTTAGCGAATTTTTTTCGTTCCAGCGAAAACAACTAGAAAGAAAATAATTCACATATAAACTTTTTCAAAACCATGAAGACTTTTAGGCAACTAAATTGTCTCTAAACTCAAGTTAAGTGACCTCTTATGATGTCATTCTCCCCACTTGCATTTGGATTTTTTTACACAATTAGAAGAGTTTGATATATATAGAGAGAGTTTTATATCACAATACCCATATCTTGTCAAAACTCTAAAGAAACACTATTAAGAAATTTTTGTAGAGTATATACACTTGATCAACGAGGAAAAAGTTGATAGATTTGTTTTTGAGTTTAAATACTTTAGAGAGTTAAACCATTATTTATCTTCCTCACATTTCTCTTTGTGTTCTTGAGTTGTTTGATTTTCAAACTTTTATCATAAGTCCTATTGAAGCCTAAAGACTTCTACTTTGTTCTTGAACATGAATACTTACATTCTTTCGATTTAAACACTTATGTGAATGTCTCAAAAACACATTGTGAGGTTTGCATAAGCCAAATCATATTAAACACTTTCAAAACCTTTAGGAAAAATGACATCCTAGAAAGTGGTAATCCAAGCATTGGTGGATTCTCAAAAAGTCCGTCTTCTACTTTAAAGAGGATTTTGATTTCACGACTTAGACTTAAAAAACATTGGATGACTCCAAACTCGATCGTGACTATGTAGAGTTATCTAGATTTTGGCATTCTCTTCGAATGATATAGTGGGAAAGAGCTGATAGTCAATCAGTGCGTCATTTGATTATAGTTTATTGTATTTTATTTATAATACTTTACTACAGTGCATTTGTTATTTTGTTCGGCCAGATATTTTTTTTCCCACGGTGGGTTTTTCCTCGTACGACTTGTTATTGTGTGATTGTTTATCCTATGCCGCATTTAGATTAAATAACCTATATTTGACGATACAACTTTCTTCTAATTGGTAAAACTTTCATCGCCTAAACCTAGTTGTCTCCTTTGTACCTTAAAGTAATTAACCAAACATATTACTTCTATTATAAAAATAATTTTAATTGGGTACCTTCACCCCATTGATATTTCTATCATCTTGCACTCTCAATTGGTACTAGAGTTATTCCTCACTTTTGTAGGTTTAAAAACCTTGAGGTCGATCCAGTGTGCATCCTATGAATTTAAGCATGTATGACCATACTTGTGATTTAATTGTCAAACATAATAGTCATGCTTTTACTTTACAAGTGATCTCGTCCGATATTTTGAATTACTCTATTTCTAACATTGAAAAGGTTTATGTTAGTATTAGTGATAGTGAAAAGATAATCTACAAACTTCTTACGAGAAGATTTGTATAGTATCCAAAAGATTATTGAAAACCAATGTGATTTTATCTTCTAAGTTGGAAAGATGTAAAGAAGAAAAGTTTGTTAAGAAGAGTGAAGATCATACCTCTTCCTGATTGTCCATTGAAAGGGATATTTAATTAGAAAATATCAAAACACTTGAAAATGAGAAAACCAAAATATATAATGAGCTTCTCTTGTAAAAGAAGAAAATGATTTTTTTCAATTTTTGGAAGCTCATGATCATTCCCTCTATTCTAAAATCAAGAAGATTGATGTAGACTTTAGTGACCCCTAGATTGTCTTGATGAGTTATAAGACCAAAAGGGGGTTTCTAAATAAGAGGGTGAATGTGTGTCCACGTTGATAAAAGTAAAATATGAGTTGACCATCTCATTGGAAACTTTGAAAAATGAATATCAAAATTGTGAAGAATCCAATCTTAATCTTTTATAAAATATTGATCATCTTCAAAAAGACTTGAATTTATCAACCTAGGCACTCCTAGAGGAGAGACTATTTTTGTCAAACCTTCGTTAGGAAATGAGACAACATTTATTGTCAATTCTACCAAAAATTCTCAAAATAAAGGGAAATGTGGTGTCACTTATTTGAAAGGGAAGAATATTTTTTCTTCTATTTATTCTAATAAAAAGTATATGCTTAATCATAAGAGACCTAAAGGACTTTGTTTGTTCTTATTGTCATAAAAAAGGTAACCTTAAAGATTTTTGTTACAAGTTGAAGAAAGTTCAACATTTTAATAAAGTGGTCCCTAAAACTAAAACCTTTGTGACTCGGTTAAAATATTTTATATGTGATCATTGTCAAAAAGTCGATCCTTTATGTGAGTATTGCGTTTTTTTTCAAACCAACCTTAACCTTACACCACTTTGGAAGTGGTAAGAGTTTTGTGATGAACAACAAAGGTCAAAAAGTTTTTTTTCATAGAAATTTTCTTATATGCTCGTTGAAAGAAAAAAAAATGGGTTAAAAAGAATCAAAGAGTTTTTTTATAAAAAAAGGCCATGAAAATATAGGCAAAGTGAACGAAAATGTGTCGTGTGTACCATCTTATTCCAAAGTTCCTAGTGTGAGTCACGTATGGATTAGGAAGGATACTTCATTTTGAATTAAATTTGAGCCTAAAGGATTCTGAAATCAATCCCCTCAACCTCTAAATGATAGAGTTGGTTTGTTTTAGCCATAGCTTATTCCAACACTTCATTTCATATAGCTTATGCAAGGCTATGTGATTTTGATTTGTATATGAGATTGTATATCATATGTATAATATTTAATAACTCGTATGTGAACTGTCTATCGTCTTGATTTGTTTTTGCTTCATATCTTAAATAATTTGAAAAGATTTTATTTTTATGATTGCTTTAGTTTGGATTTCCTAAGTGTGCTTTAAGGATTGTCACATCTAGTTGATATTTTAATTGATCCATATATGGTATATTCTTGTGCATATTAAAAGTGTTTCCATACGTTCTTAGGATTGATATTCGTTATATGTGATTATTATCCTTGGTTTGTATATTTTGTATTTAGGTATTACATACTCTTTTAATCTTTACCTTTGTGGTTTCTCTATATTGATTATCTTTGGACTTCATTGGTTATTCTCGTAATTGATTGAGTTTTTAAGAACATGTTTAGGATAACATGCTAGAAATAATTAGGGAACAATGGAAAACATGGAAAAAACATGCGAACACGTTATTTCAGGAAAGATAAGGAATTGATAGTGGCTTTAAAATACAATGTTCCTCACAATGCGTCGGTCACTATTGGGAATTGGAAAAAATTTATTGAGTTTAAAGCATCTAACTCCCAACTCAGTACAAGAGATAAGGCGAGGAACAACAGGGATAAAAAAAATATAATGTGCACTTCTCCGACCGAAGATCATACGCTGAGATAGAACCATCTATGGTGTGTATTTTTGGGGATATAATTCTCTTTATTTTTCAATGAAGTACATATTGTTTTTACACTATTGTTACAACCAAAATGTAATCAATGTAATATGTGCAGGAAAAAGGGAGTGACCCAGGTGGAATAGTGCGTAAATATGATTCGTATGTCCATGCCTGCACTAAAAAGGTGGTAGTGTGCCTATTCTAATTGTCGTAGAAACATTGGCGAGTTTTAATTTAGCAATATATGTGTTGATTTAATAATCTCCATTTAATAATTTTAATAACATATTATATATTGTTATGGGGAAGTTGAAACAAGGGCATCAAATTCAAAATGATGTTCATAAAATGTCCAAAAGACAGATGCATTGGCCCAAGTGTTAGATGCAGATGGAAAAGGACGAACACGTGGTGTTAGCAGCCATATGTCCAAGTGTAAGGTGACAAGTTCAATCTCTGGGCAAAGTGCAGCCTCTTTTTTCCCAAAAAATATATCTTGAAACTTACAAATCGGATACTAATTTTAAATTTTATAAGTTTCAAGAGACAATGCAACAAATGTTTAAATTGGTAAAGAATGCTCTGGGGAGGAGAAAGGGAAAGGGAAATGAGAAGGTTGTTGACGACAACACTACTCTAACTCCCTCACCAATGGGAGATTTTTCATCACCAAGCATGTATTCAACTTCAATCCCAACTTTCTCGGTCACATTTAATTGTGAGAATTGGTATTACATTTGAGACGTACGTGGAGGAGATAGGATTGTAATGGGGAGATGTGACATGATGTATATTCTTCCCCTATAACCTAGTGAATCTCAAGTCAAGGTGATTACATTCCTATCGGGGAAAGAGGATTAAGAATTGTGGTTGAACGAACAAGGGTGTGTTAGGAATATATTAGTTTTATCATTATGATTTGTAACTCATGAATAATTGGTGTAGTTGTGACTTTGAGACTTTGGTTTTTATTTCATTTTATGTTTACTTTGTAATGAATGTACTTGTTTAAGTTTACGGGAATGTTAACTTTGTGATGTATATATAGCTAAAGGTTTTGTAATGATTTTAGATGGATTTTAATTTTTTTGAAGCTATTAGAATTCAGTTTATTGGTTTGTTTAACATGTAAAAATAGGTAGTTCTGGAAAAAAATCATTTTTAGTCTCAGTTTTTGTCATGATCAAAGGCCGTGAGAAATTTTTATTTTGTCAAGGATTTTTATGTGACGAATTTACGTTATATCTCTTAGGGTTGTCATGGTTAATGATCATGACAAAAAAAACTTTGCCATGGTCATTGATTGTGATAAACAAGAATGTGTCATGGAATTGACTGTGATAAAGCCCTGATATGGAATTTTTTTCATGATCATCGACCGTGAAAAATAATGTTTCCCCTACTTTGGGAATTTTTAATAAGAGGAATATGTCTGTGATAATAACCTTTGTCAAGATCAATGACCGTGAAAAGTATTTATCACCCAAAAATTTGTCAGGGTCAAAGGTCGTTACAATTCTTATTTAGCACGGTCAAAGACCGTAACTAATAGTATTTTTTATGTAGTGTAAGAAATTTGAAGAACGAATTATGAGAATCGTGTAGCGGATACCTTCCTTACGAAAATGCTTCAAACTAAAACTCCTCAAGGCGTACATGTCCCTTGGTAATATAGCAGCCTGGGCCACTAAGTAGTCGACTTGCACGTTATAACATATTGAGTCCTTAATTGTGATGGGCTCTTGTCCCTTCACGAAGTTGATCATCCAGGGGTGAACCCTGGATGTTGATGTAGGAGTGGAGGGACGAGTTTTTTTAGTTCCCCTCTTCTTGTCCTGCTCCGGATTTATCTCCCTCTTTTTATCTCTCCCCTTCTCATTTTCTTTCTCCCAGCTTTCCTTCTACCAATCGGAGATGATTATTTTATTAGTGCCAACTTCACCTTGGATGGTATGGTAGTTCTGGCCACCTTTATTCTTTAAACTAGATCGGGCGGTGTTAAGGTCACCTTGGGCAGTCGGTAATGTCTTCAAAATCTTTGGGAATGAGAGAAAGTTGAAGTCGTCTACTTATACTTCCTCCACCTTTATATCTTCCTAAAGGAGGCCTAAGATAACGACCTATTCATATGAAAATAAGGGAGTGAATACGTCCAAGAAAAAGTTTGCTTGCTCGTGAACTGATTCGTCCTCCTCCGAATCGATAGGGGTTACGTAGGTGAGTAAGGATGTTTCACTAATGTATACTCCCCTCAGCTCTATGTTAAGGATGGGAGTAGCTATTGGGATTGAATAATCATCAATCACCCTGTGATTAGTTATTGTCACCTCAAGAAATGTAGTAAAGTTCTTGGCTGACGCAATTGTCAGTTCGTAAATTAGAAGTAATCTGACCCTTATTGGAGTCCTTCTCTCCCAAACCTTTTTTAAGATCTATAATCTTATTTCAAAATCTTCGAGTTTCCTTTCACAATAAGGATCTACACAAAAAAACCGATTAGAAAGAAATAAGATAAATATCTTAATTAAAGGCAAGCGGTAAAGAACCTACCAAGAGATCTGACATGAACGTGAATAAGAAGACATGTGTAGTCCTCACTATAAAGGATCCCACATAACACCAAGACAGCTCTATTAGTGTCTTTTTATGATCGGGGCAGCCAAGTCACCAAACGACAGGACTTGTCCATATCTTAGGAATGGTATGTGCTAAACCCGAGAGAAATCCTCAAGTTATGCCAATACCTGATTTCATTAAAGCCGAGGTTAGTTCCACAAATCTGGTTTATGGCACTTGTGCTCATTATAATCCGAAAGAAACTTCCATTTTCTTAGATTGAAAGTATTCCACATAAACGAAGTACTTCCACCAGTAGTGGGTGGAGGGTGAAACGACTTCCCTTATAATAATCATTGCCATAAATGCAACCTCACCATCAATATTATAAACAACTTAATCGTTAGGCAAGGTTTGTATTTTGACAATGTCTGGAATGTGATACTTAGCATGAAATGGCTCAAAATTATTTTCTGAGGACATTTCATACTTTCGTAAATACCTAGACATGGCTAAAGAAAATGATGATAAATAAAAGAGATAAAAATGAAGATGTATGAGAAGAAATTTCTCTACAACTCAAAACTAGAGAGAAAAAGGAAAGGGAAGGTTTTTGAACCTTTGGTTTCAACTAGATAGGCAAAATGGGTCACTTAAAATCCCTTATAACCTTTACAACCAAAGGGAAACTAAAGTGATGGCTCTCTTGAAAAGAGAGTCTCACTCTCACGCTCCCTAGATCACGTATAATGATTTCCTGTGGGAAGAAAATCTATGGCACACGAAACCCTAAATATTGGGATTACATGCGCACAATGTTATGATGATGCTCACACTAAGTACAAGTGCGACACGTGACAGTTGGTTAACAACTAATGAGAAAAATCACATCACATGTGGACATTACTACAACGAAAAATTAGATGGACAAAGCCTAAATATTGATTACCCTAATCATGGGAGCAATTAAAGGGATTATGATTCAATTAGGCCACATGGCATGACACGTGGAATAAAGAGAGTTATGATTATCAGGTCAGGCGAATCGTTATAGATGGAGATAAATCTTATCAATTACAAACCTAATGCAACCCAATTGCCTCAAGGATAAAATCAATGGGCCAACTATTTTGAGTGGAGTCAATGGCACGGTTTTTAGGATTGGGACTCTTATACATATAAATAAGTCATCCCCAATCACAAAAAGGGATATTGTATATAATTGTATTTACGACTTAGACTCTCAGATAGCAACCCTATCACTCCAAGTCGCCTTCTTCCTCTCCTTCTTAAAAGTAATAATAATCTCCTCCCCCTTTCCTGTGCACATAGACAGATCGACCTGTCGAACAACATATATATGTGTCATCTTTTGATATTTTACTCGTATTTGTGGCAAAATCGTTATTAAGTATTATTGTAGGACTGATATCCCCTATTCTTCATAAAAAGGCAATTAACTTGATATGTCGATCGTTCCTAATAGTAGGTATAGGTAAAGTTTAGGTAAAGTTTTATGTCAATTTATATATTTTTTATTCAATATATATATATATATATATATATATAGGGAGAGGTTCACAAGTAGACCAAAAGAATGGACTTTTTAATGGACCTTAACAAAAAAACACATTAATTTTAATTCCTATAGTGTAATTGGTCCGCGCCAGTGGCACCCGAGACCACACCTTCACCCCACTACCTCCCACCCCACCCCCCACCCCCCCACCTACCACCATCACCATAACAACCCTTATGACAACAGGGCTGCCATGGGGGTGGGAGTGGGAGGGTGGGGGGTGGGGGATCGATCGACATGCGTGTTTGGTGCCGCTGGCGCAGACCAATTACACTATTGGAATTAAAATTAATGTGTTTTTTGTTAAGGTCCATTACAAAGTCCATTCTTTTGGTCCACTAGAGAACCTCTCCCTATATATATATATATATATATATATATACATAGCCGATCAAGTGCGGACCAAAACAATGGGTTTACTAACGGACCACCCCCAAACGACATAGTTTTAGGGGTGAAATTACATGAAAACAGGGTGAAGTGAGGGTTTTCTTGTAATTTCACCCCCAAAACTACGTCGTTTGGGGGTGGTCCGTTAGTAGACCTGTTCTTTGAGTCCGCTCCTGATCGGCTCCTTATATATATATATATATATATATAGAGAGAGAGAGAGAGAGAGGTTATATCAAGTGAGGAACCCCATGCAGACCATTTTCTAAAAATAGTAAAAAAAATGAATTTTTTGATTATTTTTTTAAAGGATCACCATAATAGGAAAATCATCTACAAAAATTTCATCAAAAAATTCAATCCAAAAGTGGGTGAGATGATCATCAAAAGTTTTACGGCCAAAAATGCATATATTCATCATTTTTGTATATTATTTTTTTAAATAATAAAAATTGCATTTTTTATGAAACTTTTTGTAGATGATCTCCAAAATGAGGAGATTATCTACAAAAAGATTCATCAAAAAATTTATTTTTTTACTATTTTAAAAAAATGGTGTGCATGGTGGTATGTATATATTAGATCCTTACAGGACTCCCTGTGATTGTATATGTGTGATTTCAACAGTAAGGAAATCATCTACAAAAAAAATCATCAAAAATTTTCACTATATGGTGGGTGAGATAAAAATTGAGGGTAAATGTGCATTTTTTTACCATTCGAACTTTTGGTCATACTCTTCCCATTTTCGTGTTGAATTTTTTTATGAAACTGTTTATAGATGATCTACTCATAATGGAGATCATTAATACCAAGTTTGATTAAATTATTTAGGGTTAATTATAACCCCCCCCCCCCCCCCCCACCCCCCACCCCACCCCACCCCACCCCACACACACAATTTTCACTTTACCACCCGCATTTTCATTTTATTAATTTAACCCCCTTAAACTTCTTGAACGACTTCAAGTAATCCCCTAACACCATTAATCTTTTGGATGAAATATTGGCCATGTGCCTTCACATGAGGATATTTTTGTCCAATTTATTATAAAAGTTTTAAAAGATTTAAATATATTTACAAAATCTAAAATTTGTAGAAAAACATTTAAATATTTGCAAATTACATAATTAAAAAATTATAAATCTTGAAATTACAAAAAAAAAATTACTAAAAAACATTTGAAAATTTTGGAAAATAATGTTTTTTAAAACAAAATCCAAAAATAATAGAAAATACATTTTAGAATTTACAAAAAAAAAACTTTCAAATGCGTTTACTTAATATTGAAAAAGGGTTATAAAAATTCTAGAAAAAATATGATAAAAGTTAGAATAGAATTGAAAAAAAATTATAAAAATCTGAAAATAATATAAAAACGTATAAAAAAAAGTTTGAATAATATTGAAAAGAATTGTAAAAAAATATAAAAAATAATATAAAAACATTTAAAACGTTTAAATAATATGGAGAGAGAAAAAAACTTAAAAAAAATTTAAAAATAATAGAAAAACATTTTAAAAGTTTGAATATATTAAAAAAACCACCTTCTTCTTCAACAAACCAACATTCTTCTTGAACAAGCCCAATTCGAAAAGCCCATTTCAAATCTCACCTTCTTCTTCTTCTTTAACAAACACATTTTAAAAAACTCAATTCAAATATCACCTCTTCTTCTTCTACAACAATCCCATTTCAAAAATTCCACCCTCTTGTCTAATAAATCCATACATACATCCCAATTCTTCTTCTTCAACAAGAAAAAGAGAAAGTGAGGGTTTTATCCCCAAAAATATCACAATACAATAATACCCTTTTAAAAAATCAGATGGGTGTCACGTGTCATATTTGGTCAAAAAAAAACTAACGATGTTAGTGTTAGGGTGAATTGAAGCCAGTTTGGAAGATCAAGGGGTTAAATGTAGAAAATGAAAGCTCGAGTGATGAAGTGAAAATGGGGGTAAAGTTCAGGGGGGAGTAAAATTAATTCAAAATTTTATTTTGGGGGGATTTGTCAATAGCACCCTTAACTCATCGTTCATCTATATTAAGGATATGAGGAAATCTTCTTATAATCTTAAGGACACTATATTTCTGAATAATTAATGCTAGGATCATCTACCATGTAGTTTTGCAAGTACATTCAAGGTAAATCTATAACACCAAAAAACATGTACATAGCCATTCTAAAACAATAAATCAATATAAATTTAGTTTTGTTTTTTCATTTTGAGCATTGTAAATCTATGTGTGGGTACCTCGATTTGTCATCATGGGCCCAGGCGAGTAGCCCAATAGCAACGGCCCAAAGCCCGGGCTCTTCGCATCTCAACTAAATCCGGTTATGACTTAGTCTACTCCTAAAATCTCGTAAGGATATATTCTAGGAGTAGAAGATGGACGTGGGGAAGTCCAACACCTCCACTCCCCAAGAACGAACATGTATATAACAAACCCTAAGCCTGGGGCGAAAGGCATGCGAGATATTCTCTGTAAAACACTCCCCCGAGTTTATAGAAATAATATTAAGAGCACCACCGTGGACGTAAGCATTCTTGTTGAACCATGTACATACTGTGTTGTGTGATTGGCATTTTGTAATCTCTATTCTCTTTGGTGATTTGCGCTTTCTCATTAATTTGTGTTGAATATAATTGTCACCACAATTGGCGTCGTCTGTGGGAAACGTTTATCTCCCTTGAGAAAGCCCTCGCCAACTAAGAAGCTAGAATGTCCGGTCACATTAGCAATGCCCCACAGGCAGGGGATATCCAAGAATAGCCTGCCCCTCGCAGGATCAGATCTGAAGTTCGGCGTTCAGATCAGAGGGCTCGCACGAAGAGGAGAGCCAGGGACCAGCGAGGTCCACACAAATCTCCAGATTGATTGATGCCTATTGCCTATGAGGCAAGGCTCCAAGAGCAAAGGGAGTCCGCTCGTAAGAAAGAGGCTGAGAATGCTCGCCTCAAAAGGAAATTAGAAAAGTTGGAGAAATAACTCCATCGCAGCACTAGGCGACGTCCATACCGCACTCCTAGCCCTCAGTCGAGCAAGTCTCGCAATCGAGGAAGTATCACCAGATGCGGATCCCAGAGAAGTGAGAAGCTCGAGTCAGATGATGACTTGCTCGAGCAACAGCGACCAACTCGCCATTATAGGAGCCAACTCGAGGTGATGAGGATATAGGAAATTCGATCCGAAGAGAAATGGACCAACACCCAGCACATCGGGGTGCCAGATCAACCAGGGAGCTTGCCGATGAGCTCTTAAGACCCAGATGAAATCCCTATTTTCAAGGGGGATAAAAGAAGAGGAAGAAGGTACCATCAAAAAATCAAGTACGTGACTGAGCGAGGAGCAATGGAGATCCATAGAGATCAAGAGATGGCAAGAAGGTGCTTCATAGAGGCCATTCGCCCAAAAACTGAAAAGAAGGTCGAGAAGGACAAAGAGAAGATCGAGCAGCAAGAAGGTTTGATACCTTCGAAATAGCAACTAAAGTATGGAAGACCCGGGGTGGAGGAGACTAAGCTCCTCCCCTTTGAGCGGGTCGTTGAAAACCTGGTGGAGATCAAAGATGGTGGGAGCAAGAAAGACAGGATGTTCTTAATTGGAGCTTCTCTCACAGATCAAGAAAAGAAGGAATTGACAGTATTATTGAGAGGTAATCTAGATATTTTCGCATGGGAACCGTACGAGCTGCCTGGAATTGATCCCAGTGTGGTTTGTCATCGGTTGCACGTCGACCCCACTTTCAAGCCTATCGCGCAGAAGGCACGACGAAATGCGCCAGAAAAGGCCAAAGCTATAGAAAAGGAAGTAGAGAAGCTACTGGATGCAGGATCCATACGGGAAGTTTAATTCCCTAAATGGCTATCCAACCCAGTAGTAGTTCCAAAGAGAAATAGGAAATGGAGAGTCTGTATAGATTTCACTGACCTTAACAGAGCTTACCCTAAGGATAATTTTCCTCTCCCGAAGATCGACCAATTGGTGGACGCCACAGCAGCTCATGAGAGAATGAGTTTTCTGAACGCATATTCGGGGTATCATCAGATCCCTCTGTATGCACCAGACCAAGACAAGACAGCGTTCATCACTACTGTCGGATTATACTGCTATAAAATTATGCCCTTTAAGCTCAAGAATGCGGGAGCAACCTACCAGCAGCTGGTCATTAAGATGTTCAAAGACCAAATGGGAGATACCATGGAAGTCTACATTGATGATATGCTCATCAAGAGCAAGCTAAAAGAGGACTATCTCTCAGACCTATCAAATACCTTCGAGATCCTCAGGAAATACCGAATGAAACTCAACGCAAGTAAGTGTTATTTCGGTGTCCAGTTAGGAAAATTCCTCGAATATTTGTTTAACGAGAGAGGCATTGAGGCCAACTCGGACCAGATCGAAGCGATCAACAGGGTACATCCCCCTTACACGATAGGAGACGTGAAAAAGCTCACAGGCATGCTCGCCGCTTTGAACCGTTTCATCTCGAAGTCCTCTGAGAAACGCAAGTCGTTCTTCCAGCTCTTGAAAGGAAACAAAACAGTAGAATGGAATCAAAATTGCTCGCAAGCATTGGAAGAGCTTAGGGTTTACCTTAGCTCACCACCTCTGCTCATTATACCTCAAGAAGATGATCCCCTCTACTTGTACCTCGTCGTCTCCAGTCACACCATCAGTTATGCAATAGTGTGTGAAAAAGCAGGAGTCTAACACCCAGTTTACTATGCTAGCAAGACCTTATTGGACGCCGAGCAGCGCTACCTACCACTAGAGAAGCTCGCTTTTGCACTAGTGATATCTTTGAGGAAGCTGAAGCACTACTTCGAAGCTCATACTATCGTTGTCCTCACATTACGCCCCCTTAAAGAAGTCCTACAAAAAGCGGATCATTCTGGCTGACTATCGAAATGGTTAGTCGAGCTCAGATGATTCGACATCCAATTTTAACCCAGGAATGCAATTAAGGGGCAGGTCCTCATCGATTTCATCGCAAAATTCACAGGCGAACAGCCTTGCAACCAACTTCAACTAATTAAGCAAATAGAAGATCACCCATCAGTAGGAGTCTGGCGACTGTTTGTTGATGGACCTTCAACTCAAAGGGGGAAGGAGTAGGCATAGTGCTCGTTACTCCAGAAGACACAATCCTTGAGCAAGGAATCACACTTGGATTTGAAGCCTCCAACAACGAGGCAGAATACGAAGCTTTGATAGCCGATTTGCAGAAGGCACAGGCGTTGAGGGCAAAGCAGCTGCAGGTATTCGACGACTCACAATTGGTCTCCAACCAGATAAGTGGGGAATTCAACGCAAGAGACGAAAGAATGGCAGCCTACCTCACCTTGGCAAAGGAGCTAATGTCCAGCTTTGAGGAAGTCAGTGTCCAATAATTTCCCAGAGGACAGAACAGCCATGACGACGCCTTGACAGCCCTAAGTTTAGAAATCAATTCTGACTTAAAGAGGACGATCCCAGTCGACTTCTTCGCCCATCCGAGCATCAACCAGAGTGACGAGCTGCTAAACAGGGAACATATGCTCCAGATTCAGTCAGCACCTAGTTGGATGGAACCTTTGAGGGACTGTTTGAAAGATGGTGCACTTTCGAACGATAAGAAGGCCGCTCATCAGATAAGAGTCAAAGTTGCTCGCTTTCACTTATCTCCTGAGGGAAAACTATACAAGAAATCATTCACTAGCACCTACCTTCGATGTGTTCACCCGAATGATATCAAGCAAGTTCTACATGAGCTTCACGAAGGAATCTGTGGAAGCCATATTAGAGGGAGGTCACTAGCTTTCCGAGCAATGAAGGAAGGCTATTGGTGGCCATATATGCAAAAAGATTCGGGATTATATGCTTGAAAATGTGAGAAATGTCAACTACATGCTCCTATGGTCCACCAACCTGCCAGTGACCTAAGATCGCTTACCAACCCATGGCCTTTCGTCCAGTGGGGGATGGACATCGTAGGCCCTCTTCCTACCGTCGTCGACAACCGCAAGAATCTGCTAGTCGCAACAAATTATTTCACTAAATGGATCGAGGCAGAGCCACTGGCAAATATTCGAGATGCAAATATGACGAGGTTCATATGGAAGAATAAAATTACCCGTTTTAGAATCCCAAAAACCATCATCATCGACAACGGAACACAGTTCGAGAGTGTCCCTTTCCAGAACTTTTGCAGAGAACACGGGATCAGGCACTATTTCATCTCGGTGGCCTACCCCCAGAGCAACAGTCAAGCCGAGGCTTTAAACAAAACAGTGATCGATGGGTTAAAAAAATGACTAGAGCGAGCCAAAGGCACATGGGTGAGTGACCTGCCACATATTTTGTGGGCCTATCGCACTACCCCACGACGAGCAACTTGGGAAACCCCATTCTCACTAACGTATGGAATGGAAGCAATCATCCCCTTGGAAGCTGGCCTACCAACCATGAGAACCACCCTTGTCGACCAAGGCCAAAATGATGCAGCATTACTCGTTGAACTTGACCTAGCTGACGAAAGTAGAGAACTAGCCCTAGTAAGGCTGGCGAGCTATCAGCAACAGCTCGTGACAAGAAGGTCAATCCAAGGGCATTCCAGGTAGGGGACTACGTCTTAAGGAAGGTCCTTGGCAGCACAGTAAAACCATCGGATGGAAAGCTGGGTCCAAATTCGGAGGGACTATTCAAAGTGACAAGGTACGACCTATAAGGAGCCTATCACTTAGAAACGCTGGAGGGCAGAGAGATACCCCGAGCTTGAAACGCAGTCAATCTGAAGAAATTCTACTTCTAGTTTTTTCATTCATCTTTAATCACATTTTTGGAATTGGCAACTCGGTTTTTATTGCTTGCGTTTAATAAAAGATTGTTTGGCAGTGACATTCTAAAGTGTTAATTTTATATTATGAACTTTATAACTTGCACACCTTTCCCAAGTGACAGGCATATTACTAAGTACGCAGAAGCAGGGAATCACCCTCCTCAGGTCTTCATTATGAAACACGAACAACCTCTTAGCATTGCCCCTGGAAATATATGAAGCCCTACAGGGGACCCTTAGGCAGTTCGTCTAAATCGAATTGGTCACCAAACAGTGTTTGGCTCAAAAAGCCTGATCGGATAGAACATCCAACACCAGGTGTGTCCTCGCCATTGCCACACTTAGGCCTAAGAAAGTGTGACGACACGACCTAAAAGGTAAAGTAGGGAAGAATGGTATCCCATAAAGCATACTGGACTATGAGGATACTCACACAACAAAACAAATTTACCTATATCAAATCTAGTCGGCTACGAAGAGCCCAAGATAATCAAATGGGCAATAAATCAAGTAAAAAATATACAGTGCATGTTTAGTCGGCAAAATCGCCCAAGACATAAATATTATATTACTTCGTTACAATGAGTTACACCCGGTAAAATCTTAATGAGGTTGAGGCCTCTAAACAAGATAATCAGCTACTTGTGCTCTTCGGTCATCGTCCGGATGAGGAGCCAATTCCTCCTCGACCTCATTCACATCTGACTCTAACAGCTGTCTAGGGATAGCATCTATAGGGATCCACTGGTCATCCCTCCTGAAAGGATTAGGTCTCAGAGTTGAAAGAGAGATCTCATGACGATACCAGAGTACTGAGTTCCGGGGGACCTGCAGCTCTCTGAGGGCACTCAACCATCCCCTGATAAAAGATAGTTCTTCAAACTCTGTCAGCCTCATCGGAGCATCTATCCAACCTTGTTCATAACCATCAGCCCACACTCGCCGAGGTCCTTTCTTGAACAGATGCCTCAACCGTGTGACATCCCTTTGAAGCCCAACAGCAACCACGTATGCTCGACGAACATCTCCTTCGAGCTCGTCCATATCCCTAGCTGGACCCCCTGCATCTGGACCAACTCGCGGAGCTACCGATGAGGTAAAACCTCATAAAACTGGAGGGGCACCGCTCGGTGCTGTGCCAGCGCGCAGAACAGCCGATAAAGAGGAACCTCATAAAACAGGAGGTACAATGCTCGGCGCATTCTCCCTGAGTCGCGACACCTCCCTCCTCAGAGTCTCATTCTCCCGTTGAAGAATTTCTCCGACTTGATTGATTTCAGAAGCATCTAGGAGCTTAGCTCTCAAAGTGTTCACTTCTTCTTGAACAGAGGCACTAACCTGTTCCATCTCTTGAAGTCTATCCTTCAGTTTGGCAACAAGCTCATATTGGTCTTTCAAGCTCTTATTTCTTGACCTAAGAGACTTGCAAATCCTAACGAAGGCTTGGCGAACTTGATCGCTCACATTAGGACCGAGAATCCTTCCCAGTTGAAAGGTGGCAGGTATATATTCATCTACATCAATCAACTACAAGCCATAAAGAGCACTAAAGAATAAAAGAATCAGTATGCTGAAGAGAAAATGTTTTCATTTCATTAATGGAGGACCAAATTACATCGATGAAAGAGAACAGTGCAAATAAAGAAAAAATACATAAAGGTCCTAAGAATGAGCTAACTGGAAACCTCAGTTTGTCCATAGGTGGTTGGAAGTTTTCCCTTGTCAGCGACAGTAGCAGCATCTCCCTCGAAAGGAACAACTATTGTTCCCCGAGCAGGAGGAGCACCAATAGGAACAATCTGGGAGGCAGGGGCAACACCTTCAATGGCTGGGGCAGGTGCTTCGTCTATAATAGGCTTTGGATCTGGATCATGCTCGTCGAATAAGGCTGAGTCAATGTCCACCCCAGTAGCTAGAAGAGCCTTGTTCCAGACCTTCTTGAAGTTCAGACGGCTGATGTAGCCTATCTGAGCATCAGCATCCTCATATGTGGCAGCCCACCCAGAATTGTATGAACTTTCCTTAATGGTGGCTTCCTCGGACTCCATCTTCTTCAGCTTCTCTGCCAGTACCTTATTCTCCTTGACCATGGCCAGCTTGCTCATACAGACCAGGTCGTAGGACTGCCTCAGCTCCTTTATGCCGCCTCCGTCGCCATATTAGAACCAACAAGGGCGAGATCGGAGGACTTCTGAGCCTTGTTAGTAGCCTTCAAACTGGCCTCTAGCTCGGCGCTTTTCCCCTTCAGTTTAGCGTTCTACTTTTCCAAATTCGCATTCCTACCCACCAGCTCGTCGCGAGTACGGTAGAGAACAGCGAATTCATTCACGAACTGCAAGTAAAAAGATAACATTAAAAGGAAGCATTGAACAGGATATTGCAAGTATTGAAGAACAGAAACACACTTACCAAGGCTAGCCTCTGACTCGCTTGTAGGGCTAATTGGTCAATCCCCATTGCCCTCTGTCGATCAGCAGGCAAAATTTCTCTCTCGAGCAGCGCAGGAGCTAGTTGGGGAGAGGTAGCGACCGAGGCCCCCTAGGGCAACGCGAACACAAGAACTAAATCTTGCTCGGCCTTTGTCCTCACTTCCACCCTCCTTCTCTCCTCTTCTCTCTCCTTTTCCCTCTCAGCTCTCTTCCTCTCTTCCACTTTCTTTTTCTCTTCAGCCTTCTTCCTCTCCTCTTCTTTCTTTTTCTCTCTATCTCTTAACTGTTCTTCCTCCTTTATCTTCTTCTCCTGCTCATGAGCAGCAGACTGAGAACCGATGGCAACATCCCCACCGTCAGACTTTTGCTTCTTCGATCGCTGAGCAAGAAGCACGTCATCGTCATCATCATCATCACGGATCAGGTTCCTCCTAGGGGAGCCATGTCCTCGCTGGAACTGCTGGATGTACTTGAAGACTCTTGAGCTTCAGAAACCTCTTCCGAGCTAAAAGAACCGTCACCACTAGAGCTTGCCTCACTGGGACCACTTTCAGCACCTCCCCTAATATCACTTTCAGAACTGCTCTCTTCCTCGTCCAACTGGATGGGGCCCGCAGCAACTTCTTCAGTAATATCCATGTCAGGAATGCTGTCTACAGGCCGCACAATGAAACTGGACCCGATGTTCTTGTACTCCAAAAGAAAAGAAGCTGACCAGGGATGTTCACCGTCAGCCAAAGATTCTCTGATATTCCAAGCTTTAATCAATTCGGCAGCTCAAACCTCACTAAGGGCAGGTTCCAAGTTCTTTGTCCTCGCTGAAAGGATAACAGAAAAATATCATAAAAACCAAACATTGACAGAAAAACAAATCAGCAGAGCAAAGGCTAAGATTACCTATGTACTCCTCCCCATGAAAGGGGACTGTGAATCTATCAGACCTCGACCCCTCAGTATGAGGGGGAACTGCCAATTTCTAGCAAGAAAACCCTTTTGCCAGTAATCCTTGTGGAAATCAGGTAGGTTTACTACAAATACCCTATCAGGACTCCTGGCCTTGAGGTAAAGAAGGCCAGAACTAGTTCGAGAGAAGGAATAATAAAAATAAATTTTAGCAAGCCCTAATTTAGTGCCATAGAGTTGGTTTACTCTATGGACACCATTAACTATCTTCCAAACGTTTGGCGAACACTGTGCAGGAATGATATTGAAGTAACTGAAGAAGTGTAAAAACAAATTGCTAGGGGGAAAGGTGAGCCCCCCTTGGCACAGCAACAGGACATGAATCCAATGAGAATCCTCTATCTGTCTAACATTCTTAGGAACAGAGGCGCACTCAATTTTTACCCAGTCTGGGATATTATAAAACTTCCTAAACTCGGACACAGACCTATTGCCTATCTTCGCCATTTATAAACCCTAATTACGAATTCGAAGCAAACTCAACATAAAAAACACAGAGAGAGAGCAAAGGGAACTTACGGGATGAAGGTTTGGATTGGACGACGCAAGATCACAAACCCATACAACGAAGAAGATTGAAAGCAAAGTAAACGAAGTCCTTGAGAGAAGGGCGCAACAGCAGAAGCTTGAGGAAAACGGGAAAATATTAGGAAGCTTGGAACGACGGTATGGAAATGCTGCTCCAAGTGACCTTTTAAACATTTCTAATCATATCGAACGAGACCCGAAGCAGGCTGCCACCAAAATCAAGTAGAGAACTCCAATCTTGGGAAGAGCTACACAATTTACAAGAAAGCCATTATGACAAATCATTTAAATTTATTGAGCCCAAATTGTGGCCCAATAACTTTAAAGACAATTGTGGGTACCTCGATTTGTTATCACGGGCCCAAGCGAGTAGCCCAATAGCATCGGCCCAAAGTCCGGGCTCTTCGCATCTCAACTAAATCCGATTATGACTTAGTCTACTCCTAAAATCTCATAAGGAGATATTCTAGGTGTAGAAGATGGACGTGGGGAAGTCCAATACCCCCACTCCCTAAGAAGGAACATGTATATAACAAAACCTAAGCCTGGGGCAAAAGGCATGCAAGATATTCTCTGTAAAACACTCCCCGTAGTTTATAGAAATAATATTGAGAGCACCACCGTGGACGTAGGCATTCTTGCTGAACCACGTACATACTGTGTTGTGTGGTTGGCATTTTTTATTCTCTATTCTCTTTGGTGATTTGCGCTTTCTCATTAATTTGTGTTGAATATAATTGTCACCACACTATGTATGTTAGAATATATATATATATATATATATATATATATATATATATATATATATATATATATATAAAGAGAGAGAGAGAGAGAGAGAGAGAGAGGTTCTCATGCATACCCCTGTTTGCATACCGCTAGCGCGGACCATTTTTGATAAAATAGTAAAAAAAATATTTTTGAGTTAACTTTTTTTTCATGGTTAACATTTCATTAGGACCATAAAAAAAATTCAGCTCAAAATGAATTTTTTTGCTATTTTAAAAAAATCGGTCAAACTTTGTTAGTTTTTTACAACTTAAAAACTAACAAAGTTTGACCAATTTTTTTAAAATAGCAAAACAATTCATTTTGAGTTGATTTTTTTTTATGGTCCTAATGAAATGTTTAAAATCCATAAAAAAATAAGCCCCAAATTATTTTTTTTACTATTTTAAAAAAATGGTCCGCACGGAGGGTATGCAAACTGGGTATGCATGAGATCCTTTATGTATATATATTAGTCCTGCTTTTGTGCGGAGTAGTCCGCATTTTAAGAATGCGGACCGAACATGTGTCACATGGCGGTGAGCCTAGAAAAGAGAGAGAGTGTGCCTATAATTTAGACGATAATTTCTAGGTGCACCGTTAGGTGACACATGTTCGGTCCGCACAAGAGCATTAATATATATATATATATATATATATATGTATATATGGAGAGGTTCAAAAGCGAACATAAAAGATGAACATTTTAAGGAACCTTAACAAAAAACACCCAACACTCAAACAATTTTAATTCCTATGTTGTAATTTGTTCGCGCCATCGTCAGCGGACACACGTGTGATATGCGTGCTTTTTAATATACGCATGTCCGTTGCCACTAGTGCGTTTCACACGCGTGCCCATTGTCGCTAGCGTGGACCAATTACAACATAGGAATTAAAATTAATTGAGTGTTAGATTTTTTTGTTAAGGTTCATTAAAATGTTCATCTTGTATATTCACTTCCGAACCTCTCCCTATATATATATATATATATATATATATATATATATATATATATATATATATAGAGAGAGAGAGAGAGAGAGAGAGAGAGGCTTTTCTACATCACACCTAGTTCTACATCCTTGAAAACTTTTTTTTTTCATTTTTAATTTTTCCCTTGAAATTAACCTTCCAATTAACCAAAGTTCAAAATATTATGTCAAAGTACATTTTCTAGCTACTTTTAAAAAAATCACAAAATTCTACTGGCGCAGACCCTTATAAATAAGGTATTTTCATCTGTTTTTTGTTGCATTTTTAAAAAATAACTAGAAATTGTATGTTTACCTAATTTAATAAGCATGTGTTGATTGCAATGTTAACTTCATGAGTAGAATAAAAAAAATGGGAAAAAAGAGTTTTTGAGGACCTAAAGCTAAGTGTGATGTATGGATGATATAGGAAGCATGATGTATAGGTGCTATGCTTGGAGTTAACTTTCCAATCAACACATGTTCAAAAAATTAGGTTGAAAAACAATTTCTAGCTATTTTTTAAAAATCCAACAAAAAACTACTGAAAATATTTTATTTATAAGGGTCTGCGCCAGCAGATTTTTGTGAATTTTTTAAAAATAGTTAGAAAATTGTATTTTGACCTAATTTTTTGAACATGTGTAGATTGAAAAGATAATTTCAATAGAAAAATAAAAAGTTTCGAAAAAAGATTTCTTAGGGATTATATATATATATATATAAACTGTATCTAAAGCGAATCTTAAAGAAACAACCAATTATTTAAAATACCAAAAAAATGATTTTTTTGCAACCAAACTTAATGGATAAGATATCCATAATGGGAGATCATATGTAAATATTTTCATTAAAAAATTCAAGAGTGAAATGAAAAATAGAGAAGTCTGTGCATTCTGAACCATTAAAACTTTTAATGATCATCTCATTTGCTTCCCGATTGAATTTTTTGATGAACTTATTTGCATAAGATCAACTCATTGTGAATATTATCTCCACCAAGTTAGGTTGAAAGTTTCATTTTTTTGATATTTTAAATAATTGGTCTGTTTTTCTCTTATATATATCATTTAAGGTTCGCTTTAGATTCTACTTGGTATATATCCAAAATCGGTATTACAATCAGAAACATATCCCCTCCCATTGAAACCTACATAAAACAGTAAATAATGAATGAAACATACGAAAGTTCATCCCCAATAAGAACAAAATGCATTTAAAAGTTAGAACTCAACTCGCTTTACTAGTTGTAATCTTGGATTTGCTCAAATGACTTTAGAGAAACCTAATTCCAAAATGGGTGTTTAACATGTCTCAACCTCTGTCTAAACAACATATGCATATGCACTGGAAAGGAAAAATAATAATAAATACATAAAAATTGGGCCACATTTAGATAATTTGCTAGGCTCTCACCATATCCTTCCTAACACAATAGTCTAAATGAGATTTGCCCTCTTCATAAACCTAACTGTTCTGCAATAATAGGGCCATATTGATTCCAAAAAGTCCAGGTATCTGTCCACCAACCAACCTTCTAAATCTTTCATTTTTCCTTTCGATACAGCTTTGTAGTCTAAGTTCTTAATGTCAACCACGGGTTGCCATAGATGAGCACGGGTGTCTTGTTTGAGCTTCCCACTAGCAATATAATTGTAACCAAATAGGTAGTAAGAAGGGACGTTGTTGACTACTTTGACAATCTGCTTGAAGCTGAAATCGTAAAGTGCGCATAAGCCCCAGAATATTTTGATGTAGAAAGCAACAATCAATGGTCCAAAAACCCACAAAGGGGTTAATTCTTTTGAAACTTGAGCTCCATAGATTATATTAACTGCCAGGTACAAAGGGGTGCTGCGAATACAGCAAAGCAATTAGACATCCCATTAAATAATAAGTTGAATCAACATATGGTCCATAGGTATCAAATTCATTTAATATAGCAACATCCCGAATGTCAAAATATATATTAACTTCATGTTTTTTTCACGATGCAATGGTGGAACCATGAACATGAAAAAGTTGGGAGTAGGGATAAACTACAAATAATGAAATTTATAATCCAAAAAACGTACAAGTAGTTCATTAATTTGAAAAGCAAATTTTTTTTTTTTAAATCATAAGATAGAAGGCGAGAGAGATTTAGTAACAAACTGTTGTCAAAACTTTGACCAATTCACAATCAATTTCACGCTCGATACCAACAAAACAACCAGTAAGTTGAAACCTATAAACTAAGCAAAATACTAATATTCATCCATTTCAATGCAAAATTGCAGATAATAACAACAAAATAAGAGGAAAATTTCAGGAGGATTAACAGAAGCAGGGAGCGTATTGCTTCTGGAGAGCTTAAAAGCATATAGTAACACGTGCTTTAGTCAGAGGCAAAAGACCCTTCCTTTCTGATATTTATATAAAGAAAGAAAAGAAAAATGTGATGTCAGCGCAAGGGATAATACTCACAACATCATAAATTCAGAAATAAAGGTTTCACTCGTGCATTCAGTTTCAAGGTAAAACTGAAAAGGTCGACACGGGCATGGGAGTCGGTGGAAAGATCATCATCGGAAACGCACAAACATCGTCGTGCTCCCCCACTGAGAAGGAAATTTTCCATGAAAACGCCCAAAGTACGGGCTAGAAAAGTAGGCAACCATCACACAACTCCTCGGAGGGGTCAACGATGCCAAACGAGTGCCACGTTACCCATGATGAACAACCTTGAGGCCGAGTACTGAAACGAAATCTCCGAAAGTGGTCCACAAACTCGTGAGTGATCTTGTCCGCCCAAATCAACGCATCAATCTCTCAGAACCATTAGAAGAGCTAACCTCAGCAAAATCATCCTTGTTACCAAAGAGGGAAGAAGTCATCAACATAGTATGTAGTAGACTCTTGACAGTGAGTACGAGTCACCTAACCGTCCTCACTAAAAAGATACTGAAGAAATCTCCGATACAGAATCCAACATCCACCTCCCCAAAGATGGGGATAAAAATCAAAGATATCAAAAACCTCCAAACCCCTCATGAACAAGTATATCATTCATCCCCGAAAATTTAAAATAAATAAATTATAAGGGAAGAATTGGATATTCATATCAGCCTCCAAATGTTCCTCGACATGTTCGGGCATAGGATAGTCAATGCAATCGTTGTGATACGCAGGAACAAAGGGGGCAGAGAAGCTACCACACCTGGGGAAAATAATCTAAGTATCGAGACAAGAAGCTTCTCATGGCACTGACTCAGGAGTTGATGGTACTCCTCATATAGCCCGATGGAGATGGCATTGAATTAGTTACACCAAATCACCCTATCTCACTTGGAGATTACCAATAGTCGATGCAAGCTTGGAATTCCTCAATAGCTACAGAACTCGCTCATTGATATACTGCATATGCCTCCATATCCGCCACATACTCATATCACTAACCTTATCTCACATCAAATCGGAAGGAGAATAGGTGTCGGGTATTGAAGTTTGGTTGAATTAAGGGTTCAGGAAAGTTCAAGGGCTGATTCAGAAATATCTGAAAATTAAAGGGCTGAAATCTATTTGTCATAAGTGGAGGGGTGGGTTGCGTGGATTTTCTGCAAGGTTGGGGGTGAGGGTGTAATATTCTGAGCAGGTTGGAGTTCAAAAACTTCAGGGGAGAATTCGAAATTTTTTAAAGCTGGTTGCAAACTTTGGGGGGTGGAGAGACAGATGATTTTCAGAATTTGGTTGGTTTAAAACCTTGATCGGGTCCTAACTTGGCTTCGAACAAGCCCAACTGGTTTCAACCTATGTCTCCCTCCTAGTAAATAATCGTAACCCTAGGCCTTCGGTTGTTTGCCACGATGTGGCCGTGGGGCTCACTGGCGACTCGTGAGATGTCGGTCGATGCTTGAGATGTGCACCAACTGTCGGCAAAGGGAGGGTAGATGTTGGAGGGATGGCGGGATCCATTAATCTAGGGTTCTTGTGTTCGAAAACCCAAACTCCTCGGCAAAGCGAAGTTCTAGTGTTCGTCGGGCGTCGACGAGTAACGTTCAATGCTGGCAAAGGCTAAGGTCCATCGGATCTAGGGTTCGGGAGTAAGTCGGTTTAGCTCACGATAGTTAAACGAGGGTTTGAAAAATCATATCGTTGTAGTAACTCGACAGGGTCGAGTGTTCATCTGGACTCGTCAGTCATAGACGAAGGTCGCCCAACATCAGCAAAGAAGTGAGGGTTTCGAGGCCGATGAATAGGTATTATTTTGGGGGAGGATTAGGGTTGGGATTCCTAATTGAGCAAAGGAAGGCTTCCGGAAAGTGGCGAGGGGTGGTCATGTGTCGTCAGTCATAGATAGCCGTGGTGTTAAATCTGCGAAGCAAGAGGCAGATTGAGGGTGGCACTGTTTCACCGCAGGCGGCGGCGGGGGTTTGCTTTAGAGGTAAGGTCCTCCGATTCCTCCCAGCCTTACCCATGGATCTACAACAACATTAGCACAACATCAGGAACAAACGCTGCTTGATACCAATTTGATGCAAGCGCTAACAAATAATACTCATAACAAGAACATAATTTTAGAAATAATGGTCTCTCTCATTCATACATTTTCAAGGTAATAAGTTCTTACAATGGTTGGGCAAAGACCTATTTAAAGGTTAAAGTTATCTATAACCAAGATAACCCAAAAAGGTAAAAGACTACAAAAATTTTACAAGAATTTTCCAAGGGAATATTATCCTCAACCTAACACACTAACTAAAAATAGGGAAATAACCTTGAGACATGTAATTAAACAAAAACAAAACATATTAATCCAAATTGACCTCATGTACACATCAAAAGGTCTACTTAACAACAGTTGGTTCACCAAAATACGCCAACTTTTAACCACAGAGAGAGAGAGAGAGAGAGAGAGAGAGAGAGAGATTTACACCATACTACTTACAATATCATTAAAGGTGTCTTTATTGTTGCATCCAGATCCAGACAGAAACACCAAACTGCCTTTAGAATCTCACCTCTTTCATTGTCTTGCGACCCATTTTGCGTTTTCAATATCTCCCCCGAGGACGGTCCCTCTAGAGTTACATCCCCTACTTGATTTGGTGATGGGGTGTGCAACAATGCCAACCATTTCCTGAATAAATTTCGTATATCTAGAGATCCTTCCATGGTCTCATTTGCCTCAGAAGAAACATTTGGAGATTCTATTAAGATGCCTTCACTGTCCTGTGGCACATAAGAAAGTTTGACAGAATTCTTCAGAGACTTTGACCCACTTCCTCTGCCTCCTGATTCATAATATTGACTAATACCTCGGAAGGAAAAAATCTCAAATGATTTTTTCCCCTTTGATCCTAGGACAAGAGGAGCTCCTGCACTGAAAACGAGCATCTGATTAATACTATGTTCAAAATTTCATAATTGGGATAGCCTGCCGAAAAAATTATCATTATTTGAGCAGAGAACCACGCATACAATTTTTTTTATGATATCACAGTAAGAACCCAATATCACTGAAAATGTATGAGTTCATTCAGTATTCCATCTTATAAAAACGCACAAAACAATCATTTACAAGTGTTACTAAGTAAAAAAAACCAAGTGACTGGACAATTCTGGAATAAAAGAAGGCAGGGTCATTGCTGACAGCAACTGAAGGACATAACATATTGAAAGGAATGTCATCTCTTAACACACACACCATTCCGAAAACTTGACTTTCTAACATTGTTTTTTGAAGTTAACATCACTATAAAAAGATAGATCTAAGAATCTTCTCCCTATTTCAGGCCTAACCTTGAAGGCATCATAAATATCTAGTTTTAAGTGTGTTATAATTTATAATTGTAAGGGCTTTCCATTAGTTTAACTCAATGAATATCTTCTATTACTTTATAATAAAGCATATGACTAGATATTGGAAGTGGCTTGACTTCTATAAATGGAAAGACTTTCCAAATGGTTATTAATTTTAGTAAACAGAACTTACAAAATGTTTTATTTTTCTTTGATATTTTTCTATCAGAAACTACAAATATTATTGCATAAAAGGGAAAATTTACAGGGAGTGAACCAGCAGTCCACCAAGAAATCCTCCGAACTAAAACTATCAACTAGATGGCAAAAATAAAAGGATGGAATCCCAAGAATCGGCTCCAGCCAACAGATCCAAACAGCAACCTCATGCCAATCATCTTTAAACGATACATTTGGCCACTTTTAAAAAATAAACTATTCTGGTAATGCAAATAGGCCATAATGGGTATTAAAATGTTCAAAACAGCGCCACTTAACATTTCAAGTAAAGATTACTTAACATGGTATTGATATATGATTTTTTTATCAGGAAAAAAAATTTAAAATAAAAATCATGATATTAAAAAAAAGATACAATGGGAAACCCAAAAAGAGGACAAGCTGTCCTCCTTCAATAAATCTGATAAAAAAAAAACAAATAATACAAACCTAGAACTACCCTAGGACTTCATAATTAAGACACGAACACGACACGACACGACTTCGTGTAAAAAAAACGCGACACGAACACGACACGAACACGAAACATCGGGTCAATTTCGGGTCAATTTCGTGTCGTTTTTTCGTGTCGTTTCTAAAATTGTCACCCCTACCTAGGAGAGACTGAAACTACACAGAATCTTGAATTAACGAAAAAAAAAAAGTCTACAACTGTATGCAATATTTCTAGCATTGAGACATAAGAAAAAAGAAATCTCTCCAGCACTTGGAGACAAAAATGCCCATGAAGCCACTGAAATTTTGTCTTCTCCCATACACTTTCCTTTTATATCTTCCTTACATTGAATATTCTAACAGTCATTTCATTCCAAATCACCCAAAAAGTTGCATCACTATAAACCTCCACGAACGTCTCTTTATCCTAATTCCCACATCTTATCCTACTTTTTTGAAGAAAAAATCCTATCGGCGTATTTGTATTGTTTGTCTTTAAGTGACCCCAATAATGGATTGGGTCGAAACGGCTTTCCTGTCGAAGCCCTTTGTGTCTGTATTAATTTCTGACCGCACGGAATCTCCATAGCCAATTTTCAATTTAAGGAGAAAAAAAGCCTTCCTCCCTTGCTTCGATCAATTCGTATTGTACTTGAGAGAGAGGAAGAGGACGTATTCGTGCCGTATCCATACCCATGCTTCTTAACATTTGATCCAAGCCTTCAAGTGCATTATAACACAAGATGCGCCAATTTGGGGAGACAACAATTGGTTCTTTCTTAATTGCATTAAGTCACAAGTATTAAGCCTTCCCATGGGCCACTAACTTGTACCATAGAGCAGACAATGACCTCCCTCACCCCCACCCCACCCCACTAACTTGCACCATAAGAGCCCGTCAAAATTGCAACCCTCCAACCAAAATAAGCAATGTTAAATCTAGCCTCAACCAACCAACCACCTCCACAATATAGCTTACTCTGAATCAAACCTTCAAAGCCACTTCCCCAACAGAGCTCGATCACATAACGACACATCCTTTATACCTACCACCACCATCAACACTAGCCCCAACAGATAACAACTCCTCCCATTGAACAAAGATGATATTTGTGCTCGTCTCTACACCCATTCCAGAGAAAATCCTGCATTTTCCAATCTCTTCGTGACTAAGACCGTAAGGGGGACTCCATAACATTTGTCTCTTCATAATCAAATGCCATCTTCACCAACACGCAAGCAAGTGCACAATCCATAGATGAAAGACATGGTATTCAACTTGTCTGGTTTGAAATATTGATGTATCAGTCCAATTGATTTTTTATTGTAAATTTCCGTAACAGAAGTGAATCCCAACACATACTTCAGAAAAAGCTTACTGTAGCTCAAGTATGTTCCTCTTCAGTGTCTTTGAGCTTGGAAATTTGACCTTGGTGACTCGAAGGAAACCTTAAGGTTAAGAAGATTTGTAAGACACTAATATTTCTCATCATTTAACGTTATCTTTGTTTAGTAGGACTCGCATAATTTAGGTACCCTATACCATCTATTGTACAAATTTGTATTCATACAATCATGCGACAAAAGGAACTAAAACTAAAAATTTAGTACTAAATATTAGGAGAATCAGTTACAAGTTTTGAATACAATAAAAGGAATTAAAACGGATCATCAGAAAATTATTTTGAGAAAATTTTGTATTTGACAATATAGCCAAGTCAGAATGGGGGTGGTGAAGCATCATCTGAATGAGATAGCTTCACCTATATATAAGAAGAATTAAACAAGATTGCCTATGTTTTTCTTCATAATAGCCTTGACCAAATGACTTTAGAGCATGGAAGAGTCATCAAAATTTGAAGAGGAAAATTACATGTACTAGAAGGAACGCATCCAATCATGAATTTCACTGTCCATAAAGAACAAAGGAGGCAAAACACACATAAGTGGAACGACTGCTTACCAGAAACAAGACTTGCACTTCAACAAAATAAATCTATTTGCTCTTCCAACCATGTGAAGAGTTGCTACAAATTGTTTGGATTCTATCCCTCTGTTCCAAGGTACAGGATTCGGGGGAAATGTTGCATAACAACCCTGAAGGCAATAAACAAGAAAACAAATTTATGTCTATGTATGAGAAAATTTTGATAGCCTAATTACAGAACAAAGATGGAACGTAATTAACAATGCATAAAACAATAACTTACTCAAAACAAAGCAAGTGATCCAACAGGTTTTCACTATTATCAGATTGGTACAGAACTGTTCTAAAAAACCCGCATAGGCTAAGGCTTGGGAGAAACGCCCCGTCCTAAGTTTTTCACGCCTTATTCTTGGTAAAACCCTTAAGGCGCACTTTTTTCTAAAAAAAACATTGCTTTAGTGAAACGATATCGCCTTTTAAATAATTTTTTTACTAACCGGACCATTATCTCATCCAAAATAATCAAATACTATTTTAATTTGCATATATTCAGACATATTTTTATAATATGTACAGTTTTAGTATTTTAATAGCCTTGTTATGGTTAAAAAATATTAAAATATACTAAGAATTTTTTTAATAGCCTTGTTATTTAATCGCCTTTTAAATAATTTTTTTACTAACCGGACCATTATCTCATCCAAAATAATCAAATACTATTTTAATTTGCATATATTCAGACATATTTTTATAATATGTACAGTTTTAGTATTTTAATAGCCTTGTTATGGTTAAAAAATATTAAAATATACTAAGAAGGACTAAACGCCTTTTTACGCCTAAGGCCCGTCTAGGCTTCTAAGGCTTAAGGCTTGGCCTCCACGCCCCGCGTTTTTTAGAACCTTGGTACAGATACAAACACTGAATACAAAACATTTAAATTTTTGATATGATGAGCTTCAAACTCGCAAATTGGGTATAAGAAATATAAGCACACACACTTCTTGCACATGCTCATTGTTCTTTGAAATTGTTTGACTTCTTTAAGTTCATCTAATATTATATGAAGGAAGGCCCTATTTTGGTGATCTTGTGTCCGCTCTCTCACCAGTTACCAAACTCCCAAACCATTTTCACTTACCACCCAACAGTTTCCTTCAATTTCAACTGCCTTCATTGTTCTTCTGCATTTATAACTTGCACACACGTAATGTGTGCCTCAACCACTAGTATAGTTAAAGCTACTATGCATGTAAAATTCAGATTTAAAAAAAAATGTTATTGCAAACTATTTATTTAATATGTGATGATTTTAAGTAGTTGAAAAGGATAAATAAAATAAATTACAATTACTAATAAAATGCACATAAAAATAAATAAAAGACTAATGCAAATTTGCCAACTAGTTTATTTCAAACCACAGAAGGATTTGTTTTCTGTTCGATTGATAAATTATTATCTAAATAAATATTGATGTTCATGCTAACATGAGTTCTTTGTCTTTTACATTGTCTTTGTTTTGAATCATTGCCAATATTCATATTAGTGTTAAAAGAATTAAATAAGCTTTTAGAAGATTATTTTTTACTTTATTTTTCTACAGCTTAGTGTTACATTTTCCATCATTAGCATTGTTGAAAGGTGAGGTAATATGTTCTTGTGTTTTTGGCTTAGCCAGCAGCCATAGGCATAGGTAGCCAAGAGCCATCTAGTTGTTTTATACTTTTATCACATCAAGACATTAACTTAGCTGAGGCGATGTCATCACTTGGTAAGCAAATTTGAGATGAAAGTAGAATTCATACAAGAAAACAAGGGGGTCAGCTGCTAAGTGAATTTAAGGTGAAAAACTCTGAAGAAATACAAATTAACATGTAGAGATTTAGGAGCATAGTATGCAAAACCCCTAAACCCCTCAAATATGATCAAATGTACCAAACATCAAGACAGTAACTTCGTGTACCCATTATGATAGCCATCTAGTTGTGTTATCACATCAAGACATTAACTTAGCTGGGGTGATGCCATCACTTGGTAAGTTAAATTGAGGTGTTGTAAAGAAAATAAGAGAAGGTCTGATGCTAAGGTAAGGTATCGCTGATGCACCCATTTTTCCACAATTTATGGAAAAGATTTTCTTACGAATAATTGAGCTATTATTTGTAAAGACTTCCAAACTAGCTTATTAGGGCGTCTCTATGTGTGGACATACGGTGAAGGACGATGCAGAAATACAAATTAACATGTACAGATTTTTGCCATACACATACAAGATAGATAGAGAAGTAAGATATCAACAAAGTGTTTTATTTTATTTTATTTTTTGAGACCTGTTGAAATTTTAACATAGTGACTACGTGAAGTTTTTTACTGAAGGATGATTGGTTGGTTCATTTTATCAAGTTAGGTAAGGGGCCTTAAACGATATGTTCCTGAATGTATCAAAAGTATTCATTTTTTCCATATCTTATTTGTACCCCTCTTGAATGTGTCTTGACCATTATTGTAATTACATAAAAACGTTTGGTTGCATATGATTGTATTTTTTGTTGATGTTGACTTGACTGAGTGCCGTAGAACATATTGGTAAAACACAGTGGGCACGTACCAGAATTTCTCTGGAAAATGGCTTGGGAAGGTGAGGTGAAGAATGTGACGATTGACCTTTTATTGAGGAAAAAACGGGTATCATGGTGTATTTGTTAGGATGTTTGTATTTGACTCCTATATTGAAATTGTTCGCATTGTCATCTTTTGACTACTCGTTACTTCCTTATCCAATATATTTATGTCGTATTGTGTACTTTCCTTTTTTTTTTTTTGCAATAGGCAATCATTAAAGTAAGAATTTTGATAGTGCACGAGATAGAGAACATATATTTTACGGATTATTGTTATCGTAAAACATAGAATTTTGTTATAATTTTTGTTGCGGGGAATTCGTGTAATTAATAAGAAATTTAAATGTTTTTATTTATTTGAGAGACGTAATAAATTTGGAGTGCCAATTTTATTTTGTCTAATGGTGTGAATCAATAACAATACAAAAGGTAAAAGAGAAATATCATTTCAATTGTTCAAACATTTAATTTATAAGTTGGGACTAATCCATGTGGGCAATTGTAATCCGAATGGCTAGGACACAAACATGGAACATAATTATTTCATTTTAAGAGTTAAGGGTTTTTTCCAGTTTCCATCTAACAAATACATTATACAATCTCCAACATACATAGAAACAAAATTAATATTTCTACCATGCATCCAATATATAAAACTTGTCAAAGTTTCAGTTACCTGCACCTGTTGGGTCACCAATGCCATTGTCTCTACAGTGAACACCCAATCATTTACACTGTAATAAATAAGCAAATACATTAAACAACTGCCAATAATTTCTAGATCGGCCAAAAACAAAGGAATATCCCTAATTTGAAATTGGACCTTCCTTGCATTCCAAATCCCAATATATATACACAAACATATATATATATATATATATATATATATATATATATGCGCCAACATAGAGAAGAGAGAATAGCAAAAAGGGCTTACGAGAAGCTCGGACCAGATGTGGAAGGGGTGGGAAAGAGATGATAAAACGAAACACTATCCGTTTAATTATCCCCTAATTCGACACATAAGTGGGTGAGATAATGGAAAAAATGGTCGAAAATTTATGTATGTATCCATTTTTTATTTCTTCTATTTTCAAGTTGAATTTTTTTATTATTTTTATTTTATAAATGATCTACTCATTACGTAGATTATGTATATTAGTTTCGATTGAAAAATATTTTTTTTTACTATTTTTTAAAATTAGTATGTTCGTAGGTACGTTAAGTAAGGTATTTTGAAGAGTCTGACTGTGTGTGTGTGTGTGTGTGTGTGTGTGTGTGGAAGGATTGTTAGTGGTTAGCTAGGATTTGGGAGATTGTCCTTTAAGGACCGAGGTGTAACCCGTTGAGAATAGGTCTTGACAAGAGACAAAAGATAATAAATGACAGTAATGATATGACATGTAATATATAAGTAATGATATGAACATGTAATGGGTCTCAAGAGTGTGATGGAATGGAGGGTGAGAGAGCAAGCATTCGTTTTGAAGAGCATAACTCAAGGAGACAGTCTATAGCACTAATGATTTCTCGGGTACTGATTGTGGTGATTGTGGTCCCGTTGATAAAAGAAATGGTGATGATATTTATGAAGGTGACAAAAAGAATGTTTCGGCATGTTAGTTTCAAGGCTAATACTAATACTAATAGGTGATGAGGAGGAGTCTCTTTTAACTAGAGGAGAATGAGGGTGAGTGTCTTTATATAGTGACGGTTGAAATAATCTCAGCCCTTGATTTTGTATTTGGGATGTACATTGTATGTTATTTATGAGGCATGGACTATCATTAAATGGGGTGGTGGTACATAGACAAGTCGTATGAGATATTAGGTCTGATAAAGAAGGTTAGTCGGTTGGCTTATATGGACAATTTTATGTGCATATTATAGACGATATCAGTATGCAAAAAGATATGGTGGGAATATGTTAGGTTTAAAAATGGTAACAAGTTTTTGCCACGTGAGGATGGCTTTGGGGATCATCGATGCCTTTTGCTTGTCATGTGGGAGCCCAACAACCTTACCCTCCAGCCTCCAATCTGGAACCATTAATAATTCCATAAGGTTATCGGTGAAACCTTTCGATTTTGTAAGACCAAAATTTCTGATATTGCTCATAGTATAGGCCTTTCTAGTTTAGCGTATCCCGTTACAAAACATCACGTACCGTCACAGCAAACCAACATCAATACTCAAGACTTTTCGACATCCCATAAAGGTATAAAGCAATTTAGTGTTTAAATTAATTCACAAAATTTATTTTTTTGATGTTTATTTTTATTAAAAATGAACAAGGGTTTTTTATTTTTAAAAGGAAAAATATTTTTATTTTAAACCTCGTTTAAATAAGATATTTATCTCATTCGAATGAAAAGGGTAGTTCATTAGAAGGATCGTTTGAAGTTTTTATCTAACGAGCATCGATCGAGGGCGTACTGTTTGACTTGTTAGAATGTCATTTGAAGCCTGTTCAAATGAGAATGTCTTCTCGTTTTAACGAGATTATGTTTCGTTCTAACGAGTTGATTTTCTCATTCGAACGAGCCTCAAATTCATTCGAGCGAATCGCCGCCTCAAAATTTGTGAACGCTTTAAAAATACCTATTTCGTGTTCAGATTTTTTAAGACTTTTACCAGATCCGTTTTTGCATATATTTTGCAAAAGCTCTTCTTTGTTTAGTGTTGTAAAATACTTTTAATTCACAACATACATCCTAAAAATTGTTCTTGTGAATTTGTTTAAACCTTAAACTGCTTTAATATCTTACATACACCTTTGTGGAGAAGGCATCTCTGTGGCTGACTTGTGAAACCCGAGAGGATCACTACTGAAGACAAAGGCTGAGGCTAGATCGGTGGATACCAAGGAAGAATCTATCGTATGTGGATCGCTTGGTGACAAGTGATATTCTTTAGAGAATTTACAAAAACTAGCACATTATGCTTGTGGCGAATATCAAGTAGTTCGTAAGTCGACTACCTTATAGATTTCTAAAGTGCTGAATAAAAGATTTTGCCCGAAAATGTTTTTTTTCTCAATCTTGCGTTCTTGAATGCGTATCTTCATTATCTTGTTTAGAACATATATTTAGCTTCACACCCAATCTAATCAAAGATTTAAAACTGTTTAAAATTGATGTTGTATGTTTGAAACATAAAATTGAAATCATAAATAGAATTTGTATTTGTAACCATCCTTTCTGAGCACATTTTTTTTTTTCGCATTCTCATAATGGTGTTAGATCCTTCCACTCTTACAAGTGTGTGGCAGAGCATTTTTAACCCTAACAAGTGGTATCAGAGCGGGTTGCACTAAATTATCGTGTAGATCCTTGTTTAGTGTTGTTTTGGGGTGGTTATTTATTTTTCTCTCTTGAGTTTGATTTTTCTTCTAGATGGATTCCCTTAGTGTAAGTATATCTTGCTTGAATTTGAAGTTTGCTAAAAGAATTGAAATTCTTGAAAAATAAAATTTTAGTTTTAAAGTTGTTACGGAACTTTTGCAAATTGTTCAAACTCGAAAATATTTATTTCATGAGAAACTTGTGGATATGTGATGATGCTGGAAACAGCACCACCCTTCAAGGTGTTTGTAAGCTCAATTCAATGTTAACAATGGCAGTATAAAGGCATATACACATATAGAAGAAGGAGGTGAGGAGAAGAGGATTCACACCAGAATATAAGTGGTTCAGCCAATCAGGCCTACGTCCACTGTGCAAGTGTGTGATAAATATCACTGTATGAGGGCTCTAATGGCCATAGATACAAACTCTCAAGCTTTCTCTCTCTACTGTGTAATTGAACAGAGTTTCAGCTAGGGTTATAAATCTTGAATTCTTTGCAAGGTAGAGGATGACCTCTATATATAGTAACTGGGGGGTGTAATGTACCCCCCATGCATGCAATGAGCATGTGTGTGTTGATCCAGCCAATCTGAAGAAGACATCTGTCACTGTCACATGTAGAGAATGATGATAAAATATTCCCCCCACGTATGGGGAATGATTTGTTATAACTGATTTGTGCCCACGTGTCCTTATCCATATGCCAATAAGTGCTCGACCATCGTGCTTGGTCATGACCTCGGCCTGGGAGAAGCCGAGGTTGATAAAGTCTAGCAGCTCATTCAATCCGAGATGGGCTATGAAGGTCTCAGCTTAAGTGAAGCCGAGGTTAGGACTTAGGGTCGACCTGGGCTGAGGTTGAGCTGGCATGTGCCTGGAACATCGACTGATTTATCGATGAGGTTAACCTTGGTAGAAGTATGGCTTCCCGCGACCTCGGCCAACCCCTGGCCGAGGTTGTCATTCCCAGGTGTACTGAAGTGCTACTAACCCTTATGATACGTGCAGTGTCCCCTTGGGGAGGTTGGTGGTAGTGTCGGTCGGGGCCGACCTTACTATGGCCGAGAGCTGTTGTCACGGATCCAAGGCATTTCCAACCTCGGAAATGTCTTGGCCGAGGCTGGTGTCTCCGAGTCGAGGTGACACTTGGGGCATATCAATCACCCCCCAGCCCTTAGTTACATGTGAGAGCAGGTGACTGTGGGATCTCTATACCTCTGAGGTCTTTCTCCTATGTGCCAATGTTCATTTGACACTTGTCCATTGCTGAAGCGTGGCTTGCCTGTCAAGCATGTGTTGTAATCCATCCTTTGGGGCTCCCAAGGCAATGATGGGCCTTGGGAAACGTGCCTCCATATTTAAGGATTTAAACCCCCATTTTTCCCTCATTCTTCCTCATTTCTCTTTCCTGACACGATTTGTCTCTACAGTAGTTTCTCTCTCTAGAAAGCTTTGGTTCGAAGTCCTTGGTGGTGATTCCCCGCGTCTTCTTCATTCTTCCTTACCATTCCATAATCAGGTATCCTCTTCCATTCCTTTTCCTTCATTTTCCCTGCTTTTCCCCTTACTTTTGTGTTTTTCGACGAGTTTTGGAGTTTTCCGACGAGTTCTCCATACTTTCAGGCGAACTGTTCTTGCTCTAAGTTTGGCAGTTTGATCCTTAGATTACGTTATTCCATTAACCAGTCTTGTTTGTAGTTTAGGAGTTGTGCAAGTGTAGTGTCTGCCTCTGATGCTCAGACCCCTCTACCAACTTCTTGAGGAGTTCCCTTCTCTCAGAGAGAAGACTTCAGAAAAAATTAAGCAAATAGAAAGAGCACAGGAGGAGGCTCGTAGGTCACAAGCATTCCCTCTTAGACCTATCTTTCCACTACCCCTGAAGGTGATATACCCTGATCCATTGGAACCATTTAGCCAAACATAGGTCCCTGCTGAACCCGTACCGATGTCTGAGTCTTCCACCTCAGACCCTATGTCTATGGATTCCTTCCAAGAGGTCATGGACTTCACAACTTAGCAAGATCAGGCCCCTGATCAAGCCCAGGTCTCTAGTCGGGCCTCGTCCCAAAAAAAATCAAGCACCTTGTCCTCTTCCTCAGAGGTTGAGATTATTGAGCCGAGTGTGGTTATTCCACCCATACTTGATGCCATTCCCCTTTCGGCCGTCACCGGGGCTGAGTTCGCTCAGAGGTTCCCAAGTAATCCATCAACGTCTGCTCAGGTCGACGTTGAGTTAGACAATGATGATGATAATGACGTTGAAAGTGATGTCGACGTCTTTGAGGCGGCCGAGATCGAGAGTATCGTTACTGAGGTAGACCTTCTTTGCTTTAGATACCTATACTCCATCAACCCCTCTATTAAGCTCAAGAGACCTCTAAGAGAAGAGAGGGCTTACCATGGCCGAGATGGTGAGATCTTCTTGTACGAGCAGATGTTAAAGTTGGGGTTTCGTCTGCCCATCCATCCCATTATCAGGTCCATCCTAGCCTACATCAACTTGGCCCCTTCCCAATTATCCCCTAATGCTTGGAGGGTCATAATTGGGGCCATAGTCCTATGGAGGGTTGTTCACCACTCGAACCTTCCAGTCCAGGTCTTTGTTGGTTACTATGTACCTTCTTCTGCCAAAAATCATCCGAGCTACTATCATTTTGTAGCTCGGAAGCCTGAGAAAAATATGCTCCAGATAACTCAAACTTCCAACCACAACTGGAAGCCTCGATATTTCTTTGCTTCAGGGCCATGGGAATTTGGTCCATGTGTTCCCTCCTCCCTTCTAGAGCCGAGGATGCCCCTAAGATGGGGTAAGGTCACAATGTCTGCCAAGGCCGACCTTGGTCTGAGCCTGCAGAACCTTCAGAAGGTGAAAGACCTTCAAGATCAGGGGATGCACGGTCTGCTCGTTAAATTCGAACACTTGATGACCCCCCACTACCTCTCTGAGACTGGTTTAGGGGGAAGTCCTCTTGCCGATCTTGGTAAGCATTTTTTTATTCCAAGTTGAACCTCTCAGTTTATGCATGTTTGATCCTCTAACTCAGACCTTTCAATTTTTCAGAGCGTCCGAAGGATATCTCAGACGAGCTTTGGGGCATGGTTGCACCGAGTTTAACAACGCTCGCGAAGAAGGCAAGTCTTAATGCTCCTCCTCCAGCTCCCTCAACCTTGAAGCCTCAAGCCATCAAGAAGAGGGCTTTTACCGAACATGCCCCTGAGGATCAGAGGCAGAAGAAAAAGGGTGGGGATTCTGCCATCCCCATCTCCTCTACAGACGCGTTGGCGGCTCGTATAGAGCAATTGAAGATTAATGACAGCATCATAGGCCATAGTCTGCAGGCTCTGGATGCCTTCGGCTCTACCATGATCGAGGCCAATAAACGTCTCTACCGGTCACTGAACATACCCCTGCTGGTTGAGTTCAGCCTCCACAGGTCCATTCAGGTATGACCTCGTATTTCTTTGTAGTTCCCAAGTACAACCTCTGATCTGGTCCTCAACTCATACATGATCACACAATTTACAGGGCTTGGCAGCTATGCACCATCTCTTCAACTGGACTCTGAGGAAGTTCCCCTCATCCAGAAGGGTCAAGAGGCCGAGAAAGTACAAAGCACTCTGAACGGAGAAATTGACCGCCTGAAGTCTGAGCTGGGTGAGTCTAAGAAGAAGATGAAGGGGCTGGAGAAAGATATCTCCACACTCAAGAAGGACCATGCTGTGGCTTTGAAGGCCAAGGATGATGTTCTCCAGCAGAAGGTCAACTCGGCAGTGAAGGAAGCCCTCGAAGTTGCCTCTGAGGGGATATTGGCTGACTATAAAACTTCTGACCAATTTATGAGCTTCGACTTTGAGTACCTTGAAAGAGGTATCAAAGCTACTATCAAATGGGTGACTGTCAAGGAGAAGGAGGCTGGAAGTTTGAAGACCTCTGATTTCATAGGCCTCGGCTTTGCTAACCCTCAGATGGCCCAGGCCCTTCAAGAGGTTGAAGAAGAGGTTGCTGCACCTGCAGAGACTGCCACAATGGACGGCACGGAGATTGAAGGGGCTGACCACCGGGAAGACATTACCGAGGTGACCAAGGTCGTCCAACAGGAACAGGCCGAAGACACCAGCATTCTCCCCTCTAACCCTTAGGTTCAATTGTAACCCCTGAATGTTTATAATCTCTGAAGAGCATGTTTGACTCTTATTTTTTGAATCTTAACATTGTATGATGACCTCTGAGGAGGATCATTTACTTCATTTATTTGTTGAATGCTTATGTCTTGTGATGTTTTAACTCTGAAGTCTTGTTGCAATGATGTCTGTTTAAACTCAATCAACAGTCTGACCTCAGACCTTGTCAACACTGAATGATGTTATAAGGGTCTGAGGTCATCCAATTATGGTATCTAACCTCAGACCTTGTCACCGCTGAATGATGTTATAAGGGTCTGAGGTCATCACCTAAGATGATATCCTCATAATTAATTCTCACCAAATTAATGATGTTAAGGGTATGAGGTCATTCGATTATGGTGTCTGACCTCAGACCTTGTCACCACTGAATGATGTTATAAGGGTCTGAGGTCATCCAATTATGGTGTCTGACCTCAGACCTTGTCACCACTGAATGATGTTATAAGGGTTTGAGGTCATCACCTAAGATGATATCCTCATAATTAATCTCACTAAATTAATGATGTTAAGGGTCTGAGGTCATCTGATTATGGTGTCTGACCTCAGACATTGTCACCACTGAATGACGTTATAAGGGTCTGAGGTTATCCAATTATGGTGTCTGACCTCAGACCTTGTCACCACTTAATAATGTTATAAGGGTCTGAGGTCATCACCTAAGATGATATCCTCATAATTAATATCACCAAATTAATGATGTTAAGGGTCTGAGGTCATCTGATTATGGTGTCTGACCTCAGACCTTGTCACCACTGAATGATGTTATAAGGGTCTGAGGTCATCACCTAAGATGTTATCCTCATAATTAATCTCATTAAATTAATGATGTTAAGGGTCTGAGGTCATCTGATTATGGTGTCTGACCTCAGACCTTGTCACCACTAAATGATGTTATAAGGGTCTGAGGTCATTGAATTATGGTGTCTGACCTCAGACCTTATCACCACTAAATGATGTTATAAGGGTCTGAGGTCATCACCTAAGATGATATCCTCATAATTAATCTCACCAAATTAATGATGTTAAGGGTCTGAGGTCATCTGATTATGGTGTATGACCTCAGACCTTGTCACCACTGAATGACGTTATAAGGGTCTGAGGTCATCCAATTATGGGGTATGACCTCAGACCTTGTCACCACTTAATGATGTTATAAGGGTCTGAGGTCATCACCTAAGATGATATCCTCATAATTAATCTCACCAAATTAATGATGTTAAGGATCTGAGGTCATCTGATTATGGTGTCTGACCTCAGACCTTCTCACCACTGAATGACGTTATAAGGGTCTGAGGTCATCACCTAAGATGTTATCCTCATAATTAATCTCACCAAATTAATGATGTTAAGGGTCTGAGGTCATATTATTATGGTGTCTGACCTCAAACCTTGTCACCACTGAATGATGTTATAAGGGTCTGAGGTCATCCAATTATGGTGTCTGACCTCAGACCTTGTCATCACTGAATGATGTTATAAGGGTTTGAGGTCATCACCTAAGATGATATCCTCATAATTAATCTCACCAAATTAATGATGTTAAGGGTCTGAGGTCATCTGATTATGGGGTATGACCTCAGACCTTGTCACCACTGAATGATGTTATAAGGGTCTAAGGTCATCACCTAAGATGTTATCTTCATAATTAATCTCACCAAATTAATGATGTTAAGGGTCTGAGATCATCTGATTATGGTGTCTGACCTTAGACCTTGTCACCACTGAATGATGTTATAAGGGTCTGAGGTCATCACCTAAGATGTTATCCTCATAATTTCTGAGATTAGTGCACAATGAAGCAAGAACCGTCATGGAAACTGATCTTTTATTAATAACCTCTTCATAATAAGATGGTACATTTACATAAACTCTTTGAAACATCATATGTAATACTTCTTTAGGTGATCATCATTCCATGGGTTAGCGAAAGGTTCCCCTTCTAGGTTTTCTAGCCTGTAGGTGCCAGGCACAACCGTTTTTGTCACTTTGTAGGGACCATGCCAGTTTGGGTGGAGCTTATTTATTTTCTGTAAGGTCTTCTTCAGCACTAGGTCTCCCATGGCGATGGGTTTTGACTTCACCCTCTGATTGTAGAACTTCGCTGCTCTCTGCTGGTAAGCTACTTGTCTGGTCTCTGCGTCTTCTCTTCTTTCTTCAATCAGATCTAGGTCTAGTCTCCTCTCTTCCACATTTTTATCAGGGTCATAGGTCTGAACCCTATGAGTTAGGAGCCCCACTTCTGTTGGTATGACGGCCTCTGAGCTATGTTCTAGCATGAACGGGGTTTCTCTTTTTGGTGTCCTTGTCGTGGTTCTATAGGCCCATAACACAGCGTAGACCTCTTCGGTCCATCTTCCCTTAGCTTCTTCTAACCTCTTCTTGATTCCATCGAGGATTGTTATGTTCGTGACCTCGGTCTGACCGTTTACCTGAGGTCGACCAGGAGATGAGAAGAACTGCTTTATCCCAACTCTTATGCAATACTTCTCTAAAGAGGAGTTCTTGAACTGGGTCCCATTGTCTGAGATGAGAGTGTTTGGGAGGCCGTGTCTGCATATGATGTTCCTCTAAATAAATTGGAAGGTCTTTTATTCTGTGATCGTTATCATGGACTCTGTCTCCACCCACTTTGAGAAGTAGTCAATGGCAACTATCAGGAACCGATAACTGTTGGCAGCTCTCGGTAGAGGTCCTACTAAGTCAATACCCCATACTGCAAATGGACATGGAGAGGTGATTGACGTCATAGGTTGATGAGGTTGATGAGGAATAGTGGCGAATCTCTGATATTTATCACAACTCTTCACGTAAGTTGCAGCATCTTTGGCTAAGGTTGGCCACCAGTATCCCTGTGTAATGATTCTCTTGGCCAAGGGTCTTCCTCCTATGTGACTGGAGCAAGAGCCCTCATGAACTTCCTGTAAGACCCGGGGAACTTCGGTGGGATGAACACATCTGAGGAGAGGCAACAGAAATCCCTTCTTGTATAGGACGTCTCCCACTATCGAGAACTTGGCAGCCCTATATCTCAATTTCGTCCTCTCTAGCTTGGATTCGGGTAGCTCTCCCTCTCTGATATATCTGATGAGGGGGTCCATCCATGAGTCTCCTAGGTTTAAATTGAGACAAGGGCTATATACCTCTTCTTCCTCAATGGTCACTTTTCCTAAGACCTCGTTCGAAACTGTCCTTCTGATGTCTGTCTTCGTCTCCGAGGCCAACCTTGCCAATGCGTTTGCGTGGCTGTTACTTTGTCGAGGTACTCTCTTCAGTTTTATCTCTTTGAAATATTTTAACATCGTTATCACCCTCTTCAGATACTTGGCCATCCTTTCATCTTTGGCCTCATAGACTCCCAATACTTGATTGACAACTAACCTTGAGTCGCTGTGGAGTAGGAGTCGCCTTACACCCAGAGTATTTGCCAATGAGAGGCCTGCTATCATGGCTTCTTATTCTGACTCGTTGTTAGATGCCCTAAAGTTGAACCTCAAAGCGTATTCAATGTTGGCACTATCTGGAGCTGAAAGTATCAACCCTGCACCGCTTCCACTGTCGCAGGAGGAACCATCAACGAAGAGGCTCCAAATGTCTGTATCCGATGAGAAGGACCCTTCTGACATGATTCCTTGTTTGAAGAGGTACCGATCCTCCTCGTTCTTCGCTACTCTGCTCCTGATCTTGTTAGATGCGACCTCATCCTGATCTCGTAAGATGTTTGGTGTCGTCTCTTCCTGCTCCCGAAAGATACCGCGATTTGTCCTTTCAACACCCTCTTGGTTATTCTCTGCCTCGGCCTCTTCCCATGTGAACTCAGCAACAAAGTCTGCGAGGGCTTGCCCTTTGATGGTTGTCCTAGGTTGGTAGGTAAGGTCATACTCCCCCAACTCAATGGCCCAGGTCATCAATCTCCCGGACTTCTCAAGTTTATGTAGGACTTGTCTTAGTGGGGAGTCGGTGAGGACAACCATGGAGTGGGCTTGGAAGTAAGGCTTCATCTTCCTTGAAGCATGTATCAGGACGTAGGCTAACTTTTCCATGTGAGGATAATTTTGTTCAGACCCTTGAAGGGCCTTACTGTTAAAATACACAGGCCTTTGGATCCCAGCCTCTTCCCGTACTATGGCCGAGTTGATGGCCGATTCGGAGACTGCCAGATACACATATAATTTCTCTCCTGCTACAGGTCGAGATAGCAATAAAGGAGACCCCAAGTAAGACTTGAGCTGGTTGAAATCTTTTTCGCACTCTTCGTCCCAATGAAAGGCCTTTCTAATCACTTTAAAGAATGGAAGACACTTGTCCGTTTCCCTGGAAATAAATCTGTTGAGTACAGCCACTCTTTCGGTGAGCCTTTGAACATCCTTAATACTTTTTGGTGTCTTCATATCAAGCAAAGCCTTGATTTTCTCAGGATTTGCTTCGATTCCTCTCTGATTGATGATAAATCCAAGGAACTTCCCAGCTCCTACTCCAAAGACACACTTCACGGGGTTGAGTTTCATTCTGTATAAGTCCATAGTATTGAAGGTCTTTTCGAGGTCTGCCACATGAGTGCAAGCTTTTAAGCTCTTCGTTAGCATATCGTCTACATACATCTCCATAGTCTTGCCTATTTTCTATTCGAACATCTTATTCACAAGACGTTGGTACGTTGCCCCTGCATTTTTCAGCCCGAAGGGCATCACTTTGTAACAGTACGTCCCTTTGTCGGTAATGAAGGTTGTCTTCTCTGAGTCTTCCGCATCCATGAAGATCTGGTTGTAGCCTGAATACGCGTCCATGAAGCTCATGAGCTCATGTCCTACAGTAGCATCCACCATCTGATCTATTCGAGGTAAGGGATAGCTATCTTTTGGACAAGGCCTGTTCAGGTCAGTGAAATCAACACACATTCTCCACTTCCCATTGGCTTTGGGCACGATGACTGCATTCAATAACCACTCTGGATATATGACTTCTCTTATAAATTCATCCTTTTCCAATTTTTTGACCTCTTCCTGGATGACGTCGTACTTCTCCCTGGAGTAAACTCTTCGTCTCTGTTTGATAGGCCTAGCATCTTTGGTCACGTTGAGCTTGTGACTCATAACCTCAGGGTTGATGCCGGGCATGTCCGCGTGACTCCAAGTGAAGACACTCTGCCTCCTCCTGAGGAAGTTTATCAGCTCTTCCTTGATTTTTGTCTTTAGGGTTTTTCCGACCTGGATGGTTTTTTTCGGCTCGTCCTTATTGAGGATGATGGATTCTACCTCTTCCACGGCCTCTCCCTTCTTCAACTTTGTCTCATCTATTTGGTCAAGTGTATTAATGCTATAAGTGGTCGTTACCCTCTTATGGGCCTCTCTCTCTTCGACCGAGTTGAAGTAACATTCTCGCACTATGGTCTGGTCACCTTGCACTTCCCCTACCCCATAGGGGGCCAGGAATTTTAGCATCTGGTGGACCGTCGACGGCACAGCTTCAAACTCCTTATGGGCCACTCTTCCTATGATGAGGTTATAGGCCGAGAAGACGTTCTCGTCCGTTACGAAAAAATTTATCTTCCTGGTCAACCTCTTAGGCCACTCATCACCCATCCGTACGTCCATCTCATACATGCCCAATGGGTGGACCTTTTCACCACTGAAGTCCATCAAGGGGTGATGATAGGGTACCAACCTAGCTCTGCTAAAACCTAGGCTCTTGAAGCAAGGCCAAAATATCACGTCTGCTGAGCTCCCCCCCGTCTACGAGGATCCTCTGCACCTCGCACCCATGCACCCTTGTTGTTATTACCAAAGGGTCATCATGGGGGGCTAAGATACCTTTGAAGTCGAGTCTGGAGAACCCAACTATAAGGGTGTCCATGTCTACCTTCTTTCTCTTCTGCACTGTATCAGAAGACGTTAGATTTACAACTTCAAGTTTGGCCACTGACATGGCCTCTGCCACATGAGCTTTACTGTCAGCCACTTCAGAGCCACCTCCTACGAGTCCTCCACATATAGTGTCAACACCAAAGCAGATCATGCCAACCCTCTACACTGGGGTGTTGTCATCTTTCGACTGAAGGTTCGGATCATCTTCATCATCACCTTCCGAATCATTGTCTCTTCTTGCTGGGGAATCGCCACGACATCTGTCGTTTCTTCTCTTCTTAGGGTCATCTCTTCTGCCTTTAGGTGCCTTGCCATCGACATACTTCCTCAGTTTTCTGGACTTCAACATCTTCTCAATCTCATCCTTCAAGGCGAAGCATCAGTCTGTAACATGGCTATGGTCCTGGTGGAACTCACACCATAAGTTTTTGTTCCTCTTATGTGGTGGGTCCTTCAGTTTCTCTGGCCATCTTAGGGTCCTGTCATTCTTGATCTCATTGAGGATATGCTCACAGCTCACATTTAAAGGAGTATAGTGAGCGAACTTGTCATTAGCTGACCTCTTCTTTCCATCTTTCTTTCTTTGGGAATTCCCGTCATTACCGCGATTCTCATCCTCATACTTGGCGGCCATTGCCTCTTCGTGATTCATAACTTTCCCCGCAGTTTCCAGTAGCTCCGCCATAGACCTGGGAGGGTCTTCCGCAAGTTTCCATAAGAACTTTCCTTTCTGAAGACCTCCTATGAGGGCGGTCATGGCTATATTCTCTTCGTAGTCTTCAACCTCGAGTTTCTCTTTGTTGAACCTAGCGATGTAGTCTCTTAGGCTCTCGTCCTTGCCTTGCTTGACATACAGTAGGTGAGTGGTCTTCTTTTGAGGCCTTACCCCAAAGCAGAAGCTGTGAATGAATCGTTCGGCCAAGCCCTTGAAGTTATCAATTGAGTTCTTCGGAAGAGAAGTAAACCAGCTGTGTGCTACTCCCGTCAAAGTCCCAGAGAAGGCCCTACACTTCATCTCATCAGGTATCAAGTAGATGTCTGACGCCGACTGATACATCTCTATGTGATGTACAGGATTGGTGCTACCGTCATACTTGGGAGACACCACCGGTGGCTTAAACTTAGCAGGGGTCGGTAAGCTCACTATCTTAGCCACGAATGGAGAGCCTTCTGAGTAACCCCTTTGTAATGGATTGCTCTTGATGAGGTCTCCTATCTTCTCCTCGAGACGTTGGATAGAGTCATTCCGTGGTCTCCTACCATCGGCCTGGCCGAGGTTGTCCCCAGCCACCTCCAAGGTATGGACTGAGGGTTCCCCTGCCACAGCACAACGTCGATTGTTGACCTCTTCCTGGTCTCTGCCCCTTCCTGCACGGGGTCGGCCTTGGTCAGGGCCGATCTTGTCTGTCTCCTCTTTGCGAGCCAGCTGCACTTCTCTACCTTGATAACCTCTGTCTTAGGTCATTCACTGGGCCCAACCTCTCAAAAGCTGACCCTCTGCTCAATCGATCAAAAGCTGATCCTCGCTGTTGGGCCTCTTCACCTCTTCGGACGCCATAGCGTGGGCTCTGCTGAAGAGGACGTACAGTATTATTCGAAACCTCATACGACTCACAACAATCTTTCGGAACCTCTTCCGCCTCTAGATCGTCATACCTATCCTCCGGGCAAGGGTTTCCTTGCCTCCCCAGGCGTAAGCGCCTAGGGTAAAAAATGTCCCTCTTCCGCTGGGGTGCAGGTTGGTCCTTTATTGGTGCCTGGGGTGGTCCCCTGGCGTTAGGATGAGGCTGGACAGCCGCCGGAGTGATCATCTCCGGTGAGACTCCAGGTGGCCTCATCATAGTTTGGCTGAGCTGTGTAATCTGCTCCTGCATAGCTTGCTGCGTTGCAGCTAAAGACCTCAAGGCTGCGGCCACCTCCGCCATTTCGGACCGAGGTGGTGCTTGGCTGGAACTAGGCCCTCCCCCACCAGGTGGTGGTAACTCTTGTGCCATGTGTTAACAATAAAGAGCTTGAGTAGCAGGTGAGCTTAATACCTTAAAGGACCTCTTTCAATGGTGAAACACCTCCACGCAAGGGGCGGTGCCCGGTTCACCACCAGAGTCTCCGGTGAGGTTAATCTGAAGAAGAGAAGAGACAGCTTTTCCTTCCTACAGACGACGCCAAAATGATGATGCTGGAAACAGAACCACCCTTCAAGGTGTTTGTAAGCTCAATTCAATGTTAACAATGGCAGTATAAAGGCATATACACATATAGAAGAAGGAGGTGAGGAGAAGAGGATTCACACCAGAATATAAGTGGTTCAGCCAATCAGGCCTACGTCCACTGTGCAAGTGTGTGATAAATATCACTATATGAGGGCTCTAATGGCCATAGATACAAACTCTCAAGCTTTCTCTCTCTACTGTGTAATTGAACAGAGCTTCAGCTAGGGTTATAAATCTTGGATCCTTTGCAAGGTAGAGGATGACCTCTATATATAGTAACTGGGGGGTGTAATGTACCCCCCATGCATGCAATAAGCATGTGTGTGTTGATCCAGCCAATCTGAAGAAGACATCTGTCACTGTCACATGTAGAGAATGATGATGAAATATTCCCCCCACGTGTGGGGAATGATTTGTTATAACTGATTTGTGCCCACGTGTCCTTATCCACATGTCAATAAGTGCTCGGCCATCGTGCTTGGTCATGACCTCGGCCTGGGAGAAGCCGAGGTTGATAAAGTCTAGCAGCTCATTCAATCCGAGATGGGTTATGAAGGTCTCAACTTAAGTGAAGTCGAGGTTAGGACTTAGGGTCGGCCTGGGCCGAGGTTGAGCTGGCATGTGCCTGGAACATCGATTGATTTACCGATGAGGTTAACCTTGGTAAAAGTTCGGCTTACTGCGACCTCGGCCAACCTCGGTAATGTCATGGCCGAGGCTGGTGTCTCCGTGCCGAGGTGACACTTGGGCATATCAATGACAGACACTACACTTTCACAACTCCTAAACTACAAACAATACTGGTTAATGGAATAATGTAATCTAATGATCATTCAGTGGTGACAAGGTCTGAGGTCAGATACCATAATTGGATGACCTCAAACCCTTATAACATCATTTAGTGGTGACAAGGTCTGAGGTCAGACACCATAATTGGATGACCTCAGATCCTTAACATCACTAATTTGGTGAGATTAATTATGAGGATATCATCTTAGGTGATGACCTCAGACCCTTATAACATCATTCAGCGGTGACAAGGTCTGAGGTCAGATACCATAATTGGATGACCTCAGAACCTTATAACATCATTCAATGGTGACAAGGTAAGAGCTCAGACTTTTGATTGAGTTTAAACAAACATTATTGCAACAAGACTTCGGAGTTAAAACATCAGAAGACAGAAGCATTCAACAAATAAATAAAGTGAATGATCCTCTTCAGAGGTTGCCATACAGTGTTAAGATTTAAAAAATAAGAGTCAACCATGCTCTTCAGAGATTACAAACATTCAGGGGTTACAATTGAAACTAAGGGTTAGAGGGGAGAATGTTGTCTTTGGCCTGGTCCTGTTGGACGACCTTGGTCACCTCGGTAACGTCTTCCCTGTGGTCAACCCCTTTAATCTCCATGCCGTCCAGTGTGGCAGTCTCTGCTGGCGCAGTAACCTCTTCTTCAACCTCTTGAAGGGCCTGGATAAGCTGAGGGTTAGCAAAGCCGAGGCCTATGAAATCAGAGGCCTTCAAACTTCCAGCCTCCTTCTCCTTGACAGCCGCCCATTTGATAGTAGCTTTGATACCTCTTTCAAGGTACTCAAGCCGAAGCTCATAAATTCGTCAGAAGTTTTATAGTCAGCCAATATCCCCTCAGAGGCGTCTTCGAGGGCTGCCTTCACTGCCGAGTTGACCTTCTGCTGGAGAACATCGTCTTTAGCCTTCAAAGCCACATCATGGTCCTTCTTGAGTGTGGAGATCTCTTTCTCCAGCCCCTTCATCTTCTTCTCAGACTCCCCCAGCTCGGACTTCAGGCGGTCAATTTCTCCGTTCAGAGTGTTTTGTACCTTCTTGGCCTCTTGACCCTTCTGGATGAGGGGCAACTTCCTCAGAGTCCAGTTGGAGAGATGGTGCATAGCTGCCAAGCCCTGCAGATTGTGTGATCATATATGAGTTGAGGACCAGATCAGAGGTTATACTTGGGAACTACAAATAAATATGAGGTCATACCTGAATGGACCTGTGGAGGCCGAACTCAACCAGTAGGGGTGTGTCCAGTGACCGGCAAAAACATTTATCGACCTCGATCATGGTGGAGCCGAAGGCATCCAGAGCCTGCAGACTGTGGCCTATGATGCTGTCATTGATCTTCAATTGCTCTATACGAGCCGCCAACGCGTTTGCAGAGGAGATGTGGACTCTTAGGAAGTTAACCCTCATCAAATTGATCTTCAATTTGCTAAAAGAATTGAAATTCTTGAAAAATAAAATTTTAGTGTTAAAGCTGTTACGAAACTTTTGCAAATTGTTCAAACTAAAAAATATTTCTTTCATGAGAAACTTGTGGATATGGACCATGATTTTAAAAATTTAGAATGGTCTAAGAAAGAGAGTGATGATAGAGTCCGGGTTTTAGAAAAAGGATTAAAAGAATCTAAAATTTTTAGGTTTTCTAATTGTGCCATTAAGGATCATGATAATTTTATTAATGATTATAAGGCATATGAGAAGACTATTAGGAATAAGTTTGCTTGCATTGAGGGGGAGCAAGATAGCATTCTAAGAATGATTGATAATTTAAATAAGGAGTCCCTAAAATTGGAAGAGTCTAAGTTTTTGTTTGAGTTAAAAATTTTGAAGTTAAAAGATGATTTAAAAGACTCGAGTAGTTTTAGTAGTGATGGTACTGGCTCCCGTGTTTTGACTTCTTCAAGTATCAAAGTCAAGACCATTGTTTGTTTTAGAGGGTCAACCGCATCCAAGGACCTTTAAAAAGGTCAACACATAGGTAACATTCCTCGGATTTACACATGTTCACATTGTGGTAGGAAAGGTCACCTAAGGCATTTTTGTTATGATCTTGGAAGAGGTCCTAGGAAGCTGAAGTCTACTGTTCCCTTGGTTCTCAAAACCCGTCGAGTTAAGTACACACCTATTTGGATTAGGAAATTTGTTTTAGATAAGCTATATATTAGTCTTGTTGATTCTAGCATACTTGTACATGATGCTTCACTTGTTATATATTTAAATCCAAATCACTCCGCAATTGCTATGTGGCTAGGAAATTTGGTTATGACTTTAGATACTTATATTGTTCTTAAGTCATGTTTATACCGATTTATTTCGAACTTGATTTGCTCTACGGGTTCAACTTTGTATATGCCTCCGCACACGCATGCACGAGCTTGTTGGATTTTGACTTCAATATGTATATTTCAACTTTGTGAGACGTTTTTCCAATAATTTTGTCATCTACATGTTTATGTGACTATGGGGGATTTGTGCATGTAAGAATTGTTTCCTGTGACAACCTGCTCACCAAAATAAGGGGTGGCCAGCCCAATACTCCAATATAACAGGAGTCCCGGATGGAATCATTCTCAGCCTCACAACAAAATATAGAGTATCCAGGATAACCACCCAATATTTTAGAAAGCGGGTTGCCAAAATTTCATTTTTAAAGTTAAAGAAAGAATTTAAACAACCCATTCCTGAAAAGATAGGGGAAACCCCAAGAATGTATATATACTACGATAACAACGAGTATACAGAAAAAGGACCGAATATGCTGTTGGTCCACAGACTCTACATCAGTATTGCACAAATTTAATAAATTGTATGATACATTACATTAAATAATTACAAAGGCTTGGGCCTCACGCCCGAATAAAAGACTTGAACTTAACTAGAGTGCAACAATGAAAACTTCTATACAATATTACCCGTGATACCCGTAAAGCAACACGGCTCGCCAAAATTCATCGGAATAGGAAAGTCAGAGTAGGCGTCCTTACGGCGGAGTACCTGAGCGAATACAAGATGCATGCACAACAAGAAATATGAACGGGTCAGGGCCCGGTTTTATGTGATCACCATATGAATAAAGAGTATGACAGTTATGAATGGTAATTATGACTAACAGGAATAAGGATCCACCTACACAAATCAAATGCATAAGCTAAGACAATTTAATCAATCATAAATCTAATTTAGCTAAGCAGGACAAATAAGAACGATTAACATAAATTAAAACTTTCATCATATACCTTGATTCATTTCATATATCTATTCCTTAACAGGAAATATATAATCACAATTTTATGCACTTTGTGGCATTTTTATCCCCATATTACATTTTGTAAAAATCCTTTCCTTATCAGGAAAATAGTCATTTTCAAATGCTCTTTGTGGCATTTATATGTGCTCTTTATGGCACTTCCATTATGCTCTTTGTCGCATATAATCCATCAAGTCCCACTTGATGTTAGAATAGTCAAATTTATATTTATATAACGATTCTAGGACCGCCCCTCCGAGTTTCTCCACTGGGCGCCCCCCTAAATGACCATCATCTTCCAGGGGCCTATCAAACAAGGCAGCCTGGGCACCTATAACGCAAGACGTCGGGAAGCGGCCATATGCCTGCGGGAGAGTCAAGACCACACCCTAAATCTCCTCACCAGCGCAGAAAACATAACATAATCGCACATATGGCCTAGGACTATATCCACCCTGCATTCATTAGCTAGGGGGCATCACCAAGCGCGCGAACTTCCCTTATGATGTCATTTAGAGAGGCGTGTTTAAGTAAATTAACATTTACCATATTCATGATTTAGTAAATTATCATTTACCATCATTATTACCATTTCCATTTCATTTCCTTTCCATATATATATTTCATTTTATCCGAAACCATAATCATTTACATTTTTTGTAAATACCTCATATTATACCTGGAGCCATACTTAATACATCTTATCGTTATAACCTCGATGAATAATTAAACTTTTAATTTATTCTCCAAAGGTTCGTATGTGGTGTTATTGTAAACCATCAAGACTAACATAGCTCAATTGAGCTTCTAAAGTCTCCCGAACATAACACTACGACTCCTAGTTTCATAATAATAAACTATAAGAAAGAATGCCCTAACCTCAATTGGCATATCCCCGGAAAAGCTCCCACATAACACATTTCTAATCTAGGGTGGTTAAATAACTCATCTAGGACTCTAAATTTACTTCATGCAAGAAGGTTCTTAGGTCCTAAACTTAAAGGAAAAGGATAAAAGTTGAGTTAGAAAAACAACTCAAAAACAGCCTGATCCCGAATCGATTCACCCCAGGTAGCGAATCGATTCGCCCAAAAGCGAATTGATTCGGATGACAAATCCAACATTCTTCTTCAGCCGAATCGATTCGGCCATAACCCGAATCGATTCGGGTTTGCAGACTTGTAGGATGACCCCTTAGCGAATCGATTCGCCCTAGGGCCGAATCAATTCGCCCCTGCGATTTGGCCAAGAATGGGGATACGGGTTATGAGCCCTAGATTTTCCAAACCTTAAATCTCTTCCATTTTAAGCACAACCAACAAAATTTATCCTACATGATTTATAACCATTATAATCCACAATTTTATCATCATAAACCAAAATCTAGGTTTAAATACCATAATTTCCATTTTTGATCCCCAAATGCAAATACATAAATATCACACAAATTATTCATCTTAAATTACATATTAGCAAGTAGAAAACTTGCCTTGATGTGGGAATCTCAAATTTCTTTGTGTAGTATCAACAATCCATATTCAATCTCCAATTTCTCTTCTTTCTCCACTTTTCTCCCAAGCTCTCTTCCTCTCTCTTTCTCTCTTTGTTTAGTAATACACAATTAGGAAAAGAAATAAGGAGCAAGACTAAAATCGTGACTTAAGTCTAAATTCCCAAGTTAAATTGTTGATACCATGTTAAAATGACTTGCAAATACGCATATAAGCTAAAACCAGGTAAAAGTGCTCGAAATACAAAAATACAATATGGCACTTATTTTGACTGTCTCGCACCTTACGGGACTAACTGCGCCCTCTAAAATGGCATCCGATAATTTTACAATCCAATTTAAGTTTCGGTTTCATTTAAACCACGGTGTCATTTAAATCATATGACACCATACAACATACAACCGAATGATATTTACTTTCACATACAGTAAATATACCACAATCTAGTAAATATTAACTTTCAACTCATTAAATTAATATTTACTTCAGTTCCAACATTTTATATAATTACCCTATGCGGTAAATTAATATGAAATTAGCCTCCTAAAAGCGAGGGTTGTTACATTTCCCTTGAGATATTTTGATTAGTATTGAAAAAAAATATGAGTGAGCATCGTAAAGGGCTGCGAAAGACAGGTTGACTTTGTGTGAAAGCCACCATTGAAAAGAGCCCAAGAAAAATTGCCAAAAAGGGGCCAACATAATTTAGTTTAATGTTTGATCCTACAAAAGAAATAACTTCAAGAGAATTGAGAAAATTAGAGAATAGAAAATATGAGTGTTTATCTTTTTTAGGGAGTTTGGTTGAAGATCAACGGGTTTGCACAATGAATCATAGTATGCTTATATTGTCATGCGCTATTGATTTGTAGAATCATCAATAATCTAGGTAGTGTGCATTTTGCTTGTTTTGTTCATTAAGTTCAACTTTATTTGTCACTTGAGGCTAAAGCATAGTTTGATAAAGTTTTGCGATCAATTAGAACTTCTTGAACATTTTTGTGTGTCTGGATCATTATTCATTTATATCTAGTTCACGCCCATTCATTCCATCTCACATGTTTAGAGACATCGATACTATGCTAGTGTACAAAGCTTATGTGTTTTGTGTACTGTTTTGTGGTCGTTTATACCTATATTTGTGTGTTGGATTTTCTTTGGTATATTTGGCATAAATTATATATGGTAGTGTGTTGTATTTGTAAAATTTATATTTTTTGAAAAAAATGAAACAATTTAAAAAATAGTTGGTGGTGTTTGCCTTTGAGATTATCATTTCACATACTTGATTTATATATTTTAAAGATGATATCTTAGCCTCTAAGTGATGATTCATATTTTATGATTATGTTTCACTCCCTTTTCTATTACGAACAAAAAGGGGGAGAACAAATTACAGGGGGGGTATGAGCTTTTATGTTTGTTTAAAAATCGATGCGTCACGGGGTATATGTTTTTATCTCATGTGTGTAGGTACTTAAAGTGAAATTCAAGACACACCGGATGAAGAAAAATTTTGTGAAAGGGAAGAAGAAGAAGAAGAAGAAAAAGTTTGAAGACAATGAGACTTATGCCATTTCATTCTAAGGTTAGGAAGGGTTATAGTTTTCTTTCGTCATTTATAGAGTTTTATTGATGTAATTTAGATTTTGGATAGGTTTGTTTGTTTTTGTACCGAAATAGCCAAAGGGGGAGATTTGTAAGAGCTAAATTTCTGATATTGCTCATAGTATAGGCCTTGCATAGCTTTAGGCTAGTTTGACGTATCTCGTTACAAACCGCCACGTATCGTCACAGCAAACCAACATCAACACTCGAGACTTCTCGATATCCCATAAAGGTATAAAGCAATTTAGTGTTATAATTAATTCACAACTTTATTTTTGGAATTTTTATTTTTTATTAAAAACGAACAGGTCTTTTTATTTTTAAAAGGAAAAATATTTTTATTTTAAACCTTGCTCAAATGAGATCCTTATCTCGTTTCAACAAAAAGGGCAGTTTGTTAGAAGGGTCGTTTGAAGTTTTTATCTAATGAGCATCGATCGAGGGCATACTGTTTTGACTCATCAGAAGGTCGTTTGAAGCCTGTTCAAATGTGAATGCCTTCTCGTTCTAACGAGACTATCTTTCGTTCTAACGAGTTACTTTTCTCGTCTAAAAAAATCTCAAATTCGTTCGAACGAGTCGTCGCCTCGAAATTTGTGAATGCCCTATAAATACCTATTCTATTTTCAGATTTTTTAAGACTTTTGCCAGATCTATTTCTGCATATATTTTACAAAAGTTCTTCTTTGTTTAGTGTTATAAAATACTTTTAATTCACAACATACATCCTAAAAATTGTCCTTGTGAATTCGTTTAAACTTTAAAATGCTTTAATATCTTACATACACCTTTGTAGAGAAGGAATCTCCATGGCTGACTCGTGAAATCTGAGGGGATCGCTATTAAATACAAAGGCTAAGGCTAGATCGGTGGATACCGAGGAAGAATCTATCGTCTGTGGATCGCTTGGTGATAAGTGATATTCTTTAGAGAATTTACAAAGACTAACGCATTACGCTTGTGGAGAATATCAAGTAGTTTGTAAGTTGACTGCCTTGTATATTTCTAAAGTGCTGAATAAAAAGTTTTTCCCAAAAGGGATTATTCCTCAATCTTATGTTCTTGAATGCGTATCTTCATTATCTTGTTTAGAACACATATTTGTTTTCACACCTAATTTAATCAAAGATTAAAATCTGTTTATATTGGTGTTATATGTTTCAATCATAAAATTAAAAAACACAAAAATAGAATTTTTGTTTGTAGCCATCCTTGCCAAGCACATTTCTTTTTGCATTTTCATAGGGGTATTAGAGCCTTCCACTCTTACAAGTGGTGTCAGAGCATTTTTACCCTTACAGATTCACATGAGTTTCGCCCAACTAATGCCCCAAAGTTTTAAGGATCGATAGCTAAAAGAAAAATATACATACCTTGGCCTTTGACGTCTTCTTTGAGCATAGATAGAAATTTGGGTGGTCATCGATACATATTGTGGGTTATTAATTCCTGTGATTAGTGTTGAGTGTCGATAGTGAAATATGGTTATCAATTGTTCGATTCATATTTTAGCTTATCATTGATGGTCCCTCTTTCAATGGTAACCAATGATCGATCGGTATTAAGGTTATGTTTCATATTATTGATGGTAGGGCACTTATACCCCTCCTACAATTGTCCCCTCACACATAAGTATCTCACAGAATGAGTGTGTATAGGAGAAATAAAACAAAATAAAACTGTATCAAATCTTTGCGATTTCGGACTATTAGTGACATTTAATGTTGAAGCGTGTCTGTTTTTTTTTTTCAAAAAAAGGTGTTGTTTTATTGGGTGACATGTGTGACTGACATTGGTCATATCGTGAGCGACAGCGATGGTATACCCTGATCATTTACCTATTGTCTCTTCAGTTTCTAAATTTTTTAATAAAAAGGGGGTGTTTAGTCATTTAGTGGTTCATTTCAAAGGGAATGTTCTCAGATCTTTTTTCTAAGATAAAATTTTTCTTCTCTCTCTTTCTGCTATTCCGGTGAGTTTTTGGTGGTTTTCCATTGATATTATTAGTTTCACGTCCTTTGCCATCGTATTGTACTGTTTTATAACTGTTTGTGGTGGTGGCTTTGTCATTTATGTGGTGGTTATGTGTGGGTCACATTTTTTTCTTTTCGCCGTCCTTAGATGTTGTATTAAAGACAAACAAGTCTGAAATCGTTCTTTCCCATAATAGTGTTATTCTACCGGAGTTGGATGAGTCCCTATTTTCGATGTGCGCCATTCTTTATGCCAGAGAGTCTATTTCACTATTTTTTGAAGTTAAAAAGTCATTAAGGTCCTTGTTTAGTTTCCCTCACTTTATGTTCGGAAGTGGCTTATGTCGATGATGTGGCATTTATAGTTCCCGATTCGATTTTGAGATGTTGTATCGATTGTGGTTATTTTCCAGAGAGTCCTGTCAATTTTGCATAATCGGTAGGTAGAGGCTCCTCCAGGGTTTGATAAGTGTACCTAACATATTATTTAGGTTAAAAGGTATAAGAGAATTTTATAGAAGGTTGGTTTATTGCATTATGTGGAAGGAATGTCTGATTTTATGATTATAAACGGACGAGGAAAAACAATTATGTGCGCACCCTTATCGAGAGGATGTGGGTGTTTATAGCGCCAAATTTTTTGGCGAAGAGGAGGTTGTTTATGTTCCATCATTGAGTGACGTGATGGATGACATTTAGGCATCCAATGTGCATGCGTTATCGGTACTTCATCCTAGTATTTTACTATTTTTTACTGAGTGGGGTTACAGTGTAGTGTTGTACCATCCCAAACGTGTTATGTTTTAATTCGGGTATAACCAACCTCTTGCTTCATTCATAATAAAGAGTAAATCGGTGAAAAAGTTATATGTTAAGGCATTTACTATGCTTACTTGGTATGGGGCTGCTACCAAGTGTCTTGCATATGGTTGTAGGAGCATTCATTCTCAGTATGCTAATAAGTTTTCTACTCCCTTAAGTAATTCTTATTAGGTGCACCAAGTAAATTCAATCATCATTTTGTATATGGTGTTGTTGTTATGGTTTCGAGCTCAGAGGTTTGAGTTGGTGATGAGACACTTCGTCTCCTTAAGGCTCAAATAAGATCGAAATTTTTTATGGGCTTTTCGACTTCTATCAACTAAAAAGCTTCCTTAGAAAGTGAGATGGATGTGGTGTTTGCAAAAATTGGTGATGCCCAGTCTAAGCAAAAGAAGAAGAAGAGCGATGTGTCTACAATAGTTATTAGGACAAAGAGATAAGCAAAAATTGACATCGAGTTTCTTTTGAAGGTGGATCAAAAGGTAGTACCTTTATTATATAGGAACAAATATCGACCGCGGTCATAGGTGGTGAGAATTTGACTTCGAGTAATGATTTGGAAGTTGGGGACATCGATCCCGGGGTTATAGTTGATGTACAATACTTTTTGAGAAGGTGAGGATGATAATGTGGAAGGTGAGGGTGATATTGATGTGACGGAGCATGATTCTAATAGGAAAAGGTTAACTAGGGATGCAAAGAAAGTAGCTAAATAACGAACAGTCTGTTAAGATGTCCATGTTTCTAGTTATGATTCCAGTTAGAAGAAAAGTATGAGTCTAATGAAGAATGTGAGGAAGATGATAAATAATTTAAGGAAGTTTAGGGTCAAGTTGTTACAGACACATAACAGGTATGTGGCACATTTATACTTGTTTGATTGTAAATGATAATTTTCTTCGATTTTTATCTCATTTTAGTCGATTTGTAGGAGGGTTTAATCCAGTGAAAGCTTCAGTGACAGAATATTCAAAGAATCTCCTCTTAGGGCTCCTGGTGGCAATGTTATTCCAACTTTGATTGAGGCTAGTAATGTGGTTTCATTATAAGTTTCTACGTTCTGAACCTAACACCAAGTGGTTTTGGTCCTTTTTCCAGTTTAGTTCCTCCTCTGGGTAATGCTTTATTTAAAATCTTACTAATAGGTAACTTTGTTGAGTTTGGTGGTTGATGTTATATATCCGTTTTTTTGTTTTGTTATATGTAGGTGGTGGTAACATTCCAACTTCGATGGCGTTAGTTTTGAGTATTAATGGGTTGGATTCGGTATTAATGGTGGTGTCTGCTATGGGTAATATGATTAAGTCTCCGATTCTAACTATGACGGCATTGTTGGATGTGATATCTGGTGGAGTAAGTATATTATCTATTGATGTGATAAATTCTCCTACAATGGATTCTTTAGCACTGGTGGAAGTTTCGATTATTCTGACTCTAGGTTATCCCAAAGTGGTATTTTGTGCTTCTAATGTCCCTAATCTTGGTGTAACGGGTTCGAATGTCTCTAGTGTTGTTGTGGTTGCATCGAATCTCCCCAATGCTAATTTGGTTATATTTAATGTCCCCAGTGCCGACGTGATTGTGTTAAATGTCCCTAGTGATGGTGTGGTTCGTCTAAGCGAGTCTAGTTTGAACAATTATAATGGTGAAAGCTTTAGTTCGGTTATTAGAGTTGCACTACAGCGATCGATTGATGGTCTCCAATTCACTGAGGTTTTTTTTGTTCCTTGTGGGAATTATAGTTGATGGAACATTGGTTCCAAATGTGTGTTTTATGTTAATACATTTTCCTATAACTTTTGATTAGTTCACAGTTAGGCAAGTTGTCCTTCGATCGTTTCTCCTTGCCCAGTTGGCAATCGGGGTTGTTGAAGTAGGTGTGTTTTGAGCACTTATTTTCAAGGCTCAATGTAAGAGGGTGAATGAGTTTATCTATGATATGAAAGATGTTGGTTTAGGGGTTGAGTGTATGGAGCACCATTTCGAGCGCGTGCTAAGATTGCATTTCGATCCAGTTGTGAAAGATTGGTTTTAGTATCGAAGTGGTGCGCTAGGATATGCCTATCATGAGGATACGTTATGGGAGAATATTGGTAGGTTAATGCAGGAACTTTCTGTGGAGAAATCTAAATTAGGATACCTTGAATCTGAACGTAAGGTCGTGCAAAAGGTAGAGGAAACTGGTTAGAAACAGTTGGTGAAAGAGTTTGGTGATTATGTTTTTTTATTATGTTTTTCAATATATTAATGTAGGTTTTACCATGTTATTTATGAGTTATGCCTCTACGTGGGCATCATAGATTCTTTATCTCACTTTATTTTGTTATGTCATAGAACATTTTACTTTCTTGCTATTTTATAATTTGATTATCCTGTTCTTTATTATAGAAAATGAATGATAGTATTACGCATTAAATTTGTGTCGTTCTTTGAATTTACTTTGATGGATGACATTATTGGTTGTGGATGGGTAATTGCATGAATAATTATGTACTATTGTTTAACCTTGACCTATTATCTATGTAGAACGATGATATCGATAATAATATGTCTAAAGTGATGCTATCGGATGGTGGATAATAATATGTCTCAAATGATGTTATCGATAATAATATATCGCGTTTGTTTCCCTTGACTTAGAGATCATGCTGAGAGAGGTTAAAGGTTTTGCCTCTCATCAACATCATATAAATTATATTATAGGCTATAACTTGTGTCGTTCATCGATAGTGTGGGTATTATGCTACAAATATCATGGGTTATCTATCGTATCTATTAAGTTGTAGGGACTATAGATTATGCCTTTTATCAACAGTGTGGAGGTTGTACTGGAATGGTTATAGGTTATACATTTTATTGTCATTGTAGATATTATCTAGCAGAGCTTAGGTCTATTTACCGATCCCAGGTATGTTATACTGAAAGTGGTTGTGGGTTTTATCATTCTCGGCTTTGACAAGAGACTATAGGCTCTCACATCACAACGAGTCGATAATATGGTTATAGGTTGTGCCTTAGAACCATTTGTCATCAAGACTATAGGTTATGCCTCTTTCAAAATGAGGTTTTGACAATAGTGGGTTATAGGTTGTCTTTCAACATTCATGACAAGGTTATGCTCAAAGGGATTATAGGTTGTGCCTTTCAATATTCACGAAGAAGTTTTTCCCAAGAGGGATTATAGGTTGTCTTGTAACCTTTGCAGAGATTGTTCCCAAAATAAGTTATAAGTTGTGCCATTAAGCATTCCCAAAGATTATGCCCAAAATAGGTTATCGGTTACGCCATTAAACATTCATAAAGTTTATGCCTAAATGTGGTTATAGATAATTCCATTCAACATTTCCAAAGGTCCATAAGAGTTTGTAGGTTATGCCATGCAACATTCCTAAAGATTGTGCCCAAAAGAGATTATAGGTTGTGCCATTCAATATTTCCAAAGATTATACCTAAAAGAGAGGTTCTAAGTTATGACCTACTACAATTTTTAAGATTATGCCCAAAAGAGGTTATAGGTTATGCCCTTCAACATTTCCAAAGATTATGCCCAAAAAAGGTTATAGGTTATACCACTGAACATTCACAGAGGTTATGCTCAAGAGATATTATATGTTTTGCCTTTCGATGTTCACAAAGGTGATGCCTGAGAAAGATTGTATATTGTACATTTCATTATTTACAAATATTATGCCATAGGTTTCGTCACTTATAGATTATAATGATATATTTTTCCTTTTTGAAAGTATCAATATCAACTGTGAAAATATTAATGTCAATCATTGAACAGTCGATCGTGATTTTGATTTTTCATTTCAATAAAATCATCATAAATTGTGAATATATTATTACCAGTTGTGACAATGTCAACACCGAGTGTCATTTTTCCCTAAACGACAAAAATCTATATCGACTGTGATTTAGCTGTTTCGCAAATGTCAGTATTGATTGTGAAAATGTTAATGTTAAATGTGAAAAAATGTCATTACCGATTATGATTTTACCATTTTGAAAATTTCAATATCGGTTCTAATTGTGCCCTCATAAATTATGAAGCCATGCATGGTGTTTTTTTCGAAATCAGTAAGTAAAAAATTAGAGTATGGTTGTGTTTCATTAATAACAAAAGGAAATATAGCAGTGCTTTACACCAATTGAGTTCATAACATAATGGAACATAAAGGGAGATCAAATTAAGTAGTCCCATTATTTCCTAGGCATGATATTACTCCAACCATTTGCAATTAATGGAAATGCGATCCTTTGAATCTAGTTTGACGATTTTACAAAATCCTAGGATTGAGTTTTCTTTAAATGTTCCTGCCAAACGTCCTTGAATGATGTGATGTGTTATTTTCAAAACTAAATCACCCACCTTGAACTCTCTTAGTTTTACCATGACATCGTAAGCCCTTGACAATTGCTTGGATTAAGTTTGGAAGTTCCTATGTGCGTTGTCTCTTCTTTCATCTAACATCTAGAGTTGCATCATTCATAATTTGGGGATAATTTGATGTTGCAAATCCATTCTAGCCGGTGGGACTGCCAGTTCGACAGGGAGAATGGCATCGGAGCTAAAAACGAGTGAGAAGAGGAGAATCCGGTAGGCTTACTTTTATAGGTTCGATAAGTCCATAGTAGAAAATCAATCTTATCGTACCATGATCTAGGAAAATCTTCCTGCATTTTTATGAGGAAGTTGATGAGGGTTTTGTTAGTAGATTTCGCTTGGCCATGGCATTGTGGTATATGATTAAGGAATTTTTGGTGTTCGATGTTGTATCTGGCGATCAGGGATCGTATCTTATCATTTTTAAGGGAGTTCCATTATCTATTATGATGATTTTTGGGATTTTAAAATGGCAGATAATGTTTTCCCGAATGAAGTTAGCCACGATAGTCTTAGCGGCGTTTCTTAATGTTATTGCTTCAACCCATTTTTTGAAAAGCTTTGTTGCCACAAGGATTTAGATTTTCCCTTGAGAGTAGGGAATAATTTTCCCAACTAGGTCGAAAGCTATGTGTGATATGGATAAGGAGTGGATAAAGATTGTAATATGACACTCAGGGCATGGATGAGATTGCCATCGATTTGACACGGCTTGCCCTTTTTGATGAACATATTGCAATTGACCTCCATCGATGGATAATAATAGCTCAGGTGAGATACTTCTTCATATAGTTTGTTACCGTCGATATGTGCCAGTTCATGAGTTATTTTCATCACTTCCTCCGTATTTATCCCAGTTATACATCTCATTAGCTGTTAGTTTTATCATTTAAAGCTTCCATCAACTATCAAATACCGTTTGGATCTTCATTAGAGTGCACTTAATGTCTGTCTCTTAGCGGGGATTGTGCCGTTTATGAATTATTAAACATAAACATCGTACCAGTCAGTTGAATTTCCTAGGAAATGGACTTCCTCCTACCTTGGAGTTATTGGAATTGTTCACATTACTCTTAGGATCCGTTTGTCAATCCAATTCCAAGCCATGGATATGGAATTCGAAGGCCAATTTTAATTCCACGGAATTGAAATTGACCTTTTAATTCCAATTTCAAGCCTTGGAATTGGGTTTGCCAAACAAACCCTTATAGACTTGCTGCCTCTTTGCTCATCAATGGACAATAATACCCTGCTCGATAGATCCTTAGATAAAGGGCTATGTCATTCTCACCATAGTGTTTGTTATGCATATCCTTGAGTCTTCTTACTACTTTTTTCATCCTAACGCATCATGCCAATATGCCACATGTGCATTGATAATATAAAATCCCTTCAAGATTATGGAAATGTTTTAGGGTTTCTCTAGGTATCGGTGTTTCTATCAGGAATTAGGTGTTTGATAGTTATCTTAGAATTGGGTCTCGCCAGTCTGTTGTTTCTTTTGGTACAACTATTTCCAATACAAAGATGGGTATGTTTCTCTTGAATATGGTAAGTGTAGTGGAGGTTTCATTATCAGGGATTTTGATTCGGGTTGATAAGTTGGCCAAGGCATTGGGGTATTCGTATAAATCTCTAGGGCGTTGGATAATGTTAACTGAAACAAATTGGTCTAGTTGGTATTGGACAATAGTTTAATATGGGGCCAATGATATGTATCTTAAGAAAAATTCACCATCCACTTGCTTGATCACTAGATTTGAGTCGCCCTTGATCGTGATCACTTTCATTCTTTTTTACAGTGCTTCCAGGAGGTCGAGAGTCAAAGCCTTGTACTCACATTCGTTATTAGAGAAGGTGAATCCCAGTTGAAAAGGGATATGGATTCTTTACTTACCTTTAGTAAGGATTATTCCAAATCCTCCACATATTGTTATCGATGAGCCGTCAAATTCCACGCTCCATTCCTCTAGCCCCTCTTCACATGTTAAGGTCTGAAGATCATCTCCTGGGATTTCCTCACTTGGTGGTTTGTGTGTTTTCGCTTGGAAAATATGCCAACATGTCAGTGAGATCTTGATTTTTATTTCATTAGGATTGATATATCGAATATCATACTCGGAAACTATTAGAATCCATCGGGCTAATCGGCCCATTAAGATAATTTTAGAGAGAAAAAGTTTAATTGGATTGCAATGAGTAACTAAATGTATGAAAATGCGAGAAAATAATGCTTTAAATTTTGGGCCATAAATAACATTGCCAAACAATTCCTTTCCATTACTGTGTATCGAGATTTTTTATCGGCAAGAAATCTTCTGAGTTAGTAAAACAGTTTTTCATTTCCATCGACCTCATGAGCTAGCAATGATCCTACCGATTTGGTCGTGGAAGTAACGTACAGGAATAAATTTTTCCCCTTTGCTAGTGGAGTGATTATTAATGGACAGGTGAGTGCCTTCTTGATTTTTTTGAATGCATGCTAATGTGTCTCTCCCTATTCGAATTTCGTGTTCCCCTTTAAGGGTGGTCTGAGTGGATAAGTGAGTCCCGAAAAAGCTAGTATGAATCTCCATAAACTTTTCAATTCCTTATGACTTTTAAGGTTGGTATTTCGATAATCGACTTATGCTTTGCTTTGTCCGCTTGTATACTACGATGATTTATAACGAATCCCAATAACTTTCCCCGTATTACTCCGAATGCGCATTTGAGGGGGTTAATTTTCAACTTGAATATTTTGTAACACTCCAATACCTTATGAAGATAAGCAACACGTGAATTCCCTTTTGATTTAATGGCATGGTCATCCACATAAAACTCCATCAGATTGTGAAGCATATCATGAAAAATAGCAGATATGTTTCGTTGGTACGTTACTCCTACATTTTTAAGGACAAACGACATAATCGAGTAGTAGAATTTTCCAAATGGGGTTCGAAAGGTCATTTTTTCAACGTTTGCTTTGCTCGTCTTTATTTGGTTGTACCCGAAATACTCGTCTATAAAATTGTACGTATCATTATTGATAGTGAAATCCACCAGACTATCAATGTTAGGCAAAAGGAAATTGTCTTTTGGGTTGGCTTGGTTGAGGTTTCGATAATTGACACAAACTTTGATTTTCCCATTGCGTTCCTTGACCGTGACTCTGTTTGAGAGACATATTGAGTGCGAGATGGACTTGATAAACCCAATTGCTAGTAGTTTTTTCACTTTGGCCTTGATATTGAGCTCCAATTCTTGTTTGAAAAATCTTGTTGCTTATTGAACTGGACACGTGTAAAATATTTAGGTAGTGAGACGTCATATTTTTTATCCAGACCCGACATTTTCGTGTAGTTCCACGTGAAAGCGTCTGAGTATTGTTTGATCAAGTCACGCAATTCATTCCTTTATTACCTCGAATCTCATTGGATATGAATATTGGATAGGGATCTTGACCTTCTATTACAATGTTTACCTCTTCCAAGTCCTCCAATTGTGCCTTCGGCCCTACCTGCATGCAAACGAGTGCCTCCTCTGGATCATCCATGTAATTATGATCTACATATGTATCTACTAAACAACATTGATCACTTGGGTCAGCATCCTATATCCAGAATGCTTCTTAAATAGCCCATCATAATCGAAGCCTCACTCTCCTACTTGTTATCATGTACTTCTTCAATTGCCATCTTGGAATCAGCTCTAACCTTATCTTTTTGCCAACTTCAATAACAAGGCTTTCTTCTGGTTTATTGGACTCATCCACGATCGAATTGATTTTAGCAATATGAATGGAATTATATCCTGTGGGCTTCACTTTTGGCTTCGTATGGTCCTTTGGAGGGGTTTATATCGATACACCTCAGTCCGGGTGTTAAGACCCCGTAATCAGGTGCTAACTTTATGAAGTAGGTTGTATCGGAGGAGTGTTCTTCTTCTTTCAAAAAGGGGCATTTGGTATCCTTGATAATGATTTCTAGGCCGTTCACGATGGATTTTGTGCATTGATGATAAGTGAATGACACCACTCCATGCTTATGCATCTGTAAGAGGGTAGTTTAGATTAGATGGAGCATAACCCCTTTTGAGCACGGTAATAACAAGTTAATCGAGAGAACCCTTGATTAATTATAATACACACAATCATATCCTAGTGAAGATAAACTTAGTTTGAACTCACAAATCTCTCGTGTATAACTCAGAAGATAATAATGAACTGAGAAGTAACTCATCTAGAGGGAGAGAGAGGTAAGCACCCTTGTTATACCTTTGCAGGCAACAAAAATACACCAACCCTTACAGGTCTCCAGTCAGATATTAAAATATTCGTAATAAATGACAATGGTGGGTGAGTAAGAGCTCCGGTTTTGCAATAACTTCTTTCTCTATGATGATAATCTCCCTAGAGAAGGACTTTGAAAGAACATAATAAATCCCCTCAGAAGTGGTTGAGGCCCATAAATAGCCCCCTACACCACTCCCGAGGTGCCTCAGTCTTTTACAGTTGTGAAAGACATCCCTCATACTTTATGTCATAAACATTAAGTGCCTGATGGACTAGTCATCTCCACGTCATAAACATTAAATGCCAAGACATGCCTTTTGCCTAACCACTGTGCCTTAGGGGGCTGTCATCACAAAGATGGCTCACCAACTGTGTGACATCCTCAAATACCACAGTGGTTTACTCAAGTGCAGATTTAACATCGCTTAGATGGCTAGTAACATCACTTAAAATATATGTGACGTTAAGTAGAGGGATGTTTGGTTCACAACTCAATGCACGATGGAACTCAAGGCTGCTCCGCCCAATGTTTCATGATCAAAGGTCTTTTGATGTTTTACCGGGTGTATCTAAGATGGTCAGGACAAGCCCCAACGCCTTCTAACTTCTCAATCCTCCAAACCAAGTCCCTCTAAGGTTCCCATGGTGAGGTCATTTGATAGAGCATGAAAGCTCTCTTAGGCCCTGCCAAGCCTGGTCTCTCGTGAGTACCGTTTGACCTCACACTGAATAATTATTATAATCGTTATAACTCGTAGTCAATATAAAAAAAGATACACCATGACTAAGTAAGATAACAAAGCTAAAGGATGGGAATTCTCATCCAGTTTCTTCGCTAGAAGATCTCCTTGCACTGCTACGGTGAGCTGCCTCGCTTGAGCTGCTACGGTGAGCTGCTTTGCTTAATCTTCCACGGTGGGATGCCTCGCTGGAGCTGCCTTAATCCATTGAGTCTGTTGTATTAGTTAGGGGAGGGGATTATCTCTAATCTCACGATTATCTTCAAGCCCACCTACATTTGCCCTTTTTTGTAGAGATTTTCTGTGGGAACAAGAAATGCCTGCATGAAAGAGTTCTCAATCAGATGAATTATGGCATTTCTTTCTTCATTATAACTTCTGCCGTAATTACTTCCAGCTAAAAGTAAAATTCTCCCCGATGTACCTGAACCAAAGCGCTGTGACATGTTGACGATTAGCGAAGAGACATCGTAACTTTTTTATGTCATTGAGCTTCAGTTGTTCTGTCTCTACTATTTTACGCCGTTTGTGTAGCATAGCTGTAAGCAGTTCGTATTTTCGTTAGGATTGCCCCTAGCGGTATGAAATCTCCCTCCTAGGCATTCTTAGCATTTAAACTTGTGTAATCCTCCTCAAATTAACTATTGAACTATAAAATTCTCCCCGATGTACCTGAGTCACTGTTAAACTCCGTTTGGACTTGTGGCGAGGAGACATCATAGCTTTTTAAATCGTGGTGACATCTTCTGTATTGTGGGATATCGGATATGTCTGACAAAAATAGAAAACATTTAGCGCCAAACCCAAAACTTATTTTGGAAGAAACCCTTTTCTATTCCCCATATGTCACTTTATTAATGACGTGGTGCCGTTTTTTTAACTTTTTGGACACTTCCCGAAGCGTCACGTGTCCACTTGAAATGATTACCGACGGCTTTGCATGTGCAATGGTGGGAAACTCAAAAGGCAAACCAAGGAATTTCAAACGGCTATTATTTAAACACTTAGCCATTTTTCACTTACTTTGCCTTCGTCTTCTTCAACTCCGAGCACACTTGGAGAGAGAAAATCCTCAAAATGCCATTGTTACTAAGCTTTTCCCTGGTTTCTTTCCTCTCATCGTCTCTTTCACCACCACCTGTGGCCATATTCCTCCATTTTCGTCCCTATCTCTTCTCTATTAAGATTTTTCTTTCATCGCCACCTGCTATGGCTTCTCCAAGTGTTCCCATGGCTCCCAGCACCAGTGCTCAGCCAACTTCCGCTGCTACCACCGCCGCTTCTACCACTCTGGGCGCCACTGCTTTGGATGTTGCTCACCAAGAACAACTATGTTTATACCAACGATCTCCATTTTTTGGCAAAGACGAAGACTTCTCTAATGCGTGAAAGACTTGTAATTTTTCAGCCAAGTATGACCCTTTGCTGTTGGGTGATGAAGATGAAGAATCGTCCAAATAAGGTTTTCTTACTCTAGAGGGGACTCTGCACTTCAAATTGGATCGTGGTGATTTTCCTTCCTCCCAGATTGATTTCAATGCACCTGGGGGATATTCAGCTCACTTCTCGCCTGGCATGCATATATGCAGAGTTCCCATGTTGTAGCTCTTACCAAAGTTGGTCTCTACCGAGCCAATTGGTTTGGGAATTTCACTCTCTCCAAACACAACGCTGCACTCCAAGTGTTGGTCTCTAGATGGAACATCATAACTCACACCTTCTTTGTTGCCTGGGGGAGTTCACCATTTCTTTAGAAGATGTCTGTGAGCTACTTGGGTTTGAACCCACGGGTGAGTTTGCTTATCTTGATGAGGCCTTGGATGCCAAAGAAGCTGTTGATCGTTCTGAGTTGGATCGAATTTGCTGCAGCTGCGCTGGGTCTTCCAACAAAGCTACGTTTACTCCCCTAATTAGTTATTTCTTTGAAACTCCTACTGCGAAAGATGTCAATTCTGTCACAGGCAAGGATAAAGGTACATCCTTAGAATTACCAGTCTACATCCTTATTTTCCTCTCCCGTTTCTTCTTGACTGGAAACACCAATGACCAGCCTAGAAGGGACCTCATAAACTCTCCATTCGTTTAGCCAGAGGTTTCAATCTTCCTCTAGTCGCTATTGCTCTGGGGTCCCTCTACACTTGGTTGGATCGGACCCATCTTGACATGGAACAATCCCTTGGCCGTTATAACCTAGCCAATTTTGCCAACACCATTATTTTAGCGGGTTTCCTCTACACCCGTTTTCCTGCTAATGCTGTCAAATCTATCCCTTATCCCCTTAGCCAAGGCATCAATCCCCCTTGCCTCATGTGCTTTCACAAAAAACAAATCCGAATGAAGATAATGAGTATTTTTGACCATTTGGACCCCTTCGTCATGAGGCCATTTGGGGAATCAACCTTCGTCCATACCTGGAAGTTTTTTCCTTCTGCAGCTAGAACAGTCAATTTCTTTCCAATTGTAGAAGATCCTTTGCAATCCGTGGTGCTTCTGCTCACCCCTGGGTTCCTTCCTTCATTCATCAAGTGGGGATATACTTCTGAACCTTACAACCCCGATCGATGCAGCAGGCAGTTTGATTTTAATCAAGGGGCTCCTCGACCTTTATTTCAACTAATGAATAAGATGGCTACTTTTACCGAGGCCTACACTTTATACCTTATTGCTGATGTACTTGGCGTAACTTCTACTATTGATGATCGGGTTACCATCCCAAGTGCCACCAGGAAAGGGGATGTGCCCATTTCTTTTGCTACCAAATTCTGTCCGATGCAACTAACCAGAATTCGTGAATTTATACAAAGTCCCCCTCAGTATCCCCCAATTATCTCTTTCCCTGCCTTGGAATTAGGCCTCAAGGTCCACTCTATTCTTGGGGTTGAGTTCCCTCTTAGAAAAACTCCTAAAGATCCTCCCAGCGAGCTACCTCCTTATTATACCATGATCCCTACTACCACACCCAAGCCCAAGAATATTGTAACCCCAAAATAACTTACTAAAGGTGTTTCTGGTAAGGGTCTTCCAACCGATGCAGCTTCTAGCGAAGGACCTTCCAAGCCACCAACCAAAAAAACTAAGAGGTCTAAGAGTAGGACTTCTTCAAAGTATAAGTCCCAACCTCAACCTAAAGCTCCCTTGGATGCATTCCCCATTGCCTCCGTTCCTCCTCCTATGTCTGTCGAAGTGAGTGAGGAATTAAAAAAGAAAGTTCAAACTGAGGTGGCACGAATAAACACTGAATTTCACCGGCACTCTCCTTCCGTTCCTCCTACTACAGCTTTCCCTACCATTTTGGTAAATCCATCGGAGGGGGGGATCAAAGCGAAGGAAGAGTACAAGAGTTCCCTCAGCCCTTGGTGCTTCAGGTGCTAGAAAGAAGACTCTGAGCACCAAGACTCAGAAGAAATGAGCAACTGAGGCTATAACTGTGGATGATAGTCCTGACGCCGACTAAGGCCAAACCAATAGGGCTTCTCCAGTTCCTTCTCCACCTTCATCGCCAATGGTTATATCCTCCCATTCTCTCCCTCCCGAACAAGAGGTGAGTCTTCTAACACTTAGCCATTTACAACTTAGTAAGTTAATTTTCTTTTATTTTTGACACTTGTTCCCTCTTTCTTGTTTCTGTTAGGAGGTTGATGAAGAAAGGCCTTCTCCTCCAATCAGTCCTTTCGTGGGAGGGCGCTTTAGTGCTTCTATGATCGATTCATCTCCTCCCCATTCTCCCATGATAGGTCTTACTTATTTGCGTTGTTCGGCCTCCGGTCGTGTCGAGGGGGCTTCTAAGAGGGCTGCTACGCCTATTGAGTCTGTGGGGGTTTCCTCTCATCCAAAGGAGACTCCCCTAGCCTCTTATGGTTCACCCTCTTTGCCAGTGATTCCTCCGATTGTGATTCCAGTTTTGCTAAGCTCTCCCGAGGTAATAAGTGCTAAGTGGTTGTTAGATCTTTCTTCTCTCTTTCCTTCTTTGATGTATCCTCTAAGTGTTTTGTTGCATTTCAGGTTGAAGTTACTGCATTACTAGTTGCATCTCTGGTTGATGCCCTTCTTCAGCTTCCTCTATTAAGGCCCATCTCTGAGTTTGCCCCTTTTTCCAACATCACTAAGGTAGGTTGAATGTGCACTTTGCCCCTTTTTTCTGTGATATGCCTTACTTTTAATAATTAGCTTTATATTCCCAGCTTACTTCAGGTTTAACTCCTCCGTCATCCCTCGGGACTCCACTCGTTACTAGGGCTACCTTTGGCTTATCTACTCACCCTGATCCTTCTTTTGCCCCTATAAGGGATGATGTATTTGTGGAAGATTGAACGCCCCTTCAAGCCCCCCCAACCTTGGCCCTAGTTCCATTTGTTGAAATAGGAGCTCCATCAAGTGTTGAGGTTCCTCTGACTGAGGGTTCTGCGGAGACTCTTGAGGAGATGAACTTGTCCACTACGGTGCCTTTCGTTGCAGCTTCTTTCATATCTACCGTTCTCGCTCTAATAGTTGCTGAGGTATTTCGCCATTTTTTCTTCGTTTCTTAGCGTTTGTCCTTTATCTTGATAATGTGCAATCTCTTTGTTAGAATAATCTCATTTTTCAAACGATCAAACTCCACCAGTGATGGTAACTTAACAATAAAAACCACTTGTTAAGATTTTCGTCAAACTCCACCAGTTACAGTGACTTAACAATGGAAACCACTTGTTAAGATTTTTTTTTCAAACTCCACCAGTAACAGTGACTTAATAATGAAATCCACTTGTTAAGATTTTTCGTCAAACTCCACCAGTTACGGTGACTTAAAAATGAAAACCGCTTGTTAAGATTTTTCGTAGAACTCCACCGATAACGGTGACTTAACAATGAAAACCACTTGTTAAGATTTTCGTCAAACTCCACCAGTAACGGTGACTTAATAATGAAAGACACTTGTTAAGATTTTTAGTAAAACTCCACCAGTAACGGTGACTTAACAATGAAAAAAACTTGTTAAGATTTTTTCATTGAACTCATTATTTCCCGTATCTGCCCTCAGGTTACTAGGGAGTCCATTTATACTGAAGAGAAATCTCGACCAGCTCATTCAGCTATCGCCTCAACTCATCCAGAACTCACTACATCTGAGGAATCAAGTCCTAATGACCAAGGTTCCATGACGGCTGATAGCGAGTCTGGTTGTGAGCTTCCTTTGCCTGCACTAGCTCCTCATGAGTTTTGCCTCATGGTTCTTCGCCACTCACCTCAAATATCTGCCTACCATCATTTGGTGATTGAATAAATTGCTATTCACCATCCTGACACTTTTATCATTGATTTCCTTCATTCAAACATTTCAGTGATGAGCCATAGGTGTTGATGTAAAAAATTAGATCACTCTAATTATTCAATCACAGATAAATAAAATGAGACAAAGATTTTTAAAGTGGTTCAGCCTTATATGAATGGCCTACGTCCACTGTTATGTTATTGCTGAGTGTTTGGGAATTCTCGATTTGTGGTTCAACCAAGAAATTCCGGTCCCTTTGAATGAGGGTGATACAAGGTATTTATAGCCCTTAGGTTGTACATGAAAGGGTTGATACATTAAATGATATACATATGAAAGGGTAATACATTTAATGCAGCGTGTGCGTCAAGATGATAAACATTCAATGAATAGTCGAACTGTTGATTATCTGGCAATTAATGCTACGGCCGAGATGCAGCTCGGACCGCCTTAGTTGCTCGTTGCTCAGGAGTTCCTCGGAGAGTTGGAGTATCTCGGAGTGCTAAAGTTCCTCGGTGTATCCTCGTTGCTCGGAGAGAACATGAGTTGGTCGAGGAAATGAACTTCCTCATTGCTATTGTGCCACGTAGATTGACACGTGTCTTCGTAATATTAGTCCACATCAGCATATTAATTTTGGTATCAACAGAAGCCCCCAATGTTTCATATTTCGAACTTTGAGAAGTATGGAACATTCTTTCTCGGTATATGGCGATATTAAATGACTTTCCTGGGTTTTAGGAGCCTTTTCTTCATATTTGAATTTCCTTCCAAATTCGCAGAATCCGCCATTTTGCATTTTTATAGGCGCTTCGATCTTCGTTCCCTTTTTGTCCTTTTAGCCGCCGGAAGTTCGATAGTTTCTTTTTGTAATCATTTCTTTCGCCATTTCCCAAGGCACAGTATTTAAACTTCCCAAGCAATCATATCGTCTTCTACATTTTCCAATTTTCTTGCTTTCGAATTCTCCATAGTCTTTCTTTCTCTTGTGCGTTCATCCTTGTTTTCGTTCGTTGTCAACAGATCTCCTTTCTTCCCGTAAGATCTTCTTCCTTCTTCTTTTATTCACCATGGTTTATATTATTGAATCTATTGAAAAATTCCGTTCTGATTATTCCATTCCGTCTTGGGTTACTCTGGAGAATCTTCCTGAGCCCTTTGATTATTTTCGTTTGGCTGAGGGACATTGGTTCCCCAGCCTCTTTATTACTGAGTGTGGATTTTCTTTTCCACCCAACTCTTTATGCTTAAAATTCTGCCAACATTTCGATGTTGTTCCTGCAAAAGTAGCCCCCAATACATGGAGAATATTTAATGGGGTGCATCAATTAAATCAAACTCATGGAACTCGCATAGGAATTCCTGAGATTATGTATTGCTATAGATGGGCTGTTTTAGATAACGTTTATTATTTAAAAACCAGATTTTTGAATAGAGCTTTAGTAGTCAATCTCCCTGATGCCAACAGGGATTATTTTGAACATGGGTTAGTTTTCAAAAATTGGCAACATGCTCCTTTAGTCGGAGACGGAGTGTATGAAGGTCCCAAATGCCCCCCATATGGAAATGGGATAGGTTATTTTCATTTTATTTTATTCTCGAAATTATGACTTCATCATGTTTGAATAAATGCATGATTGACATTTCAAATGGTTTTTGTTTGCAGTTAACAGCAAGAGAAAAACTTCTAAAGAATCAGAAGTTAATATAAGGCAATTGAAACATATCTGGAGCTTGCATCAGAAGATTGCAGATGAGCACATCAGGTCTGCCTCATACTTGTTGCAGTACAGGAGTTATACGTCGTCTTTTACTGCTCGCCCTGTGGTCAGCTCCAGTGATCCAGTGCAAATTCCTGAAGACTCTGATCCGGAATCTCATATTCCTTTGAGCCAGAAAATGGGCAAGAGAAGAGTTCCTACTCTCTTCGAGGAGAGTTCCTCTGCTGGCGATGGAAAGAAAACCAAGGTTAATGTCCCAAAGGGGACAAAGAAAATTGATGATGCTCCTTCTGTTGCTGTTCAGAAGTTTGTCGAAAAGCCCCCAGTGGCTCCTGTGCAGAAGGATGCACCTGTTGAGATAATCACTTTCTCACCAACCAAAAGTTCCTCTTTGGTTGAGGTTGCTGAAAAGGCTCTGAGGAGATTGAGGAAAACCTCCTCGGTCAGTATTTCTGGAGCCATTCCCCAGCTCCCATCTGGTGGAGATGGTGTTCCAATTATTGTTCCTCCAAGCTCTACAATGAGTTTGGCAAAATTTTCACCCATCCCCGAGGTGCAAGGTACTGAAGAGGACCTTACTCGGGATGTGGTTACTGCTCTGGCTGCTCATCATTTGGCTTCAGTAAGTATCTCTACTCCGAGCTTTTTATATTTTCCTTTGTTATTTCCCATATTTGTTTCTGATATCATTTCCCTTTTCTGATTGCAGTTGACGAGTTGTTTCAATATAATCCTTAAAAAGGATGAAGGGATCAAAGCTTCTTGCTCCTCGTCCACTGTGGAAGGAGCACTGGAGAAAGCTATTAAATCTGTGAGTGAATCTCGTCAGAAGTATGATGAGGATAAAATTGAATGGGAGAAGAAGTTGGCTGCATCTGATGTAGAGAAATTACAAATGGGTAATAAGGTGAAGGACTTGGAGAGAGAGAATAAAGACTATGCTGAGAAACTTTCAGGCTTTGGGGAGCTGGAGAATAAACTGAAGTCAGCCGAGGAAGAGTTTACACTTCTGCGCGAAACAAATCGTCAGAAAGAGGAGTTGGAGGTCAAGCTGAAAGCCTCCGAGGACCTTCTATCCGAGAAGCTCTCCTCGGAGAAGATGAAGAGAAAAACGGCTGTGAAGAAATCCTTTCGGACTGGTTGGGATAAAGGATGGGATAGGGGGGTAGCTGCAATGATGACCCAGGTAAATTATGGAAGTTTGAAATTCTTCCATGATGGTTGGGTTGCTGCTTTGCAAGAATTGAAAGTGAGCGAGGACTCCGAGCTATTTCAACAACATCTCCCTGGTCCTCCTCCAGTTATTGAAGACGAAGATGAAGACGAGGCTGCATCTGAAGAATCTTCAATGACAAGGGGTGATCAAGTCCTTGTTCCAACACCCAACCAGACAATCACCGAGGAGATCTCTTCGTTACCTACTCCTCCAGAACAAGTCCCAGCTTCTACCAATCAGACCATTGTTCCTACCGAGTAACCAAGCTCCTCGTCCCAGCCTCCCGAGAAAGTCTTGGGAGACAAGGAAAAGGTGTGAAGTTATTCGGTACTCTTTTTCTGTTCTTCTTTTACTTATCCTATGTATTCCAAACGATGTAACCTTGTTGATAATGTAATAAAATCATATCTTTTTATTCCTCTTCATTGTTGATGCTCTGTCTGTTTTTATTTATTAACTCTTGCCTTCTCTTCTTTGTTAGTTTGTGGCTAGAATGGAACTGATATCTGCACATGATACAAAACTGATGCAGCAATGCCATGAATATTATAAGGCTGGTCATACAAATTTGAGTGTATCAAAAATTTCTGACATCCTTGGCCATGATGCTTCAGAACAAGCAATTGAGGCTTATCGGTACCTGAAGGATTTACTTGACCGAGCTGTGGCCAACAACGTGGCCTACTATGACTTGATCGAGGAGCTTCATTGTAACTTAGAAGATCTTCAGAATCAGCATAATGAATCAACTACCTTGTTGCACAAGGAGTATGAGAATAGATATCAACAGCTTTCTTCCGAGACAGGCCACAAAAAGATCATTGTTGGGTACGATGTCAGGGAGAGAACCTTGAAGGGTGAACTTGAAGCGTGTAGACAGATTGCTGAACTACTGAAATAAGAAAATAACAATTTGCAGAAGGAGCTAGCACAGTATAAGTCTGCAGCTTCCTCTTCAACAGCAGTGATCCCAGTGACTGATGAGGGATATTCCTTCTTGGAGGTTGAAAATGCCAAATTAAGGCAAGAGTTGGACACTTTAAAAAGGTCTGGTATCTCTACTACTGCTCGGGGACGAGGAAGAGGTTCTCCTGGGCGAGGAAGAGCTGCCCAGGATGTTAACGAGGAGCAAAGTTCTCCACCTGCTCGGAGTCGATCAAGAGTTCTCAGCTGTAATATTGAAGAAGCTCGTACTCAGTCAACTTTAGAAAATCAAGCGTTCTAATTGAATGCAAAAGATCGTGCTCTGTCTGAGATGTCCAAGAAAATCCTGACTTTGGAAGATCAACTTACTGCGACGAAGTCTGCTTTACATACCAAGGACCTTTTCGCCAAAAACCTTCATGAACAATTGGATAGATTAACCTTCCAATTCCATAAACAGCCCAGGGAATTTTGGAATGCAGGCTATAATGAGGCTCTTTGTCACTTGGATGCTCGTATCGAAAACGTCAATAATGAAGGTTATAAACAAGGCTGGCTGAATGCCTTATATGTATTAAAGCTCGAGCAAGGACATTTTTTGTGGTATTACTATGAGCCTGGAGTGCTTGACTTGCTTGTGCCACCTTTCAAGTTGGACATGGAATGGATACCTGCTCGCGCCATTCCTCAGAGCTTGATTGCGAATTATCTTGGTGATTACAATCTTCATTCCCAAATCGAGGTATCTCGTCCTGAACATCTATTGGACACACCTTCTGTGATGAACGTCAGAATGCTCAGAGATAGTAATTTCATTAATTCTCCTCTTTGCTTGGAAGATCCTCCTGCTGGCGAGGAGCCTGTTTCAAAAGCTAAGGGAAAGAAACCAATAGAGTAGGGATCTCAATGTAATAGTTAGTACACATGTAATTTGTAATACATTTTGACTTTAATGAAAGAATTTCATTTTTGTTTGCAAATTTGTATTGCTATTGTTCTGTGCTAAACACTACGTATGTATCTGTTAAAAAGATAACAATTTTGTGCTGTTCATCAACCAACTTAGTAATAAACAGTTACAAGTATCAAAAATGTTATTCGATCACTTAATAATAAAGTAATGAGTATAAAAATGTTTAAAAATTTTCCAACCAACTAAGGTTGTAAAATTGTACTCGTCGACCAAGTATAATTAGCGAGAGTTTTCATAAAATGTGTCCGACCAACCAGGTTGATGGACCCTCCTCGTCGATAAGTTCTCCTCGTTGACCAACTACAGTTAGTGGGTTTTTATCCCCGACCAACTATACTTGGCTCAGTTTGGAATATTTTGTATTTTCTGGAAAGGTTTTACCTTCCGACCAACTTGTTGGCATATTTTGTTTCTTAACCAGCCAAAATTGGCATTTTTAAGAATGTTGTTCTTGCCCTTTTACCGTCCAAAGTTGGTTGTGGGTTTGAACTATTAGGTTCTTTCGAACTATCTTGTCCACAAGCTCTTTTACCAACCGAAGTTGATCACGCAAGTGTACGCCTCCTAACCAAAGGAGTATAATTTTTTCTCGCTATTTTACCAACCGAAGTTGATCACGCTCGACTATCAGGTTCTTTCGAACTATCTTGTCCACGAGCTCTTTTACCAATCGAAGTTGATCACGCAAGTGTACACCTCCTAACCAAAGGAGTATAATTTGTTCTCGCTATTTTACCAACCGAAGTTGATCACGCTCGAACTATCAGGTTCTTTCGAACTATCTTGTCCACAAGCTCTTTTACCAACCGAAGTTGATCACGCAAGTGTACGCCTCCTAACCAAAGGAGTATAATTTGTTCTCGCTATTTTACCAACCGAAGTTGATCACGCTCGAAATATCAGGTTCTTTCGAACTATCTTGTCCACAAGCTCTTTTACCAACCGAAGTTGATCACGCAAGTGTACGCCTCCTAACCAAAGGAGTATAATTTGTTCTCGCTATTTTACCAACCGAAGTTGATCACGCTCGAACTATCAGTGTAGTGTATCACACTAGTATTCCCCAAAAAAAAACTTGTAATAAAAGGAAGAGGATGGTGAAACATCATCGTTTTATTCATCATGAAGGAATTGCTTTACATTTTACATTACTGATAATACTTGCGTAGGTGTTCAGCATTCCATGCATTCTTAAATTCCTCTCCTTCTAGAGTTGCTATTCTATAAGTTCCTGGTCGAACAACTGCAGTAACTCGGTAAGGTCCATGCCAGTTTGCTTCCAACTTATTGTGCTTCTGAATGACCTTCTTCAGCACGTAATCTCCTTCTTTCAAGTCGTATTTTTCACCCTCTTGTTGTAAAATAGGGTTGTTCGCTGTTGATAAGCAGCATTCCTAATGGCTGCCTCTTCTCTAACCTCCTCGAGCATGTCCAAATCTAATCTTCTCATCAATTCACTGACTGGGGAATTGAAATTCAGCACTCTGTGTGTTGGGAGACCCAACTCAGCAGGTATTACAACCTCACTTCCAAATGCCAGCATGTATGGTGATTCTCCAGTTGCTGCTCGGGGAGTTGTTCGGTAAGCCCATAATACTGACTGTAGCTCATTAATCCAATTAGCTTTAGCCTCACTTAGCCTCTTCTTCAAACCATTTAGTAGTGTTCTGTTTTTCACCTCAGTCTGCCCATTGCTTTGAGGATGACCTGGTTCTGAATGGGTCTTCAGGATGTTTGATTGTTGACAATAGGCAACAAACTCCTCGTTGTTGAATTGTGTTCCATGGTTTGTGATGAAGGCATGAGGGAGACCATATCGGCAGATGATATTCTTCCAAACAAACTGGTACACCTTCTCGTACGTCATATCAATAAGTGGTTCATCTTCTACCCACTTAGTAAAATAATCCACTGCAACGACGAGGTACTTGAATCTTCCTCGGGTCGTTGGCAGTGGTCCAACCAAATCAATTCCCCATATGGAAAATGGCCAAGGGGAAGTTATGGGTGTCAACAATGCTTGTGGAGTTCGTCGGATGGAGGAAAAACGTTGGCACTTGTCACATTTCTTAGCCCTCATCGTCGGCCAGAAATATCCCTGTGTCATCACCCTTTGTAAAAGTCTCCGACCTGCTACATGGGCTCCACATGACCCTTCATGGATCTCTTCAATCAATTCTTTCACATCGGAGGGATGTACACATCTCTGCAAACCTACCATAATTCCTCGTCTGTACAAAATACCATTAGTTAGTACATACCGAGCAGCTTTAAACTTCAATTTCTTTACCGCGAGCTTGTCCTCTGGCAATTTTCCCTCTTCAATATATGCCCTGATGGGATCCATCCAAGATGGTCCTAGATCAAGGGTAATAACATTCATCGTCGGGTCTTCATCTATGCTCCGAATTTCCAGTACTTCAATTGGTATCGTTCTTCGCAGCTCGGTACGAGTAGCTGATGCTAGTCGGGCCAGTGCGTCTGCTTGTGCATTTTCTATTCTGGGTATTCTGATCAACTGAATGGCGTCAAATTCTGCCAGCAATTCCATCACCTTTGCATGATACTTGACCATTAATTCTCCTTTAACCGCATATGTTCCCATCATCTGATTCACAATTAATTGAGAATCACTGAATACCATCACTTGTTGTGCTTCCATGATCTTTACTAAATTAAGACCTGCTATCATGGCCTCATACTCAGCCTCATTATTGGAGGTTTTGAATTGAAATCGCAAGGCATATTCTATGTCAATCTCGTCTGGGGTTTTCAAAACAATCCCTGCTCCACAACCTGCTGTGCAAGATGACCCATCTACATACAATCTCCATGTAGGTAACTCGTCTTCAAATTTCTTATCCAATAGAGTTCCTCGGTGAAATATCATCTGTTCTCTTCCATCCTCCCCTGTTAATTTCCGTTCCTCGTCGACCATTTCTTCTCGCCCTTTTACCAACCGGAGTTGGTCTGGGTTTGAATTTGATGATCTTTCTACATCCACAAGCCCTTTTACCAACCGGAGTTGGTCTGGACTTATGTCTGTTGATCCTGTAACATCCACAGGTTGGTCAGTGAGCAACTTTTGTTCCTCGGGGGTATCAGGATATGTAAACTCTGCTATAAAATCTGCTACAGCTTGCCCTTTCAATGATGGCTTGGGTTCATACACAATATCATATTCACCGAGCTCTATTGCCCAGTACATCAGTCTCCCTGACTTTTCTGGCTTATGAAGGGCTTGTCTTAATGGCATATCGGTATACACGATGATGGTATGGGCCTGGAAATATGGCCTCATTATTCTACTTGCCTCAATTAATGCAAATGCCAATTTTTCTAACTTTGGGTACCTGATCTCTGCACCTCGGAAAGCCTTACTTGTGTAATAAATTGGCTTCTGGACTCCATTCTCCAATTTGATCAATGCCGAGCTGACTGCATGCTCTGATACTGCCAGGTATAAGTACAACTTTTCTCCCGTTATTGGCCTCAACAACAGTGGAGGTGTTCCCAGATATTTCTTCAAGTCTTGAAAGGCTTTTTCACATTCATCATTCCACTCGAAAGTTTTTCAAAGTGTTTTGAAGAATGGTAAGCATCTATCTGTTGCTCGAGATACAAATCTGTTGAGCGCTGCAACTCGTCCTGTAAGACTCTGCACTTCTTTCTTTGTTGTTGGAGATCGCAACCCTAAAAGAGATTTGATCTTTTCTGGATTTGCCTCAATGCCTCGCTGGTTGACAATGTACCCGAGAAACATTCCTTCTCGTACTCCAAATGTGCACTTCGTCGGGTTGAGCTTCATCTGGTATTTATCCAGTTGATCAAAAGTCTGACTTAAATCAACTAGATGATCAGCAGCTTTCTTACTTTTTGTCAGCATATCATCGATATAGACTTCCATATTGCAACTGATTTGTTCGGCAAAAACCTTGTTCATCAGCCGCTGGTATGTCGCTCCTACATTTTTTAAACCAAAAGGCATAACATTATAACAATAAGTACCCCTAGGGGTAATAAAAGAAGTACTCTCCCTGTCTTCAGGTTTCATCTTGATCTGGTTGTAGCCTGAATAAGCATCCATGAAACTGAGCAGCTCGTGCCCCGAGGTAGCATCCACTAGTTGGTCAATTCTGGGTAATGGGAAGTGATCCTTTGGGCAGGCCTTATTGAGATCAGTGAAATCAACACACATTCTCCATTTGTTATTTTTCTTCTTTACCATCACCACATTTGCCAACCAGTCTGGATACTTCACATCTTCAATGAATTGGGCTTTCTGGAGCTTGTCGACCTCCTCTTAAATGGCTTGATTCTTCTCGGGGCTAAATACTCTTCTTCTCTGTTTTACAGGCTTGATTTCCTTATTCGCATTGAGTTCATGGCATAAGAAGTTTGGATCTATTCCTGGCATGTCTTCATGCCTCCACGCAAAAGTTTTCTTTCTATCTCTCAATAAAGCTATCAACTCCTGTTTTATTGAAACATCCAACGATGAACCTATATGGGTTACTCGTTCAGGGTGCTCGTCGTCCAGAATAACATTTTCTGTAGATTCCACCACCTGTCCTTTTACAAGTTGGGATTCATCTCTGGGATCGAGAGTTTCAATCTCTGTATCTTCTTCCACCTGGTAGGTAGTAGTCTTTTTCCTTGATTCCTCAAGCTCCTCTTGCTCGGCAGATGAATAATAGCATTCCCGAGCTACTTTTTGGTCACCTTTCACAACTCCTACTCCAAAGTTTGTTGGGAATTTTAAGCACTGATGCACTGTAGATGGAACTGCCTCGAACTTCTTTAAACCAACTCTTCCCATGATGATGTTGTAAGCTGACTGCACATTTTTATCCATCACAAAGAAGCGTATTCTTTCTGTTCGGCAAGCAGGCCAGGTTCCAATGAATATATCCAACTTGATCGTTCCAAGTGGAAAAAATTTCTCGCCAGCAAAACCCAGAAGGGGTCTGTGATAAGGCTCCAATTGAGATAATTTCAAATTCAAGCTGTCAAAGCATGAATAGTACATGATGTCTGCCGAACTGCCATTGTCTACCAGCACCCTTGAAATCACTACTTCTTTCATCCTCATTTTGATCACCAAAGGGTCGTCGTGAGGGTAAAGGACACCTGCCAGGTCATTTTTTGAAAAGACAATAACCAGCTTCTCTTTGTTTACCTTCCTCGGACGATCCTCCTCGGCCAAGTTTATTCGCTGAATGTACGAGCAATCTTGCGCCTCTCCGAGGTAAGCTTTTCTTTCTGCAGTAAGGTCTCCTCCTCCTGCATCTCCTCCTGTAATAACATTACAATCAAATGATCCAAAACGTATGGAAAATACCTCTCATTCTGGCTGCCTTGGTTTCTTGGGAAGATCGGGGTCATCCTCTGGATCATCTTCATGGTTTCTCTTCTTTTTCTCCTCTACTCGACGAGGAGATCTAGACCTCTCTCTAGCTCGGTCATTATTTTTTCTTTCACCTCCCGGATCAATATATTTTGTTAGCTTTCCTCTTCGGATGAGTGCTTCAATCTCGTTCTGTAGAGCTATGCAATTTTTGGTCATGTGACCATGATCTTTATGAAACTCGTAATATTTATCCTTACTCCTCGAATCAGGGTCTGATCTCAGTTTCTTTGGCCATTTTACCTCCTCGTTGTTCTTGATTTCTTCCAAGACATGATGAATACCCATTTTCAAAGGAGTATAATTGTCGTATTTCTTCAGGACTTCCTATGATGACTTATTATTTCTGGAGCGTTTATCACCGCCATTGCTCTTATGCTCTTTATTCTTAGACTTGTCGACTTCCACCTTGGTGTCTTTATCTATATTCTTCTTTGCAGCCATAGCTTCCTCGGCATTCATGATTTTGGCCGCTTTTGCCATCAATTCTGACATAGTTTTGGGTGGATCTTTCGCCAAAGTGTAATACAATTTATTAGGCAACAACCCACTCATCAAAGCGATGATTGTTGTCTTCTCCTCGTAATCTATGACCTCCAGCTTCTCGTTATTGAAATGAGTTATGTAATCTCTAGTACTCTCACCAGATTTTTGTCTAACACTTAACAAATGTGCTACTCGTTTTACTGGCTTTGCTCCAAAACAGAAATTGCCGATGAACAACTCAGCCAACTGAAAGAAAGTTGAAATCTTACCCCGAGGAAGATTGTTGTACCAAATTTGAGCAGCTCCAGTAAGAGTTCCTGAGAATGCTCTACATCTCATCTCGTCGGGGACAGCATATATATCGGCGGCAGCTTGATATTGCTCTATGTGTAGAACATGATCTGTCTTTCCATCATATTTAGGGGTCACCACAGGTGCTTTAAACTTTGACGGGGTAGGAAAACCCACAATGGCCTGGACAAAAGGTGTCCCTTGAACAAAAGTTCGTTGTAATGGATTCTTCGCCTTAGCCATTTCTCCCAATCTATCCTCCAAGCGTTGAATTGAACCCTTCCACGCATCGTTTCCTTCCTCGGGCTTATTAGTTCGAGCAATTGATTGTTCGGATGTAGCTTCCTGAGATCTATCTTGACGAGCAATTGGTCGTGATTGTGCTGATCCTTCTCTTAGATCTGATGGTCGTCGAAAACTCCTCGACATGGTCTTAGGTGGACTCCTATTCCTCCTAGGGCCTAATCGACTGAAAGGAGACACCCTACTCAGTCTTTCTAAGGCACTGGGTCTTTCTGGAGAGAGGGTGATACGTTGATCAGTATCTGTAGCCTTTATTGATGAAGTTCGCCCAGGTTGATAAGAGAAATCATCAGATTCCTCATTACGATATGACTCAGTACGCCTGGATCGTAAAGAAAGTAAATAAGTTTGCCTCTGACCACTTCGATGTCCTGAACGTGCAGGTGCACCACCATGAAGGGTTTGTATAAGTTTCCTCATTGTTTCTTGCATGGCGGTTTGTCCTTGAGCCAGATTCGTCATAATCCCGGCCAGATCTGGAGGTGCAGAGGGATTTGGAGGATTTCCAGTATTTCCAGCGTTTCGATTGCTAGATTCTGGATTATCCGCCATTGATGATGAATGATTTTTGGTGGAAAAATGATAATAACAATCGTTCCCACAGACGGCGCCAATCTGTTGATGTAAAAAATTAGATCACTCTAATTATTCAATCACAGATAAATAAAATGAGACAAAGATTTTTAAAATGGTTCAGCCTTATATGAATGGCCTACGTCCACTGTTATGTTATTGCTGAGTGTTTGGGAATTCTCGATTTGTGGTTCAACCAAGAAATTTCGGTCCCTTTGAATGAGGGTGATACAAGGTATTTATAGCCCTTAGGCTGTACATGAAAGGGTTGATACATTAAATGATATACATATGAAAGGGTAATACATTTAATGCAGCGTGTGCGTCAAGATGATAAACATTCAATGAATAGTCGAACTGTTGATTATCTGGCAATTAATGCTACGGCCGAGATGCAGCTCGGACCGCCTTAGTTGCTCGTTGCTCAGGAGTTCCTCGGAGAGTTGGAGTATCTCGGAGTGCTAAAGTTCCTCGGTGTATCCTCGTTGCTCGGAGAGAACATGAGTTGGTCGGGGAAATGAACTTCCTCGTTGCTATTGTGCCACGTAGATTGACACGTGTCTTCATATTATTAGTCCACATAAGCATATTAATTTTGGTACCAACAATAGGTTTTAGGGTATGGCAACCGTTACTGCTGAGCTTGTCAATACCCCCACTGTAAATGTCACTAGGCCCCTCGTTAATCAATTATTGGTCTATTTGAAGGAGTTGGGCAGAGATGGTTTCGAACTCAACTGGATGATCGAACACTTAAAAACTTTAAAGAGTTAATAGTTGGAAAGTCAGAGGGAGTTACTGCAGAAGCACTTGGAGACTCAATGGATTGAAGAGGATAGACTGGCTGAGTTAGTACCTCTATTGGAAGTTGTGAATCGAGAAGTGGAGGAAATCAAAGAAGCTTTTCGTCTAGAGAAGTTGAGATGAGAGAAGCTTCTTATCGAGCGCGCTCAAGTTCAAACGAGGTTGGAGGGTTTTATTAGTGCCCAACAGGCATGCCTGACAGCTTTTTCGGGCTTACCTGGGACTTTTTCTCTGCCCTAGACTTATGGTTCCTCCTAGGCTAATGATCTCCCCTAACACTTGTGCAAATTTTCATTTTCTTCCCATATCATTCTTGGGTGGTAGTTCCCAATTTTGTAATACACTTCCTAGTATATTAATTAAAGGGAAGTTGGTTTTTATTTTCTTGTCACCTTTTTATGTTATAACTACTTGCATAAAATTAAGTTTTGCAATTTTCCATCGTACTCTAGTTACAACAAACAACATAACTTCAAAAATGACTTATGTATTCACGAAGACTAGATACATCATTACTCTAAGGTTACTCGCCTATATATGATAGACCTTCAACCATTTGTTATTAATCTTAAACGGTTTATATTCTTCTATCTTTGAAATTAAACAGTAACCTAAATCATGATTCATCTCACAATGAATGGTCCCTCCCAACTTACTATAAACTTAGGTAGAGGAAGCCCTCTGATGTGCTTCATCGCTGCTTTCAAAATGAGGTCTCCTTCAATAAACTTCCTTGGTCTCACCAAGTTATCATATTCCCTTGAGAGCTGCCTCATGTACATTTAGAAGTGTTGTATCACGTTATGTCTATGCTCATCCAGCGCCTCCAGCTATACATGTCTACTCTGATGGAGCATGCTTCTTCGTAGGGCATAATGAGCGAAAGGAACTTCCAACTCTACTGGAAGGATCGCTTTAGTTCCGTATACAAGGGAGAATGGGATGTACCCTGTGAGTTTTCTCTTAGTCGTTTGATAGGGCCACAACACTTATGGGATTTTGCCATCCCACGATCCTGGGAAATCTTCCATCATTTTGGCCAAAATATTGACCAAGGTCTTATTAGTCGCTTTCGCTTCCCCATTTCCCTTAGGATATGCCACCGTTGAAGTATGATGGATGATGGAGTATCTGTCAGTGAGCATCGTTACCTCTTTATTGACGAAGGGAGTTCCATTGTCAGAGAGGATGACTTTCGGGATACCGAAATCACAAATCACGTATTCTCTGAATAAGTTAGCCATCACGCCCGTTATTGCTCTTCTGAGAGTTTCGCTTCAGCCCACTTTGTAAAGCACTCTGTTGCCACCAATGTTCAGATCTCTCCTCTTGATGAAGGGTGTATCGCGCCTACCAGATCAAATATCCAAGTGTGAAATGGATAAGGAGTGGCCAAAGAATATAGATCCACTAAAGGAGCATGGATCATATTCCCATACAGTTGGCAGTCCTTGCACTTTCACACAAACTTAGCAGAGTCCTTCTCTATAGTTAGCCAATAATACCCCAAGGTCATTAGTTGATCATATAGCTTTGTCCCTCCGATGTGAGATGGGTCATGAGCTTGTTTTAACACTTCAGCTGCCTCCTCTTTCGTGATGCATCTCAATGGCCTGTTGAAGTACCCTCTCCAATAAAGCTGTTCCGCTTGGACATAGAACTATGGGGACCTCTATTTGAGTCCCATCGCATCTATTTTCTCTATAGGAACGACTCCATCTGTGATGAAGTCAATGTAAGGATGCCTCTAGTCTGTTTGTGTTTCAACGAAGTGACATTCAGCTGCTTAAAAGAAGAGCTGGCATTTATCACACCGCCGTTGTAATTCAGCTGCGTCTTATTTCATCATTGGCCAAAAGTATCCTTCCCTTTGGATTCTCCTGTATAAAAGGATCTCTATTGTTTCGCAGTGGCTCTCGTGCGTCTTCCTCAATCTTTATTCTGTCTCTTCTGGGCCAATACACCTTGATAACCATCCTCCCGCATTCCTGAAGTATAAGTTGCCATGATTGACGAAGTACTGCTCTAGCTCTCTCAGTTCCATATTGCTTTCCCCAGACTCTAACTATTTTCTGATCTCACCTCTCCAATCTGAATCTCCTTCCATAGGTAGAATTGACTGTATCACCGATGGGTCTGTTCTTCATTAGATCAACACAATAGTTGTATCGGTCTTTATAATCAGTTTTTAGGCACTGGTGGCATAGGCGTCATCATGCCTGTTTATCATTCTAAGATGTCTTTTTATCTTGACCCAATGGAATAGGTTAATCAATCATTGGATGATCGTTCTATAGGGCGTTAGGCTGAGGTACTTCAACGCATACTCCCCGTTCACTTGTTAAACTACCAAGTTTGAATCACCTTTGATACACAGTGAACGAATTCCCCTTTGAAGGGCCTCTAGTAACCCAAGTACCAATGCCTCATACTCTGATTCGTTGTTGGAGCAAAGGAAACCTAATTTATAGGAAAGGCAAAATTCCTCCTTTCCATTAGGGAGAATAACCCCTGCCCCTCCTTTATTTTCTAGTCGAAGAACCATCGAATTGCATCGTCCATTCTTTAAGGTTAGACTCCAGAAAGTTTGCTTGCAAGTTATCCCCTGGGATGTTCTCTCGAGCTAGCTCAAATAATCCAGATGGGAAGATTGCCAATAAGTCTACATATGCCTAGCTTTTGATTGCGCGAGGAATCACGCACTTTAAGTCATATTCTGAGAGGACGAGGAACCACCTAGCTGCTCTTCCAGTCAAGATAGTTCTTGCCAACAAAACCTTAATTGGATCACATCTTGTCACAATGTGAATCATGAAAGATAGCATATAATGCCTAAGTTTTTGTACTACAAAAACTAATGCTAAATAGTGCCTTTCTACATTACTATACCTTGCCTTTGGTCCATGTATGACTCTCCTCAAGTAGTAGACTGGACTTTCTTACCCATCGACCTCCTGCACCAAGAGTGCTCCGATGGACCTGGTGGTAGACATAAGGTAGAGTTGTAACGGTGTTCCAGGCTTTAGAGGGATCATTGTTTGTGGAGAGGTCAACAGCTTTTTCAACATGTTCAAACATTCTCGATGAGCTTCCTCCCACTTGAACTTCATGACCTTTCGAAGTAGCTCCATCAACGGATGAGTTCTCTCGGCTAGTACCAACACAAATCTCCTGAGGTAGGAGACTTTACCAATGAAACTTTTGAGCTCTTTCATCATTTTAGGCACATCATTTCCAGGATAGCTCACTACTTGTCTTGGTCCATTTGTACTCCCTATCGATCTACCACGAACCCTAGGAACTTCTCACTTGTGACCCCGAAGGCACACTTTAGTGGGTTCATCTTCAGCTTATATTTTCTACAACGAACGAAAACCCTCCTTAGGTCATCCAGATAAGACTCCTCCTTCTTCGATTTGATGACCAAATCATCCACATAGAACTCTAGGAATTTGTGAAAGAAATAGTTAAAAATGGCCATCATCATCCTTTGATATATCGCCCCGTATTCTTTAATCCAAATGGTATCACCTTATACATGAAGTTTCCCAACGAGGTTCTGAATGCCGTTTTCTCTGCGTCGGTTCGATCCATCTTGATCTGGTTGTACCCCACATACCCATCCATGAAATTGTACATTTTATGACCATCTATTTCATCAATGAGGCTATCGATGGAGGGTATAGGGAGTTCATATTTCGAGCAAGCTCAATTTAGGTCCCTAAAGTCCACACATATCCTTATTTGATTTTTATCTTTCTTTCCTACTGGAACGATGCTTGAAAGCCATAGTGGATTTTGGATCAACTCAATAAACCCTGCTGCCAGTAACCGTTAAACTTCCTCCTAAATCTTTAAATCCAGCTCTGGCTTGTATCTTCTTGTGGCTTGCTTCACCAGTATGGCTAAAGGCATAACGTTCAGTTTATGGAAATTAACCTCTTCGTCCAACCCTTCCATCTCCGTGTACTTCCCTACAAAGACATCCATGAATTCTCGAATTAACTCAATCAAGGCTTTTTTTTTCGTTGCGCTCAGATCCTTCGAAATGAAGATGGGTTTTTCATCCTCTCCATCTTCGACCAGGTTCAACTGCTCCAACTCTTGCACCTGGGGTTTCGGGCGATCCATCATATATTCTGGTTCTTTAGCTATGTCCTCCACAAACTCTTGTATATTTGAGTTATCGATGACCATTCACTGCCCTTACTGATATATCAAGAAACACTCATATATTGGGTCATCCTTTAAATCAGCTTCTTCGGATGCCCTCTCACACCCTTATAAAAGTTAGATCACTTTTCCATCCTCAGTAATATTTTTCTTTCACTGTCTACTCGTCGTTACGACTGCCTTTCTTTTCCTTTCTCTTGAAGCATCAACCTACCTATTCCTTGAAAATCTGCTTAGCACACTTTGTCGTTGGGTCTCATGATCTATTGGATCCATTCTGGGTCTCATCCTATCTCTAAGTTGCTTCGACAGATTTCACCTCTTGGGATTAGCTAAGTGAACTTCTTTCGTTACTACCTTTCCTTTTGTTCCTTCACTGCTTTGGCCATTCACGGTCCCCATTCTTTCCCTGATAGAGGGAACTCTTGATCCTTCCATCCTTCTTGTCAGCACCCTGGAATCTTCCTCTAATTCTGTGTAAAAGGCTACTTCTACCAAATGAGCTTCTTCAGTGGAAAAAGTCTTCTTCGTGGCTCGTATGACGATCTCAGTCCTTTAACGTTTGCTTTTGCGCATTGGTGATATGTCAAAGGGACCAGACCCTAGTTATGCATCCATACTCTCCCTATCAGTAGGTGGTAGGAAGTGGTACTTTTAATCACATGGAACTTGATGTGTGAGGTAAGGTTTCCCATAATGATCCCCACATTCACGTACTCGATAGATTTAGATGATAGATTATCATAGCCAGAAATCATCAGGGGCATTGGTATTAGTCTTTCCTCCGAAATGTTGGCTATCCGAAAGGAATTAATAGGCATAATGTTTATTGATGCACCTCCATCCATTAGTGACCTCGCAAAGCTTACCCCATTGATGCTTACCATCACGTACAAGGGCCTGTTGTGTGGAAGTCACACGGCCCTATCAGCATCACTAACAGTTACTTCGGACGAGAACTTTCTCACTAGTCTAGCCATGGGACCCTTCCATCTTAATGATGGCACTGCGTTCTTCTTTGTGATATCCAAAATTACCTGCGTCATCTCCAAGCGTCTCTCCTTAGGTATCTCTACATGGTCATAGAACCACGAGCACTTGGGCGATCGCAAAAAAGCTTGGTACTCTAAGCTTTGGTCCACCTCTTCCCCATCTAGGTTATATACCTCCTCCACATCCCTTGAACTTGCTTCATCATAGGCTATGACCACATTAGCCATGCCCATTTTGCAATCTTCTAAGGCATCTTTAAAGTCCTCCCGTTGGAACTCAAGTTCCCTCATCTCTCGTTCTGCCTCCTCCTCATAGGCAATCACTAGGTTCGCCCCGTACGATGGTAAGGGTTAATGTTCACGTTATTCTCTTAAGGGATCTACAAAGTCCCTATCTTCATGTGCTTGCTGATAATATTTCTCAACGTGAAATAAGTTTCCGTTGGATGACCCACCTTTCGATCGATCTGACAATACTTAGGATCAACTCTCGTTTCTACACCTCGCTCCACAGCAGGGATGCCCTTAGGTTCATACACCGTTACACTTTGAACTATGGTATTGTAATAGCTAACAACCTCTTCAATTGTGTAAGGTAGCGGTGATGGGTCTTCCCTATCTCTTCCAAACTTTCTCTTGTTATCCTTTTTTGGTTGTTTTCCTCCTTCACCTCCATTGACGTATCCCACCCGTGGGGGCTAGCCGCGTGCTGCAACTTGTGGCCCCGACTGTCTGAACACAAGGGGTACCATTGGTACCAAAATAGGGTTTAGTCGGACCACCAATGATATATTTCTTGTTGCTTTAAAAAATGTTGCGAAAGTCCCTTCACGAGTTTTATTAATCAGGTGACAGATATACTCTGGGAGCAAACCCTCAGCACAGAGTTGTAGAAGTTTGGACTCTTTAGCTTCTTCCCTTATGTCGAGAGACCTCTCCCTAAATCTTTGAGCATAAGACACCACATCTTCTCCCGAACGTTGTTTTTCCCTACCCAACTGCGTTAACGTAAACTCCTCTACTGACAGAAAGAACTTATGGACAAATAAAACGTGCACCTCTTCCCACGTTAAAACACTCTTTGGCTCCAAGTGAAAGTACCATATATAAGCTTTATAGGTTAGTGGTTTTGAGAACTCCCTCAACCTGAGTTTCTTGTTGTTTCAGTGGGCTCCTAGATGTTCGATGAAACGTTTGATGTGCTCATTTGAGTTCCCCCACTTCCCAGTGTATTTCTCAAAGATAAGAGGGATGTAGTCTTTGGGGTAAGGCTCATCATTGTATTCTTGGGGATAGGGTGTGAAAAAATCATCATACACTGAAGCTACCTCGCTCACTAACTGCGAGGAAGTTACTATCATCTTCAACATCTCTTTTTGCATCTCTTTACTCATCTCTTCTAACGCAGACGTCCGTGTTTTCTCAACTGTGGAAGGAGTGGCCAGAGGGACCACTAATGGAACGTTCATTACGCTTGGAGTATCCACCATAGGTGGAACGGCTGTTAGGCCCGTTACGCCCGTCATTCCCGTTGTTCCCATGGGCTTAGTCCCCATGGAAACATCCGGAGTAGGGTTCATCGGAGCTACTGGGACCACCTCAGGTGTCACAAAAGCGCTGGGATGTATTCCCCCTCCTAGGACCGTGGTAGCCTTAGGTGTCTGTAAAAACTCAAAAAATTACCCATGAGAAGGGTCAGTTGCACTGGTCTTAGGATAGAACTAGTAGAGGTTTGGGTGACCATTGGGACACTAGTCATCGTTGGATCTTGGGGAACCTCTACCTGAGGAGGAACCCCGCTTCTGGGACCTTCCTTATCTTTCTTCGCTTGTTCCTCATTGCGTTGGATATCATTAAAGTTGAGTCTACAATTAACATTATCAAGCGCCATACTCTTTTGCTAGAAGAATACCTCCCTAGTAGAATTGACAATTGTAAGAGGGTAGTTTAGATAAGATGGAGGCGTAACTCCTTTTAAGCACGGTAATAACAAGTTAATCGAGAGCACTCTTGATTAATTACAAGACACACAATCACAACCTAGTGAAGATAAACCCTGTTTGAACTCATAAATCTCTCGTGTATAACTCAGAAGATAATAATGAACTCATAAGTAACTCATTTAGAGGGATAGAGAGGTAAGAACCCTAGATACACCTTAGCAGGTAGCAAAAATACACCAACCCTTACAGGTCTTTAGTCAGATATTAAAACCTTGATAATAAATGATAACGGTGGGTGAGTAAGAGCTTTAGTTTTATAATAACTTCTTTCTCTCTAATGATAATCTCCCTAGCGAAGGACTCTGAAAGAACATAATAAATCCCCTCAGAAGTGGTTGAGGCCCGTAAATATACCCCCCCCCCCCCACCACTCCCGAGGTGCCTCAGTCTTTTACAGTTGTGAAAGACATCTCTCATACTTTATGTCACAAACATTAAGTGCCTGATGGACTAATCATCTCCACGTCATAAACATTAAATTCCAAGATATGCCTTTGGCCTAATTACTGTGCGTTAGGGGGCTGTCATCACAGAGGTGACTCACCAACTTTCTGAAAGCCCCAAATACCATGGTGGTTTACTCAAGTGAAGATTTGATGCTGCTTAAATGTCTAATGACATCACTTAAAGTAGATGTGACATTAAGTAGAGGGTTGTTTGGTTCACAACTCAACACATGATGGAGCTCAAGGCTACTCCACCTAAGGTTCCACGATCAAAGGTATTTCGGTGTTTTACCCGGTGGTCAGGACAAGCCCCAACGCTGCCTCACTTCTCAATCCTCCAAACCAAATCCCTTTGAAGTTCTAACGATGAGGTAATTCGATAGAGCATGAAAGCTCTTCCAGGCCCTGCCAAGCCTAGTCTCTCGCGCGTATCGTTTGACCTCACACTGAACAATCATTATAACCGTTATAGCTCGTACTCAATATAAACAAAAGATACAGCATGACTAAGTAAGATAACAAAGCTAAAGGATGAGCACTCTAGGGCAGTTTATTTGCTAATAGATCTCCCTGTGCTGCCACGCTAAGCTGCCTTGCTTGAGCCGCCACGGTGAGCTACCTCGCCTGAGCTACCACGGTGAGCTGCCACAGTGAGCTGCTTTGCTTGATCTGCCATGATGATCTGCCTCACTCTGAGCAGCCTTAATCCCTTGAGTATGTTGTATTAGTTGGGGGGTATTATCTCTAATCTCGCAATTATCTTCAAACTCCCTACAACATAGAAATTCTCCCGATCAACAGTTAATAAGATGGATATGCATCGATCACATGAAACTTGATGGTGGAATGAATATTTCCCAATTCAATTGACGTGTGGACAACCTTTTATCTTCATCTTGTTATTGCTGACTCCATAAGCATCAATAAGGCTTGGCACTAGATGACCTAGTGGTATCCCAAAAGCTTCAAATGAGGTAACCAGCAAGATGTTAATGGAAGCCCCGCCATCCAGCAACGCTCTCGTAAACTCAACACTATTCACCAAAATTATGATATATATCGATAGGTTGTGAAATAATGGCACCAAATGTAATCTTCCTAGAACATAATTGTTGACGTTAGCACCCTTATCAGCTTCCTTATGACACTATTTAAGCTAAGTTAAATCTCCATTGGTTTCGACGACTTGGAGTACATCTTTTGTCACATCTTCTCTCATCTTAGGGTTGATGCCCACTTGGTCATAAAACCACTTGACATTAGTACTACATGACACCATTGTGATAATTTTTATCTTGGTATCATCGTCTCCTTGATTCACTTCAAGCATTTACACTCCTTGTGCTTCGATTACATCCATCTCACATTGACAATAACTGGCAATGCTTATTATTCTCGCTTTCTTCTGATCGTCTATTCCTTTATCATTCCTCCCAATTCTTCCACTTTTGCTTGTGGGGACTCGCTCATGATTTCTTGAATTTTGGGTTTCGTAACCTCTTCATCTACTTGTACAAACATTACTTCTCTGTGTTGATGATTCGACAGCGGGTTATGATTCATATTTTCTATCTCCATTATCTTATTTCTTACATGGACATCTATCAATCTTTGAATTTCCACGCACTTCTTGGAAGAATGCCCCACATATTTATGGTGTGTATAGTAATCGACGCGAGCTCTATCTGCATTGGTTGGTGGCCCTTTAAAATTTTGCAAAGGATTTAAAAAATTATCGTTCACTAGTCCTTTATATATCACTAGGACTTCTTCATCAAGGTAGATCCATTTGTTGGTGAGCTTTCCTTCGGGATCTTTGGCCTTGGTAAGGCATGCGAGGATACCCTTCGGGGAATCTTTTTCCTCCAACTAGGTTTATTATCATTCTCATGTTTTCCCCTAGGTGCTAGTAGGGAAATTATCGACACACAAAGTGGCACTCATGGACCAGCGATCTGGCAACCCGAATGGATGATTATTAAGTCGTTATTCTTTGGTTTTTATATGCTAGAATCCATTTGACCACAACCGCATGCTTCTTGCCTTTTTTTAAAAATTATGAAAAAATTGGTTGTCTGTGATTGAGTAGATGAATTTTGTATTCTGGAAGCATTCCATCGACACACATTTGGGTCAATTGAGGTTCAACCAAATCCTCTTTACAATCAAGAATACGTTCACCTAACTTGGAAATATACACCATCATATCCTCATTGAAGCGCTGCTTCACCTCAGCTAAATTGGTTATTATAATTCTTATTTCTATTATAAAGAACTTAGAGAAAAATAACTCGTTCGTTTAGGAGCAAGTAGCAACACTTCCAGCTGGCAATTCCGAATACCACATATAAGCCTTTCTTTCAGCAATTTTGAAAATTCCTTCAACCTTAACGTGAGATCCTCGTCGTGAATTCCCAGGATTTTGATGAACCTACTCACATGCTCCCTGGGATTGCCTTTGTCATTATACTGCCAAAACATTAACAGTGCCATGTATCCGACTGGATAAGATGCCATGTAAACACTTTTAATGAGAGGCAACCCTTTGTCATGATCGAAGAGGACTGGGATCGTAAGCCTAGCAAACTGGATCATAAAGAACTTCTACATATCTTCGGGAGTCATGAACCCAGCTGGTGTTGGTGTGATGTCAATCGACACGTCGTTATTTCAGTTAGAGGATGGTACTATCTCCTTCACATGTGGTTTTGGGGATTTTATTTGTCATTAGTGGGTTTTAGGTGTTTATCTATTAATGGCCTTATTCACTAGCAACATTAGAGTTTTGGGTGTTGACTTGGGTAGTTTTTGGATTTTGTGGTAGTGAGGTCATGGGAAGAAGATCAAAGATAATCTACCTCCTTGGGATAAGAAATTTTGCAACATCGCTTACAACCGTGAGCTAGGGCTAGTCAGCGATATTATAATCGGGGTTGGCATTGACTCCGGCTCTTGCGTGGTCACTATGGAAAACTCAACATTGAGATTTGGGGGGTATAATGGTTCGGTCTCAAAAGTTTATGGCAGTTGGACTTTCTAACACCAGTAAGGACAGTGGAAGTAAAAATTAGAGGGGGTTTGAATTTGACAGATCAACATAGTCCTTGGATGACCTCTCCATTGAAATAAGAATACCTCCCTACCAGAGTCACTTTTGTAGGAGGGTTGTTAGGTGTTAACGAGGATTTGAGAGATTGTCCCTCAATGACCGAGGTGTAACCCATCTTGGAGAGGTCTTGAACAGAGGCATAAGAGATAATAAATGACAATAATGATATGAACATGTAAGAAATAAGTAGTAAATAATAGTATTGTGTCTCAAGAGTGTAATGGAATAAAGGGTGATGGAATAGGCATCCGTTTTAAAGAGTAAAACTTAGGGCGACAACCTATAGCACCAATGATTACTCTAGTATTGATTGTGGTAGTTGCGGTCCTATTGGTAAAAGTAATGGTGAGGATATATATGAAGGTTACAAAAGGAATGTTTTGGTTTATTGGTTTTGTTGGGAAAAATAACTTGGTATAGACATTTTAAATGAGGAGAAATTCAAACCTATGGATCTTTGATTAATCATGTATTGAAAAGAAAACAAAAACTAGGTTTGAAGAACAAACCTAGGGTTTATAATATAATACCTTTGCAGATCCGGTTGCGATCTGATGTGGAGAAAAGTATTTGTTAATTATGGGGCTTTGTATCTCCAAAACAATTCTTAACCTTATGTAAATCTTGGATTTTTTAGTATATGATCCTCCCCAAAATAGGTAAGTGTGCGGGCTACTTTTGAGAAGAAACCCCTTCCTTATGGTTGAGATATGGTCCTCTCCCTCTAGGACTCTTTATAAAAATGCTAATAGTATTTTTTCACCCCTCTCAGACCCTAATAAACCATTATATTCATAAAAACCCTTTCCCACACCTTTATATACAAGTGCCAAAGATGGGCTTGGGACAAACTAGGTTTTTTTAGAGTCAGGGATTAACTACTTAGGTATATGGACTACAGTAGAGAACCCATATAAACATTTAAATTAGCTCCAAATAAATACTCGAAAATCCCAATTACATTACGATAATTATTTCCTTGCTTTACTTAATCGTGAATTAACTCCACTAAATAATCACGACTTCACTATAATTTAATTATCTAAAAAATCACTCGGATATAATGAGGTCTTAGTTACAAAGTTGATTATGGTACATAATATGATTACCCAAGTTAAGAGTTCGATACCCAGTTGGTCAAATCAATTTACTACTAATCAATTTTAACCAACATCTAATCAATTCCTTGATTCTCAAACTTAACTTATTTGCTACTCCACCAGGATTATCAAATAATCCGCTGATCAGGTTTTACTTGGTGAAAAAAACATATAAGTCTATCAAGGAGGTATCATAATTAAGGGTATCACCTGGACGTGGATTCCTCCGAGTTATGGTCTCAGACTTACTTACACAACTGTCACCCAATATGCAGAGATCATTTGACCCAATATAAATTAGATCGCACACATATCAATCAAAGTGATATTTGTGCAAGCATTCCAATCCTTATAATTCTCAAGATTAAGAATCTATCCAACCATTAAAAATGTTGTGAGATTTCCTAAGTCTAATCTAGATATCCCTTAGACTCAAATCTCACGAGTGGCCATTTTTAATACATTCTTAGGATGGATCGATCACAATCGTCTGTCAAACTATCGAACAAGTTCTCGAACCATCAAATAGGTTCCCGTAGTTTGAGATGAACTACTAGGATGACATCGCAACCATTCCAACAAGTGTCAACTCCCTATCTAGGTTGTGAATATTTCAATAGTGTTAGAATCAAAATTCTAATCTCCTTGTGATCAACCCGAAGTCGCATTACTAGAATGCCTACTAAGCTCTATTGACCATCATCATCATCATCATCATCATCATCATCATCATCATCATCATCATCATCCTTGCCTTAGTCTCATCATATAAGGTTAGCCACATAGATTCATCTTTTCCATTCTAATCTTTATATGCAATATTATTATTCAAGTTTAATTCCTTAAGATATCACTTAATAATTTTCTCCCACGATAGTTTAGGGTGGGCCCTTTCTCTTTTACCTTCTATTTCTAATAATCTTCCTCTTATTATAGGTGCATCTACTAGTCTACACAACACATGTCCGTACCACCTAATTCTACTTTTGTCTGAATGTATCACTAATGGGAGCAACTCCTAACTTTTTTCTTAATTACTAATTTTTAATTTTGTCCTTTCTAGTAATTTTTATAGTCCATGGGAGCATCCTTATCTCACTAACATGGAGACCTTGATCATATTTTTTCTTTAAAGCTCAACATTCCACTCCATAAAGGGTCACTGGCCTAACAACTGTTTTATAAAATATTCCTTATAATTTATTAGTTATCCTCTTATCGCATAACACCCCACTGGTTTGTCTCCATTTCATCCAACCATTTGATATTCTACTCGTAACATCTTCATAAATATCCCCATTACTTTGTATTATTATATCTAAATAATGAAATTTATTAGTCTGATTTATCATTTTTTCTTCAATTGTTAATATTATGTTATCCGACGCCTCATTATTAAATTTACATTCCACAAATTCCATTTTATTTCTATTGATTTTTAGTCCCTTAGAGTTTAAGGCTTTTCTCCAAGTATCTACTCTCATCGTTGAGCCCCCTTTTGAACTGTCTACTAAAAAGATATCATCCAACAAATCTATAATATATTTAAACCGAATATAAGTTATTCTTATAACCATGATTCTTATTTCAAAACGAATTAACACACCATTACATAAAAGTAACCGTCATATATGATTTTAAGAATAAAACCCCAATAGGTTTCGAGGTTGATGCTAGCAGGTGATGATGAAGAGTCCTTTCTAACTGGAATAAATGGGGCCGAGTGTCTTCATATAGTAATGGTTAAAATCATCTCAGCCCTTGATGTTGGATTTTGGTTGTATGTTATGTGGAATTTATAAGGCATGAAGTATTATTAAATGGGGTTATTGTACATAGATAAGCAGTATGAAATATGAGGTCTGATAAAGAAGGTTTGTCTGTTAGCTTATATGGATAAGTCTATCTTCTTTGAGCATCGAAATCAATCTTGCTTGTTATCAACACTTATTGTGGGTTGTTAATTCTTATGATTAGTGTTGAGCACCAATAGTGAAATATGGTTATCGATTGTTTGATTAATATTTTATCTTATCATCAATGGTAACCAATGGTCCATCGGGATTAAGGTTGTGTTTTAGATTATTAATGGTGGGGCACTTTTACCCCTCCTACAAAATGTGTGTGTGTGTACATATCAAGTTGTATCCCTTAGTGTGTACATAAAAAACAGGTTCATTAAAACATAGGTTTAAACACTATATGTTAAAAACTTGTGGAAAAACCTTGAAATACCCTTCATTCAACCCAACTATGCATCTGATTGTTGCAACAAATATTACATTTGCCCATTACCAACTCTCCCTTATTGTAGTGAGGGAATACTTCGCTAATTGCAGAATTTTAATTCAATAAATCCCAAAGTTTCTACACCAATTTCCTACGAAGAGAACCAGTCCTTTTTTGCAACTAAAAGGCTGAAATACGATCCAAAATCCACAAATCTCTATTTTGGTAAGAGAATTTCGCAACCTCATTACACTAACTCAATTACAAAATAACACCATTACTATAGACACTCCGTTCTGCTCCATCAAAGCATCAAAAAACAAAAAAAATAATATCACCCCCTAACAATCCCAAACAAGTAAAAAATGTCATGACAAAGACCTTATAAACCCAAGGAAGAGTACAAACACACAAATATCCCCCCAATCAAGGGCCCATCCCCAAAACTCGGTCTAATGATTTATGTCCCCGGGAACTACCCATGACCGATTGATCCTTCTGAGGTGTACCAATCGATCATGTGCCCCTGATAGTTTGCCTATAACTAGAGACCTCACCAACCAATTCAGTAAGAAATAACTATGCCTCTTAAATGTTATCCTTTAGTTTAGTTACTTTCTTTCTCTAGAAAGGTTCCAAAATTCTCTTATTTTTGTATTCCAAACCCTCCTTAACCAAACATTTCCCCTTTTTACCTAAAAAACCCTTTTACTTTTCCCCTTTCTCATATGAATTCAAGAAAACAAAAATTATTATTTCTCTTCCAAGAAACCTCCTCGCCATTAAAGAAGCTTCAGATCTATTTTTAAGAAAGACGATCTCAAGCCGGAACGTTGTCGAAACGTAAAAGTGCTTGCGTGACATCATAAGTACATTTTCTCTAACTATATTTCCTTTGGAATCCCATATCTAAAAGTGATAGTGTTTTGTTGCAACACCACCCACTACCCTCTTCTCCTTAATTTTCTTCATTTGTTACTTTTTTCTAAAGGTCATGTCTGAACTACATTGACTTTGATTTTGTTTACAAAAGATACGTAGGTGTATTAGGTGTCCACCCCTAAAGCTCAAGTCATATCTTATACATATTTATTTATTTCTATTTTATTTCCATAAAAATCAAGAACCAAATAAAATTCTTCAAAACCATCAAATGCAAAATTATAGGTTAGAGGATCACTGGATTCGGGAATTATACCTAATATTTAAACACTCGTTCTCCATCAAAATATGGGCAAACCCCGATCCCGTATCTTTTGCTTGGAGATAATTCCTAGCTAACAAACAACGTACCTAATGCTCGAGCTAGTTCCAGTCGAGCAACCTCAGAACCATACACCATCCCTTTGATTGATGTGACCACGAGTACACTAGGGGTCATTGTTCACCTACTTTATGATGTCATAATGTCTAGCATTCATGGACTCGAAGTTACATCACTCAAGTGAGTTTTATCCTTAGGGTGGCAGGCCTAGTGAACCAAATCTGATTTCATAGCATCTGCCACGTCATATTCTCATTAATGCCACCATGCTTCTAATTGGTTGAGCAGTTTCCTTCCCAAATACAATATCCAACGCATTTAATGCAATATATTTGACATTAATACTTCAATACTTTAGCATTTAATGTTGGTCAATCACATTTAGTGCTATTAAGGTCACTCGAGTGACCTTGTCTTCGTATAAATAGATCAACCCAAACACTTTACACAGATAGAAATTATGATATAGAATTGCTGTTAGATTTCCCTCATGTACGAGAGCTTCTGTGAGAACATTGATTGTCCAAACATTCTCCCTACACCCATTAACGTCCTTATTATTGAGCACTAACTGAACTTTAAGTTCCTGCCTTGCCTTTATTGTGACAAAAATGCTTGCTCTTTCTCCGTTCGATCAAGTTCCTTACTGGTCCCACTCATTTATTGTGTTCACAGTGCATTTATGGTGTAAAAGATATCATTTAATACTATCTTGAGTGTTGAATGTTATTATCTCCCTTATCCTTATTTATTGTCATTATTAAACATAATCTTGAGCATTAATCACGGTCTTGATAAGGGGTTACACCTCGCTTGATACTAATCGTATTCTAAGAACCCACATCTTACACTTCAAAACCATCAAATACAAAATTATAGGTTAGAGGATCACTAGATCAGGGAATTATACCTAATATTTTGTTTTTAATGTTGAAAGTTTAAACACTCGTTCTCCATCAAAATAGTTTTATGAGCATACCTGCTTCATTAAATCATCTTTCATGAACATTAGCATTTTTAGATATAAACGCATTTCACTATAAAATCATTTTGAGACATAAAAAAATGTTAAGATCTCCCACATCGAGCCATCATAAGAGGTAGAATCCTCCTTGCCCTTCTGCGAATTACATGGACTTTAATCACCCTGTGGGAGTATGAGGTCTCACTCTGACTACTTTTCTAGTGAATAAGTACAACTTTGTACATATTTATCCTTTGTTTATATTATTTATGTACACCCCCCACACTACACTGCGTAGTCTATCTACTTGTATAAATATTTTAGTTTTCTTACTTCTTCCACATTATAACATGTCGATATAAATATTTTACATCCACACTTGAGACCAAAAAGGAAGAGCGGGTGCCTTACACCTTTCCAATTCGTAACCCAATCCACAAACTCTTGACTTTCTAGTTAAACATGCAGATGACTTGCCATCACTAGGTATTTATGGAGATTAACCACTTCTTTTGTCATTTTTGTGTAAAATAGACTAGTGACTCCATATTTTCAAAGAAAAAAAAGCGATGGTCATGTGTCACTGCGAAAGACCCCTTCTCTACACATCCACAAATGTGCAAAGGAGAGATGCGTCATCAAGTCCAGGTTCTCATAGCGGTGACTATGTTGGGGACTCTCCATAAATGGACGGAAATCATTTTAATGTAGATTTATATTTGCTTTAACATGTTATTTATGTACATTCTATTTTTTACTACCTGATTTAAATACCCGACTATATAGAAAAACATTGCTATTGTATGCTCCTGTGAGGATAAGGATACACCTTAGTCATCCCTTGAACCTCATTTGTGATATGTATGCTACGGTATGTAATAAAACAACTGGAAATGAAAATTAAAGACTTTCCACAAGACGCACACGACTTCACCGAATTAACATCTACATATCACTAAATATCTTATCACTCATGGAGCCTAGCGATATGACTCAAGTCTCACCAATGTTGGTCCTTAGTTATAACTTCCACTATTCTTTACCTCATAGACTTAGAGTATATAAAGTGGTATGTTCTCTTTGAACATCACTCACGTACATTCGTGTGTATTAAAATGGACTTCTCATATGTGCTTTGAAGTATATCGTGAGGGTTCATAGTTAAAAAAAGGAGCATTTAGCCTCGCAGAGAGTATTGTATAACCTCATGTTATAGAATATTAGGACACAATCAAATAATAGAAAAAGTAAGAAGATTCTTCAAACGATGACATAGCTCAAATAAGTCTTGATCCCCTAAGAAAGTTTCCTAAGATAGGTTTCAGAACTCTAAAAGCTCACTCATCATTCTCAACCTGAGACCAGGGTTTGCCTAAGCCAAATGAGGAGTTACAAAGGAAATTAATCATAAACCCAACTTACCCAAATATACATCTTTTTTATCTTGAACTAATGCTTGTCCTCTTTAGGGTTCTACATAGGTAATATCCTAACTCCATGTTTCCCATACCATCACATCTACCGTCTTAACAAAAGGATGAAAGTCAAATCCCCCGTACCTTGTAATCTTGTCAACATGATGATGAAGGAGTATATTGGTTAACATCCTAAACAATTTAACCCTTTTAAGAGAAAAATGTCTACTCTAATCCAAGAGAAAGTTTATCTCCATAGTTGATTGGAAAATACTGAAGGTCGGGGGTAAACTTACCACTTGCAATAGTGTACCTCTACCCGTTGCAGTTAACACTACCAAAAGTGTTGTCATCCTCAATACAACCGAGGAATATTTGGAAATGGGTCACCTCAAAATGGAGTTACAAGCACTCTAATAGAACTTTCTACAACTTCGGATTGTCGATAATCTTTCCGACATTCAACGATTGTCCATCTACCCTCGTGTTAGGTTGCTCGATAGATTTATAATGGCAGACATCAAAAAATCATTAAAATGAGTATTCCCACCATTCACCTCAAGATCTATGTTCAAGCTATGCAATCCCTAGGGGATTCTGAAGAAGTTATGGTTTAAGTGTTTAGACGCACCTTATCCAAAGACACCCTTAAATAGTTATTATCAACGAACGAACCACGAGATGGAATGACATGTATAGGGCGATCGTGGAATAATAAAATATAATGACGAGTTCGAAATCACTCGTCGAGATTGGGAAATGAAAAAATAAGAGAAAGGAGAAAACCTGGGCACCTTCATTTCACATTAAAGAGCTAAATTGGCTTAAATGGTGAACCAATCCTCTGAAGAATAACAAGTTACCATGGTAAACAAAAATCTAATTGGGCCTTACCATGATCAGCTCAATGTCCAAAACTTACCGCACTTTAAAGATGTCATGGACGTAGGGGCTAAACTTTAAGACAACCTTATACATCGTCCACCAAAGACTGATACAGTAAATCAAAAGAATATCCCATATTTATTATCCACAAAAATAAATAAAGAAAATACTATAAATGCTAATGCCATTCAAGCTCCAACACTTACACCAACACGATGGACTCTAGAAAGGATTTAACGTACATTTCATCCGCTTTATGCACCCATAAGGACTGTCTGTTAATATCTCGAGAATAAGGGTTTTTTGAAGCCCAAAGATTCGAAGCCTTTACCCAATCCTCTGCCAAAAAACTTCTAGACAAACTTGTACTATGAATACCATCAGATTATTGGGTATGATGTAAAAGGATGTTGGGGTTTAAAGCGTGACATCTAAGATTTGATCGATCAAGGAAAAATAACAGTACCCACCAAGCCTTAAACTAAAATCAATAAGAATTCCTTGCTTAGCCACGGTGCAGGAGTCAACGCTCTTACTATATAATACCATGTCAGTGATACATCACTTTTAATTAATCCCATCGACCCTAAGATTGAACACCAAACCAGTATAAGAATTTGGTGAATAAACACATAGCACATGTGGTTCCAACTCAGAAGCACATGGATCTCGTGATCCAAATGTTAGGTAACCTAAGATGACATATTTGACCCCTAGAAGTTGGCTTATCCCAATTAATGCACCTTATGCTCAAGGAAAATTATGATATGCTCATGATAGACACAATCCACTTATGTGGAGAACTTTATGAACATCTAGAAACCATGTACGGTGAGGAAAAATAAGAGGCTAACTATATACGATAACTAAAAAGTGAAGATGCCATCCCCACTAGGTGGGGAGAAGAATTCATAATAGAATATTGTCAAGACTCCTAAGCTTTGTCTGCCAATGACAACTTGATAACAAAAATGTATGTCGAAGAAGTTACAATATTCCACATTTAATATCTTCTTAACTCTCCACTGCTTGAAAAGCTAGCCATGTATACACCTTGGACTTTGACGAAATCATAGTATAATTTCTGACACTAGTATGGGAGTCCGTGGAAGTTGACCACCTCACTCGATCAGGAAGTTTTTATAAAAACCCTCCCCTTAATCTCATCCTATCAAGAGAAAATGGTCGGGACAAAGGAAAATAAGTAATTAAAGAATTCCCACTTGAAACAATTGAAGAGAATAAGGTCTTATAACCGCTAAAGAAAATCCAATCCAACATCTCCATATGAGGACTCCTTATGTCATTACAACATCATAGGGATTTCATCCTCAAATTTTTTTCTCGAAGTCTCATACCTATCTTATCTACCCTAAAAGAACTCATGGAAATTGTGGGGAGTCTTAATTTCACAAAGAGCTCCTTTACGCATGCAAAATTTTAAAAGTCAAACCATGACATAATAAGGCTCTGAATGTCACTGTTCATATTAAAAGACAAAATATCCATATGGGCCTCATCAATAATGGATCAACCTAAAAAAATTTCCCTCTAAGGACGACCATGTGTTTAGGGATCAATCATGAAGACCTCACGCCAACAACGTAAGCCGTTAGAGCATATAATAACACCAGAAGAGAAGTTATAGGTTTGATCAAAATTGAGTTGGGGATTGGCCACTTGATAGCCTCACGGAATTCCAAGTGATTGACATACCTTCCTTATTCAACCTGCTATTGGGTAGATCATGTATTTATGATATCATAGGGCTTGCTTCCTTATTACACTAAAAGTTAAAATTATTCAATGGGGAAAATCTGATCACTATCTTAGGAGTCATTGACATACTCATGGAGAAAAGACCAAGTACTCTAGTCCTAGAAAATGGAGACATATACATCATTGGCTTCCATTTGGATCCACTGGTGAACGTTATCTCTATTAATACCAAAGAATAGATTCAATCGCCATTCTCCAAGTATGGGCGATACAATGTTCTCATATGATGAAGAAAATGAGATATATACCTAGAATGGGCCTTAGGAGAAACTAATAGGGTATTGGTGATCTCGCCAAGATCCCTTAATGATCCAACACCAAGGGGTTATGGTACAAGTACAAGAAATATATATCCTACACTAGGATGCTGAAAGCCAAGAAGTCTAAATTATAGAAGTTAGAGGGTGCACATACCCTATATTATCCCAGTCTCAAGGGACAATTCGTTAATAAAGGAGAAGACTTTTCCTTCTATGGATTTTCATAGCCATGGTTTGATACTGTTTTCAAAAAACAAATGCCATGATATGATATTTTCTTTAAGGATTTCCCCCACATGGGTGGAAAATGAGGTGCAAGAGATAGTCGAATTAACTAGGAAACTAGAAAAATCATCTATATATTGGTACCCAATTAAGAACCTGAGGGACACCGATATCTTTTGTGAGATGTTGATGGAAGATAAGGAAAGGTGGGCATTCTTCCACCTGCCTATGACCGAGGATCCTTTCGAAGACAATATTACATTCATACTTTACTAAGAACCAGTCGCTACTATCTATAACCTCCCTTTTGAGTAAAAATCCCTCGAGGTTAATTACTTTGATGCATTAGAAAATATCAACCCCTTTTTGGATGAAATAAACTATAACTTTGAGTATCCTTGTGTGAAAATATTAATAATGATGAATGTATGAATCGAAGGCATGAATATTATTTAACTAATGAAGAGTTAGAAGACCACTTAAAAGATCATAATAAAAAACAAATTAATCGAGCGCAAACCGTTGATGAAACGACAAAGGTCAACTTAGGTTCTCCAAATGAGATAAAGGAAATTAAAATAGGTTACTCTTTAGACAATTTAGCAAGGTACAAACTATTCCAAATACTTAAGGAGTATATCAATGTCTTTGCTTGGAATCATGCCGACATGCTAGGTATTGACCCTGAAATAGTCATCCACTACATACCTACATATTCGAACTGTAAATCGATCAATCAGAAATTCTGCAAGCTCATACTTGAGTGGTCCCTCAAAGTCAAAGATTAAGTGGTGAAACAACTTAGTATAGTCTTTATATGGATAGTAGAATACCCAATATGGCAAGCCAATATCGTTCTTGTTGTAAAGGCAGGAGGGAAAATGAAGATGTGCATAAACTATGGGGATTTGAATAAGGACAGTACCAAGGATAGATACCCTCTGCCAAATATTGACATGATTATCGAAAGAATAGTCGATCATTACTTAAAGTCCATTATGGATGGCTTGACAGGATATAATTTGATCAAGATGTAACCAGACAATCAATAAATGCCTGTGCTACTTACCAACAAAAAACACTTTAACGCATGACATGATTCACAAAGAAGGTGAGGTATATATGGACGAAATGATTGTCAAGTCTAAAACACATAAAGGGAATGTTTTAGCCTTAAGAAAGTTCTTCGAGAGACTAAAAACGTATCATATGCGTATGAATGCTTAAAAGTGAGTCTTTGGAGTGACCAAAAGGAATCTATTAAAGTAAGAGACATCCTTAAAATGTAACTCTCGCGGACAAAAAGGAAGATAGGGAATTTTTGGGATGCCTTTAATATATCAGTATGTTTATCTCTCAACTGACGTCCACATATGAACTAATTCTCAAATTGTTATGCGAAAATGCATCTATTCGGGGTATAAAATATACACTTTTGGGTGCTTATCACCTCGGCCTATGACTTTTGGTGAGGGATTGTGTATGCTTGAGAATGAGAAACTTGAAAATCGTTATCGTGAAGAAAATCGTTTGTGGGAACATGAATTGGATTTATTATTTGAATTCGACAACGATTTTGCTTCCGAGACTTTTGAAGTCGAGGAATGTTTTGAACCAAATGAAGACTTTGTTCTTACTTTGGAACAAACCATTCTTCACTTCTCCCATTGCGTAATAGATATTGAAAGTGAGGATGAAAATGATGTAATGTCCATTTGCAATGAAATGATTTCTTCTTTGGCCCCCAAAGAAGAACATTTCATTGAAAATGATATTATTTCCTTCGAAACTCAATCTTCATGCGATGATAATTCATCTCATGAGTTTGAATTTCTTTTATCCCCATTTTCATTCTCTGTTATCACACCGTCACAAGTACCTGATGATTCGGTTTCAAACTTTAATGTTTTAAACATTTTCGTCAATGAGGAGTACTTTCTCGATTCGCCTTCCACAATGTGCGCCACCTTCCATTCCAATTTCAAAATCCTTGGGAGGATATTCATCTTTTCTCGGTCCCCACATGTTTTTGTCACCTGTTCAATCTAAATCCCCTATCGTCCCTCCAAAACTTTTAATTGGCGATGGTTCATTTCTTACGGCTTACACATGCCTTTTGTTGTTCAAACGGAATTCATATTTTTTGGAAGGCATACTTGACAGAGAGGGTACACCGGTTATCCTCCAAATTCAAATCATTTTTGCGGTGGACCCTCAACTATTTAGACTTCTAGTGTATAGTTAGTGTGAAGCCTAAATAGTAGGTTGTATATAGTTAGATTTTTTATCATTCCTTTCTTTTTATTTTTTTCTTTCTTTTAATTTAGTCTCTTGTAATTAGTTAACTTTTTGTTATTTATTTTTGCTATGCTCGGTACTAACTTTTTTTGTAGATTCTTTGGACTTTTTCTTATGAGGATCGCTCCAATTTTGGGTAATATCGCTCTTTTCCTCTCTTTAACTTGTTTCTTAATTCACATTGAGGACAATGTCAAGTTCTAAGCTAGGGAGTGTGGGATATTTTATCCATTTCTTTATTTAGTCCATGCTTTTGCTCACATGTTAGTTACTTGGTATGTTTTTCTTAGAAAAATTCAAAATTTTCAAAAAGATTTTCTTTCTTTTTCTCCTTTATTGGGAGTTTTGCCTTTGTTTCCGATGATAAATTTCAATGATTGCCCGATCCAATAGACAACCTAACGATGCATGTTCTCGATTTTAGAAGTTATTAGACTTTAGTTCTCGATTATTGACATTATGAATAACTTCATGAATTAAACTTTAATCCCATGAGCACATGCACTTTTATCGTTTTATTGATTTGGTTTAAGATTTTTATAACTCGGTAATCTTTTGTTGCATTGTATATACTTACATCGAGTAAGCTTTGTACCTTTCGTCGTTCATGAGTGTTATACACTATTCTTTCCTCTTTGAAAACATTGAATTCATTGGTAATCTCTCTATTCTTTCATTTGATCGTTCATTAATTGAGTTCATACTTGAAATGTGTTACTTGATCATGATTTTCATATACTATTTTGACTCAAGAATTGCGTAAAATTTATGAAATGATCATAGGCCATCCTTGTTATATCACCCATATTGACCTTGACCTCACCTTATACGTTTACCCTCATCAATCGCTTTGAGCCTAAATATTAGCCTTTCGTTTCATAACCCAAAATTCCCATAACAAAATCCGAATTGGAGTTATATACCATATATATTACCTTCCATACCTTTGTCTGGAATATTACTTGGGATTGAATGATGTTGTGTTGCGGTTGCAATTTAGGCATGTGAGAGTGAGAAAAGTAAATAAAAGAAAAAAGTGAAAAAGAGATGAAAAAAAGAAAGCAAAAAGCAAAAGAAAACGAAAGAGAAAAATGAGAAAAAGAAGAAAAGAAAAAGAAAGAGAAAGTTGTAAATGTTGTGTATATAGTTCAATAAGCTTCGATTGCTCTCCCATTGTTATATCTAATGCCTTTTTGGAACTTGTTTCCAATTTTGACATTGCTCGCATTTTCCCATTATCCCGAGTTTTCATTCCGAACACTTTGAATCCGTACATACATCCCTTTCATTTCGTACCCTAGCCTAACCTACATTACAACACTATTAAAGTCCTATGTGATCTTAGGTTGAGGTAATTCAAAGGTTTAAATAGTTTTGATAATCTGTGAAAATACATTTCGCCTCCTTTAATGAGCAGTATCTTTCATTGAGATTACAGATTTTCATTTTATATATAGCGTTCTTTATTTGTGACATGTGTGCGGCCTAGTTTCCATTTACATTTACTCTTTATGCCCGCATGTTTCGTGTGTTAACTCCCTATTTCGAGTGAATTCACTTGATGAGTGTAATGCCCATGAGGATTGAATATATGCTTGCTTTATTTAGTATCTGATTTATATAAGTTTTCGCCAAATCATACTTTGCATGTGCTCGCTCCCCCCCCCCCCCCCCCCCACACACACACATTTTAAGGTTTCAATTTTATCAGGTGCATTCTATAATGTTAATGATTTCGGACTTTTGTTTGAATTCGTTCAATTTCCTAATAATGCATATGAAATCCTTTTCGTTATTGTTGGGCTTGTCGCATGTTGGTTTGGGCATATTTTGAGGAAACCAGGTGATGTTTGTGGGTATCATCCCTGAAAATACTCACGAGACGGCACTCGTCCATTAGGGTAACCTAGGGGTTTAATGGCTCATTGCATACGCTAAATGCAATCGAATCGCCCACGAAATTGGCTTTATGCTTTTATACCATATTTTGTACTATCTCCTACTTTTGGTTTGCTTTTAGTTCTTGTTGCATCGTATTTCATTGCTATGTACTAGCAATGTGTAAGTTGGGGGGTGTGATAATACGCAAATATTGCGTATTTCATCCCTCGAACCGACGCATTTTAGCCCCCTCGGGTATCTTATTCCCTATATTTATGCTCGTTAACCAGACAACCTCATATTTCTATGTTAACATATTTTGCAAGGGTTAATTGAGCTTTTATAGGTATTTGGATGCTAAGTGGAAGTTCGAACGCATTCCGCTCGATTTTCGTACACGATCGCATGTTCAAGGGAATTTTAGTCTTTTCACAGCTTGGGCACCTGGCCCAACATCTACACGGAAGTTGTATCCCTCCTTACAAACTTCGCGTGGCAATGAACGGTGCGCGATTCCGATTCATAACGAAGAAGTTACAGCAATTTTAGCGAAGGAGAAAACCAAACACATCAAAGCAGGGGGAAGAGTTGCAGACATGTAGCCATCGATCGATCGATCGATCATTCAGTTTTTTCCCTCGAGCAGAGATAGTGGACTTGATTTTTTACCATTGATCGATCGATCACAAGGGATCGATCGATCGATCGATCCCCTATTTCCAGTTGGTATTTTGGCTTTTCTTTTCTTTTCTCTTTTCTTTTCTATTTTAATTCCACTTACTATAAATACCAATTTTGTTGTAAATATCAGATATCAAGATATATAATTCCTTTTTAGATAGTTTAGGTTAGGGTTTTGGAGGTTTGAGAGAACATTTCTTCATGGATTGACACCCAATTGGGTTTGTAATTTGTGCTTTCATCTTCCATCTCCATTAATATAGTTGTATTTACTTATTTCTTTCTTTGTGATTAGGTTTACATGTTTTCATTTAGTTGCATTCTAGTGTAGATTTATTGCGTTTCTTTATCGCATTTTTAATATGCTTTCTAGCTAAATTAGTCTAGGTTGTGTCGGATTGAACTCATTCTGAGTTGACATGTTGCTTTGCTTTGGTGATGGTGTTTACGGATCTATTTCGGGTGCGTTGTCCTAGTTATTGCGCCCATGAGATTTGATGGGGCATATCATGTATGTTCCATGCTTACGACCTTGCGTGCATAATTTTTGGGGTATTTGTTGACTCCAAAATCTTATTAGGCTTTTATACGGATTTAGGGGCGTGACAATCCTTGGTTCAATTAACTGTCGAAACGAGACGCATTTGTAATAACTCGTCGACCCATGTCACCATTTTATACTAATTAACTCGGGTGAGGGATATTCGATGCAACCTATAGTTTTACTCTCTTTGTTAGTTTAGCTTAATTTTCCCTTGCCTAGATTAAACATTTCCCTTTTATGCTTCTTTTTCCTTTTTAGTTTGTAATCACATTTTTCCATTTTATTGAGAAGTATTAAATCCTATAAATTCTAGCAACTCGTCTCTATGGATTTTTGATACCCGACTTACCGCTATACTCACCCATTGAGTGTAGTCGTAATTTAGGTTTTTTGTATAGTTCAGGTGAGACAAATTCAAAATGACAGGCGCGCAGGTGACTCTCGCGCCGCTACAAGACCCTGTCTATCAATGTCCATAGTCACTCCTTCATTTGCATATTCCACGTGACAGTTTGATGGTGATTTGAGATGCTACATCATTTTATCCATGTGCTTTACTTTATTTGGAGTCATTGAGATGTGATTAGTGATATCTTTCTACATGTTTGGCTCCTTATCTCCTTTATTGCAAACGTGCACGGTTTTATTTGAGTATTGTACTTGTCCATCTCATGTTGGCTTGAGTGTTTTCATCTCAATTATGTCTATACAACGAACCAAATACGATAAAACTTGTCAAGAAAGTCGTGCATGTAAAAACCGTTGGGTGAGATTATTTGATTTGTTTGAAACAGGGAAGGGATACGAAAGGTATCTTATGTCCTTTGCGAATACTAAGCCACCGTTTACTTGGACCTAAAAATTTGATGTATTTTTATTATTCGAGGTTCAAAGAGGTTCAAAGAGCCCAAAAAATATTTAAAGGCAATAAAAATAAATTATGCCAAAAAGAGGACATTAGGTTTATTCTCTAATTCTCCAATGTTTGAGAATTTAGATCACCTCAAAAAGAATATTTTTATGAGGGAGTTTGGTTGGAGAATCAAAACGGGTTTGCACGTCCTTGAAAATCTTGAAAAAGCACCACTTAAGTTGTGGTCGTTATTGGTGTGGAAATCACTTTGAGCTTTGATTTGATGATTTGATTCAGTCAATTTCTTATAATTCCACCTTTTACACCTAAGGACGATGTTGAGTTCATTCGTTAGGAATATCCAAAATTCATCGTTCACATATGTTATGTTTGTATGCGTTGATTTTCCCATCGAAAATGTTCACACCCCTATATATCCACTATCACCGACTTGGTTGTTTTGTGTTCTTTCATGGTGTGATTTCCTGATGTATTCCTTGGTGTGAAAAATTCAAAAAGAGAAAGTTTATTGCCTTGTTACATTCTCCACCTGCATTTTCCCATGTTCTTCTTATTTGTCTATTTGGAGACATCATAAAAAGGGGGAGAATGAATTATGGGGGAGAGTTGTTTGGTTTATACATGATTTGATCGATGCTTATGCTTATCTTTATATATGTTTATGCTTATCTTTATATATCAAACTGTTGTGCATCACGGGTATTTATTTCTTGTCACATGTGTGTAGGTATCGAAATGGAGGTTCATTTTTGCTCACCCTGATGATGATAATGAAAGATTTGAAGAGTTGAGGATGTTGAAGTGTGTTTGATGTCATGTCATTTAGTATTTTTAGTTTGAGGGTTTAATGGGGATATTAAATTGTATGTCATTTTTTTGGGATAGCTTAATTCATATTTTTTATGTATGTACCAGCATAGACATAGGGGGAGATTTATAAGGACATGTTTTATAAATGTCTGGGGTAGAATCTAGGATTTTCTTAAGTATCCTAGATGACAAGTGATATGTCATATACCGCTACAATTGGCTTGTCCCATCATGATATTCGTTCGAAGCCTCAATCCGAATTTTGCGTTTCTCATTCCCATCATCATCAACATCGTGCGTCGTGCCCTATTTTTCCAGTCATGGGTTCGTGATACTGTTCGTGATTTTATTGCTCCGCATCATAAGGTGTCGAGAAACTGACTGCAATAAATCGGTAACCGGATCGATCCATTTTTTAAAGAAAATGATTCGATCTGAAATACCGATCCGATCCGCTCATCCTTTTCGGATCGATCCGACGGTTCAGAAAAATCAGGTGCAAGATTTTGTTTCAGTTCCTATAAATTCCTCGAATGGGAACGGCTTGTTTTAAGACTTTGAAGGGAACTTTTTATCAAACCTAATTTATCAAGTCTTCACCATTTGTCAAGCCAAAATACCCTCTTTGATTCTCAAATAAGTTTCAATCCTTTACGTGAATCCTTCAAACCCTAAAGGAGATTGATTTACTCTTTTGGAGTAACCTTGTGGAGAAGCCCTCTCTTTTCCATTGCTGACCTTATGTATCTCCTACGGGATATTCCAACTGATGACATCGGAATCGAGACCTATGGGTATTTTGTTTGTCACTGCTTGTATTTTCATTGTAATTCGTGTAAATTGAACTTTACAAATTATAGTGAAAATAAAAAGGTTTTGCCCCTTTGGGGGATTTTTCCTCAATTGTTTGTTTATTTGTGATTGAATGTTCTTGCATGATTAATATTATCTTCAATCACACATAGATGCATGTTTAGGATTTATTTGAAAACTGGGTTTAATTAAATAAATTTCTTTGTTTGAACATAAGGTGCACTCCCACCTACGCACCCACGTAACTGCAAACTTATCAACTCAGATATAAGTCCTTTTCAGCCCAATGTCCTGAGGTAGCACTCTAAAAAAAAAACGAGGGTGAATCAAGATAAGATTGTCCCCTTCCTAAGGCCTCCCGTGATAGCAAGTATGGTAAGTATGTCATACACATAAGGATTTATACAATAGATACACACAACCCATATAAATAATAGGATCACACCGCCTATATATTCTAAATTTGTACAAATTGTCATTCTTTACTATATTCACGATGTTTCTCAATTACGATTGTTCTTTCTATGGTATCGCACCACTTATAATAGATATCACCAAGGAGTCCCGCTTATCCTTATATACTCCTATACTCCATGTTACTAGCTCAAGAAATGTGGTTGCCCTACATATCCTTAAGTCGTTTATTATTCTCGAACTATTCTCACCAAATTCCATCTCACCCCGTAAATTTCTAAAAATCTGAAATCTCGTTCGAAGTGCCCAGTATATCATTCAAACGAGCTTCGAACAAACTAAGTTCTGAATTCTCATTGGATTTTTCCTCGGATTCTCGTTCGAAACACTTTCCAATTCCTCAGGTCGTTCGAACGACTTTTGCCCAGTTCGTCCTCTACCTTAGGAAATCTGCGTTTTTGCCCAATTTTGTTCACCCAATACACATCAAACTTTACCCAACTCATAAATAACAGTCCTAAAGACATTTTACATACATATAGATAATCCCTAACATCTTTTAACCATCAAACCTCATTAAATCTCATATATGGGTGAAGGAATTTAATCAAAAGCCCTAGTGTTACATCATCATTAATTTTGTTCACCCAAAACCCAAAATTAAATTCGTTTTTCTTGATGTATCATCCCAGATTTATAGCCTCTACATATGATAATTTATCTACTTTCAATTCCCTACCCAAAAGCTTGATTAACAATTTAATTTCAACCCAGATTTCATCATATCAAGTGTATATCATCAATTCTAGACTGTCATGTATAATATATGCATTAATTAAAGAAAGATAACCACTTGCCTTGATGGGAAGGTCTGAATCGTAGAATGAAAGTGGTATAGATGGGCTCCTCTCTTCCCAATCTACACGTTGATGGTATATTTGGTGAAAGATGGGTGGGTTTGGTCTTGGAGCTCCTAGAAATATCTTCTCCTTCTTCCTCTTAGACTCTCTCTTTTCTTCTACAAATGAAACCTAACTTCTCCCACGTACATGCAGATATAATTCTTCCAATTTTCATCCACTAATTTGCCTCAATTTTTCAAAAGATAAAAATATACCCTCGAGATGTCGGTTTGGCCTAAAACTATCCAGAAACCCAAACTAAACCCCCGGGTAGAATTTTATGACTATTACGACCCTTCCGGACATGTTGACTTGCTCAAAATGACCATTAGGGTGATGTAAAAATATTTTACTTTTTATTCTAATAATTTAATCCCGACACGATTCACACGCGCGTCCCGACATAAATTCCATAATTGTCGTATTTCTCTCTCCCGACAATTTCCATAAATTTAAAATCACATTCAGAATCATAGTTTACTTTATTCGCTCAGTAATATTCAATGTAATTCCCAATAATAAATATTAACTCTTATCTCGCTTGTTGATATTTATTTTATACTAAATTAATTATTAATTAATTCTTCTCACAATTAAAATCAGTAAAATTACGGGGTATTCCATATATACCCCCCACCCACCCCCGGATACCATTTTCTAACTTAAGAACCTATCTACATTGTTTAGGGACCCTCTCGCTAAGGTCACCAAAAATAATTCTAAAATGACTAAAAAGTAATCAATTAATATAAAGAGCAATAATAACCATAGAATTAAGGAAGCATAGAGAATAAGTGGGGAGCCTAACACCTTCTCCACTCGTAACTTGCTTCCCGAACCCTCATAATTAGAATTTTTGGACCAATCGTAGACTTTAAAACCTGCCTTAGGATTAGCCTAAAAGGGATGGCCCAAACCTTTTCTTTATTTTTGTATATTAAAACTAGCAAGTTTAAACACCCTACGAAACCCCCTCCTTTTTCACACAAAATGAACACTCAAGCCCAAAGCTTGAGAAACCAAAGAAGCGTGCACTAAACCTGCACATGGCATCAAACTACATCCAGGAAAAAATCATTAACACACATTGAATTGATAACCCAAACACAGGGGGAGTGGAGGATTGGGAGAAAAGTACGCTTGCATTCGTTGTATCATGAATTACCTTCCCCTTCGTGCGCAACGCCCATACCGTCCGCTCGGGTCCCATGATGCCATAACTATCGATAAATTTGACTTTTGGTACTCCATCGAAATTCATTACACCTCTCTTGGATACTATTGCGTCAAGTGGTATGCGAGAAAATAGTCCCTCCCTGTAATAAGAAATTTCTTTCCTGTAGAGGACCTAACTGAGTCATTGAGGATGTCATTGGGGGAGTTTGTGACAACACCAATGGCCTGATTGACTTCTGACCCTTCTTTTAGGGGAGGCTTAATTAGTTTTCACCGATTATCTTAAATGGATATGGAGGGACTTATTCTTGAAGGTGTTCATGGAGGAATCTGATCAAACGTAGCTCGTTGTAGTTGAGGCAGTGGAAGGGGGCACAATGGTCCTTGTTAAGCTTTTTTGAATGTACTATTACGTCGGGCATGCAGGTACAAATCTATAATAGATATTACTGGGGACCATCGGAGGGTAATGATTATGATAATGATGATAAGGATCTGGTAGATGATGGCAATTTTCATTAAGCTCTGTGAGTGATAGTTTAGAAGGTTTAATTGTTAGTAAAAGTTTAGTGCAGATCTTGGTGTATGTTTGAGTTTGGGTGAGGTGTAAGTATGGTGTATGTTTAGGTTTGAATTTGGTTATTGGTCTTTGTAATGTAATGAAATCGCATTTGTGATGATTTGTTGTATGTGTTTTGAATAAAATGTATTTCAATGGAATAAATGTTAATTTTGTGTGTATCTTATTGTGCCTTTGTGGAAGAATCCTTTATATTTGAATTATCTAAATTTATCACTAAGGCATACATAATACTTTTGTTAATTTAAAATAATAAGAGAGACTCACGCCTCTTGATGGGATAAAAGAAGATCATTTTGTGGAAAAGAAAGAACTGCACCCAAAGTCACTCATGGGTATCCTACGTACCTCATGGGGATAAAAGGGAGTAATAGTGTTAAAATGTTTTAAAAGGATCTGATCCTACATAGTTATGATAGAGGAAGACAATAAAAATATTTTTTATAATAGAAAAGATGTGAGAAGTGAGTAGCTCGACGAGACTCAGATCAAGGATAAATCTTCTTAAGGTGATGTTGGTTAAATGCACGTGCCATTTCTTCTCCATCGAGGTCAGTCAGTATAGAGGCACCTCCTGACAATATTTTTTTTACAAAATATGAACCTTTCCAATTGGTCTCAAATTTTCCTCTAGGGTCCCAGATGGGATCCACAATTTCTTTGAGAGAGAGGTCACCTTCTCTCATATAATGGCCTCTGACTTTCTTATTGAATGATTATAAAATGTGGTGATCAGACCCTTGTATGTGATATAATGACTTCAATCTCTTATCATATAAGAACATAAATTCCTCATAGCGGCTCTGATGCCATTCAAATTCTCCTACTTAGATTTTGATCATGAATAGCAAGGAAGGTATCTCGAGTTCAACGGGTAAGACCACTTTCATGCCGTAGACTATGGAATATGGGTTATCTCTAGTGAGCATTCTAATAGGCATGCGATAGCCATAGAGGGCATAAAATTTTATGTCATCTCAATCTCTATAGTTTTAGGTCATATTGGTAATGATGGATTTAAGGCTCTTATTTGTGGTTTCAACAACTCCATTGATTTGTGGATTATATGGTGAGGGCTTATGTGTCTAAATATTATATTCCTCAACCAATACTTCTATTTCATCTTCAAAATGGAGACTATGATCTGATACGAGCTTGTGAGGGAGCCCATAGCGATAGATGTTATTCTTTCAGATGAACTTGGCCACTTTCTTGGCATTCATCACAATATATGACTCATATTTGACCCTTTCGGTGAAGTAATCAATACAAACGGAGATAAATTCAAGCATGCTAGATGCTTTGGGAATGAATTTCCAAGTGATGTCGATGCCCCAGGTTAAGAAAGGTCGTGGATAGGTCATATTTTATAACTCACGAAGAGGCAAATGTTGGATGTTGGAGAATTGTTAATATTTGAGGCATCTTTTGATGTATGTTGCGCAGTCTTGAACCATAGTAGTCTAATATTATCCCTATTTAATGATATTTTTGGCAAGCATGTGGTCTCTCATGTGGGGTACGCATTTTCCACTGTGGATTTTATGCATGATCACTTAAATGTTATCCCATTCTATGCATTGCAAGTGGGTACCATCAAAATTTTTCTTGAAAATAGTTTTCACAAATGAACTACTGGGGGCTGTTAGCTTTCAAAGAGTTGTGGGATATTTTTTGTCATCCCCTTAAGGGTATCATCCATACTCGCTGAGGCACCAATATATCGTAATATCGCAATATGAGATTATATGAATGTTCTTCACTGGTGAGCTCTATACTAAATTTGTGAGGGATCTATCATTTTTCCCTTGGTCATATCAACCATAGAGGCTAGTGTTGCCTATGCATAAGCAAAGATATTTTTGGAATGGTATAAAGGGAAATTAATGTCTTTGAATTCTGAGGTAAGCTCTTCAAGATAATATTGGAAGGGTAGAAGATTTTTATCTCTCACTTTCCATTTTTGGAGGATCGGTCCAATTATGAGGGACAAATTTCAATAGACGTGGAAACTTTTATATGCATAGTTTATGCCTTATATTCATGTAATTAGTGTAGGGAAAGTCTAACTTCATGGAGACGGGAGTATACGAATCATCGAGTGCGATCATTAGTGACCTAATACCATATCCCTTCTTGTTGGAATCTCCGTCAAAGAATATATGTCGTCGGAGTTCTTCGGTAGTAGTTCAAATAATCTCATCATTGAGAAATTCTGAGATCCATATGTCATCTTCTTCTATGGGGTCATTTGCTAAGTAATCATAAATGACTCTTCCTTTAATGGAATATTGTGTGACGTAGACAATGTTGAATTTGGCTAGTGAATAAATCATTGATCCATACGGCTTGACAAAACGGGTTATCTAGAATATACTTAATGGGATCCATTCGGGACACCAGTTTAATGGGGAATACAAGTATTTTGTGTCAAAGTTTATGGGTGACCCAAACTAAAGCAATGCATGCCTTTTCCAATGCAGTGTAATTCACTTGATATTCTATCAACTTATGACTGACATAGTAAATGTATCTTTCCTTAAGTGATTCTTCAATGTATTTGTCTAGCATAGCCCCGTCATCAGTATTAATGATAGTTTGGTAGAGAAGAATGGGTAGGACAGATTGTGGATGTATGATCACCAGAAGTTGGGTAAGGTACCACTTGATTTTTTTTAAAGTCTCTTGAGATAACTCATTCTAAACTTTAGTTTAATCCTTTTGAAGGAGTTTAAATATGGGTTCATAGATGTAAGTGATATGGATGATGAATATGCTGATGTGTTAGGGCTTTCCTAAGAAACTGCACACCTCTTTCTCAGTTCGAAGCGGTGGCATGTTGAGGATGGATTTGATTTTGGTGGTTTTTACTTCAAATCCATTTTTTCTCACCATGAATCCTAAGATATTTCCTTTGGTGACACGAAAGATGCATATTTTTAGATTGAGGCACATTTGGTAGTATCATAACCATTCAAAAAACTTTCTCAAGGCAGGGATACGACCTTCTCAACTCTTGAACTTAATGATCATATCGTCAATATAGACTTCGACTTCCTTATAGACAAAATTGTATAGGATGATTATGGATTCCCTCTTATAATTATCCATAGCATGTTTGATACAGAAAGGCATGATGGTTTACCAAAAGGTTACCCATGGGGTAGTGAAGGTGGTTTTCTTTTGATGATTAGGGAGCATCTTGATCTTCTTTTACCCGTAGAATCCATTGATGCGTGATTTGAGAGCTTTATTATAAGTTTTGATGATCATATTTGCGGCCATCCTTTTTTTATTTTCCTTTCCTGGGAGGAAAGAGAGTGAAGGTCTCGCGCCCTCTTCCTTTAAGAGTGCTTCGGCCGTGTAGATGTGGGGTAATGTAAAGAGCTGGAGTCGCCAGCCTATTTTGCATAAAACAGACAAAAGAACATGTCATTTCCTCGAGAGAGCGGCATCAAAGACAAACCGATGCTTACAAAACCAATAGTTCAGAGGTTCGGGGGCTAAGTTACGGAATGGGAAGGTGTTAGTCACCCATCACTCCCTTTCGGTTTCTCATGGGCTTATGTTACTATTTTTCTTAATTTGTTCGTGAAGTGTGTGTGCGTGTATTTATAAATGGAGATCGGAATCGTCCCACTCATATCATGAAAAAGATAGAGTGAGGTCGTCCAAAGGAATGTTTCCAAAATAATATCTAGAAAATACGATGTATGCTTTTATCAAGATATTCAAAATAATATTCGTGCATGGGGAGGACCGTTGGAAAGGGGATTTAGATACTTTCAAAGATTAAATGGGCTTTTTCTCTGAAGATAGAGTTTACTAGAGTTAAATGGGGACCAGGAGTGCCTGATGGCCTTTAGATCGATACTCGGAGTATAACCTAGGGTTTGTAGTGAAATGGGGAGGTGCTAGGGACCTAAGGAGAGATTTAGGGGGTCTTAGAATATGGTGTCTATAGATCCCTGTGACGGGTGATCTTGTAACAAGTTAAAGTCGTCGAATAGACACCACATGATGTTTTGGGAAATAGGTCGATTCTGCGGACTTAAAGGGATGAGGATGACGGATTCAGAGGGTCGAGGCCAAATCTGAGGACCTAAGGTAATGTTGGGGATGGTCAATTCTATGAATTGAGGTCAATTTTGATGATTTAGGGTTGGGAGCGACAAATTATGAGGGTCGAAGCCAATTTTGAGGGCTTAAGATGGGAGAGACCAATTCTGAGGGTTGAAGCCAATTCTGAGGGCTTAAGATGGGAGCGACTAATTCTGAGGGCCGAGGTCAATTCTAAGGACCTTAAGCAGGAGTGATCAATTCTGAGGGTCAAAGACAATTTCGAGGGCTTTAAGTATGAGCGAGGTCAATTCTGAGAACCTAAAGATGGGAACGACTAATTCTGAGGGCCGAGGTCAATTCTGAGGACCTTAAGTAGGAGCGACCAATTCTGAGGGCCGAGGTCAATTTTGAGGACCTTAAGTAGGAGCGACCAATTTTGAGGGTCGAAGCCAATTCTAAGGGCTTAAGTAGATTCAACCAATTCTGATAGCCTAGGTCAATTCTGAGGACCTTAAGTAGAAGCGGCCAATTCTACGGATCGAGGTCAATTTTAAGGACCTTAAGTAGGAGCGACCAATTTTGAGAGTCGAAGATAATTCTGAGGTCTTAAGTTGAAGCGACCAATTCTGAGGGCCGAGGTCAATTCTGAGGACCTTAAGTAAGGGCGACCAATTCTAAGGGTCGAAGCCAATTATAAGGGCTTAAGTTGAAGTGACCAATTCTGAAGGCCGAGGTCAATTATAAGGACCATAAGTAGGGTGCGACCAATTCTGAAGGTCGAAGACAATTCCGAGGGACTTAAGTAGGAGCGACCAATTCTGAGGGTCGAAACCAATTTTGAGGGCTTAAGTTGAAGCGACCAATTCTGCGAGCTGAGGTTAATTCTGAGGACCTTAAGTAGAAGTGACCAATTCTGAGGGTTGAAAACAATTTTAAGAGCTTAGATTGTAGGATGAGGTATGGATTTCCTGGGAAAATTTGGAGAATCCTCTCGGGAAAATATACTAACCTGAGGATTGGATATAGCCCTACTAGGGAATATTTCGATTTCTGTGGTGTCCTTTGGAGACGTTATTGGGGAGATATCCAATTAGATTTGGGAATTACTCTGGGGAAATAATTTTGGGAGAAAATGTGGTATTAATTCAGTTGGGAATTTGAGAGGCTTAAAAAAATGTTTTTCTTGGTGAAAAAAGTTCTAAACTTCATTTGGTAATTTTAGGAATTTTCGGGATTTTGGGGGAATTTTTGTACAAAATTGCAGGGAGGTGCCGACCAGCAGGATGTAGGGGTGCCAAATGATAGTGGCACCGAATTTTAGACTACCTCAAGTAGGTGAAGGAACAGTGTTAATCGGTATATGGTCGGGGACTGCCGATCGACATGCCCCTTAGCCTCCTATAACAAGGAGCGTCATTTCTTCATATTTTAAAACTTTCAGATCTTTTATCTTCTACCTTTCCTTTCTGCGAACTGTTCTAGCGTTCCTTTCTCTTACAAGACTAAGAAATGGCTGATTTTTTAAGCAGTACGATCCATATGGCGTGGTTGAGTGTTGATGGTTGGGCGTATTTGGAGTGGCAGACCAGGGTGCCCCTATTTATGGGAAATAAGAATGTCTTTGACTCATTTAAGCCGGTTGTGGATGAGCGGACTCTTTTGCATGAGCCGATACACTATTGATCCTCTAGGGTGGTGAACCCTAGTGGTTATGTAAGTATTAATGACCTTTGGTATTGTAAGGACAAAATTTCCAATTGAGTCTTAATGTAGTTTTGACTTATTCCCAGAACAAAACACGTTTGAGTCATAGGTCTATTTTTATTTGTCACGATCCCACATAGACTATGATGTGTCGAAGTTTAATTGAAGACGTTGCAAAAAAGCTTCAAGGAATTTAATTATGTCGAAGTTTATTTGGTACGGTTTATTCATCTTCAAAGTTTAATTGCATTCCGAGATCACTCAGGTATGAATACATAATATTAATGGGACTCGAAATTAATTTTCATAAAGATAAGGATGTTATTTTTATTAAATAAATGTTTTCTAAAATGTTTTAAGTGTTTGAAACTGCTTAGAGTTCGTTTTAATCTGAGAAGGATGAATTAGAGTTGGTCTAAATTTGGACTTTAATCTCACGCGTCGTTCAAGAGACAAACTGCGTCATTCAAATGATAGACTATGTCATTCAAGCAAGATGCCACGTCGTTCGAGCGACAGGTCATCTCGTTCATGCGACAAGCCTAGTCACTCGAACGAACACCCGCCTTAAGAAAAATATTTATAGACGTGTTTCCTTTAGATTTCGTAAGGGTGTGCATTCTGCAAAAATAGTATACGAACCCGAGAGTTTATGCACACATGTTTACAAAGGTTTTTTAAGTTTAAAACATCCTTTGAGCTTCAAAAGATTCGAGTATTATTGGTATATGTTCTGTGATCTTGTTTGCACCAAGAAGAAGGTTCAATTTAAGAACAATTGCTAGTTTTGCAATGAAGATTCGGTGGAGTCAGATTTCAACATCATAGACGTTGCAATCCATATCGGTGGACACCGAGACATACGTGGATGCATGTGTTGTGGATAGGCATATTGGAAGAACGTTACTTTCTGCGTAGGCATTGTGAGAGGAGTGATTGAAGATCAAAGGAGCGTCAAGTCTGTGGGTGGATCGTGTCATTGAGTTAGACTACCGTCTGTCTTTGTAAAACCGTATTCATAGTGATTATCTGGCTTAGACCGTCCGAGGTTTTCCCGTTTATGGTTTTCCTCGTACATCCGGCGTTGTGAGTATTCTTTACTTTATTTTACTTGCTTTAATCACAAGATCGATGTTTAGGATTAATCAAGATAAAATTTGGTTAATTTAGAATTTGTTCACAACTTGATTCGAATTAAAAAATTGAAAAAAGGTTTTTTCACAAAAATAAAATTTGTGTTTGTCATCCTTAAAACACTTTCCATATTAGAAATTAAAAGGGACCATCAGGTATATTTCCTTTTTCCTTTGCGTATTTCTTTATTTTTTTTCATTTTGACAAGGGTTTTTCCTTTTGCTTTGACAGACTGATATATCTATTTCGAACTTGCATTCTCGGGGGACGATGAGTTTCAAGGACACTGGGAGGACCATCCTTTGGTGGTGCGCTGAGTGGTTTCATCAGCTGACTTCGGCAGTTTGGCATCTGCATTGGATGAGATGCCTCATTCGACGGTTGTCCTTTGTGCCTTAGGAGAAAGGTGGTGGGATGCCACCCACACCATGTATTTTTATTTTGGGGAGATGACAGTGACTCTCATCGATGTATAGCAGCTGCTGGGGTTAGGCTGTGAGGGGGCCCAGATAGAGGTGGACTGAACTTTACTGGTGACTCCAGCGGCGGTGGAGGTGGTGTTGGGTGATGTTAGGCGTATAGTCTCGGGGGACTCCATCTGTATCTCTCTTCTGAAGTAAATTTTGTTGAGTCAGCGGATCAACGAGACTACGGACTGCAGGTGAGGCAGATGGCCCATTTATTTATCCTTTTGTTGTTGGGAGGATTTTTGGTTGTGACGAGTGGCGACATTGTCCAATTGTGATTTTTGCCATATTTGAGGGTATTTTCTAATATCCCTCTATTTTACTGGAGGAGCTTGACTTTGGCGACCCTTTATTCGTCTTTGGATGCATTCAGTCGGTGCTTTCGACAGACCTTTACTGGCGCCACGTATCTTTTGGAGGTATTCTTTTCTTTTTGCATTTTTCCTTTATACTTTTTATTTGCTTTTTTTTATTCCTTGATTGATGACCCTTGTCCTTTGCAGACGTGGTTTTATAAGGTAATTGGGCTTAACACCCATTTAATAGGTTTGAAGGATGAGTCGGTGGGGGACTTCTGCCATATGCACCGGTGGTGGAAGTCCAATTGGTAGTCGAGGCAGTCTTTTTCTTTAGTGATGGCGCGTCAAGTCTTGAATGGCCTGTCAAGCGATCGAGTAAGTTCTTTTTTCCTCTTGAGACTATTTTTCTTCGATGTCCTTTTTCAGATATTGATATTCAGTTGGGGATCTTGCAGGTGATCTTCTATCCATAGGGGACAACCATCCAACACATGGGAGTGACTGGGGGGAACACGCAACTGAGTCATCCGTTGGCGCACGAGTTTGGCTACTCCTAGTATCTAGGGGAGAGAGTAGTCCGTCAGGTGGTGGATCAAGAGGTGATGGTTCCACCTGCGATGCCCCCGAGATATATGAGGCGGGAGTCGGAGATGTTGGAGGAGGTGAGGGTGGCGACGATGGTCGGTGAGCCTTCTCCATTGTATACTGACACGATGGTGACCTATGATTATCTGGATTTCGTGTCGAGCTGGTTGATGTCTCCCAACATACATGACATTATGCCTCTTCCCCCTGCGATTTCAGGTAGGGGGACGAGTCGGCCAGTGGGGTCTGCCCACCATGCAGGTGGTGCGTCGACATCGGCAGTGGCGACGACGTCAAAGGTTCTATTTTTACAGTTGGATCCTCCATCTTATAACATTAGACGACCTGATAGAAGATCGATGCGTATGGTTTTAGTTCCACATAATTGACCTTCTTATCTCTTTAGGTCTTCAAAATTGACCTTGCCCCTCAAAATTAGGTCGCGATCCTCTGAATCGTTCACATACACTCTTTAGGATTCTTTGGATCGACTTAGGCTTTTAAAATTAGGTCGTGATCCTCTGAATCGGTCGCATCCACTCTTTAGGTCCTTAGAATTAACCTAGGCCCTTAAAATTAGGCCACGATCCTCTGAATCGGTCGCACACACTCGAGGACCTGGGGCCTTAAATTAGTCTACAATTCTTTAAAATGGTTACATACACTCTTTAGGTCTTCAAAATTGACTTTGGCTCTCGATATTAGATCACAGTCCTGAAAATCTTTCGCATACGCTCTTTAGGTTCTCAAAATCAAACGTTTATCCCTAGTGTGATCAAAATCTACTTACCCCACCAGAGTTTCGACACACATAAACTCAATACTCACAACTGCCATCAGGATGTTTATCTTTTGATGACCTATACTTATCCTAAGCTCTCCCATTGATTCCCCATTCTAGTACCCCGCGTAGGCCTCTATAGGGTTTAATTAAAGTCCCTTCAAACATCAGACCCCTGGCCCTGCCTTAAACCCTAGCCAAAGGTCACTGGATGCTCCCCAAGCTTAGTTTGACTTTGGTCAACTCTTGGACCTGATTGTATCCCAATGAACTTTTATAGGGATTTGAATCCCCTTTACAACAATGCATACTGTGTGCGAATCGGACCCTGGAATCGGACTTACAATTCGCATTTAGTAACCTTTTTTACCTATAAACCCTAATTTGAGGTCACTAAATGCTCCTCGAGCTCTGTTTAACTTCGGTTAACCCTCGAACCCAAGATAATCCTAATGCACTTTTATAGGATCTTAATCCCCTTTCCAACAGTCCATATCACGAGTGAATCGGACTTACAGTTTGCATTTAGCAACCTTTTTACCCAAAAACTCGAACCAGAGGTCATCGGATGCCTCTGAGCTCTGCTTGACTTTGGTAAACTCTCGGACCTAAGAGTATCTCTATGCAATTTTATAGAGATTTAAATCCTCTTTCCCAACAGTCCCACTCATGTACGAAATGGATTTGCGATTTGGATTATACTATCGCTTTTCCAAGAAATTCATTTTAAGCCTGCCTATCGGCACCCTTCTCCCCCTGCTTGCAGGCAGGAGATACTTTACTAGGCCGCCAAGTCTGTCACCTATGATAATAGGCAGGCCAAGAGCCATGTCATCTAGTACCCACCCCCTTGGGGCAGCCTAGTCGTTTGGTCCTTTTAGGGTTTCCTACTTAAGGAAACCCTCACCTCATTGTTTAGGATTTTTTTTCTCTAAATTAGTGCCACAATCTTTCAATACATCACTTTCGAAACACTCTCTATATATTCCATTATCTCACCCTTACCTCGCCTTTCACCACCATCTTGCCATCACTACACCATTAATTAAAATTAGCTTATACTTCTTCAACAAATCATAATTCAAACCATTTAAAAGGTCCAAATTCTATTCATTCAACTTTATTAGCTTAGTTTCATTTGTTACATCTTATTACTTTTAGCATATATCTTAACTAATTCTTCTTTTATCACCATTAATCACCTTTTTTTATTATTATACCCTCACAAACCTATTTTTATTAACTCAAAAAACTAAAAAGATGGTTTAACTCATACACCCCAAATTAGAGTTTTCTTCCACTTTTTCCACATTTTCACCACTTGAGTACGCTTTTTCACAAAATAAAACTGAAAACTCTTGTTTTGGATTTATGCCTTAGACCCCATCTTTATTCTCTTTTAGAACTACATGGACTTTGATACTAGTTCTGGCTACGTAGGCATCCTGAGTTTATCTTGGAATTTGAGTCCAATTTTGCTGCATTTTATTTATTTTATTCCTCTCATTTTCACTCGTATTATATATATGAGTCTACTCATTTTCACTCTCTAGTGGTCCCATTAGACACGTGCATCCACTCTCTCGTGGTGAATTACGATTCAATGCATCACTCATAGTCTATTTATAATTATATATTTTTATTTATTTTCACCTTTTAGCGGTCCCATTTACATATGTACTCACTTTTCCATAGTGAGTCACAATCCGATGCATCACTCATAGTGTGCCTTTTTTCATTTCCCTTTTTTAAACAATATCGTTAGACATGCGTACTCACTCTTTCTTAGTGAATTACGATCCTTCGCATCGCTCATATCCTGACTACCTTTATATTTTTCTATTTTCTTCTAGGTTTACTCCTTTGAATGATTCGTTCTCGTCCTTTCCATGACACAAATATGATGATTTCGTTCCTCACATACTGTTCATATATATATTTCACCCCACACACATTATACACATGAGCCACATATTTTAGGAGAAGGAAAATATTTTTATAGCCCATAAGAGACCGAAAGGGCAGAATGGGTGCCTAACACTTTCCATTCCATAAATTCGTCCATGAAGTCATGATCTAATTGATTTCGTATGCATATGTAGTCTTTTATGTCATCTCCTCCAGGGTGGCAACATCTTTTGCTTATTTTAAGTAAAACTGGTTGACGACTCCAACCTTTACACTTCCACACACCCTTTATGAGTGCCCCTATTATGTCCTTGGGAGCCCGTGCATGCCGTGCGAATGGCGAGAAAGGATTTTTTTCCTTAACCCCCATTTTCACGCAAGTTTTTCAGTGCGATCCCATTCATGGTTGGCCAGCCATACATTTATCCTTTCTTTCCTTTTCTTTTCTTTTATTTTCGTTGTTTGCTGCATTTCTTTCTTTCGAAGTAGATTGTAAGGTAATTTTTAACTTTCTTTCAAGTTTATTAAAAGTTTCTTGCCCTTACTTTTGTTATCTTTAATTTCTTTTCTTACATCCCATAGTATAATCTTTTACATTATCACACTTTCTTTTCTTTAAATTCCAAGCTTTACTTGTATTTCAATTCCTAGATTTTAAAATTTATTTTATCTTAGTTAATTAGTGCAATTTAGTACTTTCATCAAAAAAAATCCTAAAGGAAGCGTAAGTCTTCTTAATTAAAGCATCGAACGCAATACAATCGCCTGATTTTGCCACTAGTCTAAGATCTTTGGTTGACGAGACCAGCAACCTTTCCCGGAATGCTCACAATACTAATTAACTTCACCAAGCCAAGTGAAAACAACTCAAACATATTTCAGCACGCCAGGTGGGATACCAGTGCTATAATATAGTTACAAATGGCTAGGACAGATCGAAGCGAGGATATAACAGCAAATGTTGGTGAATTTGGCTCAACCAGCCAACATATCACTATTTCAGAGTAAACAATGGTTGAAATAACTCAAGAGTTGGTACCAGTGAATCGCAATCAAAATTTGAATATTCCAATGGCTCCAAGGCCAACAATATTTAAAATACATTAACAGTTGGTGTGCCCACAAACATTCAAGACCAACTGAACAACTAATTAAACCCAATATTTCATCATTATGGAAATATTGTACAAAATATAAATTCCATGATCACCACAATGTCCATGGTGTCAACCAGTGGTCAACATATGCACCACAAATTCATGTAAATACAGCTACTCAACGTAACCCTTACCATCCTGTTTATTATAGACCTAATATAATATGGGTGAAAAGCAAGTTTTGAAATAATATAAGGATGACTGAATATTCCAATAGCACTGCTCTAGGTATCAGCAACACATTGGAAGGTTCGGCAACCCATTGGAATAATATAAGTATGGCAGGATATTTTGTGTCTTGGGTTCACTCAAGAAACGAATCAATACGAACGCGACATGTCAGTATGTACATACAATTTTATACGAATACTATGTACAAATAGAATTTTTTATTCAAATTTGAAAAGTATTGTTGGCTTCTTGTAATAAATTGATGTTTTCACATGTAATCCTTTTTTTCATAATGTGCTAAATTTCCATTATAGAGCTTGAAATTTCTTTTTGCCAACACTCTTTATCTTTTCTTTTTATTTTGAAATGCAAGTATAAAACCTTTCTGTTGTTACAAATACACTTTGTGATCCTGTTTTGTTTTTGCTATAGTTTATCTGTTCAAAAGTATGTATATGCTACAGTATTACATATCAGTGGCAGTTTATGATATTTTTAATTCTAATTATGATTTGAATTCAGTTATCAAATCAGTTAGTTTGAAGATTTGGTGATTGGAACTGTGATTTAGAAGTATGCAATGCTAAGTTTGCAAGATTTTGATAGATACAAAAACAAAGGATCGGTTGTACATATGATCATTGTCAAACAATACAATTTCTGAAACTTACAATGGCACAAATGATTTTAGCTTTTTAAACTTTCTTCTTAGTTCACCAATTTGGTGATTATGTTTTGAATTTGATAATTATGTTCTGATTTTGATAATTCTATTGATATTGCAGATAATTAGTTGCCACAATTTATGTCTAACTAAGTATGTTGTTTGGGCGTTAATTAAAAGTCAAATGGTAGGCAAAAGGCTTAAGATCGACTAGACTTGATACATGGAGCTTTGGAGATGAAATTGGGCTGTACATGTAACCAACCTGATTTTTCCTACTGTTTGAAGCACCACTAGTTTACGATCTCCTTATTTTGAAATACTATTGTTATGTTGAACCACTGTTATGTTGTGCAAGTTATTACTAGAGCTACAATGTTAATTTCATGGTTCAGTTAGCCCCATTCACCATACGTGTGAATTGACCATACGTGTGAATTGCGCTACTGGTTAAGAGCATCTCCAATGCAAATGTGAGTTATTTTCTATGTGACTACGAGAATTAGACAATGTGTATCTTATGTGGCATAAAAAATTCTAGGTAGACATTGTAAATAAAAAACCATCTCCAATACAAACGTCTAAAAGTAAACTTGAGTGACACGTGTACGTAATCCATTTATTTGTAAAATGTGGAGACAATGAAAATGACAAGGTGGAGAGATAAATATTTTGATTGGTTAGTTTTTCTTTTCACAATATGGAAGAGAACCTCTACATCTAGACGGTCTACTTCACATTGTAAATATTAAATATTGCCACATCACCTCCATGTTCATTTTAGAGGGTTGCATTGGAGAGTTCTTTTTTAACTCATAATCTATTAATCCTGCGTGGCACCTCATATTCTCCCACTCCACAATAACATTGGAGATACTCTAAAGTTTAGACGTTTGTATTTCGGTACGGTAGTTTAGACATTTGTATTTCGGTACGGTAATTTTGGTACGATATTGGTACGGTAAATTCGGTAAATTGATTTTTTGTATCTAAAAACCAAAACCAACCAAATTTTTTATGGTATTTTCGATTTCGATAAAATCGATTTTCGGTATTTCATAATATAAAACCAAAACCATTTTTTTCCGGATCAAAACGGTACGATACGGTAAAAACACGTACCGGTTGCACCCCTACTCTAAACATAACAACTTTACATTCTTAGATGAAGTTTTTTTTTCTTTTTAGGATCATCATATGAGATTTTAAAATGGCAAGCAGGTGAGCCAAATTATGAGTTTTCATTTATATTTAAGGTTGTTGCAATTATTATGTAGGGTTAATAGTAAATTTAACCCTGATATTTGGAAAGAATTTGAAATTTGAATCAATTCTTTCAATTTTTACAATGTCAACCCTAACGTTTAAAGTTTATGCAATTTTAACCCTCCGTCAAACCTCCGTTAGGAGACTTGACAGATGTCGTGATTGGGCAGCCAATGGGTCCTCTTATGTGGCATTTTAGATAATAAAAGAGTGCCACGTAGCAAAAAAATTAAATTAATTGAAAAACAATTTTAGAATATAAAAATCATAAAAATCTGGAAGATGAAAAAAAACGTTATATTGTAAAAATTACAAAACATAATATTTTGAAATCAAAAAATCCTAATATTCTGGAAAATTAAAAAAAATAGTTTGAAAAAATAAAATCATAAAAAGTCAGTTTTTTATTTATAAAAACATTCGGTTATTTAAATAAAAAAAATTATTAATTTTTTTTATTAAAATGTATGTTAATAAAAAAAATTGTTTCGTTATTTATTTTTAAGAAAAGGACGTTATTTTTTATTTAAAAAAAAAGTGGACATTAATTTTATTAAATAACTAGACGTTAATTTCTTTTTAAGAAAAATTGGACGGATCTTTATTATTAGCTATATTTTTTAAATAACTTTATTTTCTACAAATTTGTTTTAACAAAGTTCTATCCAATTTTTCATAAAAATATATCCAGTTTTTTTAATAAAATTAACATCCACTTTTTTTTAAAAAGAACGTCCATTTTGTAAATAAATAACGAAACAGATTTTTTATTGACGTCCATTTTAATTATAAAAAAATAATGATTTTTTTTATAAATAACATAATGTTTTTTATAAATAAAAATCTGACTTTTATGGTTTTTATTTTTCATAATATTAGTTTTTTTTTTAATTTTACAAAATATTAGGATTTTTTTATTTCCAGAATATTAGGATATTTTTTATTTCCAGAATATTACATTTTTATCATCTTCCAAAAAATTATTATTTTTATATTCTTAAATTGTTTTTTAATTAATTTAATTTTTTGCCACATGGCAGCCTTTTATTAGCTAAAATGTCACATAAGACGACCCATCGGTTGCCCAGCCACCACCTCCGTCAATTCTCTCAACGGAGGGTTAAAATAGCGTAGATTTTAAACGTTAAGGTTAACATTGCAAAAATTGAAAGAAATCCAGATTTCAAAATCGACCCAACCATTAGTATTAAATTTGCAATTAACCCTATTATTTATCATTTTTATTTTCTTCTTTCATTGCATATAGAAATTCAAATGGTGGTTTATCGAACAATCAGGGTGAAAAATCTAAGTCGTTTTGGATACTAAACCAAGATGCAACACTAGTGGAGTGTTCACACCTATCTGTCGATGGGTATTGGAAAATTAATACGGAATTTAAAGTCAGTTATTTGCATAAGATTAAGAAGAAGTTGGAACAAAAGGTTATTGGTTGTGGTCTAAAAGCATTTACCAACATCGAGTCGCGCATAAAGACTTTAAAGAAGCAAATAATGGCAATTGTGAAAATGTTGAACCACGTTAATGACTTTGCATGGGATGACGTTGATTGCATGGTGAAAGTAGATTTTGATGTCATTAACTCGTGGATTAAAATAATTATAATTTTTGATCTCTCTTATTTTTTATGTTTATTTTTTCTCATATGCAGTCTCACAGTAACGCGCAAAGACTTAAGAACCGGTCATCCCCCATTATAATGCTTAGAATGATATATATGGAAAGAATCGTCTAAATGGTGATGGGACGATAGACCCAATAATAGAAGAGGAATCTATTCGTGAAAATATACATAGTTTCTCCGAGAATGATAATATTTTACCAAGTGAAGATATTGAGGTTTAAGGAATTGAAATCTCTTGCACTCAAGACAACCATACTCCTTCTACAAGTTGCAATAAAGGTCCCAAAAAGCGTGGGCTTGAGGTAGATGAGTTGAGCCATATGGACGGCTTGGACGAGCAGGATGTCATCAAAGCGACAAGCTACGAGTATTATTATTTTGGTGATAATTCGAAATATAGCTTGCTTCTTGTCATGAAGCCATCCCAAAAATTGACATGAACAAGTTTACTTATTGGAAAAAAATAATATGTTCCCTAAATTAAGTTTGGTGAAAACATGGACAAATGGATATTTAGTTTTATTGTGGGTTCTTAAGAGCAACATTATGTTCCTTTGTCAATTATTAACTACCAATTTAAATAGTCCTTTGTAGCTCCGATGGTGACTAAATCAACGCGTTATTGCTGCTAGAGAAGCTCCCATCGAAGTACACTATGAATCTTTAGGTACTTATTATGAGATTTATGGGAACTATCTATAGTAAGAAGTATAAAAAAAGAAATTATATATATATATATATATATATATATATATTCGAACCACTGTTGGTCATATTTCTCTTTATCGAGAAATCGAAGAAGCCGGGTTTTGTCATGTGGATATTTGGTTGTTACTATGGTACATTGGACATTGTTTTGATTTGTTAGGTTATGTTTTAGGATATTTTATGTATTGATAATATATTGTCATTTTTTTAACTCCACTTGTATTTGTTGTTTAATCTTGTGCATGTGTTTACTCAAAAAAAATCTTGTGCATGGCAGGGTGGGTGGGTGGGTGGGTGAGAGAGAGAGAGAGAGTGTGTGTGTGTGTGTGTGTGTGCATCCAACGTGCATATTATGTATACATGTTAGTGTTGACGTCTAATTATACATATATAATGCAAAAAAGTGATATAAATTTCATTTTTATTCTTGTCAAATCAAACATGGTAAAGTGGTTCAAGAGGCAGGAAAATCGAATTCCCGTTTCAATGAAACAATGGCAAGGAATTTTAGATTCCAGAAATTCTGAATTCCTGGAATTAAGGATTCTCATTCTCTTTTTCAAACTTCGAGCCAAACAAGCCCATAACTTATCATGCATCCCATAACATATCCTGACCTATTAATTGAAATAAATACTATAGCTATGTAGACATGTTAAAATTCAAATACAATGAAAACACAAAAAACATGACAAACCCATCTTTAATATTGGATATTATAAACAAGTAGCCAGAGATTATTAGGTTCCGAATTTCATAGTGTACCACATCTTTGACGATTACCTTTTGAATCTCCCTCGTGACCTCGGCAATTTACATGGAAAAAAATACTGTCAAGTCTAGTAATTCTAGCACTGCCTAAATATTTACTTTCCTCAAGTGGGCCCCCAAATCCCTATTCACCCATTCATTCCGTCGTTCCATATTTAGGGGACACACAATGTTTACAAGGCTCCAAAAAGCATAAAAGGTTCCCCAGTCAACAAACCGGGACCAACTTACAATATTGAAAAGAATTACCATAAAAATTAAGACCTTATATGATATCCCCACGTCTGAAATCCTAGTAGAAACACACAACATTTGCCTTGGTGCTATTTGCTCTATCCTTCGCCCCAAAAACCTGCTCAATTCACGTGCAATCAGTCACCAAATTAGGATCTCACAAAAAAAAAACGAAAAAAATGTAGTGTTGCAGCTATTGGCATTCCCTGGAGGTATTCCCACATCCCAAAATGGTTATAAAAGGTCGTAGAATCCCCTCACCTATTTTTTAATGTTTTGAGGAGCTCCCACGTCATTTCAAATAGAGTGTGAAGAATGTCTATGGACTGGCTATAACCGTTTCAGCAGTTAAAAAAAACAACCTAAACCAACAATACCTGAATGCTTCAGAAATTAAGCCGAGGTTAAGCAAACCAAAAAAAATAGTTCCAGATTTACTCCCATCCATCATATCCAGCATCTACTTGGACAGTGCCACTTTCCCGCCCATAGAAGTTCCCACCACCACGCCTCGAAGTGCCCTGGCCCTTCTCCCTGTAACTTGAGCCATCATTACCTTGACCCTGACCCCTCTCCCTGCTCCTTGAGCCTTCTATAGGCCCTTCGAAATTGTTAGGTTTGCTGTTATTGAAAGACCCAACTGGCTGATACTCGAAATGTGAATTTTGCCCCTGCCTTTCTCTATTTATTTGCTGCTTGTTATCTTGCCCTCTGACTGGACGGTTGATTTGGCTTCCATTCTTGCGAGACCCTGAAGAAAAGCGTAGCTCAATTTGGGAATCCATACCTGCTGGAGGTGCCAGCTCATTGGAGTGCGGATATCCCTTAGATGAAGCTACCTTTCTCTCTCTCTTAGCCTCTTCACGACCTATATTTGGTGTTTGGCCCACATCCTTATTTTCAGACACAGCGTGAAGTTGAGGAATAATCTCACTGCTCTCCTTGTGCTGCTGTTGAGGTGGTGGAATTTGAATTCTAGCCTGGGGAGGAGCATCCTTTCTGATAACTTTACTGACTCCTGCAGTGACAATTTGATCTCCACTGGGCCTATTTCCCTTTGGATCATTGGCCTGAGATTTGGGTTGCCAATGAGATGATGTTTTTTGCTCCCCAACATTACGATTTTCTTTGGAAGTAAGAACTCTGTCTATCTGGCTTATCTCAGGAGCTAAAGGTTGTACGTAGCTCATATCAGTTTCCCCACTATGAATTTTCCGCTGATCAACATCATGATTATTCCTCATGTTCCTTGGGCCCTTATATGGATGTCGATTTCCTTTGCCTGTCACTCCCCCTTGATCTTTCACGTCATATGTAACAGGTGCAGGTGCAGCTGCAGCAGCAGTAGAATAGTTGGGAATGTTCCACCCGTCGGACCACTCATCAGAAACCCTGGGTTCAACTTTTACTGAATTTATACCAGCCTGCAAGAGCTCGTGTTGGTCAACATATTTCTGAACATTGTTGCTTGGGTTCGAGATGGAAGATGACCCCTGTTGCATAATACCCTTCACACCTGGTAACTCTGTTGAACCCCGTTGGCGCCACCCTTCATGTGCTTTTGCCTGCTTATTTTGCTTATTGTCTCCACTAATGGACCCCACTGTGGTCCCCACTTTCCCAATTGAAGGACTAACAGGCCAAGAACTTTCAGTGTGCTGAGCCTCCTGTGATGGTGTTGGTTCTTGGACACTTCCCAGTTGAGAAAGCACTTTTGCTGCCGGCTTAGGGACATATCTCTCCATTTCCGCCCTCTTGATTTTCAGACCATTGTGCACAAAATTATCCCTCTTTGCTGTTTTAGTAACAGCATCAGGTTCATTTTTCTGACTGGATTCATCCGCGACCTCAACTTTGTTCTGTGGCGTCACAGGGGCCCAGATAACAGCCTCACTGCCATGGGATTTATCAGCTGACTTATAAGCTTGTGGGTTTCTTGGCATTCTATGGGGTTGCTGAGATTTCGACAGGTTATGTACTCTACCACGGGCTTCTTCAGTAGGTAAAGAACAGTGTTGCTCTGAAGGTTCAGTTACATGCTTAACATCAGTAACTGACTTAACTGAGCTAGGATGTAACTCAACTTGAGAAGTTTTTGGCTTTCCTTTGTCAAGGAGAACTTTGGTGGGATTAGTTTCTTTTGGCACCAGTGACGGAAAGGCAGCAGGATATGAAGTATCATCCAACTTCTGCTTGTTCTTGCCACTCTTGTTATTTTTCCTTCTCTGATGGACCAAGGACTCAGGCATGACATTAGAGCTATCAGGTAAGATAGGCTTGCACCTTGAGCCAACTTCACCTGTAACCACCTCAGCAGGTTCAATCTCATCAACAACTACGCCATGATGACTGTTTACTGTCTCAGTTGTACTGACTGGAATTAACTTTTTAGTGAGATTCTTCTCCACTTGAGTATTTTTTTTTTGCTTGTAGCCCATTCGCTTATGATTGAAGACAATATCTTCATTAACTTGGGGAGGGGCTTTTTCATCAACAGCACCAGCAGCAAGAACATCCAGTTCCAAAGGTAACAACTGGCTATGTGAAACAAGAGGCTCCTGTTGAGTCTTATTCAGCGCCTTTAGATGTAAATCTCTAGACAGAACATTAGATTCTCTAACCGCACAGGTACTGCTGTCACTAGTCTGATCAACTACATTAAGGTTAGAAACCAAAACTGGACGAGGTGCTTCAATTTTGGTATCAACTTTTACTGGTTCATCAACCATCCAGGATTCATGTTCCTGAGGGGTAGCACCACTTGGGGGAGCTTTTTCTAACTTCTGGATCGAACTCTCCATGGCTTGAGTACGCCTGTTCAACTCTTCCAATTTTGCAAGAGCCTTTGCCTTCTGCTGTCTTATTCGTTCTTCCTCTTCCTTCTGTAGTTGTATTGCACGTTGCTTAGCCAACTCCCTCATCTTAGCATGCTGATGCATTAGATAAAGAAAATGTTTACATGAAAAGTATATATACAGCTATACAAGACATGTGAGTGTCATATAACATAAGACAAGCAGGCACCAGAAAGAATAAAAATATTACCTGTGCGTGGGAATCACTTGGATCAAGCACTGGTGTCAAAGTTTCTCCCCGCCCTGGAAGATCAATCTCAGACTTCTCAACAGCCTCCACAGCGGAATGGTGATCCTGTGTGGTAAAACTGCACGGTTTTGTCGGCCCCCCATCAGCATCCCGATTGTTAGACCTTGCTTTACCGCCATGGTTGACACTACCTTGCCCGCCACGATGCCTGCATATTGCAATCGAGTATTTTACCAGAGATGAAATTTAATAAATTATGGCATCAGCAGGAGGATGCTAAAATAAATAACCTCAAAACTGGCGCCCCACCAGCAGCTGTCGGCTGAAGGGTTGTGCCTACAGTAGGCACGCCAAAATCATGGGGGGCAGGGATTTCAACACATACATCAGGAGTACCAACTTCATTTGTGGAATTGTTGGCATTGGCATTAACAACACGTAACATGTAATTTTGCTCCTCCCTACTAGAAGGGTGTGGAACATCATGTCGACCATCAGACACACGGGATTTCGCATTCAAACCTTCGATTTTATGTATCAAAGTTGAATCCTTTGAATTATCTGGAAATACACGAGGCACATCTGGAAAAGATGGTTCTGCGATTTCTGGTTTCTTTCCCGAACTGTCATCCACTGCTTTTGACTTGACCATTATGCTTTTTGGTGACTCGACTATGACACAGTCCGAGGAACTACCTCGATTGCCATAATTCTCACTAAGTTCTGGTCTTCTTGAATACATCTCCGCATCCCTTCTTTTATCTTCGCCCCACTCATTATTCTGCATTGATGTTCTTGGTTGGTTACCTTTTTCAAAATACGAGGCATTAACTGATGCAGTGCTCTCCCCGTTCTCCTCCTCTTTTCCATCCCACTCATTCTGCTGCTTCATTAGAACTTTATATGGTCCTTGGGTTTCATCAGAAGGACCAGATTCTACTGGCCCTGAGACCAATGTTTTGACAGCTGAGCCACGACCACTGGTTCCAGGATGGGGATCGTGAAACTCATGGGGGTTTTGAGCTGAGTACCTATTACGAATAGAGGGACCAGCTGCCATTCCCATAAATGGAATATCTCGTTCATTGGAATTGCAGTAACCCATAGGGGGTCCATAATATCCCTCATAGGCCACTGGGCCGGGGTAAAAACCAGCCCTAATTGGCATACCGGGATGGATATAAGCATCAGGGATCTGGGGTCTGTATAAAACTCCATTTCTAGGATGGCAGCCTCTTGGTCCGACCACTGGCAGAGGAATTTGCTGCGAATTTGCTGAAGGAGGAAACTGAGGATGGTAATAAGGAAATGGTTCTATTGGAAAACCACCAGGAGCAACAGGAGGATATGGTGGACCTCCTGGAAGTCCTCTATACCAAACACCAGCAGGAGCATTTATATGAGGACCATGCCAGGCATCAAAATGATGAGGCGGAACATTTGTATTCAGGTATTGTTGGGGGGGGGCCTGCCACTTCTCTGCACGAGGATGGAAGCCATCTTCAACGTGTTGGTTACCGTCTCTTTTCCATGTATTCGCAGTTCCACTGTTGACTTCTGCATTCACCAGATACTAAATAACACTTGGATACAAATTTTTTTATAATCAAATTACTATAGAAAAATGAATGCAACTTTCTAGGGGAAATGAATACGAAACAGTACAGCAAAATCAAGTGCAATGGCAAACCACCTTGAGATGGTATTGTACTCTCTTTTGTGTGTGCTCCTCGGCCAGAAGATGAGCTAGGACGACCATGAGAGCCAAGATCTGCCATGAATTGTTGATAGCAAACCCAAAGAAATGTTACATAATACATCCGTGTCAGTAACTATCACATTATTCCATATGTACTTCGCCGTTATTATGTACTTAACAAAGAGCCAACATAAGAAATGATAAATAATATTGCTTAGAGAAAAAAGATAATTTCCATGGCATATAAAATGTTCGTCCAGTTCTTGCTAGTTCATTCATACATGTAGAAATAGTTTCACCCATTTTACCTATAAAATGCTGGTTTGTATTCATGTGACAAAGAAAACAACTCTACATGCATCATACAGAAATGGAACGCTTGCATGTGAAGCTAAAATCAAAACATAAGATGTGTACACTAATGCCAGCGAACAATTGGAATGCAAGAACAATTGGAATGCAGTTGAACCGAAGTTTTCCAGTTCCCTCATCGCTGTGACAAGAAAGACCACACATCTCCAACACATGCCTATATAGTTCTAAATTCCAAATTCAGCAATGCACAGTTCAGTAAGTACACACAACTACTGTCAATCATCAGAGGATATCAAGGTAAAGAACATATGACTTCTAAACTATCTTGTGTGCAAATGCAGAGGAAGACTCGCAAACACACACTCGCACATAATAATCAAATGAAATTAACTCTCAAGCCATAGTTTCATAAATAAACAAAAGGTAAGAAGTATTGATTACAATGGTTGGCTAATGCTAACCAGAGTCCTAATTCTAATAGAAGACATACAGATAAACAAGGAAACAAAAAGATAATTCCTAAAATTTATCCTACAAATTAGCAACAAGAATAACTACTAATTAATCTCCTATTCACGTCACTATCAAAAACAGAAAAGTCAATAACTGAAACTGGAGACAATGCTGAAAACTTTGACTGGTTTTTGACACTGCAAAGACCACAAAACTAGTAAACAAAACTATAATTCACCAGACTGAAGACACAATTGCTACAAAGATTCTTGTAAGAAAGCACAATCACCTTGAGACTCGATGTTTTTTCCTGAATTGTCTTTATCCGAACCAAGTGTTGGAAAATCTCCAGAGCTCAGAGCGAATCCATCATTCTTGGAGGACATCACTACCTGTACGTAAGAGAAATTAAAGAACCCTCAACAGAAAATACTACAGTAACAGGAGCAGGGATTGAAAAGAAAGTGGATGCAACACCAATCAACATATTTTACAAATAACTTCATATGATGCGACTGCAAAAATGTACTGCAGCATATCTCTATTGAAGAGAACTACGGCAGAGTATTTTATCTCAAAATTAAGCATTGCTAAGGTGAAGATTCAACACTGGAACAGCTAAACTATAGGATCATACCAATTTCTCCACAATGCCAGTTGGATTAAATGTCGCTGAATTATCAGGTAAGGGTTCAGCAAACCGTGATAGCTGTGAACTACTTGGTCTCGTTTCTGCACTGTGAGGACGCAAGGATGTCAGTGATGTTGTACTTGATGTCAATGCCCCAGAAGCTGATGAAGGCCTAGAATTTGGACCCCATGCACCGGTATTAGGTTCATGAATTCTACCGCTATCAGCAGTTGATGGTCGAGTGCCGCTTCCACCAGATGAAGGTCGGCCACTAAGATGACTAGGTGAAACAGTAACACCATCAGCTTTTGGAGACAGTCCTGAGGGGCCCCATGGATTCGATGCAGAGGAAGACGAGCGAGTGCCCCAGCTAAGACTACCCCTACGAGTGAGAAATATATGTAACATTTCATTGAAACCAGGTGCAAGAAAATAGGAAAAAATTTGTGTCTAAATTAAATATTTAAAATTGTAGCATAGGGATAGAGTACCATAGATATATGATACATATATAAATATGTGGGTGTGGGTGTGGGTGTGGGTGTGTATATATATATATGTGTGAGAGAGAGAGAGACCATATATAAATATGTGGGTGTGGGTGTATATATATATGATACATATATAAATATGTGGGTGTGGGTGTGGGTGTGGGTGTATATATATATATATATATGTGAGAGAGAGAGAGACCAGCATAAGAATTACTCACTTAGGAACAATGTCCACATTTGGGTCCAAACCATGATTTTCTAACCTTGAAACAGCATTGCAGACAATTTAAGACCGCAAACCAAGTAAATCATCAAGGCAAACTACAAATAACTCAGCAGGAAACCAAATACCTTTGGCTAGGTAAGTTCAAAGGTTTTGGAACCACAACTTTCCCCAAAACAGTCTTGCAATTTCTTCTTGAAGTACCCCACCTACGCCAGAATGACATTAGATGAAAGGATGACTCAATTATTAATTCATGCCTATGTGTAACCCAACAGACCCTACAACTGCTTGTACAACTTTACATCAATGCAATGAGGAAATCCAGACAATGCCTCTCCATTAGACAGATACAAAACTCAAAACATACCGTTGATACCTACTGTAGTAGGCAAAAATTTACTAGAAAGGGATCAAAGTTACTCACAGCAAAACAACCTCTGAGCAGAGATATAAGAAACATTTTGGTTAAAGCAAGATGACAAGATGGAAACAATATCTCTGTCACAGAGATCACGTTCGAAACTCAATCCCTATTACTACAACTCGAAGGGGATGCCAAAATAATTTATTTTACTATTTTTAAAAAATCCGTTAATATTTGTTGGTTTTTAAGATGCTTAAAACTGACAAACATTGATCGGTTTTTTTAAATTAGTAAAATAACTTATTTTAAGCTGAATTTTTTTATAGGGCATCCATGGAATGTTTAGATATCATGTAAAAAAATCAAGCCAAAAATAATTTTTTTTACTATTTTTTTTAAAATTGGTTCGCAACTTAAGACCTCATCTTAGGTGTGTATTGGAACGGGATTGTATATATATATATATATATATATATATATATATGTGTGCTCTCCAACAAACCTCACTTAACACACCAAAAAACACACCTCGCTTATCCTCACTAAAGTGTACTAGGATGGGTCAGGTCATTCTAAAAACCCGACCCAAAATGTTATAACCGTGTACACTTTAGTGAGAATAAGTGAGGTGTGTTCTTTGGTGTGTTAAATGAGGTGTGTTGGGGAGCCTCACCACACACACACACACACACACATATATATATATATATATATATATAGAGAGAGAGAGAGAGAGGGGAAGGCTCTCCTACATCACACCTAGTTCTAGGCCTTAATAAACCTTTTTTGCAATTTTTTTATTTTTCTATTGAAATTAACCTTTCAATCAACACATGATCAAAAAATTAGATCAAAAGACATTTCTAGCTATTTTTAAAAAATTAACAAATTTATGTTTTCAACAGTTATTTGTTGGATTTTTAAAAAATAGCTAGTAATTGTATTTTGACCTAATTTTTTGAACATGTGTTGATTGAAAGGTTAACTCAATGGGTAAAATAAATAAATAAATTGAAAAAAATGATTTTTTAGCCCTAGAAGTAGGTGTGATGTATGGGTGATGTAGGAAGCATTATGTATAGGAGCCTTGCTCTATATAAATGATTTTTTAACATGGGTTTATTGGAAGGTTAATTTCAAGAGAAAAATAAAAAATTTGAAAAAAGAAAGTTTTTAGGGCTTGTATGAATAATGTATAAAGCATGATGTAGGTGAGAATTCCCATATATATATTCATGAAGAAGAATCGCATACAAAATGGAATTTAAGCCAATACCAATGTTCATGGGCAACAGTAACAATCTATACTATTAGATGGTGCCAGAACCCAGTTTGATTCTTTCATAAACTACCCAAAAATTTCCCCATTCTTGTCACTAGATAAGCACAATGAAATGCTTAAGGTAAACTGTATTGAGTTCTTAAATGCCTTGACAGTGATATTATATTCAGATTTATACTAGGGTCAAATTCTGTTCCTTCGACAGACTGTTAAAAACTTTAGGTTTGTGTGATTCGTGTGACACATCAGGACCTTGGCTAATAGTACTCCAAAAAATACAAATGTAATACACATATAAAGAACATAAAGTACCTGCGGTCTCCAGCCAACATACTTGAAGTCATTATTCAAATGTAGCCCAAAGGTCATCCAAACAATATTCAAAGGGCCTGAAGGAATGGGCAAGAATAAATTCCATAAATAAACGATAAATTGCAATCAACAAAGGGTTTTAGGAATAGGAATTGGGGCTTCAATTGTTAGTGTTGGGAAATTATAGTAATGAAGTGACAATGTGTTAATACGCTTTTGCAATGCCAAAGAATAGGCATTTAATAATTAATAAGATGCACTTCGAGAGGAAACCATAGGAATCGTCATTTGGCTGATTATTTGCTCACCAACCTGATATATCAAGAGAAGCGATCAACCTAGTTTAAATTAACTCGGTAACCCAGAAAGATAGATTAAGAATGATATCGTGAGTGATGATCTCCCTGGTTCTAAGGAATCACAAAAATAAACAGAATTTTTTTATAGATGCACCAGTATTCACAGGACTTTGATTGTGGCAGACACCACGATATCTTTTCTAAAGGTTATCTCAATGAAATACACAATAAGATGATATGGTGACATATTATATATCAATTTCAAGCCATTAGGAGTCAATTCTGTGAAAAATTGAATATGTATGTGGTTCCTACTATCTTCAAATACAGGTGGGATCGATTATGGGCTGCTAATGTTTATTTATAATCAAGAGGTTCAGAATTGTGTTTTTAAATATAATTAAAAGTATAATTAACTAAGCAATGTGAGGGGACGAAGTCCCGGGAGTATAAAAAAAGATAAAAAAGAATCAAAAGAAGGGAACAAAACAATCATCACTACCAATCTTTACAAAAGCTGGGCTATACCACTTGCCCAAACTCATACAAAAAGTAGAGAAACATCAATCATACGAAAGGATAGGCCCTCCGCCGATCTTTATTGGGTAGGGATAGCTCACTTAAGGAAGACTACCTTTGGAGCTCGATATTCCTTAGTTCTTAGGGAGATCGGTCTTGAAGCTCTTAGAAGGCTCTTCCCAAGAAAATGACCCAGTCACCCTCTCCATCCAGTCAAGGCCATAAAGGGCTATATAGATCCTAACAACGTCATGGCATGCTCAATTATCTCTTCATCTAGCAATGTTAGGCTCTTCATCATGCTTTTTTTACTCATTCCTTGACTCGAAAAATATGACTGCAGCACAAAGGGCAAAAGAGAGTCGAAGTCAAACGAGAAAAAAGAATTTTAACTCCATCATTTATTTCGGGGTGAACGACTTCCCATGAAAGAAAGGGCGTGGACAATTTTTCAGTGAACACCTAACGAGAGCCTGAATTCAATCACCCCCAAGATCCACAAGAATAGTATGAACATCTATGGAGAGTAGCAAGGAGCCTTGGCTTCAGCTCTCATCGCCTCACTCAATCCGGAAAGCTTTTTCCTATATTTAGATACTCAAAAAATATTAAGGGAAAAAACAGTTTAACCCTATTCACGAGAGTGCTTGCTTGCAGGCATCAAAGCCCTTCATTATTATTAGTATTAGTAAGATGGGGCAGAGGGTTCACAACCCCTTCGCTGCTCGTTTCCTGAGCGTTTCACACTAACTCTTAGATCCTGCCCTGGCCACCTTTCAACTCCTAACTTTGGTTTCCAACAAGCAATCAAATCTGCCTCTTATCCTCTTATATAATTTTTGTCCCACTTCTCAATTTTACCGACGTTTTTTTACATTCCATATAAAGGACCTTCGTGTGGAACTATTGTTGCTGCTCCTCATGTTAGTTCTTCTGTACCCACCGGCGTTGGGGCATCTCTTGAAGGTCCAACGTCTTCTTCTGATGATACGCCCGTGTTGGCCTTAGTACCTTATATTGGCGAGGGAGGTTTGCCTACCGTTGAGGCTTCTTCAGCAAAGGGACCCGTTGAAGCTACTGAGGCAATGCGCCCGCCCCCAACGGTTTCTACCAATTATGGCCCCCGTGGTGACTCCCGTTCTCGCTTCTACTACTGCTGAGGTACTTCGCTAATTTCTCTCTGCAGTTCTCAGTTTCTCGAACTTCACCTATGTTTGTGACTTATCAATGAAAACACTTGTTAAGATTTTTTTTCATAAACTCCACATATATCGGTGACTTAACAACGAAAACCTTTGTAAAGATTTTTCATAAACTCCACCTGTATCGATGACTTAACAACGAAAACACTTGTTAAAATTTTTCATAAACTCCACCTATATTGGTGACTTAACAACGAAAATACTTGTTAAGATTTTGCATAGACTCCACCTTTATTGGTGACTTAACAATGAAAACGCTTGTTAAGACTTTCATAAACTCCACCTATATCGGTGACTTAACAACGAAAACGCTTGTTACGATTTTTCATAAACTCCACCTATATCGGTGACTTAACAACGAAAACACTTGTTAAGATTTTGCATAAACTCCACCTTTATTGGTGACTTAACGAAAACGCTTGTTAAGGTTTTTTCATAAACTCTTTATTTCCTCTAACTGTTTTCAGATTGCTTGGGAGGATTCTCCACCAGTTCCTTCGCCCATTGCCTCGCCCCATCGGGAACCTGTCGTTTCAGAAGATTCTAGCCATAATGATCAAGGTTCCACGATCGGTGATGCTGCAGAGAGCGAATCTGGCTGTGAGCTTCCTCTGCCCGACCTAGCTCCTCACGCCTTCTGCCTGATGGTGCTTTAGCGTTCTCCTCAGATGCCTGTCAACCATCGTCTGGTTGTTGAACAGCTTGTAAATCATCATCCTAAGACATTCACGGTGGATTGCCTGCGTTCAAACATCTCCATTATGAGTTACAGGCTTCAGGGCATGGCTACCGTCGTTGCTGAAATTGCCAACACTCCGACCTCAAACGTTATCAGACCCCTCCTTAACCTATTTCTGGGTTATCTGGGGGAGTTGGGTCTCGACGGCTTCCGTTTTGGCTGGCTTATCACGCATTTGAAGACCTTGAAGAGCCAACGACTGGACATCCTGAGGGAACTCTTGCGGAAACATTAGGCAGGCTGAGGAAGCTAAGTTGGTCGAGCTAGCACCTCTTCTTGGAGTTATTGACAAGGAGGTGGAGGGCATCGAAGAAGCTCTGCGTCTGGCGAAGCTAAAACGGGAGAAACTCCTTATCGAGCACACGCAAGCACAGACGAGGTTAGAGGTTTCTATTTATGCCCAACGATCTTGTCTAGAAGCTTCTTCGGGCCTTCCAGGAGATTTTTTCTCCTCCCCATATTTGTGGTTCCTCCTAGGCCAATGAGCTTTTGTATATATTTTTTTCTTTTTCCTCTCCTTTCTTATGTAATTCTTGGGCAATAGCTCCCAATTTTGTAATGCTCCAAGGTTTATGAATGAAGAAAGATATATGTTTTCTCATGCTTTTCCCTTGTGTTATAACTGTTTGCGCACATTATGAAGTTCTATAATTCTTTCGTCCCCACTTGGGTTATAAATAAAGAGAACTTGCATATTTGTCATAAAAAAAGAGAACTTGTATATTCATAACAGTTAGATACATCGGTGGCCCAAACATAATTGCTTACACATGATAGACTTTCAACCATTTGTTGTTAATCTTGAATGGCCTGTCTTCTTCTATCTTAGAAATTAAGCAATAACCTGAGTCATGAGCTTCTTTTACAGTAAAAGGTCCCTCCCAATTCGCTGCAAACTTCGGTAGGGGCAATCCTCTTATGTGCTTTACTGATGCTTTCAACACGAGGTCTCCTTCAATGAATTTCCTTGGTCTTACCAAGTTATCATATGCCCTGGAAAGCTGTCTCGTATACATTTGAAAGTGTTGCATCGCATTATCTCTGTGTTCGTCCAACGCTTCCAACTGCACATGTCTATTCTGAAGGAGCATGCTACTTCGCAAGGCATATCGAGCGGAGGGGACTTCTAACTCTACTGGGAGGATTGCCTCAGCCCCATAAACAAGAGAGAACGAGGTATACCTTGTAGGCTTCCTCTTGATTGTTCGATAGGTCCACAATACAGCTGGTATCTTATCATCCCACGCTCCTATGAAATCCTCCATTATTTTAGCCAAGATATTAACCAAAGTTTTGTTAGTTGCTTCGGCTTGACCGTTTCTCTCTGGGTATGCCACCGTCGAAGTGTGATGGACAATGGAGTATTTGTCTGTGAGCATCGTTACTTCTGAATTAACGAAAGGGGTTCAATTGTCTGAAAGGATAACCTTTGGAATCCCAAAACGGCAAATGATGTACTCTGATGAAGTTGCTCACCACCCCTGCTGTTGCCCTTCTCGGTGGTATCGCTTCAGCCCATTTTGTGAAGCACTCCGTTGCTACTAGTATCCATATCTTCCCCATCGAAGAAGGATGTATTGCCCCCACCAGATCGAACGCCCAAGTGTGAAAAGGATAGGGCGTTGCCAGGGAGTGTAGGTTCACTGATGGGGCATGGATCATATTTCCATGAAGTTGGCAAGCCTTGCACCTTCGAACGAACTCAGCAGAATCTTTCTCCATCGTTGGCCAATAGTATCCCAAAGTCATCAACTGGCCATATAACTTGGCCCCTCCTATGTGAGCTGGATCGTGTGCCTGTTTGAGAACCTCGGTTGCTTCTTCCTTCGTGATGCAACGCAACGGCCTGTTAAAGTATCCCCTTCGATAAAGCTACCCCTCCTGAACGTAAAATCTCGGGGCCCTTCCCCGAAGTCCCATCGCATCAATTTTCTCAGTGGGGACAACTCCATCTTTAATGAAGTCAATATCGGGCTGTCTCCAGTCAGCCTGAGCCTCCACGAAATGACATTCAGCTGCATTGAAGAATAACTGGCATTTGTCGCACTTCCGTTATAGCTCTGCCAAACTGCCATGTCCTGTTTCATTCTTGGCCAAAAGTACCCTTCTCTTTGAATCCTTCGATAGAGCGGTATCTCAGTTGTTTCGCAGTGCTCTTCATGTGTTTTCTTCAATCTTCGCTTTGCCTCTTCTGGACCGATGCACCTCGACAACCATCCTCCTGTGTTCCTAAAGTAAAGGTTTTCGTGGTTCGTGAAGTATTGGGCTAATTCCCTCAGTCCCATCGCACCTTCCCCCGATTCCAATTGCCTTTTGATATCATTCCTCCAGTCTTCATCCTCTTCCATTGGTAAAATTGACTGTACTATCGAAGGAGTTGTTCTTCGTTGGATCACAACGGTAGTTGTATCGGTCCTCATAACCATCTTCTGGGCAATGGTGGCATATGCGTCTGGGTGGCGGTTCATCGTTCTGGGCTGCCTCTTGACCTTGGTCCGATGGAACTGGCAGAGGAGCCACTGAATGATTGTTCTGTATGGTGCCAGGCTCATGTGTTTCAACGCGTACTCTCCATTCACTTGATGAACCACCAAGTTTGAATCCCCTTTGATGCAAAGTGAACGAATCCCCCTTCGAAGAGCCTTTAGTAATCCCAACACCAATGCTTCATATTCTGCCTCGTTGTTAGAACAAGGGAAATCTAATTTGTAGGAAAAGCAAATCTCCTCCATTCCTTTTGAGCTCCTCCTTTCTTTTCCGCTGAAGATCCATCGAACTGCATTGTCCATTCCTCATCCGTTGCGTCTAGGTGGTTGGCCTGCAAATCATCTCCTGGAATACTTTCTTTGGGTGGCTCAAACGTTCCCGAGGGGAAAATTGCCAATAAATCGGCGTACGCCTGGCTCTTGATCGCACGAGGAACCATACACTTCAAGTCATACTCGGATAGGATGAGGAACCACCTAGCTGTTCTACCAATCAATATCGTTCTTGCTAGAAAATACTTAATAGGATCAAATCTAGTCACACTATGAATTGTAAAAGACAACATATAATGTCTAAGTTTTTGCGCTACAAATACTAAGGCTAAACAATGCCTTTCCAAGCTACTATATCTGACTTCTGGCCCATGGATGATCCTGCTGAGGTAGTAGACTGGCCGTTCTTGCCCATCGATCTCTTGTGCCAGCAAAGCTCCCACGGACCTCGTGGTGGATGTGAGATACCGCTACAACGGTACTCCTACCTTTGGGGGAACCATGGTTTGTGGTGAAACGAGCAATTTCTTCAGTCCGTCGAGAGACTCCTGGTGAATCTCCTCCCACCTGAATTTCGTGTTCTTTCGTAACAGCTGCATCAGTGGGTGTGTTATTTCGGCAAATCCAGGCACAAATCTCCTAAGGTAAGAGACTTTACCGACGAAACTCTTCAGCTCCTTCGCCGTTCTTGGGCATGGCATTTCCAAGATCACCCGCTGTTTGTCCTGGTCCATATGCACCCCTTGTCGATCAACCACAAAGCCTAGGAATTTCCCACTTGTCACTCCAAAAACACACTTCAGTGGGTTCATCTTCAATTTATACTTCCTGCAACGGGAAAACATGAAATTCCACAAATTTGTTAAAGAAATCATGAAAAATGGCCATCATTGTTCTTTGGTAAGTCGCCCTAGCATTCTTGAGTCCAAACGGCATCACCTTTTACATGAAGTTGCCCAACGGAGTTCTAAACGTTGTTTTCTCTGCATCCATGGGGTCCATCTTGATCTGGTTGTACCCTACATACACATCCATGAAGCTATAAATCTCATGACCAGCCGTTGCATTTATCAGGCTATTGATGGAGAGCAGAGGGAACTCATCTTTGGGACAAGCCGTATTCAAATCTCTGAAATCCACACAGATCCTTATTTGGTTTTTGTCTTTCTTTCCCACTGGGGCAATGCTAGATACCCAGAGTGGGTGATGTATCGGTATGATGAACCCTGCCATGAGTAAGCGTTGAACCTCTTCCTTGATCTTTAAATCTAGCTCAGGTTTGTACGTTCTCGTTGCTTGTTTCACTCGAATGGCTGAAGGCATTACGTTCAACTTGTGGCAGCTCACTTTCTCATCCAGCCCTTCCATCTCCGTGTATTTCCATGCAAAAACATCTATAAATTCCCGAATCAACTCCACCAAGGCCTTTCGTTTCTCTTCACTGAGATCTTTCGAGATGAAAATGGGCCTTGGGTCCTCTTCTCTCGCCAGGTTCAACTGCTTCAGTTCTTGTGCCTGCGGTTTCGGTCGATCCGCCATGTAATCTGGTTCCTCGACGACTTCCTCCACAAATTCCTGTATGCTGGAGTTGTCTATCACCATACATTGTCCCCGTTGATCCACCAGAAAGCATTTATATATCTGGTCAACCTCATCATCAGTTTCCTCGGTCGCCCGCTCACACCGTTACAATCGATATACCACTTTTCCTTCTTTAATAATGACCTTGCATTGTCTGCTGGTAACGGCGACTGACTTCCTCTTCTTCTCCCTAGAAGCCTCGGCCACTCTTTTTCCTGAGAAGCGGCTTAGCACGCTTTGTCGTTGAACCTCATGTTCCATCGGATCCACTCTGGGCCTCATCCTGTCTTTGAGCTGCTTCGAGATGTTTTGGGGCCGAGGGACCACCTGGTGAGCTTCTTCGGTCATCACTCTTACGCTGCTTGCAACCTCTTTACTCTGCTCGCTCAAGCGCCCCATCCTTTCTCTAATCGAGGGAACCCATGCTCCCTCCATTCTTCTCGTTAGGACGCGGACATCCTCCTCCAATTCCGTGTAAAAATGCCGCATCTACCAAGTGAGCTTCCTCGACAGCGAAGGGCCTCTTCGTAGCCCTAATGGTCACCTCTGTTCCCTTAATATTCGCTTTAGCACATTGGGGATACGTTGAAGGAACTAGCCCTTGATTGTGCATCCATACTCTTCCTATCAGCAAATGGTAGGAAGTTGCACTCTCTATTACGTGGAACTTGATATGGGAACTCAGATTTCCCATTACAATCCCAACATTAACGTACCCAATGGATTTGGAAGATTGGTTATCATACCCCGAAATCGCCAAAGGCATGGGGACCAACATTTCTTCTGGAATATTGACTGCATGGAAAGAGTTGATTGGCATGATATTGATGGAAGCGCCCCCATCCATAAGAGTCATTGCGAAACTAATTCCGTTGACGTTGGCGGTCACATACAATGACCTGTTATGAGGGAACCTCACAGCCCTATTTGCATCGCTAAAGGTTACTTCTGACAGAAACCTTCTCACCAACCTGGCCATGGGTCCCTTCCATCTCAGCGAAGGGACTGCGTTCTTCCTCTCAATATAAAGTATTGCCTGGGTTATCTCCAACCTACTCTCCTTCGGTATCCCCACTTGGTCGAAGAACCAGGTGAACTTTAGGGATTTTGAAACTGCACAGTATTCTAGGACTGGGTCTGCTTCCTCACCTTCAACGCTGTATACGTCCTCCACGTCTTTGGCGCTTGCCTCATCATAGGGTAGTACTACATTAGCCATTCCCTTTGTACAATCTTCCATAGCTTCTTCGAACTCCTCCTGCTTCGACGTTGGCTTTCTTCCTTCTCTCTCGGCCTCCTCGTCATAGTCCGCCACCAGATTGGCCCCATGTGCTGGGAGTGGGTTGTTGTTAACGTTCTGCAGAGGGATTTGCAACGTCTCTGCCTTTACGTACTTGTCGATGATTCTCCTCAGCGTGAAATAACTCTCTGTTGGGTGCTGGATCTTCCGATGGACCTGGCAATACTTGGGATTCGCCCTTGTTGCCGCATCGGGTTCCCCAACGGGAATGCCCTTCGGTTCGTAGACTGTTCCTCCTTGGACCATCGCGTTGTAACAGCTAACAGCTTCATCCACTGTACAAGGCAATGGTGGTGGGTCCTCCCTGTCTCTTCCAAACTTCCTCTTATTGTCCTTCTTCGGTGCCTTGCCCCCACCTCCTCCCTCGGTGTACCCTACCCGTGGGGGCTGAGACCTCCCCCCCACAGGTTGTATCGGCTGCCTAAACATCATGGATACCACCACCGGATTTGGTCGTACCACCAAGGAGATATTTCTTGCCACTCTTAAGAACGCCGAAAAAGTCCCCTCACGCGTTTCATTAATGAGATGACATATGGACTCAGGAAGCAGTCCTTCCGCACAGATCTGTAATAACTTGGACTCTTTGACCTCCTCCCTCACGTCGAGGGATCTTTCCTTGAACCTTCGGACGTAGGCCACCACTTCTTCCCCGGATCGTTGCTTCTCCCTCCCCAGTTGGGTCAAAGTAAACTCATCTTCCGCCAGAAAGAACTTCTGGACGAACAAAACATGCATCTCTTCCCACGTAGAAACGCTTTTGGGAGCCAAATGAGAATACCAGGTATATGCTTTATCGGTTAAGGATTTAGAGAACTCCCTCAACCTGAGCTTCTAATTATTACAATGCGCCCCCAAGTGTTTAATGAAACGCTTAATGTGCTCCTTCGGGTTCCCACATTTCCTTGTGTATTTTTCAAAAATAGGAGGAATATAGTCCTTTGGGTAGGGCTCATTGTTGTATTCTTGGGGATAAGGTGTTCGAAAGTCATCATAAACCGAAGCTACCTCGCCAGCAGATTGCGAGGAGGCTTGCATGAACTTCAGCATCTCTTTCTGCATCTCCTTTCTCATTTCTTCCATGGGTGATACTACTGGGGCCACAACCAACGGAGGGTATGCTCGCTGGGACCGTTCCCGTTACACCTGCACTAGGTGGGGCCGTTGGGGCTGCCCCTGGTGTTACGAAGGAATTGGCTTCAAATCCTCCCAACACCGTTGAAGCTACTGGAGTTTGCAAAAACTCATAAAACTTACTCATGAGGAGTGCCACTTGAGTAGGTCCCAACCCTGCACTCGTGGAAGCTTGTGTCACCCTTGGAACGCCTGTCGTCGCCTGAACCGGAGGTACCTCTATTCTAGGAGCCCCATCCCTTAGAGCCTCCAGTTCTCTCGCAACTTGTTCTTCATTGTGTTGGATGTCATCAAAGTTGAGCCTTCGATTAACATTATCTTGCGCCATACTCCTCGCATAGAAGAATGCCTCCCCAGGAGAGTCGCCAAATGTAAGAGGGTAGTTTAGATAAGATGGAGGCGTAACCCCTTTTGAGTATAGTAATGATAAGTTAAATAGTAACACTATTGATTAACCATAGGACATACAAACACTACTCGATGAAGATAGACTCAGTTTGAACCCACAGATCTCTCGTGTGTAACTCAGAAGGTAGTAATGAACTTAGAAGTAACTTAGCTAGAGGGAGAGAGAAGTAAACACCCTAGATACCCCTTGGCAGGCAGCCAAACACACCGACCATCCTCAAGAATCTCTATCAAATATTAAAAGTTTCGTAATAAATGACAATGGTGGGTGAGTAAAAAACTCTCTGGTTTGTAATAACTCTCTCTAATGTAGATTATCTCTAGCAATAACTTCTGAACTCTCAGAAAGATCTCCCTTCCTCAAAGGTGGTTGGGGTCTTTAAATAGCCCCCCACACCACCCCCGAAGCAACTCAGTTATCGATGCCTGTGAAACACCTCCCTCATACTTTATGTCACAAACATTAAATACCTGATGCACTAGTAATCTCCACGTCATAAACATTAAATGCCAAGACATGCCTTTTGCCTAACCACTGTGTGTCAGGGGGCTGTTGTCGCAGAGGTGGCTCACCAACTGCCTGACAGCCCCAAATACCACGGTGGTTTACTCAAGTGCATGTCTGACATTGTTTAGCTGGCTAGTGACATCACCTACAGTAGATGTGACATTAAGTAGAGGGTTGTTTGGTTCACAACTCAACGCCCGATGGAACTCCAAGCTATTCCGCTCGAGGTTCCATGGTCAGGGTTCTTCGGTATTTTACCAGGTGCATCTAAGATGGTCAGGACAATCCCCAACGCTGCCTCACTTCTCAATCCTCCAAACCAAGTCCCTCTAGAGTTCCCACAGCGAGGGCATTCGATAGAGCATGAAAGCTCTCCCAGGCCTTGCCAAGCCTGGTCTCTCGCGAGTACCGTTTGACCTCACACTAAAACTCATTATTATTCTCGTTACATCATTACAACCGTTATAGCTCATAGTCAATATAAACAAAAATACAATATAACAAGTAACATAACAAGTTAAAGTATGAGCTGCCACGCTTGAGCTACCTCGGTGCCTTAATCCCCAAAACACTGTGCCTTAATCCCCATAGGAATCGTCATTTGGCTGATTATTTGCTCACCAACCTGATATATCAAGAGAAGCGATCAACCTAGTTTAAATTAACTCGGTAACCCAGAAAGATAGATTAAGAATGATATCGTGAGTGATGATCTCCCTGGTTCTAAGGAATCACAAAAATAAACATAATTTTTTTATAGATGCACCAGTATTCACGGGACTTTGATTGTGGCAGACGCCACAATATCTTTTCTAAAGGTTATCTCAATGAAATACACAATAAGATGATATGGTGACATATTATATATCAATTTCAAGCCATTAGGAGTCAGTTCTGTGAAAAATTGAATATGTATGTGGTTCCTAATATCTTCAAATATAGCTATTAGGAATTAGGGATCATATGGGTAGATTAACTGTAAAAACATATGATAGTAAGGTTTTGTAAGGACTATATAGAGCCCTTCTTTAGGAAAATAAAGAAAATATTTTGATACAGGTGGGATCGATTATGGGCTGCTAATGTTTATTTATAATCAAGAGGTTCAGATTTGTGTTTTTAAATATAATTAAAAGTATAATTAACTAAGCAATGTGAGGGGACGAAGTCCCGAGAGTATACAAAAAGATAAAAAAGAATCAAAAGAACGGAACAAAACAATCACCACTACCAATCTTTACAAAAGCCGGGCTATACCACTTGCCCAAACTCATACAAAAAGTAGAGAAACATCAATCGTACGAAAGGATAGGCCCTCCGCCGATCCTTATTGGGTAGGGATAGCTCACTTAAGGAAGACTACCTTTGGAGCTCGATATTCCTTAGTTCTTAGGGAGATCGGTCTTGAAGCTCTTAGGAAGGCTCTTCCCAAGAAAATGACCCAGTCACCCCCTCCATCCAGTCAAGGCTATAAAGGGCTATATAGATCCTAACAACGTCATGGCATGCTCAATTATCTCTTCACCTAGCAATGTTAGGCTCTTCATCATGCTTTTTTTACTCATTCCTTAACTCGAAAAATATGACTGCAGCACAACGAGCAAAAGAGAGTCGAAGTCAAACGAGAAAAAAGAATTTTAACTCCATCATTTATTTCAGGGTGAACGACTTCCCATGAAAGAGAGGGCGTGGACAATTTTTCAGTGGAGACCTAACGAGAGCCTGAATTCAATCACCCCCAAGATCCACAAGAATAGTATGAACATCTATGGAGAGTAGCAAGGAGCCTTGGCTTCAGCTCTCGTCGCCTCACTCAAGCCAGAAAGCTTTTTCCTATATTTAGATATTCATAAAATATGAAGGAAAAAAACAGTTTAACCCTATTCACAAGAGTGTTTGCTTGCAGGCATCAAAGCCCTTCATTATTATTAGTATTAGTAAGATGGGGCACAACCCCTTCGCTGCTCATTTCCGGAGCATTTCACACTAACTCTTAGATCCTGCCCTGGCCGCCTTTCCTCTCCTAACTTTGGTTTCCAACAAGCAATCAAATTTGCCTCTTATCCTCTTATTTAATTTTTGTCCCACTTCTCAATTTTACCGACTTTTTTTTATATTCCTTATAAAGGACCGTGTGGAACTATTGTTGTTTTTAGGTGATATGTTATAAAGGAAAGGCAAATAGAATGCCCTGATAGCTATAGAGCTAGGCACCTGATCGAGCCAATGATGGATTTCAGAAGATGAGCTTACCCTAATAATGCAATTGGAGTAAGATAGAAACCCACGGAGGGGCTAAAAGGTCGTGAGTGGAGTCGGGCACAAAGCGATCCTCAGCAATCGAAAGAAGCCTTGTTCGGTCTCCTGTTGAAGTGGTGACCCACCTGCAACATAAGTTTTGCTCAAAATGGGGAAATGGGGCGAGCAAAATTTGGATTTATCATGGCTATCCCAAAGTTTCCATGTTTGACCAATTGAGGGAGGGAGGGAGGCTTTCAACCGGAGGGCCGAGTAGAGTTGTATTTGCCAAGGCAAGGATGAACCGAAATCAACAAATATCGGTGTTGCAAGCTCACCCCTTCACTACCAACGACTTATGCTACCCCATGCCAAGCAGCGGTCGGGGCACCCATCCGACATGGCGGAGAAGCCTAGTAGAACGGCTATCCCACACTTGGCTAGGTCTATTTCATTGAGGCTTCCCCCAACAATTAAATAAAAGGCAAAACAACGGGAGGGACAATGTGGCATAGGAGGGAAAGTGCTTTCAAAGATCGAGATTTTCTTTGTTTTTCATCGAAAACGAAGAAAATTGTCTGCACTACCTAAGAGTTGTTTGTTGACACGCGTTAATATCACTCTGATTATTATTTTCACTCGGATTCTCTTTGGCAGATCGAGACATATTAGTTTGGCTTGCCAAAGAACTGAGAGTACTATTCTTACTTTTTTGAAAGATTAGGCTGAGAAATATTGGAAGAATTCTGACGTAAATGACGTCAATGGGAAGAAGAAAAGATAGTTCTCTCTTAAGCTCTCTCTAATCAAATCTCATAAAATGGAAGAATGCCTCAAATGAAGGTACATAAAGGAGGTTGCTTAGCCTCTAAGCTAAGTATCTAATTACAAATATGCCCTTAATGCCAATTAACCTTCCTTCTTCTAAATATTAAACAAAAAGGAAAATACAATGAATGCTAAAATAAAAGAAATACTAAAAATGGATAAAAGACGATAATAACCTTGATTCCCATCACTCTCCCCCCCTTGAAAGAGCTCGTCCTCGAACTCAGAGGGGAAGGCCTTTAGTGTCGCAATCAAGGATAGTAATGAGAGCAGGCTGGGGTGGGACAGTCGGTGCCTCCTCAAGGTACTCAGGGTCCCTAAAGCTAAGAGAGCGCGACGGTGATGGAGGGAACAATCTGAGGCTCAATGACCCATCACCCCACAGGTGTAGCATTTGAAGGTGACCGGATAGGTAGGTGCAGGAGGAGGAACCGTGGGAGAGGGAGTAGCAGCAATAGAGGGAGTCACTGGAGGAGCAAAAGTCACTGGTGCTGGAGGAGCTGGTAAGGAGCGGCCATACGGAGGAGGGGCAAACTGATGGAAGGACTCGACTTTAGTGGCGTACTCAACAGCCTTGGCAAAGGAGGTGACGTCACGTAAAGCGAGGTCCCGCTGTATATAACTCTGCAGTCCGTGGATATAACGACTAATGCGGTGCTCCTCACTCTTGCCGAGACGAGCACGAGTACATAAAAGTTGGAAGCGCTCCGTGTAATCTAAAACTGAAGCGTCCTACCTGAGAGACTGTACGCGGAGGAGGAGGTCGCGCTCGTAGGTACCAGGAACAAATGCGACCATAAACTGTGCACGGAGCTCGGCCCAGGACTGGATAGAAGGGAGACCCTTAAGAACACGTCGCTGCTCCAAATCGTTCCACCAAACACTAGCATAGCCTTGAAACTTGGTCGCTGCTAGCAGAACACATCTACAGCCCTTCAGCCATTTATACTCAAAAATCCGCTCCATGGCGACAAGCCAATCCACAACGGCGTCAGGCTGTAAGTGACCACGAACATCAGGACATCCACTCTAATATCACCCTGCATACTACGTGATAGTGGTTGAAGTGCCAACTGTGTGATGGCATCACCTCCCTGAAGGGCCAGGGTATCATCATCTAGGTCGTCATCGCCTGACGGAGGCCCAGGAAGTAAGGCACGCTGTGGGTGCCTCCGAGGCGGTGGATGAGGAGCAGCAGGGCGGGTGGGGGGGAACTGGAGCTGCGGTAGGGGCAGTATGAGGTGGAAGAGGCTCACCTCACGGGGTGGGGAAGCAGGTGGGGCTGGGACCAATGGCTGGCGGTAGGGCAAGTAGTTCATCAGATGTCCCTTCTTATAACATAAAAAACAATGGCGCTCGGAGAGGGGGACATATGGAGTAACCTTTGGGCCCAGGGAGTCGAAAGGAGAAACATCGGCGTGCCACTCCGTAAGAGGGGGTGGGTCAAACTGGGGTGCGGAGTGAGGTCATGGGGAAGGGGGACTGTCATGTGGGGGAAGGGTAATCCACTCCCGTACCCACTCATGAGACTCAACGGGTGCGGAGTGAAAGGAACGGCTAATGGGGGACAAGGGGAGGGTGCCCGGGTGGTGGAACGGTGTGTAGAAAAGGTGGGGGCAGAAGCATGGGGTTAATGGAATGGTGTGGGTGGGGATGTGTGGGATGATATGGAGTCGGGGATATGGGAGGGATTTGGGGGTGCTAAAGGTGTTTTTGTGGGTGGTGACGAGGGTAAGTGGAGATAGGGGGTAAGGAGTCGTCATATGGGGGTGGAATGGGAAAATTCGGTTGATGTGGTGGTGGGGACTGGGAGGAAATAAGAATTCGGGGTGGGAAAAGGTATGGAGAGGGCAAATGGTGGTGTGTTGATATGTTTGGTGGTGGAGGGGGAGGTATAAGGGGTGGTGATGAATTTTGGGGTGTAAAATTATTAGGAATGTGGGAGGTAGAAATTTTGGGGTTTGAGATTCAAGATTGAGGTTAAAAAGTGGGTAGGGGTAATCTAGCATAGGAAATGCCAGTGGGGGCTAAAATTGGGTTGGAATCGACCCTTTGGCATGACGGATGGGGAGGAAATATTCGGATTTACCTCAATTTGCAGCGATGCTAGCAGCCGACCTGGAGGGGCTGCCTTGACCCCCTGTTTGGTGCGTCCCAGTGTGTCAGAGATGTCCAGGGCAGTCGGGGGGTGGGGCGGTTCATCTTGGACTTAGGCCAGGACCATACGGCCTTGTTTTATGGCTAGCCTACTGCGGAGGTAGTAACCGAGTGCAAGTAAAGGTTGGCCGACTGGGTCGGCAGTACTTATAGGGGCAGGGTTCTTTTGGGAGGGTTCGGGTATGTCTTTTTAGGAGTTCAGGGGCAGTTGTGGGTTGGAGGGAATATTCTTGGATTTTTTTTTTTTTTTGCATTCTGGCCAGCAGGTGGTGGTGGGAGAGGGCCCTCGTCGGTGGTGGTGCTTTCTTGGTTGTGAATGGGGTTAGGGTTTGTGAAACTAAGGTTTTTTGGGGCAAAGGTGTAGAATGGGTGGATCTTGGAGAATTTGGGTTAGGTTTTGAGATATTACCGGGGCGGTTTGGGGGCGATCCGTGGAGGTTGCCGGTGGTGGAATTCGCGAGTTCATATCATCCATTTGAGCCTTCATTTGATGGAGAGCTTCCAAGATTCGCTCGAAAGGGTTTGAAGCGAAGGCGTTCATCTTTCTTGGTCCCACGTGACATTGTTTACGAGTTTTTGTTTTTACAACAACAACAGGTGGAGCGACTAGGCTCTGATATCAATTGACGTAAATGACGTCAAATGGGAGCAAGAAAAGATAATTCTCTCTTAAACTCTCTCTAATCAAATCTCATAAAATGGAAGAATGCCTCAAATGAGGCTACACAAGGGGTATTTATAAGAAGGAGGTTGCTTAGCCTCTAATCTAAGTATCTAATTACAAATATGCCCTTAATGCCAATTAACCTTCCTTCCTCTAAATACTAAACAAAAAGAGAAAATACAATGAATGCTAAAAATAAAAGAAATACTAAAAATGACTAAAAATGGATAAAAGATGATAATGACCCTGATTCCCATCAAATTCTTTACGGCGAAAGATCAACACTTAAGCCTAGAAAGCCCTTTTTGAAGCCTAGAAGTCCTTTTTTATCCATCATTGAATCGAGCTAACAAAATAATGTCATAATATAGCCAAATCTATCTCCACGCCTTCAAAGCTCCTTTTGTTATATTCTTCAAGATCAAGAAGATATAGAGAGGAAAAAATGTCACATTAACTCTTCTTTCTCTTGCCAATCACTCAATTTCAAAGAAGCCAACGCCTCTACCACCAAAATTTGCATAACCCATAAGATGCCAAAAAGAACGAAGACCACATCCCACAAACTCCGCGCCACCCAACAATGTAGGAGATGGCAAGCCACCAACTCTTCCTCCCCCTCCTCGCTACTTAATAGTGTTAAAGAATGTGAATTCCTCCCCCTTGCACATCCAACATCGATTAGCCAAATGCCTACCCCTTCTTTTCAAGTCGTTTGCCGTCAAAATTGTTTGCTTAGCTAGTGTCCAAGCAAATAAGACAATTTCCTTGCTTTCACGGGAACAGGATGCCCCACCCCACCCAAATTCCCAATAAAAAAAAAATGTGCCGAGTAGTATGAGAGTAAACCCTTTCCCCACCCTTAGGTTGTATCCCCACCTCCTCCACGCTTTCCTCTGACCCACATGAAATGAGCCGATATCCTTCACTATATGAAACCAGTTAGGGTTCCTCTCTTCCAACTACGCCTCCTCACATCAAGCATCCCGCCAATATCTCATATTGTGCCCGCTACCAACTATGAAAAAAGATAAAAGGAATTTCTAGAAAATTCCTTCCACCATCACCCTACTAAACCTCCACAACTCCACCCCATAAAGAATACGAGTAGACATCGGATTCCACCCATGACGACTTAGACCGAACCTTACAACCACCACTCACCTCTGCAACCAACCACGACCACTTTCCCAAAAATGCTTTGTCAAAGAGAGCTAGGTTCTTTGCTTGCCCATCTCCCAATTCATCGGATAATACTTGAAAATATCCTCATTACCTCTTCAAAAATGTCTCAAAAGAAATATTTCGCAAGCTTCTCTAATCTTATTGTAACCCATCCAGAGATCTACAATATCAACATGTAATAAGTGAAAATGCTCAACGACCTCCCAAGCACCCTTCAATTTAAATTGCCCGCGGTGACAACCTTAAATAAGTAGGTGGAAAAAAAACGCTTTACACTCCAAAAATGCAACGAGCTTATCAAAATCGTCCTCCCTCCCACTGTAATCAACTCAAACTTCTCTACACTAGTGCGAAGCCCCCATACCGCCTCGAAGCACATCACTAGCATATTGTCTCCTCAATCCCACAAAAAATAATCATGTCAATTGCAAACAAGAAATGAAACATCGACACTGCACTAGGCGCGACTGCACGTGACATGAGTACTCAATGCCTTTATCACCAGAATAAACGAGAACGGGGACATATAATCTAAATCTCTAGAGCTCTGGAATAGCCTATCGTTCACCAAAACATAAAATTTGACATTGACGCTCTGAATCCATAATCTAAATCACTCCCAAAATTCCATCCGCCTTAACATATACAACACATTGCAAAATAGCCTTCTCAATATGTAGCTTGCAACCCCAGGTGTCCCACTCCTCAATCTTACTTCCACACACTCGTTAGCCACTAAAGTCGCATCCAAAATTTGTCTACTCCCTCCAAAAAAAGCATTATGCGCCGCTAACAATGGGATCAATCACCTTCATGAACCTTATGGACAAGAGTTTGTAGACACTCCCCCAGATAGGTCTAAAGTCACTAATATTCACTACCCTCCCTTTGTTAGGGATCACCTCCTTTCTTATGGATGAGGGTAATAAAAGTGTCATTGAAACTACTCACAAACAAACCTCGAGAGTGAAAGTCTCAAAAGAAGGCCATAGCTTCGTCCCTCACCACGGCCCAACAGTAAAAAAAAAAGTAATAATGAATTTTTCTGCCTTAGTGCTTTGTCCCGCTCAACGACTTCAATGCACCAATCGCCTTGTCTGTCTTAGTGTGCCTTGTCCCCGCTCACTAACCGCCTCTTCCTCTTCTGGCAATGGTCCCTCCATGTCCTCCTTATCACCCTCACCCTCAAAAATAAATGTAAATTTCAACCCAAGCGCAGGTTTCTACCCCTTTCTGCCCCTCTGACTCCTCATAAATTTGTCTTACACCAGCATACCCCTTCACCTGATATACTTGCCATCACCCTCTCAACCTCTCCACAAAATCCCTCTCCTTAAGCCACGTATTTTCAATTTTTGCAGGGAGTACAACCCTGCAACACCCCACCACACCCCAACATAATAGACATATGATCTGGCCTGGGGCTCTCAATCGTGAAATACTAAGAAATGATCCAGTCTGTTGCTCGACAAAGTAAAGGGACTAGCCTCTAATGGCAAATCACTAACTCCATCTCATTTATAAACTTCAAGAACTCCCTCATAAATTGAGTCTAATCACATTCTTGGCAGAAGGAAAGGTAAAAATAGGAAGATGCTACATCAACAATTCAACTCACACTTCTCCCAACAACTTCCATTATTCTTTCACCGAGGCAACTACCGCTTCTCGCAATGGTGGAACAACTAATCAACTCCCCACTCTACCCATTAATGCCCTTTTAAGAATTGGAACCTAAACACAAAATTCCATTAAAATCTCTTTGTCGACACCTTCACGCAACATTGAATGCAACATGGGAGAAGACGGTCATCAATCTACCGACGAAGCTTGCAGGTAAGTTTTTGGTGAGGGTTTCGGTGCCAATACCGTCTCACACTTAGATAACCCCAACACCGCTCGCCTGTGGCTCACAGCAAACCTCTCGTTCAATCTTTCTGAAGGCTTACATTGCCAACATCCACCCACCTGGGATCTTGAACATATTCCAAGACCAATCTTTCTTACAATGATGGTGACAAAGCCACCATAAATATTTTTTGTCTTGGCAACTAACCCTATCTCAACTCTCCATGAAAAAATCATCCTCCGAACTAAGCAAAAACTTACCCAACTCACCTCTTCCATTTAAAAAAAACACACACAAACCTTTCCCGCTAAATCAATAGAGGTTTCCACCATAAATGGATTCCATGCTCAGATTGAAGTACTTTCAACAAGCTTGTAATATAACTCTTTAACGACTTGCTCAAATTCTAAACGACCTCTCTCTTCCCATATTGAATGTGTTTTTTTACCTCTTGAGAATTCCAAAAGTGTCATATAAAAGGTCACTTGGGGTATATACACAATCCTTAGTAACTAGTGTTGCTTCATTGAATGTTTAAGATACATGAATCTAGATTCTCGATGATGTAAATAATAAATGGGGGGTATATTTGTAATTACTTTCTTTCGTCTTTTGTAACACTTGTCATATTGCATTTCATTAGTGTTTTCTCTCTTCTTTAGATACAATTCTTGGTGTTTTCTTATTTTGTGTATTTCATTTTTGAATTTTAGTTTCTTTGTATTGTTGACAAGTAAGGGGTGAACCCGGGCGCAACGGTAAGGTTGCCCCCACTGTGATCTGAGGTCACGGGTTCGATTCACGGAAACAGTCTCTCTGCGCAAGCAGGAGTAAGGCTGCGTACATCCAGCCCCCCCAGTACCCCGCAGTGACGGGAGCCTCGTGCACTGGGTTTGCCCTTTGTATTGTTGACAAGTCTAAAAGTCAAGCTAATAAGTCATCACAAGAACTCTATATATATGTGTTTGTAACCTCTTATTTGGGATATATGAATGAACTTAAAAAAATTCCAACAAAATTTGCTTTTCGTTATTCTTGTGTGACAAAACCTAGGTGCCCAACACGCAATGCGGGTGTGAGTCCGTGAAAAGGGCAATTCTTGAAATACATATAAGTCAGCATGACTCTAGTGCAATGGAATTTATGTAGTAATCTTATATTTGTACACGTGGTTAATTAATATTTGGGGAAAATGGAAAATTAACACTAAAGTTTGGGGTGATTATCAATTTTAAACCTAATGTTTTCAAAGTTGCAATGTAATCCTGAATTTCATAATTGGTTGATCTAAAAAGGCTAGCTTTAATGCCAAAAAGAAGAGTAAGGAGGAGGAGGAACAGCTACTTAACTCTGCACTTGATTTGGTGAAAGCCGTTAATGTTTTAGCAACAGCATTTCTTAAATTAATTTTAATCATAATATGACCATCACATCATGGCTTCCTTAACCCCTTCCACAGTATTGCCATAGAACCTTTCCTTTTATTAGGAACCTTAATCATCTTGATTTCATAGATTCTTATCTTTGATGGTAAAATTTGAGGGAATTTGTTTCACCATTCAATGATTGCACACACACAATGGACTTTTTCTACTTTTTCGCACGGGGTAGGGGGAAACTATGGCCTCAATAGGGAACTACAACCTTCATATGATCGTTGCCTTCTTGTGGTGACCTCAATGTGATTATTCCACTCTCAATGCATATAGTCTATGCTACCTATCATGCCGAGGAAGCCCCGTTGCTCCCCCTTTGCGAGCAATCAATGGAAATCCTGGCCGTAGGTGTCCTCCATAGAGTACTGAGTGGAATACACGATGTACACCCCGTCGCAAAACCTCTTCAGCATCTCAATGAAAGCGCTTTCCAAGATCCAGACATACTTGTCAATGAAATCCTCGCAGTCATTTTCTGCAAACCGAAAAACTCCATTTTCCAAGTGCATCTCGCTTCCTAACGAAATAGTAGTCGGAAGATATATCCCATCAAGTATACATAGGAACAATGAGCGCCTCATGCGGAAACAAAGCCAAAAGATATTGATGTCATAAGTTGAGACGCGTCAAAATAATCGTTCATTAATTGTAGATGTTTTCCCTCCCTATCTTCGTCAATAACCTTTCAACCAGGCCTCGGCGACGCAACTCTTTTGTTCCGCACCGACCTCTAATAGTCGAGGGATTCATCCGATGAGTAGCTAAAAATTTCGTGGAGGGTATCGCCAGTCGAAGAAGACATTATATAGAAAGTAGATATTCACAACTTATATTATATGATTCCAAGTTATAAATTGGTGGTAAAATTGGATGCAATCAGCATTATTTATAGCTAATTGCAACCAATTTATAACTTGGATAATTAGCCTTATCGTTACATGGGATATGTACCGATTTGCAACTTTGTCACATTACACATATCCATTTAGATAAATGCAGACCTATGCCTGATATGGTACGCCTTTTACAACTGTACCCTTCAAGCCAGCCCTTCATTATTCAACCACATTGATCACTAATAGTCCTCCCCATTTTTTTGTAACATTTACTGAAACCTATCCATCCTCCTCTCTCTTTTATAACTTCCCCTCCAAATGTCCAGGTTCCTCAATAGTCTATTCTCCCTATTACTTCTGCATAAACACCATTTAGAAACTCCCATTTCCCCATTTACATAGTGGTTCTTCAAGTATTTCTCACTTAACGTCTATATGTATGTAAATCTATATATTTATGTCTACCACCGTTGTTCTTCAATTCATGTATGATTTCAGTCTTATAATTCCCCCATTACAATGGGTTATTTTCTCCCGTTTTTGTCTACCCATTTTTGTAGCTTTGTTGTTGCACACTTGTACATATTTATCTAATATGCATTTATGTGTGTTGTGTGATGGTCTCCTATTATCAGCTTTTGGGAAATCTCTAGAAAATTATACCGCCAACAAATCAATTTAGCAATTGTGAACTGCAGATTAAATATTTGCAAATAAGTTACTGATATTTTTGTTCTTGTAGTGTCATTTCATTCATGTTGAAGAAGTATCAATGGTTTTGATCTAAGTATATGTTTTAATACTAAATTGTGTATTGAATCTTAAAGCCTTTAATTTTTACCATATGTGAATGATTTAAATATTAGAGAATATGCAGTTATAAAATATATTTCTGCTTTTTTTATCTCAAATTATAATGGTTATTTGGATTTTGTCACCCATTATTATTTTGTAATTGTGCTTGACATCCATAATTTACATTTTGGGGGCCCCAAAAAGAACATTTAGAGACGCAAAATGTTCCCGAAGACACTTTGTTGTCTCTATAAGTCATTTGGGGAGTCAAATCTCAAGTTGCGTTCACAATAAATATCAAAATTTTGACGGGGTGCAAAATCCAAATAACCCAATTAGAAAACCCAAGGTAATTCTTGGTGTATGATTAAAATAATCTACTTGTGGTTTTTATATCAAAACTCTATACATCATCAAAAGTTCAATGCCCAGTTCATTTTTTGAAGACTCTTAAATTCTTTTTGATCTCTCTATCTACATTTGTTTGGTATTTTATTTATTAAAGTGATGTTTAAGTGGTGATGATACGTAAATATGATTGACTCATATATAGACTCATTATCTTACAATTACTATACAAATATTTAGCAAAACAAATATTGATAAATTGTCAACAAAAATGTGGGTAATCCTATTGGTAAATACTTCACAAATAGGATTTTAATATAGAATTCATAACACTACTCAGTCAAATGTATTTTATCACTTCTTATAAACTAATGGATATGGTTGTTGCTAAAGGCACATCCATTGAATAACTCTTTAGTAAGGCTTCTTATCGACAAGCATTGCTAAAAATGCTTTATTGACTTACCGATGTTTTTTAAAATTTGGAATGTACGTAATTTTAATTATAGGTTATTTGCCATTCTGAAGATTTAACGAATTTATCACATTTTTTTGTCAATTTATCCAAAACTTAGATTTAGCAAATAGTTTAGGAGGGGATCAAACACGGTTCAAATGTACATACAAAGTTAAAATTATATTTAGTTATAATTACTTTAGATTTCTTAAAGTTCTCATATCGTATTTATATGTTTCTCATAAAACTAACTACTCCCACCGCCTAATTCCTTCATGTAATTGTGAGTATTTCACTTAAGAGGATCAAACATAACTTTTAATTACTTTCGCTAATATAGATAACCAAGCTTTTCCCCTTTTCTAAACATCCCTAAGATAAGATTTCCACAATCCTTTGATTAATGATCGGGAAGGAGAGGTTGATGCATAGACAATAACATTATGATATGCTAACAGGTTTCCAATGTATATTGATTTTAGATATATTAAAAACATTTATTTGAAATATCACCATATAATCCCTGTAAGATTATTTTTGGACACTTCATTTTAAATGAAAAATAGTTCATCCTTATATTTATATTCAGACTTTGACTTGTACTATCAACATTTTAGTAACGCTTCAGTAAGCCAAATTTCATGTTTAACTAACTACAAATCATAGGTTTCTGTTTCATCTAGTTTCTTCTTACTCACGATTATCAGATCTTCGCTTGTAGTGCACAAAATTTGAAATATTATATGGAATATACTTCACCGTAATAACACCAACAAATTGTCAATTTACAAAGTTTCATGCACAAGAATTTAAATGTGTTCATTCACAATGCTCGGCGAGGAAAAGAAAAAACAAATCCTCACTCCTTCAGTACTATTAAAGCAATCTTCACATCCTAATTTTTGTTATTTCATTACGATAATTATTAGTATGAGAAAATTATTCATATTTGAGTATCTTGGACACACATTTTACAGCTCCACCACAAGTCTGAGAGTTTAAAGTTTGATGAGGCTAATGTAAGTATAACCTCAACACGTTTGATAAAAACAAAAATAATAAAGCTATGTTTTGACAACATATTGATTTTTGGAAACCCTAGCAACAAAGCTTTAAAAATTTAAATATGACATGCAGGCAGGCATGGATGTAAGAAGAGGAGAGAGGAGGGGTTACTTGCCGGGGAGATAGAGAGAGAGCGTGAAATCGGATCCTTGTTAATAGAAGATGGAGCAGATGGGAGATGATGAGTATATGATGTATGTGCGTATGCGTGTGTGTGTGTTTGTGTATATGTATATGTATTTGTGATGATGATGACGGTTGTGAGAAGCGATCAGAGGGAACGAGGACGGGACAGAGAGACAAAGGAAGCTAGTGGTGCTCCAACCCAAACCCGAAACCCAAACTCCTCGTCCACACCGTTTTCCCATTCCCCCCAATGTATCGCAAATTAAAAATTCATTGTTTCACAAATTAATAAGGGTTTCATCCCTAAATAAATATTAATACATTATTAGTTCAAATTTTTTATTTTGTTTCAAAAAAAAATTTCATCACATAAAAACGCTCAAAATAAGAACACACACAAATTCATTTATTCACTTCCCTCCACCCCACCCCCACCCCACCCACCAAGCTGCTGGAGCTCCAGAGACTCCCATCGAGGATCCGACCAGACTGTCGAAGCTCCGATGGGGGTCGCCAAAGCTCCGGCAAAAGGAGTGGGGTGGGAGGGTGGGGCGAGATGAGGAGTAGGTGCTACTAGCGCGAAACTTTAAAAATAATAGAATATTGAGTAAATGGATGTTTGAGGGACTAAATGGGTTAAACTAAAAATAAATACTATTTTTATAAAATATGTATTTATATTGGAAAGTATATAATAATTGACCCAATTAATAATCCATTTTCCTTTTTATACATATAATCAACTCATCAAATTTAACTTTAGAAAATAAGTATGGATTTTGACCATTGATTGAGTTGAGTGTATCATTAATCAATACAAAAAATGGACATGAATTAATAATTTGAGGCGAAATGAGTGTTAAATTTTCTATTTAATCGATTATATTATTTATGTCGCCTTAAAGTATATTGATAAAAAAAATTGAGCTTTTAAAATCTATTTTGTATTTCTTAAAATCTTAAAGTATCTAGATTATTTTAATTCGACCATTTCATATATGTATTGTAAAGTTTAATATAAATATATTTTTCCAAATAATGATAAAGATAGTAATTTGTAGCCATGGTAATTAAATAATTCATAATGAAATTTTAGATACACTCAAAAACCATTTTTTATAAATAAAACGTATACAATCAACTCAACTCGGTTCTTTTTCAAATATTTTTTTATGAATATTATTTTTATGACATAAATATAAAAATTATTCTAAAGCTTTTTCTTAAAATTCTAAACGACATAAATGCGGAATAATTATGACTTTTAAATCTCAAAATACTTTTCAAATTTTGTTTATGTTTTTACATTTTTTATTATTAAAATATAAATTGGAAAATTATGTATAGCATGTAAATTAAAATGAGTGGAAGCGATTTCAAAAAACTTTATAAAAATAACACTACTAGTTTTTATGCAACCTTTTTTTAGAAACATTGGTAAATCCATCTAATAAACATATTGAACTACGAGAAGAAAAGTCGTATAAAAATTATTTGCGACAAAAATAAAATTATAAAATTATTTTCATTGTATACGATAACTATTTTTTGTTATTTGACAATAATGCAGAAAGGGATTGACTTTGTTGCGGTGATAAATATCTCAACACAAATAATAATGAAAGACAATCACCGGGAAAAGAAGAACAGCAAAGATCACAATCACACAACACAAAGATGTGCGTGGCTCGGTAAATTGCCTACGTTCACGGAGAGGTATACTCTTATATTAAGTAACTCTCAAGAGAGATTTTTTTTATACCCTTTGTCCCGGGCCAGAGGTACAATATATATTCAATAGAAGAGAGAGGGGCGTTGATAACTGCCCCACTAGCCCACTATCCCCTGAATATGTCCTCCGAGATTTTTAGGGATAGAATGGGTCAAATCCTCAATCCGTTATTTTGAATATCCCATAATTTGGGCCGAACATCCTTTATTTTTAGTTGGGATTTGTCCGGTTACTCCCATGGACCTAAAAGATAAAGAAGGTACCCACAATTGCCCCTAAAATTTTAGGGTTACAACTTAGGCTCAAAAATTTTAAACATTGATTTTGGTTCCTTCCAGGTGGCACTGTTGTGAATTGTAACAAATTTGAGATGTGAAACGTCTCTTTACAGAAGATTCAGGCGATAAATTTTCTCTGATTCTTGTGCATTATCATTAGGAGTTTAAATCGAGGTACTGACGGTTCGTCTCGCCACTTTTGCGTCTTCTCTTATTCTCAAACTGCCTCTTACTCTCAAGCTTCCTTTTGCTCTCAAGTTCATCATTCATATCTTCCAAGTTATCTTTCGCTTCAATCGTCTTCATTTGCTTGTAGTTTCCATCGTTACAAGCTCTATTCATTTCCTTGTAAGTTTTTTCGTCTCGTCATTTTTATTTTATTATAGCTAGGGTTTTTTTCATGGCAAGGATAGATAACAAATCCTTGGTAGAATTTAGGAAATGTTATAACATCCCTAGTTGGGTAGACATCGAGTGTACTCATATTCCTCGTAATATTCGCGATATTGAGGACGGACACTAGATTCACGTTCTCTTATTGTCCCAAGGGGGTTTAATTTTTCCCTAAATCGTCTATTTTTACATTTTTTTCAATATTTCGATATAGTCCCACCTAATGTTCTCCGAGTGCTTGGAAGATTGTTAATGGTTTCTATAGGATAAATCAACTATATGGCACTAAGTTGGGCTTGGTTGAAATCTATTATTGTTACTCCTTTTCTCGTACCAGCTCTGGTCTTCTCTACTTGAAGGCGAGGAGTCCAGATAGGGTGTTAGTGGTTAATCTACCTGATTCCCATAAGGACTATTGGTTTGAAGGGTTTGTTGCTAGGAACTGGCAGTTCCCTCCTCGGGTAGGGGGTACGAGGTACATTGGACCTCGGGTTCCTACTTATGGGGAGGAGTACATTGGTTGTTGTTCAATCTTCTATGTCCTTTTATTACTACTATAATGTGTTTTTCCTCTAATGTTCTCCTTATTTTTTATAAAAAAGTCCAAGAACCAGGAGCCCGCTCTTCACGAGATCCGTGTTGCTGAGTTACTTAAGGCCTGGAATATTAGGGACCCTGTTACAGAAGGTGAACATCCCAGGTCGACAGCTTTCTTATTGGAGTACAAGAATACTACCTCCAGCTTCATCGCTCGTCCAGTTGACTACATTCCTCGTCTTAATATCCTAAAAGAAAAAGAGGGGGAGGAAGGTGATCTCTAACCAATCGATCTAGACGAGGAGGAGGAGATCGGCTCAGAATCAGGTACTGCTAGAGATGGTAGTCACGAGGCAGGATCTTGTGAGGAAAAATCCAGCGAGGAGGGTTCAATCTCTGGTGGTTCTAGTTTGGAGGGTTCTAGTGAGGAAGACATTCCTCCTCCCAGAATAAAGAATTTGATCCTTGATGATGATGATGATGATGATGATGATGATGATGATGTCGTGATGTTCAGTAGGCTAAAGATTCAGAAAACTAGGTCTGGGGATACTGCTAGTGGTCCTCAGACAGTAGCTCTTTAGAAGGATCTAGAGAGGAAGAAGAGATAAGAAGAAAATAGAGAGAGGGAGAGAAAGAAAGAAAGAAAGAAGAAGAAGAAGAAGAAGAAGAAGAAGAAGAAGAAGAAGAAGAAGAAGAAGAAGAAGAAGAAGAAGAAGAACAGAGAAGAAGAGGGGAAGAGAGGTCGAAGAAGGTACAGGCTTCCATGGTGCCTGTTGATGCTTCACCTGAGGAGGCTTCTGTGGCTCTGTCCCCCCCCCCCCCCCCATCTTGCCCCTATAATGATCGAGAGGGCGATACTGACAGCGGATCGGGAACGATCCTCAAAGATGGGTCCAGATTAATTAGCCCTGAAGGGCGATCAGGGGCTTGCTTTGGTAAGGCCATTCTTCTTCTCCTATGTTATTTATCTAGTTCTTTTTATTACTTGACTCATACTTTTTTCTTCTTGCAATTTCTGTCTGACTACTCCATTCTCTGCCACAACCGTGATGGTCTGGCAAGGAGGAATGTTGAGCTCGAGGGGAGCCTGAATACTGCCCAGGAAGCTCTTAAGGCAGCTGAGGCCTCATTTGCTAAAGAGAGGGTAGGAGCGGCTAAGGAGCTATAGGAGCTTCGCAAGGCATACGAGCTGGTAGTGGCTGCCAAGCTCGTTGTTACCACTGAGAACATGAAGCTTATCGAGAAGGTGGCGAGCTTAGAGACAGGGCTAGGAAGCGATCTGTTGATACAAAAATTAGTCAGCTGACGTGGATTAGTTAGATAAAGACATGTGTCAACCTACATGGCAAATATATACTTTCACCGAGCTACTCATGCGTTCCGAGCTACTCAAGAATCCAGAAAAACTAAAGAGTTCCTAGCTACTCAAGCGTACCGAGCAACTCAAACGTCTCGAGCTACTTAGCGTGCAGAGCATCTAACCAAGAAAACCAAAAGATAACTACGCATTCAATGAACGTCATATTTAATGCGCATTATTATTGTACAGATGTACATGCCTACTGGAGGATAGCACATTACCTTTTCATATGAACAGCCTCAAGGAAATAAATACATTGTAACCCTGTCATAAAAAGGGACTTTTGGATCTCTTAGTAAACCCATTATCGAGATTCAAGGCAAACAGACAGTAATACAACAACAGTGGACGTAGGCCATTTTGATAGCCGAACCACTTTAAAAATCCATTATCTTATTTATTTATTCATTTTTATCTGTGATTAATTAATTAGATTGCATCTAATTTTTTACATCAACAGATTGGCGTCGTCTGTGAGAATCGACTATACTTAGCATTTTTCACCAAAAAACTCATCATCTATGGCTAAAAACCCAGAATCCAGTAATCGGAACAATATTGGGGTCCCTCCAAACCCTTCTACTCCACCAAATATGCAAGATTTGGCTAGAATAATGGCCAATTTAGCCCAAGGGCAAACGTCCATGCAAGAAACTATGCGTCAACTTATACAAACTGTTCAAGATAGAGCACCTGCCCAGTCAGGATAACGAAGCGTTCAGAGGAATACCCATCTGCCATCTTCAAGAACCAGACGAACGTTGTTACCAGAGGTTTCTCACTCTAGACATACTGGCTCATGTCGTATTGAGAGATCTAATGATCCTCCGTATCAACCTGGTCGGACTTCTTTAGTACGAGTTACGGATTCTCAACGGAATGTCACTTTAACTCCAGAACTGGCTAGCGCTCTGGAAAGGTTGAGTAGAGTCTCTTCTTTTGATCGATTGGGCCCTGGGAGGAATAGAAACCCTCCTAGGATTGCATCGAGGAACTCCCAACGACCATCCAATCTAAGGGAAAGTTCTGCCCAATCACGCCCGACAGCCCGTAATTAAAGGTCCCAAGAGAAAAGCTCAGCGCGGTCAGTTGCGCGAACAAATAGGTCCGAGGCGAGAAACGATGCATGGAAAGGTTCTATTTAAAGGTTAGAGGATAGGTTAGGGGAAATGGATAAGGCCAAGAATCCTCTACAGAGAAATTTTATCCAAGGGACACCCTTCATGCAGGCAATTGTGGATTTTCCCACACCATCAAAATTCAAAGCTCATATGGTGACACCTAAATATGATGGAAAAACTGATCTTATCCTCCATATAGAGCAATACCAAGCTGCTGCTAATATCTATGCGGTTCCCGATGAGATGAGATGTAGGGCATGTTCAATAACTCTCATCGGGTCAGCCCAGATGTGGTACAACAACCTTTCTCGGGGGAAGATTACGACTTTCCATCAACTAATAGAGCTTTTTATAGGGAATTTCTGCTTTGGAGCGAAGCCAGTTAAAAGAGTAGCACACTTATTGAGCGTTAGACAGAAAACAAAAGAAAGAACTAGAGATTATATTACTCGTTTCAATAACGAGAAACTTGAGGTGATCGATTATGAGGAGAAGACAACAATTACTACTCTAATGAGTGGTCTGTTACCGAATAAGTTGTACTATACTTTGGCCAAGTATACTCCCAGGACCATGGCAGAATTGATGGTGAAGGCAGCCAAGATCATGAATGCCTAGGAAGCCATGGTTGCGAAGAAGAATACAGACACTAAGGAGGCCAAGGTTGAAGGTAGTAAAACTGAGAAGAAGGATCAGAAGAACAATGGTGGCAGTAAGCAGTCAAAAGGTAAACAAATGTTAGAGCAGATGAGGAGGTATGGAAATTATACTCCCTTGAAGGTAGATATAAATCACATTCTGGAGGAGATAAAAAACAGTGAGGAGCTAACCTGGCCAGAGAAAATGAAGTCAGATCCTGACAAAAGGGACAAGTCCAAATATTATGAGTTCCACAAAGACCATGGCCATACGACCAAATATTGCATAGCTCTCCAGAATGAAATTGAAGCACTCATCAAGCGAGAAAAATTGACTAAATACGTTGATCGCCAAAGCGGTGGAAAAACAAGCGACAGAGGAAGGCAAAGATCTAAATATCCTCGCCGAGCAAAAGATGACAAGAAGAGAGATCATGAAGATGATCCTGATCTCCCCAAAAGGCCAAGGCAGCCCGAGCGCGAGGTATTCTTAATCTATTTTGGATCATTTGATTGTAATGTCATTACAGGTGGAGATACAGGAGGTGGAGATCTTAGTGCAGAAAGGAAAGCTTACCTCAATGAGGCCCAAGATTGTTCTTACATACAGCGCATAAACTTAGCTGAAGACGATCGCCCGAGGAAGGTGAATAGGGATAAACTGGTCATCAGTTTTTCTAAAAATGACTTGGCAGGTGTATTATACCCTCATGACGACCCCTTGGTGATCAAGATCACAATAAAGGATGTGGTAATTTCACGGGTATTGGTGGATAATGGTAGCTCTGCAGATATCATGTTCTACCCATGCTTCGACAGCTTGAATCTAAAGTTAGCCCAATTAGAGCCATATCATAGGCCCCTCCTCGGTTTCACTGGCGAAAAGGTTTTTCCACTTGGGACGATCAAGTTGAACATGCTTATTAGTACGTGGCCTTCTTGTCGAATAGAAAGAGTACGTTTTTTTGTAATGGATAAAAACGTCCAATCAGCCTACAACATTATCATGGGGAGAGTAAGTCTGAAGAAGTTTGAGGTAGTGCCATCTACGGTACATTAATATTTGAAGTTCCCAACCAATTTCAGAGTGAGAGTTGTGAAAGGTGACCAGAAAGTAGCTCGGGAATACTACTATTCATCAGCCGAACAGGAAGAACTGGAAGAAGCCAGGAAGAAAACTACTACGTATCAAGTTAATGAAATAAAAGATGCAGAGATCGAAACCTTAGACCCTAGAGATGAATCTCATCTCGTGAAGGGTCAGGTTATGGAAGCTACGGAGGATATCATTCTGGACGACGAACGCCCAGAACGAACAACTCAAATTGGTGCGTCATTGGACTTATCAATAAAGCAGGAACTGGTGGCATTTATAAGTCACAGAAAACAGACTTTTACATGGAGTCATGAAGACATGCCAGGGATAGACCCGACTTTTTTGTGCCGCGAGCTCAATGTTAACAAGGAGGTCAAGCCAGTAAAGAAGCAAAGAAGAGTGTTCAGCCTAGAGAAGAACCAAGCCATACAGGAAGAAGTAAAGAAACTGCAGAAAGCCTCTTTTTATCGAGGATGTCAAGTATCTTGATTGGCTAGCAAATATTGTGATGGTAAAGAAGAAAAATAATAAGTGGAGGATGTGTGTGGACTTCACTGATCTTAATAAAGCCTGCCCAAAGGATCATTTTTCTTTACCCCGAATCAATTAGCTGGTGGATGCTACATCGGGGAATAAATTATTGAGCTTCATGGATGATTATTCTGGTTACAACCAGATTAAGATGAAACCAGAGGACAGGGAAAGTACCTCTTTTATCACTCCAAGGGGAACTTATTGCTATAATATTATGCCTTTCGAACTTAAAAATGCAGGTGCAATATACCAGCGAATGATAAATAAAGTGTTCGCAGAGCAAATCGGTCATAACATGGAGGTTTATGTTGACGATATGCCGACAAAGAGCAAGAAAGCTGTTGATTATTTAGTTGACCTGAGTCAGACTTTTGATCAGCTAGAGAAATATCAAATGAAGATAAATCCCACCAAATGCATATTTAGAGTACGAGAAGGCATGTTTCTTGGGTATATTGTTAATCAACGAGGCATTGAGGCAAACCCTAAAAAAATTAAATCCCTACTAGAACTATGATATCCAGCTCCGAAGAAAGAGGTGCAAAGTCTCACAGGGCGAGTTGCAGCACTTAACAGATTTGTATCACGAGTAACAAACAAATGCCTCCCATTCTTCAAAACACTTCGAAAAACTTTTGAGTGGAATAATGAATGCAAGGACGCCTTTTAAGAGTTGAAGAAATATCTAGGGACACCTCCATTGTTATCTAGACCAGTGATGGGAGAAAGACTATACTTGTATTTGGCAGTTTCAGAGAACGCAGTTAGCTCGGCGTTGATAAGAGTGGAAGACGGAGTGCAAAAACCGGTCTATTACACCAGCAAGGCCTTTCGAGGAGCAGAGATCAGATATCCAAGGTTGGAGAAGTTGGCACTAGCACTGATCGAAGCAAGTAAAAGGATGAGGCCATACTTTCAAGCCCATATTATAGTAGTGCATACTGATATGCCATTAAGACAGGCTCTGTACAAACCGGAGAAATCGGGAAGATTAATGTACTGGGCGGTAGAACTTGGTGAATACGATATAGTTTATGAACCTAGGTCGTCTCTTAAAGGGCAGGCAGTAGCGGACTTTATTGTAGAATTTACTTACTCTGACACATTCGAAAAGCAGGAGCTTAATGCAGACCAACCCGTGGATGTTACGGGATCATCTAAGATAACCCCAGACCAATTTCTATTAGTAGATCGGTAGGAGGCGATAGACAACGATCAATGGGAAGTGTCGGGTAATTGCCCAAGGATACGAGAAGATAAAGGGAAGTATCAAATACTCCACCGAGGAACTTCACTAATCAACTGTATCAACTTTTATCGTAGTCCAGTTGATCAGAATACCGAGATTAGAAAATGCAAGAGCTGATACCCTAGCTCGTCTGGCCTCAGTAACATGCATCGAGCTACGAAGAACCATCCCAATAGAGATTCTGGCAGATCGGAGCGTAGACGAAGTTTTGATGGTGAACTTCATTGCCCTCGACTTGGTTCCATCCTGGATGGACCCCATCAGGGCCAATATCGAAGAAAGGATTGTGCCAACTGACAAACTCGCAACCAAGAAACTGAAGTTTAAAGTTGCTCGTTACGTACTGACCAATGGTATTTTGTATAGAAGAGGCATTATAGCAGGACTACAGAGATATGTGCATCCCTCTAAAGTTAAAAATTTGATTGAAGAGGTTCACGAAGGCTCTTGTGGAGCTCATATAGCAAGTCGAACGCTTTTGCAGAGGATAATGACACAGGGATATTACTAGCCAACGATGAGAGCTGATTGTGCAGCTTACGCTTAGAAGTGCGATAAGTGCCAACGTTTCTCTTCCATCCTAAGAACTCCCTAAGCATTATTAACGCCCATTACGTCCCCTTGGCCATTTGTCATATGGAGTATAGACTTGGTCGGGCCACTTCCAACGACCAGAGGGAGATTCAAGTACCTGGTAGTTGTTGTGGATTATTTTACCAAATGAGGGGAAGCTGAACCTCTCATTGACATGACGTATGACATGGTCTATTAGTTTATTTGGAAGAGTATCATTTACAGATATGGTCTCCCATATGCATTTATTACTGACCATGGAACCCAATTTGATAATGAGGAGTTCGCTGCATATTATCACCAATCCAATCTTTAGAAAATCCACTCCGCGCCAGGCCATCCCCAGAGCAATGGTCAAACTGAAGTGATGAACAGAACCCTACTGAATGGTTTAAAAAAATGGTTGGATGATGCAAAGGGAAACTGGATTAACGAGCCATACTCTGTGTTGTGGGCTTATCGCACTACACCACGAACAGTAACTGGGGAGTCTTCGTACATGTTAGCCTTCGGAAGTGAAGCTGTCATACCTGCTGAGTTGGGTCTACCCACACATAGGGTGCTTAATTTTAATTCCCCTGTAAGAGACTTGATGAGACGTTTAGACATGGATATGCTCAAAGAAGTTAGGGAAGAAGCAGCGTTCAGAAATGCAGCGTACCAACAACGAACAACCTTGTTCTACAACAATAGGGTGAAGAATTGCGACTTGAAAGAGGGAGATTATGTGCTAAAAAAGGTAATCCAGAAGTACAATAAACTAGAGGCTAACTGGCATTGGCCTTACCGAGTAACAGAAGTTGTTCATCCTGGGATATACAAAATTGAAACTTTGGAGGGAGAAGAATTTAAGAACGCGTGGAATGCAGAGCATATGCGTAGTATTATCAGTAATGAAAATTCATGTATAACCCATTTCTTTCAATATGAATAAAAGTGATGTTTTTTCCATTTTTCTCTTTTGTTGAATTTTTTTTAGAGTATTCGTGCTACACACTACACAAACCACCAATTCCGGTTGGTCGGCAAGTCAGCAACCACCAACTCCGGTTGGTCAAAAATTTCGCAACCACCAACTCTGGTTGGTCGGCAAGTCAGCAACCACCAACTCCGATTGGTCGGCAAGTCAGCAACCACCAACTCCGATTGGTCGGAAATTAAGCAACCACTAACTCCAATTGGTCGAAAATTCAATAACCACCAACTCCGGTTGGTCGGCAATTCAATAACCACCAACTCCGGTTGGTCAGTAGATAAAAATCATACAATGCAAAAGCCTGTTTGATCACGGGTGATCTCAAGGGACACCCCAAACTAGACAAGAAGATGGGTGACCTCCCAGGGCATCCACTGTCTAGGCAACAAGGTAATCCTGGCATGATTATTACAACTAAGCAGGAATATGGGATGCAAATCATTCCATTGCTTAGGCACAAAGAGTGACAAGTCACTATAATCAGACAACAAATGGAGCAAGTTCCATTGTCTAAAACAAAACAGGATATTTTGTCCTTCTACACACACGCACACGCACACACACACACACACACACACACACACACACACACATATATATATATATATATATTCACTAGCAGATAACAAAGACATTTTACAAAGTATTTTTAAGAAAATAAAATTGCACAAAAAATCTTTCTTTATTAAAACCAAACAGATTACCTACGAAATGAAATTTGATACAAATGTCATATTCTATGGGTTTCTTTCCTTCTGCTTTTGATACAGGTTCCATCCCAGCTGGAGGATCATCTAATGCATAGGGAGAATTTATAAAATTCATATCTCGCAGCATTCTGACGTTAACTATGGATGGTCGATCAAGCAAATGCTCAGGACGAGATATCTCAAAATCAGAAAGAAGACTATAATCACAAAGATACTTGGAGATCAGGCACCGAGGAATAGCATGTGCTGGAATCCAACTAAGATTAAGTTTAAAAGGAGGCACGGGCAAATCAAGCACTCCAGGCTCATAATAATCCCATAAGAAGTGTCCTTGCTCCAGTTTCAGCACACACATAGCATTTAACCATCCCTGCTTGTACCCTTCATTATTTAACTGTTGCAATCGAGCATCAAGATGATACAGAGCTTTGTTGTATCCTGCCATCCAAACCTCTCTAGGCTGTTTATGAAATTGATAAGTCAATCTTTTAAGCTGCTCGTGGAGCTTCTTCACCAGATCTCTTTACTTTCCAGCACCGAACTCTGATTGGAGAGTTGGTCGATAAAACTCTGAATTTTTTTAGACATTTATGCCAAAGCCTAATTCTTCATCGTCAATTGAATGGCTTGATTTTCTAAGGCTAATTGAGTCCTCGTCTTCTCAATGTTAACCCGACCAGCCCTTGCTCTGTCGCGAGCAGGTGTGGAAAGTTCGTCTCATTTCAAAGTCTCTAACCCTTCCTTTAAGGTAGCATTTTCGGTTTCTAAAAAGGAAAAACCTTCATCATTGATTGGAATCAAGGCTCCCGAAGAAGAGGAGGCAGCAAATTTGAGCTGTTTTACTTCCTCTTGCAACGCGATATTCTCTTGCTCTAGCAGCTTGACGATGTTTCTATGCTCTTCAATCTCAAGCTTTAACACACTTTCCTTTTTGTCATGGGCCAAAATGTACTTGTCATAACCCCTGTCAGCACTCAATTGTTGGTACTTTTTATCATAACCTTTATGCAAAAGTGTAGTGGTCTTTTTATATTGAAGTTGAAGTTCCTCGATCGTGCCTTGAAGGTCTTCAATCATTTAATAATAGGCCACATTATTGGATACATCCCGATCAAGTAGACACTTCAAGTATTGGTAAGCATCAATTACTCGTTCAGAGGCATCGGATCCGAGGATATCTATTATTTAGGCCTCAGTAAAATTTGCATGACCAGCTTTGAAATAATCTTCGTATTTCTTCATCAACTCTATATCATTAGCTTATGAGAGTTCCATCCTGGCCATAAACTAGCAAGGAGAAAATAAAATGCATCAACAATGATACAAGACAGGTCAAAGAAAGACGCGCGATAAATAACAACAGTTTATTCTTATTTATCATACAAAAGGAATATACATTCCAAGATTACAACCGAGAAAAAAAAGAAAAATGAACAACTTTACACCTTCTCCTTATTCACTATAATGTCTTCAGTTGGTTTGGAGGGAAGAGCAGGTTACTCAGAAGGAAGAGCAGGTTATTCGAAAGGCAGTGCAGGTTGCTCGGAAGAAGTGCTTGCTTAATGAACTTGCTCGGAAGGTTGGGGAACGACAGTAATGGATACTTGCTCTGCTACCATCACAGAAGACTCATCGGATGGGGCTTCATCTTCTTCTTCTTCGCCAACGACAGGAGGAGGGCCATGAGTATGTCTCTAAAATAATTCAGAATCATTCGCAGTTTTTAATTCTTTCGAAGCTGCAACCTATACATCTCTAAAGTATTTTAGGCTGGCATATTCCATCTGATAAGTAATGGTAGTTAAGGCCTTGTTCCATCCTTTATCCCAGCCAGAGCTAAAAGACTTCTTTACATCAGTTTTCTTCTTCACTTTCTCCAATAAAGCGTGTTCCTCGGCAAGCTTCACCTTCTCTTCCAGCTCTTTCTTACGCCGTTCAACCTCTTTAAGCTTGGCCTCAACCTCCTATATAGTTTTCAGCTTATCCTCAAGCTCTTTCTTACGCCGTTCAGCCTCTTCAAGCTTGCTATCAATGGCCTTCAGTTTGTTCTCTAACTCTTTACAATCACTTATAGATTGATCTCGAGTGGTCTTAACAGATTGAAGTTTATTCTCCCAAACAGTTTTTTCTTCCTCGTGCTTCTAACGGGATTCATCAAAGAGCGGGATAGACCAGTAAAAGCTTCTTCCACACCACCCGAGGAAGTAGAAGCCCTAATAACTTCATCTTTTTTCAATATGTCATTAAAGCAAGCCATAAACTGAAAAAGGAAAGACCTCAACTCAGAATATGAATGCAATATGTAGAGACGAGGAAGTAATAAGGATGAAGATACTTACTGACGCAATATGTTGGGCGTCTAAATCAATGAGCTTCTCTTGAGTAAAGGAATCCTCAGTAGCTCAATGCTCGGGAAGGACCCAAGATTTGATCAAGTCCTTGGCCAAACTCGGAGCGACGAGAGCTGGAGCTTTAGCTCTCAAAGGACCCTCAATATCAGAAGGTTGAGCAACAGTTTCTATAGGTATTTCAGCAAGACCTCTTCTTAGTCTCCTTAGAGGAGTACTTTCAATCAAAGGTACTGCCTCTCCTTGTATAATAGCAACACCTTCAATCAAAGGTACTGCCTCTTTTAGAACAATCGGGGGCTTCTTACCCACCTCCTTCGCAGTTGAAGTTGTTCCTTTAGGTGGAGCAACGTCCATTTTCTTCATCTCCTCGGCTAGGATATCCACTTTACTTTTCTTTGCCCCATCACCACCAGGGGCATCTTTGACAAAGAACTCAGGCATACTCCTTTTCTTCGTCATTAAATCGACAATGGAAGTATCCAAATCAGACGAGGAGTCTCCCGTACTTACTCGAGACATTAGCGATTGATCAAGATTGATTACCGAAGGAGGTGCAATAGGACGCGCAATGAAAGACGAGGTGGTGTTTTTGTACCTCAAAAAATAAGAAACAACTCTAATGTGCTCCCCAACAACTGATTGATGCAAGCTCCAAATAAGTTTTAAATCTTTTATGTTAACATCAATCTCTTTTGGGGGCTTCCTTTTACTGTCAACTGTAACGAACAAAATTAATGTCAGTGACGCATTTTGTCAAACATGAAGAAAGCTAAATTCAAAAATTAAAAACAACCTATCCCATTGTCATAAAGCGAACATTTGGGACCTTGATACACATCATTTCCATTTAATGGAAGGTGTTGCCAATTTTTCATCACAACCCCATGATCAAAGTAGTCCCTATTGGCATCGGGAAGATTGACAACTAAAGCTCTATTCGAAAACCTAGTTTTCAAATAAAAAGTAGTGTCACTGGTAACCCATTTATAATAAAATATAATTTCAGTAATTTCTAAATGAGTTTCATGAATTTGATTTAACCTATATACGCTATTAACCACCCTCCATGTATTTGGAGCTACCCTTGCAGGTACAATATCGAAATATTGACAAAACTCCAAACACAAGGGATTTGGCGAGAAAGAAAAGCCACACTCCACTACAAAAAAGGAGGAAAACCAATGTCCCTCCGCTAGAGAAAACAAATCAGAAGGACAAGAAAGCTCCTCCAAAATAACCCAAGTGGGAATTGAAAAATCAGTCCAGAATTTATCTAAAGATTCAACAAGGTAAACCATGATGACTAAAGCAAAGAAAGATGAAGGAAGAAAATCTTACAGAGAACGGAGAAATTTGCTAATGACGGAAGAATGACAGTATGAAATAAAGAGAGAAAGTAAAGAGTTCAGAAAATATAGATGTGAAAAGTAGAAAATGATGGAATTTCTGTCGCTCTTAAATACCTTGCATCGGGAAAAGAGAAAATAAATTATTATCGAGAAAGACGTTTGCATTTCCGACAATTAAATCGTGAGAAAGGCGCAAGTGTCGAAGCAGCTGCTAAAAATTCAAAATATTTACAAGTTTTCCATTACGCGCTCAAATGGAAAGAAATACAATAAAAATATCCCAAGTATTGGAGATCTGTAATCCAGGCATCTCTTAGGCAAAATGTTCCACACTTTCTTATTTAATTTCAACTGTGAAACATTGGGGGCTTCTGTTGATACAAAAATTAGTCAGCTGACGTGGACCAGTTAGATAAAGACATGTGTCAACCTACGTGGCAAATACATACTTTCACCGAGCTACTCATGCGTTCCGAGATACTCAAGAATCCAGAACAACTCAAGAGTTCCGAGCTACTCAAGCGTACCGAGCAACTCAAACGTCCCGAGCTACTTATCGTGCTGAGCATCTAACCAAGAAAACCAAAAGGCAACTACGCATTCAATGAACGTCATATTTAATGCGCATTATTATTGTATAGGTGTATATGTCTACTAGAGGACAACACATTACCTTTTCATATGTACAACCTCAAGGCTATAAATACATTGTAACCCAGTCATAAAAAGGGAATTTTAGATCTCTTGGTAAACCCATTATCGAGATTCAAGGCAAACAGTCAGCAATACAACAACAGTGGACGTAGGTCATTTTGATAGCCGAGCCACTTTAAAAATCCATTGTCTTATTTATTTATTCATTTTTATCTGTGATTAATTAATTAGGTTGCATCTAGTTTTTTACATCAACACGGTCTATGAAGACGCCGAGAAGCAAATCGAATACATTTGTCGGGCGAACTTTAAGAAAGGTTAGGGTAAAGCCTTGGTTGATGCTCGAGTCTCCACTGATTCTCCCTTATTTGACGAGCACAACCCTGGCCCCAAACACATTAGCCAATGCCCCAGTCCTTGGGCCAGAGCCGAGTGAGGTTGCTGCTGACAGAGGGAAAAGGCCAGCTACCACAGAGCAGGTCGCGGTCGAATAATAGATTCTTAGGATTACTCTTGTATTTTCTGTAATGACCCCACTTTTATGTGCTCATATGTATATAGTTTATTTTTACACTCATGTGTTACTTACTATCCTATAAATGTTGTATTACTAGATATGTGGTGTTATTGGCTATCAATATAACAAACCCCATTTTTAAATATGAAGTATCAATCGTAAATAGGATCAAATCGAAGTCTTATGACATATCTTAAGGTATATAATAAGTTTTGGGGTAGAAAATATAATTTTATAAAACTTTAGGGACTAAAATAAAAATACAAAAAGGCCCATTTTGTAAATAAAATATTTTCAAGGACCTCTAAGAAATATTAAAAATATAGAGTGTGAAATTACCAAAATACCCTTCATGTGTGAAATGACCCTTATACCCTTATCACATTTCCACCACGTGCTGGTCACCTCCACCTTACACGTGTCGTCTTCAGAGAGAAAGCTAAAACGCTTGTCATCATTTGGTGATGTTAGACTGCAAGACCACCCCGAAATGCGACACCCAAACGATGACTTGCCACCGTAAATGCTTGATCACCTAGACACATGTCAACACCGTAATACTTTTGGAAACCTATAAATAAGGCCTTATGGTTCATTTGAAACTCACACCAATTCCTTGAGAATTATAGTAAGAAAGAGCGATAGAATGCTTGGGAAATATCTTAAGAAGGAGTTCTATAATTTCGAAGAAAGAATTCATTTCGTAGGTATGATTTTATTTAAATGTTATAATTCATTTTTGTAGTTTTAATTTCGTATTTTATAGCTTTACTTAGTAGTTATGCTGGTAAAATACACTAAAGACTTTACTAATCAAAACTTAAAATTTGGAAACAATCTAAATTGATTTTATTTTCAAAATATGTCAACTTGTTTGAAAAATATATATATACTCTTTTTAAAATGATTTTTTGTAAGCAATTGCTCGTATTATGGAATCTCATTTAAGTAATTCCAAAGTCAGTCCCGGTGAAATTCTGTCTAGTTGGGATGGTATTTAAGTGGTGCCACTATGACCCTCCATCTCTACCGGGAATAAATTCAGAAATGTTTTGTCTAGATGAGATGGTATTTAAGTGGTACCCCTGTGACCCTCCATCTCTACTGGGAACCAATTGATTAGGAAGAACTATGAATTGAATTCTTTAAATACGATGAATGAATATTAAAAATTGAGAAAATGGTTGTAGTAACCTTTTTCAGTAAGATATTTTAAGATTAAAACACAATATTTAGAATTGGGATTTATTTATAATACATAATTAAACCTTTATTGTATTTATTAGATTAACGTGTGATCCAAGACTCAATATCTATATTTTTTAGCCTCAATTTTAGGTGAGTACTCTGACATTCCTTGTGTATTTTGATTATATGATATTATGCAAACTATATATATTTTATGAACTAATTTTATTCTCAAAATTCATGTGATATCGATGATTGATTCATTTGTAATATGTTTATATTTGTCAATATAAACATACCGATTAAAATGATTATTGAAAAGGATATTGAATATTGAAAATCTGATTCGGCTTAAGGGACCTCTTTACTGACTGACCTTCCCAGCTGGGTTATCGCTGTTGTACCCTAAATAAGGCGTTGTGACGAACATGTTCGATTGACGCTCAACTACCGGGGAATAATACGGTAGAAGATACGGTATTAGAGTGTACTTGGCCATTAAAATGATATGATTGAAAGAAAAATATATCACATTTGATTTGTTGCATTCTTCTTATTCTGAGCTATCCAATTGTGATATATATACTATCATTTCAAAATATATATCTATTTACTGCAAGTTACTATCTATATATGTATATGCCTTCTCTTTTGACTTGAATAGGTATCTATTTTCTGAAAAGCTTGGAATGTCGGGAGATTAAATCTTATTCAGCTTTTAGCTGATGTTGTATAAATAATGATTTTTTAGGATAAAATTAGACTGGAGGATGGAGTGTAGAAGGACTATGTTGAAGATCTAGCTTAAGGAGCTCTTTTGTTATACTTTTAAATATAACGTTTGTTTTTAGGAGATAGATCATGTTTGGCTCTTTAGTAATAAGTTTTTAATTTTGGCATAAGTTGTAATCCGTTCATACTTTAATATATACGAAGTTCCCTTTTAGAAAGCTCTGATGACGTAATTCCATTTTTTTCAATAGTTTACGATTCATGACCATGTGAATGTATTTCCGTTGCATTTATTTTAAGAAATATTTTAAGTCCATAACATTGAATGCCTTGGTGGCATGTCAATTTACTCATTCCCTACTACTATTGGGTTGGGGTCGTGACAGAGGTGGTATTAGAGCATAGGTTATGAACCCGTAGACTACTGAACATAGGTTTCGAACGTTATAGATTTCGTGTTTCCATCCTTAGGAGATAGTATTAAATATATGATTTATGTAATAACCCTCCCCATGTGTTATATTATTTATAACTGGTATTTTAGTTTTCAATCTTGATATAGTATAGTAGATCTTACGTTTTGCCATGACTGTAGAAAATGACTAAGAGAAGATCATCTATGGGAACTAGTGATTCGAGTATTGAAGGACTGGAAGGTGCATACAAGGCGATCGAAAGTCTAGCGAAGATTGTGGAGCATCAGGTAAATAATGGAGTACCAAGGAATTCTGAACTAAGTAAATATTCTATTGAACAGTTCAAGAAGTTGATTCCTCCATCTTTTAAAGGTACTCCTAACCCCACTGAAGCATAAAGTTGGGTGATGCAAATAGAAAAGATACTCGATGTTATTAAGTGTACTGATGAACAAAGAGTATCATTTGGAACGTTTATGTTAGAAGGTGAAGCCGAACATTGGTGGAGAATGACTAAGAGAATATACGAGGAAAGGAATAATCCCATAGGTTGGAATAATTTCCTAGTGATATTCTATGAGAAATACTTTCCTGAAACGGTACAAGACCAGAAAGCAGCCGACTTCATGAGTTTAGTTCAAGGAAATATGACTGTTAGTCAATATGAGGTGAAGTTTATCGAGTTATCCCGTTTTTCACCTCATGTTGTGATAACCGATACTTTAAAGGCCAATAAGTTTGAACGTGGGTTGAGGTTGAATATTCGTAGTCGAATTTCCATCCTGAAGTTGACATCATATACTGATGTGGTGACTAGAGCAACGGTAGCTGAGAAGGATAGTGAAGAATATAATCAGATTAGAGAAGGGAAGAGGAAGTTTGGGGAATAAATAGGAAGGAACCCCAATAATAAACCCTTTAGGACTATACCCAATACAGGGCGACCTTTTGTGAACAAACCCTTTAATGTTGATAGATGCCAACGATGTGGTAATATTCATAGAGGGCAATCATGTTACTTGGAAATAGGAAATTGCTTTGGGTGTGGCCAAAAGGGACATAAAATGAGAGATTGCCCTAAACAAGGTAGAATTTCTAATCTTTCTGATGCAAAGGCTTCTAATGCAGTAGTGTCAGGTATACTTTCTATATGTGCACAGCCTTTTCAAGTTTTAATAGATTATGGTTCTACCCATTTATTTGTGTCTTTACATTTTGTTAATCGCTTTCCTAATATTCCCGAACCCTTGAATCATAACATACACGTTTCTACTCCTTCTGGTGATTTATTGACGGGTACATTAGTATATAAATCTTGCCCTATAGATGTCAATAGTCATAAACTATTTGTCGATTTGATAGTTTTATACATAAGAGATTTTGAAGTCATTTTGGGGATGGATTGGTTAGCATCATATCATGATAATGTAGATTGTTTTGAGAAGAGAGTTTCTTTCCAAATTCCTAACCAACCAAAATTCAGTTTTGAAGGAATTGGCGTCCTATCTCCCATGTGTATTGTCTATGCAATGCAAGCCTATAGTCTTCTTAAGAAAGGATGTCAAGGATTTCTTGCAAGTGTTATTAATTTTCAAATAAAGGATCCTAGTTTAGAAGAGATCTCTTTAGCTAAACATTTTTTAGATGTTTTTTCGGATGATTTACCCAGTCTACCTCCTAGTAAAGAAATAGAGTTTACGATTGACCTTCTTCCTGGAGCTATACCAATATCAAAATCGCCTTATCGCATGGTACCTTTAGAATTAAGGAAATTAAAAGTTCAATTATAAGATCTGTTAGACAAGGGTTTTATTAGACTAAGTATATCCCCTTGGGGTGCTCCAGTGTTATTTGTTAAAAAAAAGGATGGGACAATGAGGTTATGTATAGATTATCGTGAACTGAATAAGGTAACCATTAAGAATAAATACCCCTTACCTCGTATAGATGATTTGTTTGACCAACTACAAGGTGCGCAAGTATTTTCTAAGATTGACCTTAGGTTAGGATATCACCAATTGAAGATTAAGGAAGATGATATTTCGAAATCAGCTTTTCGTACTAGATATGGTCACTATGAATTTCTTGTGATGCCATTTGGACTTACTAATGCACCAGCCATTTTTATGGATATGATGAATAGAGTGTTTAGGAAATAATTGGATCAATGTGTGGTTGTTTTCATTGATGACATCCTTATTTATTCCAAGAGTATTGAAGAACACGAGAAGCATTTAGAGATAGTATTACAAATCCTTAGGAAGGAGAAATTATATGCAAAATTAAAGAACTGTGAGTTTTGGTTGGCTAGCGTTTCTTTTCTAGGACATGTCATTTCCAAAGAGGGACTGTCGATTGACCCTCAAAAGATCGAGGCTATACTAGATTGGCCTAGACCAACTAATGTAACAGAGATTCATAGTTTCCTTGGATTAGCAGGTTATTATCGAAGATTTGTTGAAGGATTTTCTAGCATTGCCAAACCTCTATCCAGGTTAACACAAAAGAAGGTAAAATATGAATGGTCTAAGGAAGTTGAGAATAGTTTTCAAGAACTTAAGAATCGATTAGTAGCTACCCCAATTTTGACTATTCCTTTAGGGACAGGAGGATTGGTGATTTACAGTGATGCTTCAAAAAATGGTTTGGGATGTGTGCTAATGCAAAATGGGAAAGTAGTAGCTTATTCCTCGAGACAATTAAAACCACATGAACATAATTATCCAACCCATGACTTAGAATTAGCTGCTATAATTTTTGCTCTTAAGATTTGGAGACACTATTTATATGATGAGACTTGTGAGATTTATACCGATTATAAGAGTTTGAAATATATATTTACTCAGAAAGAATTAAACATGAGACAAAGGAGGTGGTTAGAATTGATGAAGGATTATGATTTAAATATTCATTATCACCCAGGGAAAGCAAATGTAGTAGCTGATGCTTTAAGTAGGAAGTCTACAACAAATTTAGCATGTGTCATTACGAATCAGGAACCTTTGTTAGCGGATTTGAGAAGTATGGAAATAGATGTACGTATTTATAGCAAAGGAGGAATAATCGCAACCTTATAAGTACAACCCACATTGATGGAAAGGATAAAAATTGCACAAGTAAATGACCCACAATTGAAGAAGATCAGAGAAGAGGTTATTGAAGGGAAGATATTTGAATTTGCGATACGGGATGATATATTGAGTTTTGGAAACAGGGTGTGTGTTCCACGTAATGCCCAACTAAAGAGGCAAATTTTGGAGGAAACTCATTGCTCGAGATTTACGTTTCATCCTGGAAATACCAAGATGTATAGAGATATTCGAGAAGTGTTTTGGTGGAAAATATGAAAAGGGAGATATCAAAATTTATATCTCACTGTTTGGTTTGTCAACAAGTAAAAGCTGAACATCAGAAACCATCATGATTGTTATAACCTCTACCTATCCCTGAATGGAAATGGGAACATATTACCATGGATTTTGTGACAGGTTTACCAAGGAGTTCAAATGGTAATGATTCTATTTGGGTAATTATTGATAGGTTAACTAAATCTGCTCATTTTCTTGCCATTAAGATTACCCATTCATTAGAAAAGTTAGCCAAGTTGTATGTACGGGAAATTATTAGGCTTCATGGAACCCCAATTTTAATTGTTTTTTATCGTGACCCTAGATTTGTTTCTCGCTTTTGGAAAAGCCTACAAGTAGCCATGGGAACAAAATTGAATTTCAGCACCGCTTTTCATCCTCAAACAGATGGACAATCTGAGAGAACGATTCAAACCTTAGAGGATATGCTTAGTTCCTGTGTATTTGATTTGAAAGGGAATTGGGATGATCATTTACCATTAGTGGAGTTTGCCTATAATAATAGTTATCAAGCAAGTATTCAAATGGCTCCATATGAAGCACTATATGGTAGAAGGTGTCGTTCTCCCGCATATTGGGTAGAAGTTGGAGAAATAAAATTATTGGGACCATAATTGATTCAGATCACAACAGAGAAAGTGAAATTGATACAAGACCGACTTCAAATCGGTCAAAGCCATCAAAAGAGTTATTCTGACAATCGACACTGACAGTTAGAATTTTAAAAAGGAGATTATGTGTTCTTGCGAGTATCGCCTTCAAAGGGAGTAATACGATTCGGGAAGAAATGGAAGTTGAGCCCAAGATACATAGGACCTTTTGAAATCCTGGAAAAGATAGGAGCTGTTGCGTATAAAATAGCCTTACCACCTGAACTCTCTAGTGTACATAATGTGTTTCACATATCAATGATAAAGAAATATGTCCCAGATCCAACACATATCTTAAGTCACGAACCTCTTCAAGTTAGAGAAGATTTGTCATACATTGAGCATCCGATAGAAATTCTGGACCATAAAGATCAAATATTACGAACCAAGATAATTCCTCTAGTCAAAGTATTATGGCGAAATCATTCAGTTGAAGAAGCAACGTGGGAGAGGGAAGATGAAATAAAGTAGAGATATCCATACTTGTTTGCAAATTAATATGAGTCAAGTTTGGGGACCAAACTTTTTATAAGGAGGGTAGGATGTAATGACCCCACTTTTATGTGCTCATATGTATATAGTTTATTTTTACACTCATGTGTTACTTACTATCCTATAAATGTTGTATTACTAGATATGTGGTGTTATTGGCTATCAATATAACAAACCCCATTTTTAAATATGAAGTATCAATCGTAAATAGGATCAAATCGAAGCCTTGTGACATATCTTAAGGTATATAATAAGTTTTGGGGTAGAAAATATAATTTTATGAAACTTTAGGGATTAAAATAAAAATACGAAAAGGGCTATTTTGTAAATAAAATATTTTTAAGGAACTCTAAGAAATATTGAAAATATATAGTGTGAAATTACCAAAATACCCTTCATGTGTGAAATGACCCTTATAATACCCTTATCACCTTTCCACCATGTGCTGGTCACCTCCACCTTACACATGTCTCCTTCAGAGAGAAAGTTAAAACACTTGTCATCATTTAGTGATGTTAGACTGCAAGACCACCCCAGAATGCGACACCCAAACGATGACTTGCCACCGTAAATGCTTGATCACCTAGACACATGTCAACACCGTAATACTTTTGGAAACCTATAAATAGGGCCTTAGGGTTCATTTGAAACTCACACCAATTCCTTGAGAATTATAGTAAGAAAGAGTGATAGAAAGCTTGGGAAATATCTTAAGAAGGAGTTCTATAATTTCGAAGAAAGAATTCATTTCGTAGGTATAATTTTATTTAAATGTTATAATTCATTTTTGTAGTTTTAATTTCGTATTTTATAGCTTTACTTAGTAGTTATGCTGGTAAAATACACTAAAAACTTTACTAATCAAAACTTAAAATTTGGAAACAATCTAAATTGATTTTATTTTCAAAATATGTCAACTTGTTTGAAAAATATATATATACTCTTTTTAAAATGATTTTTGTAAGCAATTGCTCGTATTATGGAATCTCATTTAAGTAATTCCAAAGTCAGTCCCGGTGAAATTATGTCTAGTTGAGATGGTATTTAAGTGGTGCCCCTGTGACCCTACATCTCTACTGGGAATAAATTCGGAAATGTTCTGTCTAGATGAGATGGTATTTGAGTGGTGCCCCTGTGACCCTCCATCTCTACTGGGAACTGACTGATTAGGAAGAACTGTGAATTGAATTCTTTAAATACGATGAATGAATATTAAAAATTGAGAAAATGGTTTTAGTAACCCTTTTCAGCAAGATATTTTAGGATTAAAACACAATATTTAGAATTGGGATTTATTTAGAATACATAATTAAACCTTTATTGTATTTATTAGATTAACGTGTGATCCAAGACTCAATATCTATATTTTCGAGCCTCTATTTTAGGTGAGTACTCTGACATTCCTTGTGTATTTTGATTATATGATATTATGCAAACTATATATATTTTATGAACTGCTTTTATTCTCAAAATTCATGTGATACCGATGATTGATTCATTTGTGATATGTTTATATTTGTCCATATAAACATACCGATTAAAATGATTATTGAAAAGGATATTAAATATTGAAAATCTAATTCGGCATAAGGGACCTCTTTACTGACTGACCTTCACAGCTGGGTTATCGCTGGTGTGCCCTAAATAAGGCATTGTGACGAACATGTTCGATTGACCCTCAACTACCGGGGAATAATACGGTAGAAGAATACGGTATTAGAGTTTACTTGGCCATTAAAATGATATGATTGAAAGAAAAATATATCGCATTTGATTTGTTGCATTCTTCTTATTCTGGGCTATCCAATTGTGATATATATACTATCATTTCAAAATATATATCTATTTACTGCAAGTTCCTATCCATATATGTATATGCCTTCTCTTTTGACTTGAATAGGTATCTATTTTCTGAAAACCTTGGAATGTCGGGAGATGAAATCTTATTCAGCTTTTAGCTGATGTTATATAAATAACGATTTTTCAGGAAAAAATTAGACTGGAGGATGGAGTGTAGAAGGACTATGTTGAAGATCTAGCTTAAGGAGCTCTTTTGTTATACTTTTAAATATAACGTTTGTTTTTAGGAGATAGAGCATGTTTGGCTCTTTAGTAATAAGTTTTTAATTTTGGCATAAGTTGTAATCCGTTCATACTTTAATATATACGAAGTTCCCTTTTAGAAAGCTCTGATGACGTAATTCTATTTTTTTCAATAGCTTACGATTCATGACCATGTGAATGTATTTCCGTTGCATTTATTTTAAGAAATATTTTAAGTCCATAACATTGAATGCCTTGGTGGCATGTCAAGACACTCATTCCCTACTACTATTGGGTTGGGGTCGTGACATTTTCCCTTTTTATTCTTCTTCTTCTCTGCTATTCCATGTATTTGTACCCGATTGATGCCGTTTTTAATGAAAGGACTTACCTTGCATTCATGCTGATGTATTTTTGTTATTCTTACTTCATGTCTTGTAGTTTGTTGACCTTGATGGTTACATTCCTGCCTCCTCTAGTTTAGGCCAAATCCTTGGTTCCAATGTAAGCGACCAAGTTCGTCGAGCTTTCGTCAAGATCTGAAAATCTCTCAGATCAAGGAACCGGGACTACAAATACTAGTTCGAGCTGGTTGCCAAGTTGAAATTTCCAAGTTAAAAGATAGACTTGAGGAGATGGAGGAGGTCGGCGCCTCTGTTTAAGAAGAAATGGGCACTCTGAAGGCTAAGCTTTTGGATGCCTCTGAGATTAATCAAGTTGGAGAAATCTTGTAATAGGAGAATGATTCTTTAAGGAGGGAAGTCAAACGCCTTAGGGATAATGCGCCGACCATTGGCCCTCAAGTCATATGAGGCTCTTCTTCATCAAATGGGCAGCGAGTTGGTCCTGATAATAGTGGTTCAGCTAGGGAGATTGTCGAACTGCGGGGTGATGTTCGCAGGGCGTATATGATAGCCGTTGGGGTTCAAATGGATGTTACCCTACTAAAGCACTTATTCAAGAAAGGTCCTCAATATGTGTGAGCAGATGGGTACGACCAGGGCTGGACAGATGCCCCCACAAGGTTAAAGAAAGTAGAAAAACTATCCATCATTAGAGGGTGGTTGAGTGACCTTAGGGAGTTAAAAGTTCCTAAGAACTTCGTCCTTTGGTATAGACATGAGATTACTCCTTTATCTTTGGAGCAAAATCTATTCAGAAGGGATGATTGTTGGGTCCCAATAAACGTAATCCTAAAACAGCTACTGAAGCCGAGCTCGGGCGATGTCGAAGGGGAATTTATCCCTCACCCAGATGATGGTCGAAGAGCACGGGTAGCTGATTATCTTACCCAACGACCTGCTCCTCTTTAGGATTTGCTTTATCTTGGTACATGTAATTGTTTGTACACTTAGTGGTATAATGGAATATCTATTTTTTTAGCAATTGCCGACTAAACGTGTGTTATTTAATTTTTAATTTTGCTGGCCCCATCTCTAGTTATCTTCTAGCTGATTAAGTATGACTTAGATAGGGCTAATGTCAGATAAATATCCTCTTAGTCCAATATACTTCAGTCATACCGTTATATCTCATTTTATAATTCAGGCTGTGTCGTCACACTGCCTCAGGCCTAAGTAGGGCAATGGCAAGAATATACCTGGTAAGCGAATAATCCATCCGAGCACGGTTTTTTTGGGCCAAACTATGTTGGAAACCAACCTAGGTTGGCCAAATTACCTAAGGATCCCCTGTAAGGCTTTATTTATTGCCGAGGGCAAACTAGGAGGTCAATTGTGCTAGTAACAAAGGCCTGGGGAGGGTTATTATATGTTAACCCTGCTAAGGCTTTGACCAATGTGGCGCAATGGTAGGGGCCAGATATAGGATAGTTTGGTTGGAGTAAGTTGACCAACTTACTGTAACCTGAGATCATTATTATGCCTGTTAAGAGTGAAGCCTGTAGCTTGGAGAGGATGCATATACTAAAATACATCTGAGAAAACCAACACTCATAGAATGCCAAGGCCAATCAAATTTTATTAGTAAGAGTCACGAACAAAGAGCAACATTAAGTTTGTAAAATAAAAATTTGCCTAAATTAATTGTGCACGAAAAGAGAAATCTAGAAATAAAATTTCTTTTGGTTGGCCGCATTCCAAGCTCTTGGTATCTCCCTGCCCTCCATCATTTCTAAGTGATAGGCTCCTTGTAGGTTGTCCCTTATCACCTTGAATGGTCCCTCCCAGTTCGGTCCTAGCTTACCATCTGATGGCTTCACAGCGCTGCCGAGGACTTTCCTTAGGACACAGTCCCCAACCTGGAATGTACTTGGATTGACTTTCTTATTATATTGCTTGGTTAGTTGTTGCTGGTAGCACTACACCAAAAATAACAATTTGGCACACCCTGATATTAAAAATCTGGCACAGTTTAAAACTGCCAGATTTTGGCATGGTTTAATAGCAATTTGGCACACTTTAAAACAGTGCCAAAATTTGGCACTGTTTTAAAGTGTGCCAAAATTTGGCACTGTTTTAAAGTGTGCCAAAATTGAGTACACTTACTAAAATATATAATACCCCCCCAAAAAAATATTACACACTTTTCATTCCCGCTCTCACAGTGCCCGCTCTCTCTCCTTGTTCCCGCTCACTCTCTAGGTAGGAGCTCACTCTCTCTCTCCAGGTCGGCGCTCACTCTCTCTCTCTCTCTCCAGGTCGGCTCTCACTCTCTCTCTCGACGACCGGCTCTCTCTCTCTCTGCCCATTCTCTCTTTCTCCGGTCACTGCATTGTTCTCTCACTCCACTCATCCCAATCAGGTAATTGTTTAAAGCATCTGTATTTTTTAACCTAAGTTAGGTATAAGATTTTATCCTAGAGTTTATGATATGCGTGATTTGATTCGTGTTTGCATTTTTAGGGTTTTATATATACGTTTTTAAATATTTATTATTTTCTTTAATGTGTGAGTTTTTGGTGCAAATTGAATGTTGATAATGAAAAAAAATAAATCATTGGTTTTTGGATGGACCTTGGAATCTTTTAGTGGTAATCTATGTTTTTATGTTCTTACCCTTCTAATTAAAATACATATTTGATCTGATTCGTATAGGTTACGGAGTTTTAAGAAAATTTAAGTACTAAATATTCAATAATAATGTAAAAATAACAATTTGAAAAGTAGAAACCCCGCTAATTAAATGGATAAATGAGATTATGTGTTAAAAATTTAAGAAAAAGCAAAAAAACTATTTAAATAGTAAGTAAACATTAATACTAAACATTCAATAATGATGTTACACATGTAGAAAAACCTTAGTCCCGTTCAAGAGGTCTCACAATGACTGTGGTGAGAACTCTTGAATTGTTCCATTTTTGAACAGTTTGGAAATGTAAAAGTTTTTATTGTACATAATGTTTATGCGTGTCCTATTTTGAAAAATTCGGTGGTATCTCTTTATGTTCTTTGGGTGCATACTAGATTGATATAGTGTTTTGTGTTTTCTTGGTTGAAAAACTTAAGTAACACATGAACACTCCCAATTTAAGATATATCCTTGAAGAACTGTAGGAAGATGCTGGCGAAATTTTTCAGATTAGGACATGGCATGAGACATTATGAACAATACAAATTATGCATTTTCGAATGGGATAGGACCCTTACACTGTAGAGGAGATGGAGTAAATATAGGAGCTCAAATATATACATATTTACACTTGAATAAACTTAAATATATTTACAGTAAGCGTTTATATTATAATCTGTGTTCTTTAAACTTATCAGGATGTCGTCGGGAATCAACAAAGAGTGGAAAAATGAGAAAAATATCGAGACCGATACATATAGAGATGGGGTGTTACAGTTTCTACATTATGTGCGTAGTAATAGTTCGAATGCTAAACATTCATGTCTTAGTAGATGTTGTCGAAATGGGAAAGGACATGTTGTTATAGATGATATATTCGTTCATTTAATGACATATGGTATGGACATGAACTATACCTTATGGCATTTTCATGGTGAGACATTAGTTGTTGATCAAGTCCAACCACCACTGCAATATGTGACACCTACAGAACAAACAGTTAAAGTTTGAAAACCCAAAACAGCCCCCAAACGATCCCATAAGAGTCACAAACACCTCGCACGGGACCAATGTAACTTATAGGAATTGATCGCGTAGTCGCGGGTTTCCCAGTTTGAGAATATAACGATGATTTGGAAATATCTAGATTAGGTTTAAAAACAAGTCGTTTAAGGGTGAAAACCCAAACCAGCCCCCAAACGGTCCCGTAAGAGGCACGAACACCTCGCACGGGACCAATATAACTTGTAGGAACTGATCGCGTAATCGCGAGTCTCCCGATTTGAGAATATGACGATAATTTAAAAATATCTAGATTAGTCTTAAAAATAAGTCGTTTGAGGGTGAAAACCCAAACCAGGCGCCAAACGGCCCCGTCAGAGGCATGAACACCTAGCACGGGACCAATGTAACTTATAGTAACTGACCGCGTAGTCGCGAGTCTTCCGGTTTGAGAATATGATGATAATTTGGAAATATCTAGATTGGGCTTAAAAACAAGCCGTTTGAGTGTGAAAATCCAAACCAGTCGCCAAACGGCTCCGTAAGAGGCACGAACACCTCTCACGGGACCAATGTAGCTTGTAAGAACTGACCGCGTAGTCGCGGGTCTCCCGATTTGAGAATATGATGATAATTTGGAAATATTTAGATTAGGCTTAAAAATAAGCAGTTAAAGGGTGAAAATTCAAACCAGCCCCAAACGGCCCCGTATGAGGCACAAACACCTCGCACGGGACCAATATAACTTGTAGGAACTGACCGCGTAGCCGCGGATCTCCCGATTTAAGAATATGATGATAATTTGGAAATATCTAGATTATGCTTAAAAATAAGCCATTTAAGGGTGAAAACCCAAACCAGTCGCCCAATGTCCCCGTAAGAGGCACGAACACCTCGCATGGGACCAATGTAACTTATAAGAACTGACCGCGTAGTCGCGGGTCTCCCGATTTGAGAATATGATGATAATATGGAAATATCTATATTAGGCTTAAAAATAAGTCGTTTAAGGGTGAAAACTCAAACCAGCAGCTAAACGACCCCATAAGAGGCACGAACACCTCGCACGGGACCAATGTAACTTGTAGGAACTGACCGCGTAATCGCGAGTCTCTCAGTTTGATAATATGAAGATAATTTAGAAATATCTAAATTAGTCTTAAAAATAAGTCGTTTGAGGGTGAAACCCCAAACCAGCCGCCAAACGGCCCCGTAAGAGGCACGAACACCTAGCACGGGACCAATGTAACTTGTAGGAACTGATCGCGTAGTCGCGGGTCTCCTGATTTGAGAATATGACGATAATTTGAAAATATTTAGATTAGGCTTAAAAACAAGTCGTTTGAGTGTGAAAATCCAAACCAGCCGCCAAATGGCCCCGTAAGAGGCACGAACACCTCTCACGGGACCAATGTAACTTATAGGAACTGACCACGTAGTCGCGGGTCTCCCAGTTTGAGAATATGATGATAATTTCAAAATATATAGATTAGGCTTAAAAATAAGCACTTAAAGGGTGAAAACTCAAACCCGGCCCCGTATGAGGCACGAACACCTCGCACGGGACCAATATAACTTGTAGGAACTGACCGCGTAGTCACGAATCTACTGGTTTGAGAATATGATAATAATTTTGAAATATATAGATTAGGCTAAAAAACAAGCCGTTTAAGGATGAAAACCCAAACCAGCCGCCAAACAGCACACCATAAGAGACACGAACACCTCTCACGGGACCAATGTAACTTGTAGGAACTTATCACGTAGTCGCGGGTATCCCAGTTTGAAAATATGATGATAATTTGGAAATATCTAGATTAGGCTTAAAAATAAGCCATTTAAGGGTGAAAACCCAAACTAGCCGCTAAACGGCCCCCGTAAGAGACACGGACACCTCTAACGGGATCAATGTAACTTTTAGGAACTGACCGCGTACTCGCGGGTCTCCCAATTTGAGAATATAACGATAATTTAGAAATATCTCGATTAGGCTTAAAAATAAGTCGTTTGAGGGTGAAAACTCAAACCAGCTGCCAAACGACCCCGTAAGAGGCACGAACACCTCGCACGGGATTAATGTAACTTGTAGGAACTAATCGCGTAGTCGCGGGTCTTACAGTTTGAGAATATGATAATAATTTGAAAATATCTAGATTAGGCTTAAAAATAAGTCGTTTGAGGGTGAAAACCCAAACCAGCAGCCAAACGACCCCGTAAGAGGCACAAACACCTCGCACGGGACCAATGTAACTTGTAGGAATTGATCGCGTATTCGCGGATCTCCCAATTTGAGAATAGGATGATAATTTGAAAATATCTAGATTAGGCTTAAAAACAAGCAGTTAAAGGGTGAAAACCCAAATCATCCCCAAACGACCCCGTATGAGGCACGAACACCTCGCACGGGACCAATGTAACTTGTAGGAACTGACCGCGTAATCGCGGATCTCCTGGTTTAAGAATATGATGATAATTTGGAAATATCTAGATTAGGCTTAAAAACAAGCTGTTTGAGGGTGAAAACCCAAACCAGCTCCCAAACGGCCCCGTAAGAGGCACGAACACCTCGCACGGGACCAATATAACTCGTAGGAACTGACCGCGTAATCGCAGGTCAGGTTTGAGAATATGACGATAATTTGAAAATATTTAGATTATGCTTAAAAACAAGCCGTTTGAGGGTGAAAACCCAAACGAACCTCCAAACGGCCCCGTAAGAGGCACGAACACCTCGCACGGGACCAATGTAATTTGTAAGAACTGACCGCGTAGTCGCGGGTCTCTTGGTTTGAAAATATGATGATAATTTGAAAATATCTAGATTAGGCTTAAAAACAAGCCGTTTAAGGGTGAAAACCCAAACCAACAGCCAAACGGCCCCTTAAGAGGCACGAACACCTCGCACGAGACCAATGTAACTTATAGGAACTGATCGCGTAGTCACGTGTCTCTCGGTTTAAGAATATGATGATAATTTAGAAATATCTAGATTAGGCTTAAAAATAAGCCGTTTGAGGGTGAAAACCTAAACCAGTCGCCAAACGGCCCAGTAAGAGGCACGAACACCTCGCACATGACCATTGTAACTTGTAGGAACTGACTGCGTAGTTGCGGGTCTCTCGATTTAAGAATATGACGATAATTTGGAATATCTAGTTTAGGCTTAAAAACAAGCCGTTTGAGGGTGAAAACCCAAACCAACCGCCAAACGGCCCCATAAGAGGCACGAACACCTCGCACGGGACCAATATAATAATCGTGTAGTCACGGGCCTCCCGATTTGAGAATATGATGATACTTTGAAAATATATAGATTAAGCTTAGAAACAAGCCGTTGAAGGGTGAAAACCCAAACCAGCCCCCAAATGGCCCCGTAAGAGGCAAGAACACCTCGAACGGGACCAATGCAACTCGTAGGAACTGATCAGGTAGTCATAACTTGCGTAAGATTTTCAATTTTAGAATATAATAATAATTGCAGCTCCTATATACAATTTTTTAGCTTGAGTTAGTTTTTTTTTATAAATTACTTGGTTACTAATATCGTCTCTTTTTTGTATCCTATTTTTTTTGCAAGATAACATTTTATCGTTAGCATTTATTCATGTGGAACACACGGAGAAGTCAATGATTTACAACAAGGGATTTATTTATTTAATGTCGTTAATATTCATGATTCTATTTTTTTGTGTTATGGTCGTGCGGGCTTTTGTAGTTTTATTGTTAATTTTTATGGCCGTGCGGGCTTTTTTAAGTTTATTGCTATATTTTGTGGTCGTGCGGACTTTATATTATGCAGGTTTTATATTAGCAGGTTTTAGAATGTTCAAAAAATAGAGAAAACTCTGCCCAATTTTTTTTGGTCTGTGAACTACTAAAGACTTGTAATATTTTGAAGTTTGTATGTACATTAGTTTATCAACAATGTGCAATATTTGCAATTTGTGAATTTTCTTATTTTCAAATATTTTTTTTTACTTTCATCCAAAAATTTGGCACAGTTCAAAATCGTGCCAAAAGTGTATCAAATTTTTGCACAGTTTTGAACTGTGCCAAATTTTTATGAAAATGTAATCAATCTGGCACAGTTCAAAGCTGGGCCAGAAATATCAAGTTCTGGCATAGTTCAAAAGTGTTCCAGAAGTGTTTCTGTTTGGTCAAATCTGACACACTTTTAAACCGTGCCAGAAAAAATGGCCATTCTGATTCTGGCACAGTTCAAAATCGTGCCGGATTTGATCTGGCATAATTTTAAACCGTGCCAGATTCCTATTTTTGGTGTATTGTAGGCTGCTAGTTTCACTAGAGCCAATTCTCGTCGTTCGTTGGCTAAGTCAAGTTTAGCGAGCAATGCTCCATTATTCTGGACTTGGTCGATCAGCGCGGACCTCATGGTAGGGACACCAGCTTTCAATGGCACAACTACCTCCATTCCATATGAGAGTGCAAACAGTGTCTCTCCAGTTGCTTGCCTCGGGGTAGTGCGATAGGCCCAGAGGATATGGGGTAGTTCATTTACCCATGGTCCCTTGGCTCGGTCTAGGATCTTCTTTAGTCCATCGATCACTATTTTATTGGAAGCCTCAGCTTGGACGTTTCTCTGAGGGTATGTTATAGAGCTAAAGTAGTGCTTGATTCCATGGTTGCTGTAAAAGTTTTGGAAGAGGCGACTCTCGAACTGGGTTCCATTATCAGTCATGATTGTCCTGGGTATCCCTAAGCGAGTAATGATATTTCTCTATATGAACCTCATCATGTTTGCATCTCTGATGTTCGTCAGTGGTTCTGCCTCTATCCATTTGGTAAGTAGTCTGTGGCGACCAACAGATACTTACGATTTTTTACAGTAGTTGACAGAGGGCCTACGATGTCCAGACCCCACTGGGCGAAGGGACTAGGCTGGTGGACCATAGGTGCGTGCATTTGGAATTTCTTGCACTTTCGACCGTAGGTTCCAGCGTCCTTCGGCATGTATAGCCACCAGTATCCTTCCTTCATTGCTCGAAAGGCTAGCAAACTTCCTCCTACGTAACTTCCATAAATTCCTTCGTACAGCTCGTGCAGGACTTGCTCGACGTCCTATGGATGAACACACTGGAGGTATGGACCTGCGAAGGATCTTTTGTATAGTTTTCCCTCAAGAGATAAGTGAAAGCGGGCAGTTTTGACTCTTATCTGATGGGCGATCTTCTTATCACTTGGCAATACGTCACTTTACAAGTAATCTAGTATGGGTCCATCCAGTTACGAGCTTTCTCTATACGGAGAACATGCTCGAGGTTTGGCGGCTCGGTTATTTAGTTGATGCTCAACTCTGCAAGGAAATCGATTTGAATTGTTCTCCTTAAGTCGGAGTCAACCACTGAGCTTAGAGCTGCCAAGGCATCAACATGGCTGTTTTGTCCCCTAGAAAATTACTGAAGATTGATGCGATCGAAGTTGGCCATTAACCTTTTCACAGTGGCGAGATAGGCTGCTATCCTTTTGTCTTTTGTATTAAAATCACCACTTATTTGGTTGGACACCAGTTACGAGTCGCTGAAAACCTAAAAGGTGTCTTTCCCCAAGAAACTGTGCCTTCCATAGACCAGCGATCAGTGCTTTGTACTCTGCTTCGTTGTTGGAGGCTTCAAATCCAAGCCCGATTCCTTGCTCGAGCATTATATTTTCGAGGGTAACTAGCACGATGCGTACTCCTTCCCCTCTGTAATTGGAGGCTCCATTAACATATAACTTCCATATGCCAGGCTCTTGTGGGACTTATCTCAGATGACTTGTCTCTTGCTGATTACCGGGCTGCTCTCTTGTGAATTTAATAATAAAATCGATAAGGACCCGCCCCTTGATAGTAGTCCTTGGCTAAAAATGAATATCAAATCTTCCGGGCTTAACCAACCATTTTGACAGTCGCCCTGAGAGATCTTCTTTCCTTAGTACAACTTTGAGGGGGTTCAAAGTAACTACGAAGATGGAGTGGGCCTTAAAATAGTGCTTCAGTTTTCTCGAGGCTACCACCAGTGCAAATATGAGCTTTTCTAATGGCAGGTACCGCTACTCGGCGTCTAAAAGAGTTTTGCTTGCATAATAGATCGGATGCTGGCTCCCCTCTTTCTCACATACCAAGGCAGAGCTCACATAATGATTTGATACTGCAAGGTAGAGATATAAGGGATCATTTTCTCCAGGGATTATAAGCAAAAGGGGCTTGCTAAAGTAAGCCTTAAGCTCTTCTAAGGCCCTCGAGTAACCCTGGTTCCATACCATGCTCTTAGTTTTCTTCAGCGGCTGACATTTTTTTAAAGATTTAGAGATGAACCGGTTTAGGACAGTGATCATTCTTGTGAGCTTTTGTACATCCATCATAGTTTGAGGGGATTGCACCCTATTGATAGCATCGATTTGGTCGGGACTAGCTTCTATACCTCTCTCGCTGACCAAGATTCCAAGGAATTTTCCTAACTGGATGTCTAAGGAACACTTACTTGCGTTGAGTTTCATTCGGTATTTCTTGAGGATTTCAAAGGTCCTTGCTAGGTCGGAGAGGTGTTCATCTTTAATCTTGATCTTGACGAGCATATCATCGATATACACTTCCATGGTGTCTCCCATTTGGTCCTTAAATATCCTGGTAACCAGCCGTTGAATAGTCGCTTCTGCATTCTTGAGTCCGAATAGCATAACTTTATTACAAAATAAGCCAATAGTGGTTATAAAGGCGGTCTTATCTTGATCCGACTCGTGCAGAGGGATCTGGTGATATCCGAAATATGCGTCTAAGAAGCTCATTCTTTCGTGAGCTGATGTTGCATCCACCAGCGGGTCGATCTTTGGAAGGGGGAAGTTGTCCTTGGAGCAAGCCCTATTGAGATTGGTGAATTCAATACAGACCTTCCACTTCCCATTGCTCTTAGGGACTACTAATGGGTTAGATAGCCATTTAGGGAACTGAACTTCCCGTATGGACCCTGCATCCAGTAACTTCTCCACCTTTTTCTCCACTGCTTTGGCCTTCTCTGAAGATGTCCAGTGGGCCTTCTGTATAACTGGCTTGAAAGCTGGATCCACATGTAATCGGTGGCAAGTAATACTGGGATCGATTCCGCACCACTCGTAGGGCTCCTATGTGAAAATATCCAAATTGCTCTGAATGAGGGTGACTAATTCCTTCTTCTCACGATCAATAAGAGATGTTCCAATAAAAAAATGTTCATTCGATCGACCCATACCCGACTAAGACTTCTTTCAGGTCCTCGATGACCCTCTCAGAGGGGAGGAACATGGTTTCCTCCACTTCTGGTCTGCCATATCTTAACTGCTATTTAGAGGGCATCAGCCTCTCCTGTTCTCCATCTTTGTTTCTCGCTTCCTCTACTTTTTTCTATTATTTGGGGCTTATGGCCGCTATGAGGCACTTTTTTGCCATTGTTTGATCTTCATAAATTTTAACTACATTTTGCTCTGTCATACATTTCAACTTCTGATGATAGGTCAATGAGATGGCCTTCATCGCGTGCAGCCATCCTCTGCCGAGGATGGCTTGGTAAGGTGAATCAATATCAACCACAAGAAATTCGATCATCTTCGAGATGCTTCCTGCCCTTATCGGTAGAACGATCTTTCCCAATGGAATTGTTACCTTTCCAACGAAGCCAACCAAAGGAACAGTGGCCTCACTTAGGTGGGCAATGCTTAACTTCAGCTTTCTAAATAGCTCGAGGTACATTACTTCGAATGAGCTGCCTTGGTCGATGAGTAACCTGTCGACGTCAAAGTTAGCTATCCTGGGTGTAATAACCAATGCGTCATTATACGGAGTTCTCACTCCCACCAAATCCTCGTATGTGAACACGATATGCTTGTTCTAGTTGATTTCCTCTGGACGTCGATGCTTCCCAGCTTGGGTATCAATCTGAAAAGCTTGCATAACTACTGTCAGCTTCTTTACCTCCATTCAAACTGCGTTCCCTCGAATCTGCTTGAGGTCGGATGCCCTATGGATTACTGTGAACTCGTGGCTGACATCCTCTTTGAGAACATTATCAGGCTTCTAATTTTTGTTTGTAGCTACCTTATCTGCCTTCTTCTCTACGAATTCATTTAAGTGTCCAGCTTGAGCTAGCTCTTCGAGGTGGGACTTAAGGTCCTTACAGTGCTCGATTTTGTGCCCGCATTTCTTATAAAATGCACATATCAATGCGTTATTCCGCTTGGAGGGGTCTCCACCCATCTTCTTGGGCCACTTAATGAATGGTTTATCTTTGATTTTTATAAGGATCTTATTAATTGGTTCTCTGAAGACGGTATTTACGGCTTGGTACGCCTTCAAGGCGTCGCCTTTATTCCCACTCCTGGGGACACTTTTGCCCCCGCTCTTATTCCCTTCTTTTGAGTGTCACTTTTTCCCCCCTTATTGACAACCTTGGTGCCACTAGTTTCTCCTGCACTAGGATGGGTCACATTTTCGACTTTGGCGTATTTCTCGATACGGACCACCAAGTCGTCGACGATCGCAGCCTCCTTCTTATTGAGGGACTAGTGTTGGATACTGGAGTGGGGCAAGTCGATCTTGAAGGATACTATAGCGACCTGCTCTGAGCAATCCTTGACATCGTTGAACACCTCTCAGTATCTCTTCATGTAGTCTCTGAGGTTCTCCTGAGGTTTTTTCTTCATTGTCAACAAAGTGTCCATCCTCTTCGGATGAGAGTTGCTTGTAATGAAGCGAGCTGTGAATAGCTCGGCTAGAGACTTGAAATTCCTGATATATCTGTGAGGGAGATTTTCGAGCCATTTTTGGGTGACATCGTCCAGGCTTGGAGGGAAAATCCGGCACATGAGTGCATCGTTATGGTTTCATAGGGTCATGTTTTGCCTATATTGTCTGACATGATCGGCGGGATCAGTCTTGCCATCGTAAATCTTGAATCTAGGCACCGAAAACTTCTTCAGGGCTTCTTCTTCCTTAATCGCCCTGGAGAAATGGGACTTCATATGAGTTATGAGGGCTCGCCTAGCCAGCTTTTTTGTTGATCTGGCACCCCGATAAGTCGGGTGTTGGTCCATTTCTCTTCGGACTAAGCTTCGTATATCGTCGTTCCTTTGGCCAAGGCTCCTGTATTAGCGAGTTGATTGTTGCTGCTCGAATTGGTCGTCATGTGACCTGTGTCTCTCAGACCTTTGCGACCCATGCCCTGGGCTCCTTCGTCGGCTGCGAGGTTTTCTCACCAGAGGGCTAGGAGTCCGATTGTAGCGTTGCCTCATGTTATGATGGAGATACATTTCCATCTTTTCTAGTCACCTTTTGAGGCGAGCATTTTTAGCCTCTTATTTTAGAGTGGCCTTCTCCTTCTCTTGAAGCCTGGCCTCATAGGCGTCTATCAGCCTTAAAATATATGTGGATCTAACTGGCCCCTGGCTCTCTTCGGAGAGCTGCCTCTATTGGCGGAACCTCTGGCTTGAATGACAAATTTCAAACCTTACCCTAGGTGGGATAGGTTACTCTTGAATATCCTTCGCTTGAGGGGCATTGATACTGTGATCGGATACTGCAGGTCCCTGCTGGTCAAGGCTTTCTTAAAGGAAAAACAACCATTTCCCACAGAAGACGCCAATTGTGGTGATAAATATCTTGACACATATAATAATGAAAGACAATCACAAGGAAAAGAATAACAACAAATATCGCAATCATACAACACAAAGATGTACGTGGTTTGACAAATTGCCTACGTCCACGGAGATGTCTACTGTTATATTAAGTAACTCTCAAGAGCGTTTTTTTGTATGCCCTTTGCCATGGGCTAGGGGTACAATATATATTTGATAGAAGAGAGAGGGGTGCTGATAACTGCCCCGCTAGCCCACTATCCCCTGATTATCTCCTCCGAGATTTTTGGGGATAAAATGGGTCAAATTTTCAATCCATTACTTAGAACATCCCATAATTTGGGCCGAATATCCTTTAATTTTAGTTGGGATTTGTCCGGCTACTCCCATGGGCCTAAAAGATAAAGAAGGTACCCACACTTGTTAACCACATATTTTTTAAGGAAAAATTACGGTTAGGTCCTAAAGTTGGCTTGTATATTGTAGTAGGTCCTCAATTTTTTTGTTTTGTGATAAATCTTGCACTTATATTTTTGTTTTGATAGGATGTGTCAATAAATTTATATATTTACTATAATGTGGAAAAATGATGTTTTGTGAATCATTGATGAAGTTGTATTTTTTGTGCATATATATGTAGTTTAAGAAATATTAATCTCTTATAAATAAGGTGTCATGATTGATTTTTATATAAATAATAAATATATTTGAGTTCATAGAAGTTGTTGTTTTTTGCATATAATTATTTTATGATGATGATTATTTACAATTAATTATATGTATGCTCAATTATACTAAAAAAAGGTTTTTTTATATGTAGGAGTTAATTTATATGTCCTTCGGAAATAGATAAATTATCTACGAGTTTAAACAAAATTGGCGGGATTTATCGCGTTAAATGTTAGAAATTTAGGATCTATGAACTAGTTCCCCCTTTTTATAAATGGCATTTAGTATAATTAAAAGATAATCATAAGAATTATTTAATTTCATGGGGGCAAAATACTAGTTTAGATTTATTTATGTTAAAATTGATGAAAATAATGGATGAAATGGTTGAACTTAATTTAAGAGATCAATAGGCAAAAAGAAAAAGAAAAACGTTGAGGACTCAATAATTTTTTTATATATTTTAGAGGCCACATAAGCAATTTAGCCTATCTTATGTATATGAGTTTTGGAGGGGGCTTGTTCCATCTATTATCTATAGAACATATTTTATAATGGCAACTATTTCGTTGGCTTTGTTTAGTTTGTATATTTTGATTATGCATGAGCGTGTCAGGCAAGGTTATGGGATTGTCAATCAATTGATTATCCTATACATCGACAATCAAGCGATTGTGTATTATTCGATACTTCAATCAATAAGACTTTTTAGTGAGTGTTAAATAAGTTTGTAAACTAAATAAATTAGGACTAATGAAATGTTTGAAATGGGAAATTAAAGTTAAAAATGAGTTCCCATTGATTAGTAAAATGACCTAACATTAAAGACGGTGAAGCAATTCGGAACTAAAGAAAATGAAACAGTTTAAACTAGAAAATATAAAGCAGATTAGAACTAAGAAATGTAAACACATTATATAAATAAGGCAAAAGAAAATTGTATTAAACTGAACGGGAATTATAGTAAGTTTACCTTTGCCTTGAAACTGACATGCCAACTACTGGGTGGTTACACATTTAAATGTTCCCACCCCGGTACAATTGCATTCCAATGCAATTATATACGTGGTTATCCCACGCTCAGGGTCTTGACAGGTGTCTCCCTCTTATTTAGTCATTTGCCTTAATTTGTCCTTTTGTATTTCCCAGCTATAATTGATTTATATCTCTATATGTTGATGCATCATTGGTTGGGAATTATATGGTGTCAACATACTCCCTGTGTTAATTAATTATTAAGAAAAAATAATTAGGGGCTGTTAGCATTCGCAGATTATATCTCCACGTTTATCCATCATTACACTGATGTCATTGCTTTTTAAATAGACAGCTTGGCAGTGAGAAGATTTTTATCAGTAAACCTTTAATCTTTATTCTTTTTATCTAGCCTCTCGTATTTTCTTATTTGTCACTTTTGATGTATCAAAAATGTCTTACGATGGAAATGATAATGTTGCTTCCAAAATCACCGGGGAGCTTGGATCATCTTCTTCCCCAAAACAAGCTGATAATGACGTTGTTATTTATCCCTAGGGGTGTCGTTGCCTCCTCGTGTCAATTATATGATGATCAATGGGACAACTATAATACCCCATAATTTTAAGTGAATTAAATCTTAGATGAATTAAATTGTTATTTAAATTAATATTGATTTATTTATCTGCGGTGACTGGTGATCTCACTAATTTGGGTGTATTATTTGGAATTTATGATTTAAATTTAAATGTGGTGACTCGTGATGTCACTAATTTATGAGTGTAATTTGAATTAATTTTATATCGAAAGTATGTTAAGACACAATAATAATCATTTAATAAAAGTAAATAATTAATTTAATTATTTATAGAGGACTTTTAATATAGGTAAAATGCTCGTTTACACATTAAAATATTAAGTTTTAATCCCCATAGGGTGGTATAAGGCTTGGGCTAGACTTTACATTATTTGAGATTAGTTTTAGGCTTATTGAGTTAGGGTCCATATAGGCCCAAGGCTTAATTTCGTGGTGAACTTTATAAAAGGGGGTGTAAGGCTTATGTTAAATCAAATATTTCATATTAGAAGGGAACTCTAGAGGTAAGATGAGAATGTTAAGAGGAGAGGGGAATTCCAAAAGTTAATGAGAGAAGATGAAAAGGAGAAGAGGAAGAAATAGGTATCTTGGCATATGGATTAAACCCAATCGAATTAAGGCAAGCTTTTTTAATATAAGACTTGTAGACACCACATACTAGGACTCTATAAACCTCTTCTTATGTCCCTAGCACCTCCACAATTCAACACAAACCCTAAGTCATACTTTAAGTACTGATCTAGAGACCATCGGGCGCTCTCGGGTCCCATTTGACTCCAGTCAACTCCATCGTCAGAGTGAAAGCTCAATGAATACTCAAAGGGCTCTGAATACACTTTCCAACAGTCTGCCTCGTGCGTAAAATGGCATAATGGTTCAGATGAACGGACCATTTTACTACCAAAAATTGATCTGGAGGCCACCGAGCCCTCCCGAGCTCCGATTTGACCCCAATCAACTTCATTGTCGGAGGGAAATCTTAATGGATATTCAAAGGGTACTGAAATATCTTTCCAACGGTCTGCCCCATGTAGGAAAAGGAATAACCGTTCGGACGAACGATTTATTTTTTCCCCAAAAATTGATCCAGAGGCCACCGGGCGCTCCCCAGCTCCGTTTGACCAAAGTCAACTCTTCAGCTTAAATGAGACTGAATGAATCATCTAAGGGAACTGAATACCCTTTTTAATGGTCTACCCTGTGTGCAAATGAGCCTTACGGTACGGACGAACAATTTGTTTTACTCTGTAAGGTGACTGTACGCTTTTGGGCCTCATTTAACAAAATTCAACTCTCCGAACCGAGTGAAGATCTTTGGAACATCTAAGCACCTCGCACAACTTTTCCAATGGTCCACCTCGTGCGTGATTCGAACTTATTATTTAAACGAATGATCCATCGTCGTTCGACGAGCTTCTGTCCAGAAGACTGATGGGCTATTTTGAGCCTCGTTTGACCCAAAGCTGAGCGAGTCCTAAAGTATTCTTAAAGGTCTATGAATTACCTTTCTAACGGTATTCCCCATGCATGATTTGGACTAATGAATTGCGTATTGCGACCATTTTTCTGAGAAATCTACACAAGACTACCAATTAGCAGGCTCATTTCCCTCTCTATCGGTATTGTCTTAGGTTACCTGGCAATAGGCAGGGCAAGGACTATGCGAATCGTCACTCCCTCTACCCTATATAAGGAGAGAATGAGCTCACTTCGAAAGGCACCCCAGATCCTTCAACTTCAGTGATCTCAGCAACATGCTTCTACAATCAGCAAAGTTTTATTGTGTGAAACTCCTTTCCACCTTTCATTCCCATCATTCTCATACCTAATTTAGCAGAAATATCCTTCTATCTCATCCAACATTCATCCCAACTTGTAAGGAAGCTCATCAATGACCAAGATCAAGCTTCAAGTTTTTAAAGAAAGTCCAAATATCCTTCTCTAATTAAATTTCTTTATTTTCGCATTAGTTATATAAATTCTTAATTAACTTTTATTTTAGATCATATACATTAATACCTCATCCTTTATTAGATATATTCCACGCAATTTATTTTCTATAAAAAAAGGGGTTACACTTATAAATTTTGACGGGATTCTTCATCACATTTTTTTAAAAACTAAAAATATATTTTCTACACACACATATAATAAACTCCCGTTTGAATCTATGGGATAAACCCCTCCCTTGTTCCGCATGCGAACTACGTGGACTTTAATGCCTTTATAGGCTACGTATGCGTCTTGGGCTAAAACCTGAGACTCGAATCCTATTTTCCTATTCTATCCATATTATTCATAAATACCAGATCCAATTGAAAATTTTGAGGGAAAAAATTTTGAGGACACCAAGCAAGAGAGAGAGCTAGAGGAGTTGAGCCTAGCAGAGTTTGAGCGCGAGTTCGGACCGGTGGATGCGAGCCTAAATGATGAAGTCCAATCTTTTTGGGCCTCATTTCGTCATTTAGACGAAAGCGAGTGGGACAATAGAATTGATGAATTTCTCCTTCCTAAACCTCCACCCATACCATTTGAGTCTTCAGAGGTACTTGAAGATACGACTCAAATATCGTCCGACTTAGAGACCAACACACGTGCTACGCAATAAGAGGATCATTTTCCGGTTTATGAGGACAAGCACTCTATGCTTAAATTGTTTTCTAATATGGATTGTTCCTTTTTGTGTGCCCCTCTCCCCATACTACTTGAAAAATCTTTGGAACGTGATTCTATATTTCTTGGATCCCAATGGGACTTGTCCTCTTATGCACCAAAATCCTTCATTATCCCCCTAAATTTTGTAATTGGTGATGGTTCATTTTTTAAACTTTTCACATGCCTTCCGTTTTTCAAACGAAATTCTTACTTTTCGGGAGGCATGCATCCTAATGAGGGTACACCATTAATCCCTCAAAGTCAAATTGTATTTTGGGTGGACCCTCAAATTTTTCGACTTTTAGTGTATGATTTATTAGCTGTTCAAATGTTAGGTTGTAAATAGTTAGTTTTTTTTCTTTTTCTTTTTCTCTTTTATTATAGTCTAGTTTTGAGAGTTAGAGTTTTTGTTATTCTTTTTGCTATGCATGGTTCTAACATGTTTTGTAGATTCAATGGACTCGCACTCATCGGGGATCGCTCCATTTGGGTAATATCTTTCTTTTCCTCTCTTTATGTTGTGTTCTTGATTTGCATTGAGGACAATTCAACATTTAAGTTAGGGGGTGTGGGATATTCTTCCCATTTATTGTTTAGATTCATTGATTCGATCACATGTTCTTTCCAAGGACATTCGAGCGATATGGAGGGGTATGATGTCATCCTAGGTATGGACTGGTTGGCAGGTTATCGAGCGACGGTGGATTATTACGAAAGGACAATCGTGTTCTCCATTCCGGGACAGGAGATGTTCCTAATAGCGATGCCTCTACCCGAGGGAGGGTCGTGCACACACTTGTATTATAGCGAGGAGGAGACCTCACTGGAGGTGGTAATTCCATTGGATTCGATTTCGATAGTGATGGACTTCGAGGATGTGTTCCAGGAAATACCAGGTTTGCCACCCAGTAAGGAAATCGAGTTTGTAATCGATTTAGCACCGGGGATAAGGTCAATTACTCGAGCACCTTACTGTATGGCCCATTCAGAAATGCGTGAGTTGAGAGAGCAGATTCATCAGCGCCTGGGTCAGGGTTTCATTCGATGGAGTACATCACCGTGGGGTGCACCGGTGTTGTTTGTAAAGAAGCAGGATGGTTCACTTCGGTTGTGCGTGGACTATAGGGAGCTGAACAAGGTGACGATACAAAATAAGTATCCGTTACCTAGGATTGATGGTTTATTTGACCAATTGAGAGGGGCATCTTACTTATCCAAGAGTGATTTGAGGTCAGGGTATCATCAGCTGCGTATTCGAGAGGAGGATGTTCCTACGACTGCTTTCCTGTCGCGGTATGGATCTTACGAGTTCAGGGTGATGCCATTCGGGCTTACCAATGCGCCAGCAGTGTTCGACCAGCTTGTCATCGTGTTCATTAATGACATCTTGATCTACTCGCTCGCCAAGGAGGAGCACGCAGAGCATCGACGTATGGTTCTACAGGTGTTGTGGGATCACCAGCTTTATGCCAAATTTAGGAAGTATGGATTTTGGCTGCGGGAGGTACAATTTCTTGGTCATGTGGTGCTAGACTAGGGTATTTCGGTGGATCCAAGTAAGGTGTCAACGGTGAGGTAGTGGGGATAGCCCACGAGGCCGATCGAGGTACGTAGTTTTCTGGGATTGGTAGGCTATTACAGACGGTTCATTAAAGGGTTCTCAAAGATTACGGGCCCTTTAACGAATCTGACTCGGAAATGGGTGCCTTTTAATTGGAGTGACCATTGTCAATTAGCTTTCGATGATCTAAAGGACAAGTTGACATCTGCACCAGTACTTATTTTGCCGAGGGGCGGACTAGAGTATCGGGTTTACACCGACGCATCCTTACAGGGACTTGGGGGTGTGCTCTAGCAGGAGGAGAGGGCCATAGCTTATGCGTCCACAAAGTTAAAGCCCCACGAGAGGAATTACCCTACTCATGACCTAGAGCTAGCAGAGATCGTTTTTGCCTTAAGGATATGAAGACACTATCTGCTGGGGGAACAGTTCACCTTATTCACGGATCACAAGTCACTTCAGTATAGCTTCACACAGAAGGATCTGAATATGAGGCTGAGGTGGTGGCTAGAATTCATGAAAGACTACCAGTTTGATATTCAGTATCATCCTGGTAAGGCTAATGTAGTGGCAAACGCATTGAGCCGGAGACCAACTGGGGAAATATCAGAAGTCTGGAAAGCGAAGTGGAGAGAGCTTCGATATGAGGACGATGTAGCTAGGGACTGCATGTCAGCTTTATCCATCACACCGGAGATCATTATGCTGGTGGTGAGGGCTTAGGAAGAGGACCAGATCTGCCAGGATAGGGTACGCCCGCTGTTAGCTGAGGGAGCGGAAGGTTACTTGATCATCTCCAACGGAGGCCTCCGCCTAAATGGGAGGTTAATTATGCCTAAGGATGAGGAGTTGAGGCACGCTGTTATGACAGAGTCCCATAGTTTGATATTTACGGTACATCCCGATGGGGATAAAATGTACCATGATACGAGGAGGCAGTATTGGTGGGCAGGAATGAAATGGGATATAACAGAGTTTGTATCCAAATATGCCACGTGTCAGCTCGTGAAAGTAAACCATCACAGACCATCAGGGATGCTACAACCACTAGAGATTCCCGTGTGGAAGTGGGAGAGCATCTCCATGGACTTCATTACAGGGTTACCTGCATCGTAGAGAGGTCACGATTCCATATGGGTCATTGTGGATCGGTTGACCAAGGTGGTCCATTACTTGCCGGTTCGCACGGACTTTGAGACGATGCGTTATGCGCAGCCATTCATAGCGGAGATAGTTAAGCTGCACGGGGGCCGATAAATATTGTGTCTGACAGAGACAAAATTTTTGTGGCCTATTTTTGGCAGAGCTTTTAGGAGGCCATGGGCACAGAGTTACATTTGAGTACAACCTATCACCCACAGACCGACGGGCAAACTGAGAGAGTCAACCATATGCTGAAAGACATGCTCAGGATGTGCATTTTATACTTTGGGGGAGGATGGGAGAAATATCTTCCTTTGGTAGAGTTTGCGTATAACGACTCTAACCAATTCACGATTGGCATGGCACCGTTCAAGGCACTGTACGGGAGACCTTTTCGTTCACCCGCTTGTTGGTTAGTGGTGGGGTACAACAAACTATTGGGATCGGAGATTGTCCAGGAGATGTCTGCCAAGATAGAGTTGATCCGAGGGCGAATTCGGATAGCTCATGATAGGCAGAAGAGTTATGTTGATGCTTCACGGAGGCATGTGTAGTTAGAGATTGGAGATCTGCTATTAGTTCGGGTATTTCCTATGAAAGGGGTGATGAGGTTCTGCAAGAAGGGTAAATTAGCACCGAGGTACGTGGGACCTTTCCCTATTATTGAGAGGGTGGGACTGGTAGCATATAGACTGGGATTGCTAGAGCATCTTCATCGAATACACGATGTGTTCCATGTGGCATCGCTGAAGAAATATCGAAGGAGCGAGAGGGCCTTCTGGCACATTCCACTCGAGGAAATTAATTTACAGCCCGACATCTCTTATGAGGAGAGGCCGGTGGCTATTCTGGACCGTAGTGAGCGCAAGTTACGGTCCAAGGTTGTTACTCTAGTTAGAGTACAGTGGGGTCATCATAATGTTGACGAGTCTATCTGGGAGCGAGAGGAGGATATGCGGGAACAATACCCAGAGCTATTCACCACAGGTACGACCGAATTTCGAGGACAAAATTCCTTTGTAATGGGGGAGTATGTAACACCCCGTAACTTTATGCATTTAATATTTAATTAATTCAGAAAAATTCTAAATTACTTGTGTGTCATAATTTTGATTGAATTAATTATGGTAATATTTATTTAAATATTAATCGGAGAGTAAATGGTTAATATTTAGGGAAATTTAAATTATTAAGTGAATAGTAATAAATTATTTGCGTCATTACGGGTATTAGTGACGGGGCATTTAGTTATCTCAGTCGGGAGTCGGTATAGACTAATTTGGGTGTGAGGTAAAGATTTTTATAAATTAATTCGGATGCAAATTTTGAGTGTATGATTGACTCCGAATGGGCCGAGATAGTCCGAATGAGTCACGGGACGTTTTTAGACATAGTCGGGACCACATAGGGGTATTTGGGTTACTTGGGCTTGGCCCATTAGGCAAAAAATGGGATTAAGCCTAATTACTTAATTATAAGGAAAAGGGGAATGACTAATTAAAGTTTAGAAAACACTTAGTGGGAGAGGAAACTCTAAGAAGCAGTTAAAGGCAATTTGGGGGACAAAGGAAAGAGCCAAAGGGGGATTTCATCTTCAACCTTGAGATTCACAACTTCAAATCAGACCCTACGAAACCATAAGGCAAGTGGTTAACTTGCTGTAGCATTTAATTTGCATTATGATTCATATTTATGTGATGTGAGAAATCAAAATTCGTTTTTGGGATTAAGGGGGTACAAAAATGGGATTTTTGTAAATCAATCTCCTGATTTCGAAATTGTGTAGAAATTATATATAATCTGAGACTTGTATATATCTGGTAAGATGTGTAGACCCACATGAGTTAGGAACGAATTTGAGATAAATATTGATATTGAGACGGGTTAACGAATAATACTGGATTTTCCCCAATTTAGAAAAACAGTAGAGAACGGAAATTAAACTGTGTTTGGGGGACTTTATGGGGGTTACTTATGAGGTTCTTGGTATATTATGTTGATGAGAGGACTCGGGTTAAATTGTAGAAGAAGTTGGAGATTTGAGTTTTTCGTCCATGGCTGAAACAGAGACCTGGGGAAGACGAAGACCTGTTCGATCGATCGATCGATGGTTGGGGATCGATCGATCGATGGTCTGGGATTTCTGGCAGTTTGGCCAGTTTATATATATAAGGTGAATTTAATTAAAAATTTCTTCCCATACCTTATTTATTGAGAAATAAATACAGGACATACAATCAAATTAATTATGAGGGAAAAATAATTGGGATTGGAGGAAATTTATGTGTGACCCACTACGATTAAATTTTGGGAAGAATATTTCGAAATAATTAAATGCGGATAAAGTGGGCGAGTCTGGATTGGTTGAGGATACCAAGGCGTTGAACTAATTTAGAGTGAAAGCTAAATAATTTGGAGTCGGGGATTTAGACTCGGATATTATTTTATTTCGGGCACGAGAGCGAGTTCGAATATATTGGTTGGAGCGACACCAAAAGAAATTTAATTAATTAATGTGAAATTAATTAATAATCAGAGTTGGGCCATAAACTCATGATAATTTGTATAGGCTTGTGTTACGGACTTAGTACACGGTGTAGCCGGGGTGTTTTATTTACATATATATATACGGTGTGCGATAGTATATATATATAGTGTGTGTGTGTGTGCATTAATATTAGTGGCTAGGTATTATTATTATATATACTCTAGTGCTATCAGAGGAGGTTGCGCGTAGAGGGTGAATCTCATAGCTTGAGGAGTAGGGCGAGCATATCTCCAGGTCATAGCGTCCATTATATGGGTGAGGGGCATCTAACTTTCAGGGAAGGAATATGACCACCTCCAATATTTATGTTTTAACCAAGTTAGTGAGCGATTCTGACTTGGGGTAACTAGGTTGCGTGAATACACCTAGTGGGTTAGCACTTTAGAGAATATACATCCGATGAGTTATTACTCAGAAGGATGTTCCTTATTAATTATTATTCCAACATATGTGTGAATGTTGTAATATGACTATACGTATATAATGAGATAAATAATTATATACGGGTTAATTAATACAGGCCATGAATTGTGTTATATGTATAACGGGTGTGAAAGTTGTATGAATTTAAAAAGGGGGATGATTAATTAAGTTAATGCTGATAATAACTTAGAAATCATAGCTATGGCATACTCGGTTAGTGTAGGGTGGTTGCAAGGGGTATTTCGATTATCTAGTTATGGGATATATAACTAAGGAAATTAATTAAGGCGTTAGTAGTGCACATTAGAGGAGGGGTGAGGATATTCTCAAGGGAGTGCGACACTAACTAAAATATGAAGAGCATGCATACATATTTATTACTGCAAGTTAATCAATTGCTAAATATTTTTCAAATGTTTTGGGTACTAACCCTTGCTATACAAACTTTTAAAAACCTTTTAGGTGTCCAGCCACAGGGATGCCAGACTTGACTCATTCCAGGGATCCATTGCTGCAGCACTGTGGATGTTGCGGAAGTTTGATAGGCATTTCGTTCTTTTAGTGTAGAAATTTTCTATCAGTTACTCGAGCATGTCGCTCACTGTTTTATTCAGTACTTATGTCAGACTTGTTGAGATTTATTACTTGTCTTTACTTTTATTGGATTTGAACTGATGGTTTATTCGGTCAGTTATTTAAATGTGAATGGTGAATTTCAGTTAATTATAATTGTTTAAATTATTTTGTTTCCGCATGAGTATTTCATCAAATTAATGAAAGATAAAACTTGGCACCAGTCTAATTTTCTCACTTAGGTGGTTAGTAATTAAAAAGGTGACAGTGATGCTAAGAATGAACCAACTGCAAAACCTGTTCTAATTTAATTTAGGACTGATCACCCGGGGTTAATTAGGCGGGGTGTCACAATTTCTGAGCATTAAATATTTAATTAATTGGGATAAATTTAAATTACAATTGTGTCATAATTGTATTGAATTATTATTTGTGTATTTAAATATTAATCGAGAAAGATTATGATTAATATAAACATAATACAATTTACTATGTGTGTAGTAAATAATACGTGACTATTATTATGTGTTGTAGCGAGTTCAATAGCGGGATTTTATTATATCTCAACCAGGAGTCGGGTATAGATTATATTAAGGTTTAGATGAAGAATTTTAGTAATGCGACTCAGATGATTATTCTGAGTGCACGGTTAATTCCGTATGGGACGAGGCAGTCAGAAAAGAGTATCGAGGGGTAGTAATTGGGTCCCGGGATATTTTAAGGCATAACCGAGCCCACACGTGGATGTTCAAGTCATTTGGACTGGGCCCATAAGCCTAATTTAGAGTTAAACATTATTTAACCTAAATAAAAAAAAGGTTGAACGACAGTTAATTATATTCTAACCCTAAGAACTTGAGAGGAGAAAATAGGGAGAAAGTGAGGAGCTTTGAGGAGCCAATTTAAAGACGGATTGAGGTGCTTGTGTCAAATTCATCATCTTTATCAAAGGAATCGGACTCTACGAATCTAATCAGGCAAGTGGTTAACTTGCTTTCATTCGAATTTGCAGTTTTTGGCTCATATTATAGTGGGTGTAAACCAAAATTCATTTTTGGGTGGGTTCTCGTATGAAAAGTAATTTATATGATTAGAATGCAAAAATAGTGGGTTAAAGATGAAATTGGTGATGAGATATCATGTAGTATTGTTAAAATTGAATTCCTATTCAAAATCCATAATTATCTATGTTGATTTGGTGATTGAGAAATCGAATTTAGGAAGAGAATTGGACAAACACGAGAAAAACCCAATTCGTAAATTTATCGGATGAATGTGAGATTTGTTTATGTTAAATGATGAATTTTGATGATTAGTAATGATGATTATATATATGTGCGTGTGTGTGTTTGTGTGCTTATTATAGATATCGATGTGAATGATATTTATAGGAATACATACCCGTCTAGTGCTATCATAGGAGGTTGCACAATGTGGGTGAATCTCTTAGCTCGTGAAAGCATGAAGAGTATAATCCACAGGTCATAGCGTCCGGTATATTATGTTGTGATTCTTTTCGAGGTAAGATGTCTTGAGTATGGTTTGGTCTCACACTCGAGGAACTATGACCACCTCCACTACGATTATTATTTTATTGTCTGATTTGGTTTGAGTTAATCGTCTCTTGGTATCCGGGTTGGATTGAGTATACCTGGGGTGATAGTATTTTAGAGAAAACATCCGATGAGTTATTACTCAGCAGGATGGATATTATATATGGAATGTGTGCGAATGTTGTAGTATAATTATACGTATATAATAGTGTGATTATTTATATATGGGTAAAATATATGAAGTGAAATTGTATTATTTATATAACTAGTGAAAACGTTATATGAGTTTATTTGACTTGAATAAAAGAGTTACTAGGTGAACTAACTTAAGAATTAATAGTAATATTACTCGGGCTAGGGTAGTGGATAAGGAAGGGTTCATAACAAGGCTAGTTATACGGGGTAGTATAACTAGGTGGGTTATGAAGAGAGCAGTAGGTGTGCACATTAGTTGGGGGGTGAGGATTATCTCAAGAGAGTGCGACACTAGCTTAAATATGAAAAATATTCATGCATTTTAATTACTGCAGTCTTAATCACTTGCAAATGTTTTGGGTTCTAACCCTTGCTAAAATATTTTCAAAATCTTTTAGGTGTCTAGCCACAGGGATGCCAGACTTGATTATCTATTCCAGGGATATGCAGTTGTAGCATATGTGGATGCTTGCAGGATTCGAGATAGACGCTTCAGTTGTTCATATCTAGATTAGGATTTCCTTATCTCAGTATTTCATTTTTGGGCCTGTTGCCCATACATTACTTTATTCAGTTTATTGATTTCAGACTTGTATTGAGATTCATTTATTATCTGTTGGATTTATCATTTAGATTTTTGCTTTGTAGCCAATGGTTTATTCGACGGGATATTTACTTATTTATTTATATCTTTTGATTGTTTAGAATCTATTAATGTGTGAATGGTTTAATTTAATTTTCCTTATATCGTTTTTGTTAAATGAAAAGATAAAAATTTGACACCGGCTTAATTAACTAATAAGTGGTTAGTAATTAATGGTTTTCGACAGTGATGCTAAGAATGAACCAAATGGGAATCCCGTTTTAATTTAATAAAGGACTGATCACCCGATATTTAATTAGACGGGCTGTCACAGATGGTATCAGTGCATCGGGTTCCAGTGTCCATAGGATTTGTACAACTTACTATAAATCTAGCGTAGCGTTCTTTTGATATAGAGTTCTATTGTTAGGACTGTTGCTTTTATCTTTACATATTTGAGATATCGTGCTTATGCTATTAAATTTTGTATTAACTGTGAACTCATACAACTCGTTCTAAATTTTGGATGTCGCCTAAGAAAGGTCGACTGACTAGAGTAACAACGAGAGATGAGGTGAGAGAGGTTCATCAGGAGCTGGAGGTACAATAGCCGCAGCCACCACCGGGGTTAGTGACGATTGCATAGGTGGCCGAGATAGTGGCCTAGGCAGTCAATACAACCATGACTGCCATGAACTCCCATTTTCCACAGACTCAACCACAACCACTATTGCCGGGGCCATTGTCTTAGCAGAAAGTTAAGGAGGCTTTTCAGAAACGCCACCCACCAGAGTTTTTGGGGAGCTTATATGTTATAATAGTGTATCGGTGGAAGAAGGACCTATAGCGTCACCTACGTATGATTGAGTACAGCGACACTCAGAAACACATGCTTGCCATGTTCAGACTTGTAGGGGCGCACTGCAGTGGTGGGAGTCTATTACCACCTCGGAGGAGAGGGATACGATGCCGAGAGTAGAGTTTTGGGAGTGATTAGGCCACAAGTACTTTTTATCCGCCGTTTAGATGGAGATGAGGAGGAAATTTAATGATGTTATGCAGCGTGACCGTTCAGTGGCTGAATACGAGGAAGAGTTCACCCGTTTGGCTAACTTCGTTCCAGACGAGGTGAATACTGAAGAGAAAAAGATTGTCAAGTTTATGGATAGGCTGGCCTGGAGGATCAGACAATATTTACTCGACAGCCCAGCATTACAAACATATATGAAAGTTATTAATGTTGCACTGCCACGACCACCGCTTCCACCTGAAGGTAAGTAAGAGAGTGGGTGAGCCAAGCCAGTCAGGTATGACATGAGGGAGTAGTGCCAATGGGGCACCTCCCTGTAGGTGGTGAGACAAGAGGGGCTGGATTACTGATAGGGGGATCAGGCCAAGAGATTATCGGCGGAAGGTTAGGGTTTCAGATAGGTCTATCCGGGTTCTAACTAGCAGCAGCAGGTTTTCCAGGGCCGTCAGGGCTAATAAAATAATGGGGGAGGCCAACAGGGCAGGGCCATTAGGACCAGCATCAGGGGCAGCCTCATCAGAGCTAGCAGGGCTAGAGATAGGGGGCTTTCAGGGGCATTGCTTTATTTTTTGCCATGCATGGCATATGAAGAGAGAGTGTCCACAGAGAGTTAGGGGTCAGTAGCAGGGTGCCCAGTAGGGGTAGCAGGTGCAGATGCTTCCGGTAGCACCAACTCCACTAGCCCCATTGTCACAGGGTCAGATGCATTATGGGCGTATGTATAACGTTCAAGACATATACCCATACCACCAGCACCTCAGGCGTCGCCAGCAATCGAGGGTACATTTTCTATTAATGGGCATGAGGGATGGGCGCATCTTATTCTTTTATTACCACTATAATTGCATGAGCAACCGATCTTTTAGAGATAGCTAACACTTATCTTATATGTATGGAATCACCATTGGGTAGTGGGACACTGATACACTCAATATGTAGAGGGGTAGACATCATTATTGGGAGACTAAGCTTAGCAACAAGCCTTCTTGTGTTATATATGGAGGGGTATGATGTCATTCTGGGCATGGATTGGTTGGCGGGTTACAGAGCGATGATATACTGTTACGAGAGGACCATAGTGTTATCCATTAGCGGGCACAAGATGTTCTTAATGGCGATGCCTATTCCTGGGGAGGATCGCACACACACTCATACTACATTGAGGAGGAGGCCTCATAGGAGGTAGTTATTCCTTTAAGCTCGATTCCAGTTGTAAGAGACTTTGAGGATGTATTTCAGGAGATAATATGGTTGCCACCCAGTCAGGAAATCGAGTTTGTTATCGACCTAGCACCGAGTATGAGACTGATTGCCCAAGAATCACGTTGCATGGCTCCTTCAGAGATGCGGGAGTTTCGGGAGCAGTTTAACAGCTCTTAGGGTAGGGTTTTATTTGACGGTGTACATCGTCATGGGGTGCACCAGTGTTATTCGTGAAGAAGATGGATAGTTCGCTTCGCTTGTGTATAGACTACAAGGAGCTGAACAAGGTCACGATATGGAATAAGTATTTATTATCGATGATCGATGACCTATTTGACTAGTTGAGAGGAGCGGCGTACTTTTCCAAGATTAATTTGAGGTCGGGATATCACCCGTTGTGTATTCGAGAGGAAGACGTTCCTAAGGCTGCTTTTCTATGGCGGTACGAGTCGTACGAGTTCAAGGTGATACCGTTTGGGCTAAAAAATACACCATAATTGTTAATGGATCTCATGAACAGGGTATTAAGAGAATTTTTGGACCAGTTTGTCATCGTGTTCATAAATGGCATTCTGGTTTACTCTCGCACTGAGGAGGAGCACGCAGAGCATCTGCATGGGGTTATACATACACTTCAGGACCGTAAATTATACGTTAAATTAGAGAAGTGTGGATTTTAGCTATGGAGGTGTCGTTTTTAGGCCACATTGTGTCCAATAGGGGCATTACTGTTGATCTGATTAAGGTATCGGCGGTGAGGGAGTGGGGATAGCCCACGACACCAATAGAGATTCACAGCTTACTGGGGTACACCGATTAATATCATTATTTCATTAAGGGGTTCTTTAAGATTGTGGCTTTGTTGACGAATCTGACTCGCATAGGGGTACCGTTTGGGTGGAGTGATCACTGTCAGTTAGCCTTCAATGAGCTAAAGGACAAATTTACATTAGTACATGTACTCGCATTGCCTAGGGGAGGGGTGGAGTACTGGGTTTATATGAATGCATCCTTGCAGGGACTTGAGAGTGTATTATAGCAGGAGGAGAAAGCTATAGCTTATGCATCTCGATATCTTAAGCCCCGTGAGAATAATTACCCCACTCACAACCTTGAGTTGGCATCAATTGTGGTTGTTATGAGGATATGGAGACATTATCTTCTGGGGGAGCAGTTTACACTGTTCACGAACTATAAATCACTTCCGTATCTCTTCACTCGGAAGGATATGAATATGAGATAAAGAAGGTGGCTCGAGTTCGTGAAAGATTACCGATTTGACATTCAGTATCATCCTGGTAAGGATAACATGGTGGTAGACGAATTGAGCCGATGACCTATGAGGGAGTTAACAGAGGTCTAGAAGGCGAAGTGAAGGGAACTTCGACACGACGATGAGATCGCCATGGCCTGCATGTTAGTTTTAGCTATCACTCTCAAAATTGTTATGTGGGTAATGAAAGCATAGGCGGAGGATCAGTTCTTCTAGGACAAGGTACGCCAATTATTAGCCGAGGGAGAGGAATACTATTCGGTTAGTTCAGAGTGAGGCTTACGCTTCAATGGGAGACTTGTAGTGTTAGAGAATGAGGACTTGAGTTATGTGGTTATGACAGAGTCATACGATTCAAGATTTGTGATACATATAGGTGGGGATAAGATGTTCCATAACATGAAGAGACAGTATTAGTGGGCACAGATGAAGCGGGATATAACAGAGTTTAAATCAAAGTGTCTTACCTATCAGTTAGTTAAGGTAGACCACTAGAGGCCTTCAGGGATGCTACAACCACTAGAGATTCTCGTGTGGAAGTGAGAGACTATTTTGATGGATTTTATTACAGAGTTATCGACGTTGCATAGGGGTCACGAATCCATATGGGTTATAGTGGATCGACCGACTGACCGAGGTAACTCATTTCTTGGGCAGTTTGCACCGATTTCGAGATGATGCAGTATGCACAACTGTTCACTATAAAGATAGTTAAGTTGTACGGCGTACCGATTAACATTGTGTCTAATAGAGACAAGATCTTTGTATATTAATTTTAGTGGAGTTTTGAAGAGGCAATGCGCATAGACTTGCGATTGAGTACTGCATATCATCCGCAGACAGATGGATAGACTAATAGGGTTAATCAGATGCTCGAGGACATGTTGAGGATGTGTATACTTAATTTCGGAGGAGGAAGAGAGAGACACCTTCCATTAGTAGAGTTTGCGTATAATAACTCTTACCAATTCACCATAGGGATGGCACCGTTTGAGGCACTTTATAGGAGACCTTGTCATTCACCCGCTTACTCGTTAGAGGTGGGGGATAATAATTTTTTGTGACTAGAGATGATACATGAGACTAGTTTCAAGATTGAGTTGATTCGGGGGCATATTCGAATAGCTCAGGATAGGTAGAAGAGTTACGCCGATGCATACTGGAGACATGTTGAGTTAGAGGTTGGCGATCAAGTGTTGGTATGGGTGTCTCCCATGAAGGGGATCACGAGGTTCGACAAGAAGGGGAAACTAGCACCAAGGGATATGGGACCATCCCTATTATTGAGTGAAAGAGAAAGTGGGGTGGTCCCTATGTGTGTGTTTCAAATCAAATCAATTTTTGCCAAAAAATTATCTAACTTTTAATTAGCACCAAATCAAGTTGTGAAAACCAATTCTTACTTTAAACCAATTTTATCTTGATTAATCCTAAACATGCATCTAGTGATTAAAGCAAGTAAAGTAAAGTAAATAATACTCACAACGCCGGATGTACGAGGAAAAAACCCAAGACGGTAAAATAACCTCGGACGGTCCAAGCCAGACAATCACTATGAATGTGGAATTACAATGAACAGACAAAGACTCACTCAACGACTCGATCCCCACGGGTCTTGACGCTCTTTTGATCTTCAACCAATCCTCTCACAGTACCCACGCAAAAAGTCCTTCTTCCACGATACTTGTCCACAACACACGCATCCACGTATGTCTCGGTGTACACCGAATGGCTTTGGTACGTCTACAATGTTGAACAAGAAGTCCTTCTCTTTTTTTCACCGCAAAACCCTGATGTTCAAGTATAGAACAAACCGTCTTAGTGCATCAAGATCACATAAACATATAATAATGATAACTCGGATCTTTGCAAACTCTAAGGATGTGTTTAAGCTTTAAAATCTTAGAAAACATGTGCAAACACGTTTTTGGATCGTAAACTATTTTTCCAGAATGCACACTTTTAAACTCTGACGAAACCACGCTTTAAATACAAAAAAATCACCGCCTCGAAAAATGTGTCGCTCGAACGATATTGGCCTATCGTTCGCACGACATAGACATTTCGTTTGAACGAGCCAGCTTGTCGTTTGAACGACGCCGCGTGTCAGTTTGACTTTTTCTTCAAAACGTCTCTTGCAAAAGAGATACAAATAAGTCAATCTGAATAAAACATAGTTTAAAACATTTTAAACATTTTAAAATATTTTTCCTTATAAAATTACATCCATATCTTTTATAAAAATAATTCCGAGCACCATTAATTATACGCATTCACACCTGTGTGATCTCGGAAGGCAATTAACTTGAAGACGAATAAACTTTCAACAATTAAACTTCGACATGATTAAATCTTTGAAGCTTTACCGCAACATCTTCAATTTCTTCAATACGTCATAGACCAAGTGGGATCGTGATAAAATAAAATCTCCTTATAACATATTACAAACACAGTTTTGTTCACGAAATTAAGTTAAAACAGTACAGGTACTCAATTAGAAATTTATGTCCTTACAAATCTCCCCCTTTGACTATTCCGGGACAAAACTAAACCAGTAAAATGCCTAAGCCGGACCGTCAAGCCGTATGACGCCTAAATCCCACCCCATAAACCCAAAATTAAAAATACAGGACACGGACTAGAATATGTAGCAGCGGTAAGCATGAACTGTCTGAATGTGATGTAGACTTGAAATCTCGAATCGCTGAATCATACCTACAGACATGAAACAGACAAACTAATACCCAGTGAAGTATGGAGGAACAAATGAAACCTATATATATATATATATATATATATATATATATATATATATATCCAAATGATACCAATTTTACAATATATACCAATATGAATAAACTCTAAAAAATCATTTGTTAAACAATTGAGCAACAAAATGATACCAAATTTAAACTAATAGTTTGTAATACCAATTTGTAAAATATGTAACCAAAAACATGCTCAACAAATCTCAAATCTCCCCCTACATCACATACATCTCTTCCCCTTTTTGTCTCAAATAGACAATCCGATGAAAAGATAAACCAATCAACAAGTATCTAGCATGAGAATATACCAATTTGAAACCAATTTGAAAGAATTGAAATCGCTAGATAATCATGAAACAACCAGCTACATATGATCAAGTAATGACAAATCAATAGGTAGTAAACCATTGAATCACACAAAGAATATAGCTAACTAATCAGGTGTGATAAACGGAATCATATGCAAAATATAAATTATGAACCAATATAACCTGCATATAAACTAGTCAGTCCAGAAAACTTCCAGCAGTACCAAAAAATACCAATTTTAACCAGAGGACTGCAAACCAGAACGAAGTACAAAATTCAGGCTGTCGTTCGAACGAGCCAAGGACGTCGCTCAAACGAGATGAGGATGTCGCTCTAACGAGACTTTATGCGACATGGAGATGTCACTCGAACAACTTCTCGTGACATGCCAAAATTTTCCAGTTTCCCAGAAATATCTTATATTTTTGCCTAGTGAAAAAATTTCCAGGAAGGGCCTGACAGCAGCAAAACAGTGATAAAATAGTATGCTTTTTACACAAAACGCTAGAACGTATAAAAACTAACAATGCGAGTTACATGCAAACATAGTACTGATGTGATCAAACATGGACATGGAATGTATGGTCGTGAAACTACAACAAATGAGTCACAATTCCAACCCATCAAAACGATCAAGAAGCTCTAATTGATAGCGATAAATCATCAAACTTTATCATAGCCATATGACAATTAAAGTGTGAGCTTAATGAACTAAACATACTACATGCTCACAAATCCATAATTTTGATGATTTTTATTCTACAAATAATAGCATCAAATTACAATATTTCAACTTTAGGATTAGTTGTGCGAACCCGTTTAAATTTTCTCCAACCAAACTCCCTCATAAACATACTTTTTCTAGTTCTTTTGAGGTTTCTAGCATTCTTAACTTAGAAAAAAAATCTTATTGGCCCTTTTTCTTAGCATATTGATTTTTTCTTTTGGGCTCTTTTAAATGGTGGCTTTCACGACGAGTTAATTTTGAACTCTCGCAGCCCTTTCCCCTGAATCACTCATCATTTTTTCAATTAGGTACCAATTTAAATCCTCACGGTAAACGATTCTTACATGCACACTTCTCCTTAAGTCTACTTACGCATAGATGACAAGATTGAGATAAGAACGCCTCACCAAATTCAAATATGCAAAAGAAGTCAAACATCCATATAAACTCGTGCATGTGTGCAATGTTGGAATATATACAAAGTTGAATCAAAATGCATATCAACTTCGAAACAACCTCATATAAACAATGGTTAAGATCATTCTAACCATCGATAATAATGACCAAATGTCCTAGCCACATGGATAATGGAATGATGGGGGGGGGGGGAGGGGGGTCTAAGCACACCAATATGCCACATCAAACATGTAAACTCAAAAATAAAAAGCAACAAGAAAACAAAACTATTTTTGATTTTTCAAAAATTTTATCAAAAACAAAATCTTTTTTGTATTTTTCAAATTAGACTCAAACAAATGAAAAATATAATACAAAGAGATAAACATGTCATAACACTAGAAAGAATATATCATGAAGCAAAACTAGCATATGATAAACAATATCATGCAAGTAACTATCCATAAGAAATAGCATGTGACGAATCATGTGCAAGCATGTGAGAATCAACCAACCTAGCATTTAGCATCTCCAAAACGGATTTCCTAACCCAAACAGGTGTATACCTAACAAAACGGGTTTTGAGAACCAATAGGACACTACGTTTAAACTTCCTAGGATCTTTCGTAAGATCAAAACAAATACTCCTAAGGTGACCTTTACTACTACAATGTGAACATGTGAAGACACGATAAGAAAGGGGACCTTTAGGTTGACCTTTTCTAACACCCTCGGATGTGATTGATCCTCTAAAATAAGTAATGGTTTCGGCATTAACAACGGAAGCATTAGAAAAAGACGAGCCATTACCATCACTACACAAACTATTCGAGTCATTTGAAACACTTTTAAACTTCAAAACATTGGACTTAAACAAAAAATTAAGCTCCTCAAACTTTAGGGACTCCTTATTTAAATTATCAATTACCCCTAGAAGGTTATCTCTCTCCCCTCAATGTGAGCAAACTTATCCCTAAGAGCCTTTTCCCGTGCCACCAAATCATTAATCGAATTATTTTCCTCAACGACACCAACCCTAGAATTTCTCAGATCCTTTAACTCTTTTTCTAAAATGAGTATTCTATCATCACTCTCCTTTTTGCCCAATTTTAACATCTTAAAATCATTAAACAAGGAACCAAACTTCTCAGGACAAATATCTGTTTGAATTTGAAACAGGAATTTTCTTTCTCCAAAACTTCAATACGTTTTGCAAACTTTAAATTCAAACGATGTAAATCGTCAAAGCTTAGAGAATCCATCGAGAGAAATTAAACACAGGAGAGATAAACACACGGGATTATAAAACAAATAAATTATGTTTTCTATCTCTGATACCAATTTGAAAGAGAAAGTGGGGTGGTCCCTATGTGTGTGTTTCAAATCAAACCTCTTTTCACCAAAAAACCAATTCTTACTTTAAACTAATTTTATCTTGATTAATCCTAAATATGCATCTAGTGATTAAAGCAAGTAAAGCAAAGTAAAGTAAAGAATACTCATAATGCCGGATGTACGAGCAAAAAACCCAAGACGGGAAAATAATCTCGGATGGCTCAAGCCAGACAATAACTATGGATGTGAAATTACAATGAACAAACAAAGACTCACTCAACGACTCGATCCCCATGGGTCTTGAGGCTTTTCTGATCTTCAACCACTCCTCTCACAATGCCCGCGTAAAAAGTCCTTCTTCCACGATACTTGTCCACAACACACGTGTCCACGTATATCTCAGTGTCCACCGAATGGCTTTGATACGTCTACGATGTTGAACAAGAAGTCCTTCTCTTTTTTTTACCGCAAAATCCTGATGTTCAAGTGTAGAACAAACCTTCTTGGTGAAGCAAGATCACATAAACATATAATAATGATAACTCGGATCTTTGCAAACTCTAAGGATGTGTTTGAGCTTTGAAACCTTAAAAAAACATGTGCAAACACGTTTCTGGATCCTAAACTATTTTTTCAGAATGCACACTTTTAAACTCCGACGAAACCACGCTTTAAATACGAAAAAATCACCAGCTCGAAAAATGTGTCGCTCAAACGATATTGGCATGTTGTTCGCGCAACATAGCCATCTCATTTGAACGCGTCAGCTTGTCGTTTGAACGACGCCGCGTGTCAGTTTGACTTTTTCTTCAAAACGTCTCTTCCAAAAGAGATCCAAATAAGTCAAACTCTTTTTCGAGCTTATTTGAATAAAACGTAGTATAAAACATTTAAAACACTTTTAAAACATTTTAAAATATTTTTCCTTATAAAATTACATCCTTATCTTATATAAAAATAATTCCGAGCACCATTAATTATACGCATTCATACCTGTGTGATCTCGAAATGAAATTAACTTAAAGACGAATAAACTTGCACCAATTAAACTTCGACATAATTAAATCTTTGAAGCTTTGCCGCAACGTCTTCAATTTTTCAATACATCATAGACCAAGTGGGATCGTGACAAAATAAAATTATCGTATGACATATTACAAACACAATTTTGTTCACGAAATTAAGTTAAAATAATACAGCGATTCAATTTGAAATTTATGTCCTTACATTGAGAGAGTGGTACCAATGGCATATAGATTGGGTTTACTAGAGCATCTACAGCGGATACACGACATGTTTCATTTGGCATCGCTGAAGAAGTATCGGAGGAACGAGAGAGATTTTTTGCACGTTCCACTCATGGAGATCAATTTACAGCCAGACGTGTCGTATGAGAAGAGACCCGTGGTTATTCTGGATCGTAATGAGCATAAGCTGCGGTCTTAGGTGGTACCATTAGTCAGAGTTCAATGGGGACAGTACAGTGTTGACGAGTCAACATGGGAATGAGAGGATGACATGCGAGAGCAGTATCTAGAGTCATTCACTGCAGGTATGACCTGATTTCGGGGACGAAATTTTTGTGTAAGGGCGGAAGTATGTAACATCCCGTAATTCTGAGCATTAAATATTTAATTAATTCGGGCAAATTTAAATTTCAAGTGTATCGTAATTTAATTGAATTAATTATTATGCGTGTATTTAAATATTGATCAAGAGGGAATGTGATTAATATAAATGGAATAAAATTTACTGAGTGTGTAGTAAATAATACGTGACTATTATTATCCGTCGTAGCAAGTTAAATGATGGGATTTTATAATATGCGGTGACAAAATATTTTTGATTTTTTGAGCAATCTTCTCCAAGGTTATCCAAGCTTTATCAACAATTGATCTTGTCCAAGAACAATATTTCTACCAAAAAGGGAAGTACATTATTGCACTGAACACAATATAGGACACAAATTATGCATATATGTGTTTGAGTATGTGCACAAGTGTTTAAATATTTTTAGGATTTTTTTAAACATTTTTCAAACATTTAAAATGGTTTTTCAAACATTTAAAATAAAAAACATTTTAAATATTGGGTTTAAAATGTTGTGGGCTAAATTAGAATTATTTATATGTCTTAAAATATCCTAGGGTAGAATCCAAAATCAATAAAGACATTTGGGGATGGAAATTGGATTTTTATAACATTTAAAGCACACATTTTAAAACGGCCAGAAATGTCCCACGTGTCTATTCCTTATTGGTTCAGTGTTTTTTTTACTTTCTCATTTTAGTGATCATTTTGTGAATGTTTGATCAAAGATAATCAACGATCTGTATGTTATTCTTGGTAATCCTTGTAATGCAACAATGGACCAATAAGAATGTGAGTTAGTGCGGTACTTTAACAAACCTTAGATTTAGACTTCGAACCGTCCAAATGATCTCAACACTTAATTTGCTTCGAACGTCTAGATCCTTCTACCACTAGTATAAATAGATGCCTTTGGTTTGCCATTAAAAAACTTTGGCAATTCGTAGGTCTAAGAGAAAAAAAAAGGGAGAGTAGAGAGAGAAAAGAAAAAGGATAGAGAGAGAGAGAGAGAGAAAGTCGGTGTTCCAAAGTTAAAAACCTTTAGGATTTCTCACAAAGGCAAACACATCCTTCGTCAATCCTACTCATAACATAAAACCAAAAATTAGGTTTTCGTGAGGGTTTGGTTTTTGGATAAGTTTTGAAGAATCTCTTCAATCTAAATCTCTTAGGAACATGTCTCAGTGTAGATCTTGTGTTTTTTCTTAGAAATTATGAGATTTACTAAGAGATACATATCACTTAGTATCTTACGGTTTATATTACCTATGCTCAGTTGGATCTTGTCTTGTGTCTGAATATTTTTTAGATCAACTCTCTGTTTCTAGTTTCTTGAAAAAGAGACTTTAAATACAATATATATTTCAGATCTAAAGTTTTGTTTCGAAAAACTGAGTTTCACAGTTTGTGAAATTGGTTTGTGAATAAATAAGCGTTTTGAAACATTTGATCTATTTTTCCAAAAAGCTTACTTTTAGATCTGTAATATTATGTTAGAAAACTAAGCCTGATTTTCAAAAAAATCTGAACTCTCTGCATACTATATAGATTATTTGTAATTCATTAGGATTTATTTGTATAAATCTCTTGAGCGATGTGAGTAGCATATCACATGTAGTTCGCATCACAATCACTACACTCTCACATGAACACCTAGTCAAGTGTGGTTCATTTGAGAGATTCTGTACTGATTGAGCCACTAGGAACACGGACCAAGGACGAAAGCAAGGAAAATGCTAGGAAGGTCAAAGCCATATCAGAAATACCTTGGAGAGGGAAGCTCGTGTAGGTATATTTCTTTTCCTTTAGCTTAGGATCTTAAATTCATGTTTAGGTGCTTGTAGTATTGTAACTATTGGTTGATTATAGTGGATTTTTTTATGGCTTAAAGGTCACCATGGATGTTTTCCCTATTTTGGGATTTTACCACGTTAAAAAACCTTGTGTCAAACTTACTTGAACTATTCTTAACTTCTTATATGTGTGGTTTCACATTAAAGAATTAGAATAGGTTTTAGATTTAAAAACGTAAGGTAATCTATCTACCAAATCTAACATCTTAATAGTAATATGTTTTTACACATCTTGTGTATTGTTTTGAAAAGAGTTTCATTCAACGAGTTTATTTTTCGGAGTTTGCTTAACATTTAACTTTTAGTTAAAGAACTAATAAACAATCTTTTTCAAGTGGTATCAAAGCGGGTTTATCAAAATTATTTTTGATCCTGAAAATCTAGAAACTATTTTTAAAATCTATTTATGAAAATGGATGAGAGATTTGAGAAGTTAGTAACCTATCTCGTCCACCCCTCTTCGATGGACACAACTTCCCTTACTGGAAGGTAAGGATGCTTGCATTCATCAAAGGGATACTGGGTGATGACGTATGGGATATGATTGAAAATGGTTACACACATCCAACTAAGCCTTTGTCGGAAACTAACCCTACAAAAGTTAAGAAAAGTCTTAGCGAGTTTACTAAAGAAGAGAAAAAGATGTCTATAGACAATAATAATAATAAAAATTGGATATTTATGTCCATTAATGAGCATGAGTTTAAACGCATTTCTATCTGCTCTACTTCTAAGGAAGCCTGGGACACGTTAGTCACTGCCCATGAAGGTGATGAACGTGTTAAGGCTGGGAAAACCCAAATGCCAGTTCAGCAACATAATACACTGATTATGGATGATAGCGAATATTTTGACGCATTTTATATAAAGTTAACTCACATTGTCTCAAAATTAAATGCTAATGGTATAACCTATAACATAAAAGAAACTGTGCAAAAAATTCTTAGGTCTTTACGTGCTAAATTTGACAATAAAAGATACGCTATAGAAGAAATGGACAATCCAAACCTGACTCCTGAATTGCTTAATAGTAAATTAAGAACTGTAGAAATCGAGTTGGAGTATAAAGAGCAATTGACTACCCAAAATAAAAGACCATCTGGGTCTAATGTTGTGTTTTCATCACAAATGACTGTCCCTAAAATTAATCCTTTGGATTTTGACCTTGACTTCAGTGATAACTGTGATTTGGATCACCTAGATAACCAAATAGCTCTAATGAGCAAACAATTTAATAAGATTATCATGTTTAGAAACTCCGTGGCTTCTAAACAAGGTAGACCTGGTTATCAAGGTCATCAAAATCATAAACCTCATGAAAAACTCGATGACAAACTGACCAATGACAATAATAAACCCAATACTGACATTAAAAATGTGAAGTGTCATTGTTGTAAAAAAATGGGACATTATGCCAACAAATACAAAGTCAAACTGAGCAACAACAATGCTAGGGCTAATATGTGTAAGACTTGGGATGACTCAAAAGAGTCTGATGAAGATGAAACTGAGTCAACCCAGTTTGATGAGTCATGCATGTTCTTTTTTGTAAAAATAGTATATACTGATGATAATGCATGCTTGCTTAATGATGAATGTATTATGCCTATTGATATCATGTCTGCCATTGAAATTATTGTGCCTATTGCTGATAAGAATAATTTATATTATCCTAGTCTGCGGGTGTGTCAAAGCGTAAATATTATTAACGAACTGAACACGTGTGTGAGTCCCATAAAAAAATTGAATCGATAGGGGACACTGCACATATTGCACTTAGCTAGTCCGATGACGATCTCCCTGATATTCAGGAGCTGTATACTAAAACGCTTAAAAAGAGTGCTAAACTTGATCAAATGGTGAAGCTATTGATAGAACATTTTAAATTACTTAACCATACTATTAGGAAGAACACTGAAGATTACACAGCACAATGTCGGATAAGACCCCTGTCGGATAAGAACCCTGTGGATTTTCTGTCCGATAATCTGCTTAGCGAGCATATGGCCATTCATGTGGGGTCCGCATTCCCCCTGTGGATTTTCTGCATCATTTCTCCAATGTCATCCCCTACGATCCAATGTAAGTGGGTTCCATCAAAGTTTCTCCTGAATGTGATTTATCGCAGATAATGTATTGGGAAGCCAGTTTGCGAAAGGCTGCTCGATCTTCCTTATTGGCGTCTTGAGGGTACCTATCATGCTTAAGGAGGTGCCAAATATCATAATACCAGCATCGGTTATATCAAAATCCTCTTATGTGACGAGCTCGATGTGATAGTAGTGGGTTGGACTAGAAAAGGGGACATCATTATTCCCTCGGGCATGTTAACCATGGAGGCTAAGGAATCAAGGGCATCGGTTAAGATGTTCCTTGCTCGGGGCAAGTAGTGGAAGGTGATATCTTGAAATTGGAAGTCCAGTCCTTCTAGGTGGGAGTGGAAGGGTTAGAGCTTTTCATATTTTACTTTTCATCTTCTAAGGACTTGGCCGATGATAAGGGCAGAATCTCTGCAGACGTCAAGGCATTAGATTCCTTTTTTAAGAGTGACTTTGAGGCCTACGGTGCATGCCTAGTATTCGGTTATGTTGTTGGTGCATGGAAAATCTAGCTTGATGGAAATGGGATTGTGGGAGTTATCAGGGGAGATCAGGAGTTTCCCAATACCATATCCCTTTTTATTAGCAGCGCCATCAAAGAACATTTATTACTGGAGGTCTTACTGAGAGGTGCAAAGGATATCTTCATCTAAGAATTCGTAGATCCAAACACCGACTTCTTCCATGGGGTTGTCAGCAAGTTAGTAAAAGATATATCTTCTTTTTATATCTTTTTATGTGACATACACAATATCAAACTCGGCTAGCATCATCAATCATCGAACCATTCGACTAGATAGGGAGGGTTTCTCAAGCAGGTATTTAATACGATCCATTTGGGACATAAGTTTGATGGGAAAAACGAGCATGCAGTATTGTGATTTCTAAGTGATCCAACTAAGGGCGACACATGATTTCTCCAAGGCAGTGTAGTTGACTTCGTATCCTGCTAATTTACTATTGGTGTAGTAGATCTCCCTTTCTTTGCGGGTTTCTTTAAGGTATTGGGTTAGTAAAGCCCCAAATGCGGTGTTTGTTATGGTAAAGTATAGGAGTAGAGGGAGACTAGGTTGAGACGATATGAGTACCGAAGGTCAGGTTAGATATTACCTCATTCTGTCAAAGGCTTCCTAAAAAGGTTCATCCCAGACTTTAGATGAATTCTTTCGGAGGAGTTTGAAGATGGATTCACAAATAGAAGTTAACTAGCTGATAAACCGATCGATATACTGTAATTTTCTCAATAATCCTCGAACTTTCTTCTCCGTTTGGGGTGGTGTCATTTCAATTATGGCTTTTAGTTTAGCATGATCTGCTTCAATCCATTTCTCACTAACTATATTAATCCCAAAAGCTTTCCTTTGATGACGGAGAAGACACAATTATGTGGGTTAAGTTGCATCAGGTATCGCCATAGTCGTTCGAAGAGCTTTCGAAGAGTGGGAACATGACCTTCGCGAGTCTTAGAATTGATCACATCATCCATGTAGACCTTGACCTCTTGTGTATTGGATAATGCAATATGGTTATGGCAGCCCTTTGGTAGGTAGCCCCTGTATTTTTAAGACCAAATGGCATAACTGTGTGATAAAAGGTTCCTCAAGGGGGTGATGAATGCAATTTTTTCTTGATGATCATGGTGAATCTTGATCTGATTATATCCGATAAACCCATCGATAAACTATTTGAGATCATGATTGTCCATGTTATCCACGATCATATCGATATTGGACAGTGAGTAATCATCTTTCAGAGAGGCTTTGTTCAAATCTCGGTACTCGACGTACATGCGAACCTTTCCTTCTGATTTTAGCACGGGTATAATGTTAGCTAACCATGTGGGATATTTGATCACTCGGATGAAGCCCACGTTTAACTATTTGATCACCTTTTCTTTAACCTTGACCGACCATTCAGTGGGGAGCTTTCGCAGTTCCTGTTTGAAGGGTTTGAATTTCGAGAGGGTTGGAATCTCGTGTTGGGCGATCTCGAAATCAATGTCGGGCATATCGCCGTAGTACCATACGAAAATGTTCATAAATTCCCTCAAAAGTTCTTCGAGTTGGGCGCACTCATGATCATCAAGGGTGGACCTATCCTAATTTTACGCAGTTAGCTATTAGAACCCAGATTGATAACAACAGTTTCATCCTGATTATTTAAACGCGTCTATGTTATTTGTTATTAACCTTATTAAGATCAGTTGAAAAATGGTTATTTCAAAATCATCATCATCATCAAGAGTTTGATTAGAATTAAGAAAATTAATATAACGCACAATAAGATACTCAAAATCTTTGTTTATTTCATTCTCAAGAAAAACAGTGTTGAGAACATTATCGAAGGAGGACTTTATTAAATTATTATCAAAAAAAGGGAGGAACAACAAAAGAGGAAGATATAGGGTAAACTTCTGGGTTAAGTTACATTTCAGCAGGTGGAACTGATATAGTATTCCAGTTGAGGAGGGGTTCATTAGCGACCTTGATCAGAGTGAATGGGTCCAACAACATAGAGCTTGAGTGGATCATACTGAGTGTCAGCCCCAGTGTCTGCAGATTGAATGAGTCTTCAGAGTGAATTCCCTTGGAAACCTCCCAATGGCTATAGATTTCTCAACAAGAGGTTGCACATGATGCTGGGAGTCTTCGACCCAGGATTAACTGTCTTGAAAGAAAATCTCCATCCCTAGCTTCATCTTCTTGTCCACATGATCATGCCGTGGTTTGGGAAAATCGGAGAAGGGGAAATCATCACCTTCTTTGATGAATTTTCCATTCAAGGAATCTCTTAAAATAGTTTTAGCACTCTTTAACCTTTGCTTCAACTGGGTTAGCGGAGCATTCTGAGTTCCTCTAGTGATGGTTGATAACCCAGGCCACATGGAGGAACATACTTCTTCAGGACTATGGGTTCTAGTATCCCCTGTTGTGGTCATCCCAACCCTTGTCCAAGAATAAAGTGCATATTCTTGAACATCTGTATCACGTTGACATTATCATGAGAGTTGCGCTTTGGACATATTCGGACTTTGAAATCATCCCCTACTAGGAGTGGAAGTGGTTTGACTCAAAAGTCAGATAAAAGCATATCATTCTCCCTAAGCTATATTTTTAGTATTGAGTTACTGGTGCTTGCATTCTCAGTATTATCATCATCGTCCAAGATGGTTTTGACCTTCCCCTTGGCGAAGAACTTCAGTTTCTGTTGGAGATAAGAAGATAACCTATTGATGCTATGAAGCCACAGTCGACCAAGCAATAAGTTGAAAAAAGGTATATCAATAACGTGGAACTCAGTAACAGGATTTATAGGGCCAACCCCTAGTGTGAGTGTTATTGATCCCATCACCTCTCGATGAGTATTATCATAAGCACGCACTGCGGTGAACGATGGAGCAAGGTCACTTACTTTTAAACCTAAGCAGTTGAAGGTTCTTAATGGGCAATCATTGAGTGTTGACCTGTTATCAACGAGTGAGAGTGGGATGTCTTCCCGATTACCTCAATGGAGATGTTAAGGGCATAGTTGTGATTAGGACCAAACTTTAGGATTTCTTCTTCAGAGAAGGAAAACAATTTAGTAGAGGTTAAGTATCCGAACAGGTTCACAGCTTTTTTGACGTGGTGGAAGGAGGGACTGTGGGACCAATGAGAAATTTTATCAAAGCATTTCGGTGCAGCTGGGAAGACATGAAGAGACCCACAATATTAACTTGAGTTTTCTTCAATTGGTCGAGGATCTTGCTCTCCTCGAAGGTCCTTTTTGGGATGGGGAGTTCCCTAATGACTCACTTTACTTTATTTATCCTTGTTGACTGAGGGATCGGACTCTGGTGGTGCCTCATAGATCTTATCTTATGGTTTACGGAGGAGGGGAAGAATAAAAATCCCATTTCTTCATCTACTTCGGGCTGTTCGACCACTTTGCTGATCTCTTCTAGTAGATCTTCCAATGATATCATCCCACACATACTGGTCATTATGCTAACCCTTTCCTAGCCTTGCTCTTCCTCTGAACAATCAAATTCGTCCCCTAATATGGTGGTAACAATGTTATCTTTACACGAGAAGTTAATGCACTCTATAACTTCTACGACTTCTTCATATAGATCCTCAAACTCAACGGGAAGATGCATAAGTGAAGGGACCAACCACCTTTGTAGTTTAAAAGCATCAAGTGGCTGGGACATACTATAATCTCACCAGTCTGTCGAAATATGTCTACTATAATTTGGGTTGCATCATTTAAACTAACTTTGTCAACGGGTACCACCTAATTATCTTACTCTCGATCCCACTTTCGGGATTCTATGAATAGGATGCTGAACTTCTAGCAATCAAGGGCCATTTTAAAGGGCAACTTCATCTTGAACTCTAGAAGTTAGTTCAGTACCGTTGTTAATTCTGTATCCTTCCCCCAGAACGGGTATAAACGGCAATGCATGCTCTTGTAAGAAGCGACAGGACTTGGTAAAAAAAATATGTAGTGTGTAGAAGAAAATGTGGGAAAATATTCAAGGGTTTAAGTGAAGATACAGGTATAATGGGTGATTTACTGGGTATAATCTGGGTGGATGGGTCGAATTTTGGGTTATTTTTTAGGAATATGGCAATTGCATGATTTGGAAGTGGACTGTAAGTGGTTTTAGGATTAGGATTGGCTGGTGGGGCGATGAGACCCCGATCAATTAGACCTTGGATTACATTTCGGAGATGGAAGCACTGATCAGTGGTATAATCGACATTTAAGTGGAAATCATAATGGGCATCGGGTTTGAAATTTTTGGGAATTGGGTTTGGTAATAAATGAGGGTCCAAGGACTTAATCAGATTTCGGCTTAATAGGGCTTGGTAGACTTTAGAGATGGGTTACGAAGCTTAGTGTGTTCTTTTCTGACTGGACTAGCTCGACTTTTTGGCTACCAAGAGGTAATAGGCTGTGAGATGTTGTTGATGGTTGAGACTGTGGTTTTAGGAGGCTTCTCATAATTTCTTGGAGTAAACTGTCTGGATACTTTCTTTGGATCAGATTCTATCTTGGCAATACTTTCTTCAATCTCCACTCTCGCTTCTCGAAGGGCACGAAAATGTGGGTAATACTATACTCCCATCCTCGCTCAGACATGGGGTCAAAAAATTTTCTTCATAATGCTAACTTGCTCCTCTTCGAAAGGTCGGTTGATCATGGAGTCCTCTTTCTCCCTCCACCTTGCTATGAAATTACCAAAAGCTTCTCCAAGGTTTTTCTTAAGAAGTTTTAAATCATGATGTGTAACCTCCAGCCCCTCGTTGTATTTATACTGCGACATGAATTCACGAGTAAGATCCTCCCAACATCGAATTCTGGATTCCTCAAGGGATAGGAACCAACGAAGAATTCTATCTTTTAGAGTTTATTGGAACATCTGGGCCATTATTTACTCAGAGGAACCTAGGAGGGTCATAGCTCAGTGATAGCTTCGAAGATGAACAATTAGGGGCCCGCTACCCCCGAACTTCTCAATGTTGGGCATTTTGAATTTTTTGGCAGCCTTGCTTTAGGGTAGGGATACATATGAGTGTAATCCATGTAGTTACCAGAGATTCAAACTTGGTCAAACTTCTTAGTCAACAGCTTATGGTCCTCTTTGACCTTGTTTAATTATTCTTCCTTCAGATCGATAAGTACTGGTAGGTTAACCCTGGTTAAGCAAGATTCGACATAAGGAGTTGAGTTGGCGGTGTCCTATTAGTTGGAGGGGCACGTAGAGCGTGTGGTTATTCTTATAATACATAAATAGTCTCAGGTGCTGGTGGACCCATAGCATGAGGAAAGAGTACCTCAGGCTCCTCTGGAACTAGGATTCGATTTCACTGCATCTCATGAACCTCAATTTGAAGGATGTTAATCTTGGCGATAAGTTAGATTAGGACTGTCAATAAATTAGGCTGCACATTTGGTACATGGCTTGCGTTCTCCATGAAGAGCTGGTGAAGGTGGATTTTAGACCAGGAAGAAGTAGCGGAAGAACTAACGGAGCTTCGGGGCGGTTTGATGGAAGATCAAAGCCAATAGGGAGCCAGGACAAGGGTCGAGTATGCGATCGACCTGAGAAGGAAAATGATTCAAATTTTTTTTAAAAGAGAAGAAGGAGAATCTTTTATTATTAGAAAATGAGGAAAATATTTTTGACATTTTTTTGAAAGGGAATGAAAAAATATTTTTGGTATTTTTTTTTATTAAAGGAGGGAAAAATGTTTTTGACGTTTATAACAAAAGGAAGAAAAATGTTTTTGTTATTTTTATAAAAGAAGGAGAAAATATTTTTGACACTTTTGATAAAGAAAAAGGAAAAACGAAGAAATGGTCTTAGCATGATTATTATTTATGATATTTTCACTTGTATTAGGTTTACCTAAATGTATAAAATACCGAACGGGACCCGAGCCTGGGAAAATTGGGTTTGAAAAACATGTAAAATATGGGTTGACTTGTTTCCAGGCTCGTGGACAGGGTCTTATTTTAGAAAAAGATGAAATTGTGCGAAAATTTGGGCGGTATGCCAACCCAGCATTTCGGTAGAGTTTCAGGTAGTAACCGACAAACTAAATATGAGTGCCCTAGGTTTGACGCCTATACGAGGGTATGTAGTTTTTGGGTTAGTGGAAATGTTCTCCCCTTTGGTGTGACTTCCACAATATACTTCTTGCTTTTTAAGTTAATCAGTACGTGTAGACAATCCATTTGATGTACCCGAGTGTACGTGAATTGCCTCATTATATACCTCGTAGGGACAGTATATGTGGGAGAGAATTCGATATACTTGACATACATGAATGAGTTCCCTACTATATACCTCCTATTAAGACTTCGGTCAAGCGGTACGACGTAGGGGTGGGGGGAACTGTTTGATATACATCGAAGGTACTTAGCCAACGGAAGGTGAGAGTCATATTGCTTAGGCTAACTGCGACCTGTCGGACTAGCGCCCATCACAAAGTGACCCCCCAGTACGGGACAATTTTTGCCCAATAGCCATGCTTTGGTGATGTAGTATGCAAAATTCATGATTCTTGATTAGTATATTATGGAGAGAGTATTTTATTTGGCATGATGAGCGTTATACTAGTAAGGAAGAATATACAAGTATCATGAAAAGTAAATCTAGCATGGAGCATGAAGATTACACTAAGCATGGATATGTGAGGGTGTGGGAATATCTACAAGTGAGTGTATGGTAGTGAACCTAAGCATAGGTCAACTACAGTGGTGTGTGATAAGTGATCATGAATATATATAAGTGTGATAAGTGTAGGTATGTGTTAGTGACACCTAAGCATATATATTCTAAGTGGTGTGTGAAACATGTGGATATAAGTGATCCTACGTGTAAGTAGTGTGAGGTGTACATGGAGAATATCTACAAGTGTGTGAGTGAGGAGTGATATAAGCATGAGGTAGATATATACAAGAAACAATAGAGGAGAAAAAAAGGAACATACATGTAGGTGCATACGCACATAAGGAGAAAATGATAACGCCCATGCAAATAGAGTCTTAGCCCTTTTATGACAAGTAAGTCAATCCCTAACAGAGTCTCCACTGTGGCCATCCCGAGAATTCTTCCCCCTCTCCCAGGGTGATTTTGGGGGAAAGAGAGGGAAGAATAAAGATCTCGCGCCCCTTCACTACTCAATGGGAGGGGGGGGGGGGGGGGGGAGTGCTTCGGCCGTCGTCGATGTGGGGTAATGTAAAGAGATAGAGTCGCCAGCCTATTTTGCAAAAAAAAAAAGCAAAAGAATATGTCGCCACCTTGAGAGAGCGGCATCAAAGACAAACTGATGCTTATGAAACCAATAGTTCGAGGTTTGGCGGCTAAGTTACGAAATATGAAGGTGTTAGGCATCCATTCCACCCTTTCGATCTCTCATGGGCTTATGTTACTATTTTTCTTAATTTCTCTGTGAAGTGCGTGTTCGTGTATATATAAATGAAGATCGGATTCGTTCGACTCGTGTCATGGGAAAGACGAAGTGAGGTTGTGCAAAAGAATGTTCCTAAACTAGCAATAAAAAATATGACGTGTGCGCTTATCGAGATATTAATCGTTATAATGAAACGATAATATATGTTAGATAAGATGCAACTACGAATCACAAATATAATATATAAAAATAATATATGAATAAGGAAAAGGGGAAAATAAGAAAATGAGAAAATATGACTCGAGTATCGGGCTTCAGCCCGAGACGCCTACATAGCCTATAAAGGCATAAAAGTCCATGTAGTTCACATGCGGTATAAGGGTGCGGTTTATCCCATAGATTCGAACGAGAGTTTATTATATGTGTGTGGGTAGAAAACATATTTTTAGTTTTGAGAGAATGTGATGAAGAATCCCGTCGGAATTTATAGGTGTAACCCTTTTTTTCTTTGTTTTTTTATAGAAAATAAATTATGTGATGTATAACTTATAAAATATGAGATATTAATGTATGTGACGAAAAATATAAATTAAGAATTTATGTAACTAATGCAAAACTAAAGGGAATTTAAAAAAAGAGAAGAATGTTTGGACATTATTTGGAAACTTGGAGATTGATCTTAATTGATGATGAGATTCCTTGCAAGTGAATGGATAATGTAGAATGAATTTTCCTAAATTGGGCGTGAAAGTGATGGGAATGAAAGGTGGGGAAAGGTTTGAAACAAGGAAACCTCTATGAGTTTAGAAAAATGTTGCTGAGATCATAAAAGTTGATATTTTATGTGGTGCCTTGGAAGTGAACTCATGCCCTCCTTATATAGGGTATGGGGACTCTGATCGGCATTGTCCTTACCCTGCCAATCGGTAGGTGATCCTAGATACACTGCTGATAGGCAGGAAAATGGTCCTGCCAATTGATAGTCTCGCATAATTTTTTTCGAAAAAACAGTCGTAAAATGTAATCCGTAAATCCAAATTGCGCACGGGGCATACCATTAGAAAGATAATTAAGATAACTTCGAGAATCCTTGGGCTGCTCCTAATTTCGTGAGTTGACTTTGGGTCAAATGGGGCTCGAAAGTGCTCATCGATCCTCTAGACCGAAGATTATCGAACGTTGACGGCTCGTTCGTCCAAAGTGTAAGTCCGAATCGTGCACGGGGCAGACCGTTGGAAAGGTTATAAGAGGCACTTCAATTTTCCAAAGAGTTTAGCTCAGTTCAAGTAGTTAACTTTGGTCAAATAGGGTCTGAAAGTGCCCAGTGGCCATTTGGAGTAAAATGGATCGTACGTCCGTACCCTAAGGCTGATTCACACACAAGGGAGATTGTTGGAAAGGGTGTTTAGTGGCCTTCGAAGATTCATTGAGCTTTCGCTCTGACGACGAAGTTGATTGGCGTCAAATCGGGGCTCGGGAGCGCCCGGTGGCCTCCAAATCGGTTTTTGGTAGTAAAATGGTCTATTCGTCTGAACAATTATGCCGATTTGCGCACGGGGTGGACCGTTAAAAAGGGTATTTAGAGCCCTTCGAAGATTCATTGAGCTTTCGCTCTGACTGTACAGATAAATTTTCCAATTGAGTTCGTTGTATGTTTATTTGACTTATTTCCGGAACAAAACAAGTTTGAGTTATAGATTGTATTTTTTACTTTCACGATTTCATACAGACTATGACATATTGAAGTTTATTGAAGTCGTTGCGTCAAATCTACAAAGAATTTATCAGGCCGTTTTTAAGGTGCAAATTTTATCTTCAAGTTTACTGGCATTCCGAGATCACTCGGGTATGAATGCGTAATTTTAGTGGGACTCAGAATTTATTTTAAAATGTTTAAGGATGTTTTTTATTAAAGAAATAATTTTAAAAATGTTTGTAATGGTTTACACTTCATTTTATTCTGATAAGGACAAATTAAAGTAGTGTTTTATTGGAACTCTAATTCGCTGCGTTGCTCAAACGACCTGAACAGTCATTCGAGCGAGATGACTCAATCATTCGATGTCCATCTCATTCGAGTGACAGGTCAAAGTCGCTTGAACGATTCGTCGCCTCAAGAAAATTATAAGAGGCATGTTTTCACCAGAATTTCATAAGTGTGCATTTTGCAAAAATAGTAAACGAACATAACGTTGTCTGCACACGTTTTCTAAGGTTTTCTAAATCCAAATACATCCTTAGAGTTTCAAAGATCCAAGTTTTCATTACAATATGCAATATTGATCTTTGTTTGTACCAAAAAGAGTTTGTTCTACACTTGAACATTGGGTTTTGCGATGAAGAAGCAAAGGAGTTCATGTTCAACATGACAGATGACACAAAGTCATATCAGTGGACACCGAGACATACGTGGACGCGTGTGATGTAGACGAGCATTATGAAAGAAGGACTTTCTACGTGGGCACTATAGAGGAGTGGTCGAAGATCAGAAGAGCGTCAAGTGTCGTGGGGATTGAATCGTTGAGTAAGACTTATGTTTGCTCCTTGTAATTCCACATCATAGTGATTGTCTGGTTTGAGCCATCCGAGATTTTTTCCCTTAGTGGTTTCCTCGTACATCCGGCATTGTGAGTATTCTTAACTTTATTTTACTTGATTTAATCACTAGATGAATGTTTAGGATTAATCAAGATAAATTTGGTGAAGTTAAAATTGGTTCACAACTTGGTGCGAATTAAAAATTGAAAAAAGGGTTTTCGTAAAAAGAAAATTATTTTGTCATCCTTAAAACACTTTCCGCATAGAACAAAGGGGCCTTTAAATTGGTATCAGTGCTAGAAATATATTTTAATTGTGTTGATCCCTTGTGTTTTTTTTAGATGAATTTTGGTGGTTTTAAAAGTTTTCTTGCTCCTATTTTTTATGGCACAAATTATGCTTATTGGAAAATGTGAATGAGAAGTGATTTAAATTCCATTGATGAGCATGTGTGGTTAGCGGTTGAAAATGGTTGGTCTGCACCAGTCACACAAGAGCATGAGGTCACTAGTTTGAAACTCATTGAGTAATAGATCGAAACTGAACATTGGCTTACACTTTACAACTCTAAATGCCTTCACGTAATTTCCTCACATGTCACACCGAAAGAGTATAATAAAATCATGACTTGTGAAACTTCAAAAGAGGCTTAGGATACACTTGCACTTACTCACGAGGGCACTAGCACGGTTAGGGCATTTAAGCTAAAAAAAACCTTGCTACACAGTTTGAGATGATTAAGATGTTAGAGAGTGAGTCGTTTGATGAGTTTTACACTAGGTTGCCTAATACTGTCAACTCGTCGTTTAACTTAGGAGAGACATCCCCGATAATGAGATCTTTGCCGAGTAGGTTCGATGCAAAAGTGACCGCTTTAAACTCATTAGTTATACTTGATTTGGTAAAACTTGAAGAGATTGTAGGTTACTTATAAACCTATGAACTTGATATTTTTACCTCTAAGCAAATGCTAAAGAAAGAAAAATGGCATTTCTTTGAAAACCCGAAAGAAGGAGACTAAAGTTTTGGATGATGAATCTGAGTTCTATTTTGAGGATGTTGCCAAAGAAGTTCAAAAAAATTCTTAAATTATAAAAGCAATCGAAAGATGCCAAAAAGTTTGAGAAATTCAATAACAACAAGGTAGATTCCACCCCTAAAGATAAGAGTGATAAATTTATTAGGGTTGAGTCGGATAAGTGTTTTGGGTGTGAGGGGTATGGTCACAAAGTTGTCCAGTGTCACACTAGACTTAAGAAAGAGGTCAAGAAACCTATAGCCTATTGTGTCTCCTTAAGTGATGGTGATCTGGAAGAGGGAGAGAGTTTGTTGGTTTCTTAGCATGTCATGTGAGCGACGACGATAAATCTTCCCGCAAAGACACTCATGTTCATGGAACTTTAGGGGCCTTTGAGAGTAAATCCCAAGTGTGTGTGGGTGAGGAGAGTGAGGAGGAAGAAATTTATGTGAAAGAGTTGCAAGTTGCATTTAATGAGTTGTATGCTGAAGTTGTAAGGGTGAAAAAGGCAAACTCGAAATTACAAGCTTGGTTGAATGAGCGTGTCGTAGAAAATAACGATGCTTTGATTAAGGATCTTAGGGCACGAGAGAAGATGTTTAGGGAGAAGATAGAATATGTGGATAAAGAGAGAGAGATAGTCTTCGGGGTTTGATGGAGACTTTGAAAAAGTAGATTGTAGAGTTTGAGGAGTATAGGCGTGTGCTTGAGTCTAGGATTAGTGAGTTGGAAGAAAAGTTGAAAGACTCAAGTAAGGTTAAGTTTGACTTGGAATCTAGGTCGGAGAAGTTGGATAGGATGTTAGGCACCGTCTAAGTCAAATGTGATAGGTTTGGTATAGGCTACGATGATAGAGTTGTTTCCATTCCCAAAGCCAATACCAACTGTACGAGAGATACAACTAGGAACGTGAGGAGAGGTCTAAAATTTGGTAATCATTCCCGCCATTTTTAGACTTGCACTCATTGCGGTAAGAAAGGTCACCACAGACGTTTTTGCTATTACCTTAGGAATGCTCCTAGGAAGTTAGGAAATAAAGTTGTTTTGATTCCCAAAACCCCCATGCATAATTTCACACCTACTTAGGTTAGGAAATCAGACTTAGAGGCTTTATGAATTAAACTTCATGGTTCTCATTTGGTTGCACTTGATTCTTCCCATGCTAAATCTTAAGGATGATTTCATGTCCATATTTATCATACGCTAGTATTTGCATCATGATTTATATCTTGCTAGTGTTATGACATATGTATCATTTTGTATTATATTTTTTCATTTATTGAGTCTTATTTGAAAAAATTCAAAAAGATTTTATTTATGATAAACTTTTCAAAAAATACAAAATTATTTTTGGTTAATTTTTTTTTGAGAAGCTACAAAACGATTTTTCTTTTATTTGAGTCAAAATATGTTGAAAAACCAAAATGATTTTCGGTTCGTTTTCGTTTTTGAGTTTACATGTTTGATGTGGCATATTGGTGTGCTTGGACCCCCATCATTTCGTTATCCATGTGGCTAAGACATTTGGTCATAATTATTGATGCTTAGAGTGATCTTAACCATTGTAATATAGGGTTGTTTCGAAGTTGATATGCATTTTGATTCGACTTTATATATATGCCATCTTTGCACACATGCATGAGTTTATATGGATGTTTGACATCTCTTGCATATTTGAGTTTGGTGAGATGTTCTTATCCCAATTTTGTCATCAATGCATAAGTAGACATAAGGAGGAGGTTTGCATGTAAGAACCGTTTACCGTGATGATTATAATTGAAAAAATAATGAGTGTTCACGGGAAAGGGCTGCGAGAGTGTAAAATTGACTCGTTGTGAAAGCCACCGTTTAAAAGAGCCCCCCCAAAATTAGAGGCAATAAAAAGAATCTTATGCCAAACTGAGCCAAATTAGTTTATGTTCATTCCAAAAGAAAAATATGATATATTTGAGGGAGTTTGGATGGAAAATTTAAACGGGTGTGCACCGAGAATCCTAACATTGAAAATTTGTGTCATGACGCTATTATTTGTACAATTGTCCAAATTACAGATTTGTGAACATGTTTGATTGTTTAGTTCATTTAGATCACACTTTAAATGTCACATATGGCTAAGATAAAGTTTGATGATTTATAGTTATCAATTAGACCTTCTTGATCGTTTCAATGTGTTGGAATTATGATTCATTGGTTGTAGTTCACACCCATATATTTCATGTTCACATTTGAGCACATCGGTACTATGTTAGCATGTAACTCATATTGTTTTTACTGTTTTCGCTACTGTTTTGCAGTATTCTGCCACTTCCAGTTAGTTTTTCTCGAATTTTTTTGGGCAAAACTCTTTATTTTTTAGAACTAGATGTGAAAACTTGAGTTTCTCATTCGACAAGAAACAAATATCGCGCGAAGTTATCTCGCGAGAAGCCTCTGTCGTTCAAACGACATGGATGTTTCGTTCGAGCGACCCTCTGGAATTTTTTCCTTCTGTTTCAGTACCCTGGCTCATATGTTTACATATTTTTTGGTACTACTGGGTTTCTTCTGGACAGATTGTTATGTGCAGATTATCATTGATCATATTTTTTGCATTATGTTCATTCAGTCACACTTGATTAGATTGTTGATTCATGTTGTATGATTACTGTTTGCTAGATATGGACTTGATATTATTGATCATTATTAGCTAGTTGTTTGCATGATTGTCTAGATATATTTCATTGATTATGCCTGTGCTAGATATATCACTAAATTGGTATCTTTTCACCGAGTTATCTATTCGAGACAAAAAGGGGGATAGATGTATGTGATGTAGTGGGAGATTTTAATTGATGAACATATACATTTGTTGCATTACTTTTTGGTATCATATTTGTGATCATATGCTTTCATGATTATATCGATTAGTTTACACAAGTTGGTATCATATTATTTTTTCATCGGTATAAATTGATATCCTGATTTAGATGTTTACAAATTGATATCATGTTTTTCTCACATAATAAATGATTTGGATTTGATTTTACATATTGTTTTATATCATTTGTTCCTCCATACTTCATATGGTATTTATTTGTTTCATGTGTGTAGGTATGCTTTAGAGATTGGAGATTTCAAGACTACATCACATTCAGACAGTTCATGCTTGTCGGACCATCATTTACTAGTCTTGTCCTATGTTTTTTAATTTTTGATTTATGGGATGGGATTTAGGCGTAATACAGCTTGATGACCTGGCTTAGGCATTTCACTGTTGGTTTTGTCCCAAAATAGTCAAAGGGGGAGATTTGTGAGCATAAAATTTCCAATTAAGTCTGTTGTATGTTTATTTGACTTATTCCTAGAACAAAACAAGTTTGAGTCATAGTTGTATTTTTTATTGTCACGATCCCACACAGACTTTGACATATAGATGTTTATTGAAGACGTTGCGGCAAAGCTTCAATTTTAATGGGACTCAAAATTTATTTTAAAATGTTTAAGTATGTTTTTTTATTAAAGAAATAGTTTTAAAAATATTTTTAAAGTGTTTGAAATGGTTTACACTTCATTTTATTCTGATAAGGATGGATTGAAGTAGTGTTTTATTGGAACTCTAATTCGCTGCATCTCTCAAACGACCCAAACAATCGTTCGACCGAGATGGCACTGTCGTTCGAACAATGTGTTCATCTCGTTCGAGAGATATGTCAAAGTCGCTTGAACGAGCTGTCGCCTCAAGAAAATTATAAGAGGTGTGTTTTCATCAGAATTTCGTAAGTGTGCATTCTGTAGAAATAATATACGACCATAACGTTGTTTGTACATGTTTTCTAAAGTTTTCTATAGCCAAATATATCCTTAGAGTTTAAAAAATATGAGTTTTCATTACTATATGCTATAGTAATATTTGTTTGAACCAAGAAGAGTTTGTTCTATACTTGAACATTGGATTTTGCGGTGAAGAAGCAAAGGAGTTCGTGTTCAACATCGTAAATGACACAAAGCCATATTGGTGGACACCGTGACATACGTGGACGCGTATGTTTTGGATGAGCATCATAGAAGAAGGACTTTCTACGTGGGCACTGCAGAGGAGTGGTTGAAGATCATAAGAGCGTTAGGTCTTATGGGGATCGAGTCGTTGAGTAAGGCTTGTGTCTACTCCTTGTAATTCCACATCATAGTAATTATCTGGCTTGGTCCGTCTGAGATTTTTTTCCTTAGTGATTTCCTCATACATCCGGCGTTATGAGTATTCTTTACTTTATTTTACTTGCTTTAACCACTAGATGAATGTTTAGGATTAATCAAGATAAAATTTGGTTAAATTAAAATTGGTTCACAACTTGGTGCGAATTAAAAATTGAAAAAGGTTTTTCGTTAAAAGAAAATTATTTTTTCATACTTAAAACACTTTCTGCATAGAAAAAAGGGGCCTACACTGATAATGAAGTTTACCAGAGTTAAACTGGGCCCAGGAGCGCTCGATGGACTCTAAATCAGTACTCGGAGTATGACCTAGGGTTTGTATTGAATGGGGAGGTGTTAGGGACCTAAGAATATACTTGGGAGGGGGGTCCTAAAATGTGGTGTCTACAATAATAAACTTGTGTATTAAAATATACTAATTAGTTTATGTCTATATTCTGTGGTATTTTCCACCCGTCAAGCGTTGGTCAACTCGGATCAAGAGCAAGTGCGATCGATTAGAACAGTAATAGTAATCATCAAGTCTGATGCACCTTCGGTGATACATAATGGACATTTACATTTGGGTTGTGAGAGGGGAAGGGAGTACCAGAACCATCATGGGAAGAGGTGAGAGAACAAAACAGGTAGTAATGGTGAGAAAAATAAGGAGAAGGATACTATGACTAGAAAGTGCAATTGTCCATTTCTTTTGAAGGGCATTCCACTTGATAGCGGGAGCTGGATGTTATAGGTTTTAAGTAGACTTCAAAATCCTCAATTTTAAAAAATTAATTGGGCATCCATATGCCGGGCATCTTACTTTAGAGGAGAGAAACGCCATTAAAGAGATGTCATTAAGTGGGGTGAAGCCAACCGCCATTCTAACGATAATAAAATGTCGGAATGTAAGTAATGTGTCAATAATGTAAACAATTTACAATGCCAAGGTAAAGCTGAGGATTGAAGAATAGTGGGGTTGAATGAAAATGCAACAGTTAATGAAATTAATTGGTGACAAACATTATGCACATTGGTATCGTATTAATGAACACTACACCAAAATACTAATTTTGTGACTGCCTTGTTGTGACTGCTAATGGGGGTGATAAACTTATCACTCCCGGGAGCAGTCACAAAATTATTTGTAACTGCCATTAGAAGTGATAAAATATTTGGGTAATAAAAATTTGAGTCAATTGTTTGGTCACTGCTAATAACAACCACAAATATTACCATATAATTAATTTACTGCTGCTATAAGCAGTCATAAATTTATAACTGCCACAAGCAGTCATAAATTTATTAGTAGGCTTAAGTTATAACTCTTATAAGCAGTCACAAAATTATAACTGCTATGAGGAGTCACAAATTTTGGCCTAAGACTTAATTTGTGACTCTTACTAGCAGTTACAAATTTGTGACCTCTCATAGCAGTGACAAATTTGAGCCTAACACTTAATTTGTGACCGCTGTTAAGGGTTACAATTTTTTTTGCCAAAATTTTTAATTTCCCTCCTCTTTGCTCTCTCCTCTTCAAGCTCCCGCTCCCTCTCCCGCTCCCCCTCTTTCCCTCCTCTCTCTTTGCGCTCTCTCTCTCTTTTTACAAAAATTTTGCCAAAGGTTTCATTAGGTAAATTTCTCTGTTTAATATATTTTCTTCATATTGATTTTTTTTAAGGTTTTGTGTATTATCGTAGCCTAAACCAAATAAAAATACATCCATATATGTTTTGTGTATTATCGTAGCCTAAACCAAATAAAAACCCTAGGTAACTCATCCATATATGTTTTGTGTTGAAATTTTACCAATGGTCTCAATACATCCATTAGTCCATTCTCGTTTTTTCATTCTCATTTGATACGTTTTTTTATTCTTGCATTTTTGGACATACAGTTTCGAGGACTAACAGTTGTTCATTTGTGTTTGTGACTTGTTTGATTCAATTAGGTTGAATTTTTAGCAGCTAAAGGTATGTTTTTGTAAACAAATTTTGCAGTTGTTCATTTCAAATGTGTGTATTTGACATTAACGTGTGCTTGTAATAATTATTATTGTTTATCACTTTGATTTTGTGTTTTGGTTGAATTAGGTATAGAATGTCGTAATAATCAAGTTAGTGTCACCAAAGATGAGCGTACTGTTGCCAATGGTATGTACGTACTCTTTTCTTAAATTTTAACATTTAACGATGTTACATATTTCATTAGTTTTTGTATATATTATTTGTAGTGGTGATAGGTGGTTGAGGGTGAGCCAATTGAAAACACGGATTGCCAATTGGTTGTTGTAATATAGCTTTTAGATTAAGCTACAAGAATATTTGTTTACTAGTTTGTGTGAATTTTAGTTAGAATTATTGATATTTGTCTACTAGTTTGTGTGAATTTGTTTATCAGTGCTACGCGCCGGGAAAAAAAATAAGATTACAAAATCAAGAACGATTGGATTTTACTATAGTGAATTGTGATGAGTTTATTGTGATATCGATTAAGGAGTAAGTATCAATAGGCCATTAACAAAGAAAATGTGAGAGGAGAAATTAGACATAGCCTATGTAGCATGGACACGGACACGGGTCTCGTGTCCGACATGATACGAACACGCCGACACGGCAAATCTAAAAAAATTAGGACACGACACGGCGGGGACACAACATCAAATAAATATTTTTTATAATTATTTATATATATAAAAAATATAAAAGATCACATTAATACCAATCTCATACTAAGAACAACATTAAACAATGCATATAAGCATTAAGAGTATTAAATCCAATCTAAATATTAAACATCACAATGATATTAAATCCCATAACAATCAAAATGCGAAGAAACATAACATTAGTCTTAAATCCATACATAACATCAAACTTCGATCCAAACTAGTAAAAAACAACCAAAATGCATATAAAACCAATTCTAAACATTAAACCAAAAAGAACTTTGAACTCCAATGTTCCTCACTCCTCATCATCTTCAACATCTTCATTGCATTCTCCTAACAACATTTCATTCAACTCTGGCTCATCAAGTGCTAGATTTACAACCTCCAATATCCAGGCACCTTCAACCTCAAATGAATCGAATGTATCCCCACCCACATTCCACATCTTGCTATCTCCATCCTGTATTTCTTACTTTTCCTCGATAGAAGTCGAAGATTACTATGCATAAATACCAAGTCTTTGGCATGTTTTGGAGTCAACTTATTTCTCTTCACAGTAATCAAAGAATAAGTGCTCCAATTTCTCTCTAAAAATGATGAAGAACAAGGTTGGCCAAGAAATCTTGTGGCCAAGGCTTGAAGCTTTGGTGTAGAAGATCCATGGAGAACCCACCACAAATGAGGAACAAGTACTCCTCTGTCATTTATAGAATAAAACTCATTAAACTTGTCAGAAAGAGATGAAAACTTCACAAATTCAATATTGACCATTTGACGTTCGGATGCATTTAAAAAGAATATCATTAAATACTTCTTTCTTTCGCTTGTGATTTCCACATCCTTATTGGTCTCAACACGATTTGCATCTCCACTGAGCCATTGTTGGCTATAATACCTAAGGGAAAAAACAATTTTTAACTAAAAAATTAAAATTAAAAATCAAATAACTAATTGAAGGAAATTAGGAACTAGTTAATGAGTTACCTAGGGTACAATGAGTGTGCTACCCAGTGAAGGGGTGTGTTGCCTTTTCCCCACCTATTTAACAAAATGGTATGAATAATCTCATAAAATATAGAGATATGTGTTTAAAATATAGAGATATGTGTTTAAAATATGCTATCAACGTGTTATTTCCTTGACAAAATCATCTTTCATGGAGAAAAAATATGTGGCACTGCTTCATTCATCCCTGAATATCTATTTTGGATTGGAAAGAATTGCAATATAAAATGCTTACCCTGGATAAAATTCAGTTTATTGGCATATATCTTTCTTCTAATTGTTCTATATGTTGTAAAGTAGTGAATATTCTAACCATATTTTCAACTCTTCTGAGTTTTCTTTGCAGTTTTGCCAATCGCTTCTAACCACTTTCAAAAAACAATTCCCCCAAGTTCTTAATATCTTCCAACTTTGGGAGATTTCTCACATATATCAATTCAATTCATAAATCAATAACTTTTTGTTAGTATCTTTCTTAAGGACTATTGATATAATTTGGTGGCCTAAAAATTCTTTGGTTCCTAATGGCAAGATCTTTTTTCCCAACTCAATAATAAAATAGCTCATAGCGTCCTCTACTGGTTTATTCAGAAATTATAGAGGATTTGTACAAGCTTATTTTGGTGTTAATATTGGTAATAATAATGCTTTATACATTAAATTATTAGTTGTGATCATTGGACCTGACCTGGCTTATGATAAAGGGTGGAATAAAACTTACTGTCATATCTATTGATACAAGGCTTAAAACCCATTGTCATAGCTACTTGCACAGAGGGCACAAAATAGCTGGTACTTGCAAATGGCATCGTTACCTTCTACCGAGCATTTTATGGACCCCAAGTATTGCCTCTCCCTGAAATATATATATATATATATATATATATATATATATATATATATATATATATATATATATATATATATGTGAAGTACATAGTCACTACAGTGACTGAAGGTAAGCAACAAACTGACATTAAACAAAATTCTCCTCATGTGAAAATGTGTAATTCGTTATGAGTAGTCCCACTGTTTATTTAATTGGGAGAGGTCAACTTATTTTCATCTGAATCATGCTTCAGTGTTGTATCCCCACCCATTAATTCCTAAAACCCTTCAACCTTCACCGGTGGAGCCCTAGTCCGTACGTACACTCATTTGATATGTCCGTGATTATGTGTGATAATTTTAAAAATGACAAGAAAGTAAGAAACAAAACAATACAAAAATTGACTCGAAATTAACGCGACATATCGTGTTCGTATCAAATCTTACTATGAGTTAGCTTTTTTTGCTATATATATGTGTGTGTGTAATCAACAAGTTCGATTATTCGAATTAAATTACTTTTATCGATTTTGATTTTGATTTCGTCAGTATATGGTAGGCTGATTTCTCCTATTACTGATTATTATACATGCATATGTGTTGCAAGTACAAACACACTGATAAACATTATAGGTTTTTGAGTTATTTTGTTCGACGCCACTCTAGTTTCGAGTCGTTTCGTTTGATGGATCAATGACTATTTATGGTTTCGACATATAATCTATGAGTTAGGGTCTGAAATGTTTTGTATCTGTTTTGTTACTGACTCTTTACTAACACATTTTTTTATTAACTGTATAAAATTCAGAATTCACGCCCTTGCGCGCACACACATCTTTGCTCTATGAATCAACATATCATTTGAATTGATTTTGTTTTTATGATTAATTTTTTTCTGTAGCCGAATCTTTTTATTTGTGTGTGTGTGTGTGCTTGATTTCCTCTTTTGTGTCTGTTTCATTACTGGCTGTTTTTTTTAATGAATTAGCATAGCTTATGATTAGTTTGCTTTTGCATATGGTAGTCTGATCTTGCATTAGTGTCAAAGAAGCCAACGTCTTGTTTTAGCACAACCTCCAAATATTTCTTCCTCAATACACTCACTTGTCTTTCCCCGGTATACATCTAACATCCAATCTTTATTTCATTTCACAAAAGATTAGCCTATGTACACGAAATACAAAGCATACTGCATCAAACAAAAAACAACAACAACACAATCAGATCTCAAGTCAACAAAAAATACCAAAAGATACATATGTACAAAAAGAGTGTGCACATGTAAGTTTAAGCAACAGTTCCAACAGTTTCCACTATATTAGCAATTTTGTTTCTTAATCGCTCTTTCTTCGTTCAATCCAATTTAGTTTGGACTTGTTACAAGATTCTTATAACTCCATTTTTATCAAGTGGAGTTGTTGATACTGTCTGATTAGTTTCAAGTTGGGTACATTTATTTTCAGAGTTGTTGAGATTAGGCAGCTCATATACCCATCAAAAGCATTTCATATTAAAAATTAGGTGCTTAATTCAAAGTATTATGCCAAACATGTTGCAACAATGAGTTCTGCTGTTTGTTCTTAACTAAAGCATAAGGCCTTTACCGAAATGAGCTCGATCGATTGTTTCATTTGTTTGTAATTGTGAAGTCTTGTGAGATGGGAACTTCATTTCCATAGTTAAATCAGTTACATTCTCTTTTGTATAAGTAGATTTATTATTCTTTCATCTTCAAACATAACAAATCCCTCAAACAAATGAAAAAATAAAAAGGAAGTGTACTAAAAAACAAAAAAGGAAGTGTAACAATGTTCAAATTTTAACATAATGAGTCATCACAGTTGGTAATTTTAAAAAAAAAATACCTAGAGCACAACTAATATTTAAGGCCTTTACTGTTGTGTAAACTCCTCACAGTGTACTAAAAAAACATCAAAGTGTACTAATAAAGACACTTAGAACTATTAACATATTTGAAGGTAGAGCACAACTCGGATCTATTAAATTCTGAAGGATCATGCTCATATGAGCATTATTTAATGTTCAAGTCAATTTCACATTGTTAGACCAGATCAACAACATTACAGTTCTTTTCTTTGTTCCAGCTAGACAGATCCTTCTTAAGCCTTTTAAGTTTAGAGGAGAAGAGAGAAAGAGGATTACCTGACATTGGTTTTGACTAAGAGTTGTCTATGACAGAGTTGATATCTAGTTTGAGACACCAGAAATTTAGGAATTTAAATTGCTTAGGGCATCATCCAGCTAAGTTTTAATAGAGAATAAAAGAGGGCAATGGTCAGAATAGGCCTTAATAAGATGAGAAAGGGAGAAATTTGGAAAACTAGATATCCTAGAGGGGGAGACTAAACCCCTATATAATCTAGCCCAAACCTTCCCCTTATGCCTAAAATTATGCCAAGTAAAATTAGGCCCTGAGTAATTAACTTCCATAAGGCATGCACTGGAAATGAAAAGGTTTAGGTCTTCTATAAGGCATACATTAAATTATCAATAGACTTAAATTTTGGTTTCTTGATCATCCAAGTCTTCATCTTGAATTTTGTAGATGAAGTCTTGTACACTGTTGGACAAGTTTGGGCAGACATGTTTGGGGGTTAGGGCTTTTGAAAGGTTTAGGTCTGGATTAATGCTAGGACAGGTTAAGGTACAGTTAGGGGAGTGTATATGGCTTTGGTCAGAGGGACTTTGAGGGGGAATATATTTTTGGGCTTTATTTTTAGGGGATAGTTGTGGGACATTATGAATGAAATTAGGAGTTTTAGCAGAATTAATGACACGGGGGATAGTAGGAAGTTTTTAGCATTGACCTGTCTGGATGGCTTGCAGACACTTGATCTTATTCGAGGCAAGAATTTCTTGTTGCTCATGGATTATGGTTTGGAGGGTCATTTCACTAACAATGATAGAACTGAGTTGGTGATGTTAGCTTCCCGTTGTTTGAAATATGAAGCTCGTTAGAGGCCAAATGCTAAGTCTCTTGTCACTACTCTCACATCTCTTCAGAAAGAAGTGAAGATTTAAAAAATGAGATCAATTACCGTTCGGTTGAGGACCAATGCTAAGTCTCTTTTCACTCGCCCTTGATTCCCGCAATTAGTCTTGTTTCACATTACTAACTGAATTATTTAAGTGGAAGAGGAACTATTTATACTATTGCTTTACTGTCTTTTCGTAGATAATATTTTACGAAATCATTAAACTATTTGGAGCGTAAGGTATATGTAATCTTCACTTCATTTATTTCTTTTATATTTTAGTAATTACTTAAATTATGTGAATTTTAAGTGACTCATTATCATAATCAGGTTCCATCATATGTTTTGTCAGGTATTCCGCACGGAACTGGAAACTCAATCGAGACACTGTTATTGACACCACTGGGTGAAGCTTGCTGCCATACATGAGATATTGGACAAGATTAGATACAAAGATGATGAGGGGATTGCCAATGAGGTTTGTTGTTACTTGTCTTAAATAAGATGCTCTCTACTTTTTTTTATTTCTTCTTGAGATTTTCTAACATGTTAATTGGGTAAGTAACTTGTGGAATAATGGTTCAAAGTTGACATTGTTTCCTTAGCCCAGTCATTGTTCATTTATCTGTTCCTTACACTAGTTATATAAATTTCATCTTATTTATCTTTCTGAAATCATTTTTATGAAAATAGTCATAAGCTTAAATTTTGAGCACTAGTCTAGTAATACTCCCACCGTCTATTGACATGTTACTGACATAGTCGTGACCATTTTTTCATATACATGTCATCCTTTTTTTCATATACACGGTGGACGACAAGATCTTAAGAGTAATCAAATTCTTCTCATCCCCATTCTTTTTTTTCCTTTCATACTTCTAGTGTGTTTGAGAATTCAAATTTCGTGGTTGAAAATAGGATTTATGATTCCATACTTTGGAACAGGAACCGGTTCAAAATTAGTTCAATTTTACGGTAGGTGAAATTTCATCTAAATTTAAAGTATTAACGAGGGTAGGGATCCTTCCCCAATAACCAAGGTCGAAATACCATTGTATATATGATCACGTTCATTATATGATGCAGAACATACCAGGGTTAAAAGCTTATATGTAGTTTTATTGATATTTTTTATAATATAGGCTATTAGATATTTTGAATGTTTTATTTATTAGGAATTAGGATCTTTTTAAGTATTTATCTTAGATTAGTTATATTAATTAGGTTTCATTTGTCCTACTTGAATTATGGTCTAATTTGTCATGTAAATAAGTTGTAATCCCCAATGATTGGTCAACTTATGAATGATTGGAATATCAATATTGAGAATTTTTCTTTATTAATGAGTTTCTTATTAAAATTGATTTTTTTCTTTTGTTCTTTGGTCTTAGACCATTGTATCTATATATGACTTGTAGCTTGGGTATGTAATCTATAGGTGGGTTTGGTGAGAATTGGCATCCAACCAATAAATTTGTTCTTTCGATTCATAATATATACATACAACCTCTCGTGTTTATGCCAATTCTCACCAAACACACAAAATCTATAAAAGTTATATAACATGAGTTATATAAATGTTATATAACTCATGTTATATAACGGTTATATAATTGTTTCATAGCCATAAGCAATTATTTTGTTGTAATGAATGCCACAAATTGAGGATTTTTTGTATTCATGATTGTTTTGTTGTACTAAGTCACTCATTCTTACTACCATTTTACTTTTCCCCTTGCATATATTATGAAAATGACATTGTGCCCCCTTTCTTTATTGTAACTAATATATTTACATTTTATTGTTTGCAGGCATACACATGGCATACCTGGCATACGTACTATTCAAAGGCTTAAATCCAGGTGTTTACACTTCCTCGCAAGCAACACAAGCACAAGTCAATGGATACCGAGGAGCAGTATTTAAAAAAATTGAGTCCATTAAACTTGCTTAGCAGGCGTACTCCAAGTACACGAGGGAGGCGTACTCCATGTTCATGACATTTCATGTCATCGAAGTGTTATGTTATTTTTTTTAGTTTATTTTTTATTCTATGTTCATTTTTGTACTTGGCGCCCAAGAAGGGGTTGCTTGATGTTAAATTAAGTGTAAACAAGTTTTATGTGTACTGGATATTTGGAATATCAAAAATATAAATGAGATGTTATCAATTTTTTTAGACTTGTTACATGTTCATGATATTTATTCCACTTCCATCATAACATCATTTTGTGAAAATATAAAGATATTTATAATAGGTATTACCATATTTAACAAATACAACTTTTGTAACTGCTAATAGCAGTCACAAATTTGTCATTATCGTTAATTTTGTAACCGCTAATAGCAGTTACAAATACAAGATTCGTAATTGCCGACAACAGTTACAAATATAAGATTCGTAAATGCTGACAGCAGTTATAAATATTAAATTCGTAACTGCTGTCAGCAGTTACAACCAGAAGTTACAAATTGGGGTCACCAATTATGACCCCCATAGGGGTTATAAGAATTTGTGACTGCTGTTAGGAGTTACAATATTTCTTTTGTCACCCCCTAAATTATGACGGTAAATAGCAGTTATAAAGGTCATTTGTGATTGCTAACAACACTCACAAATCACCCATTTTGGTGTAGTGGATTCTACGATGGAGGTGGAAGACATATTCTGGGCTCATTCAAACTCCATTTAATTAGCAAAGTGCTTTTCCCTCATTTATCATTATCGATGCAAGATATCGTTGGTGTAACATCTTGCAAACGGACGTTTAACATTGCATTTTTATTTTTCATTACACAGAAAGAAGATGTCCAGTTAAAAAAGTTATTCGATCCATTTGGATGTCCCACCGTCTTCATCAGTGATTGGGAGTATGCATGAATCAATGTAATGCAGGTGGTGTTCCCTGAGGATAGATACATGTTGTGCACTTTTCATATTCACCACAATGTGGAAAATCATGCTCGTAAAGAGTTCCATGATGAGGATTCACTAAAAGAAATCTTATGAGATTAGGTTCATTTGGTATCACAAAGAGCCATTTTAACGAATATTGGTTGTTATTCTATGTGAATTGGATAGCATACCCACACTACTTTGAATGTAGATGGTATAATTTGAAGAATGCCTTCATTCGTGCATGGACCAATATGATAAAATACTGTGGTAACCGAACTACAAACCAGTGTGAGTATGCTCCCTTTTGACATGTGCAATGGATTTTGTTTTGTTGATTTTAATATCATGTGCAATGGATTTCAATATCATGGAAATATATTGAACTTTCAATGTAACAATGTCAATATATAAATCAACCTTAGTTCGTGATGTATATACTGAACCTATATACCCTTACTCGGCATAAATATCATGAATAAAAGTGTCATAGGAAGTGAAAATCCCAATGTTAGGGCTGATTATCCCGAACCAAACACTATTATGTTTCTTTCAGGGGATTCATAATGAGTCAAACATTATTTTTCGCTGTTTGTATGCGGAACCAAACTTGATAATGTTTGGTTCGGGGAATTCATCCCTAACAGTGGGATTTCCACTTTGTGGGACATTTTAATTCGTGATATTTATGCCGAGTAAGGGTATATAGGTTCGTTATATACATCACTAACAAAGGCTAATTTCCTTTAATTACCTCACAATCCACAAAAACTTTTAAAAAAAATCACAATCCATAACCAACATATTAAAATAATTTTAGCAATCCACAACATCAAAGTAACCTTCACATTCCATAATAACTTCACAATCCGTAAAAACTTTAAAAAAAAGTTCACGATCCACAACCAACATATTAAAACAATTTAATGATCCACAAGATCAAAGTAACCTTTATATTCCATAATAACTTCACAATCTATAAAAACTGTAAAGAATAGTTCACAATCCGACATTAATCATACTAAACACCAACCAATATACACAAATGTACACCATATAACAATTCACAACTAAATGATCAAAAGTATGAATATTCCCAAGTTCTAAACCACTAATTCTAAAGTTCCAAATTACAAAATAAGAGAAATTTAACACAATGAACAACCACACAATTTTAAAGTTCATCTTCCTTTTCTTTCCTCTTATTTTCTTTTCAGTCCCTCATCATATGTTCCTTATTTTCCCCTTTATCATGCTCTTTTCTATGCTTATTTTTTTAATTTTCGTACTTTGCAGTGTTAATTTGGTGACTCACCCCAATTGTTGTTGCAAGTATTTGGAAAGCTTGTTCCTGCCGCCCAAGCAATATAGTCGCATCTGCGAAAATGCCTTATTCAATGGTCTTCCCTATCAACTTCATCGCTCTACGCACTTCGTCCGCCTGTTGAACATCATTTATGTATGAGAATTCATTACATCATGAAAATTATAAGAAATGTAATCCTTACCAGTGATGTTTTTCTTGCTTCAGACTGACGATAGGTGGGGCCTTGGATAATTGGGTGAGAATTGGTCAAGAACCATTTCATATAATCCTCGCTACAGTCCCATGGGCACGAGACGTGTATTGAGTGTGACTTCTACAATAATATATGGTCTTACCAATTTTCTTGATACCATTTTTTCATGTTAAATTTAACCTTATATCTTGCTGCTTTGTTTCCCTTCTCGTCCCTTAAGGGGGTCATTGAGTCGGGAGGAATGATTTGAATACATCCAAATTTTCTAAGATATCTTTCAGGATAGTAGGGCTCGACAACCTCAAACCAAATGGTGATGCCACTATAAAAAGCAACCTCCAGGAATATGTATACGTCCCTCGCATCCTTATAAGAATCCCAAATCACCTACGCACAAACTTATAATTATGGTTTAAATATTCCCATAACTACTTGTAAAAAAAAATGTAAAGAAGTTACATTGCCTGCCGACATATCATCGAATTGTTCTCTATATTTGATGAGCTATGGGAAAGCACTCTTTTGTGAGGCTGGTTGCAAAGCCCAACGCCCAATTCTAGGCATTGTACTATCAAATTCCATATTGTAGCATGCCCCCAACCTAATGAAGTGCTCATAAATCTAGGATTACAAAATCATATGAAATTAGCGATTACTTAAATGGATAATTAACATATATTACGAAATTTTAATTATCGTTACCTGTAATATGGATAGTTAACTGCTTATTTTCTTAACACTTGGCCGTGATGTAAGTCTATGTTATCGGTACAAGTGAGACTGTACTCTCATACCCAATGCAAGTTGGACAACATTCTTCATATTCTTAAATGCTTGCAAGAAATAAATTGGATCTTATTTTTGGTCACTTCAGGGAAAACAGTGCATCCAAATATGTAGAGTATATTGTGTAATACCCCGTATTTCTACATATTTATGATTTAATTAATTCGAAAATTAATAAAAAAAAATACGTTTTAGTTAAATTACATGTGTGACGTAATTTGATGTGATTAAATAATAAAAGTAATTATTAAATATTAATCGAGAGATAGAGACTGATTAATATTATGTTACGAGATTTACCATGTGCATGAATAGTAAATAATGGTGGATTTTTTTCTACACAACATAGTGAGTGATATGTGCGTATTTTATTTCATCTCAATCGAGAGTTGCGTCTAGATAAGATTTGAAGTCGAGATAGGAATTATATTTTTAGTGACTCATATGATGATTTTCAGGTCACGGATGATTCCGAATGGGTCGAAATAGTCGGAATAGTATACCTGGAGGTATAGTTTGGGTCCCGGGTCAATTTTAGACCAAACCGACACCTATTAAAGGTAATTTGGTCATTTTAAAAATAAGGGCTAAAGGACCTACGAAAATTAGCACCCTATATCTGGTAATTATAATTGGGAGTTAGGGTTCATAACTCACAAAACTTAGAGAGGCCATTAGAGAGAAGAGATAACTAATTTTCAAAGCTTAAAGAGGGGTTTTGAAGACAGGGAAGGAATCTTGCACCTAAAGGCAATTGGAATGGAAGATTGGATAAGGAAAACAATAAATCCTCAACCAAGAACCACGATATCAGATCAAACAAACAAAAAATAAAATTAATGTTATAATACCCATGTGTAGGAATTTTATGATTTGAGTGATTTTATTGAAAAATCTTTGATAAAAACTATTTATTAATTGCATGTTTGGGTAGAAATCACATGTAGTTAAATTTATATCAATAGAGGATTAAAAATCAGAGGAATCATGATGGTTAAAACGAATTAAAAGTCAGGGTTGATGATTGAAACCATGGGAAGAACATGTCATATTAGGGTTCTTGGATAATTAGAAGAATTGAATTATTCTGGGCTAAATTGGAAGGATTTATAGTGTTTAATTCGTTGAAAATCATCCTAGTACATGTAGGAATGGTTAGGTATCGTTATATACAAGTTTGGTGGATAGAAGTTGGAAAATTATATATGGTGAAAAATGCATGAAGAAGAAGAACTCGATCCCCCTTGAATATCGATCGATCGATCGATGCTAAAGGTCGATCGATCGACCCTAACTGATTTTGGGTTCTTTTGTTGGTTGAGTTCTATTCGATTGCCGACACTTGAGAGGAACCTTAGGGATGATTTAATATCTATGTGACTTGATAAAGACCAGTAGGTGTGTAGTTAGGATCCATTTAGGTCATTGAGTGTAGGACTTAAAGCATGGATCGACCGGGATAATCGAGGGAGAGATAGGTCGGGAAAATTGAGAGTTGAGCTACGGAGAGAGAGTAAACATCAATTCCACTTGTAAACGAGTAGGTGAAAGATGGTAACTACTGAATTTATCTATCATGGGGTAACTAGGACCCTTAGAGTTGTGTGAACACTCCTATATATACGATAGTGAGATAAATCGTAAGGTAAATAGTATAATAAATATGTGAGAGATATATACTATGTACTAATGCGTATTATCGGGTTGAGTGAACACCTATTAATGCATAGTAATATATAGGTTGTGTGAATACTTATAGTATACTAAATTAATATTGGTGATCTAAGTATGAGTCTGAGCCAATAAAGAGTAGAGAGAATACTCGAATAAATACGAAAGTGAAATAAATTCGTAAAGCAAACAAATATGGTGAATATTAGAGAGAAATATATTACGTACAAGTGTGAATAATTTGGTTGTGTGAATACGTATTATATTGATTATTAGGTTGTGTGAATACCTAAAGTATGCTTACTTCTGTATTGGGGTCGATGATTTTCCTGACCAATACATGAAAGCTCGATTTGGGGCCGATGACTGTCCGGACCAAATCGAAGATGAATAATATTGGGGTCGATGATAATGCCGGACCAATACACATATGTATGACCTTTACATTAGGGTCGAGGGATTTCCATACCAATATAAATGGTAGGATTATTGGGTTCGATGATTTGCCCGACCAATAAATCCTTATAGTATATATTATGTGTGAAATATATACCTTATGATTTTCTACTTATGTGCGATAGTAGACTTATAGATGATATATATAGAGATGTACATCTAAATGGTAAATTAAGTAGAGAGAAACTTAATCACAGAATTTAAAATAGACTAAGAATAGGCTATAGTAAATTAAGTAGTGAAACTTAATTATGGAGGTTAAATGATGATAGGATAATTGGGGTCGATGATTATCCGGACCAATGATCCTTATAGTATATATTGTGAGTGAAATATATACAGTATAAATAATCCGCTTGTGTGGGATAGTAAATAGTTAGATGACGTGTATACATCTAAAAGTAAGTTGAGTAGAGAAACTTAATTATAAAGATTTAATGTTAGATAGTGGATATCTAAAGGATAAAATTAAGTGGTGAGATTTAATCATAGATATGGAAAGATAGCATGTGAAGAATGTTATTATTGTGTTAATTTACAAATGAGGGATGTTAATAAATTTATGTACTGTATGGGCGGTACGGGAACTTAGACGTGTAGATAAGTTCGGTTGAATACTCTAGTCTAATTAGCTTAGGTAGTATAGCTAGGTGGGCTAAGTATATAACGTTAGGCGTGCACTATAGATGAGAGGTGAGGTGAACTCAAGAGAGAGTGTAACGCGAACATGTGTAACCAATAACTGAATTTTATTGTGATAAATGCTTGCTAAATATTTTGAGTACTAACTCTTGCTATAAAATATTTTAAAAACCTTTTAGGTGTCCAACCACAGGGACGCCAGACTTGAGGATTTCATTCCAGGGACTCGGAGCTGTAGCATGTGGATGTTGACAGGATCTTGATTAGACGATTCTACCTTTCTGTTCTAGTGTAGGATCTTATTTAATATTCCATGTATGGACATGTTGTCCGTTGATGATTTACATTTATTCATTTTTTTTAGTATTATTGTTGATGTAAAAAATTAGATCACTCTAGTTATTCAATCACAGATAAATAAATGAGACAAAGAATTTTAAAGTGGTTCAGCCTTATAAGAATGGCCTACGTCCACTGTTGTGTTATTGCTGAGTGTTTGGGAATTCTCGATTACAAGTTCTCTCAAGAAATTCCGGTTCCCCTTACAATGAGGATTGTACAATGTATTTATAGCCTTGGGGCCATAATGTGAAAGGTTAATACATTAAATGATGTACATATGAAAGGGTAATACATTCAATGCCCCTTAAACGTGTGCGTCTGAATGATAAGCATTTAATGAACAATCAAACTGTTGGTTATCCAGCTATTAATGCTTTGTTCGAGGTGCAGCTCGGACCGCCTGAGTTGCTTGAACCGCCTAAGCTTCTCGGTATTCAAGAGTTCCTCGGAGAGTTCTTGTTCCTTGGAGAGTATGAGTTCCTCGGAGCGTATGACTTCCTCGGAGCGTATGAGTTCCTCGGGAAATCAGTGCTCCTCGTTGTAGTGTGGTTCCTCGGAATGTGTGGGTTCCTCAAAAGTGTTTGTTGTTGCCACGTAGACTGCCACGTGTCTTCACTTTATTGAGCCATGTCAGCAGATTAAATTTGGTATCAACAGAAGCCCCCAATGTTTCATAGTTCGAATTTTGAGGAGTATGGAACATTCTTTCTCGGAATATGATAGCTTTAAATAATCCTCCTGATTTTTAGGAATGTTTCCCTTGTATTTATTTCTCTTTCCAAATTCATAGAATCAGGCTTTTTAAATTTTCACAACCGCCTCGATCTCTGCGTACTTTTTGTCCTTTTAGCCGTCGGTAGCGTAATCATTTCTTCTCGCTTCGATTGCCGCGCCCTTTTTGTTTCCCTAGCCGCCGGTAGCGTAATCGTTTCTTTTTGTAATCATTACTTTACCATTTCCCAAGGCAAGGTATTTAAACTTTATAGACACTCCCATCATTTTCTACCTTTTCAAATTTGTATTTTCGAGTTTTCCATCGTCTCTTTCTCTCCTGCGTATTCATCTCTTCCATCGTCCGTTGTCATCAGATCCACTCTTTTTTTGTAAGATTTTCTTCCTTCTTCTTCATTTCTTTTATTCATCATGGTTTACCCTGTTGAATCTCTTGATAAGTTTCGTTCTGATTTTTCTATTCCCTCCTGGGTTGTTCTGGAAGAGCTTTCTGAGCCTTCTGATTATTTCCGTTTGGCTGAGGGACATTGGTTCCCCAGTCTCTTTATTGCTGAGTGTGGTTTTTTTTTTCCACCAAATCCCTTGTGTCTGGAATTCTGTCAGTACTTTGACGTTGTTCTTATCTGGAGTCTGCATCAGAGTTTTGCCGACGAGCACATTAGATCAGCCTCATATCTGCTGCAGTATAAGAGCTATACAACCTCTTTTACTGCTCATCCAGTAATAAGTGAATCAGAGCCACTACCAACTTCCACCAGCTCCTCGCCTGAATCTCACATCCCTTTGAGTGAAAGAATGAATAAGAGAAGACCTCCCACTCTCTTCGAGAAGCCTGCCTATGGTTCTAGAGAGGCAAAAAGAAGTAAAATTGATGTCCCAGAAGGGACGAAGAAAGTTGATGCACCTTCCTTTGCTGCTGTTGTGAAGGTTGCCTAGAAGCCCGTAGTGGCTCCGAGTAGGTCTGCTGCTCCTGGAGAGGTGATTGTAATATCACCGACCAAGGGTTCTTCCTTGGTTGAATTTGTTCCTGTTCCCCCGAGGAGGCTGAAGAAGAGATCCTCGGTCAATTTTGCTGACACCATTACTTAGCCCCCAGTTACTGGAACCGGTGTTCTAACTTTTGTTCCCCCGAGCTCTGCCATGAGCTCGGTAAAGTCTTGGATCATTCCCGAGGTCCAAGGTACTGAAGAAAACCTTACTCGGGATATGGTCACTTCGTTAGCTGCTCGCCACCTTGCTTCTGTAAGTCTTCTTACATTGAAATTTTCATATTTCCCTTGTCATTTCTGTTTTTGACTTGCTTTCTTTTTACTTTCACAGTTGACGAGCTGTTTTAATATAATTTTGAAGAAGGATGAAGCAATTAAAGCTTCATGCTCCTCGTCCAGCGTGGAAGGAGCTATGGCAGAAGCTATCAAATCTTTGGACTATTCTCGCCAAAAATATGCCACTGACCAGGCTGTCCGGGAGAAGTAGCTTGCCTCCACCGAGCAGGAAAAAGCTCGAGCTATTGATGTCTCCAAGGAGTTGGAGAAAAAAGTGAATAGTCTGGAGCAGAAGAATAAAGAGCTTGAAGAGAAGCTCAAAACTGCTGGGGAGCTTGAGGATAGGCTCAAGATTGCTGAAGAGGAGCTATCTCAACTTCGGGAGGTAAATCGGCAGAAGGAGGAGGCTGAGAAAAAACTGAAAGCTGCTGATGACCTGCTGTCCGAGAAGCTTTCCTCGAAGAAGTTGAAGAGGAAGATGGCTGTGAAGAAGTCCTTCAGTGCTGGCTGGGACAAGGGGTGAAATAAGGGGTTGGCTGCCATGGTGTCGCAAGTGGACTATGGCAGTCTCAAATACTTTAGGGATTGATGGGTTACTGCTCTTCAGGAGATGAAAGTGGATGAAAATTCCGAGCTCTTTCAGCAACACATCCCTGGCCCCCCTCCAACTCCTGAAGACTTAGAAGAGGACGAATCTACCTCCGAGGAGTCTTCTATGGTGATGGGATATCATCCCTCAGCCATTCAGCCTGCTGCCAAGGAACTTTAGCAAATTGTTACTTCCTCCGAGTAATTGCCAGTGCTCCCCGAGCAACTATCCATTCCTTCCGAGTAACCTACTTCGTCGTCCCAGCCTCTCGAGAAGGTTTTGGGAGACAAGGAAAAGGTGTAGAGTTGTTCGGGGTTATCTTTACATTTTATTTTTCTTTTATCAAATGTAACCCAGAACTTGTAACTCTGAACTATGATCTAATAAAACATGGACTTTTTTACACACCGTTGTCTATCTTCTATTCATACTCTGCTTATACTTCTTATTGATGATTGCTCTTTCTTTCTCTGCTAGTTTCTGGCCAGGATGAAATTACTATCTGCCCATGATACAAAGCTGCTGCGATAATGTAATGAATACTTTAAGGCTGGTCACACAGACCTGAGTGCAGCACAAGTTGTCGACATCCTCGGCCAAGATGCTTCAGAACATGCAGTTGAAGCATATCAATATCTGAAGTGTCTACTTGATCGAGCAGTGGCCAATAATATGGCCTATTATGATATGATCGAGGATCTCCAAGGCACCCTCGAAGACCTTCAGCTACAATACAAAGAATCCACTGCCCTGTTGCATGAGGGGTATGAGAAGAAGTACCAGCAACTCAATGCTGACAAGGGGTACGAGAAGCGCTTTGCTGGCTACGAGGTGAGGGAGAGAACTCTGAGGGGCAAAGTTGAGGAGTGCAGATAGATAGCTGAACTATTAGAGCAAGAGAACAACAATCTTCAAAGAGAGTTGTCACAGTTGAAGTCTGCAGCTTCTACTTCAAATGCCTTAATCCCAGTGAATAATGAGGTATTCTCATTCTTGGAGGTTGAGAATGCCAAATTGAGGGACGAGTTGGAAACCTTGAAGAGGTCTGGCCCTTCTACACCTTCTCGTGGTCGAGCAAGAGCTCCTGGGGGATGAGTAAGAGCAGCTCGAATTCCTGACGAGGAATAGAGGACTCAGTCTGCCTTAGAAAACCAGGCCTTCCAATTAATGGCGAAGAACCAGGCTTTGGCTGAAATGTCAAAGAAGATCAGGGACCTATAAGAGCAGCTCTCCACTCAGAAGTCTACCTTGGAGAATAAAGAGATCTTAATCAAAAATCTCCACGAGCAGCTGGATAGATTAGCATATCAATTCCACAAACAGCCCAGGGAGTTTTGGATGGCTGGATACAACGAAGCTCTCTTTTACTTGGATGATCGTATCCAGAATGCCAATAATGAGGGCTACAAGAAAGGCTGGTTGAATGCCTTAGGTGTGCTACAGCTCGAACATGGTCATTACTTGTGGGACTACCATGATCCCGGGCTGCTCGACTTACCTGTGACACCATACAAACTCGATATGAGTTGGATCCCTGATCGGGCCATTCCTTGGAGCTTGATTTCTAAATATCTCGGTGACTATAATCTCCATTCAATTGCTGAGGTATCTCGTCCTGAGCACCTTTTAGATCGACCATCCGTGATGAATGTCAGGATGTTAAAGGATATCAACTTCATAAATTCTCCCCTGGCTTTAAATGATCCGCCTGCTGGCGAGGAACCTGTGCCAAAAGCAGAGGGGAAAAGACCAGTAGAGTAGGAATTTTGATGTAATAGTTAGTATACATTTCAATATCAATGTAACTTTCATTTCATTATCAATTTAATTTATTTTTGGATTTAATGAAAGACTTTTATTTCTATTTGCTATTGTCTTATAACAATTTATATTTGTGAATGCATATCTGATAAAAAGATAACAATATTGTGTAGTTTGTCGATCAACTTTTTGTCGAGTAGTTTGAACTTGTGATAGTCATTTGGAAAAAATAATATTTTGTTTCTCGATGAACTTAGTAAAAGTTACGAGTATAAAAAATGTTGCTCAATCACTTAATAATAAAGTTTTGTTTCTCTACCAACTTAGTAATAAAGTTACGAGTATAAAAAAATGTTTAAAAATATTTTCGACCAACCAAAGTCGTTAAATTCTCCATGTCGACGAACTACAGTTAGTGGGTTTTTATCCCCGTCCAGCCATAGTTAGTAGATTTTTATCTTAAATGTTTTCGACCAACCAAGGTCGGTAAATTTTCCTTGTCGACCAACTACAGTTGGTGGGTTTCTATCCCCGACCAGCCATAGTTAGTCTTTTTGAAATAATTTTACCTCCCGACCAACTCAAGTTGGCATAATTTTACCTCCCGACCAACTCAAGTTGGCATTTTCGAGAATATATTTACTTCTTAACCGACATAAGTTGGCATTTTTAGGAATACTTTTATTTCACGAGAAACATATAGTTTTATTTCCCTTAGGAATACAAATTTTACTTCCCGGAGGAATACAAGTAGCTTTACTTCCCGAAGGAATACAGGTAGCTTTACTTACTTCCCGGAGGAATATTGGTAGCTTTACTTCCCGGAGGAATATTGGTTTCTCGACCAACCTTAGTTGGCATTTTTGAGAAATTTTTTTTGTAGCCTAAGCTTTGCCGATTAGTGTGTAGCACTAGTATTCCCCAAAAATCTTTCAATAAAAAGAAAGAATTCGACAAAATATCTTCATTTTATTCATCACTGATAATATTTGCGCAGGTGCTCTGCGTTCCATGCATTCTTAAACTCCTCCCCTTCTAGAGTTGTTATTCGGTAAGATCCTGGTCGAACAACTTCTTTAACTCGGTATGGTCCATGCCAGTTTGCCTCCAGCTTATTATGCTTTTGAATGACTTTCTTCAGCACATAATCTCCTTCTTTCAGGTCGCACTTCTTCACCCTTTTGTTGTAGAACAAAGCGGTTCGCTGCTGGTAAGCAGCATTTCTAATGGCTGCTTCTTCTCTAACTTCCTCGAGCATGTCTAAATCCAGTCTTCTCATTAAGTCGCTGACAGGGGAATTGAAATTCAGAACCCTGTGTGTTGGGAGGCCCAACTCGGCAGGTATAACAGCTTCACTTCCAAACGCCAGCATGTACGGTGATTCTCCAGTTGTTACTCGGGGAGTAGTTCGGTAAGCCCAAAGTACTGATTGTAACTCGTTGATCCAGTTTGCTTTTGCATCATCCAATCTTTTCTTCAAACCATTTAGCAGCGTCTGTTTGTCACTTCAGTTTGTCCATTGCTTTGAGGATGGCCTGGTGCTGAGTGGACCTTCAAAATATTTGACTGATGGCAATAGGCAGCGAACTCCTCGTTATCAAATTGTGTTCCATGATCAGTGATGAAAGCATGAGGAAGATCATATCGACAAATGATGTTCTTCTAAAAAAATTGGTACACCTTCTCGTACGTCATATCAATGAGTGGCTCAGCTTCTACCCACTTAGTAAAATAATCCACTGCGACGACGAGGTATTTGAACCTTCCTCTGGTCGTTGGCAGTGGCCCAACCAAATCAATTGCCCACATGGAAAATGGCCAAGGGGAAGTTATGGGTGTCAAAAATGCTTGTGGAGTTCTTTGGATGGAGGAAAAACTTTGGCACTTGTCACATTTCTTTGCATAGGCTATACAATCAGCCCTCATCATTGGCCAGTAGTATCCCTGTGTCATCACCCTTTGTAAAAGCGTCTGACTTGCTACATGTGCTCTACAAGACCCTTCATGGATCTCTTTAATCAAATCTTTCACCTCGGAGGGATGTACACATCTCTGTAAACCTGCCATAATTCCTCATCTATACAGAATACCGTTAGTTAATACATATCGAGCAGCTTTAAACTTCAATTTCTTGGCTGCGAGCTTGTCAATTGGTAATTCTCCCTCTTCAATATATGCCCTGATGGGATCCATCCAAGATGGCCCTAAATCAAGGGTAATAAATTTCATCATCAGATCTTCATCTATACTCCGACCAACCAACACTTTAATTGGGATTGTTCGTCGTAGCTCGGTGCGAGTAGCTGATGCTAGTCGAGCTAGGGCGTCTGCTCTCGCATTCTCCATTCTTGGTATTCTGACCAGCTGAATAGCGGCAAATTCTATCACCAGCTCCTTTGCCTTTGCATGATATATGATCATTAATTCTCCTCTAACTGCATATACTCCCAACATTTTATTTACAATTAATTGAGAATCACTGAAAATAATAACCTGCTGCGCCTCCATAATTTTCGCTAAATTAAGTCCTGCAATCATGGCCTCATACTCAGCCTCATTGTTGGAAGCTTTGAATTGAAAACGCAGGGTGTATTCCATGTCGACCTTATCCGGAGTGTTCAAAACTATCCCCGCGCCACATCCTGTAGTGCAAGATGAACCATCTACATACAGCCTCCATATAGGTAACTCGTCTTCAAATTTTTGATCAGTCAGAGTTCCTCGGTGAAATATTTGTTGCTTCCTTTCATCCTCCCCGGATATTTCTTGCTCTTCGTCGATCATCTCTCCTTGCTCTTTTACCAATCGGAATTGGTCTGAGCTCGAATTTGATGATCTTGTAACATCCAATTTCCCTTTTACCAACCGGAGTTGGTATGAGCTTGTGTTTATTGATCCTGTAACATCCACAGGTTGATCAGCGAGCGACTTTTGCTCCTCGGGGGTATCAGGATATGTGAACTCTGCTATAAAATCTGCTACAGCCTGCCCTTTTAGCGATGATCTGGGTTCATAGACTATATCATATTCACCGAGATCTATTGCCCAGTACATCAATCTCCCTGATTTTTCTGGTTTATGAAGGGCTTGCCTCAATGGTATATCAGTATATAAGACTATGGTATGAGCCTGGAAGTATGGCCTCATTCTCCTACTCGCTTCAATCAACGCCAGTGCTAACTTTTCCAGCCTTGGATATCTGATCTCTGCTCCTCGGAAGGCCTTACTCGTATAATAAATTGGCTTCTGCACTCCATTCTCCACTCTGATCAACGCCGAGCTAACTGTATTCTCTGACACTGCTAGATACAAGTACAATTTTTCTCCCATCACTTGCCTAGACAATAGTGGAGGTTCTCCCAAGTATTTCTTCAAGTCTTGAAAAGCCTTCTCACATTCATTATTCCACTCAAAAGTCTTTCGGAGTGTCTTGAAGAATGGGAGACATCTGTCAGTTGCTCGTGATATAAATCTGTTGAGTGCTGCTACTCGTCCTGTGAGAATCTGTACTTCCTTCTTCGTCGTTGGAGATCGCAGCCCTAATAGAGCTTTGATCTTTTCAGGATTTGCTTCAATGCCTCGTTGATTGACGATGTATCCGAGAAACATGCCTTCTCGTACTCCAAATATGTACTTCATCGGGTTCAGCTTCATTTGATATTTATCCAGTTGATCAAAAGTCTGACTTAAGTCAACTAGATGGTCGGCAACTTTCTTGCTTTTTGTCAGCATATCGTCAACATAAACTTCCATATTGCAACTAATTTGTTCAGCAAAAACCTTATTCATCAGCCGCTGATATGTCGCACCTGCATTTTTTAAACCAAAAGGCATAACGTTATAACAATAAGTTCCCCTAGGGGTAATGAAAGAAGTACTCTCCCTGTCTTCAGGTTTTATTTTAATCTGATTGTAGCCAGAATAAGCATCCATGAAACTCAGCAGCTCGTGTCCCGAGGTAGCATCGACTAGTTGATCAATTCGGGGCAGTGGAAAGTGATCCTTTGGGCATGCTTTGTTGAGGTCGGTGAACTCTACACACATCCTCCATTTGTTATTTTTCTTCTTTACCATCACCACATTGGCTAACCAGTCTGGATATTTAACATCTTCAATGAAGCAAGCTTTCCGGAGCTTCTCGACTTCCTCCTGTATAGCTTGATTCTTCTCGGGACTGAATATTCTTCTTCTCTGCTTCACAGGCTTAATCTCCTTATTCACATTGAGTTCGTGACATAAGAAATTTGGATCTATTCCTGGCATATCCTCATGACTCCACACAAAAGTTTGCTTTCTGCTTCTAAGGAAAGTTATCAATTCCTGTTTTAATGAGGTTTCCAACAACGAACCTATTTGAGTAGTTCGTTCAGGGTGCTCGTTGTCCAGAATGATGTTTTCAGTAGCTTCCATCACTTGACCCTTCACGAGTTGTGACTCATCTCTAGGATCCAATGTTTCAATTTCTTCCTCTTCTTCCACTTGATAAGTAGTAGTCTTTTTCCTTGATTCCTCCAGTTCCTCTTGCTCGACGGATGAATAATAGCATTCCCGAGCTACTTTCTGGTCACCTTTCACAACTCCTACTCCAAAATTTGTTAGAAATTTCAGGCACTGATGCACCGTAGATGGTAGAGCTTCGAACTTCTTCAATCCTACTCTTCCCATGATGATATTGTATGATGATTGAATATTCTTATCCATCACGAAAAAACGTATTCTTTCTGTCCGACAAGCAGGCCACGTACCAATGAATATATCCAACTTGATCGTCCCAAGTGGAAATACTTTTTCTCCAGCAAAACGATGAGGGGTCTCTGATAAGGCTCCAATTGAGATAGCTTTAGATTAAAACTATCGAAGCACGAGTAGAACATGATGTCTGCCGAGCTACCATTGTCGACCACTACTCTTGAAATCATTACTTCCTTCATTCTCATCTTGATCACCAGTGGGTCATCATGAGGATATAGAACACTTGCAAGGTCATTCTTTGAGAAACCAATGACCAATTTCTCTTTATTCACCTTTCTCGGGCGATCCTCTTCAGCTAGATTTATTCGCTGAATGTACGAGCAAGCTTGAGCCTCACCGAGGTAAGCTTTTCTCTCTACAGTAAGATCTCCTCCTCCTGCATCTCCACCTGTTATAACATTACAGTCAAATGACCCAAAGCGTATTAAAAATACCTCTCGCTTTGGCTGCCTTGGTCTCTTGGGAAGATCGGGGTCATCCTCGGGATCAACTTCATGGTTTCTTTTCTTGTTCTCCTCTGCTCGACGGGGAGATCTAGACCTATCTCTTGCTCGGTCATTGTTCCTTCTTTCGTTTCCATGATCAACATACTTTGATAGCTTTCCTCGTCTGATGAGTGTTTCAATCTCATTCTGAAAAGCTATGCAGTTTTTGGTCATGTGGCCATGATCTTTATGAAACTCGCAATACTTCGCCTTATTCCTCTTGTCAGGGTCTGCCTTCATTTTCTCTGGCCAGTTTAGTTACTCGTTGTTCTTGATTTCCTCTAGAACATGGTTGATATCCTTCTTCAAAGGAGTATAATTATCATATTTCTTCATTACGTCCCATACCGACCTGTTTTTTGAATGTTTGTCATTACTATTGTTTTTATGCTCTTTCTTCTTAGCTTTATCACCTTCTACCTTGGTTTCTTTGGCATCCATATTCTTCTTCGCAGCCACAGCCTCCTCGGCATTCATAATCTTGGACGCTTTTCCCATCAGGTCTGACATGGTTCTCGGTGGATCTTTGGCCAAAGTGTAGTACAACTTGTTGGGCAGTAGTCCACTCATCAAAGCGGTAATCGCTGTCTTTTCCTCATAATCAATGACTTCAAGTTTCTCGTTATTAAAACAAGTTATATAATCTCTGGTACTCTCACCAGACTTTTATCTAACACTTAACAAATGTGCTACTCGTTTAACTGGCTTTGCCCCAAAATAGAAATTCCCAATAAATAACTCGACCAGTTGAAGAAAAGTTGAAATCTTACCCCGAGGAAGATTATTATACCATATTTGAGCAGATCCGGTAAGAGTTCCCGAGAATGCCCTACATCTCATCTCATCTGGAACATCATAGATGTCGGCTGCAGCCTGGTATTGTTTTATATGAAGGACGGGGTCAGTCTTTCCATCATATTTGGGGGTCACAACAGGTGCTTTGAACTTTGATGGTGTTGGAAAATCTACAATGGACTGGACAAAAGGTGTTCCTCGAACAAAGGTTCGTTGTAGGGTTTTTTTTAGCTTTAACCATTTCCCCCAATCTATCTTCCAGCTTTGAATAGAGCCTTTCCATGCATCATTTCCTTCCTCGGGCCTGTTGGTTCGAGCAGCTGATCGCGTTGAGGTGGCTTCCTGGGATCTCTCTTGACGAGCAGCTGGTCGCAACTGGGCAGATCCTTCTCTTAAATCTGATGGTCGTCGAAAACTCCTCGATGGGGCTCTAGAAGGACTTTTGCTCCTCCTAGGACCTAATCGATCGAAAGAAGATACTCTGATTAATCTTTCTAGCGCACTGGCCCTTTCTGGGGAGAGAGTGATACGTTGTTCAGTATCTGTGGCTCGCACTGACGAAGTTCGTCCAGGTTGATAAGAAAAATCTTCAGATTCCTCATTGCGATATGAATTGGTACGCCTAGTATGTGAGGATGGTGCACGGGTGTTTCTTTGAATACTCCGCAGTCCTGAATGGGTTGGTGCACCGCCATGAAGGGTTTGGATGAGTTGTCGCATTGTTTTTCTTGCATGACGGTCTGGCCCTGAGCCAGATTTGTCATTATTCCAGCCAGATCTGGAATATATGGCGGAGCAGATGGATTTGGAGGGGTTCCAGTGTTTCGATTGCTGGATTCAGAAATGTCAGCCATTCGTGATGAATTATTTTTGATTGAAAATGATATTACCAGTCGTTTCCACAGACGGCGCCAATCTGTTGATGTAAAAAATTAGATCACTGTAATTATTCAATCACAGATAAATAAATAAGACAAAGAATTTTAAAGTGGTTCAACCTTATAAGAATGGCCTACGTCCACTGTTGTGTTATTGCTGAGTGTTTGGGAATTCTCGATTACAAGTTCTCTCAAGAAATTCCGGTTCCCCTTACAATGAGGATTGTACAATGTATTTATAGCCTTGGGGCCGTAATGTGAAAGTGTAATACATTAAATGATGTACATATGAAAGGGTAATACATTTAATGCCCCTTAAACGTGTGCGTCTGAATGATAAACATTTAATGAACAGTCAAACTGTTGGTTATCCAGCTATTAATGCTTTGTTCGAGGTGCAGCTCGGACCGCCTAAGCTTCTCGGTATTCAAGAGTTTCTCGAAGAGTTCTTGTTCCTCGGAGAGTATGAGTTTCTCGGAGCATATGAGTTCCTCGGGAAAGCAGTGTTCCTCGTTGTAGTGTGGTTCCTCGGAATGTGTGGGTTCCTCGGAAGTGTTTGTTGTTGCCATGTAGACTGCCACGTGTCTTCACTTTATTGAGCCATGTCAGCAGATTAAATTTGGTATCAACAATTATGGATTGTAGTTTTGAACTTTTAGTCGATGGTTTATCGGCAAGTCTTTCATTCATATATATTGTGTTGGATTGAATTCTAGTAAAGTGTGAATGTTTTATTTTGTTTTTCCACCTGGTACATTTATTATGTTAACGAAAGATAAAATTTGTTACCGGTCTAATTTCACTTAGCTGGTTAGTAATTAAAATTTTTTCGACAGTGATGCTAATAATGAACCATATGAGAAACCTGTTTTAATTTAATAAAGGCCTGATCACCCGATGTCTAATTAGGCAGGGTGTCACATATTGACCCTCGTGCATTGGTCTTTCTCATTCTCGATGGCACTATCAAGTTTTTTTTTTCCTTAAAATTCGCATTGATCCAATTCAACCGGACCACATATGAGCCATTGCACTCTAATTTAGCATCAACCTTACTCAATCCTAAGTATTCAACTACTAAGTCAATATCACTCAGTAATTCATTCCCAGTGTCATCAAGACAAGCAATATTTGGGCTAAATATAGAATTTACAACTATAGGGACTTTAGTATTTGAGCTACATCATCAAGAGTTATGGTCACCTCCCCTAATGGCAAGTGAAAGCTATTTGTCTCTAGATGCCGTCGCTCAACTAAAGTTGAAACTAACACATAGTCAGTATGCCGATGGCTATATTTGATCAAGCCATTAAGATTGGTCCTCTCCACCCTCTCTCATACACTTGTACTCAAATCTTTCAAAGGCCATTCGTTTATCTTTGCCCAATAGTTGACATAGAGCAACAACACTCATTCAATCTACAATACAATAACACAAATATTAATATTTTTGATGAGTTAAATTTGAAAATATTATTACCACTGATCCGGTTCATATACCATAGGCAACATGAGCCTTGAAATGCTTTAGGAGTGTGAGTTTTTTAGGATGCCTATAGTCATCGATCGATAATTTGGCGTCAACTTCCTTCTTTTTATTGTATGTAGTTGCTGACTTCTGTTGTGTTTTTGTGGAATTACTCGATCGGCCAGCATAAGTAGAAGGTGGAATACCCCTATGGCTTAACTCATCATTAGCATCCTGTTGTTCCTTAACATCTTCCTCCTCCTCCTCCTCCTCCTCCTCCTCCTCCTCCTCGTCAAAAGCAGCCTCAATATGGTCCTCTACATCTTCCTCCTCATTATGGCCCTCAACATCGTTCAAAGTCACAATACATGGTAAAACACATATCTTTTTTGAGTGCTTCCTCTGAGAAGTAGTAATCGGCTTCCTCTTCGAACGCGAGTAACATATAATTTTATCCATTTTGACCTACATTAAAACAGAGATCATATGTGAATAACTAACATACATGAGTAACTAACATATATAGAAAATATACGTACTTGAATAACTAAAATGATACATCAATGTTGAGTCGGGGCAAAGAAAATAAAAATTATACAGGAACACCTCATAAACTTAACGAGTTAAGCTTACTAACTTGTTACAATTCCGTTGAATGGAAACATTAATAATGACTTGTTTCATTCGTCATATATGTGACGATTATAGGATTACAATCCAAGGTAATAACCCCGAATGACACCAAGTTGTAAACTATTTTTCATTCCTGCGAAATATAACGGAAAAAATCACAAGGCTCGTTAGTTTTATCCCAAAAGAAACCTTGGATATCTGACCTTAATGGTTCATCGTAGACAACTCGATTCAAAATGTTATTCAATCGAAAAATGTGTTTCAACTCGAAATAAACCCCAGTTTCTCTGGTTCATGCATTAGATTGTAAAGTTTGCAATGTTAGTTATCATAGTATTAAGTTTGCAATGTTTTCAATCAGGCTAACAGATATGTTTATTTGATACAAGGTTAACAAAGTTAGCAAAATGTCAAAAACATAGATTTTTTTTGGGCGTGGATGATGATAATAATGTTGAGTACCAACATGTTTGAATGGTTGTTGATGATGATTTGATGTTGACCTTTGAAGCTTGATGTTTACATTTTAAAATTTGAGAGGTTTATAAGTTATGATGTTTAGAGAGAAGGAAGAAAGTGAGTAAATTATTTTTTTTAACTTTAAGTACTACGTAGCCCATTTGGTGGTATAATGAAGTAAACACGTGATTTGTCTGGTATTATAGAGTTAAAATATTCTTGTGAAAATATTAAGTAAATATTGGAGTGCCCTTAGTGACACGAATAAAAGGATTTGGCCAATTGAGTTAAAATTGTTCACACATAATTTTGCTTTAGTAAATCCTTATTATACCTCTAATACAATAGTATTAAACGTGTAAATGGTATTTAATGTAATTTTTTACCTACTCATTAATGCATTTGATTACCCACTCCAAAACCAAGGAACATACTCTCTCTCTCTACCTCCCCCCCTTATATTTCACATATTTGTCTCCCCTCATTCCGTTAATATTTTAATATAGATACATATTCTCTCGATCCTTTTGTCTTTTATCTTCTTTGGATCTGTAATTCTTTTTAAAATGTGTTTTTGTAGGTACTTAATACAATGTTCCCTTTGTCAAGTTTTATCCCTTTATCCATTAAAGCCGGTCTGTAATTCCCAGTTGCCAGAATGGGTCGTTATTTGAAGAAGCGACGTTTTGCACAGCGTGTTGGAACCTGTGCTCCATTTTACCTTGTTGTCGTACTTGAGTACCTTGTTGCCGAGGTACCTTAAAATCTCTCCCTCTCTCTTTGCTTTATGAGTTATGTTTATTTATATTCTCCGTATTTGGTTAATACGATATTTAAGAGTTGTCCACATAGCAAATATGAGAATAAAAAACACAGAAATCACTTATAAATAAAATAATTAGATAGTCCATTTTTAAACCCAGAACCCGAGTAAAAAAGATAAATTATATGGAATGAGAAACATCAAATGATTTCACATAATCCTAATATAGATTTGAAATGTTGAAAAAGAAAGCAATAAATAAAAATAAAAATATAATTTGGAACTTAATTGTCAAAACTGGATGAGAGCAAACACATTTGTTTTGTGAAGGACTAGGTAATCGTCGCTTTTCTTCGTACCAATCGCTTAAAAATAGATGGGTAACACCAAGAAAACATTAAATAATGAGGGAAATTGTGGTATTTTATATGTGCTTGATCTAATCTTTAGAGCTTCTTTGTATACTAATTTTGAGTTTTTTTTTCTTTTAGTCCAGGAAATACAGGAAGAGTTTTGATGCAGGAGTGAAGTTTTATTAGTTATCATTTTTTCAATTGAGAGGTTAGTAAAGATATTGAAATTTGTTTAGTATTTTTTAGTTGAAATTTTCATAAAATTATGTTTTGATAATTTTATGAAAGATTTTTACTTTTTTATGTTAATTCACTGTGAATAATTTTTTTTTATTTCGTATTCTAATAATGAATTTGAAGACGAGTTAACAATATATTGAACTTTGTCACATCTAATTTTTTTTCGTTTTTATTAGCACTATCATTTGTTTTCTTTTTTGTTGTCTAATTACCCTTTAGTTTTTTGCACATTTTTTTTATATAAGGTGAGTGCTGATGCAATTTTAAATTATTCCATTTAGAAAAGTTTAGTGGGTATTTCCATTTGATTACTTAACGATTCCTGGGTTGTAGAGCTTCAATATATACATTCAATTTGATGTATGTATCATTTTGGTATTTCTTTGTGTTTTTCAGATCCATTCAATATGTAAGTGGTTGTGAAGGTTGGTGCGTTGGTTGCGGCGTATATATGGTGACGATGTTAAAGAACAACATAATGTGACGCAATGGTAATTTTGATATTTACCTCGATTGTTTATTGTAATGTGTTTAGGTAGTTGTTGAGGTGATTTTGGGCGTGATGAGTGTGGTGGTTGTGTTAAAATATTTTGTTTACGAGTAGTTTACGATTTGTTGTTGTCATTTATAAATTAGGTGTGTCAAGTGAATTATAAGCAACTTTTTTGTAGGGCTGTATGATTTTCATTTGTTTATACAATAGTTATTACTTTAAAAGAAGATACATTTTTTATATTATAATTTCATATTTCTTTAATTGATTATTTTTGTCGGTATGGACTCTTATAGAAAATAACTATATAAATTTATCAAAGGCACCCCGAAGTCATAATTTTTCACATAAATATTTTTAAATAACCGAGTTATATACTGGGTTCATGTGATACATTATTATTTGTTCTACTTGGTAATTGAATTGGTTGAGTTTTCTTTGATTTCTTAAATTTATTTCTCGCAATTGAAATTTATTTTAAATAGAACGTGCTTTCAACCTCAAGGGTAGTGTACGATATTTTCATCCACTTACTCTCTTTAGTAATTTATGCATATATAATCTATTTTATACTTTGTATTATTTGTTATATTTATTTATATTTTTAATTATATTATTGTATGGTTAGGATTGGTCACTATAAATTTAAAGTTTATAATTTACCCAACTCAACAAATAGCTTAATATGTTATGTCACTTTTGTAATTTTTTTAATAAAAATAGAAATACGATAACATCGCGCGAATTTTATGTTAATAAATAATTAATTTTCCGGTTAGGAACAAAAAGCAATCAAACAACGCCTAGAATTAATTTGTATGATTTTTTTTAAGGTCTTTAAGCTGTCATCCAAGCGACTCACGTGTGATAATTTGATGGATTCATTTTTTGGTCTACATAGAAAAAGAGAATACCAATTGTAGGGGGATAGCTGGATTCTTAGGTTTTGGAGGAGAACGAGGTACGTGAATTTCATCCAAATTTGTACGTTGTTGGGTCCCAATAATTCTTTATAATGTTTAGCAATGGAGCCCAGATCCCCTTCAAAACTAAAACACCCACTTATGAGATTTATTACTAATAATCCTCCACTATTCAAACTCAGTTTAATCCTTTTACTCATCTTCTTTATATCACTTGCCTTGTATTTTGTTACCCATTATATGGCAAACAATTCATATTATACTGTTGTAGTGGATTGTGGGAGTACTGGTACAAGAGTAAATGTATACCACTGGAAATTAAAAGATGAGAACCTGCCTAATTTGATGAATTCTTATCCTACTAATTCATCATTTGGGAAGGGTGGTTGTGAGTACCATTGTATGCAAACTGAGCCAGGTTTAGATAAATTTGTGGGTAACTTTTCTGGAGTGAGGGCATCTTTGGAACCATTGATTGTTTGGGCAGAACAATGGGTACCGCGGGAAAGACACCGAGATACACCGATTTTCGTTCTAGCTACTGCTGGAATGAGGAGGTTGCTAGTGGAGGATGCAAGGCGGGTTTTGGAGGATGTAGAGGTTGTTTTAAAGGAACACGAGTTTAGGCGTAACAAAAGTTGGATTAGGGTTTTGAGTGGGAAGGAAGAAGCTCACTATGGGTGGGTTGCTCTAAACTACCGAATGGGTATTTTTGGAAATTCGTCAAGGTTGCCCACTCTTGGCCTTCTTGATCTAGGGGGTTCGTCATTGCAGGTGGTGGCAGAAATTGACGAATCAAGTGAAGATGAGCATATTTTGAGATCGAGGTTAGATTCGGTTGAACATGAGATCTTGGCATATTCGTTGCCGGCGTTTGGTTTGAATGAAGCTTTTGATAGGACTGTTGTGATGCTCAGTCATACACAGGAACTTAGAGAAAGTTCTGGGGGAGCATTTGAAGTCACTCACCCTTGTTTCGGTTCTGGTTTTGTGCGGAATTATACTTGTCATGGTTGCTTTGGGCTCAATTCTACTGATTCTGGAAGTTTGAGAAATCACTATAGAGAAAATGAGGTAAATTCAATATTTCTTGTTGGAGAGCCAAATTGGGATCAGTGCAAAGGCCTTGTCAGAGCTGCTGCCATCAATTTAAGCAGTTCAGATTGGTCACAGCTCCCAATAGATAATTCAAAGTGCCCAGGTTTGTCTCTGTATAGTGGTCAGTTCGATACATTGTACTACCATTCATCCTGCATTCAGTCGTTGAAGTTATTATTCTTTCTTGACATCTTTATACTCTTACAAAATAAATGTGCAGATAAAATCCTGATTTCTTCCTCAGTATTCTTTGGAATCTCTTCTAAACTTCTCTTGTTTCTATGAAACTAGGTGTGCACACGTGCGTTGCGCGTGCGACTGAATTCGGTTAGTCAATTTAAGTATATAAAGTAGGGAAAAAATCCATTTTAAGTACCGACATTCATTATCACCGAACAAGTCCATATCAAGGTTATGTTGTATTGATAAATACGTTCAAAATATTATAATCAGAATAAATTAGTGTCAAGCTGAATAAAAATAAGTTTTGAACATGATTTAAGTCCAAAACTCTTAAGCAAGGATAAATTATTAAAAAACCAAGAATGCAAAAGATTAACCAAATGTCTAATTTAAAATTGCCCCAAAGTTTAAATGGGTGAAGGTCTCAAAATAATGCAAACTAACTGACAACACACCAAGTTCGAGCAATAACTTTTAATTAATCCATGAATGTCACAACGTTATGAGTCCTAATTTCTCTAACTTGAAAGATAATTACATAATAGATCATTATAATCTTATGGTACAGCTAAGCTAATAGACACTCTTGGATATGTTGAACCACTAAATAGGGGAAACAACTTTATCAAATCCGCAAAGTTAATTGTTACAAAATCCAATATGGAAAGCAAAAACATTTACCACTTTGCAAATATTAAGTGCCCAAATATAGTTTACATATATGCCAAGCAAACAAATGGCTTGAAAAGAGAAAGAATTATCAATTGGCTAACACAATGGTTCTCCTTAAAAGAATTTTGAACTTAAACTAAATTTTAATACATACCTTCATGGAATGTCACACATTTATTCGTGGGCCATCGATAATATTGAATGTCCCTAATTATACACTTGTCTATTTTACATTACATGGCTTTGATTATATCCTTTCTTACTTCACATTACGTGTTTATTTACTACATAATACTACCCTAAATCTTATTAAATTAGTTATTTCCAACAAACATTACATTGGTAAACTCCTCTTAGATGGTGTCATTGGGATAAAACAATAGTTATTAGTTTAAATACACAATTGATTGCTTCATTTAATTAAGCACTAACAATATGTGTTTGCCTTAACCAAGTTTCCATATCATAACACGAACTTTGGTAATTCAAGTATTTGAATCAAACTAAGAAAAAATCATTACCTTACAATGTGTTTTTTGATTTGTTCACTACACTATCTATTGAGGGTGTAACATCGACATGATGTTTTCCATAGAAGGATTTTTAGAAATACATAAGCCTCACATCAAATATAAGTACTAAATTTTCGCCCCAGTTTTTTTTCTTCAAATTCCTACGTAAACCAATGTCAAAGATATGTTCTTTTTAATCTCAAAATGTGGATATAAGGAATGCAAGAGAAGAAATCATCAATCGGTGAAGCCTTAATGGTGCAATTTTGAAGCAGAAAAGAAACCACCAATCACAATTTGTGTAGACCATAAGTAACATGAATCAGTATGATTAACATTAGTTTGTTCTTTTTTTTTTAGTGAAATAGCAAAGGAAAGGAAACAACCACATAATAGAAAAGAAAAAAAAACAAAGCTAGGTGTAATATATGGGAGAAGCAATCCCAGCCATATTCAATTGAAGTTTGTTCAAAATTTCCACTTGGGGGGTGGGGGGAGGGGGTGTCTTCCAAACTAATCAACCTACTGTTTTGACTGGCTCCAATCCTAGGCAATTCATCAACACATCGATTTCCTTCACGAGAAGTTTGGGTGATCTTGCTTTGACATCCTTCTCTAAGCTGACTTTAAGCTCAACTCTAAGACTGCCTAAGGAAAATACCAATTAATAAGATCATCAACTTTCCTCACAAACTATTGAACAAGTGAGTGCCGCAAAGAGATGATTTATTGTGTAAATTCAAATTAAGAAAACTCCATATGTATAAATTATGAATATATCTAAAAAATAATTATATATATATTAATAATTATATATCACACCACTATAAAAAAAGTTAAACTGTTATATGAATTAGTAAAATCACAAATTATATAAAAAATAAGATTCACAATAAACGAAATTTTTGAAAAATAAATAAAAAAATCTTATTTCTATTTACATGTATTTTACTTTAATATGGCAAAATAAAAAAACTTTAGATACTAAACAACAAATTTTATTTCATCGGATTGGAAATTTGAAAGAAGACAATAGAGAATATAAAAAACAGAAAAACAATATACCGGATTCGTACCTCACTTCAGCTTTTCATATTTGAGGGAGAAACATCCCGGTGGGGCGATGAGTGTACATAGGCGCCGACGGCTAAACGATCTATGATGACGGGTATAAGGCGGTGTGTGATGGTGAATATTAAGGGAGGTTGTGGTAGGCAGTGATGGAATTGTAAGGGAGGGTCCCTTGTTTTTATTTTAAGAAATTATCCAAGTGGTGGTTTGTATTTTTCCGTCGTCTTTTTTTTAAATCTATTAGGTTTCTGCTGAATTTCCTTTGCAGAGAGAGAGAGAGCAGGAGCAAAGTGGGAAGGGGTAAATTGAGTCTAGAAAGAGAGAGGCATTTAATTTTCTATCGTTTGAGTTGGGGAGATGGAGGAAATGGAGGGACGGTGGAGACATAATCAGTTGATGGGATACAAAGAGAAAGAGAGAGAGAGAGAGAGCATATGAGTGAGATATCATTATGGAGGGTAGAATTGGAATAAACACAATAAGTAAGGATATTGTGGACATTTATTGGCATCCATCGTTTTTACCTCTTTTTAAGTAGTAGTGATATATATTGTGTAAGCATAGTTACCAAGGAATGCCAACACCCAAGCTATTTACATATTGGTACGCATGTTCCGAAACATGGTACACCTCCGTTCCAATACACTAAAATTAGCGATCCGATAAATATTTGCATATTTCTTCTCTCAATTTTGTTTTTTTATAAAGAAAAAATATTTAGAATATAGTGAATATATAATGCACTGCCATAAATAGAATAGTGGTTTACCAGAGAAAATTTTAAAACTGTAGGATATACTTATTTGGAGTGTTTATATAATTAATTCTCATATACGAAATCACAAAAATGAATAAAGAACCTGTGTATCATAAGAATTTCAGAGGATATTTATTATTTTAATTTTTTAATGACTAGTGTTTAGAAAGAGCCCAAATCATTTAAACACAATGGTTTTCCTAATCTTACCCCCATCGTACCACATTTTGGGCGTACCGCATTCCCGTACCCATTCCATGTACCAAAATGATCTGCGTTTTAGGTAACATTGGGTGCAAGAGAAATTAGAATATCAACTATTAAGGTCTATCACAGCAAATCATGGGTAGAAATACTTAATAAAAGCTCCTGCCTTTTGTATGTTGGTGTCTATAATGAAAGTCATATGTAACATTTCTAAGTCATTATAATCCCCTTGTTACTAAATGCAAGCTTCCTGTACAGACATGTTGGTTGATATGATGAAGTTTAAATTCAACTCCTAGTTTTTGTTTATTTTTATGGGTGAAACATTAGATTCTTAAATATCCCGCAACAGTAGATTGCAGTGATTCTGGAATTTCCATATATGTTGTCTATGGAACCTGCTGAGCTCCAAAGCATTGTGACAATTGATCTGATGTGATTTTGTCCTTTTTTGCTTTGGTCTTCATGACCTTCGTTTATGTCCAAAAGAAAAAAATAAAACAGCGTGGGAAATGCTTTGCCAATAACATAAAGATATGGTGAATAAATAAGATCTAGCTCAGAAAGATAATGAAGTAGTTGGTAATGAAATAAATATGAAGGTAGGCGGCCTTTCCCTGATCAGAAAACTTTCCCCATGCTATACGCTAACACCACCAATACAGGACAGGATAAGCGATCACCATCTTTTATTATAAATGATTGCTACTCCTACCTACGCGTTTCTTTGAATTTTTAACTTCTCACAGATATTAAGATGGCCAAGTTGGTCTAAGGCGGCAGATTATGGTTCTGGTCCAAAAGGGCATGGGTCCAATCACATGTAGTTTGTACTTTAGTGAATCTGTTATCACCATTGCTTTTCCAGGTGTTTGCATCATGTTTTTGTTTAAAATTATTTCGATAGATTTGCACATGAGACCCCTGGTTTTGATTTGATTTGATTCACCATTCAAAGAGTGTATGTGGAATTTGTTCAGTGTTGCCCTCCATCAGTCTGCCCCTTTCTGTAGTTACTAAACTGAATTTCTTGCCCCATTTATCTCAATGTACACATTTGATTTTCTATTAATTGGAGCATATATTACACGATGCCCTTTGACCTCCATAAAAACTTGAATTTTCATCCAAACACATAATTTTCAAAATTTAACATCCTAACTCTGTCCTGCAGGCAATAATATTATCAATTTGACTGCGATTACCCACTCAGTTACACGTTTTCATGCTTTATCTGGATTTTTTGCTGTTTACAATATTTTAAATTTGAGACCAAGAGCAAACTTGACAAAAATTTGGGAGAAAGGCCAGCAGCTGTGTTCAAGATCATGGGCTGGTTCTGGAAACCAAAATTATGCCGGACAATATTGTTTCCGAGTACCCTATTTGGCATCACTGATTGAGGATGCTCTTTGTCTTGGTGATAGAGAGGTAATATTTGGTCCAGGAGATGTTTCTTGGACATTAGGAGCAGCACTGATTGAAGGGAAATATTTATGGCTTAGCACCATCAAAGCTCGAAGTGGCATTTTATCTCTGAGGAGTATCTGGGCAATATCGTCCCCCCTTTTCCTTTTTGTTCTACTTTTATTACTTCTATTCATAGTTTATCACAGTCAAATCATGCTGCCTATGCCAGGTAGGAAGGTTCTAGCTGCTGGGGCGTCTTTGCCATCTTACATATTTCCCAAACGACGGCCTCTCTAAGTTTTAGCTACAGCGCAGTTGTTATGACAAATTCAATGAGCTTTTCTTATATGTATTATTTAAAATGCAATTCATTTATTCTTTCAGACCATTATATAGTTAGGATCATGTGAAGTGGTTGCTGAAAAGTGATGCGTTATGGCTTTATGGGTTTTTGAGGTTTGAGATTGCTGCTTCATGTTGAAATTAATTAGTATGCCCATTTTATTCATGTAATCCTGTCAAAATTACATATTGTGGGAATGTACGAGGAATCATTGCTCTACTCTACATAAATTCATTAGCCTAAGCTGGTAAGGGACATTGGAGTCAATGGAACGCAAGTATATGCCAACATATTACATATCAGTTTGTTTTTCTTTGCTATCTGTTTTCATGGAGGTTATGTATTGGATAAAATAAAGTGAGGAGGTTGGATGTTGAAATTAGTTTGGGGACCCGAAGTTGATCTAATTTTAACGGGTAGGACCATATCCAAGGCCTTATGCAAAATGTCATTTGCATAATATTGTGGCAAAAATTTGCCATATTATGTATAGGAGCTACTCCAACGGCATTTGGTTTGCCATGGGAGACTTGTCATAGTAACTGGACCGTTGCGGGAGGTTCGACACCAACACCCAAGCGACACATGTTTTTTTGTGTATGCTTTGTTACCAAAATTTATGATTAGACCATTTCTAGACCTTTGTGGTAAAATTCCATATTAAAATTGGTAAATCTTATTTTATGTAATCAAAATTTGGGAGGTGCTCCAGACGCAACGTTTTGCGTCATTTGAATTGTCATAGGAGATGGAAAAAAGGCTCGACATGACACTTAGATTGCTGTGGGAAAGGTAAAATACACACTCAGAAAATGAAGAAAAATGCTCCTGTAACATTTGAATTGTTGCAGGAACAAGGGTTTTCACAGACTGTAGCAATGTGTTGTGGAAAAATACATCATTTGCAACAATGGCAAAATTTTGTTACTTTGCCAAATGCTTTGGAGCCCCATTTATTCATTTTAGTTACCCAAATTGTGATTTTGCTACTTTGCCACATAACTTGTAGATGACCTTAATCCTCAAAACTTTGATTCGAGTGTGTAAATGTGATTTTTGTTAATAATATATTTGTATATAAATAAATATGACAACAAGCAGTAATAAGTGAAATGACAATAGACAATAAACTAAAAAAAGGATCATGTCCATGGTGTAATTTTAATAAATAACTATAAATATGAAGCTTAGTACATTTGAACAAAAATACATCCATTCTAATCTAAGGGGTGCTACTGTGGCTACTGGTATCGGATGTGCATCACCTTCGATGTGTAGATGGCCCGAGATCACCCTTCTCAGACGGGTGTTGGATCGCATCTTGCTCGATTCGGGGCATATCTTGCTCAAGCCTGGAAATCCCTCATCATTTGAATGATGGTGTTTTGTGCCTCGAGGATGAGCGATAGTAGTCGTGTCTCCTTGTGTAATTTCACTCGCAGATCGTGATTGAGTCGAACGTGTCCACTCAATCGTGTATCTGTCTCCTCCTACTTAACATAACTAAATCAATACTAGAATTACTCAAATTTATATATAAAACAATATACATATCAATGAAGTTTGATAATTGAGAATAAAACCCACTGTGACCCGTTTGGGATTCGACAATACGTGCAAGTAGTCCTCCATCCCCTATAGGGTGACAAATTGTTTCGTCCACTATCTTGTCCTTATCGAGCTGTGCTATGATGCACTATATCGCCTCACACGAAAAATAATCAACGGGCTAGCTTAAGGATCCTCTATTAAGTCATCAACCAAAAAACACAATGTAGATAAATTATGTTCTCAAAATCACCTCAACAAAAATTAATGCTAACATACCTACCACAATAAAGTTGACGGCCAAAAGAAATTAATATCTACATAATAGATACACAAGGTCCTCATCCATAAATAATCTATATTTACATCCAACTGGAATTACAATTAGAAGTTCAACATCCAAGACTTGTATACTTGAAAAAATTTGGCACAATAACACGACACCAAACGACATAAAATTATAAGTTGATGGGTTTAGTCTTATCGTATTCGTGTCAACACGATAGACACGTCGATTAATAGTTCGGGTTCGAGAAATTTGATACACCCGATTCGACCCGCATGTACACATTAGAACTCGTTAACACTAACAAGTGTTAATGGGTTGTGTGACCCGAACCGATAGTCCATAAACCAACATTAACCTCTTAGTGGTAAAAAAAAAAACTCCTAAAATTTCATTATTTAATATTCTACATACAATTTTAGACTAGATCACTTTAGGTCTTCATCTTAATCGTCTAATTCTCTCTGAGAATGCGGGATTCAATGGGTGGATTTGTATATTAGGTTCCTCACACACAAATTCAAATTTTAGATTAATTTTTATCTTGATTAGCAATTACGCGTTCTTGCAATGATAAAGTCAAATTTAATTCCAATCAATCACATATCCATAACACGCAAGCAGAGAAGTAAGGAAAAATCCCTAAAAAGGGCAAAACCTTTATTCAACACTATTGAGTCATTGACAGATACAATCGACTTACAAGCTACTTAGAACGACTAAGTGTAACACACAAAGTCTTCAATTCTTCCACAGAATACGGCCCAATCCGATGCCGTTCACAGGAGGCGGTTTTTCCTCAGTATCCACCAATCAACCCTTCTTCTTTAGCAGCAGTGAAACCTCGGTTCCACAAGTCATTAGTAAAGATTGACTCAACAAGGGTATATGCAAGGTGTATGGAAACTAGGGTTTCATAAATCTCACAAATCACATATAGGGATGAATAATTTGTAAAACTAAAGTGATTTTGATTAACCAAAAAGGAGAAAGTTTGGAACATGTATTGGAAAATTGTTTTAGCCGTAGGTCATGAGAAATTATGAACAAAACTTGTTTTAAAACAAAATCACGATTTTTGAGGCGACGGGGCCATTTAAATGAAATTAGTCCTCGTTCAAACGAAAATAATAGTTTTGTTCTAACGATATCACATCTCGTTCTAACGACAACCAAAACTCATTCAAACAACCTTTTAATGAGCTTCTAACTACCAACCTTTGTCAAGGCATAGACATCTCGTTTGAAAGTCGTTTGATGATGTTCTGACGAGACAGCATATTTAGTTCGAACAAGACTCAATAATGACACAAAAAAAACTTTATTTTTAAAATCTTTTTATGAAAAGTATTCAACCAATTAAAATAGGTGTTTTACGATAAAAAACTGAGGTTTCTTTATGATTGGTGCCTTTTTTAATTCAGATTTATCTGATGTTGAAAACGTCAGATTTGGACTGATCTGGTACATCTGATACGCCTAGACATGTGTTTGACAGTTGTAGATGTATGGCCTTAAGGCCATGTTTGGCTGTTGTAGTTTTGGCCTTATGCAAAGGCTTGCCTTTTACTAAAAAAATAAAGGTAAGGGGAAGAATCAAACCACTGACCTATAGCCTCTTTGGCGCGCGCGAGACCACCAGGCTATGAAGCCTTCTTACATATATAATGGCTTGAGAAATATATAACCCAACCTTCTTTTCAGAAATTCCATTCTTCTACTTTGGCCCCTTAACTTTGTACTTCTTTTAATTCTTCCCACAATCTTCATATCTTCACTAAATGACCTCGGATCTTCACCAAACTTCAGAGGTACATGTAATAATATTAAATAATTTATATTAATTCAAATTCATCCCCTTAAAGTTTAGAAAATTATAATTTTACCCTTAATTGCATTTTAGACCCCCAACTTTCATAACTTTTTCGTTTTAGCTCTGAATTTAACGAAATTGTAGAGAGAACTTTATTTTGTTTAGATAAACATTTAAAAATTATTTTTAGGCCCAAAAAGTTTCTAAAATTATGGTTTCACCCCACGGAGTTATTAAAATTGCATTTTTAACTCAAATTTTATTCAAACTTGCATTTTTCTTTTATTTTATGAAAAAGACTTTAAAAACTCATTATTTAAAATACAATGGGCCTACCAAGGCCTAGATTTGGGCATAATTCATACAAAATAATGCACTCATCAAAAAGCCTCAATTTAAAAGTTTTACATCCCAACATATGATTTATAAAAGTTCATGAAAACGCAATTTTTATACCTCCGTAACTTGTTGGTGTGTCTTCTAATGATCTTGGTGATGTAGTGTTCGATTTGAGAAGTTGGTTTGTAAAGAGATACGCCAAAACTATAAAATAAGCCTAAGTTATGAGCAATTATAAAAACATACCTTACACTCTCGACTCAAGAGATTTCTTCATTATTGTAATATCCGCACCTGAATTATGAGACCTTAATTCTAAATGTAATCCTCCCAGAATATATAAATTATGAGCAATTTTTTTTTTGAAAATTTGAGAAACTTTTTAAAAATTTTCACAAGCAAGGCTATATCAAAATCAAATTCGCCCTTAGACTCGGAGTCACAAAGTTTCCCTTTCTTTTTCTTTTCTCTCTTGGACACTTCCTCTCCCTTCCTAGACTGGGCTCTAAGTGCTATCCCTCTATCCTTAGGCTTGACAGTGTCTGGGAACATGTTAATCTCACATGTCTAGAGGTCTCCTACTAGCTCTTCCAATTTTAAATTACTCAAATTACCTAAGGAATTCAAAACAGTCGCTTTAGGGATAAAACATTTTGGCAACGATCTAAAAATCTTTTTAACTACTCGTGCATCAGGAATGTGCTCACCAAGATTAAAACTAGTGTTGACAATATCAGATAAACGTGCGTAAAAATCATCAAAACACTCAGATTCAATCATGGTTATTGTTTCAAATTGATGAGTAGTTAAAATTTTGAATTTTAGACTCTTTGACCGCGTTTGTGCCTTCATGGGTAAGTTATAAAATATCCCACACTTGTTTAGACGTGGTGCACGTCATAATACGTCGGAACTCCTTAGGAGTGATGACACCAGAAATTGCACTCAACCCACGTGAATTAAAAGTTCTCCACCTAAACTCATCCTAACTCCAGTCTGCCACGGGTTTTAAATTAGTGACATTATTTGAGGTGACAGTGGGAGGAGTCCAGCCTCTTTTACAAACTACACAAACACGCTCATCAATTGCTTTTAACTGCGATTTCATACGAGCTTTCCAGTAAGCATAATTAGACCCATAAAAAATTGGCAACCGATTATATAAGTTTTCATTCGAAAACATTCCGATTTTTCAAAATCATATTTAAAAAAAATCAATATCATAAAATTTTGCGAAAAAGGGAATTCACAATAAATTACTGAAATCCGCTCTGATATAAATTTAAGAAAGCGGTGTGATAATGATTAAACCAAATTCGCAAATTTCAATTATAAACATATTTAATTAAAGTCAATTTTTAAACTAATTTAATTCAGCCCTAAAACATACATCTACGTGGGTAAAATTAAACCAACATAAATAACTTGCTGACACACAAATTTAAAAAAAAAAACCCCAAAAGGAAAACCTTTTATTTCACCTAATAATACTCACAATGATTACAAGCGAAATCTGTAATGAATACCCGCAGAAACCCACAAGAACGCACAGTTCTGAATCAGCCTGGGAACACCCACGAGTACTCCCTATGACACGTAGGCAACGTCAGTCCAGTACCTCCCTTAAGTGACACCTAGATCAATAGTAGGTTATCCTCCCTACAAGAGAAACTCTAGCAAAGATGTATCTCGGGTTCTAAAAAATAATTTACTAAAGATTGGGATTTTTGTGAATTGAAAACAAAGGATAAAAACCCTAAATGAAGAAGACAAAGGTAATATGCTGTTTGCAGTTTATGAAGAAAGAAATTCGTCAGGTCTTCTTAATGAAAACAGAGTCATTTAGCACGCTTAATATAGAAAAGTTGAGTCGGTAGATCGCTCGAATGAAATAGGGATGTCGCTCGAACGAGGACAGATGTCACTCGAACGAGGACAGATGTCACTCGAACGAGCTTCGTGCAATATACACATGTCATTTGAATGACATGCTCGAACGATAGAGCGACAATAAAATATTTATTTTTTTCTCTCTTAAAATCCGTCTCAACACTTAGAAAAATATTTTGACGAAAAATAACGCTTAAACACTTTGAAAATATTTTAGAAAAAAATATCCCAACACTTTAAATGAATCGTTAAGATTCTTAAACACATCCTTACCAAAATTAATCTTGCAGATGTTTGTATGTTGAAGAACTTTGATATTCGGATCCGTCTTCATGTATCTTCAAACTTGAACACTAATGTAGACAGGACTTATAAAATATGTCCTTACAGAATTTGAATCCCAAACTTTGCCTATACGTACTTTAAAATATTTTATGTCAAAAAGTCTTCTACACCAAAGTTCAAATATGACCTTAAGTCTAAGATTTTAAAGTCACAAGTTATTTATAATTAAACCCCTGAAACTTTAAAAGATATAGTTTTTGTATAAACTGACCAAAACCAACCCCAATTCCAATAAATACTTATTTATCCAAATATTGTAAATAGATAATCAAATACTAGCTTCTCCCGTTATCCTCTTTTGATCCATAAGCAATTCGAAATACCGAGCAAGTAAGTTTCTTTGACCTCTTGATTAATAAATTTTGCATATTTGTTAACGGCTATTGATATCATTCTATGATAGCCAAAATTAATTCCAAGTATGTATACAAATTACCATACTCATATGTTGTTATATCGACTAATTGTTTTAATTATGATCATTCAGATCAAATTTAACCATTCTCATATAATAATTGATATCATGACAATTCATTATAACGATTCAGTTTACCTTGCACTTTTGTGTATTATTCTTATTGAAAAAGTACCATTATTAACTAAGAAGTGAACTGTCCTGTTACCACACAAATTTTTTTTACTCGGCCTATGGTCTCTGATGTTGAGAGCCGAATTTATTGCTACATACGTATGAGTGCCACTTTAATTGTGTCATTGACTAGTTATTATCCAAAGATTTTTGATTATTTATTATTTGGTTTTACTAATGGCTTACTGATTTCGATAACCCTTAGTGAGCTGGTAAGTACGGGATTATCAATTCAAAGTTTTTGAGTTTCATTATGTGGCCCTTAATAAACTGATAAGTATGGGATTATCAACTTTAATTCTTTAACTTTGTTATACAAACACTGAATTCTATACACACTCCGCCTCTCATCTATACATATATTTGTTATAAAATTGGTAAAGCGTTCTTAGCATATTTGTGCTAATTTCTTTTTCCTCCAGTTGATCCAGGAGAAAGAGGATAGTATCTTTTCCCTTTTAGAGGCAAATAACAGTCACCTGTTTGCATACGTGACTGTATGGGCGAAGACTAAGTCAGATGGGAGTAAGGAGTGTCACTTTTTGATTTTCTACTTTATAATTCTTGTTGACAAATAAAATGTAATTCACCCCTACGGTTGTAATCCACTATGTGTACTATTTTCATAATGAATAAAATTCTGTTTTCCATTTTAACTTTAATTCATTGCTTTATATATACTCTCTTGTGCATTCCTAACAAAAAGTAGGGTGTGACAATTATGCGCTCTTTCTGTCCTTTAAGGGTCAAACACACATTTCATTCACCTCTCTCTCTCTCTCTCTCTCTCTCTCTCTCTCTCTCTCTCTCTCTCTCTCTCTCAACTTGTGTGTGCCCTCACAAACCCCAACACAATCCCTAATTCGGCCCCATCTATCCCTCCTATCAATCTCATGTAAGAAATAATGTTGGAATCAATTAGATTTTATTGATTAGGGGTGTGTTTCGGATGGATCAGATCGGATCGGAATAGGGGTGTTTGGAAAAAAATTCAAAATTTTAAAATCCTTTCCATTTCGGAAAAAATAAAAATCGAAAAATCATTTTTTTTCCTATTCGTCTGATTCAGAATATTCGAAAATTTTGAAATTTTATTATTCGTAAAAATATCGGAATAATCGAAATTATCAATTATAATATTTTCGAAAATATCGAAAATGTCATTTTTGAAACTGATATTTTTAAAATAAAAATAAAAATCAAACACTCCACTTTACATCACCTATGCAATAAATTACGGAGCTGTGTGAATGACAAGGCTATGCATCTCATACCATTTTGGAAATGCAATAAACTACAGAGCTATGCATCTCATACCAATTTGGAGAAAGATTAATCAAGGCTTGACTACGATACTAAGAAACTACAAAGCTATGTGAATGAAAAAAACTATCGTTTACTTACTTAAAAAAAGGAAAAGCAAGAAAGGTTAACAGCTGTAGCAGAGGCTCTGCATCAGTATTTCAGTTACAAAAAATAAACAAAAGGAAGATGAGGAAAACTTAACATAAATCATCCTTGCAATCTAAATTCGCATAACAATTGAATATAATTTTGGATATTGTCTTTCGATTTAGGGTTAGTGTGATGTAGAATGTTAATATATATGGGTATGTATTAATGGTTGAGATTATTTTAAATGGAGGGTCAAGATTAAACTAATAAATAATAAATTTTATATATAAATAAGGGTAGTAAAAATGTATTAAAATAAAGAAAAATACTATTATTTTGGAAAATATTTTGAATGGATCGGATCGACGTGATATCCAAAATTCGGATCCATATATGATTTCCAATTCCATTCCACTTTTTTTTCGAAAAATTGGGAATCGAAAAATTCAAAAATCGGAAAATTAAAATGGTGCCGTTATTGGAAAAATTCAGATCGAAACACGGAAATTTCGGAAGTTCGAAAATAACTGACACCCCTAGTTGTGATAGAGTAATTTGTAAATATTCTTATTATAATTTTTTTTGATAAGGACTTAGTTGTACATCATGATTTGTAAATAATATGGGGATCTGTCGATTTTATTTTAGTTTTGGAATTTTAAAGCTCGTATTTACTAAATTTGTATTTGAATAATCACTCATATTGTTGTTATAAATTTGCTAAAAATAGGATAAAATAAAAATAAAGAGATAACAAATTAACTTAAACTTTTAACGAGTTTCAAGTAAAGCATATTAATAGTTCACTTGTTTTCTTTTATTTCCGAGTTAAAATATAGGATCACCAAAACTCGAGTCAAACTTATTCTACTAAAGTGGTGTTAACGGTTTGGATTGTATGCCCCGTTAACAGTATCATTTTGGGTTTGTTATTTGGAACCGATTTATGAATGGGTCATGTATGGTTAAAGTATTTTTTGAAAAAACCCGATATCACACGACCCGAACACGACCCAATACAATTTGTTATCAAGTCTATTTTTAGTACAATTGTGGTCTCCAACATAATAGACAAAATAAAGATAACATCTAAATAACTATATTAACCATTAAGACATTGGCTTCCTTTAACCTCCGCGACCTTCCAAACTCCTAACCCCAGCTAACTTGGTTAATCAATGAAAATAAATGAATTTACACTTAAATGGCTCTGCAAGGGATGTACTCAATTACAACACTCAATACCTACAATAAAGTTTAATACTACATATATCGGCTGACGTCAATAATAAATCTATATTATACTTCTAAAACAATAGAAAGAGAGTTTAATGAGGATCATTTATTGCCACTTTAAAATTCATTTCAATCAATTTCTTAAAAACCTCTCCCTTCTCTCAATCTTTTCGATTTAAAAAAAAAAAATCTGTCTCTCGAGATTACCTCTTTACGTATCTTCTCCCATAATAATTTCTCTTATATTTAGGCAATACATGGATTTAGTTGGTTCTTGTATTATGAAATTCATGTATAGTAGTTTAAATAGAGGTTCATGTATTTATTCAATACATGCATTTAGTTGGTTCATGTATGGACGTCTAAACGGGGTATGTTTTAGTTAAAAAGTTAAATGATATTTGAGATAATATAATATGTAGGTTTTATTTATGCAAGTTATTATGAATATATTTTTGCCAATCAAAATTTATTGTTTGACTTAAATAATAGATTTTGCTTCGTTCATATATTGTATAAGATATTAATTTGGAATTATTTGTATAAATTGATATTAAATATAATAGGAACACGAAAACACAACATAAAACCAATTATGATTCAAACATGAATATTATTGATTGAACTGAACTAAAAGAAAATAACATGATTTATCGTATTATGTCCGGGTTAAGCTTATATCGATTTAGTTATGTTCATGTGAATTTTAAAATTGCCACCTCGATATAACTACATTCTTGACCACAAATATGTATCAAAATATGATAGGAAAAAAAAAATTATACGTGCCTTCGTATTACGCGAATTACATGCTAGTAAGTAATGATAACGACACAATACTAAAAATCAATACGATATAAGAAGAACAATAATGCAGGGAATATACATAAGTGTAAAGAGTGCGTAAATCCAACCGTTCAACCCAAACAACAGTTGTTCAAATTAACCTCGACACAAAGGATAATTTTAAACCCAAAAGGTCGATCCAATAAAGAGACCCTAGTCTTTACCAAGGCTTTTCAACCATATCCTTAATGTCCTATTGGCCTCTCAAGGCATTGGCAGGATCTCCACTCACCTTGACCACTATTCACGATCATCTCCCATGCCCAATTCTAAAGTGAGCCTTCTGCCCTTTCATTAGCTCACTAGTCTTTGTCGAACTCTGCACATGACACAAGTCTATTTTCATATGATGACACCACAACTAGCCCTTGGCCTTTCGAAGTCTCTTAAACTACCCTCGGGGAAAGGAAAAATATTCCACAATTGGCCACTGGTGTCACATGACACTACACCATATATCGAAGATGGTAACAGACCTCGACCGTGACTAGGCGCTCGAGTCATGGCCGAGGTCTGTCCCCATTTTCATCATGATAAAAAAAAGTGGTCATATACTTAATCCGTGACCCAAAATGAGGGTCACAATCTCCTGCATGGGACAATATATGGCTTTGTGGTCATGGACCTGGCCGTGACCATGGGTGGACTGCAAAGTGGGTCACGGACCTGGGCCATGACCATGTGTGGGATGCTATTGAAAATGAAAAAAAAAAAAAAATATAGGGTCACGATCACTATAACTATGTTTTTATGTATTATTCTAAAAAAGTAGGGGTCACGTATTTGAACCGTGACCATGTTTTATTGCTTTTCGAAAAAATTGAGAGTCGCGGATTTGGATCGTGACCACACCCATTTAATAAAATAAATCTTATTTTTAGGCAGTCCTCGAGAAAAAACCTGTATTCAACAACCAATTCATATATAATTAAGCAATATTATAAATGTGGAGTTGATAATTCCAAATAAAGCACCGTGCCATCGTAGTTAATTCATAAATTATATTAAATATTTGTAAAATTTAGTCATATTCTCAAACCGAGCGTCTCGTGACCACGTGGTCAGTTCTTACGAGTTACATTGGTCCCAAGAGCGGTGTTCGTGCCGCTTACGGGCCGTTTGGTGTTTTCGCATCATAGCGGCATGTTTTTAAGCCTTAGTTTAGATATTTGTAAATTTTAGTCATATTCTCAAATGTAACATCTCGTACTATACCATGAGTTCCTACAAGTTACATTGGTCCCGTGCGAGGTGTTTGTGCTTTTTACGGAACCGTTTGGTGACTGTTTTGAGTTTTCACCCTCTAGCATGTTTTTAATCATAAGTTAAGATATTTACAAATTTTAGTTATTTTATCAAACCGGGAGTCCCGTGATTACACGATCAGTTCCTGGGAGTTACACTAGTCCTGTGTGAGGTATTCGTGCTTCTAACGGGACCGTTTAGGGTATGTTTTGTGTTTTCATCTTCTAGCGGTGCGTTTTTAAGCCTAAGTCTAGATATTTAAAAATTTTAGTCTTATTTCCAAACCGGGCATCCCATGACTACGCGGTTTGTTCGTACGAGTTATATTGGTCCCGTGCGAGGTGTTCATGCCTCTTATAGGGTTGTCTAAGGTCTGTTCTGGATTTTTGCCCTCTATCGGTATGTTTTTAAGCATAAGTATAAATATTTGCAAATCTTATTCATATTCTTAAACCGGGAGTCCCGTGACTTCACGGTTAGCTTCTATGAGTTACATTGGTCCAGTGCGAGGTGTTTATGCCTCTTACGAGATCGTTTAAGGATTGTTTTAGGTTTTTTCCCTCTAACGTCGTGTTTTTAAGACTAAGTGTAGATATTTACAAATTTGAGTCATATTCTCAAAATGGGAGTTTTGTGACTATGCGGTTAGTTCCTACGAGTTACATTGGTCCCGTACGAGGTGTACGTGCCTCTTATAGGACCATTTGGGGGCTATTTTGAGTTTTCTCCCTCTAAGGGCATGTTTTTATGCCTAAGTCTAGATATTTTCAAATTTTATTCATATTCTCAAATCAGGAGTCCTGTGACTATGCGATCAGTTCATACGAGTTACATTGGTCCCATACAAGGTATTCATGCCTCATAAAGGCACATTTGGGGGGTTATTTTCAGTTTTCGCCCTCAAGAGATAAGTTTTTAAGCCAAATTCTACATATTTGAAAATTTTAGTCATATTATCAAATCGAGCGTTCCGTGATTACGCAGTCAGTTCCTAGGAGTTACATTGGTCCCGTGCGAGGTTCGTGCCTCTCACATAGCCGTTTGAGGACTGTTTTGGGTTTTCACCATCTAACGACATGTTTTTAAGCCTAAGTATAGATATTTGAAATTTTTATCAAATTCTCAAATCGGTTGTATCGTGACTATGTGATCGGTTCCTATTGAGAACACACTATATGGTTGACTTACTTGAGTCTGTGCCATATAGGAGTTCCAACTAGTTTGGATATCGAGAAAAAATAGGATTAGATTTTTCTGAGTTACTCTATCTCAAAGGCATCAAGCTTCATCAAAAGCAACCCAGTCCAAGTTCTCTAATGCGACACAAAGAGGTAAGTACAACTCTTGAACTACAATTATGACACATACACTGCATATACATGTTTATTATGTGTGCATATTTTTTATGGAAAAAGAAATTTATTTGAATATTTTTTTAATCATTTAAAATGATTTTTCATTTAATTGAAATATGATTTTAAAAATATATTTGAGGTTTACATAAGAATATTTTTTATGATAAAATTTTGTTTGTTTAATATTTTTTTTGAGTCGAAAGATTTAATTTTTCCAAGACTTTAAAAAACATAATTGTTTTATTTTTTAATAAGGATTTTTGTGTTTCTTTAGTGTCTTGGTGGTTAGACTCATTTGTGACCCTAAATTGAGTGGTTATCTATGAACCATATTTTTAGTGACGCAATCCAAGTGAACACCTTTTAGCCAATCACATTTGTTATTCCACTTTATTTCTACACCCTTAGATTTTGGAGTGTTGATTTAGACCCTCCATTTATAACAAACCCTTTTGACCCTCATATATAATATCTTAGGGTTTCTTATTCTTTGGTTTTTAGAAGAGGGAAATGGTGGCTGATAAAATAAAAGAGAGAGACAACATATTTCATCTTCTCCTCCATTCCTTTGAGAAAAGCCAAAACTGAGAGGGAGAGAAGAGGGTTCCGACGAGTTCGACGCCGCCGGAGTTATACCACCAGACAGAAATCGAGATCCACGACTTGCGTTGACCGAAGTAGAAAGTAGTCGACGTCGGAACTGTAAATCGAGAGAGAGGATCGGTGCTGAACGAAAACCTTGAGAAACCGAGACTCGCCTGACCGGATTCGTTATCTTGACGTCGGAACCAAGATCTCTGGAGCTGCTATCCGTATACCGACGTCGTCGAAAAGATTGAGAGAGAGGGAAAGGGACCGTTGCCGTCAGACCTACAACATCGAAGTTGTTTAAAAATCCGAGATTGTCGGAGATGGTTTTAATCCAACGTCAACGGAGATGGTTTAAAACCGAGGTCGCTAGAACCGAGCGAGAGAAAGGGATTGCTGCCGCTGGACCAAGTTCGTCTTCATCGTCGAAATTTTTTGAACCACACTCAGATTTGTGTACCCCTTAAACCCTATATCTCTTAGGGACCATTTTAGTACACTAATTTTTTAGGATTGCTGTGTTTTTGTTCTTGGATCTTTATTATATTGTTGTTGTTATCATTTTTGATCCAAGAATATAGTTTCAAATAAATTTGAAACTCAAGACTTATTATTGTGGCGTATATTCAGATTGGAGAAATAATTTTTGTTTCAAAAGTCAATTCCACAAATTGGTGAAATTTATTTTGGAGATTAATAATTTTGAAACAAAACTTGATTTGAATTTTTTTATTCCGAATCTGAAATTTTTGAAGTCTTGAATTCTAAGCATATTTGAGATTAATTGCATTGCATATAGAAGTTGTTTGTAATTAATGGGATATTGCTTTTATTTGATTGAGAGACGTGAGAAGAATTTTGCATTTAGTTTAATACACAAACATTATCACTCTCAGACGAACACTTAGGAGTTGTGGTTCTTGGTGAGATATTTTATTTGTGGGGCTGCTGAAATCTGTGATTCAAGGATAAAACAGAAGCTGCGTGGAGAAGAACAAATCAAGATAGAATGACTTTGAGAGTGGAGTAACTCGGGTAGGTACGTTTTCTGATCTTGTATTTTGGTTCTTAGTTTAAAGCTTTAGTGTTGTAACTTGGTTGTGATTTTAGTGGACTTTTTGTTTTGCTCCGTAAAGGGGACCGTGGATGTTTCCCTAATTTTAGGGTTTTACCACGTTAAAAATCACGTGTTATTTGCTTGAATCTTCTTAATTACTTTGGTGAACAATTGCGTACTTAAGACTTAAATTGAACGTTTTTATTTTAAAAACTCAAGTTAATCAAACTAATGAATCCAGAAAACATATTCAAAAAAATTGTTTTAACACATCTAGTGTTCATTTTGAAAAGAGTTTCGTTCAACGAGTTTATTTTGGAGTTTACTCAACTTATAACTTTTTGTTATTAATCTTGTAAACATAGTTTTTTTCAAGTGGTATCAGAGCGGGTTTATCAAAAGATATTTTTGATCCTGGACTCCAGAAATTATTTTCGAAATCCATTTCTGAATATGGATGAAAGATTTGAGAAGTTTGGTAAACTTTCCCGACCACCACTCTTTGATGGAAACAACTTTTCCTATTGGAAAGTACGAATGGTTGCTTTCATTCATGGAACTCTTGTTGATGATGTTTGGGATATGATTTAAAATGGTTATGAACATCCAACTAAGTCTTTGTCTGATATTGATCCCACAATGGTTAAGAAACTTCATAGCGAATTTACTGCTGTAGAGAAAAAGAAATCTCTTGATAATAATAATGGAAAGAATGCTATCTTTATATCCATTAACGAGCATGAGTTTAAAAGAATATCTATTTGATCTACTTCTAAGGAGTCCTGGGACATTCTAGTCACAGCACATGAGGGTGATGAACGAGTTAAGGCCGAAAAAACTCAAATGCTTGTCCAACAGTACAATACATTAATTATGGATGATAATGAATCCTTTGACGATTTCTACATCAGGTTAATCGACATTTTTATAAAATTACATGCCAATGGTGTAACCTATACGAGAAAAGAAATCGTTCAAAAGATTCTTATGTCATTACCTGCTAAGTTTAACAATAAGAGATATGCCATAGAGGAAATGAATGACCCAAACCTGACTCCTGAATTGCTAAGTAGCAAATTAAGAACCGTTGAGATGGAGTTAGAGTTCAAAAAATAATTGAATGCCTGAAACAAGAGACTCACTGGATCTAATGTTGTGTTTTCATCAAAATTAACTTCACCCAAAGTTAGTCCCTTAGACTTTGACCTTGACTTGAATGATGACTGTGACTTGGATCACCTTGACAATCAAATAGCTCTTATGAGCAAGCATTTCAAAAAGATTATCAAATTCAGAAATGCTTTTGCCTATAAACAAGGCAAACAAAATTATCAAGGTAATCAAAATCATAAACCTCATGAAAGACATGACAATAAAGGGACCTATGACAATAGTAGACCTAACATAGACATGAAAGATGTCGAATGTTATGGATGTGGCAAAATGGTACATATTGCTAATAAATGTCCAAATAAGCCTACCAACAATACTAGGGCTAATTTGTGTAAGATATGGGATGACCCTAGTGATTCTGATGAAGATGAGATTGAGTCAACTCATAATTAAGAGTCCTATATGTCATTCTATGCTAGGATCATATACCGTGATGATGATGAATGTGTGTCTAATTATGATTCTATTGCTCCTACTATTGTATCTGCTATTAAAAATGTTGTGACTGTTGATGATGAAAACGACATTGCCAGTGATAGCTTAAGGGTGGGTCAAACTGAAATCATTGTCGTTAAACCTGAAGTGTGTGTGAGTTCCACATATGAAATGAGTGATATAGGAGACACTTCACACAATAAACTTAGTGATTTTGATGATGATCTTCCAGATTTGCATAAGCTATACACGAAAATGCTTAAGAAAAGTACCCGTCTTGATAAAATGCTTAAGGAACTGAATGAGTGTATTGACTTACTTAACTAGACTATTAGGAAGAACGCAGAAGAATTTACAGCACAATGTATTGCCCATGAGACTGAAATTGAAGAATTTTTCACAAAAATAGAAGATCTTTCTGAGAAAAATAATATTTTGGAACAAAAATACAAGTCTACCTTGATAGAACTTGAAGAATCTAAGCAAAAAGTTTCAAACGTATTTAAAAAATGCTTGCACTTTGAAACTCAAGATAAGTCCTATGAAGAAATTGTTGTAGGAAACAAGTTTAATTCTGACGATAAATCTGGTTTTGGATTTGGAGAAAAAGTTTATTGTAGCAAAAATGTTTCTCCCGAAAATGTTATTTTTTTAAAATAAGGCCAGAATCCCCAAAACACTCAGAAAGAAAATTATCTTAACAGTGTCTCCAAGGCAAAACAAAGTGATTGTACTCAACAACCCAAATCCAATGGTCAAGGTAAGTACGTCTGTTCACCTGTTAGAAATCATTATCAGAAACCCAAAGCCAATGACACTTGGACGACCATTCCTATTAGGGATAAAGTAATTTTCAAAGACTTTAGTAATAAAGTCAAGTCCTCCACACATCAGTATTGTTCATACTATGATGTTCATGTCCACTCCATTGCCGAATGTTTTCAAAAGAGAGTGTATACACCTACTTATTCAAACTTTAACTATTCTAGAAAGTGTAGGAATACTTATGTTCTCCCAAGACAGGCCACTCATAACTCTAACTATAAAAAGAAGGTAGGTCCTAAAACTAAGAAGAAATCATTTAGAAAGACCCAACAAAACTTTTCTAAATCAAAGGCCAATAAAATGGTTAAAACTAGGCCTATTTGGATTAGAAAAGATGACTTTCTACCCCAGCTCAAGTGCAACATTGTCATATCTGATATTAAGGCACCAAGCACTTCGTCTGGAAGGTATCCTGACTCCGGATATTCTAAACATATGACCGGAGATGAAACTAAATTAACAAACAAAACAAACTTCCTTGGAGGTAGTGTTGTGTTTGGTGATGGAGTTTCATCTAAGATCATAGGTAAGGGAATATTGTGTGAGGAAGGTCTCCCCGAGATAAGTAATATCCTCGTAGTTAAAGGTCTCAAGACTAGCTTGATTAGTATATCTCAATTTTGGGATTCCAATCATCTATTACATTTTCTAAAACTGATTGCAAAATTTTTGATGAAAAGGGAAATTGTATTATAACAAGAAACAAAAATAAGGATTACTGTTACACAGTCCTTCCTAAGTCTGAATCTTGTAGTAGATTGGGACATACAAATTTTGATAATCTTCGTAAGAAAAGCTCCTAAGAAAATGTTAGAGGATTGCCTAAAATAAAAATTTCTTTTTATCTTGTCTGTGGTCCTCGTCGGGAAGGGAAAATAAGTAAACCCCCTCACAAGAAAGTCAAAGATGCCACAAGATATACATGGGTAGACTTTATGAAAAATAAAACCCATATCTGTTCTTAAAAATACTTTTAAAAATAGAGAACGAGAAGGGTACCCAAGTATGTCGCATCAGAAGTGACAGAGGTGGAGAATTCAAAGATTCGGGTGTTGCAAAATATTGTATAGGTAATGACTATAAACATGAATTTAGTTTTCCTAAGACACCTAACCAGAACGACACTACTAAAAGAAAAGATAGAACCTTACAAGATATGGCTAGGGTTATGTTACATGTGAAAATTTTACCTAAGTATTTTTGGGTCAAATCTATTCAAACGGCGTGTCGTATCATTGATCAGATATACCTTAGGAGAAATTTTAAATCTGTTGATGATATTCGATATGAGTATCTTCGTAATGCTATTGGTATGATAGTTCTTACTTATTTCAACACATCATTCATATCCTCGGAATTTCATGCTAATAATTGGTTTATGAGGATTTAGGGCATGGTCGTTTCTCAAATGAAAAAAAACGCCTCCTAATATTTGTTTAATGTAGGAGACCCTTGTATCTTCCCTTGCATATGTTATTGCTTGTGTTGGAACATTATCTCACATTCTCCTGATTTATATCTTTTTACCCCATTGTATATTTGAGCAAAATTGGGGGAGAAGAACTTGAGTACCTGTGCTGCGATGTATATCTTATCTTGTACTAACTCAACTAATATGCCATTGAGTGTTTATCTTTTTCAGGCATTTTTCAGACCCGATCGTATAGCTTGTCCTATTTATTAGGGTATTGGTCTGTCTTATATTTGAGTAATGTATTTTCTTATTTTATTTTTGGTTCTAGGATGGGAATGGATAGATAGAGATTTTTGTATAGGAAATCTAGGATTTTTCATTTTCACCCACGAGTTCAGGATACTCAAGGGAATTTTGTCTCCAATATCTAAAGGGGGAGATTGAGAACACACTATATGGTTGACTTACTTGAGACTGTGCCATATAGGAGTTCCAACTAGTTTGGATATCGAGACAAAATAGGATTAGATTTTTCCGAGTTACTCTATCTCAAAAAGGCATCAAGCTTCATCAAAAGCATCCCAGTCCAAGTTCTCTAATGCGACACAAAGAGGTAAGTACAACTCTTGAACCACAATTAGGACACATACACTGCATATACATGTTTATTATGTGTGCATATTTTTATGGTGGTGTTATTGCTTCAAATATTTTTTATGGAAAAAGAAATTCATTTGAATATTTTTTTAATCATTTAAAATAATTTTTCATTTAATTGAAATATGATTTTAAAAATACATTTGAGGTTTACATATGAATATTTTTTATGATAAAAATTTGATTGGTTAAATTTTAATTGGTTAATATTTTTTTGAGTTGAAAGATTTAATTTTTCCAAGACTTTAAAAAACACATGTGTGTTATTTTTTAATAAGGCTTTTTGTGTTTTTTAAGTGTCTTGGTGGTTAGACTCATTTGTGACCCTAGATTGAGTGGTTATCTATGAACCATATTTTTAGTGCCTCAATCCTAGTGAACACCTTTTAGATAATCACATTTGTTATTTCACTTTCTTTCTACACCCTTAGATTTTGGAGAGTTAATCTGGACCCTCCATTATAACAAACCCTTTTGACCCTCATATATAATATCTTTGGGTTTCTTATTTTTTGGTTTTTAGAAGAGAGAAATGGAGACTGATAAAACAAAAGAGAGAGACAACATATTTCATCTTCTCCTCCATTCCTTTGAGAGAAGCCAAAACCGAGAGAGAGAGAGAGAGAGAGAGAGAGAGAGAGAGAGAGAGAGAGAGAGAGAGAGAGAGAGAGAGAAGAGGGTTCCGCCGAGTTCGACGCCACTGGAGCTATACCACCGGACGAAAATCGAGATTCACGACTTGCGTTGACCGAAGTAGAAGGTAGTCAATGTTGGAACTGTAAATCGAGAGAGAGGATTGGTGCTGAACAAAAACCTTGAGAAATCGAGACTCGCCGGATCGGATTCGTCATATCGATGCGGGAACCAAAATCTCTGGAGTTTCTGTCCGTATATCGACATAGTCAGAAAGGTCGAGAGAGAGAGAAATGGATAGCTGCCGTTGGACCTTAATTGTCGGGGTTGTTCAAAAATTTGAGACTGTCGGACCTGGTTTTAATTCGACGTCAACGGAGATGGTTTAAAACCGAGGTCACTGGAACCGAGAGAGAGAAAGGGATTGCTGTCGCCGGACTGGGTTCGTCTTCATCGTCGGAAATTTTTGAACCACACTCAGATTTGTGTACCCTTCAAACCCCATATCTCTTAGGGACCATTTTAGTACACTAATTTTTTAGGACTGCTGTGTTTTTGTTCATGGATATTTATTATATTGTTGTTGTTATTTTTTTTGATTCAAGAATATGGATTCAAATAAATTTGAAACTCAAGACTTATTGTTGTGGCGTATATTCAGATTGGAGAAATAATTTTTGTTTCAAAAATTAATTTCACAAATTGGTGAAATATATTTTGGATATAAATAATTTTGAAACAAAACTTGATTTGAATTTTTTTATTCCGAATCTGAAATTTTTGAAATCTTGAATTCAAAGGATATTTGAGATTAATTGCATTGCATATAGAAGTTGATTATAATTAATAGGATATTGCTTGTATTTGATTGAGAGGCGTGAGAAGTATTTTGCATTTAGTTTAATACACAAACACTATCACTCTCACACGAACACTTAGGAGTTATGGTTCTTGGTGATATATTTTGTTTGTGGGGCTGCTGGAATCTGGGATTCAAGGATAAAACAAAAGCTGCGTGGAGAAGAACAAATCAAGATAGAATGCCTTTGAGAGTGGAGTAACTCGGGTAGGTACGTTTTCTGATCTTGTATTTTGGTTCTTTGTTGCATGCTTTAGTGTTGTAACTTGGTTGTGATTTTAGTGGACTTTTTGTTTTGCTCCGTAGAGGGGGCCATGGATGTTTTCTTAATTTTAGGGTTTTACCACGTTAAAAATCATGTGTTATTTGCTTGAATCTTCTTAATTACTTTGGTGAACAATATCGTACTCGAGACTTAAATCGAACGTTTTTATTTTCAAATCTCAAGGTAATCAAACTAACGAATCCAGAAAATATATTCAGAAAAATTGTTTTAACACATCTAATGTTCATTTTGAAAAGAGTTTCATTCAACGAGTTTATTTCGGAGTTTACTCAACTTATAACCTTTTGTTATTAATCTTGTAAACATAGTTTTTTCACCTACGAGTTACATTGGCCTTGTGTGAGCTATTTATACCTCTTACGAAGCTGTTTGGGGGGGTTGTTTTGGAATTTTTCCCTTTGGGAGCATGTTTTGAAGCCTAAGTTAAGATATTTGAAAATTCTATATTCTCAACTCGAGCATTCCATAGCTACATGGTCAGTTCGTATGAGTTACATTAGTCTCGTGCAATGTGTTCGTGCCTCTTACAGGCCGTTAGGTGATTGTTTTAAATTTTCTCCCTTTAGCGATCTGTTTTTAAGCTCAAGTCTAGATATTTCCAAATTTTAGTCACATTCTTAAATCGAATATCCCGTGACTACGCAATTAGTTCGTAAGAGTTATATTGATCCCATACGAGGTGCCCATCCCTCTTAGGGAACTGTTTTGAGTTTTCGTCCCCTAATAGAATATTTTTAAGCTTAAGTCTTAAAATTTGTAAATTTTAGTCATATTCTCAAACCAGGCATCCCGTGATTATGAGATCAGTTCCTACGAGTTACATTGGTCCCATGCAAGGTGTTCGTGCCCCTGATGGGTCTGTTTTGTGGCTGTTTTGAGTGTTCTACCTCTAGCGACATGTTTTTAAGCCTAGTCTAGATATTTATAAATTTTAGTTAGATTATGAAATTGGGAGTTCCGTGGCTACGCGATTAGTTCCATCGAGTTAAGTCGGTTTGGTGCGAGATTTTCGTTCCTCTAACGGGGCCATTTGGGGGCTATTTTAGGTTTTCATCCTCTAGCGAAATGTTTTTAAGCCTAAGTCTAGATATTTGAAAATTTTAGTAATATTTTCAAACCGGGAGTCCCGTGACTACATGATCAGTTCCTAGATGTTACCTTAGTTTCGTGTGAGGTATTCGTGCCTCTTATGAGGCCGTTTGGGGGTTATTTTGGATTTTTACTGTGTAGCGGTATACTTTTAAGCCTAAGTCTATATATTTACAAATTTTTGTCATATTATCAAATTGAAAATACCGTGATTATGCGGTCAGTTCCTATGAGTTATATTAGTCCCGTGCAAGGTGTTCGTACCTCTTACAGGGCCTCTTGGGGGCTTATTTAGGTTTTCACCCTCTAGCAGTATTTTTTAAGCCCAAGTCTATATATTTGCAAATTTAGTCATATTCTCAAATTGAGAGTCTCGTGACTACGCGATCCGTTTTTACAAGATACATTGGTCCTGTGCGAAGTGTTTTTCCCCCTTACGGGGACGTTTTGGAGCAATCTTGGGTTTTCTCCCTCTAGCGACATGTTTTTAATCCGAAGTATGGATATTTACAAATTTTAGTCATATTCTCTAACCGAGAGTCTCAAGACTACACGGTCATTTTGTATGGGTTACATTGGTCCCGTGCCATCCTAGTTAATTAAAAAATCATGCTAACATTCACAATTCAAACTAAACATTCATAAATCAAACTCAAACGTCAATATAACATCAATATCATAATTGGATACAATTTGGATACAAATAGAATTGTCAAGGGCCAATATAATAATGTGATACAAATAGAATTGTCAAGGGTAAAATAATATTTTGATACTCAATCTTCCTCTAAATCAATTAAAAGACCCTTTGAATTAAGGTTATCATTATGAGCAGACTAGGACTCTTTAATAGCCTTTAATGCGTCTGCTTGATTAGTCATTGTAAGGACATATTTTATAAATGCGTGTCTAAAATCTAGGAATTTCGGTGTTGTCCTAGATCATAGTTAGTATATCGTATACCGATATATTTTGGCACGTCTTCACACGTACAACCTTGACGTCCATCATTCGAATCCTTAGCATCACGCATCATCAACACGAAACCATCATTGGCATCATGCGTTGTGCATCTTCAACCGGTCTCCACTATCCCGTTAACTCCACTACGATAAAAGGTAAAAAGTTTAATTGGAGTTATTAATGTTCACGTATTTATTTGGGATATTTTTTATAAAATGTTTTTATCAAAATGAGGCATATTTCCAAGTCAAAAATAATTTTTCAAGACCTATAGGCGAGAATTTTTAAAATAATATTTTTCGCACATGTCGTTCAAACGACATAGCTATGTCGTTTAAATGACATTGATAATTCGTTCAGACGACAACTTCTAACGATATGCCATATCGTTTGAAGGATCCCTCGAAGGGTCGTTTCTTTACTACTTCAATGAACCCGTACTGTTTTACATTTTTAGTGTTGTTTCTTATGTCATTAGTAACAGCATCTAATGTCATTTAAACGACATGAAAATTTCATTCGAAATACATACATCACCCAATTTTTTATTTAGCCTATAAATACTTGCTATGAAGTTAGGTTTTGCAAGTATTTTAAAACTCCGCTTCTGCATATCTGATGCACTTTAAGACTTCATCTTTTAGGCTTTAAAACCCTTTCTGATTCACTCCAAAGTCCCAAATCATTTATGTGAATCATTCTTAAACCCTATTATTCATATTATTCATTCTAGAGTAAAACTTGTGGAGAAGAAGGCTGTCTCCATTACTGATCAGTAGAGCTCTTGATAAAGACTTTGAACTGACTCCTGAAGGCATTCGTCGTCAACAACGCTGTAATTCTACAATGTAATTGTAAGTTGAAGATTTACAGTTAATAGAGAAATAAAAAGGTTTTTCCCCTACCGGGGATTTTTCCTCAAATCTATTTTGTGATTGTTTTGGTTTGCATGCTAGATAATTCTTATTACTATCAATCACAATTAGATGTATGTTTTAGGGTTTTAATTTAAACTGGTGATAAAACTGAGTTTAGTTAAATAAGTTTGGACATTGAAGACAAGCACACTCTCAGTCGTAGACCAATTTCCATCGTTTATGAAATTTGAGTAGAACACCCTTTTTATGTTCTGAAAGGCCTAAATAAGAGGTTCGCCGACTATGCGATATTTTCTCTTCATCTTTGATAAATCTACCATAAAAAGTTTTAAGAAAAGATTAACTTTTTAAGCATTCATAGTGTCCTCTATCTTTACCCAGTCATAATAGAATACGATTTTTATGAAATCTGAATAATCGATTTCCAGGATTTGTTGGATAATCCCATAATAGGTTAGCGTCGTATCTTTTGAATTTTTATCTCTTTTGCCAGCAACACAGGTAGTTAAGGCAGAAATTGAAATTCCGCTATTTTGCGTCAAAATCTTTTCATTAAATGGATATGAAATGAAATCAAAATTGTTGGTGCAAAACTTCTTAAACTCTTTCCTATGAAATTTAGGACCTTGAAGAGATGTCACCTCTCTTTAGAAGCTACAATTATTAATGAATTTTTATTAGAGCATGTTTAACCACACATGAGTAAATAACCTCACACATAAGAGGTGATAATTACCTCTTTTAATATCCGTGCCTAAAATCATTCATCGTGTAATTTATCCTCTAATTTTGGCCAATTTCGTTCTCGTACTTCCTAAAGGTAAATTGTAGAGTTTAGATCATAATATGTAGAAAATATATAATCAGACAATAATATTTTAGTTAATTATGTAGCTACTTACTCTCTCTAATCTTCAAATTTATCTTGCGATTTGAATACGTAAGGAGCTGCTTGCTCATATTATAGATTAATGAGTTTCATCTCTTTAGGTTTATCAAAAGGAAATTAACTCTCAAACTCTTCAGGTTCCTCGATCACTCGTTCTCTATGAGGATTACACCTCCTTAACTCTTATTTTGGCATATTTTCCCAAGCATATTACGATGATTCAACAGTTACATATTCATCAGCAATTTTCCCTCTAATATACTATGTATTCTTAATGTAATCTTTATAGGTTTTCATCAAGCGATCGAAGGATACATTCAACGATACCAAACGGTACCAACAATAAAGACTTATCACATAAATTCACAAGCAAGTGGATGATGATATCGAAGAATGACTAAAGAAAATATTTCTCTAATACACAAATTGTCCCGACTAAAGTGGACTTCGCAACTTTAATGTGCTTTGTATTTACCGCTTTTGCATTAAGTAAGGTAAAGCACAAACTTATTTGCATAATTTGTCGACAGAGATCTTTGTGCTAAAAGAATCTATGCCTAAACAACAAAAGGATTAATTAATTGGTGACGTGCTAGTCGTGAGACTTGAACTAATTTTTTTGGTAGCTTACTACCCTTAAATTATCGGAATAATCAGTCAGAGTCTTTAAGTTGAACAACGTATCTAGAAGGATATTTTTTTCACTAGTAGTCAAAGTGAAAGCAACCAAAGGGATAAAAATTCTTCAGGTTCATATTATATTTTTAATCACATTTCTTCTTTATTTTCATCTTCTGTAGATCGCGGAGTGCCCACTCTCCATCTTTTGAATCAGATCTACCTAGACATGTTCCTATCAGATGTTTCGCAACATTCTTGTTGATCTGCATCACATCAATCACATGTCTTACATAATGATCTTTCCAATATGAGAAGTAATAAAATGTTTTACATAATGATCTTTCCAATACGATAAGTAATAAAATAATGTCCGTTTTGACCCTGCCTTTGTTTTACTAGGGTCGTTCAGATCATCCCCAGATTTACGCTTCAAGTTAATAAATTGTGGGTGAATGCCTACATATTTATTCCTCATAATTTCAACCTTCACCTTCTCTTCGATCTGCTAACTAGAAAGTCAAGCAAGTTTCGTCCTACTCTTGTAACCGAAAGGTAATAAGTTAGACTTGTGGTTCCTAAAAGGGTGACGAATTGGTAGAAATCTACGTTGACCCATATAACTCATCTTACCACTATTGTGTATCCAAGTAGCTTCAGTTATCTCACCACATATGGGATATCCATAATAACCATGAACATTGCAATCGAACAAGGTCCTATATGAAGGAAGGTCGTGGATCCCTCACATCACCATTGCTTTAAGTGTGAACTATTCACCCTTATGGGAGTCAAACACCCCCACACCTTTATCCCTCAACTCTTTAAGTTCTTAGATTAATGGGGATAATAATATATCAATATCACTGCCGGGAGACTTCGGCCCGAGTATCAATAAAGAAAATAACGTGAACTCCTTCTCATGCACAGTATTGGAGAGAGACTTAAAGACGTCATGAGAACTATCTAATAACTCTAATTAGTGCTTAAATTATTGAAAGGGTTAAACCCATCGATTGATAATGCAAGATGTACATTGAGTGGTTCCTTTTTAAATCCATCATGTCGTGCATTTGAAATTTTCTTGATGAGTGAATCAACCAAATGGCGCATGAGATTCTCACCCACCTCGCATCAAGCATGCAATTTCATGTCCTGTGCTATCCATGGTACAGTTCAAAATCATTTTAACCGTGCCCCAAGAGGAAAGTCCTTCAAAACCTTTTGTGGAACTCGCGAGCACTTACGATATTTAATAGTCTTGTCTTTTCCATTCTCATAAGCCACATATTTAGGCTCACTATACAGGACACTCATCCTTCTTTAATATGTAATCATACTTTCATGCACGAATATATTTGTACTTCAAATGCAAACCCTTAAAGATCTTCTTCATGCTAGGATAATTTTCTGTTAACGTGTTCTGTTTTGGGAGAATGGCTTTAACTCACTTGAGAATTCTAGTTACGCTATTGCCTAACAAATCAAATTAAATCTTTAAATTATGAAAACTAATCACTGCGCATAATACAAAGTGATCTTCATTGCAATCTTTCTACAAAGGTCTAACCACGTAGGCTTTTAACCATATGTATTTCCAATCTTCTAATAATTCATCATCAACTTATCCATTGACTTGGTCATAATGCACATTATCTGTATCCATAGGTTGGTGGTTTTGATGGTGGTAGACTTTGTAAACATCATCAATTAGGTCGATCAAAGGATGATGTGTTGGCGAATCATATACTACTTCCACTCGATGGGGTTCCATTATACATTCGGGTATCGATAACTTTTTCGAACCATAAGGTTCATTATTTTCACCATGGTATATCCATATCTTATAGTCTTACCAAATTCCCCACTTAGTAAATGAAACTCAATGCCTTATAAATATTTTTTTTCATACAATAGGTGCACAAACATGTAATCTTGTCACTTTTCAATATGCATATTTAGCAAATTATTGAACGATCTTTACATGATTGTCAGATATTTGGGTACTCTCCCCCATCGACTCTTTGTATTGTGGGAAATCTATTAAATAATCTCCAAAATTCAAGTCACCTGTATTAATAGGTTGAAACAAAGGTCATGTTATATACAAGAACACACAAGTCATAATTCATTCAAATTGTTCAAAACAACTTAAACTCAAATTAAACAACTTAAAATAACTAAAATAAACAAAATATTAAAACTTGTTCTCAAATACTACAAATTTTCAAAAATTGTTCATCGTATAGGCGTGACCAACAAATAAATTTACCATGTTATAAAACAATTTTCATAGTTTTTTAGCATGTTTCGTTTTCTGCTGTCAACGTGCACAAATATTTTTTTGCAACCGTTGTATATTTCATCGACCAGTATCTGAGCCTCACCCATCTGCAATGGCCGATTATGAACGTGAGTTCCAGTATTCAAGGAAATGAGTGTGCATTCTCTAATAATCCTGCTATTAGTCAAGTCCCTAAAATAGTATTGCTCGCCAGAATCACCGTGTGTTGAGGATGATGATCTAGGAACTGTGGTAGGCGGAGGCACTGAGGAGGAGAATGATAAAGGAGGATGCATTTAGGAGGGAAAACCCTGAGATGGAGTACAGTGAAAACTTTGAGAAGGAGGGTAGGAGAAACTTGAGGAGGCATCGAGAGATGAAAACATTGAGTAAATAAGGACACAAGATGCTCGATTTCGCTCGTTAACACTCCCTAGTTACTCTTAATCTCCTAGAAATCCCCATTTGTTTTGGACTGACTTTACTCGTGGCTTGAGATACGATTGTTGACCGAAGAGATCTCGTCCACGAGAGGTGCAAAATGTTTTAATTTGGTTTTTGACATACTTTATTTGACACCTCTCGTAATCCCTCTTTTATTAGTTCCAAAGGTTTAGATTAGGGCATTATTTTCAACACCATTACAAGGGCTCAAATTGGACTGATCGCTAATGGCCTCGATCATTTCCTCTAGCGTGAAATTATATTTAGTTTTATGATTTTAACATTATTTTATATAATGAGTATATATATAAATAAATAACTGGTCATACTCACCAGAGTCGGAGCCAAGTGTGGCAAGAATATATTATCCTTGTCCCGTCGGGTATGTACGTACAAATTGGCTCGATTAGTTTTTTTTTCGGCATCTGAACAACGCTTTGTCCTATCTGACTATTCACTCTTCAAATATTCATACGATTTAGACCCCAACCTGTGGATATTAACTTTTTTCACTATGTTTTGTTAATTTTTTCCCTTTTGGACCATATTTGTTTTTCCATTGGCTCATTTTTCAAAAAGTATTTAATTAATAGACTAACATTTTAACATTCAGATGAACTTTATCTTTCAGAGACAAGATGTCAGCGCTTGATGCCCCTTCAGGAAATGTCTCTGCCGAAGATTTTTTCGATATGTTCTTAGTTTCTTAGCAATCCAGAAAATAAGCTTTTTCTTTGAATGGTCGGGGAATGAAAAATGCTTACAAAGTTGATCACAAATGTCATACTTGATGACTTGATCAACTAAGTTCCAGTATTCTGCTGCCCCGACTCCCACATTCATTTTCTCAAGAAATAAACATAGGGATTTAAAGATGTGGAGGACATTCCCTATGTTTATTCCTGAGAATTGATCACTAGTGAGTTTAACTGCTTCTCGATTAGTTTTTCTTTGTTACCATTCAATAGTGTGAACGTTTTAAAGTTTGAATGTCAGTTGGAATATGAAGATTGAAAGTTGGAATGAGTTTGCTGAGACAAAGAAGTTTCCACAGTCAAAGTTATAAGAAGGTTTCCTAAACATCTTATTAACATGTTTATTGAGGAAGAAATTCAAAATTTATAGATGAAATTAATCAAATCTGATGTAAACACATAGGAAGACTCATACAACACTCAAACGAAAATAGTAATAATACCTCTCAATGTCCATTCTCAACTTAAAAATATTGATAAGTTGATTATGAAGATATAGGGAAAGGCCTATATTTATAATCTAAATAAATCTTGCTCTTAAAAACATTAAAGAATGAATATAACTAAAAAGATAAAGAGATGGTTGGAATTGCCACTTATTAAACTTGTACCACCAATTCACTAATCATTTCACTCAACCCCCTATTTTTAGACTGTCAACCAAAGGCTAAAAATCTCCATACTCTCAAATTAGAGATACAGTGGGGAATCATTTATTTTTCTTGAGTCCCAATTAATGGACCACTTAAACAACCCTAGTCCATTTAGGTATTTTAACTCACACATACATACACATACGCATACACATATATATACACATACACATACACTTACTAATACATACACACACATACACATATATATACACGAATATACTCCTACACCTACACACACAGTTCACACATAGACATCATTAGAAAACAGAGATTGTGGGTCTCCCGAGAATACCTGAACTAGAGATTGAGGGTCATCGAAGAGAGATTGAGGGTTGTCAAAAATAGAGAGAGAGCGAGGAATATAGAGAGAGACATAAATAGAGGGCAGCGTAGAGAGACATATAGTTCACTGAAATGAGCTACTGACCGCGGTTGTTAATAACTATAGGATGTGGTCACGACACTAGTCCGTGACCGTTTATTTTTTACAAGTCAGTAACATGGTCATAGTCTTGGACCGTGACCATGTTGTGTGAAATACCCAGCCCTAAACATTTTATTTAATCCTCGTATAAAGTTGTAATAATAAGAAAAAACATGAAGACTTAGATGATTATGACTAGGTTGTATTCCTATTTAAATTGATCTGGAGGCTTGAGGATAATTATTGGAAATTATGGGGTAACGAATTGGAATGAAATAAAGAGACTTATTGAATTTTGGATTATATATGGATTATAGGATTTTCTGTTATAAATCATACATGACACTTCAAAGATTTTGGATACTGATTAGGGCGAATCTATGAGGCTTTAAACTTAGTCATTTAAACGACATTGGATGTCGTTCGAACGATGAGAGGATCTCATTTGAATGATGAGGAATGCCGCTCCAAAGACTTCTGACATTCGACTACCCTGCAATTTTCGCTGTCAGCTTTTGAACCGTTGATTCACATTTTATCAGCACTTGGGCCTGACATTCTGAATAAAAGTAGACGAGATGTGCATATTATGAATCATAGGTTTTGACTTGGGTATGAAAGAAAGAATCATGGAAATTCAAACCTACGAAATTAGTATGCCAAATTGCCGTCACCATTAAAACTGTTGACCAAAACTTCACGAATCAGATATTAAGGCCTTATTATGTGTATAAGAGAGAGGTGTGGGGAAATGACCCACTTCTAACCGCTTTTCTCTCCAAAAGAGTTAAAAACTTCCTCTCATTGTGGTACACTACATTCAACCATTAAAGTCCCTAGCAAATACATGAACACCAAAATATTTATCTCTCCACTATTATAAATAGGGCTACGAAATATATAATTTTTTGTTGGGAATTTTGGGTATTTGAGGAGAGTATTATTGAAGGAAGATGATGGGTTTGTTGTGCATTTTATGGAGTATTTTGGAGCTTTCATTGGAGCTTAAATGGTGGAGCTTTTGTGACTCCATTTAAAAGCCACCTTTGGAGGTGGGGGAGTCACCTATCTTTTCCACCACCACTACCACCATTTTTGGAGTCTTTCAGGTGGGATTTACTAACCTTTGTTTACATTTATTGATGAGTATTATTCCAACTTGTTGTTTACATGTATTAGGTTAAATATATATGGGTTTTGTGGTAGTTTGCATAAATGAAGTTGTTGCCTACTTTCTATGGTTTCATGGGTTTGAACAAATGTTTCATGTAGGGTTAGAACTGAATATAAGTTCAGATTACTTTTTTCACACCATTTGGGTATAAAGTGTGTGATGAAAGAATATATTTATGGGTTTACTAAATACATTCTTAATATTATAAAGAAAATGCCATTTAAAAGAAGGATAAAATGAATTTTAAAAGTGTTATAAAATTCAGAATACTATTCATGACCATTTTGTGAAATAAAAATGCGTCGGTGTGAGGGTTAAAGATGGACAATGTGATTTTTAAGCAAAGAATTGCACTAGGCATGTTGAGACATTTTCATAAGATAAACATGTGACTTCTTACTTGAATAATAAAGATACGTTTAAACAAAAACTTTCACTTTAATGGGTTGATTAAAGTGGTAAAACTCACGTGGAAAATAAAGAGGGTTAATAATTCAGTATTAACTAAAATTATTTTTTAGTGTTAAAACTCATAAATAAAGTGGGTTTAATGTGTAAACATGTGAAACTAGGTCTTCATGCAAATAGTAAAGGTAAAGAAGAATAAATGTGAAATAAATGGCTTAGTTGGTGTTGGAATGCAAAAAAATGTCAATAGAAAGTGTGTTTATCAATTGTGTGGAAAATGAGGTTTTAATATATAAAATGCATGAGTTTATATACTAAAGGTGTGAAAAGTGTATAATGTGAAAGTTGGTTAAACCATGCTAGTAAGAAAAGTGTTTTTAAATGATTAAATGTGTTTAAGCATTTGAAATGACAACTTAAACTACTTTTTTGAAAAATAATATTTGTTAAAGGACCAAATTGCAAGTTTTGCTAAATAATGGAAAAATTGATAATTTACTTAATATGTGACATCTTTATGAAGTAAAAATGTTTATGAATGCTTTACACTGGCGGGGGTGAAAATGTTTTAAGTCCTAAAGAGGAAATTATTTTTTGTATAAAATCAACATGTGTGTGAATAAAGGACTTGAAGAAAAAGAACCCATTTTCCAAGTACTAACGAAAAAACGGACGATTAAGTTTGGACTTTTGGTTTCGGACCTTAAATGTTCAATAATGTGAACATTGAAATAAGGTTGAGCACATTGAAAATATAATGGAATATTCAGATGATACCGGAGAAAATAATTAAGCAGTGCATGACGTTTCTAGTGGTGAAAGACCCCAAAGTAACTGTAGTAGCATATAGCGGCCGGGACCAGTAGTGAGAGGCCACTAAGTCCGTGGTTGTTGGCTAAATTCCAAAGATAATGATGAAATCGGGAATATAAGAGGAATGAGTGGTGAGATAAATATAACCTCACATGAGTAAATGTTTAAGGTTCCGGTTAACATAATGTGGACAAGTAAATTGAGAATAATGAATAATGTCCATAAGAAAAGTGAAATGGCTAAGAAAGGTGACTTAATATGTAATTAAGCTACCTAATGAGGTGTAAACCCATAATAACACAAGTGTGCATGTTATAAAAGGCTTTCAAAGTTAATGAATATTCCCTAACATGATGTGTGCATGTGTTGACAGAAAGTCTTAAGTAATGATTAATAACTTGGGTGTGAGTTAATGAACGTTGGGTAATAAACGTTTTGGAAGTGAATGAAAGGGTTTTTTCGACAATTGTAAATTATTTAAATGGATGAGTTAACGGGTAAAGTATGCATGTCCTAAGCATAAGATACAAAATGATTATTCTGTAAAGACAAGGTGGGATAACGGTAAGAAATAATGTTTCCGAAATAAAACGGTTTAATACATTGAGACATGTTTTTCAAAAGTATATATGTAGATATATACATATTTTCACATGGATATGATTGTAGTGTGTGAGTTTTCTTTCTACCGTTCATTTCTATACTGCATTGTATATAATCCCACTGAGCATTCAGCTCACGTCCCTCCTTTTGTTATAGCAGGTTTCATGTTGTTCCGTACTTTAAGAGCGTTATGTAGGTATGTAGCTATTTGTATTTACGATTAGTAGCTCTATTTACTTGGCATTGGGGGCACTTCTCTTGGGTCCTATCACGTTGTTAATGAAAATTTGAATCACATGCTAATAAGAGTATTGTTGAATAATAATAAAACTGGACCAGAAACATTATTTAGATTGTTTCACTGCACTTCATAATTAACGTACGAATCGGATCGGGTTAATCCTTTATTAACCCTTAAATCCGGGTCAGGGCATTTCAACTTGGTATCAGATCTTTAGGTTTAATGTTCCTTTTGGGTGTGATGTGGTGAAGTCGGTATTGGATCTTCTCTATGTCGATGTTGGTTTGGGCCGGTCATGCTGGATTAGTGATGATTTCGGTTCGTATTTTGGACGGTGAAGTCAAAGGACATTATCCCGATGTATAACTTTTTGTAAGATGGTGAACAACTAAGTTTGTAGTCCTTTTATGTTTCGTGACATTTTGATATAGATATGTGGTAAGTCAAGGGTGTCAGTATAGACGAATAGTGACAACATCGTGATATTTTACGAGAGATATATTGTGTCAACTTTAGTGTTAAGAGTAGACTTAGTAGTAATGGCAATGCCGAGTAGATGAGTGTTGTTCATACGTTTTGATTTTATGGTGAGAATGTATTAGGTCCTTTGGTTGAGGGATCTACCTTAGTGCATCATGGCTATAATGCGGGTTTAGATAATCATGATGATTATAGGTAACCTAGGAGTGAACAAAGAAATCTTGGTAACTTAGCATTAAGAAATACTGCTGTGATGTTCTAAAACATGACCTTATGCGACGTCATTAGGGTGAGCCTCCTCTTAGGCAATACCCGATGTACTGTGTCCTACCAAAACTTTGGCAGTATTAATTCATAGTTTTAGAGATGATAGTGTGGTATCAAGGAATAAGATTACTTATGGTATCCGTGGTGTGGGCCTTGGTGTTTATAGGCAATACCCGATAGGACCAAAATCAAAGGTCCTACGAGGGAAATCAATTTTCCTCGACCTTTGGCATCGAGGAAGTGATCCCAACGGAGGTTGATATACCAATACAGAGGGTAACTTAGTATGAACCAAGAGCTAATGCCGAAGGTCTCAAGTTTTTTTTAGAGGAAGAGGGATAACACCCCCATAGAGATTTTATTAAAGAGAGACGAATAAACGTCTCTCAAGAAAAAAAGAGAACTTACAAAAGAAAAGCAATAAATATGGTGATTTATAGAAGCCCCATTACAAAGAAGAGCCTATGATTGTTTTCTAATGTATTGGCACCCCAATTTATCTTGCTTTAAAGAACCTCTAACCAATGATGGCAGGTCCAATGAGTGATTAAAATTGCAGTTGACTTTGTGGAGAGGCTGTGATTAGCAAGAGCATTAGCAACAATATTTGATTCCCTGATTTGAATGGCTTCATATAAGCAAAAGACATCCTCTTACTTCAATATAAAGGTCCTCCACAGAGAATTAAAAATGGGGGACCTTGTTGAGAGAGGTGACCCTAGTCACCAAAAATCTAAATGAAGGGAGCCTAAGTCCCAAATTGGAAGGTCCCTATGGAGTCACTAAAATTACGAGACCTGACTTCTATTACCTCAAGGATATGGAGGGATATGAAATTCCCCGCCACTGTATGGTGAAGCACCTCAATTTTTTTTTTATCTATGATGTATTCAATAGTCAAATGAAATAATTATTTTTTTTATTAATTATAACGTAATCAATATGTGTTTTAGAGTTACAAGGAGTTCACTCGTGGCTCTAAAGATCTAAGGTCAAAGAACCCACAAATCGAGTTGTAAGGTCTTCAACCTTGGCTAAAAACTTAAACCAATGTTTAAATACCTAAAATAAAGAGTTATATTGACTTCAACCTTAGCTCTAGGTTTAATCTAAGGTGTTAGGGCCTAAACATCAAGTTGCAAGGAATCTAGCCTTAGCATTAGACAAACAGTCAAAGGTCCCAGGACCAAAAAAAGATTACAGTCCACATGTTTACAAGACCTAAAACTCATAGTCAAATATCTAAGGACCCAACAAACACAAAAATGAATTACTAAACATAATTCCAAGAGGCTAAGGTATAAATACCCATAAAACGACTCATACATAAAGGTTTTTATCGCACTAAAATTTTATTTTAAGAAATTATTGAAAATGGTACATGTAAACCTTGGACAAGCATCACTTAAACCTATTTATGAAAAGTCTTAAAAAAAACTTCCACTTTGGAATTTTTTTGGGGGTTTAAGTGTTCAAATACAAATATTTTTTTTTCCAAACGTCTAGTTTTCAAAACAAAGCAAAATTGCAAGGCCCGAGGTCCATAGGCCTTAAAACCTTGGGTCTAAGGTCTAGAGGCTTTTCAACTCAATAGAACCCCTAAAATCTTTTAAGTCCGTAGGTAATAAGACCCTTATAAGGACTTGGGATTTAAACTTCCCTCATATAGAGGTTTTATGTCCCTAAGAAGGATTTCAAACTTCAATCGCGTAACCCTTTGTGGGACCTTGGATTCAATATTTACATAAGTTCATAGGTCTTTGGATGATTTGTGGTACTTAAGCCTGGAAAGATTATAGAATCTAAAGCTCTTATGACCCATTCATTGGACTCCAAATTTACAATCTCTAAGTTCAAAGGCCTTAGGTCCCTTTGTCGGACTTCATCATTCAACTATGCTTAAGCTCAGAGGTCTCTGTACCTACTAGAGGGTCTTAAGGATCAACTAAGATTTCAAAGTTCTATGGTCTTATGACCCTCCACATAACTATATTTCCTATTATAAAGTTCTTACCTTAGGTATTACATGTTTGAGAGGTCTTAGGACCCTTTATATATTTGACTTTAAACCTTCGCACCCAATTTTTTAGGGCTCTAAGTGTTTGTATAAAAATTGTGGTCTTTCGGTTCAAAAAGGAACAAATACCAGTATCTTATGGTTCTAAGGTCTAAAGAAAAATCACAGAGCCTCAGTATTCACTCCGGACACCTCACAAGTGAGTGGCTTCAGGTTTTAGGATTCTCAGGCCCACTTCAACAAGTTTACTGCACAAGTTACTTTGTGTAGGTGAAAAAACCCCTCAATGAATAATCCAAAATAATTAGAACTAAGCAAAATTAATAAGTCACACAATCATAATCACACAATGTACGTAGTTCAACAATGGCCTACGTCCACGGGGTGTTTCTCTCATTCTTATTACTTAATTCCCAATAACAAGAATTACACAACCTTTTTCCCAAGGGTAAGGGTTACATTTATAGAGAACATTGGGAGGTTGTGCCGTGAAGGTCTCTCAGAGTTCCTAATACAATTTTGATATGGTAAAGATGATTTTCTTTAAGATTATAGATATGGGACTCTCCTCCATCCTCGTCTTGAGCTTCCAACCCTAATTACAAAATGATGAATAAGTTCCACTTATTTCGAGTTATTCTAATTGTTTGGATAATTCACCCTAAATTTCTATGACTTGAATGGGATAGAGAAGTTTCATCGCTATCGAGAAATGCATTTACCAACAGACGTGGTTGGTTGCATACTGAGATGGTGAAGCTTTTCAATACTTGTATAGAATTTGAAATGAAGATTTGCTATGTTCTTCCCATTTGATATTGGAAGGGTGAACTCGTAATTTTCTATATTAGTTGAGGATACGATGGTAAAAAGCCCATGAAAAGGAAAAAAGTTGAAACATTTTTGCCAATTGTCGTATTGGGCTGCATTTTAAATGATGGGATACCTTGAAATTTGAACCAAGCCATTTCAAACGTTTCTTACAACTATTTTGTTCCATCACTTGAACTATTCAATGCAATTGGAGATTTCAACAACTTTCTTATAAGTTTTCTTCTTTATTACATTTTATATTTTCTATACAACGATCCTCAGATTTTCTTCACATTTTCATCGCTTTTTTTTTTGAGTTGAGAAAAAATAGTGTATGCTGTAAATTACGTAACTTTAGGGAAATTTCGGGAGAGATATTAAATTCTAAATTGGGTAATAGTAGAGTGTGATACTATACTTATTGATTGCTATAATGTTGAGGGCGATAATTTAATCCATACTATATCTGTGGCGGGGGGGGGGGGGGTAAAACCTTTCCACCAATCAACTATTTCTGTAGTTTTGTGAGTTTTTGAAAGTGGTTCATGCCTAGTGTTCTCCAAACACATGGAGGATTGTGAACAGGGTCCATAGGATAAACTAATTGTACGGTACTCAAATATGGATACAAGAAATTAATTATTGCTATTCGTGGTAAAAAATAAATGACAACGTCTTTTATTTGAAGGCAAGAAAGGCGTATAGGGTTTTGATTGGTAATCTTCCTGATCCAACATATGATAATGGGGGTCATGGATTTATTGCTAGGGATTGGCAACATTCACCCATTACCAAAGGCGGTGAACTATAAAGAGGATCTTTATGGCTTGACGGGGAAAAAATAGGTTGATATGACATTTTCTTTGAATTTTATTATTTTGGATCAATTGTCGTATGAGATTGCTATTAAAATTTGCTCTCTTATTTGATTTGTGTAGTCGGGTAAAAAAATGGGAGCTTGCTTTTTCCCACATTAATTGCAAATATATTATCAAGGACTAGAATCATATAATGCCTTTAACTCCAGGTGCCGAACACCCTAGGTTGCCATCCTTTTTTCTCGAGTATACCAATCCACGTTCAACTTTATAACCAGGCCAATGGTTCTATTCCTGAGATGTCGATCCCTTCAACTAGTGAGGGGTCTTCAAGTGCATCTACTTTGTTCTCTTTTAAACATATGAATATAAACGCCACCCATGATGTTGAAGAATACATGGCTCCAAGAAAGAGAAATCTTATTTTGGTGGATGACTCCGACCTCCCCACCTCACTAAAGGACAAAACTCCCAAAATGAAAGAGGTTGGTGATCCCTCTAAGATAGTCACTATTAGGGATTCTGATGATAGCGAGAAAACAAAATAAAGGACAAATTACCTTTTTCTACTTCCATCACTATTCCTACCAAGAGGGTGGATTCCTTCAACACGTGAAAGGGCCACCAAATCATATTAGTAGCCAAAATCCATCTTTGGCCCTTGATCGGCTGAGGGGTTGTTTTGTCATTGAACGGAGAGCAGGTCGACAGGATGATCTCACACTTCATAGGTGTTATCTTTAAAAACTTACCTATGTAGGAAATTAGTCCCTTCAAATCCTAAAATTCCTATGGAACCCTAAAATTTTTCAAAATTACCAAAAGACCCCTAAACAAAGAAACATGCTAATATATACTTTACTATACCCATCTAATCCAAACTTGAACAAAAAGTTTGACCTAATGACCTATATTTAGTTATAATACCATGACCCAATCCCCTAAGTTTAAAAAATTATACTTAAGCCCCTAAAACTTTTAAAAATAACATATAAGCCCTATAACCTAAACTAAAACCACCGATGGACCAAAACTTAAAACTAAACATATTTCTATTTATTACCATGCTAATGTGGGCCAACTAGCTGCCTACATGGCAATGTACCACATGGTGTACATGTGGTACCCATTTACCTTCACATGGAACATAGTTGAAACTTACACAAACCAAAGATAAAAACCACCTTTCTTTCAGCCAATAAACTCTCCCTCACGAACCGTATATAAAGACCAACTTACCTCAGTGAAATACCCAACCAACTCAGTGCATTTTTATAGTAAATTTTTGAGCTTTTGTGCATATTTAACATTTTATGTATGAATTCTATTTTCTTTCATTTGGTTATATTTCTGCACTTTCCTAGAGTAAATATATGTACTTACATGTAAACTTTAACATGTGTATAGCACTGAACAGGCTTAAAAATAAAAAAAAACTCCATTGAATCTTGAGCTTCAATGGTGAATTATGCATCCTTGACTTTGAACCAGTTTCAAAGTGTGGAAAATTAAGCTCTGGTTTTAAGGAACCTAGGTGTAATGTTCAATTGACCCAAAACTAATTTTTAATGCCCCGAATCGAAGTTTGAAAAATCCAGCTCTGAGATTTTCAGAACACGAATTCAGAGGCTATACTCAACAAAAATCCTACGAAACAAACCTGTTTGATTGAATTTTAAAGATAGAACACAACCATCATGATGCCGAAACCCAAACCATAGCTTACAATAAAAAAATGTCCAGTTCAAACTCCGACCATTTTTCAGAAATTCAATAGCTCGTACCAGTCCACCAAAATCTTTAAAACTTATATGGTTGTATTCCTCTTTGAAAATTACACAACTTTTATTCAGTAACCAACTAAAATGGTATTATAAAACGTTTAAAATATATAGTCAAAGTTGTAAAACCCCAAAGTAAAAAAATCAAGGGTTGAACGGGAGTGGGAGTCAAATTAGGAGCGTGTAAGGTTTGACCCAGTCCATAAGGGCACATCCCTGATTAGAAAATTCTATTTTTTTTTAATTTTGAAAAAAATGGTATACTGCATAACCCTGTTTGGATTCCTAGAAAGCACAATTTCAAGAAAACAAGTTTAAAGTTTAAAAATTATACTTTTAATATACACATAACCCCCGACAGTTTTTTCATATATTTCAAAACGACACCAATTTTTTTTCATAAATCCCTTAGGTCTAATAGTGTCATTTTGTCTCTTATCACCAAACCAAAATTCATATGAAAATTAGGACAGAAATTATGCTTTAAACTTTGGAAATTGTAAATTTATACCATACCAGTTATTTAACATAAAAATTTATTTAAAAATTTCACTCAAATGCATCCCACAACATTATTTTTAGACCGATACTACCTACTTATATTCTCCCTAGTTTCAGAATATACATTTAGCTACCATGAATTAGACGCTCAAAGCGTCAGCCCTTACTTACAAAGTAAGCAACTGTATTTCAGTATTAACAAACTGAGCTTATGTTTTTGCAATTACTGTATTGTTGTATCATTATGTGATAACTTTGAACTCATATTCCCATTTATGAACTCTTTTGTGTAGTTCATATTCATCGTGAATGTTGATTCTCTCGATATCCAAGTTATCCCTTAAAATCGATAAACCGTTAGCTATGAATTCTATAAAAACCACTTAATTCCATTAAACCCTTAAATTTGGTATAGCCTTGCATTGTATGAAATGTAATTGCAGTAAACCCCTAAATTTATACCATCATCAGTAAAACCCTAGTAACATACCTTAAGATTCAAGGATTTGACCCCAGTATACCACAATCACTATTTTAAAAACCCCGCTTAGGCTCCGCCTAGGCACGCCTAGGCTTGGGGCTTGGGAGAAACGCCTTGTCTTAAGCTTTTTAAGCCTTATTCTTGGTAAAACCCTTAAGGCGCACTTTTTTCTAAAAACAACATTGCTTTAGTGAAACGATATCGCCTTTTAAAGAATGTTTTTACAAACTGAACCATTATCTCAATCAAAATAATCAAATTGTATTTTAATTTGCAAATATTTAGACATATTTTTATGATATGTACAATTTTAGTATTTTAATAGCCTTGTTATGGTTAAAAATTATTAAAATATATTAAGAAGGCCTAAACGCCTTTTTCGCCTAAGGCCTGCCTAGGCTTCTAAGCCTTAAGGCTTAGCCTCCACGCATCGATCACGCCCCGCATTTCTTAGAACCTTGAGCAATGTAGTTCTAATTGGCCTATAGGACTCATATGGTGAGTGCCTAGTTTTTTATTTGCTACATATGTATGAGTAACACTCTAGCTAAGTGTTACAAGCCATTTTATTATTCTCCAATTATTTAGGATTACCTATCCAAAGACTTCAAAAGATATTGTAATGGTATCGCTACACAGTTGAAGCCCTATAACCGATAATTTATGGGTTATCTTGTTATAGTCTGATCCCTTATCATTGTAACTCAATACACAACTTGTCCAGTTACGATTCATCTTATTATCCTTTTACATATAATTAAACTCTAGTATACCCCTATCAGTTCTATGATATTTCATTTCGTTTCCAATTGTTATAAGCTATAACATTTGCATTATTAATCGCATTTATATTTTGACAACACATTTTACTCCCACTGTGTATAGAAATAAAATTATCTACTTAACATATCTTCTTAGTTATTTTCCTGAGAGATGTACAGTGAGCTAAAAAAAGGAGAGTACCACCCGCACTTATGGACTTTTATTTAGTTTTACCCCAAAAATTAATTTCAGTAACACATGTGTGGGTAGTATCAGACAAGGATGGTAGTTCCTGCGGGAATATCTATACCACAACTTATCAGCTCCTCTGATTCCCTATTGTTCTCTACGGTTTCTTATTATGACTAGCGTATTTGAATAAATGTATTTCTACTTTATGTTGACTCAAGTATGTAATAAGATGCCGAGCTTCCGCTATAATACAAAAATTTAAATTTTGTTTTCCGTTAATTTATTCATTATAATTACTATTACTCCTTAGTTAACATTAAAGCATAGAATCGTGGATGCGACAACAATGTATCAGAGCTTTTCCAGGTTTTATGCCTATACGGGAAACACAAAAATATTCCATTTACGACTTATAAGATTATTATTATAAAATTTCCTTTGTTACACTCCTAAAATTATACTATTTGGGACGACATCTACCTAGATATATGTGGTACTACCCATTAAATATTTGAATAATCCATCAAGGACGTAGGTTACTCAAAGCTGACCGGGCCATCGACATCCCAAAAATCAAATACATTTTGCTCATCGGATGCCTGATAGGGGAAGCCCAAGTGATTTGATAAGTGAAATGATTCTCCGAAGATCTCGATACTCCACAATAGGTTATTCACCTTATGTGGGATATAGTTCCACCAAATGAACTCACTATTACTCTCGATTCTCCTATACATTATGGCCTTATCTCACCAAACACCACTTGTTTTACTCCCTCTACCACTAGCACCTCCTCAGATGATTCTGATCCTTCTGAGCTCAACTCGAAGTTTGATCACGTGGTTCCTCAGCTAGCTTGAAAACCTCATATTGAATATGGCTATAGATAAATAAATGTGCAAAAGAAATAATAACTTTCGTTAATTGTGCGCGTTCAAGTAAAATAAGCCCCATATTCCGTAATGATGATAGTAGACCAGTTGATTATTCTTTTGTAGTATCTAATCGTCTTTTTTGTTATAAAATAGAATCCTACGAATATGTATTCTGTTCTTGCAAGTTTGACTATATGATACTCCTTGTAATCAAATGTAATATATTATAACAAGTCCCTTTTGCCTTATCTCTATTTTGTAATTTATCCATCATCATATTGTGTAAATAGGATGGTTAACATCCGTGCAACTGTTAGTGGGACCCAGTAAGAATAACCAATTCCACAGGTGCCTAATCCACCTACAAATAATGAAGGGATTCTTCATTGCTTATAGGAATTAACTATATAAAAACCTAAAGATAGTATAACATACCACCCCCGTAACCATTTAATAATGAGGTATCAGAAGAAACTTGAAGGATGAGTGCCCTTAAGGAATTCTTGAGGCAAAAATCCCCAGCATTTTTCGGGAAGCTTGGTGCGGCACAAGCTGAGAGATGGACAAGTCAAACACTCCAAGTGCTTAACGGAGTAGGTCAAACATCTCGGCACATATATTATTTAACTCAATATCCACGCAATCTTTCATTAGTCATGCATGACTCACCTGCAATTTCATTCTAGACCATTAGCTCATCCTTTCAACATAGGAATGCCAATCGGAAAAATGGCTGTCACCAATAGGGTTTGTAAGAATAAAACTTTAAGCTTTGGAACCAAGATGCTAACCATAGGTTTGATAGTTCTTAATGTAAGAGAGTTCGTCTTAATTAAAGGATGGATGTTTTATCCCCAAATTTTGCTCACGTTAAATGTCATGCGGATATGGTGACATTCAAACAACCCCATCGACCTTCATTATATTTTCACAGAACAAATCTCCACCAACCCCTACTTTTTTAAATATGTAAAAAAATCCTCCTCCATTTCTACCATCATATCTAGATATAAGGATGTGTTTCCCAAAGATGTACCAGGAATGCCTCCACCTTGAGAGATTGAATTTTTAATCAACCTGTTACCAAATACCTCCCATTTCAATACCCCCTTACCGTATGGCTCCTTTAAAATTTAGAGAACTCAGGACACAACTGGATGATTTGTTGATGAAGGATTTATATGCCCTAGTATGTCACCTTGGGGAGCCCCAGTTTTATTCTTGCGAAAGAAAGATGGAACCTTTTGGTTATGTATCTATTATCGGAGGTTAAACCAAGTAATCATAAAAAAATACCCCTTGCCAAGGATGGGAGATCTGTTTCATCAATTACGAGGCTAAACAATATTTTTAAAGATTGACTTAAGATCCAGATATCACCAACTTTGTTCCAAGGAAGAAGATATACCCAAAATCACTTTTCTAACTCGATATGGTCATTTTGAATTCTTTGTCATGTCCTTTGTATTGACAAATGCCCCCGCCGCTTTCATGGACTTAATGCATAGAGTATTTTGCCCCTTCCGGGATCAATTTGTAATCATCTTCATAGATGATATATTAATTTATTTCAAGACCAGGGCAGAGCATAAGGAACATCTATGCATAGGATTGAAACCCATAAAGATCAACTTTATGCAAAACACAACAAATGCGACTTCCTCATGAAAGAGGTGAAATTTCTTGGACACGTAGTCACTGAAATCGGTATACAAGTAGATCTAACGAAAACCACCATAATACTTGAATGGGCTCAACCTACCACCACCATAGAATTGTGTATAATTCTAGGATTCGTCGGGTATTATCAATGCTTCGTAGAAGGATTTTCCAGGATCGCTTTACCACTAATGAAGTTGACCAGAAAGGATGTCCTGTTTGTATAGACCCACAATTGCGAACAAGCCTTCCGTACTCTGAAGGAAAACTTGACTACCGCCCTATCCTTACTATCCCTTCCAATAATGTTAGTTATGACATTTATATCGATGCCTACCTATATGGAGCTGGTTGTGTGTTAAAGAAACAAGGAAACGTGATCGAATATAGGTTAAGATTGTTAAAAATTCATAAACGCAATTATACTGTGCATGACTAGGAATTAGTGGCAATAGTCTTTGCCCTAAAGATTTGGAGATGTTATCTCTACGGAGAAGAATTTCAGGTATTCTATGATGATAAAAGCCTTAAATACATCTTTACTCAGAAATATTTGAACCTTCGGCAAAGATGATGGATAGAATTCTTAGAGGATTACAAATGCAATTTACTCTACCATCCCGAAAAATGTAACATAGTTGCCAATGTCCTAAGCCGAAAAGCCCAAGGAACCTTCCACAATATGTTTATATTCTTAGACACCATATAATAATAAAATTTACAAAAGGAATCCTCCGAAGATCAAATTATTCTGCAAAACAACTTAGCTCTCCCCACCCTGCATAAGCAAATTATTAAACTCCAAGACGAAGATGAATTTTTGAAAATCCAGAAACAAAAACTACAAAGTAACCTCTCCGAACGGGACTGGACCTTGAACCCCAAGAGTGGGTTAAAATTTAAGAATATAGTGTGTGTTCCCCTCGTATCCTCATTACGAGAAGGAATCCTATAAGAAGCCCACGATTCCTAATTCACGATTCATCCCGAAAGAACAAAAATGTATCAAACTCTAAAATGACATTATTAGTGGCCAAGTATGAAGAAAGACATCGTCCATTTTATAGCAAAATGTTTATCTTTCCAACAAGTAAAGATTAAGTATCAACACCTTAGCAGATTAATCCAACCACTCCCCATCCCAGAATGGAAATGGGATCACATTACCATGGATTTTGTCAACGGATTACCCCAAACTTATCAAGGATACAATTTGATATAGGTCATCGTTGATCTCTTTACGAAATACACCCATTATCTACTAACCTGATCAACTAATTCCTTTCAAAGGCTTAGTGAGATTGAAATCAGAAATTATTAGAATCCATGGTGTACCTCTTTCCATTATGTTTGACTTAGACCCCCGATTCATAGGAATATTTTGGTAAGCCCTACAAGCCTCGATGAGAACCAAACTTTATCTGAGTACTATCTTACACCTTCAAATCGATAACTAATATAAACGAGTGATCCAAACTCTTGAAGATATACTACAAGCCTAGACAATAGATTTCTCATGTTCATGGAACAATCACCTTGCGTTGATCGAATTTTTTTACAATAACAACTACCAAACCAGCATTCAGACCACCCTTATGATGCTCTTTACGAGTGACCTTATCGCACACCGCTATACTGGAATGAATCAGGATAAAATCATATTCTTGGACCTAAAATTATAACATAAACCACGAAAAAGATATGCCTCATTTGGGAAAGATTGCATTTAGCCCAAAGTCAATAGAAGAGTTACGAAGACACCAGAAGAAAGTCTTTAGAATTTCAAGTTAATAACCAAGTATGCCTAAGTATGTACCCAAGGAAGGGGATAATACGATTAGAGAAAATAGGGAAGTTACATTCCCCTATATTGGTTACTTTAGAATTATCGAACATATAATACATATATACTATCATTTGGAGTTACTATCCGAATTATCTAATGTACACGGTGTGTTTCATGTTTTGCAACTGCGGAAATCCATCCCTGATCCAAGTCACGTCATCACTTGGAAAGGCATAACTGTCATCCCAACCACGAATTCGAGGAAATCCCTATCCAAATCCCCAATGAATAAGATAAGGTTCTTTGACATAATGTCATTCCACTAGTTAAAGTCCTTTGGCAACACCAAGGAACTCAAGAAGCAATTTGGGAAACTCAAGACTTTATGAGACAACACTATCCCACGCTTTTCTCAGGTAATTTTGAGGATGAATTTTTTTAGGAAGGTAAAATGTAACAACTCACCTACATAGGAAATTAGTCCCTTTAAAACCCTAAAATTCCTAAGGAACCCTCAATTTTTTAAAATTACAAAAACCCCTAAGGAAAGAAATATGTTAATATATACTTTACTATACCCATTTAATCTAAAATTAAACCTAAAGTTTGACCTAATGATATATATTTAGTAATAATACCATGAACCAATCCTTTAGGTTTAAGAAATTATAATTAAGACCCTAAAACTTTCAAAAAATAATATATAAGCCCTAAAATCTAAACTAAAACCACCCACGGACCAAAACATAAAACCAAACATATTTCTACTTGTTACCATGCTGATGTGAGCTAGCTGGCTGCCTACATGGTAGTGTACCACATGGTGTACCAATGGTACCCATTTACCCTCACATGGATCATGGTTGAAACTTGCACAAACTAGAGATAATAATTAACTTTCTTTTAGCCAATAAACTCTCCCTCACGAACCCTATATAAAGCCCAACTTACCTCAGCGAAATACCCACCCAACTCAGTATATTTTAAAGTAAATTTTTTAGATTTTGTGCATCTTTTACATTTTATGTATAAATTCTATTTTCTTTCATTTGGTTATGTTTTTCACTTTTCTAGAGTAAATATATGTACTTACATGAAAGTTCTAACATGTGTATAGCACTGAACAAGATTAAAAACCAACTAACTTTCATTGAAGCTTGAGATCAATGGTTAATTCTTCATCCTTGACTTTGAACCAGTTTCAAAGTAATGAAACTTAATCATTGATTCTAAGGAACCTAGGTGTAATGTTTGATTAAGAAAAAACCAAGTTTTAATGCCCCTAATCAAAGTTTGAAAATCATGCCCTGAGATTTTTAGAGCATGAATTCAAAGGTTATACTGAATTAAAATCCTTCAAAACAAACCCGTTTGATTGCATTTTGAACATAGAACACAACTATTATCATCCCAGAACCCAAATCATAGCTTACAATCACAAATGTTAAGGTCATTCTCCGACCATTTTTACAGAACTCAATAGCTTGAACCAACCCACCAAAATCTTTGAAACTTGAATGGTTGGATTTATCTTCAAAAATTACATAAATTTCATTCGAAAACCATCTCAAATGATATTCTAAAACATTTCAAATATAGGTTCAAAGTTTTAAAAACCTATTCAACAAATCAAGGTTAAATATGATGTGGGTTACACACACGTGAGTGGGAGTCAAACCAAGCGCGTGGTGGCGCATACCCAATAAAAGAAATCTGATTTTTTTCAAAACTTATGTATTTTAGTTATGAACAAAATGGTATATTACATCACCTTGTTTGGATTCCTAGAAAGCATTATTTCTAGAAAATAAGTTTAAAGTTTAAAAATTAAACTTTTAATTTATACATAACGCTTGGCAGTTAAAACAACCCCAATTTTTTTTCATAAATCCCTTAGATTAAATAAAGCCATTTTGCCTCGTTCCACTAAACCTAAATCCAAAAGGAAATTCGAAAAAAAATTATTCTTTAAAATTTTGGAAATTATACATTTATACCTTACCAGTTATTTTACACTGAAAACTTATTTAAAAATTTCACTCAACTGCATCCCATAGAGCATCCTATAACATTATTTTAGACCTATACTACCTGCTTATATTCTCCCAGGTTTCAGAATATTCAGTTAACTACCGTGAATTAAACGCTCTAAATGTCAACCTATACTTATAAAGTAGGTGATTATATTTCAAATTAACCAATGGAGCTTATTTCTTTAAAATTACTATATTGTTATATCACTATGTGATAAATTTAAATCATAATCCCATTTTCGAACCCTTTTGGCTAGTTCACATTTACTGTGAATGTTGATTCTCTCGATATCCAATTTATCCCCCAAACCCGATAAACCCTTATAGCCTATAAATTCAATAAAAACCATTGAATTACATTAAACACTTAAATGTAGTATAACCCTGCATTCTATGAAATTTAGTTGCAGTAAACCCCGTAATATATACCCATTATCAACAAAACCCTTGTAGCACACCTTACGATTTAGGAATTAGACCCCGATATACCACGGTAGTTCTAATTAGCCTATTGGAATAAGATGGTGAGTTCCTAGCTTGTTATTTATTACATACATATGAGTATCATAGCTAAGTGTGCCAAGCCATTTTATTATTCCCCAATTATTTAGAATTGCCTATCCAAAGATTTTGGACGAAAATATAATGGTATCACTACATAGTTAAAGCCCTATAACCGATAATTTATCGGTTATCTTGGAATAGTTTGATCCATTATCCTTGCAACTCGATACACAACCTATGCAACTACGATTCACCATATTATTTTTTTACATATCATTAAATTCTAGTATACCCCTGTTAGTTCTATGATATTTCATTTTGTTTCCAACTGTTATAAGTTATCACATCTTCATTATTAATCTCGTTTATACTTTGACAATACATTTTACTCATGCCTTGTATAGTAATAAAATTATCTACTTGGCATATCTGCTTAATTATTTTCCTTCCAGATGGACAATGATCTAGAAGAAGGAGAGATACCACTTGCACTTATGGACTGTATTCAGTTTTACCCCCGAAATTAATGTTAGTATACGTATGGGCGGTAGCAAACAAGGATGGTAGTTCCTGCTGGAATATCTATACCACAACTTATCAACTCCTGTAATTCCCTAATGTTATCTACGTTTTCCTGTTATGAGTAGTGTGTTTGAATAAATGTATTTTTACTTTATGTAGACTTAAGTATGTAATAAGATTATGAGAATCCCCTATAATAAAATAATTTAAATTCTGCTTTCCTTTAATTTATTAATTATAATTACTATTACTCCTTGGTTACCCTTAAAGCATATAATCACAAATGTGATAGACTTTGGGTATGATTACTTCCTTATTTTGATCATTGTGTTGACTTGTATTCATCTTGTTTTAGAGTTTGTGGCAGCCTTTATTACCATGCTCGACATGGGCTGTGAGATAATGAAATTAAAGTATCTCTTTAGAAGGGGTGATTGTGCAACTTGGGCTTCTGGTTATGATGAAGGATGGGTGGATTCCCCCTTAAGCTAAATGAGGCTAAGAAGGTGGAATGTAAGCATGGTTGGGTGAAATCCCTAGCTATTATGAAGTTCTCTAAAGACTCCGAGCTTTGGTACTGGTACCAAGTGTAGTAACTTGATTATAGTCACCCTCCATTCGTAAGTGATGAAAGGTGGATTCATTTTAACAATGTTCCACTTTAGCTGGAGAGGGATTACTTGTCAAAATATGATAGTGATGATAAGTTCAACCTGACCCTGATGACAAGCTAAGAGCTGGAGTCGTTGATCTTATAACTCATCAGAGTTGACTTCTTTGTTCTATGATTGTATATATTCACTTTGCAACCTTTCTAGTATAGGCCTTTTATAAAATGAATTCTTTTTAAAATTATCAGTTAATTCCACATTTTGCATTTTCCCATCTTTTTATTTCGAGAATAGTTTTATTGTTTGACTTACCTTTGAGAAAGTGTTATAAAACAATCTTAGGCCTAGGTCAAACTATGGAAAAAATTCACCTGGTCATAGGACTATCCACCCGTTCAAGGTTTTTAGTCGGCCAAAGTTAGGATGCTTAGTGCCTCGAGATCCCCCCTTAGCTCTTTTTCTTATCGGGCAATTCTTGATGTTTTCGTGTTTTTTATGACGAAAACATATAAAAACATATAACCTTAAAGTGTTGATTAAGTTGATTATGCCAAGGAATTAATGTCGGTGAGCAAACTTTGATCGGACATAATAATCATTCATATATAAAAAGAGTTATTCTATCATTTGGAACAATAATGAAGCTAACTGTATTAAATTGAACTAAAAGTGTTCCTAGAAAAAGAACTTCAAAACTTAATACAAAGATAGAAATGAAATTTGCGAGAAATAAACTTACTAGAAATAAAATTTCCTAAGATTGGCCGCATTCCAAGCCAAAAGAATCTCCCTGCCCCCATTGTTTCCAAATGGTAGGTTCCCTGAAGATCGTCTCTAATAATGTTGAATGGTCCTTTCAAGTTCGGACCTGACTTTCCATGTGATGGCTTATTCAAGCTTCTAAGTACTTTTCTGAGAAGGTAGTCTCTGACTTGGAACCTCCTTGGGTCGATTCCTTTGCTGTATTTCTTAGCCAACTATTGTTGGTAAAAAGCTAACTTGATTAATGCTTGTTCCCTTCATTCATCGCCTAGGTCGAGCTCGATCCTTATGATTTTTCTGTTCAAGTCTTAGTCAGCAACGAATGTCTTCATAGTTAGCAAGACATATTCCAAAGGGATTAATGCCTCCATCCCATAAGCTAAAGTGAAGGGCATTTCCCTAGTCAACATCCTGGGGGTAGTTCAGTATTCCAAGAGTACGTGGGGAAGATCATCCACCCAAGCACCTTTTGCATTTTCCAAACTCTTGTTTAATTTATCGAGCACTGTTTTGGTTGGAGCCTTGACTGTTCCATTTCTTTGGGGGTTGTCCATCGAGATGAAGTGATGCTTGATGCTATAGTTATTGCAGAAGTTTTGAAATGTCTCGTTTTTAAATTATGTCCCATTATTTGTGATGACCGTTATTGGGATGCCAAATGAGTCACGATATTCCTCTAGATGATCTAATCATATTAATTAGTGCCTCTGATATTCTCCAATGGTTTAACTTCAATCCACTTTGTGAAATAAACTATGCCGACTAGAAGATAATAGCGATTTCCTAGTGCTGTAGGTAATGGTCCCACAATGTCCAAAACCCACTAACCAAATGGCCATGGGCTTTTTAATGACTTTAAATAACTGGACAACTAGTGAAGCTTGATCAAGAACTTTAACACTTCTCGCATATTTTGATGTAGAAGACTGCATCCTTCTGCATATACGACTACTAATAATTTATTTTGATCGCTATAAAAGCCAAAGATCTCCCCCTGGGTGGCTCCAAAAATACTGTCACAAAGTCTGTACAGGACTTGGTCGATGTCATTTGGTTGCACACATTATGTAACAACCTTAATTTTCATGCAAGTTATATATATCATGTGTCTTTATGTCGATAAATAAAAACTGAAATTAATTCAAATGTACAATTTTATTTTTGAAACACACATTGCCTTATTCTTAACACGATACCCATGTAAATTGTGCCACTTTGTGTCATAGATATATTTATAGGATGAAAATAGTTCTAAGTATAATAATTTGTTTTTGTATAACTTGTCAATGATTTATTAAAAAAAATTAATTAATTTTGTTAAAAAGAAAGAGAAGAGAGAGAAAGTGACGAATTTGAGGAGAGAGAGAGAGAGGAGTTTATATGTGGGGGAGTGTGTGAAGATGGTAATAAAAGATGATGGTGGTTTAAGTGAGTGTGGTTGGGGTGGGGGGTGGCAGAATAAAGTAAAGAATATTTTGTTTAATAACAAGATAAAGGAGTGTGGGATGTGGGGTAAATGTATGAGTAAGTAGGTAATAAAAAAGTTAAAAAGAAGGGAAGTTATTGGGTATGTGTGTGGAAATAAATAAATAAATAAAAGATGATGGATGGGTGTATGATTGTGTTGGAGATAATTATTTAGCGAATATTAAAAAAATTAAAAAGAAGTTAAAAAGATAAATGATAAAATGATACCAAATTTTGTATAGGAGGAGGGGGTTTGCCCTTTCTTCATTTTATTAGTTATCAAAAAATAATATAGAGGTTTAGAAGAAGAAGAAGAAGAAGAAGAAGAAGAAGAAGAAGAAGAAGAATAAGAAAGAAAGAAAGAAAGAAAGAAGGAGATGAAGACGAAGAAAAAAAGGAGAACTATTAAATGAGGGAAGCTTGGATTATTTCAACATTATTTTCATATTCATTTCAGCTTATATATTATTTCAAGGTGAGTCACACTTGTTCCTTTATTTTAGATTATGATAAATATATTTGTAGTTACCTGAAATAAATTGTTGAAATTGAAATCTCCATGCGTAGTTGTAAAGTAGAATTAAATTACGTAATTACTTATATGCATATATATAAGTATGTATATATTTATATGAATGAAGTCATCAAATAAATTGTTGAAATTGAAATCCCCATGCATAAATGTAAAGTAGAATTAAATTATGTAATTGCGTATATAAATATATATAAGTAGGTATGTATTTATATGTATAAAGTGAAATTTATATAATGTTATAAGGCTTTAAATTTTATTTCAGTTTATAATTGTTATTTTAAATTTTATGAAAATAAAATTTTCCACGTTTTGACTAAAAAAATTTAGTACTTGAAATTTGTGTAATTTATAAGGTGTTTTCCATTCACAAAATTTACTATTCATGAATATATGTGAGCCCCAAAAGACAATGAAAGAAGTATAACAATATTCTAGTAATTCTTATTAGTTTTTTACATTCTTAAAGACCGAAGAGAATAGTTTAATATTTCAAGACTTTATATTGCATGATTATTAATTCGGAAGAAAATTTAATAAAAGAATTTATATGAAAATATTCTTATGGTAATTATTTATGTATGTGCTAATATGTGAAATATATAAATTTATTGAATTTATGGGTATAATAAACAAGTTGAATGAACCCGAATAATAAACTATGTGATTGAATGATCATAGTTGAGATTTGATAAAGAAGGTGTCTTAAATGTTCCAAAAATGAAATGAAAGGATTTTTGGATGATTGACTAAATTGTGAAGAGTTAAATTTATGAATGTTCTGAAGTATGCAAAGTAAGTATATTGGATAAAATGAAATAATTACTGAATCACATATGTGATAATTTAAGTAAAAATATCCTAAGTAAATCTTTATAGTTCACCACTGCTCCGGTATATTGATTAAGGGCTTAAAACTCTTTAGTGAACTCGATCACCAAGATAATTTTCTAAATGTGTTGTATAAGGCTAAGAGTGGGTGGGGACTTTCGTATTTTTATGACGCCCTAAAGCCTTTTGCTCGGCTTTGTAAATTATTTGTCCTTTCATAAATGTGAAGCGTGGACTAGTATTATTGCACAAACATAATGTATAACCATCCGTCGGAAAAATCAAATCCAAGATCGATGCCTCGGTGCAAGTTTGGATTCAGAGAGGTGTTGTCAGTATGGGGAGGAAAGGGGTAGTCATCCGTGTAGGTCAGACCAGTAGGAGGCTAAAGTGGAATGAACTAAGGTAAAAAAATTTAGAAGTTTCAAGTTTAACTTTAGTTTAAGAGTGTACAATAATAAATTATGTTATGCTAATCTAAGAATGTTATACTACATCAAAAATTATAAACTAAATGTTTATTAAATTTCTATGAAATTGTAAAAATACTTAAAATGGAAACTTTGATGCCAATTGTTAATTATGCCACATCACTTTAAGATATTGGGCCTTATTATAATAAATGTTGGGCTGACACATGTTATTTTAAATATGAGGGGTTAAAATGAGAAAGTTGAGTACGAAAAAGAAACTATTACCGTCACGAATGGGAAAGTACATCTCTTGTCCCGGCTGTGAGCATAACTAACTCTCTTATTCCATTGTATTATTAATGATTAGTATATTATTATTGTTTATGTATATTTAATGATTAGTATATTATTATTATTATTATTATTATTATTGTTGTTGTTGTTGTTGTTGTTGTTGTTGTTGTTGTTGTTGTTGTTGTTGTTGTTGTTGTTGTTGTTGTTATTTGTGAGTAAGATAGTTATTTCTTAAATAATTGGACGTTTCATTTTGTGATTCATACTAGTATTTTAAATACTGACTCAAGTTGTGTTTGTGGACACTCGGGTGTATCCATTTTGAATCGATGCAGCTGAACATCATAAGCAGGAACGACCATAATTGGAAGCAGTTCAACGACATAACGTAGTGGAGTACAACATTTGGAAATCATCGTAGAATTAATTTACATATCATTTTTAATTTTATATGTTATTTTGGACTTTGGCATGTGGGCCACTTTTGTGAACTATTTGTCTTTATGATTGAAAATTATTGTCTATTTCATTTTGACTGTAATATTAATTTGTTTCTTCCTTATCATGTATGGGAAAAGATTGTTTATCTTATGGCCATTTAATTTTAGGTAACATGAGCATTTAAATATTTTCCCTTACTAAAATGAGATATAAGTCTAAAATTAATTTCACACCGAGATTTTTGGCAATGGAATGTTGGTTGGGAATTAACTTAATCGAATATTTAATTGTACAAAAAATCGGGTCATGAAATTTTAGTATCAGAGCTCAAGTTACCCTAGTCTGTAGGGAGAAAGAGTCTTGGTTATCCTCGGATCTTGGAATAATGGGCTAGTTAAAATCATGCTTACAATTATATTTTCTACGACTGAACATTTTTTTTGAAGAAAATGACTGGAAAAAGAGGTGCGCGTAACACTAGGAACAATGATGGTCCAATCGAGCAAGTAGACACTACGGCATCTAATACCACTACGGATGAAGTAAGAGCAATAATGATAGAGTTACTCTAGGTGGTGCAGAATAATTACCTGAATAATCGAGAGGAATCGTTCACAAAACGAAATAAAGACTTTAGGTCTTTAAGAGGTCAACAATTCAATGGGGAAGGCAGTCTAATGGTAGCCGATGCATGGATCCAAAAGTGTGAGCTGAATTTGAAGAAAATGCATCTCACTGAAGTATAATCAAGAGCTAGCTACCCAACAGCTACGGGGCACAACTTTGTTCTGATGGGGATTAATGCGTGGCTGACTAAATGTAGTAAAAATGACATGGGGAGACTTTAAGTCTCAGTTCATGGGCTAGTTTATTCCTAAGTCCGTAAGGTCGCAATTGTATAAGCAGTTTCAGGACCTCACTCAGGGAACGATGTCAGTTACTGAATATGTATCTAAGTTTAATGAACTTTGTCGTTATGCTCCTCTTCTGATAGAAACCAATGAGATAAAGAATGATAAATTCATTGATGGATTATGGTAATATCTCTCTAAGTCAGTTATTCTATATGCATGAGGTCCATTTAGCAACGTGGTGGACTTGGCTTTAAAATTTGAGCAGAAAGACCAAAAATTCAAAGAAGAAAAATATGGAAATGGTAAGGTTGCAGAAATATCAAAAGATACTCATTCCCAGCTTTGGCAAAAAAGATATTGGAAAGAGTGTCACCAGGTACCATCCTTATAACCCAAGTCCAAAAGGTGAGCAAGTGTAAAGGCCAACCAATGGTGGACAACTCCAATCGAGAAACCAGGGAAATTTTGGCCCTACGGTCAACAAGGCCAAGGTTAGGGAGGTCAACGTCAGCAGATCCATCCTGGTCAATGTCAACAAGGAAACTTTGGACAACATAATCAAGGAAACCAGAGATGTGGACTCCATCCGGTTGATCCTCGCCCACGTGTACCACAAATTGGAGCATCGCGAACAAGGAGGGGTACGCAACAGGGGAAAATAGTGTGTTTTAGTTGCCAACAACCAGGGAATATCTCTAGGTATTATCCTAGGAAACATGGAGAAAACACTTAAGGGCAAGGACCAGCATCTCCAGCCAAGGTCTATGCAACCGTGTTAGGAAGGAATAATGTGCAAGGCAAAATGAATCTTTTTCATTCCATAGTACGAGTAGAATTCGATATGGCTGCTTCACATTCTTTTATATCCAAACAATTTGTTGAGAAATAATATATTACTCTTACCCCTTTATTCATACCTTTATGTATTGAGACACCCCTAGGATGATCTATTACAGTGTATGAACAATGTAGAGACTTTAAAATAGAGTTTGTAGGGAAAATCCTTTTAGGAGATTTGATTGTATTAGGGTTTGAGGGGTTCTCCATTATCCTTAGAATGGATTGGCCTTAGGAACACCATGTATCCTTAGATTGTGTCGGGAGGAGTATTCATGTAGATATTCCAAAATTTCCACGGCTTACGCATAGTTACCAAAATGGTGGGGAATTGATGATGGCTAGTTTCCTATTTTCAGTAGAAGTATCGAAGAAAGATATAAATGATGTTGAGATGTACGCGAGATTGGGGATGTCTTTCAGGAAATTCCCAGATTTCCACCCAGACGGGAGGTTGGTTGAGGATTGATCTTTTATATGGTACATGACCTATCTCCAAGGCAGCGTATCGCATGGATTTTAAACAACTAGAAGAAATTAAAAAGAATCTAGAGGAGATACTAGAAAAAGGTGAGTATACCTTAATAGTTTATTAAATTTTTTACTAGTTGTATATTTTTTTAAGTAAGAATAATCCTTTTGAGGGGTGTATAACCTATGTTCATACGCCGTAGTAATTCACCATGGGGAGCACCAGTGATTTTTGTGTATAAGAAGGATGTGACGTTGCACTTGTGTATTGACTATCGTGACTTGAATAAAGTGATGATAAATAATAAATATCCTCTTCCTAGGATTGGTGCTCTCACTGATCAATTGAAGGGAGCAACTATCTTTTCCCAATTTGACTTAAGAACTGGGTACCACCAAAGGAGATTAGTTGAAGAGAGAATTCCCCTTACGACGTTCCGTACTAGATGGATTATATGAATTTCAAATTATACCATTTGGTTTAACTAATGCTCCATCTTTCTTTATGGACTTAATGAACCAAATATTCCGACCCTACCTAGATCAGTTTGCCATTATCTTCATTGATGACATTCTGGTTTACTCTTGAAATGAGTAGGAACATAAGATCCATTTGGATACTGTATTGTATACTCTTAGAGAACACAAGTTGTATGCAAAATTCAGCAAGTGTCATTTTTGGAAGCCATCTGTTATATTTTTGGGTTATATGATTTCAGTGGATGGCATAGCTATAGATCTAGAGAAAGTTGCAGCAGTCAAAAAATGGGCATAACCAACTAATCCCACAGAAGTAAGAAGATTTTTAGGAATTACTGGTACTACCGGAGGTTTATTTAAATTTTTTCCCTTATTTCTACCCCATTGACTAAGTTGAGTCACAAGAATATTAAGTTCGTGTGGACTAATGACTATGAGAAGTCATTTCAAGAGTTGAAGCAACAGTTGACCACAACTACAATTCTTACAATTCTAGTGGTAGGAGGAATGTTGGTGGTATTTACCAATATGACTGGGACCGGTTTAAGTAGCGTACTGATGCAAAACCATAAAGTGGTTTCATATGCTTTTCAACAGTTTAGGCCTCATGAGAGGAGGTATCCCACGCCTAACTTAGAATTTTCAACAGTTGTGTTTGCATTAAATATTTAGCGACACTACTTATTTAGGGAGAGATATGAGATGTACACTAATCATAAGAGCCTTAAATGTCTATTCTCCCAGAAAGAGTTAAATATGAGGCAACGAAGATGGGTTGAGTTTCTCAATGGCTACAATTTTGAGATACTTTACCATCTAGGTAAGGGTAAGACAAATGTAGTGGCTGACGCATTCAGCCGAAAGAATAGTGTGTTGGATTCTTTGATGATTCAAGAATGGTAGTTTCTGGAAGTGCTTGCGTATCATGATGTTCAACCAGTTTATAAGGTCGATAAAGTTTTCATTGGTAGTTTTATTGTTCAACCAACCTTGATGAGTAATATAAATAACAAGCACAGAGGATCGATGTATTTTTAGTGAGTCGTATAAAGGACTTAGTAGTGGATTTACTTGATGACTGTCCTACAGAGTGATTTGTTGACTTTAAGGGAGGTTTTCACTTTAGGGGTAGACTTTATATACCAACCACTACATCACTGTAGCGGGGAATTTTGTATGAAGCACATCGATCTCGTTACACCATTTATCCGGGTGGGACAAAAATGTATCATGATGTGAAGTAGACATTTTGGTGGGAAGGTTTGAAGAGAGATGTGGGTGAGTATATCTCTCACTGTATTGTGATCCAGCAGGGAAAGGCGGAACACCAGAAACCTTCTGGGTTGCTGCAGCCTTTGGAGATTCCTATGTGGAAATGGGAATGTATTTTTATGGATTTCATAGATGGACTTCCATGATCTCAGAGAGGCAATGAGTCTATTTAGGTTATTTTTGATCAACTTACCAAGTCAGCACATTTCATCCCCGTGAGTGTGCACAGGACTACTGATAACTTGACCCGATTATGCACTCAGAGATAGTCTGTTTACATGGTATGCCATTGTCAATTGTATCAGATCGAGATCCTCTATCTGTGGCAGAATTTTAGAATAGTTTTCAACGAGCTATGGGTACAAAGTTGGACCTTAGCGTCGCTTATCATCCATAGACTGATGGACAAACTGAGTGGGTAAACCAAATTCTAGAGCAAATGTCGAGGGCATGTGTACTTGATTTTGGCAGTAGTTGGGAGGATCACTTACCATTGGTAGAGTATGCATATAATAATAGATATCAATGTATTATAGATATGGTACATTTTGAGGCATTGTACGGGAGGCCGTGTAGGTCATCTATATGTTGGACAGAGGTAGGGGCTGTACATGTTTTAGGACCAGAAATGGTTCGGGTGAATAATGGTAAAGTAAGGATCATTAGAGAGAGAATTAAGACTTCTCAGAGTCGACAAGAGAGTTATGCCAATCAAAAGCGCAAAGGAGTTGAGTTGAATGAGGAGGACTTTGTGTTTCTAAAGGTCTCGCCCATGAGGGGAGTCGTGAGGTTTGGAGAAAAGGGGAAGCTTTCCCCTAGGTTTATGGGACCTTACGAAATTATTGGGAAAGTCGAGAAATTAGCGTTTAGATTGGCATTTCCATCAGCACTATCATCCATTCATAATGTGTTCCACGTATCACTGTTGCAAAAATATATGAAAGACCCGACTCAGGTTATTTCGTCTACCGAGATGGGAGTTTGTGATGACTTGACATGCGTTGTTAGGCCAATTACGATATTAGACCGAGATGTGAACAGTTGTGAAATAAGAATGTCAGATTAGTAAAGGTATAATTGAGTGAGAGTGAGAATAATGTCAAATGGGAACCTGAGAATAAGATACGAGAGTCGCATCCTGAATTATTTTTTTAATATTCTACGTTAGGAAATCTCAAGACAATATTATTTTGAGGTGTGTATAATGTAACCACCTCAATTTTCATGCATGTATTTTAGTAAAAATTTGAACCTTGAGTTTATTTCCCTTATTTGCTAAACTTTATCAATATGATTACCCTTAAATTGTCATACGAGACTACAATATATATATATATATATATATATATATATATATATATATATATATATATATATATATATATATATATATATATATATATATATATATATTCGATAAATAACAACTCGAATAAATTCAAATGTACAATTTTATTTTGGAAACGCACGTCGCCTTATTCTTAACACGATACCCATATAAATTTTGTGACTTTGTGTCATAAATATATTTATAGGTTGGAAATAGTTCTAAGTATAATAATTTGTTTTTGTACAACTTGTCAATGATTAATGTATGAGGAAAGGCCCCAAGTTTAAAATACTTAGATAATAATTTCCTTTTTAGATGCAGAAGCGAAGAATGATGGTTTAACTAAAAACAAATATTAGTCCAAGTCCTAGAAAATTTGCCTAAGTCATGTTTATCATTATACCAAATTAGGCCGAACCAGATTTAACAAAAGACATGAATTAAAAACCAATTACCCAAATTTAATTAGCACCCAATTAAATTAAGTGTGACAATTAAAATCATTTTATATTGAATTATCCTTAACATGAGTTCTAAGTTATTATGCAAGACGGGAAATAACCTCGAACGGCCCTAGCCTCAAATCCACTAAGTATGGAATTTATAATTACAAGACAAAAGACTTACATCACACGACTCGATCCCTCTCAAGCCTCGACGCTCCTTCTTGTAAACACCTCCACTTAGCGAATAACCACAGTGCTCCACCGAGGTCTCGGAATCCACCGATCGGACTTTATGTGGTCACTGCCGCCCGAACTAGGAGCCTTTCTCCAAGTGGGTAAATCAAGAAAACCTCTTCTTCTTTGTGGGAGTTAGAAGCAAACCCAAACTTCTCTTCTTCAATGGTGTAGAGAAAACCGGTGCCAAAACTCCAGTCAAGATGTATATATATATGAACTTGGATAAACTAAACTATGGGTGTAAACAAAGTGTATAATGATTTTTCCTTGAAAATTTATACTTTAAAACAATGAACTTTTCCCTAAAACAATTTTTCTCTCAAACACTCTCTAGAGGTTGGTAGGATATGAAAAGTTAAGTTAGAAAAAGTTATTCCCGCACATAGATATTCAGCAAAAAGATAGTGGGGTAAAACAAGTGGGAAAGTGGGCAAAACTGCTTAAAACTGCCAAAAACCTGTTCCCGCCAAATCTCGTTTGAACAATATTCTCGTTCGAACGAGTCTTCTAACGAATTTCCAGTATGAACTCGTTAGAAGCTCGTTGAAAATCTCGTTAGAACGACCATCTCGTTAGAACGATATTTCGAACGAAGTTCCAGTATGCCATAATGGGAAGTCGTTGGCAATCTCGTTCAAACGACTTGTGGTTCGAACGACAAGCTCGTTCGAACGACACTTCGAACGAACTCACGGAATGCTCAAAAATTCTTTTTAAGCCCAAAAACTTTTATATACTTTATATATAAGTTTTAATAGAAAACATTCTGAAAACAAAACACAGTTTTTGAAAACCTAACACGTAATATAAACATGTTCCAAGCTCCTATATATATATGTAATGCATTCATACCTTGGGAGCATGGAACCACTGTTGATGACGTTGAAACGAGGCACATAAACCACGGTTTTTGATGAAGATTTATACTCTTTGCCGCTACGTCTTCAACAAACACGTCATAGGCTTGGTGGATGATCAATATACTCTATCCTATGACACAAACATTTTTTTCCGGAATTGAGCCAAAACTACAAAGGACTCAATTGGAAATTTGCGTCCTTACAATTAATTAAAAAAATATTTTTTTAAAAAAAAAGAGAGGAGAGAGAAAGTGACGAATTTGAGGAGAAAGAGAGAGAGAGAGGCGTTTGTGTGTGTACATGGGAATAAAAGATGATGGTGGATGAAATGAGTGTGTGGGGTAGCAGAATAAAGTAAAGAATATTTTTTTTAATAAAAAGATAAAGGAGTGTGGGATGTGGGGTAAATGTATAAGTAGGTAGGTAATAAAAAAGTTAAAAAGAAAGGAAGATGATGGGTATGTGTGTGGAAAGGAAATAAAGAAAGAAAAGATGATGGATGGGTGTATGATTGTGTTGGAGATAATTATGTAGTGTTAAAAAAATTAAAAAGATAAATTATAAAATGATACCAAATTTTGAATAAGAGGAGGGGGGTTTCCCTCGCTTCATTATATTAGTTATAAAAAAAAAATATAGAGGTTTAGGAGAAGAAGAAGAAGAAGAAGAAGAAGAAGAAGAAGAAGAAGAAGAAGAAGAGGAAGAAAAAAGAAGGAGAAGAAGAAAAAAAAGGAGGACTATTGAAGGAGGAAAGCTTGGATTATTGTAACATTATTTTCATCTTCATTTCAACTTATATATTATTTCAAGGTGAGTCACACTTGTTCCTTTATATTAGAATATGGTAAATATATTCGTAACTGCATGAAAAAAATTGTTGAAATTGAAATCTCCATGCATAGATGTAAAGTAGAATTAAATTATGTAATTACTTATATACATATATATAAGTAGGGAGAGGTTCAGAAGCGAATATAAAAGATGAATATTTTAATGAACCTTAATAAAAAATACACCCAATCAATTTTAATTCCTATGTTGTATTTGGCCCGCGCCATCGAAAATGGACATGCGTATGACACGTGTATTTTTTAATATACCCATACGCGTGTCACACAGGCGCCCGTTGCCGCTGGCGCGTGTCACACACGTGTCCGTTGCCGCTAGTGCAGACCAATTACAACATAGTAATTAAAATTAATTGAGTGTTACGTGTTTTTTGTTAAGGTTCATTAAAAGTTCATCTTTAAAGTTCACTTTTGAACATACATACAAATATATATATATATATATATATATATATATATATATATATGTGTGTGTGTGTGTGTGTGTGTGTGTGTGAAGCTATGTAATAAATTGTTGAAATTGAAATCCCTATGCATATATGTAAAGTAGAATTAAATTATGTAATTATTTATATACATAGATATAAGTATGTATATATTTATATGTATAAAGTAAAATATATATAATGTCATAAGTATTTAAATTTTATTTCGGTTTATTGTTTTTTTTAAATTTTATGATAATCAGACCTGACACTTTTTGACTAAAAGATTTAGTACTTGACATTTGGGTAATTTATAGCATGTATACTATTCGCGAAATTTACTATTAATGAATATATATGAGACCCAAAAGGGAATGAAATAAGTATAGTAATTCTTGTTAGTTTTTCATATTGTTAAAGAACGAAGAGAATATTTGAATATTTCAAAACTTTATATTGCATGATTATTAATTCGAAAGAAAATTTACTAAAAGAATGTATATGAAAATATTCTTATGGTAATTATTTATGTGTGTGCTAAAATGTGAAAATAAAAAATATTATTCAATATATAGGTATAAGAAATAAGTTGAATGAACCCGAATAATTAACTATGTGATTGAATGATCATAGTTGAGATTCGATAAAAAAGGTGTTTTAAATGTTCAAAAAATGATTTGAAAGGATTTTTGGATGATTGACTAAATTGTGAAGGCGTGGACTAGTATTATTGCGCAAACTTAATTAATGTATAACCGTCCGACATAAAAATCAAACCTGAGACTGATGCCTTGGTGCAAGTTTGGATTCGGAGAGGTGTTATCATTTGGGGGGGGGGGGGGGGGGGGGCACGGGAGAGTCATCCATGTAGGTCGGACTAATAGGAGGCCAAAGTGGAATGAACTAAGGTAAAGAAAGAAAATAAAATATTAGAAGTTTCAAGTTTAACTTTCATTTAAGAGTTTCCAATAATAAATTATGTTATGCTAATCTAAGAATGTTATACTACATCAGAAATTATAAAAATACATATATATATATATCATAAATCTCTGAAATTGTAAAATTAATTAAAATGGAAACTTTGATGCCAATTGTTAATTATGCCACTTCATTTTAAGAGATTGGGACTTATTATAATAAATGTTGGGTTGACACATGCTATTTTAAATACGAGGGGTTAAAATGAGAAAGTTGAGTACGGAAAAGAAATACTACCGCCACGAATGAAAAACTACATCTCTTGTCCCGAATGTGAGAGAAACAAACTGTCTTGTTCCGTTGTATTATTAATGATTAGTATATTATTATTGTTCATATTATTTATGAGTAATATAATTATATTCTTAAATAATGGGACGCTTCATTCTGAAATTCATACCAGTATTTTAAATACTTACTCGAGTTGTGTTTATGCACATTAGGGTGTATTAATTTTAAATGGATGCAACTGAACATCATAAGCAGGAACAACCATGATTGGAAGCAATCTGACGACATAACACAGTGGAGTACAACATTTGGAAATCATTGTATAATTAATTTACATATCATTTTAAATTTTCATATGTTATTTTGGACTTTGGCACGTGGCCATCTCTGTTAACAATTTGTCTTTATGATTGAAACTTATTGTCTATTTCATTTGGGACTGTAATACTAATATGTTTCTTCCTTATCATGTATGGAAAAAAGATAGTTTGTTTAATGGCCATTTAAATTCAGGTAACATGCGCAATTAAATTTTCCCCCTTACCAAAATGAGATGCAAGTCTAAAATTAATTTCACACTGAGATTTTTGGCAATGGAATATGGGTTGGGAATTAAATCATTCTAATTTTTAATTGTCCGAAAAATCGAGTCATAACACATTGAAGGTAGGGACTTGTGAAAGATATCTTATAGAGCTTGCCTTATGATGATATGTAGAAATGAACAATTTTTATCCTTAGCCAATGGGCTTATTTCTTATTGGTCGATAGGACGTCCTCTTGGAAATAAGATGTGATCGGATCAATACAACTAGGACCTATCTGGACGGTGAGGACTTTCTCGACAAGGGATGGGTGAGGTACTCTACCTCAATGATTCTTTTAAGATCTGAATCTAGTGCTAAACCCATCATGGCTAAGGCATCGGCATGATTATTATTCCCACGATGGAATTGTAAAATATGGATTTATTCGAACATAACAATTGGGTCTTGGGAAACCTATAAATATGCTGATATTCACCCATCTTTGACGTTGTAGTTCACTGATACTTGATTGGATACCATTATTGAGTCAAAGTAGATGTTAAGGTGATTTATGACTAAAGAGGAGGCTTTGCATAACCCGATAATGAAATCTTCATATTTGGCTTTGTTGTTGGACGATTCGAAGCCAACTCTAATCCTGTGTTCGATCATAGTCTTATTAAGAGAAATGAGGACAATTCCCATTCCTACCCATCTTGAATAATAGCCTCCGTCTATATAGAGATTCCAATTCTTGATTTGGTCAAACTCCTACCTAGTCGCCTAGTTGATGAAGTTCTTATCGTTAGGTCTTCCCTTGTGAATTAGACAATGAAGTCTACCAGTACTTGCCCTTGGTTGATTGTGGGTATCGAATATTCCAAGTTCCACCGACCATTTGGAGATCTGTCTAGATAGGTTAACTTTTCTAAGGACTACCTTGAGAAGGAATGACGTGATGACTATGACTGAGTGGGCTTTAAATAAATTCTTCAATTTCCCCGAAGCATAACAAGGGAATAGGATAACTTTTCAATTAAAAGGTATGATTTCTCAGCATCGAGCAGCGTCTTGTTGACATAGTAAATCGGAGCCTAGTGTCCCTCCTTCTGATACATTATGGCCAAACTAACTTCATGATCGGATATCACGAGATAAATGTAGATTGGATCCCCCGTATTTTGGATTATGAGTAGAGATGGATGGCTTAGGTAGGTTTTGATTTCATCGAGTGCCTTGAAGCATTCCTCGTTCCAGGTTAAGACTCTCCCTTTCTTTAATAGTTGAAAGAATGGTCAGTACTTCTAAGAATATTTTGAGATGAAACGGTTGAGTGATGCTAACATTCTTGTTAGCTTTTAAATATCACAAAGCGTCTTTGGCAGCTGAACATTATTGATTACCACAATCTGTTCAGGCATGGATTTTATCCCCCTTTGGCTGACTAAGTATCCAAGGAAATTTGTAGATTTAACTCTGAAAGAGCACTTGGTTGTGTTGAGCTTCATTTTATAGTATCTGAGGAATTTAAATATTTTTGTCAAGCCCTGCAAGTGGTCGACTTTGTGCTTGATTTTGACTAGCATGTCATCTATGTAGACTTTCATGGTGTCACCCAACTGTTCCTTGAACATTTTAGTAACCAATCGTTGATTTGTGGCTCCTGCATTCTTGAGACCAAATGACAAGACTTTATAATAGTACATGCCGAGAGTGGTAATGAATGAGGTCTTATCTTGATAGGGGCGATAGAGGAATTTGATGGTACCTTGAGTACGTATCTAGAAAATTCATCCCTTCGTGGTTGGCTGTGGCATCGACCAATTGGTTGATATTCCATAAAAGAAAGTCTTCTTTGGGACAAGATTTGTTGAGGTTGGTGAAGTCTATGTATACTCTCCACTTTCTATTACTTTTATTCATTACTACTGGGTTTGATAACCATTTGGTAAATTTAACTTCTTTAATGGTCCATACCTTCAGAATATTCCTCACTTCTTCTTCCACGGCCTTTGCCTTTTCTAGGGCTGTTTAGCGAGCCTTTTGTGTGATCGACGGGTATGTTAGGTCCATGTGGAGTCAATGGCATATGACTTCGGGATCGATCCTAGGCATATCGTAAGACTGCCAAGCAAAAACATCTTGATTTTACTTCAATAGATAAATCATTTCTTCTCTATCATGGTCGGTAAGTGAGCTGCTGATTAGGAATTTCTTCTTTGAGTTTGAATTATCGAACACTTTCTCTTGCAAGGTTTCCATAACCCTATCTGTAGGGTCAACCCTTTTCTCTTCTATCTCGGGTCTTCCATACTTTAGTTACTATTTGGATAGTGTGGCTCCATCCTTAGGCATCTCAATTGCGACCTCTTTCTCTTTTCTCTTCTCCTAGTTGGGCCTAATGGCATTGATAAAGCATTATCGAGCAACAAATTGATTTCCCCTAATCACTATTTTCCCCGATCGGTAATGCATTTGAGCCTCTAGTAATAAGTGGAGGGGATAACTTGCATAGCGTGTAGCCATCCTCTTTCAAGGATAACATTGAAAGGAGAATCAATGTCGACTAACTTTGAGATATTACTAATTTAAATGAGAATAATCACCTTCCCAAGTGGCATAACCATCTTTCTAGAAAACAGATAAAAGGGATTGTCCCCTATCTCATATCCTCCATTTTCAGATCAATTTGGTCTAATAATGTGAGGTACATAACCACCGAGGAGCTTTCCTGATCAACTAGTAACTTATCCACATCCCATTTTGCAATCCTGAGTGTGATTACTAGTGCATCGTGATGCAGGGTTCTGACTTCGATCAGGTCATACGATGTGAAGACTATGTGCCTTTTATAATTGATGTCTTTCGGGAGTGTACATTTTCCTATTGGACTTTTAGTGGGTCGATCTGTAAGGCTTCCATTATCGAAGTGACTTATTTAACTCCATCTGAACAACATTTATTTGAATATGTTTTGGACTTGAAGCTCTATAGATGATTGCAAACTTGTGACCTACTTCCTCATTTTTCAGGACATTGTAGGGAAAATAGTCTCAAACCATATTTGAAGCAAAATAATGACTGCGATCTCGTGTCCTATATCATCATATTTTAGGACATTATTGAGCTTCTGTTCCACGTCAGTGACGGCTTTAGCACCCTTCTTATCCACATAGTCACTTAAGGGGACGTCCTGGGCCAATTATTCCAAATAGGACTTGAGAGCCTTTTATTTTTCCTTTTTGTTCCCATGCTATTTGTGATATGCGCACCTAAGTGCATTATTTATCTTCTTTGGGTCTCTCCCCTATCTTCTTTGGCCACTTAACGGATTGCTGATCCTTGATTCTACTCAAGATCTTGTAAATTGGATCCTTCAAAACGATGCTGATCGCTTGGAAAGATTTAGCAAGATATGCATTGTCTCTATTCTTTGATCCTACGTTCTTCTTTTTTCCCCCTCTTTCGGGGGCATTCTCCTTATCCTCATTTTTGGTCATCTTCGAGCGACCATTGTCATTCTAGACGCCAATGACCATATTTTCCAACTTCGTGTATTTCTCTATAAGTGACAAGAGGTTGTCGATGGTGTCAGCCTCTTACTTAATGAGTGACTGATACAATATAGAGATACTGGGCAACCCGATCATGAACGAGGTCACATCAACCTATTTGGAGTAATCTTCAACTACATTGTAAGTTTACTAGTACGCCTAATATATTCTTGGGCCTTTTTCCTCATAATGAGAAGATGATCCATTCTCTTGGGATGGGCACTACTAGTGATGAACTGAGAAATGAAGGCCTCTGCGAGATGCTTGAAGTTATTAACCGACCTGTGTGGAAAATTTTCAAACCATTTTAGCACGATATCCCCCGGGCCGGAAGGTAGTGGCACATGAGAGCATCGTTTTTGCTCCATAAGGTTATAGCCTTCCTGAAGTATAATACGTGATCAATGGTTTGGTCTTTCCATCATAGATTTTGAACTTAGGAGTTACAAACTTCATGGGAGACTCTGTTTTCTTAATTTCCCTTTAAAAATGGGACTTTATTTGGGTGATGAGGGCCTTCCTAGCCAGATCTTGGGTGGATCTAGACTTAAGCTTAGCAGGGGGTTGATCCATATTTTTTTGATGAGATCGCAAATATAGCGTATGCGATGCCTTTCCTAATCTCATCTTATTACACGAATCTTGTGCTTGGAGTGCTCAAATCATGATATGAACTCCTTTACTCTCCCAAGGGCTAGGGGTTCGGCCATAGAGTTACCGCTTATCTCCGTGGATCTCTCCCTCTATTCTTTCCAGAAGTTGCTGCAGACGTGCGTTTTCCTCCTCTTGGAGGCATATGGCCTCCGCTTGCTGACGGAGTCGATGTTCGTATGTATCGACCAACTATGAGATCTGGGTAGACCTAGGTTATTCGTTGCTCTACTCAAAGGGTCGCTCTTGGGGGGGGGGGGGGGGACGTACATAGGGAGCATCACGACTCCTGTTGGGGTGAATTTATGACCTCACCCTAGGAACTCGAGGTCCATTATGGTGGTTGCCATTAGATAACAATGGTGTACTGTGCGGGTGAGACATGGATATTTATTGGTTCTAATTGACTAGGAAAATAAACACTATTCTCAAAGACGACGCCAATTTTAGGTGCAAAAATCCCACAATAATCCCAAACAACTAAAATAAAATAGAATAAATAAGTCACACAATCACATAACACAGGTATTTACGTGGTTGGGCAATGACCTACATCCACACAGTGTTTCTCTCTTTCTTATTACTTGATTCCCAATAACAAGAATTATATTCCCCTTTCTCAAGGATAAGTGTTACTTTTATAGAGAACGTCACAAGGTTGTGCCGATATGGTAGAGATGATCTTTTCCAAGATTCTCGCAATTGTGACTCTCTTTCGTTCTTATATCTTGAGTTTCAACCTTAATTACATGATACCGAACAAATGCCACTCGATTCGAGTTATTCGAACTGTTTGGATAATTCCCCTACACTTTGCTTTACTAAGAAATCTTGTTCGGCTAAGGGAGTATTACTCACTGACATACCTTAGACAAATAAATAGAGAGCAACAATTCCTTAACAAAGCAAGAAATAAAGCAACTATGAAGTAAAGACTAAAGAAAAGAAAAACCTGAAGTAAAGCAAGGAAGTACAAGAAAGAAAATCCCATAATCCATTCAAAATAAAACATTTGAAGATTAAATCAAAATAACCAGCGGTCAACCAATAATATAAATAAAAAAACACATAAAAAAGCCTTTTAAGGCATGATATTTTAAGAATCCACGAGAGATTGACTTTTTGGCACAAAGGGAGGCAGAGACCTCTTACTTAGGCTTCTATTCTTTGATAGAGCTACTTTCATCATCTGAACTCGCCTTACTAGATCTAGGGGCTTCAGTAAATAGACAATATATGTCCACATTAGGAAATGTCCTTTGATCCTTGGCCTTAGAAGCATCAAATCTAGAGACATAGTTCTAGAAAAGCTACTTCTTTTATGGCTCGATCCTAAGGGGATCATCCACATACTCTTGATAATGGAATTAATCGCCCTCTGAATAGCAGAGTAGAGCACATATACCTTAACATACTCTTTCTGCAGCTCTTGACCCTAGGAAGTCAGATCATCCTTTATATAAGTGAGCTCTTTAACTAAGTATTTTATAAGTTTCACCTCACCATCAACACATTTGTCCTACAGGCCTTGGATGTCATCCTTCTGACCTAAGAGAGCTTTTGCCATATCTATAAGCTCAATCTGGAGAAGGGCATAAAGTTCCTCAATATTATCCAAGGAGTCCTGCGTGGAAGCTAATAAGGAAACACTATCCCTTAATGTTTTGGAACCTAAAATCTTCTCTTGCTCTAAAGAGATCGACTGAGCCTTCAGAGAATCTTTCTCCTTTATGAGGACACTCACCTCCACCCTCAAGTCATTGATTGTCCGGTCCAAGTGCATCGGGGTGAGGGTCCATCTTTACTACAACAACAATAAAAAGGTTATTAAAATAGTTAAACAAAATGAGGAAAAAAGATAAAGGTCAACTACTTATTGGGTCGGTCTTTCACTTCATCAAAGCCTAGAAGGATAACCTCTTCGAAAATTGGAGGGGGCTTTGCTTTGCTTTGAGATTGTTCTTCCTTTCCACTAGAAATCCTAGGGACCTTATACGTGGCCTCAATGACAACCTTCCTCTTATGAGACACCACAATAATGAGCTCAGATCCCAATGCCCCTCCAATAATAATTTTGGGTACTGGAGGGACAACCTCAGAAGTCGCAAGCTTAGGCTCAGGCCTTAGCCCACTGTCAAAGAAGCAATTAGCTATGAAAAATGTATTAAAAGGAAAGTAAACCATCTTTAGGAGCTTCTCTATTTCCTTCTCTTCCTGCTCATAGAGCTTCACAATTATTACAAACAAAGTAAGATGACGCTTGTTGGTTCAAAAATCTCAGAGGAAGGGTTTCGTAAATAGTGACAAAATTCAAGTGTACACAAGGGGCCTCTTTACAGCCCCCTAAGGCCTGGCGCTCTCATCTCTTCAACCCCCTCAAACACGCCCTATCAATACTCTCAGCTACTAAAATCCTCCTTCTCGATGACTCCTAACCATGACCAATATTTCGACAATATGTTACGACCTTCCCCAAGCTTACATACACCAATAAATGTTACTCCTTATAACTATTGGAAAAATAAAAAAGGGGATACTGATGACACCTTAATTTTCATTTGGCCTATTGAAGTCTCTTAAACTCTTCAATTACCCTTAGGTAAGGAAAAAGGTTTGTCAACTGACTATTGGAATCAGATAAAGAACTACTTGGTTCCAAAGACCTCTGTCGACCACAAAGATAAGCCCCGTAACTATGGTGGATATCAGGTGCACTCTCCTCCTCCTAGAAGGATATGTCGTTATAATAAATATCCACCAAACCCGAGACCACAACACCAAGGTCCTGCTATGACTGACACTCGAAGCAGATCTCAAAACTGAAGTGAAATTACCTCCCAATGTCACATAACCCTCATAACAAAGGTGACTTACGTCGTAGAAACTCAAAGACAACCTATGGCTCGAGCATTCAGACCTCCGAGAGGGCACGTGTAACCAGTTTTTCGAGTAGGTGGAAAGTAGAATACTATTACACCCACCTACACTACCCAATTCCACTTGTATTGAATGCTCAACAACCACCTTAAATAATCTGCAAATCATTTGGTCGACACTCCATCCCATGCTGACACTGTCATACCTGAGATGCTCTATAGCCATGCTGTGATAATCCATTCTGTGGCCATCCTCGATCCCCGTCGCGGAGGGAAAAGGATCATTTGGGACCCGCGCGTCCCTCTCGGGAGAGCGCTTCGGCCGACGTCGATTTTTTAGGTGTGAAAATTTAGAGAGATTCAGAGTCGCCAGTCTATTTTACTCAAAACAGAAAAAAGAAAAAGGGGAAGCCACCTCGAAGGATGGCATCCAAAGACATACTGGTGCGTGCGAAACCAAAATGATTCGATAAGGGTTCGGAGGCTTAGTTACGAAATGGGAAGGTGTTAGGCACCCATTCCGCCCTTTCGGTCTCTCATGAATATTTGCTATTTTCCTTTATATTTCCCCCTGTGATATGTGTGCATGTGTATATATAGAATGGAGGTAGGAATCCTCGACTTGTATCATGGAAAAGATAAAGCGAGTCATCCGTAGGAATGTGAGATTAATGTAGAAAATAGGATTTGCGCGATTACCCTTGCGTTGATCGTTATAAGGGAACGATAACGCATGTGGAATAATACGCCACTAAGAACGAATATATAGAGTATAATAGAAAATGAGATAAAGAGAAGATAGAAAATAAGAGAAAAAGTGAGAAAAGGACTCGAGTCTCGAGTTTTACCCCGAGACGCCTACGTAGCCTATAAAGGCATCAAAGTCCACATAGTTTGCATACAAAACGAGGGGTGAGGTTTATCCCATAAATCCAAATGGATAAATCTCTTATTTGTAGGTGTGTGAGTGTGTGTAGAAAAAGTGTGGGAATCCCTATTTGGAATTTATGAGCAAACCCTCTTTTTCTTATTTTTTTAGGTTTTATGTATATGAAAATAGGAGATGTGCAATAATAATAGATAAAAAAATATGTTAGGATATGTGAAATAAGATAATAAAAGTGCTTAAGTAATAAAACAAGTTATTGCAAATTTAAGAAGATTTGAAGAGAAAGGTGAGAAAGATGGACCTTCTTGGAGACTTTGAGCTTGATCTTGAATGTTGAAAAGCATCCCTTGCACTTGGGTGATTATGGAGGGTGGTTAATTCATCAAGTTTGATGGAGGGGATGATGAAAAGTGGAAGTGAAAAAGGGATTTGGAAGTTGAAATCACGCTGCCTTTGAGAGAGGTTTCTAGGGTTTGATGAGAGTGATTTGCTTCTGATCTGAGCTCCCCTTGCAAATGAGGCCAAGGCCTCCTTTTATAGGCCCAGGGGCCTGCTGATCATCATTGCCATGGCACTACCTATCGGCAGGTGCCGATAGGCAGGGTCTCTGACCTGCCATTGGCCAGTGCGCTTCAGGCTTTTTCGGAAAATTGGCCGCCGAGGGCAAACCGTTGGTTAGAATCGCGCACGGGGCATAGCGTTGGAAAGGTATTTTAGAGACCTTCAAAAGTAATTTGGACCGCTCCCGAGTTTGGGAGTTGACTTTGGGTCAAATGTGGCTCGGAAGCGTTTGTCAGTCCGTTGGACGGGGAATCGTTCAGACGCAAATGGATCGTTCGTCCGCATGGTAAGTTCGAATCGTGCATGGGGCAGACCGTTAGAAAGGTGAGGAGATTTAATTAGACATTCCAAAGAGTTTTACTTGGTTCGGGCAGTTGACTTTGGTCAACTAGTCCCGGGAAGCATTCGGTGACCTCTCGCAGTCAAACGGATCGTTCGTCCGTATGGAAAGTCGGAATCGCGCACGGGGCCGATCTTTGGAAAGGGTTTTTAGTTCCCTTAGAACATTCATTTAGCCTCGGTCGAGCTGAAGATTTAACTTAGGTCAAACAGAGCCCGGGAGCTCCCGGTGGCCTCTAGGTCGGGTTTCTGATGCAAACAGATCGTCCGTCCGCATGGTAAGTCAGAATCGCGCACGGGATGGACCATTGGAAAGGGTATTCAATTCCCTTAGAAGATTCATTAAGTCTCGGTCGAGACAAAGAGTTTGACTTTTGGTCAAACCGAGCCGGGGAGTGCCCAATGGCTTCCAGGTCAGTGCTCGGGATATGATTTGGGTTTACGATGATGAGTGGAGGTACTAGGGACCTAAGGAGAGTTAGGGGGTAATAGAATGAGGTGTCTCCCTCAACGGGTGAGTTTGGAACAAATGATAGCCGTCGATTAGACATCGCATGATGCTTCCGAGAGAGTATGATCAATTTAGAGGATCGAGATCGATTCTGAGGACCTTAGGAAGCGAGGATGACCGATTCAGAGGGTCGAGGTCAGTTCTGAGGACCTAAGGAAGCGGGGGTGACCAATTCAGAGGTTCGAGGTCAGTTCTGAGGACCTAAGGAGTGAGGGTGACCAATTCAGAGGTTCGAGGTCAATTCTGAGGACCTAAGGAGCGAGGGTGACCAATTCAGAGGGTCGAGGTCAGTTATGAGGACCTAAGAGTGGTGACGACAGAGGACCGAGTTCAATTCTAACCTAACTCAGGTGAAGATCCAAGATCGGCGTCAATTCTGACCCGAGAGTGGTGACTATCGAGGACCGAGGTCAATTCTGACCTAACTCAGGTGATGATCCAAGACCGAGGTCAATTCTGACCCAAGAGTGGTGACGATCGAGGACCAAGGTCAATTATGACCTAACTCAGGTGACGATCTAAGATCGGGGTCAATTCTGACCCAAGAGTGGTGACGACCGAGGATCGAGGTCAATTTTGACCTAACTCAGGTGACAATCCAAGATCGGGGTCAATTATGACCCAAAAGTGGCGACGACCGAGGACCGAGGTCAATTCTGACCTAACTCAGGTGACGATCCAAGACCAGGGTCAATTATGACCCAAGAGTGGTGACGAGCGAGGACCGAGGTCAATTCTGACCTAACTCAGGTGACAATCCAAGACCGAGGTCAATTCTGACCCAAGAGTGGTGACGACCGAGGACCGAGGTCAATTCTGACCTAACTCAGGTGACGATCCAAGATCGGGTTCAATTCTGACCCGAGAGTGGTGACGACCGAGGACCGAGGTTAATTCTGACCTAACTCAGGTGACGATCCAAGACCGGGGTCAATTCTGACCCAAGAGTGGTGACGATCGAGGGCCGAGGTTAATTCTGACCTAACTCAGGTGACGATCCAAGATTGGGGTCAATTCTGACCCAAGAGTGATGACGACCGAGGACCGATGTCAATTCTGACCTACCTCAGGTGACGATCCAAGACCGGGGTCAATTCTGACCCAAGAGTGGTGACGACCGAAGACCGAGGTCAATTCTGACCTAACTAAGGTGACGATCCAAGACCGGGGTCAATTCTGACCCAAGAGTGGTGACGATTGAGGACTGGGGTCAATTTTGACCTAACTCAGGTGACGATCCAAGACCGGGGTCAATTCTGACCCAAAAATGGTGATGACCGAGGACCGAGGTCAATTCTGACCTAACTCAGGTGACGATCCAGGACCGAGGTCAATTCCGACCTAAGAGTGATTGCATTTCCTTGGGGAAAGAAAAGAGTTACACTGGGGGTAAGAATTGGATTTGAGGTTCCGCTGGGGAACGATGAATGAGTTGGGGAAGATTTGGATCGTCCTTGATTTGAGCGGAGGAGCTGATTGTTGGGGAGATAATCGGTTTGAGGTTGTAAACTCTACTGAGGAGGTGATTAAGTGGTCCGGGTGCATTGCTCGAGAGGTCTTTCGCTTGGATTTTGAGGATTCCGTTGGGGAAAAAGAGGTTTTGCCTGAAGGAGCGCGAAATTTTCGTTCTAAATCCTTCTTGGGATTTTTAGAAATTTTTTGAGGATTTTTCAGGGTTTTCTGGCATTTTCCAGGAATTTTTGTACAAAATTTTAAGTGGGGTGCCGGTCGGAATAGACTGAGGGGTGGCATTCGGCAGTGGCACGAACTTTTGGACTACCTCGGGAAGGTGAGGAGTCAGTGCCGATCGGTATGGAAAGGGGAGGTGTCGATCGGCATGACGCTTGGCATTCTATATAAAGGGGGTGAATCCCCTTCATTTTTCACAGCTTCTTGCCTTCTCTCTTTCTGCGATTTCTCTCTGCGAATTGTTCTAACGTTCCGATCTTCAAGAAATGGCCGCCTTTGTGAGCACCGCTGTCCACCGGGAGTGGTTGACCGTTGATGATGAGTAGAATGTAGATTGGAGAGACAGGGTGCCCCTTGCTTTGTGGAACGAGAATGCTTTCGATGCATTTGAGCCGGTTGCGGACGAGCGAACCTTGCTGCGGGAGCCATCGCATCATCGCTCTTCGAGAGTGATTCCCGACGGTTATGTAAGTAACCTGACCTTTGGCATTCCTTTATTTTTGGGTGATTTTTCTTTCTTTTTTGACCTTTGATGAGATTTTTCCTTTTGCCAGTCTGATATTTCCTTGAGGAACATACGTGCTCGCGGGACGATGGGGCTTAAGGATGTTTGGGAGCATCTTCCACCCGTGGTGTGCTGGATGGTATCATCAGCGGGTTTTGGGAGGTTGGCGGCTACGCTGGATGAGACGCCTCGTTCGACAGCGGTCCTGTGTGCTTTGGGGGAGAGGTGGTGGGACACTACCCACACTATCCATTTTGGCTTCGGGGAGATGACGGTGACTCCCATAGATATGCAGCAACTGCTGGGGCTGGACTGTGACGGGGAGAAGATAGAGGCGGATCGCTCCTTGCGGGTGAGGCCGGAGGTGGTGCATGCGACACTTGGTGATGTGAGGAGGATAGAGTCTGGAGATTCTATCCGGCTGCCTTGCTGAAGGATGTTTTGCTGAGCAGGGTGAATGATGTGGAGGACGGGCTGTAAGTGAGGCAGATGGCCCGGTTATTCATCTTGTTGGTGCTGGAAGGTTTCATGGTGGCCTTGAGCGATGACGTCGTCCATTTGTGGTTTGTGCCGTACTTGAGGATGTTTTCGAACATCCCTTTCTATGATTGGGGGAGTCTGACCTTGGCGACCCTTTACTCTTCTTTGGATGCATTCAGCTGGTGCTGCCGGCAGACTTTTGCTGGAGCCACGTATCTCCTTGAGATATTCTTTACTTTGCGCATTTTTATTTCATGCATTCGCATTTTCATTTCATGAATTCACATTTTCCTTTCATGCATTCGCATTTTCCTTATGCGTCTCTTTTTGCTTGTGAATTCAGACGTGGTTCTATGAGGTAATCAGGTGCAACACTCCGCTGATTGCTCTGAAGGCCGACACTGTTGGGGACTTCTACCGATTGTATCGATGGTGTAAGGCCAACCGGCAGTCGAAGGGATCTTTCTCCCTAGAGGCGGTACGTCAGGTCTTGAATGACCTGACCAGTGGTCGGGTAAGGTCCTTTCCTTTTCAGTCTTGGTTTTTGCACCTTCTGATCTTGTATTGACTCATGCCAGCTTGGGGATTTTCAGGTGACCTTTTATCCTTGGGGGACAACCATTCAGGATACAGGATGACTGGGGTGAACGCTCAGATGAGGCGTTTGTTGGCGCATGAGTTTGGCCATTCCTGGTATCTCGGGGAGAGGGTGGTTCTCCAAGTTGCTGAGGAGGAGGTGGTGGTGCCACCCGCGCAGCCCCCTACGTCTATGAGGGGGGAGCGACAACTGTTGGAGGATGAGAGGATCACAGCGATGATCGGCGAGTCATATGCGTTGTATAATGATACGGTTGTGCCATATGACTATATGGACTATGTGATGAGATGGTTGATGGCGCCCAGCATATATGATGCCTTGCCCTTCCCTTCTGCGGGTGCTAGTCGACCAGTGGGGTCCTCCCATAGCGGCGGCGATCCGTTGACATCTGCGGCGGTGACTTCAGAAGTTCCTTTCGTGCGGTTGCACACTCCTTCGTACAACATCCGGCGGGCTGATGGAGGGATAGTGTCGATGCTGCACCATCCTCTTGCGATGGATCCGGAGGAGCTGGGTTTGAGAGAGGAGGTCCTTCGTCCTGCGGTAAACCTTTCGGTCCTTTTCCTCTTTTTGATTTCTTTTGCTTGATACTGATTCTGCCTTTTCCTTGCAGCAAGTTCGGGTGTCGACCACTTGGCTCAGGGACATTAGAGATTGGATATCATCGGCGACTGCCCATATTCGGGATGCTGTCCCTGTTCCTTCTTGCTTGGTGCTGTCAGCCTCGTCTGGAGAAGACCTGGCTTGGGTAGTGGGGGCGCGTCGTCTCGTCGTAGGGGAAAGAGAGCGTGTCATAGGGGTGGAAGCTCTTGAGAGAGAGAGAGAGAGATAGAGATAGAGAGAGAGAGAGAGAGAATGTGGGTTCTGGCTGAGTCCTGTTGTTTTTGGCCTTTCTTTCTATTTCCTGCAAAATGATGTAACACAGAAAACAGATATATGCGATGAAATGTAGTTTTTTGACTATCTTTTATTTTAATGATGAATGAATGCATGCACATGCGCTTTTTAATTTGCTATTGAGACCGTAAAACAGGAGTATTTTTGGAATTTTCAAAGGAAAGCTGCTTTATTTAAAAAGGGGAATCCCATAAGGAGAAAACAGGATTCTTGAAATTCTTTTGAGAATATCAATTTATTTTTATTGAGTTTTCTAATTTGACAAAAGAGGAAAGGAGGAAATTTCCAAAAATGGGGGGTTACCGATCGGCAAGCACCCTGACCTGCCTATCGGCAGTTCAATCCAGTTCTATCAATTGAAAGCTTTGATTGGTACCCTCTTTAGCCTTTAGTACCTTGTGGGGTAGGATTCCTTTCGATTTCTGCAGGGATTATGTCCCTTGTGAGGATTTTTAAGTATAAAAAGGGAGAAGGGTGGAGTGTTCTCATCACACCTTTGCATCCTCATCTGCCTACCCATTATCTTTTAGTCTTGCAAGATGGCTCTCCCTGGTAGCATTGAGCCTTCCAATTACCTCGAAGCCTTGGAAGCTATATGCTCTTATAATTTCGACTATGAGTCCTTCAACATGCGTTGAGTCTCCTTGTGGCGCAATCGGCCTTTTGAGTGGAATATGCTGATAGCGGCGGTACAATTCTGGTACCTCGAAGACCATGTATTCCGCTTTGGGTTAGAAGAAGTTTTTCCTACCTACGAGGAATTCTCTGCCATACTGGGTGTGAATCCCAGTGTTGCTGCGACTTTACCCGAATTTTCCCGCTCTCCTAGGGATTTATTGACCAAGCTTCTTCATATCTCGCCTTCGACGGCTAGATCATTGGTCGCTAGAGGAATGATCTCCCTCCCGGCGGTGCTGCAGTCCATGTATTTACAGGAAGTAGGTGATGCCGGCTATGTCGGAGCCGTTGTTCTGGGCCTTATTTCAAAATTTCTGTTGGTGACTGGAGAGGTTCACGTGGACCCTCAACTTGCACCCATTACTTCATGAATGTCATACCGTCGCAATCCTGCGGCGATGATATTGGCGGAGACTCTGAATGGCCTGGATGCCTAGAGAGAAGGTCGTTCTGACTTTTTGAGGGGTAGCCCTGTGATGCTGTTCATGTTGTTGTCTGAAAGATTCTATTTGGCGACTCCTCCAGAGTATCCCTTGTCGGCTGTACCCAACTTCTTTTCGCGCTACTTCATCCGCGTTGGCCTGCATGTTCAGAATTGAGAGAATCGGCTTGTGGAGCATGGGGCTCGTAGGCTGTATTGGTCAGTGCCTTGGTGGGGGCAGTTGCAGCTACAGTTCTGGAGCTAGGAGAGTATTCATATGTGCGCCTGGTTGGTCTCAGACATACCTCTTTTTATTTCCCTTGGCGGCTTCTGCGCCAATTTGGCTGGGCGCAGGTCGTGCCCCCTCGGACCTCAAATTTCTTTCCATTAGAAGATTTGACTGAGCGCTTGCGTTTATTTCTCGGATCTCTGTAGGAAAATCGACGTTCGTCGACCCGTCCCTCTCAGTCTGTTGGGAAGGTTTGGCATGTCCCCAAAGATTATATGAAGTGGTTGTGGAGGAAAGTAGTCAGCAAGATGTTGGCAGTAGAGACTGGTCAAAGGTGGTTTATTTTATCTGACTCCATGGAAGGGGGTGTTGTGGTCTTTTTGAAGATGGTTAAGGCTCATCGATCCATGGAATGTTTGCGACACTCTATTCAGGCAGGGGAAACTTGGGGTCCTCAGGATGTAGATGATGAGGGTGCAGGCTCTTCTGGTAGCTGTGGGTAGGACTCCTGGAGAGTTTATTTTGTGTAACATATGTAGGGATTTTATCTGGCTTTTTATGGTAATAGGGGGAAGGGAGTTATCCGTTCCTTTTTCTTATGTAATTCGTACTGTAGTTTCTTATTAATGAAATAAACAAGTTTCTGATCATCCAGCTGTGCCTTTCGATGAATTTTGTATTTTGAATTATCTATACCGATCACTAAGGCATACATAATCCTTTTGTTCAAGTAGATGTTTAGAATGAACTGTCGTTCTCGGAGATAAGAAAAGAATATATTTTTGTGAAAAAGAAGGGGCCGTGCTCATGTGGGATGTATGAGCTGCCTACGTACCTCTAGGGTTTTTGGAATTTTTTTTTTGTTTAAAAGTGGTTTTTTTGTAGAGGATCAGGCCCACGCAGTTTTGGGTAGAGGGAAATAAAGAGTTTTTTTTTAGAATAGAAGGGGGATGAGAAGAGTCTTAGCGCGCCGAGATTTAGGACTAGGGGTAGAATTTCTTGAGACGTTCCAGATTGACTGGACGAGCCATCTCTTCCCCATCCAGGTCAGTGAGCATGGTGACACCGCCAGACAAGATTTTCTTCACAATGTAAGGGCCACTCCAATTGGGCTTGAATTTTCCTCTGGGGTCCCAGATGGGTTCTATTATCTCATTGAGGGCTAAATCCCCTTCTCGGACACCGCGATCCTTGACTCTCTTGTTGAATGAATGCACTATTCGGCGATGGTACACTTGTATGTGGTATAGAGCCTTCAATCTCCTTTCGTCCAGGAGGGTCAGCTGGTGAAGACGGCTTTGACACCAGTCTTCTTCACTAACCTTGCTTTCTAGCATGACGCATAATGAGGGTATTTCCAGCTCCACAGGTAGGACTCCTTCCATGCCGTAGACCAGAGAGTAAGGGGTAGCCCCAGTAGAGGTTCAGATTGAGGTTCAATAGCCCCAGAGGGCGTACGAGATCCGGTCGTCCCAATCCCTATAACTTTCGGTCATCTTGCTGCTGATGGCTTTGAGATTTTTGTTGGCGGCTTCAACTGCACCATTGGTCTGAGATCGGTAGGGAGAAGATTTATGTCTCTGAATCCCATACTTGTTGACTACTTCTGTGACTTCTGCCTCGAAGTGCAAACCGTTATCTGACACTATCTCGTGCGGGACCCCATATCGGCATATGATATTTTTCTTGATGAATTTGGCCACCTTCTTGGCATTTAATACTTCGTATGACTCATCTTCGACCCATTTGGTGAAGTAATCAATGGCAACTAGGATGAACTCATGCCCATTTGACGCCTTTGGTGTAACCTTCCCTATGATGTCGATACCCCAGGTGGAGAACGTCCAGGGAGAATTCGTGTTGTATAATTCCCGTGGAGGTAGATGTTGGAGATTGGATAACTGTTGGCATTTAGGGCATCTCCGAACATAGGCGGTGCAATCCTGGGCCATGGTGGTCCAGTAGTAGTGCTGTCGGATGATCTTCTTGGCAAGCATGTGACCGTTCATGTGGGGCCCACATTCCCCGCTGTGGATTTTCTGCATTATCTTTTCAATGTCAGCCCCTGCGATACAGTGCAAATGAGTTCCATCGAAATTTATTTTGAGTAGTGCTTTATGACAAATGATGTACTGGGGGGCCGGCCTTCAGAGGGTAGCTCGGTCATTCTTATTGGAACCCTCGGGATACCTACCGTGCTTAAGGAGGCACCAAATATCATAGTAGCAGTAGTTGACTAGCTCAGGATCTTCTGTGGTGACGAGCTCAATGTGGTAGCAGTGGGTTGGTTCGTCTTGCTTTTGAACTAGGAAGGGGGTCATTGTTATTACCTCGGGCATGTCGACCATGGAGGCCAAGGTAGCGAGAGCATCGTCTAGGTTATTCTTTGCTCGGGGTAGGTAATGGAAGGTGATATCTCGGAATTGGGAGGCTAACTCTTCTAATTGGGCATGAAAGGGTTGGAGCTTTTTGTCCTTGACTTTCCACTTCCTGAGCACTTGACCGATGATGAGGGAAGAATCCCCATATACATCAAGGTATTGAATACCTTTCTTGAGAGCGACCTTGAGGCCCACTGTGCATGCCTCGTATTCCGTCATGTTATTGGTGCAGAGGAAATTCAACTTGATGGCGATGGGAGTATGAGAGTCATCTGGGGCAACCAGGAGTATCCCAATGCCATATCCCTTTTTGTTGGCAGCACCGTCAAAGAGCATTTGCCATCGCAGGCTGTCTTGGGCAGTGCAAAGGATATCCTCATCTGGGAATTCGGAGATCCAGACATTAGCTTCTTCTACGGGGTAATCCGCGAGGTAGTCAGAAATGGCTCTTCCTTTAACGACTTTTTATGTGACGTACACGATATCGAACTCGGTTAGGAGCATCAACCATCGGGCCATTCGGCTGGATATGGCGAGTTTCTCAAGCAGGTATTTGATGGGATCCATTCGGGATATGAGCTTGATGAGGAAGGCGAGCATGTAGTGTCGCAACTTTTGGTCGACCCAGACAAGCGCGACACATGATTTTTCCAAAGCAGTGTAGTTGATCTCGTACCCAGCCAATTTGCAACTGGCATACTATATGGCTCTTTCTTTGTGGGAGTCTTTAAGGTATTAGGCTAGCAAAGCCCCGGCTGCAGTGTCGGTTATGGTTAGGTATAGGAGCAAAGGGAGACCAGGCTGTGGTGGCATGAGAACTGGAGGTTGGGTTAGATATTGTTTGATTCGATCAAAAGCTTCTTGACAGGCCTCGTTCCAAACCTTGGTTGAATCCTTTTGGAGGAGCTTGAAGATTGGTTCACAGATGGAGGTTAGCTGGCTGATGAACCGGCTGATATATTATAATTTCCCAAGCAAACCTCGGACTTCATTCTCTGTTCGGGGTGGTGGCATCTCAAGTATGGCCTTCAGCTTGGCAGGATCTGCTTCTATCCCCTTCTCACCGACCATTAATCCTAAGAGTTTTCCCTTTGTAACGCCGAAGACATACTTCTTTGGATTAAGTCGCATCTGATACTTCCGCAGTCATTCGAAGAACTTTCGGAGAGCAGGAGTATGACCTTCTCTAGTTTTGGACTTGACAATCATATCATCCACATAAATCTCAACCTCTTTGTGAATTAGATCGTGTAGGATGGTTGTAGCGGCTCTCTGGTAGGTAGCCCCAACATTCTTGAGACCGAATGGCATAACGGTGTAGCAAAAGGTCCCCATGGGGTGATGAATGCGGTTTTTTCTTGGTGGTCGGGGTGAATCTTAATTTGGTTGTATTCGACAAACCCGTCGACGAATGACTTGAGAGCATGACTGGTTGTGTTGTCCACGATCATGTCGATGTTGGGTAACGGATAATCATCCTTTGGGGATGCTTTGTTTAAATCTCGGTAATCCACATACATTCGAACATTTCCTCATAATTTCGGTACAGGTACAATGTTGGCTAGCCATGTGAGATATTCGATCACCCGAATGAAACCTACGTTCAACTGTTTGACCACCTCTTCTTTGTCCTTGAGCGACCATTCGGTGCGGATCTTTCTCAATTTTTGTTTAACCGACTTGTAATCTGGGAGAGTGGGGATCTCATGCTGAGCTATTTCAGGATCAATACCGGGCATATCGTCGTAGGACCATGCGAAGACATCCACAAACTCCTTTAACAATTCGTCGAGTTGTGCGCGCTCATGCTCGTCAAGGGTGGCCCCTATCCTAATCTCGCGCAGTTGGCTACTAGAACCGAGATTAATAACAACAGTCACTTCTTCATTAACTTGAACGCGGTTATGTTGTTTATTATTAACCTTATTTAGATAAGTTAAGAATTGTTCATTTGCAAAATCATCATCATCAAAAGTTCGATTAGAATCTAAACAATTAATGTAAGGCACAACAAGATACTCAAAATCTTCGTTCATTTCATTGATAGGAAAAACAACATTGAGAACCTCATCAAAAGAGGTCTCGATTATATTTGAGCAAGGATAGACAACAGTAGAAGACACAAGGTAAACATTGGGGTTAGGGGGGATTTCAAGAGGTAGAACTGACGCAACATGCCAGTTGAGGATAGGTGTATCAGTAGCTTTAATCAGATGGGATGGGTCCATTGATGTAGTGCCTGAATGAACCATGCAGAGTGCCAGCCCTAGTGTCTGCAAGTTAAAAGAATCTTCGGAATCACTTTTCTCAGTCTCTTTGGTATCTTTGGTGAGCGATTGTACGCGGTGTGGGAAACTTTCGGCCCATGGGTAGCTATCTTGGAAAAAGATCTCCATTCCTGGCTTCATCTTCTTGTTTGTGTGGTCGTACCATGGTTCTGGAAAACCGAAAAAATGGGAAATCCTCGCCTTCTTTGATGAATCATCCATTCAAGGAGTCTCCTGAGATAGTTCGGACGCAGTCTAACCCTCTCTTTGATCGAGTCTGGCGGATCATTCTGAGCTCTGGTTCTGATGGTTGATACCCCAAGCCGTAAGGAGGGAAAGCTTTCTTCAGTTCGATGGGCTCAAGTATCCCTTGCAGCCTTTGTCCTAGCCTCAGTCCGGGCATAAAGTGCATGTTTTTCTGAACATCTGAATCACATTAACATTGCCATGGGGGTCATACTCGGGACAAACCCTTTCTTTGAAACTGTAGGGGTGTCTCGACTCGGAATCCTGATCGGAGCGTATCATTTGACCCATGCTGTATCTCAAGAATTGGACTGCTGGTGCTTGCACCCTCGGCAATGTCATCATCACCCAAAATGGTGATGACTCGCCTATCGGCGAAGAACTTCAATTTCTGATGGAATGAGGAAGAGACACCCTTTATACTGTGGAGCCAGGGTCGTCCGAGCAACAGGTTGAAACAGGTCGGGATATCAATGACTTAATATTCGACGACAGGGTTTATAGGTACAACCCCTATTGCAAGTTTTATAGATCCCATCACCTCTCGGCGGGTGTTATCGTAGGCACGCACAGTGGCGGAGGTTGAAGCGAGGTCGCTTTCTTTCAGACCTAAACATTTGAAGGTTCTCAATGGGCAAACATTCAAGGCGGATCTGTTATCGATAAGAGAGAGTGGCACGACCTTTCCCATAACTTCGACGGAGATGTTGAGTGCATGATTGTGATTCAACGCAATTCTAGGGATTTCTTCTTCAGAGATGTTGAGTGCATGATTGTGATTCGGCCTAATTCTAGGGATTTCTTCTTCAAAAAATGACAGCATTCGGGTGGAGGTCAAGGATCCGACCAAATTTATCGCCTCTTCTTGTGTGTTAGAAGGAGGAACTGTGGGTTCTGTGAGAAACTTGATTAAAGCATTTCTATGCAGCTGGGAAGACATGAAAAGCCCCCATAGAGTGATATTAGATTGAGTTTTCTTCAGTTGATCGAGAATCTTGCTCTCCTTGATGGTCATTTCTGGCATAGGAAGGTTTTCAACGCCCTTCCCCTTGCCATTTGCTGATAGTGAGCTCGGAATCTGGTAATGTCTCCCAGATCTGGTCATGTGATTTACTGAAGAAGGGAATAACTTAAATCCTGTTTCCTCGTCAATCTCAGGTTGTTCTGCAGCCCTGTCTATTTCTCCGAGGAGTTCTTCAAATGATATCATCCCACATAAGTCGGTTACTGGGCCAGTTCTTCCTGAAGCTTGTTCTTCATTTGAATCTTCGAATTCTTCCCTCCATCCGGTGGCAACGATTCAGTTTTCCCCCGTGAAGTCAATGCATTCCATAACTTCAACGACTTCCTCATATAGGTCTTCCCATTCCGTGGGGATGTGTAAGGGTGAAGGAACCAGGTGCCCTTGTAGCTTCAAAGCACCAAATAACTTGGTGATACTGCAGATGTTGTTGGTTTGCCTGAATGATTTCGCTATGATCTAGACAACATCATCTATGATGACTTCGTCGGTTGGTACCACCCAACTATCTGATTCTCTAGCCCATTTTCGTGCTTCCAAAAATAGCACACTGAACCTCTGGCAATCGATATTCATCTGTGAGGGCAATTTCAGCCCGAACTCTAGGAGTTGATTTAATAACTCTGACAATTCCATTCTTCCATTTCCGGAACAGGTATGGACAACGATGCATGCTCTGGTAAGGAGTGATAGTTTCCGATCAGCGGGGCTAGTAGGGTGTAGGAGGAAATATGGGCAAATTTGAAGAGGTTTAGGAGGGTATAGGGGTGTGATTTGGGTTGATGGATCGAAATTCGGGTTTTCTTCCAAAAAGATGGCATTGGTGTGATTTGGGAGTGGGTTGTGCGTAGTGTTTGGCTTAGGCTTGACTGATGGGGCAATGGTACCCCGATCGATGAGATCTTGGATTATGTTTCGAAGGTGGAAGCATTGGTCGGTGGTATGGCCAGCCGTTCATCGGCCTTGAAATTTATGGGAAGTGGATTGGGTAATGGACGGGGATCCAAGGGTTTTATAAGGTTTCGGCTTAACAGGGCTTGGTAGACTTTGGAGAGGGGAGCATGGAACTCAGTGTATTCCCTACGGACGGGGGCAGGGCGACTTTCTGGTGCCCATGATGTGGTTGGTTGAGAGATGTTGTTGATGGTTTAGACTGCGGCACTGACATGCTTGTCATATTTTTTGGGGGTGAACTGTCCGGACACCTTCTTCGGTTCAACTTTTGTTTTGGCAAGACCTTTCTCGATTTCTACTCCTACTTCTCTGAGAGCTCTAAAGTGGGGGTAGTACTGTCCTCCCATGGTTGCTCAGACATGGGGCAAGAAATTCTTCTTCACTATGTTGACTTGTTCTTCCTCAGATGGCCGATTGGTCATGGTACCTGCTTTTTCCCTCCATCGGGCTATAAAGTTATTGACTGATTCTCCAGAGTTTTGTTTGAGCAACTATAAATCACGGTGGGTAACCTCGAGCTCTTCGTTGTACTTGTACTGCGACATGAATTCTCGGGCTACATCCTCCCAGCTACGGATTCTGGATTCCTCAAGAGATAAAAACCATCGGAGGGTACTATCCTTCAAAGTTTGTTGAAACAGCTGGGCATTACTTTTTCGGAAGACCCTAGGAGAGTCATAGAACGGTGATAACTGCGAAGATGAACAATTGGGGGACCACTCCCCCCCAAACTTCTCGATATTTGGCATCTTGAACTTCTCGGGTAATCTCGCTTTAAGATAAGGAGATATGTGGGTGTAGTCCATGTAATTCCCAGAGATCCTGACTTGGTCAAACTTCTTGGTGAGCATCTTGAGATCCTCTTTGACTTTATTCAACTCCTCCTCCTTTGGATCAGCGACCACGGGCAGGTTAGCCATAGGCTGGGCAATGTTTAGCATTAGAACTGGGCAGGCGGCGGCCCATTGACAGGAGTGGCACGTGGAGCGTGCTGATATTCTTTCGGGAGATAGATAGGCTCGGGTGGACCCATAGCACGAGGGAACAGGGCCTCGGGCTCTTGAGGAATAGGAACTTGGTTTCGTTGCATTTCTCGGACCTCAGCTTGGAGGTTGTCAATCTTAGCCACGAGCTGAGCTAGGACTGTTGGCAGATCCGGTTGTATGACTGGTGTTTAATCTGCATTCTCCATGGAAAGTGGATGGGTTCCGGACTCAGAAGACGTAGTAGAGGAGCGGATGAAACTTCGAGGTGATTTAACTGAAGACCGAAACCAATAAGGAGCCAGGCCAAGGGCGTGCGATCGACCTGAGAAGACGTAGGATGAGATTTATTTTTGAGAAAAAAGGGAAGAAACTATTTTTGGATTTTTGATAAAAAGGGAGAAATGTTTTTGGATTTTTAATAAAGAAGGGAAAAATGTTTTTGGGTTTTTAATAAAGAAGGGAGAAATGTTTTTGGAGACGGAACTCAGCATGATTATTATGTTCTCACTTGTATTTAATTCTCCTAAATGCAATGCCGGACGGGACCCGAGCCTGGAAAAGTGGGGGTCTTAATATATGCAAAGCTACGTTTGGACTTGTAACCAGGCTCGCGGATAGGGTTCCGTTTTAAAAAATGCGCAAAAATTGGGCGGCAAGCCGACCCGATATTTCGGCAGAGTTTCGGGTTGAAACCGACAATCTAAAGTGCGTGTACTAGGTTTGACACCTATATGCGGGTATGCAGTTGGTTGGGTGAATCGTCATGGGTTTCCCTCTTTGGCGTGACTTCCATGATATACGTCTTGCTCTTGCGGGCAATCGGTACGTGTGGACAAGCCATTTGATATACCTGAGTGTACGTGAATTTCCTCACCATATACCTCGTGGGGACGGTACGTGTGAGAGCGAATTCGATATACTCGACATACGTGAACGAATTCCCTGCGATATACCTCCCGTCATGACTTCGGTCAAGCAGTACGATGCAGGGGAACCGTTCGATATACGTCGAAGGTACTCGACCAATGGAAGGTGAGAGTCATATCGCTTAGGCTAACTGAGACCTGCCGGACCAGCGCCCATCACGAAGTGACCCTCCAGTTACTGGGCAAAATTTGGTAAATAGCAATGCTCTTTGGTGATATCGTGTGAATCATGCATGATTCTCTTATTAGTATCTTATGAAGAGAAATCCTTTCTTGATTATGCCAAACAGGGAACAAAGTACAAGTACCTCAAAAGGTACCCCAAGTATGGATGGGTGATGCGTGAAAAATGGGGATATACATGTGATCCTAGGTGCACGTGGTGTGAAGTGTACATGGAGAATTTTCTACAAGTGTGTGAATAGAAGCATAAGCATGGGGTACATATAAGAAAGGGGAACATGCAGGTATGGGGGGAAACATAAGGACATATAGCATTCATGTAAATAGAGTTAAGCCCTCAAAATATATAAAGTCCCCAGCGGAGTCGTCACTGTGGCCATCCCCGATCCCTGTCGCGGAGGGAAAAGGATCCTTCGGGTCCTGCGCGTCCCTCTCGGGAGAGCGCTTTGGCCGGCATCGATTTGTGGGGTGTGAAAATGTAGAGAGATTCAGAGTCGCCAATCTATTTTACTCAAAACAGACAAAAGAAAAAGGGGAAGCCACCCCGAAGGATGGCATCCAAAGACATACTGGTGCGTGCGAAACCAAAATGATTCGAGAAGGGTTCGGAGGCTTAGTTACGAAATGGGAAGGTATTAGGCACCCATTCCGCCCTTTCGGTCTCTCATGAATATTTGCTATTTTCCTTTATATTTCCCCCCGTGATATGTGTGCAGGTGCATATATAGAATGGAGGTAGGAATCCTCGACTTGTATCATGGAAAAGATAAAGCGAGTCATCCGTAGGAATGTGAGATTAATGTAGAAAATAGGATTTGCGCGATTACCCTTGCGTTGATCGTTATAAGGGAACGATAACGCATGTGGAATAATACGCCACTAAGAACGAATATATAGAATATAATAGAAAATGAGATAAAGAGATAAGATAGAAAATAAGAGAAAAAGTGAGAAAAGGACTCGAGTCTTGGGTTTTACCCCGAGACGCCTACGTAGCCTATAAAGGCATCAAAGTCCACGTAGTTCGCATACAAAACGAGGGGTGGGGTTTATCCCATAAATCCAAATGGAGAAATCTCTTATTTGTAGGTGTGTGTGTGTGTGTATAGAAAAAGTGTTTTAGTTGTGAGAAAAGTGTGGGAATCCCTATTTGGAATTTATAAGCAAAACTTCTTTTTCTTATTTTTTTTGGTTTTATTTATACGAAAATAGGAGATGTGCAATAATACTAGATAAAAAAATATGTTAGGATATGTGAAATAAGATAATAAAAGTGCTTAAGTAATAAAACAAGTTATTGCAAATTTAAGAAGATTTGAAGAGAAAGGTGAGAAAGATGGACCTTCTTGGAGACTTTGAGCTTGATCTTGAATGTTGAAATGCAGCCCTTGCACTTGGGTGATGATGGAGGGTGGTTAATTCATCAAGTTTGATGGAAGGGATGATGAAAAGTGGAAGTGAAAAAGGGATTTGGAAGTTGAAATCACGCTGCCTTCGAGAGAGGTTTCTGGGGTTTGCTGAGAGTGATTTGCTTCTGATTTGAGCTCCCCTTGCAAACGAGGCCAAGACCTACTTTTATAGGCCCATGGGCCTGCCGATCGTCATTGCCATGGCACTACCTATCGGCAGGTGACGATAGGCAGGGTCTCGGACCTGCCATTTGGCAGTGCGCTTTAGGCTTTTTTGAAAAATTGGCCGCCGAGGGCAAACCGTTGGTTAGAATCGCGCACGGGGCATAGAGTTGGAAAGGTATTTCAGAGACCTTCGAAAGTCCTTTGGACCGCTCCCAAGTTCGGGAGTTGACTTTGGGTCAAATGTGGCTCGGAAGCGTTTGTCAGTCCGTTGGACGGGGAATCGTTCGAACGCAAATGGATCGTTCGTTCACATGGTAAGTCCGAATCGTGCATGGGGAGGACCGTTAGAAAGGTGAGGAGATGTACTTCGACATTCCAAAGAGTTTGACTTGGTTCGGGGAGTTGACTTTGGTCAACCGGGCCCGGGAAGCATTCGGTGACCTCTCAGAGTCAAACGGATCGTTCGTCTGCATGGAAAGTCGGAATCGCGCACGGGGAAGACCTTTGGAAAGGGTTTTTAGTGCCCTTCGAAGATTCATTCAGCCTCGGTCGAGCTGAAGAGTTGACTTAGGTCAAACAGAGCCCGGGAGTGCCCGATGGCCTCTAAGTCGGGTTTCAGACGCAAACGGATCGTTCGTCCGCATGGTAAGTCAGAATCGCGCACGGGATGGACTGTTGGAAAGGGTATTCAAATCCCTTCGAAGATTCATTGAGTCTCGATCGAGACGAAGAGTTTGACTTTTGGTCAAATCGAGCCGGGGAGTGCCTGATGGCTTCCAGGTCAGTGCTCGGGACATGACCTGGGTTTACGGTGATGAGTGGAGGTACTAGGGACCTAAGGAGAGTTAGGGGGTAACATAATGAGGTGTCTACACATTCATTTTCTCTCTTAGAGTTTGCGTATAAATAGGGAGCTGGTTACATGATAAAGACACGTTCAAGCAATCAGACTTGAATAGAATCAAGAGTTCTAAGCATTCCCAAGTGTTTTACCCTTCGTTTCATACTCATAACCCACTGCTGTGACTTTATTTATGTTGGTAACCTGGATCATTTCCAATCATCAAATATTTTTTATATCTCATTTAGATATAAAGCAATACTCGAGAAACTTTAGAGAAGCCAATCACTTACTTCCTAAGGTGACTTAAATCGCTGACAAATGACGAAGACCTCAAACTCCCTTGACAAAAGCTCAGGGGGTCCCTTAGACTGTAATAACTCAATTACGATCTAATAAACAAGCCTAACATGTTTAACAACACACGTAGGACCCCCTCATGAGGTCCGAACCACTTTAAATCATTGTCTTATATTTTTTACACTTCTCTCGTTTTACCCATATGAGGCCCACATGGAGCACATGTGGGTCCGTAGTCACCTACAATTTTAACACACATCATCATGTATAAAGAGTTTATTATCCTTGAAACCCATTTGACTTCCCTTTCCTTAGCGACTCCACTTTAGTATTTTAGTATTTAATTTGTTCTTACTTATTATTAATTGGATGCCAAAATAGGTTTTTTAAATAATTTTTTTATATAAATAAATACCGTTTTCAAAAAAAAAAAAAACTCATTTTTATAGTTAAATAAATGATTGGTTTTTAAATAAAAAATTGACTTTTTATAGAACAATTATTATATAAATAAAATAATGTTTTTTGTAAATAAATAAAAGACCTTTTTAATACATTTTTAATACAAAGTCTTTTTTCTTATTTACAAAAAATCTTTTATTTAAAAACAAATACATTTTTTTTTATAAAAAAAGAGTTTTATCAAAAAAAAAAATTCTACATATATATAAGTATTTAGATTTATATTTTTTAAATAAAGTTAAAAAATTATTTCAAAAACAGTTTTAAAAATAAAGTTAGAGAAAAACTATTTCAACAATTGTTTTATAAAAAGTAAAAAAAAACTATATTAAAAACTTTTTTATAAATAAAGTTATGAAAAAGTTGTTTTTACTAAAAAAGTTGGTTTTTTTAATTTATAAAAGATAGTCATGTGTTTATAAAAAATCATTTTTTTATATAAGCAACAGTCTTTTAAACTGTATTAAAAATAGTCCTCTATTTATATTAAAAAACAGTATTCTATTTATAAAAAAATTGTTTTATTTTTATATAAATAGTATTCTATTTAAAATAATTTTTTATATTATTACTCTTTTATATAATTATAATATATCAAAAAAATGATAATATATATATATATATATATATATATATATATATATATATATATATATATATATATATATATATATATATATAGTACTGCTCTTGTGCGGACTGACTCGCATTTTAATAATGCGGATTGGACACGTGTCACCTGACAGTGAGCCCAGAAAAGAGAGAGAGTACCTATGATTTAGCTGATAATTTTTGAGTTTACCGCCATATGACACATGTCTAATCTGTACTGTAGTACTCTATATAAATAGATATATATATATATATAGAGAGAGAGAGAGAGAGCTCCCAGATGTAACATGTATAACCCTTATGTTTAAAATGAAGTGGTTAAGAAAAGTACAATTAAATGAGTTTCAAGGATAATAAATCTTTTATACACGAAAATGAAGTGGGGGAATATTAGTGTTGACAATTTTTGACACGATAACTCGTTTACGGTAATAACTCAAAATGATCCGAACATGACACGATTAACGTGTATAGATTTAAGGGTACTAAAAACTTATACTCAAATAATCCGAAAATGACACGCCTAGCCCGAATTGCCATTCCATTATACGGGTGTGAAAAGAGGTCCTCCCTTAAAGTTTATTCGGTAGTCTTTGTGCATAAAAATCGAGAATATTATATGAGTGCAATTGACAGCTACTTATTCGATTCCTATTTGGAAGTATATATAAGATTTTGAGGAAAACAAATGACGAAAGTTTGACCCGAATAATCATTTGGTTGCTCATTCTTAAGGATGAAATGCTATATAAAGAAGTCATTTTGGGATTGTAATGCATGAAAGGGGATGCTTGATTGTAAAGCATTTTCTGCCATGATTCATGCCTTTATTATTGTGAATTGAGAATAACGGTAAAGCCAAAAAAGGAAGAGTATTGTTTATGGCCATACATGGATTGGAAATCCCATTAAACCCAATACAAACATGGCCAAGGTTGTATGTGCGTAAGTGTGAGAGAGTTAGTTTTGTACCAAGGTTAAATGTGGCCCATGTGCCAATTTGATGTAACCTCCAATAAATTCCCTAACCTCGCCATACGTCAAAGGAAATCCATGTAATGAGAGAATTAGACTTGGGAGAGATTAGGCCATTTGCAATAGTACTTTCTATCCGGTTAAATTTCTATAATAAAAATTTTAAAAATAAAAAACAGTATCCAAGGATAATTTCTTTTGGTATCCCGATATGATATGGCATCACTTGGGTATAGAAATTTCCATTCAGCACAAAACTCTCTATAGTTTTGGCGGTAAACTATTCCTCAAAGAAATAAACTCTCCCTCTGAAGCTCTATTGATAACAAATTTGCCGGATAAATGGGCTGGCATATAGAACCCTCTAGAGATGTTTTTTTAGTAACTTTTCTATTCTTGTGACAATAACGCCAGCTGAATATAGAACTTTTCTAGGAGGTACTTGACACAAGGGATAGAAATAGATGTATTAGAGTTTTATTTAGCTTTGAGGGTATTTTAATATTTTCCATTCTCCTATTATTATTAGGTGGTTGTAGTAGGTTATATATATTCTCTCTTCTTCCTTTTATTGTAAGACATTCTAGTGTATGGCAATATGAAACCCTAGCCCCTCTTTTTCTCTCTTTCCATTTGATTGTAGATCTTTGATATATTATCAAGATGTAGAAATACTATTATTGGAGATGGCCTTAGAAGATACTAATTTTCGTCGTCTTCTCTTCATCAACATTGGTGTGAAGGTTCTATTGGGTTTGAAGGCTGTATATTTAAGGTTCCAAGTGTGCAAATTGCATTTGACGGTTTAGTTAGTGTTATTTTGGTCTTCTACTTCAAATCTGAAAAACATGGCTTTAGTTTCCTTCCTCGTCAAGTGAAACGAACTTCTAACAAGATCTGCAATCAAGCAGCCTAACAAATGCGATTTTGATCCAAAACTCACCAATAAAACACCACTTATTAATTCTCCTTCTTTTCGGCTCGTGACATTCTTTTTTTCAGACATTGCAGAAACTTAAACTGTTAGCTTTCGATATTCAGTAGTAGCCCAATTAAAACCTAAGGCGATAATGTTTTCTCCAACTAAAATAGTTAGATCATTGGAAACTACTCTTCAAACTCTGAATCTCAAGTAATAACCGAATTTTGTTTAACAAACGTAGAGAGATCCAACACAAAGCAAACAGAGACTTGTATGTTAATTTTACAGTTATTCTTTAACACATAAGCAGATGATTAACATCTACACTTTACATGTGATACTCATATTATGTTTGTTGAAGTTCCTTCTAAAATTGGATGCACCATTTGCAAATAAAACAACCAAGACTGGGGATGTGCGTCGGGAAAGCATACATGCGCCTAAAATACAGGCTACTAGATCTAAATACCTAATATAATCACATAAGTTTTGTTTCCGAAAGAAAAAGAAACCAACTGAGCTTAAAGAGGTTCCAGGAAGAGGCTTGCTTTAGGATGAAAACCAGCATCTTTGAGAGTCATGCCCATCTGATCAACACCATACACTTTTCTTGGGAAGTTTGACACCAACCTGTAATTACCCACTCCAGGCAAGCCTAATGAATCAATGTATCTGTAAATTGCTTGCACTTTGTCTGTGGACAAAAAGCTTTGCTCCTTCCTTTCTCCATTCGGAAATCGAACTAATATCTGTACAATCACCAACCATTTTAATAATTGCCACTTGTCTATAACCCCGCTTAGATTATGAATTTACAATTATTCTATAACTCATATTCCGCTGATAATAATTTACTGCAACCCGTTGATGTGTTCAGAATGGTTATTTGTCTTGGTGGTTCATTTGTTGTGCAAAATATGAGAAATTCTAAAGTTAGTAATATTATGATGTTGGAGTGTAAAAGTTTGATATATACTTTTGGCTGATTTGGCCTCCATCTATGTGGACGTATTTCACTTTGGATGTCAAATTTTTACCGTATTTCAATATGGCTCTAAAGAGTTAGAAATACTAGTGGCATAAGCCACATAATCATAAATACTCAAAAAGCCTCATACAAAACCATTTATGATAATTTGGTGGGTCAAAGGGAAAAATTGGGGAAAACTTTGGCATCTAAGGTGAAGTACAACCAAACAAATAGTGGCGAAAGACCAAACGCTCTGTACTTTTCTATGACGTTTTATAATCTTTGATCACATGTTACATAATCTTTTATAATTAGTTTTAAGTAGTTACGAAACTTTTCCCGCCAACCTCATAATAAGCATAACAATGAACATTAAAGTGAAAATAAGACTACTGAAATCGTATCAAACGCATTGATCAAAGTCAATAAAATCTGGTTGCATATTAGTACCTGGATGACTTGGCCATTCTGTCCTCTACTGGCTTTGTCTTTCTGTTGAGCTTCCCTCATGTTGGTAGCCTCTTTCGCCTTATTGTCCTGGGGTATGGTAGGATTATGTTTAACCTTTTGATGATTCACTTTTTTTGGAGCTTCTACGTGTTTTTGACTTTTGTTTTTTTCCTGATATAGGCAAAGTAATTTGATTCAATAACAAAATTTTATTTGGGTTGACACCAAATTAAGCATGACTTTCATTCTATTCATGGCCGGCCCTGGTCATGTGTCAAATGGACAATGACAGGGCCCATTTTAGAGTATTCCCCTATATATGTATATTATAGGGTCTAAAAATATTTTATGTATATTAAAAATGCCAATTTTTTAAATAAGTTTAATTTTTTAGGGGCCCATTTTTCAACTATACAAAAATCTCACCCAACTAAAATGGCCCCTAAAAATAAGTTTAATTTTTAAGGGCCCATTTTGGGTATTTTTTAGAAGTGTCCTAAATTGATTTTCGCACGGGACATTCCAAATCTTAGGACGGGCCCTGATCCCATTTGAGATATATTATAATCTACTAAAAGTAATATGTCCTGAACAGGGATGGCTTGTATATTATAGAAACATAAACCTGATCTATTTGGAGAGCTGCAAGAAAGGCAACATCTTGTTCTTCCCTTAACCTACGGTCTGCCTTTCTATTCTCTTTCTCCTTTGCCCTTGTACTACCGAAAGCCGATCCTTGCTCCTCCATTGTTCTTTGTAATATCTCTACAAGTTCAGCTGGGGAGACTGGCCCTTCCAACTATGCAACATGCATTTAGATATACTCAGATAGTACAAGTACGTTGTAAATACTTCAAATACAACATCCAAGTACATAGATGAAACTCGTTCAAGAAAGTTCATTCTAAAATTGCAAGTCAGCTTTTGAAAGTAGTCAATGATTAAAACTCATCCAACTATAATGGAATTTGTCAAATTAATCTACAGAATGAGTCTCTGTATTCATTACAAGAAATGGGTATATACCAAATAGTCTTTCGAACATTTTTTAATACACGTTTAGTCCAAACATTTTTATGTTGCACCAAAAAGTCCTTTTCCATGTTATGGTACAAAAGAAAATGCTTGAACTAAATGTATATTAAAAAATGTTCGAGAAACTTTTGATTATTTGATGCTACAAGAAAGCCTGACACTTAATTTGAGGAAGATTAAGTAATTTATCCTGGTTGAGTATCCTTTGGCCAGAAGAATTTTCTAAATTTTATAGGATCTTTTTATAGGAAATTCTATATTTATAAAATACGGTCTATCGAGCGAAAACTAGTATACAAAGAAAAACAACAAACCAACATATATCCCCTTCAAGAGTGGAGCCGCAAACTTTTCTAAAGGTAGGAAATTTACCTTCTATATTTTAATATATATGTTTTAAGAATGGTATCATCAAAATATAACATACAAAAATACCCACTTATATGTGGTGGCAACTTTAATGATTATGGATCGTAGGAAAGATATTATGGCCTTCTTAGCTTTAGCTTTAGCTGTTATTTTTTTTTTCAACAAAGATTGATTTTTTTAGTACCGATGGGTTTGAATGATAAGTCAGACTTAATAAAGATGGGCAACAATTCGACAAGAAGCATCTTTGTTATAAATAATATAAAGGAGTAGAACTTAACAATCATCACATTTTGAACACCTTTTCATTTCAAATGAATAAATTTTAGTGGTCAATGTTAAGGGGTCCAAATGCTACACACACATTGCTTACCAGTGGCTCCGCTCATGATCCCATTAATGTGACGCACCTATGATTCTTGAATGGGTTATTTGTGATCCTACTTACTTACTGTGGAATAAACAGGATTTCATCTAAAAAAAGGTACAATTACAATCAGGATAATTTTTCAAAAATTGTCAATCATCCATGCAAAAATTATAAAATAAGACTCTTTTATGTGTAATATAAAAAAATGAGTTCTCAACATATAAGTAATAATTAATAAATCAATGGGCTCACCCGCCCCTCATTATAACCTATAAGATTCAGAAATAGATCAGATATGCTAAAAGAAACCTATTCCGTGTGTTTAAATTAAATTTACTATAATTAGGAATGTATGTTACTAAGGCCATTCACAATGGGTACCATAATACCATTGTGGATACTCTACTTTTGTCATTTCTGAGTCACAATGGGAGCAAAATACATTAAAATTTGGAGCACATCCGTTAAGCATCCTCTAAATGTATGGAAGGGATAGCGGATCCTCTAGTATCACTCAAGCGCGTAACAGTTCTGCGCAGGCGCGGAACATTTCCCAGCCTGTCTGCCAGGCGCAGAACTGTTTCCCGCCTGAGGTTCTCCCCCCAAATTGAATTGTCCACTCAGATGTGGGACTGTTCAACATCCGGCTCTAGGCGGGCAACAGTCCCACGCCCCATCCAATTTTTGGAGTATCCCCATTGCATGCCTCACCCCATAACTGATACCATAATCCCCTAAGTTTAGAGGATCCCATTGTGGATATCCTAACCTTATTATGCATAGTAATCAACCACACGCCCAATATTTCATTTCTATGAAAGTTGGAAAATAAGTAGAAAAGATAGGAGTGGATTTGTCTTACTTTTCAGATTTTTCATGAAAATCAATTATTTGAGGGTGGCTAAAAAATATTTTCCATTCAAATTGATAAAATTAAAGATACTTTTCATATTTATGCTTATTGTTTTCATAGAATGTATTCACAATCAAGAACCACCAACGTAAACGAATTAAAATGCGTATTTTTCATGGAAAATAATTCAACACCAATCAAACGAATCCTAAATGAATTCGAGTAAACATTCAACGAATTTCATAGTGTATATGCAAAATTTGCAAGTTATCTTTGTAAATATCATAAAGTACCTATCATGTTTGGTATAGTATCTGTGTTGAGTTAAAAATATATAGATTTCATTCTATTCATTATCTTTACAGAGAGTTTTTTTATGAAGAACAAAACTAAGTGACCTTCTTCACTTAATAGATCAAATCTGCAACGTTCTCTCTCGAATGCTCTACAATAAGAACATATATCTTCACTATAGCTTATTTAAAAGTATTCACAGGACAAAATTGATGTAATAATATAATTTAGGGTCACCTGCTGCAGGACTGCTATGCTATCATCCGAAGCTGGAGCCACCACTGCACAAAAGGGAAAACTAGCAGGCCTGAGTGTTGCAGCCATATGCAAGCCCTCTCCTCTATTTGCAAGCCCACCCCATGACACAAAATTTGCATCAATAAACTGCACCACTATCTCCGAACACAAGCTCTCCTTACAGAAAGAGGGTGTGAAGGGGTGATCCGGTGAGTGCAAGTACATGAACACAAACTTTTGCTCCTCTCGAGCCATTCTCAAAGCCTCCGTCACTCTGCACGCGTAGAAGAAGGGGTGCACCATACCATACTGCTGCTCAAAACAGGCTAGAAAAGCCCACTCATCTTGGACCATCATGGGCTCTTGTGGATGATGTTGTAGTGGAAAATTTGGTTGGTTTCTTCTTCCTCCTACAAGATCTATAGTTTGGCCCATCACTCTTGATACTCCACCTAAAATGTTCCTTGGGAGGCTCACCATTCTACGAACGAGCCTATTGCACGAGGCCTCTGCCAATTCAAGTGCATTTTCGATCGTCCTCGATGACATTCTTATCAAAATTTTATCACAATTTTGTTGTTAACTGCTTGATTTTTTTGCAATAAATCCTAATGTGGAACCAAGCTGTTAAACATGATGATACATATATTTGTTGTTTTTAGTTAGCAGGTGTCATACTCAACTTTGGAATAATTTTGTTTGGCTTAACTTTAGTTAAAAGTAACTAAAGTTTGTTTTCCTCTACTGTAGTTCGAAGAGATGCCTTGCTTTGGGATTTTTTTTTGAAAAATGTTGTTGTTGGGGGAATATAAATCGATACTGTACGTTAACCTATGTGTAAAAAAGTCAAATAATGAGAAAATAGTGAGAGGGATGGACTTGGAATCAAATTTCCATTTCCTGCTCACTTTGTATCTTTATTAGTTCAATCAAAGGTGAAGAAATCATTTGCCAATATCGTCTTTATCCTGTTTCCAACCGACAACTGCTAAAACAATTGTTCCATTTTAATGGTTTTAGTTTTTTTTTAAGTGTGTAATTAACCTTTATTGTTAACGTTAATGTGATAATAAATTACAGCATTTATCATTCTGCAAATCTCAGGTTGGAATCGATTACAGCAGCAGGATCATGAAATCATGATGGTGGAAGAGTCACCTTCGCATCATAATTGGTCTCTTTAACACATATGACAGTCTGTGTATTCAAATAGGCGCGTAAAGTCATTCATGACTCTTAATCAGTTCACATATTCATCTAGGACCACAATTCAGAATTATGGACAGATGTCCGACAATCTAAAGCTATAGGACAAAATGCCAATTTTAAGACATTTGAGTATCACTATTGATAGAACGATGGTCCACCTCGATGGAATGATGTACTAAAATTCACATACACGTTACCAAAAAAATTCACGAATTCAGTACTCCTCTCCTCCTCCCAAAAAAAGAAAAATAGATTATATATTAGGACAATCAATATTTTATTTACACTTTTAATTCCTATTTTTAAATAATTTGTATTTTGATTGATTAATATAATATGATAGAAATTTCTATCCGGTTAAATTTCTATAATAGAAATTTGTATTTTTAAAATTTCTATTATAGAAATTTAACCGCCGTGAGGGTACCGCTAAAGAAATGAAGTACTGTTGAAGGATTGAAAACAATTTGAGACTATATCAGTTTGATTGGTCAGGGACCATTTTAATTTAAGTACGTGATTATGGCAGGCTTAATTAACGCATTTGGTGGTTGGTTTGAAAAATTAAACCACACAACTTATGAAATTCGGAACACCTGCATTATGTCCTACTTGGAAGGACAAGATCTTTGGGAAAGTGTTGGTGGTAGCGACACTACACCATCCTCCCAGAAAAATATGGACGCTTTAAGAAAATAAAAAATAAAAGCGGGTAAAGTCATGTATGCATTCAAAATATCAGTAGGCCCTGAATTATTGGGGAATATCAAGGAAGCGAAGACACCGAAGGATATATGGGACATTCTTGCTTCTCTATTCTCAAAGATGAAGAACTCACGCTTGCAGATGTTGGAGAACGAATTGATGACTACCACTCAGGAAGGTATGCCCACCAGTCAATATTTTAAGAAAATTAAAGATTTATGTCTGAAAAGTTCTTTACTTGATCCGACTCTAAAATCAATGAACGACGGATGATGAATATAATTATTCGTGGCCTAAAGCTCGATTATAATGGATTTATTATGGTAATACATAGTTGACAAACTCAACCCACTCTAGTTAAGTTGAAAAATTTATTGGCTAACCAAAAAACATTGATGAAACAAATGAGTCGGGTTGCAATAAAGAATGAAGATGAGGCACTCTACACTGACAAAAGAGGAAAAACAAGACTCATTGCTGAAAAAAGGTATGTGGAACGATAGAAGTCCACGTTAAGAAGTTATCTCTTTAAAACAGGAAAAGTGCTCTTGTTTAGGGGGAGCAAAACAAGACGAGGACAAATATTATCAGTGTGACGTAGCATATAGACGACAAAACATTGAGTGCTACAATTGTGGCAAAATGGGCCACTATGCCAGAGACTTCTGGTATAGAAAGAAATCAGTAGAAAGTAACTTGACAACATCGAAGAGCCAAGAAATTGATCGTGAAGAATAATGGGATTTCGAAGCATCCATTGCAACAATTAAGCTTATACAAGAATACTTCTAAAAGGAAGAGGAATGGGTTGAATATAAAATAAGTCAGATTGAAATTGAAAAAAATTTGAATGAAGACCAAGTTGGCTTATTTTTAATCGAAGAAGATTTAGATGAGGATAAAGTTAATATAGCTTCAGTTGAGGAAGTACTTAAAATAGCACATCGATTTAGTTGAGGAATCACACCTTAACAAAGTATGTCCTAAGTTGTCAAGTAGTCGTGTCGACAACACTGAAGCAGTGACACAATAATTTATGGATCTACAAGAAATGGAGGTACCACAAATTAAGAAATGGAGAGTGATATTTCAAGAAAAATTGGGGGAGAAAACTCAAGAAGACACGACAACTGATCAGGCAACCATTATCGAAGAAAAAGAAAATGATGCAGATAGAGACAATAAAGAAGAGAACATCGACCATGTTGATATAAATCGAGAAGCTGATGGATATTCAATAAATACCACAAAGACTATCTAAGGCAAGGTGGACTCATCTACACCAAAGGACAAAACTACTAAGAAACATTTGAAGGGAGAATTAAAGTCGAAAGTATTATTCATGGAGCCAATGGGAGAGGAGATGAACAAGATAGGACAATTCATAATAACTAATCATGGCTTCAATGTTTGTAACCTTCAAGGATGGTCGAACTACGCATCAAAGGAAAAAGATCAAATTCAATGTAATGCAAGGATGAAAGTAAGCACACAAGTCTTAATAGAGACAAATGTAATAAAACTGAGTGCAACATTTCCAGAGATAGAACCATTGACAAGAAAGGGATTAAGTTAAAGAAAATTGTCCGTACGATTCAAGAAGAGAGTCAGTATTGAGAAGGGGTGTTGAAGATGCAACACCTCCTCTCTCTTTATCTTCCAGAATTTTTCATAACAACTTCCCTCTCCACTCTATGTCCGAAAGTTTCTCCCTCACTCTCTAGATTCTTCGCTCTCTCTCTCCGAAAGCTTCTAGCATCCTCTCCATCCCTCTCCTTATCTTTTATAATTTTTTAGAATATTCACAGTATAGAATTCTCACTACACAAAAATTGATTTTTTATCACTTTATACCCGGCCAACATTATCACGGTCAAATATCGTGACAACAAAACATATTTTTGTTGTCAAGGTCAGTGATCGTGACACGAACGTGACAACTGCTTGTCACGGTCAATGACCGTGACAACAAACTTATCACGGTCATGTCATGGACTTCGATCGTGACAACTTAGAAAGTTGTCATGGTAAAAGTCCATGACAGGACCGTAATAAGATTTTTTTAATTACCACAGTTGTAGTTCCCTCATTTTTGGTTTACCTTAACACAACTCTCTCTACTTTGGTGAAAGTAGTAGCGTCTCTCTCTCTCTCTCTCTCTCCCTTTCATTCTTTTCGGCAACTCTTTTTCTCTTCATTCTGGCACATCTGTCTCTCTCTCTACTTCACACAAACACACACACACACACACACACCACACCCTAAAATGAAAATCCTAAAACGGGAACCCTAAAATTATTTCAAATCAGAACCCTAAAATGAAAACCCCTAAAAAAACCCTAGAAAGATTTCTGCAAATGAAATTAATTTGAAACCTTAAAAATGATTTCAAATACACACACAACCACATGCACTTATTTAATTTTGGTAATTTATTGTGCTAATTTATTATTCATTTATTGTGCTAATTTATTATTTATTGTGCTACTTTAAAAATGATGTCACCTTATTATTTATTGTGTAAATTTAGAAATGATTTCACCTTATTGCGCTAAGATGTTTCTCATTTATTAAATATTTTGCATTATTGGGATTCTTAAATTGTTGTTGATTGGTGAATTTGAACATTTAGATGGCCATTGAGTTGGTTAGCCCTAGGAATTTATAATATTGTGCATTATTTTTTAAATTGTTGTTGACTGGTGTATTTGAATATTTAGATGGCCATTGAGTTTGTTTCCCCTCGGTATTTCTAACATTTAGACTTGTTATTCTACCGAATATAAATAAGACAAAAATGAAACATGCTATAAATTTTAAAAACTTGTTGTTAAATAATTAATAATATGAAATAAAATATAACTATATATAAATCATCACTATAAACATTAATAATGAATAAATGAAACATACTTACCATGAAATATAAATAAAATAGTGCGCATGGCAAAAAATAGAATGAATAAGAAAATGATACTTATTGCAAATCATCTTCTAACAATTAAAAAAACCTTGTAAATTTAAAGTAGTTATAAGAATTATTGGTGTTAAAAGTTCATTGTGATCATATGGGTTGATAGATTACCACCTGTGTACCATGAGAAGAGAGTATAGAGAGTACCCCCATAACCTTAGGCTTTAGGGTGATTTATATACTATCTTCTCATGTTACACATGTGGTAATTTATAACTACTTTAAATTACATATAGTGCGCATATATACTAGCCTTCTAGTTCTTATGCATACACATTCAATAGCCCTTAGGCCTGTTGATGTAAAAAAATAGACTAGGTCTAATTATTTATTCACAGATAATATTTTTAAGTAAAAGAAAGAGACAAAAAGGTTTTTAAAGTGGTTCGGCTTATGGTGAAAAGCCTACGTCTACTGTGCTTATTATTGCCTTGTGTTTGCCTATCAATCACTTGCCTTTGACGAAGGGATTACCACGTATTTATAGCCCACTTGGGAGACAAAGAGATGCAATGTTAAAGGATGGAATGCCTTTATAAATTAGGCTTTTACATCAGAATAGAATGTCCATAATATTTTTGGTTGTTGGCGTTTTACTAATATTGTTAGTCGGCCTCCCTACAGTTGGTCGAGCTTCCTGGTGTTGGTCGACATTTGAGGCCTTGGTCGGTGGTTATACCTTGCTAACTAGAATTATTATCATAGTGGACGACACATGACTATTTCTAATTGGTCCACATAAGTGGGTAATTTTTGGAATCAACATAAGCCCCTGTAAGGACATAGTCCGTCACATTTAGTATGTCGTATACCGCTACAAGTTTGTCGAAGAATTGGGAAGCCTACATCTACAATCGACGATCCGAATTTCAAGACAACTTCAACAATCATGCCCAATAAGGACGGATTTAGTAAATGTGTTTAAGTTCCATTTACAATTTTACATTAAAGTGTTGGGATATTTTTTATAAAAATTAAAATATTTTTTCTTCTATGAAAAATGATTTATGAATTATTTTAAATGGTTTTTATGTTTTCAAAAACCTTTTTATCATAAAAGCTTTTTGGATAATTGTTCTCAGATTCATAAGAGTGTTGGTTTCTAAGTCTCCAAATGTTTTAAAACTCTGTAAAAAGAATCTCGAGAATTGTGCCTGATCGTTCAAACGAGATCCTATCTCGTTCGAACGAGACCAGAAGTCGTTCGAATGACATGACCGTTCATTCGAACGAGAAGTATTTTTTATTGACACATTACCGCCTTAAAAGTTTTATAAATAGGGTGTCAGACTTCGTTATTTTGTATGGAGAAAACACTGGGTTTAATAGAATACGTTTTCAAGTGTTTTTTTGTTTATTCTCCATCTTTTTGAGGGCTCAAAGTTTATTTTTTCAATTCAAAATCCCATTATCTTTTTGTGTGAGTTGTTTTATGGAACCCAAAACTTAGTTTTGCTGGGAGCTTTGCTTTTGTGCATCCTTGGTGCGGAGATCTATACAACCAACAACTGCGTGCTATTGTGGAGTGAGTCACTACAAGGTTTATGACTGCGTATCATTGAGGATCTTTTGCGTGTTGATTCTTTCCTAAAAATTATGTGTCAGGGCTGCGTGTCCTTGTGGTGTTGCTGCGCGTAAACCACTTCTGATTTCTAGACCGGTACTTTGAAGATTTGCTGAAGGCACCGTGCGTTACACTTGTGGGCAATTATCAAGTGGTCTGTAAGTCAAAGGTCTTGTAAATTGTTTCAAAGTTTTAGAAATATAACAGGTTTTGCCCCTATGGGGGATTTTTCCTGAAGCGTGTTCATTTTTAATTTGTTTTGACACGTAGTTACATATTTTAGGGATGAACTAAAATTTGGTTTAAAATTTGGTTTTATATTATTTGAACTCCAATTCATTTAAAAAATTGAAAATTGTTTGAAACCACCCTAGGCAAATATTCTTGGGCTAACAGCCCCCAATGTTCCATGCTTGATGTTTGCTTAAAAGTATGGAGCATTTAATTCTAGTAGTAGCTCGAGCTATATTTCTAATAATTGGTCAGTTGCCGACTGTAATATGTGGCTTCTTAGAATACAGTTAGTGTCAAGTGAGGCGTAACCCCTTATTAAGATCGGGATTGACACTTTACAGTATTAAATGTTGATAGTGAACACAGGTGAATAAAAGGCAAGTGGATTCAATATTCAGACCTTTATTATATGATATGTTGGCATAATAAATACACAACATGCATAATAAATATGTGGGACCAACAGGTAGCTTGGTCTGAGGGAGAAAGAGCAAGCACTCTAGGCATAATAAAGGCATGGCAGGAACTTCAAGCACAGTTAATGCTCAATGATATGGGTATTAAATGGGTGTGGGAAATTATGTTCCCGCAATAGCTCTCATGTATGGAGGAAGTTGGGAAGCAATTCTAGGCTCAAACTGCCCTTCCCGTTAAACTGTTTGTTTGGTGTCTTTATATGAAAGACCAGTTACTCGAGTAAACTTTCCCGTGTTTAATATGATCGATCACATTAAATGCAAAAGTACCTTCTATTAATGCAGAAGTTATTGCATTAAATGCATGGGATCTCATAATTTGGTGGGAAACTATTTCATTGGTTAAATGTATGGTGGGCATTAATGATGGACATGATGTGGCAGTTTGGGACTTATCTTATAACGGCTAAAGGGTTAGGTTTGGTGAACTAGACCTTTCGTCCTAAGGATAAACCCACTTAAGTGCCATAACTTTGAGTCCCTAAATGTCAGACATTATGATGTCAGAAAGTGGATAAATAGTGGCTCTATTAGGTGTATGGTCACATCAGTCAGGCGGGATGGCGTCTGCTTTAAGGTTTTTCGACTGGTAGGTAGCTCGAGTGTTTACTTTTCTGTTTATTGATTAAGAACTATCTTAAGACCAAGGCTGCAAGATTGAGGTACCTCGAGGAGGTTCACTCGAACAAGTAGGAGTTGAGGTAGCTTGACTGTAGTGGATTGAGTAACCATATATACTAAGTGAAGTTTTGCCTAAGTGTGCTAAGAGGGTTGGTAATTGTATTCCCAACATTTCCTTGGTCTCAATCCTCCAAACCATATCCCTCCAAGGTTACCAAGAGGAGGTTGTTCGATAGAGAATGTTAGCTCTCCCATGCCCTGCCAGGCATGGTCCCTCGTGGGTACCAAACAACCTCGCTCAACATATAACATAAGATAAAGTACGTGATATAATTCATTCTATTTCTTATTACAAACTATCGTCATTCAAGTGACTTTTATCTACGAGTTGGATCGTTCAAACCAGGACCGTAGGAGAATCTTCGAGGTAAGTCCTTCGAGCTACCTATATGGAAAATCTTCGAGGTGGGTCCTTCGAGCCAATACTGTGGAGAATCTTTAAGGTAACTTGCTCTGGTGACCTTCATCCTCCTTCTTCGTCTTCTAATTAATAGATTAATCGAGTTAATCACTCTTTGGCGGAGACTTCCCCTATATTTTCCCCTTCGTAGAGATATTTATTTATTGCATGAAGAAATATATATCTGAAACCCCTTTGTTGATCTTCAATTCTTTCCTGCAATAAGTTTTCAGTATCCCTGGGCACTTGATTTATAAGGAATAACAAATTATTAGTAGTGGTGGAGTTATATCTTTCTCTATATTTCGAACCGCCTCGTTTATTTAATGAATATCTTGCCATACTTAAAATAATATCTCTTCCTTTTGTGATGTTTCATAATTACTCGTGGAAGATGCCTTGGGGAAAGTGAATAGGTTATTGATATTCCCCCAAAACTTTTCATTTCTCCCAAGACAAAAAGACTCCAAGCATGTTTTATTTAATGAGGTTGTCATTTGTGCTTTTGTCAATGACACGTGGCAAAACCATGGTATGTGCGTGTTCCTCATAATTCTCATTTGCGTGTTTGTTCCCAAAACGTCATCATTAAAACCCTTAAACTCTGCTATAACACGTGTGTGGTGAACACGCAAACTGATTTGATCATTATTGCACTTCTCTAAGTGCTACCTTTTGCCGCCCATCGGGGTCTATGTTGCCCCTATAAAAGGGGGTGTGCCTTCATTTCAAATCTTCACCTTTGGGTTTTCGTCTTTGAGTTGAGCTTTTGTGAGAGAATACTTTGCCTTCTTTTCTAACTTCATTCCTTTCAACTTATCCCCCTACCTTATTCTCCTAAGTTCCCCTCGGCACCCACCGTTAAGAGAACTCACACTGCTAGGGGTGCTTCCCCCGAAACTCAATCACGCTAAAACCAATGAGCGCATTACCACCACGCTCCCTACTTCGGGGAGTCCGATATCTTCTGAAAGATGGAGGAGAGGTTTTTCGGCGAACTAGAGACACTTGAAAACCCTAAGTTTTTTATGAATGAGGGCGAGTATGCTGAGGACTTAGCCTACATCCCTACCGCCATCGTTACCCAATTTCGCGTTGAGCATGGTGATTTCCTATACTCCAAAGTGGACTTTGAGGCTTATTTCGGTGCTTGTGAGGGGTTAGTTCCTTGGACTGACTACATCCATTACAAATACTCTATTCAGCTTACTCTTATTAGCCTATCTTGCTCCAATTGGCTGGGTGATCTCACTCTTGCTAAAAATAATATTGCCCTTCAACTACTCGTGTCTCGTTGGAGCCACAGGTCACATACCTTTGTGGACTCTTGGGGTGAATTTACTATCACCCTTAAAGACATTTATGATCTGCTAGGGTTGAAGCGATGGGATTTGCCACGTTTTTTGAAGAAGCAATTTCTAGTAAAGAGAAGGCCTTGAGGGATGAGTTAAAAGCAGTTATAAAAGACTGCATGGTTACATATAACTAGTGTACCTATTTAGAGGTAATCAGTTACTTATACTTTATTAAGGACAAGGCGGTGATTAGGGCCCGCGAGGCAGCAAAGGAGAATCCTCATGGAAAACAGGTGTTCGAATAACCCTTGGCTGGAAAAGGTTTTGATTCTCAAATCGAGCTAGATGGTTAAATCTAGTGATGTTGTCAAATATCTATCTCCTAAGCAAGCCCTATGATTTCTCCCAAAAGGAGTTGATAAATATGGTCGTTCGAATGGCCAGCGGCTTGAAGCTTCCTCTCGTGGCTATCATACTCGGGTCATTGTACACTTGGCTGGATTGGGTGGAGGCGGATTCGACCAGGATCATCGGCAGGTTTGATGTCTCTAATTATGTGAATCACGTTCTTTTGACAACTTTCCTTTACATTCATTTCCCATACTATGCCCCGATTGGTAACTACCCCGTTTCTCAGCCCATCAAAATCCCTAGGATTTGTTGTTGGAATCACAAAAGTGTTAAGAAGCCTCGCATCTTTTTAAGTGATAGAGATGAAAGGTTCTTACCTCACCCCTATGTTGGGGTGGACCAATTTTTTTATAAATGATTTTTTCACTGAGGAGGAACGTCCCATCACTCCACTCGATGAGGCACTGGCTAGGAACTTTCCATCAAATAACATCCCCCTTCTGTTGATCCCTTCTTAATTACCCTTTTACATGGAATGATATTCCTTTTATTCCATTTACAACCTCCATCGTGTAGCCTTACAATTTGGTTACGATCAAGGAACCCCTCTACTAAGCCACTTTACCTGCAAGAAGCCTACAAACTTTTATTTTGCTTGTGCCCATTATCTAACTGCAGCTGTGGTAAATCTCTATGCCAGCTACCCGGTCAATCCTGTCATTATGATCAATGAAACTCGAGGGAGCAGGTCAGACATGTACATAATGGTGTTCTGGAAAAACCATCTTCTTCTCTTTCAAAGTAACATTTCGAAAGAACCTCGATATCCTAAGGTTGAAAGATACCCTCCCACAGAGTTAGGTTTGAGAAATTGTACCACTTCAACTCGATGTTCCCTCTGAGTACTGCCAATAACTTCGTTCCTTTTGAGCTACCTCCAATAGCTCCAGTAGACCAAGCTTTAGTCAAGAAGAAGAAAGCATCTCAATCCTTTATTCCAGTCGAGGTAGCTACTGTTGCCCCTGGTCCTTCGTGTACAGTTGAAAGAAGTGATACTCCACATGTTGCCTCATCTAGAACAGCCATGGGGGCTACCAGAAAATACCCAATGAAGAAGCTCAAAACTGTCCAACAAGTTCCAGTGGCCCGTACTCCCGACCTTAAAGTCACCTAAGAAGTCAGTCTAATGTTTGATCATCTTCGACAGACCTGAAGAACTTTAGTAAAGAAGATAGGTATTTTATGTCAGTCGGGATGGCTTTTTGTGATTTCTCCTACGTTCCTCATCCCCTTGAAGGTAGTAAAAAGAGGAAGGTAGTTAGCCCTCTTAAGCTTGTGCTAGAGGAATCGAGCAAATCAAGTAAGGAGGAGCTGCCTGAGAAGCATGTAGCAACTAGTTCTGATGATGATGATGATGGCGAGGAAGGAGAAAAGGAAGCATAGGAAGAAGAGGAGGAGGAGGAAGAAAAAGAATAAGAGGAGGATACTACATTGGTCCGACGACGTAGGTTGAGGAGAATGGTTTCCCCTTCTAAACCTGCTATACCTCCTCAGGATTATGACGTTTTAAAGGATGTGTTGGAAGAAGAAGAGGTATACTTTATATCATTCTAAGTCTTTAAATTTTCCTATTTTACCTTGTGATGATGACTCTATTTTGTTCTAACTCTCTAATTTTTCAGGTTGATGCACGAGGTGGCTCGCGCGATGATGTTGAGGAGAACAATCTGTTGGAGAAGCATGGAAAAATTTTACTTGCCTCGAAAAAAACTGTACTGTAGGAGATAGCTGCCCCTATTGCTTTATAGGTAACCTTCAATTTCCCCCTAAGGGTAGTTATTTCTGATACTTCAACTGAATCAAGTAGAGGCTATTCACCTTATCCTACATTTTTGCTCGAGCAGGCTGGTCTTGAGGCAGGTGTACCAGTTACGAGGATTATTGAAGCTGTTCCTAAATCCCCTGCTCTTATTAGTTTTCTACCCGTGGTAAGATTTCTCTCTTGCTATTGTAAATTCTTTTGTTCCTTTTGACTTGATATTCTAACTTTCTCTCCATTATTCTTCGTAGGTATCTTTACCCGAACCCATTGCTCTGTTAGTCCCCAACCCCTCTTATGATCAGGTTCTTGTTACTATTTTTGGACCCTCAATCAACAATCAGGAGAGAGTCAAAGTTGCTTTTCTGGTTCAAGGAGAAGGGATAATCGAATAGGTTGCTGATGAAGGGGGGATGTGATTGCCCCCCAAGAACAACGTCCTTTGGTGGAACCTATTTTAGCTGAGGAAAAAGATGTAGTTTAAATGGCTACGTGTGAATTTGATGATGAGAAGCATCCAGAGGCATACTTGTCTTCTTCTAGATATCTCCTGCATTTAAAATTTATTAGTTTTGCCAAGTCTTATTGGTCTTAGAAATATCCCATAACCGAGGATTAGGTGGGCCAAGTTATATTGGTCGTCAGGCGGGCCAAGTCTTATTTTCATTAAATCTCCCATAACTGAGGGTCAGGCGGACCAGGTCTTATTGGAATAAAATCTCCCATAACCGAGGGTCAGGCAGGGCAAGTCTTATTGGCATAAAATCTCCCATAACTGAGGGTTAGGCAGGCCAAGTTATATTGGACTTAAAATTCATTCTTGCAAGACAATTTGTATGTTTTTTTTCACTTGGTAATTTCTTGTATTTCAGGTAGAGGTCGAGCAACCTATAGCACGTGAATCAGAAGTTAAGCTTATCGGCCATGAAGTTGCGCAGGCGAGGACTATAGCTGAAATTGTCTCTTTGGGTGGGGCTCCTGCTTCTGTACAGGTTTAAGAAATAACGCGTAATATTGGTGAAGTGCACGAGGTGATTGCTTCTAAGGTCCAAGAAAGTGACAGTGCATCATACACCAAACTCCTTTTCGTAAGCGGTAGCGTTTTCAGTGCACATTCTCCCGAGGCAGCCCCCGAGTTAGTTTTAAGTCAGACTTTGGCCAATTTCCCCCACATACTGACTGAGGATCCTCGTGTTTTGATTGAGCAACTCTTGGGCCGTTTTCTTTCAACTTTCACTTCTCACAGTTTTCAGCCTATTTCGGGGATGATGGCTTGTCGCTGTCTTGGGTTCACCATTATTTTGGAGTATATTCTCCATACCCCTCTCGAGTCACTTAATTCTGATACAATTAAGTCATTATTGGGGAAGTTTAACGTGCTCATGAATAATGGATTCTTATCGTCTTGGTTAGTAAAGTTGCTCCGTGACTTTAAGAAAGTTGACCTACCAGACCTCTATTACCGACTACAAAACTCTCATCACTCGTAGGTAGATGTTTCGGAGGAGCTTGTAAGTTTGGAGACCCAACTGGTTATGTCTGAACAAAAGGTACAGGAGGCTCGTGAAGCTGTTTCTCGGGCGAAGGCTGAGCTTCTCAAGAAAGAACAAGACTTAGTGTCTATTCAGCAAAAGATGGAGGACCACACACTTGAAATCCTACTCTGAGAGCATTAAGAACCATCGATCTGCCCTGCCTATTAGCACAGTTCTAGCAACCAAAATCTTTATAGGATCACACCTAGCTATAAAATGGACTGTTAATGATAGTAGGTAGTGCCTAAGTTTTTGCGCTATAAATACAAGAGCTAAACAATGCCTCTCAATACTAGTATATTTGGCCTCGGGCTCATGTATGATTTTGGTCAGGTGATAAATAAGTTTCTCTACACTGTCCATCTCTTGGGCCAACAAAGCACTAATGTATCGTTCGGTTGATGTAAGATATAGACATAAATGGATACCTCCCTTTGGGGGGATCATCGTATGAGAAGAATTATGGAGCACTTTCATCTTATCCATGGCATCTTGGTGTATCGCCTCCCATGCAAACTTCACTCCCTTTCTCAGCAACTCCATTAACGGGTGCATTACCTCGGCCAGCCCTGGGGTAAACCTCCTAAAGTATGAGACTTTACCAAGGAAGCTTTTCAATTCTTTTGCTCACTTCGGTCTTGACATATCAAGGATAGCCCGACGGTTGTCTAAGTCCATCTGCACCCCTTGACGGTTTACCACAAACCCCAAGAATTTCCTACTAGTCACTCCGAATGCGCATTTGACGGGGTTCATCTTTAGTTTGTATTTTCTTCACCGAGTGAAAACCCTCCTCAAGTCATCTATGTGGTACCCCTCCTTCTTGGATTTTATCACCAGATCATCGACATAAAACTCTATGGTCTTGTGGAAAAGATCATGAAAGATGTCCATCATTGTCCTTTGGTAGGTGACTCATGTGTTCTTCAACTCGAAAGGCATAACTGTGTACAAAAAGTTACCCAAAGGCGTTCAGAAAATGATCTCCTCTATATCGACCGAATCCATCTTATCTGGTTGTATCCCACATAACCATCCATAAAGCTGTACATCGCATGGCCCGTAGTTGCATCAATCAAGCCATCAATAGAAGCCAGCAGGAATTCATCTTTCTGGCATACTCGATTTAGGTCCCTAAAGTCCATATATATTTTAATTTGGATCTTATCTTTCTGTCCCACAAGTACGATACTAGAAAGCCAAATCGGATGTTGGATTGGAACTATGAAGCTGGCCGTAAGCAGTCTTTAAACTTCCTCTTTAATCTTTAGATCCAACTCCGCATTGTACGTTCGGATGGTCTGCTTCATCGGGATAGCTAATGGAAAAACGTTCAATCTTTGATATCTCACCTCCTTGTCTACCCTAGGCATCGACGTGTACTTCTAAGCGAAGACATCTTTGAACTCTAGCAGCAATTTGATCAACTCCTCTCGAGGCGCGCCCTCTAAATCCTTCGAGATAAAAATGGGGTTAGGATCATCACCTTCTTTAGCCAGATTAATTTTCTCCAACTCTTGAATCCGTGGCTCGGGACTATCTTTCATGCACTCAGGTTCTTGTTCTAACTCTTCCACAAACTCTTGAACTCTAGAGTTATCAATCACCAAATATTACCCCTGGTTATCCATTAGGAAGTATTCATAAATCTGGTTAACCTTATCATAAAGACCTTCAGTTTCTCTCTCACACCTTCATAATTTGTAGATAATTATGTTATTAAGTAAAACTACCCGTTTGCACTGTCGGGCAACTTCTTTTTTTAAGGGCCTATTCCTGTGATTCTCGTCCACTTCTCTCTCCTTTCACCTGCTAAGGATGCTTTGAGTCTGGACTTGGTGCTCGATTGGATCAATGTGTGGGGTTATTCGGTCTTGGAGCTGCCTCGATAGACTAGGGGGCCGCACTGTACCCAAGTCACATTCTTCTTCGTAGGTCACCACTATTCGGGCGGGTGCTTGCACCCTCTCTCGAGTGGATGTTTCCCTTTTTCCCCCAATGTACCTTATTACCATTGTAGCTTCTTCTGCCAGATCTATATAGAAAGTGGCATCCACCATATGAGCTTCTTCTTTTGTAAAGGGTTTCTTAGTAGCTCGAATCACCACTTCTTTGCCTTTTACGTTTGCCTTAGTGCACTGATGCCAACTAGAAATTAGTACAATGGCTCGCAGTTTATGATATGGAATTTAATATGAGAGGTGATATTTCCCATCATGATGCCTACGTTGACGTAACCCATCGACTTGGACGACTGATTATCATACCCTGAGATTGCCAATGAATGGGGTACTATTCTTATCTCTGACAGTCCAGTAGCGTAAAAGGCCCCAATAGGCATTATATTGATGGATGCTCCCCCGTCCAACAAAACACGTAAGAAAACACAATCATTCAGAGACACCGTAACATATAAGGGTCTATTGTGGGGATACCTGATTAATCTGTCATCTTTCAAGAACGTGACTTCAGAGAGGTACCTTCTCAAAAGCCTGTTCGTAGGCCCCTTCCATTTTAGGTGTGGCGCCATGTTCTTCTTTGTAATTTTAGAGATGGCTCGAATAACTTCCAGTCGGGAGTCCTCAGGGAGGCCAACCTGATCAAAGAACCAACCAAATTTTGGTGAGCGAGAAACTACCAAGTATTATCCCCATGGGTCTGTTTGTTCATCTTCTGGCTCATAAACTTCCTCTACATCTCTATACACAGCCTCATCATAGTCTATCACTGCATTTACCTCCTCTAGAGAGCAGACTCTAATCTGCCTACTAAGTCCCTGGAAGGGGTCATGTACTTCTTTTCCTAGTTCATCTACCTCCTCTGCCTCATCATCAAAATGGATCTGAGCCATCTCGAAGGTTCATTCCTCCAGATATTCTTCAAAGTCACCCTCTTCGAACCACTGTTCTCTCATCAATCGTTCAGCTTCTTCATCAAAAGCGCTGGCCATATGGGCTCCATGTGGTGGTAAAGGGTTATCGTTCACATTATTTTATGGCGACTCGTCATCTCAATTCTTCACGTGACGTTCAATCAGTCTCCTTAGTAAAGAACGCACTTTGGTAGGGTAGTTCACCCTATTGTGAAGTGAACAATAGTGAGGTTTCTCCCTATCCGCCCGAGAGAGTTGCGCCGTGTTAACGTTGATCGTATTGCAAACCTTGTCTCAAACCATAAGATCATACATGTTGAAAACTTATTCTACGGTGCAAGGTAGCTCGGGGGATCTTCCTCGCCTTTAAATCTTCTCTTCTTGCCTCTCCCCCTTCTGCCTCCTCGATCGCCACTTCTTTCTTCCTTAGCCCCATCGTCTGTGTAATTAACCCTCGAGGATACTCAACTCCTCGAGGTAACTGTTGGCCTTAGTAGCAAGTTTGACAAGGCATGCAGTGGTAATACAGGCTTAACCACTGATGCAATGTTCCTCGCTGCTTTCAAGAACATTGCGAACGTGCCCTCTCGGGTTTCATTAATCAAATGAAAGATATACTCAGGCAACAAACCTTCCGTACAAACTTGCATAAGTTTATCCTCTCGTGTTTTCTCCCTCACGTCTAAAGAGCGCTCCTGAAACCTCCTAATATAGGCCACAACATCCTCCCCCGGCTTATGCTTCTCACGTGCTAGCTGCGTGAGTGTAAACTCATCCTCAGCCAAAAAGGACATTTTTACGAACAAAATGTGCAATTCCTCCTAGGAGCCCACACTTCCTGGGGCCAGGTGGGAGTACCACGTGTATGCTTTCTCTGTCAAGGATTTTGAAAATTCCCTTAACCTCAGGTGTTTTTCATTGTAATGGTTCCCAAGACTTTCAATAAATCTCTTCACGTACTCCTTTGGGTTTGCACCTTTCCTCATGCTCCTAGGTAGGGTTCGTTATTGTATGCAAGTATAGTGGGGGCATTAAATGCCCCCACTATACTTGCACATTTTGTTTTGTGCTAACCTTGTGCTCCTAGGTAGGGTTCGTTATTGGGAGGCACACTGCCAAAGGTTGGCGGAGCGGTAGGGAGAGCGCCGTTAAAAGTGGTCGTAGTAACACCCCTCGTAATAGTGGGGGAAAGTATTTTCTCTAGTGGTGTAGTGAAGGAGTTCCCTCCCATAGGGGTCCCCAACATTGCCTGGGCCACTGGAGTCTTGATGAACTCTGCGAACAAACCCATGAGTCCCTTTATTTCATCCTGGCCTATTCCTGTCTGTGCACCCATTATTTTCGTCACACCGGCATTGGACGCACTAGGCTCCATCCGTGCTATTCCCACTCCCTCAAATAGCATAGAGATTTTTGCCTCCTCTTTACACTATATGGCGTCAAAGTTAATGATTCTAGTGGTGTCATCCTCTGGCATCTTTTTATAAGAAAATACCTCCCCAGCGGAGTCGCCAATTGTAAGATATGGGTCCTTAAAATATAGTTAGTGTCAAGTGAGGCGTAACCCCTTATCAAGATCGGGATTGGCACCCTGTAGTATTAAATGTTAACAGTGAACACAAGTGAATAAGAGGAAATTTAATATTCAGACTTGTATTAAATGATATATTGGCATAATAAATGCATAATAAGCATAACAAATAGATGGGACCAACAGGTAGCTTGGTCAGAGGGAGAAAGAGAAAGCACTCTAGGCACAATCAAAGCAATGCAGGAACTTCAAGCACAGTTGATGATCAATGATATGGGTCTTAAATGGGTATGAGAAATTATGTTCTCATAATATCTTTCGTGTATGGAGGAAGTTGGGCAATAATTCTAGGCTTAGAATGCTCTCCCCGTTAAACTGTTTGTCTGGTGTATTTTTATGAAGGGCCAGTTATTCGAGTAAACTTGCCCATGTTCAATATGATCGATCGCATTAAATGTACAAGTACCTCCCATTAATGTAGAAGATATTTCATTAAATGCGTGGGATCCCATAATTTAGTAAGAAACTATTTCATTGGCTGGAGGTATGGTGGGCATTAATGATGGACATAATGTGGAAGCTTGGGGCTTAACTTATAACGACTAAAGGGTCAGTTTTGGTGAACTAGACCTATCGTCCTAAGGATAAACGCACTTTAGTGTCGTAACTTCGAGTCCCTAAATGTTAGATGTTATGACATTAGAAAGTGGGTAGACAGTGGCTCTATTAGGTGCATGGTCACATCAGTTAAGCGGGATGGCGTCTACTTTAAGGTTTCTCGACTAGAAGGTAACTCGAGTGTTTAGCTTTCTGTTTGTTGGTTAAGAACTATCTTAACACCTAGGCTGCAAGATTGAGGTACCTCAAGGAGGTTCCATCAAACAAGTAGAGTTGAGCTAGCTTGGCTGTAGTGGCTTAAGCAACCATATGTACTAAGTGAAGTTTTTCCTAAGTGTGCCAAGAGGGTTGGTAATTGTATTCCCAATGTTTCCTTTCTCTCAATCCTCCAAACCATATCCCTTCAAGGTTCCCAAGAGGAGGTTATTTAATAAACATGTTATCTCTCCCATGCCATGCCACTCATGGTCCCTCGTCGGTACCAAACAACCTCGTACAATATATAACATAAGATAAAGTACCAAACAACCTCTCTCCCATGCCTTGCCAGGCATGGTCGGCATTCTAGTATGATGGTCAGCATTCCAGGCCTTGATCGGTGGTTATATCTTTCTTACTAAAATTATTGTCATAGTGGATGGCACATGTATATTTCTGATTGGTCCACGTAAGTGGGTAATTTTTGGTATCGACATAAGCCCCTAATGTTCCATGCTAGATGTTTGCTTGAAAGTATAGAGCATTTAGTTCAGGCAGTAGCTCGAGCTATATTTCTGATGATTGGTCGGTTGCCGACTTTCTACACTTGTAAATTATTATCTTTGTTGATAGTGTGTACTATTGATGGCATTTTTATAAATATATAGGATTATAATGAATAATTTTGGGGAAAATACGCCTTTCTCTGATTAACAGCCAAAATTTAAATCGTCATTTCACTTTAATCATTACTTTTGTCAATTTTCGAGGCAATCTATAAAAGGCAGTATAATCTCAATCATCTATTACCTCAAACCCTCTAAGTTTCTACTGTATTTTCTTGAGATTTTGTGCGATCATTCTTCCCGTCTTATAGTTCTTGCTGAATCCTTAAGTCATTATAGGAATTATTTCTCTTTCTTTTTTTCTTCATATCGAATCTTAGTTTACACTGTTGTCTCTCTAGATGAGATTAGAAAGGAATGGAACATACCTGATTTAGTAGACTTAGAGTTTCCCAATCCCCTTGTAGACGCTTTTTCTTTGTCTGAAGGTCGCTGGATCCCTTCTTTATTCATTGCCGAATGCGGCTTTACTTTTTCGCCAAATTATTTTTGCCTGGAATTTTGTCAATACTTTGACATTGTACCTTCTAGAGTGCCCCCCAATACTTGGAGGGTTATCAATGGTGTTCATATGCTCAATCAATTCCACGGGACCAACATAGGCATTCCCAAAACCATGTTTTGTTATAAGTGTACTTACTATTTAAAAACTACGGTTGTAAATAGAGCTTTAGTAATTAACCTTCCGGAATCCTATAGGGATTACTTTAACCATGGAGTGATTGCCAAAAATTGGCAATATGTACCCCTAACAGGGGGTGAAATGTACAGTGGGCGGCCAAAATGCCCTTAAGAGGGTCATGGGATAGGTTGTTTTAAATTCTTATGTGACTTTATTAATAATTTTGGTGCCGAAATGTTAATTAATCAGTGATTGTTTGTTTTATTACAGTTGATAGGAAGAGAAAGTGTCCCAAGGAGGGTGACATCAAGATTGACGAGTTCAAGTTTCTATGGGGTCTTCATAAGAAAAATTGGTGAAAACATACTAGATCGGCATCATACTTGCTAAAATATAGGAATTCTATCACCTCCTTTGTTTCCCAACCTTCTACTGTTGTTCCTAGCATTGTGCTTGACTTGGACCAGGACCCAGTGTCCACATCATCAGGCAGTAGTGAACTTGCTTCAGGCCCTTCTTCATCCTTGGGCTCTGACCTTCCTCTTTCTCCTGCTATGGGAAAGAGGAAATTCCCCAATATAATGGGAGATGTTGCTAGTCCTAGCTCCACCAAATCTGTTGCTGGTGGGGCCACTAATAAAGAAGATACTGGGAAGAAGCCCCCAGCAAAGAAGGGTGAGGAGTCCCTTCTCAAACTCATTCTAGACTTATTGAAAGAACTGCTTGTACTAACGACCAACAAAACTTGGTTGATTTGCCTGTTGCTGTTACTAGCTCTCCATAGGTCATGGCTTAACCAGACAATTCATAAGGTCTGATACTTTTCCAGATCATAAGGGTGCTTACTCTGTCATACCTCGTTTGAATTTTTTTAAAAGGGTTACTCAAAGTCTTACCTTGGTAAGAATTATTATTTTTTTATACTTGTACTTTTTCATCGATTTCTTGTACTAATTTGGCCTTACTTTTTGTAGTTCCTAATTGATTTTAACCAGATCTTGGAGAAGGATGATGTTCTTCGTTCATCTTTAAATGACTTAGAAAAGGATTTTGAATTCCTTAAGAAGTCCTTGCTTGACTCCTAACAAGGATTGGAAAATGAGAAGCAATCTTGAGAGAACAAAATAAAAGCTGCTGAGGAAGCTCAGAAGAAGGTTGAAAATAAGGTTGTTGCAGCTCGAGGACAAGTCTTTTAGTTAAAGAATAACTTGGATAATAATAAGGCTAAAAGGGTGAAGGCTAGAGAAACCTCTTTCAACAAGGGATGGGAGAAGGCCATAACAGCTGCTTCTGTCCAGATTGAGTATGTGTAGAAAAAAAATTACAAGGATGGTTGGTTGGCAAAACTTACTGAGATCAACATTCCTCTAGATTCAGAGATCTTCTTCAAACATGACCCTGGTTCCCCACCAAAATTAGGCAAGGAAGTTGAAGATGATGTGGGGTCATTGGATTCCACCCTTGTTCTTGATCCTGTAGCCGACCAACTGCAGACAGTTGTTGAGTATTTTCTCCCAACCACTTTCGAGTAAATCACTCCACCCATTCCTGTTTCTAATCAAGTTAAAACTACTACTAACAGGGAGAAGGTGTAGACTTGCTCGACAATCAGCCTTTTTCTTTTTTGTCTTTATCTCTCCTTTATTTCAATGTATTTATAACTTTACTTCATATTAATGAAAATGAGTATTTCCTTTCTCTACGTTTGTCATCTTTTGATTGTTGCTTTATGCTCTTTATTCAGTTATTGATTGGATATTTTTTTGACTCTTATATTTCATGGATAAAATGGATCAACTTTCCTCCACTGAATCCGAGCTACTCAAGAGATTCAATGATCTATTCATGGCTGGTCATATTACTTTGCTCGAGGAAGATCTGTCAAATTCGCTCGGGACTGATGTTTCAGATTAAGCTAAGGAATCTTATTTATACTTGAAGTGTCTTCTTGATCGGGAGTGGCTAACAATGTAGCTTACTTCGAAATGATTGAGGAGATTTAAAAAGATCACAAAGAAGCCAAGGCTCTCTTGCATGCTGATTATAAGGGGAAGTACAAGACTCTAAGTGAAACATAGGGTTTTGAGGAGAAATTTGAGAAATATGTCTCTGCTTTTAGGAAGAAAGAGTTTTTGCTCAAGTGTGAAGTGGATAAGGCTAGGGTCATTTCCAAGATATTTGAGGAAGAAAATAACAGTTTGAGAGATGAGCTGAACTCTTTGAATGTTCCTTCAATTACTGTTGGTGCTGAAGATGGAGTTTCATTTTTGAAGATTGAAGATGCTAATTTCAGGGAACAACTGGAGGCTTTGAAAAAAATATAAACCTTCTTCCTCCTCCCAATCAAGAGCAAGATATGGCCTAGCTACGATTGATGAAGGCAGGACTCAACAGACGCTTACAAATCAAGCTGCATAAATAAAGGCCAAGAATTTAGCCATTGCTGAGATGTCTCAAAATATCCAAACTTAGGGCGAGCAGATTTCAACCCAGTTCTCTCAACTGCCGGCTAAAGATGGAGTATTGAAGAAGTTGCAACACCAAGTTGAGAGATTAACTTTCAAATTAGGATGACCTCTTTAGTCAGGCTCAGCGCGAAGGTTATAAATGAGGTTAAACCAATTGCCTAACAGTTATGAAGGTTAACCGGGACTGTAAACTATGGAATTGGGATGATCCGGGACTTTTGGAGTGTCAAGACCCTCCCTTTAAACTAGATGTTAGATAGATCCCTACAAAAACTATTCCTTAATGCACGATCTCCAAATACTTAGGGAATCATGGCCTGCATGATGAGCTAGAAATAGTTCGGACTCCTCATCTATTAAATGCTCCGAGCAGCAGCAATAGGAAAATTCTTCAAGATTTCAACTTCATTAATTCCCCACACACATTAGATGATCCTCCAGCCGGCATGGCACCAGCACCCAGCTCCTCTAAAGCTAAAGGAAAGCGTCGAGTAGAATAGTCTTGAGAATGATTTGGCCCTGTATTTCATTTATACACAATATTTGCATGTAATCATCTTATATATAAATGAAGGGAATTTGATTGACTTATGTTGTTAGTTTTTGGATGCTTGAATGACTTTTTTATTTCATTAGTTCTATCGATACACTTAGGCATTTGCCTAAATTTAGTATCCATTACCAATGAGATTATCATAGGTTCTACTGATATACTTAGATTTATAAGTTTAATACCAGTTACCATTTATGTGGCCATAGGTTTTACTAGTGCACCTAGATTTAAATCCAAGTTTAGCACTAGTCACCTGTGGTATAGCTATAGGTTCTACTAATGCACCTAAATTTTTTGGTTTAGCATTAGTTACCAGTGGTGACCAAATGTATGTGGAATATGTATCTACATTCGTATTTAGGAATCTTCACAACGTTCTTCCTCCATTTTTCTTTGTTGGAATAAAACTTGTTGATTTTTATGCAGAGTTTTATCCCTGATTTTTCTAAACCCAATACTGAGGACTAAAATCCTGTTTTGACTTGGGTTAGATTACTTTGCCGATCAAGTATCGATCTTTTCTGAAAAAATGCGACTATTTACTGAATTCCTGGTATTGGGGTATGGGGATACATATCACCAATATTCCCTCCCAAAAATCAAAAAGATGGAAAAAAACAACTTTTTATTGATACTGAAGAAAATTAATTACAAAAGATATTTCTTGCTACATTAGTTGTAGTACTTCCTAAAATGATCAGCATTCCAAGGAGTTTTGAATTCTTCCCCCTACAAAGTTTCAATTTGATAAGTTCCTGATCGAATAACAAATGAGACACGATGAGGCCCATGCCAATTGGCTTCAAGATTGTTGGTCTTCTGAATCACCTTCTTAAGTACATAACCCCCATATTTTAAGTTAGTCGGCTTCACCCTTTTGCTATAAAATCGTGTTATTTGTTATTGATAGCATCGTTCCTCAAAGCAGCATCTTCACGCACCTCTTACAGCATGTAGCATTCGTATCAAATTACTCACAGGAGAATAAAAGTTCAACATTCTATGAGTTGGCAAACCTATTTCAGTTGGTATGACTATTTCCGTCCCAAATGCCAATATGTATGGTGTTTCTCCAGTAGAAACTCTTGGAGTTGTTCAGTATGCCCATAAAACTGAGTGCACTTCATTTATCCAATTCCCTTTAGCATCATCAAGTATTTTCTTCAACCCATTGATTAAAGTTCTGTTCGCTACCACAGTTTTCCCATTGCTTTGAGGATGACCTGGAGCAGAGTGGAACTTTTGAATCTAAAATTGGGCACAGTATGTTACAAATTCCTCATTGTCGAACTCTATAGCATGGTCAGTAATGAAGTCATATGGTAAACCATATCTATAAATGATGTTTTTCCAGGTGAATCGGTACACCTTCTCATAAGGCATATCCACTAATAGTTTTGCTTCAACCCATTTTGTGAAATAGTCAACAGCTACGACCAAGTACTTAAATCTTCCTCAGGTGGTCGGCAATGGCCCGAACAAGTGTATTCCAAAAATAGCAAATGGCGAAGGTGAAATAATGGGGGGTCAGAGTTGCATGTGAAGTTTGCGAATATTAGAGAACCTCTGGCACTTGTCACACTTTTTTACAAAGGTTGTACAATCTGAACTCATGGTCGGCTAGTAATATCCTTGAGTATTCATTCGCTGTAGTAATGATCTTCCTGCCAGATGAGCTCCACAAGATCCTTCATGAACTTCTTCCATTAGTTTTTTAACCTATATTGGGTGAACACAATGCTGCAGAGTAGCTGTTAACCCTCTTCTGTATAGTACTACTTTATCTAACATATATCTTACTGCTTTGTACTTAAGCCTTTTGGCTTCAATCGGATCTACTAGCAGGATTCCTTCCTCAATATAAGCTCTAATGGGATCCATCCAGGAGGGTCCCATGTCTATCGTAATGATATTAATCATCAAGTCTCCATCAATACTTCGATTGGCTAAAATTTCAATGGGAATGGTTCTTTTGAGCTCAATTCTGGTTGTTGATGTCAACCGAGCAAGTGCATCAGCTCGGGCATTTTCCAATCTTGGAATTCTTCTCATCCGAACAATAGGTAGTTTTACTCTAACCATAAATACTTTGGCTAAGTATCTTCTCATTAGCTCTCCTTTGGCTCCATACAAACTCAAAATTTGATTCACCACCAACTGAGAATCATTGTGTGCTACAATTTACTAAGCGTTCAGTGATTGAGCTAAACTTAGGCCCATAATGAGAGCTTCATACTCTACTTCGATATTTGAGGCCCGAAATTAGAATCGCAATGCATATTCAATGTTTATACCGTTAGGGGTGTTGATTATTGTACTTGCTCCACTTCCTGTTGCACATGAGGATCCATCTATATACAAGTTCCATATGGGAGTGTTAATGTCAAACACTTAGTCTGCTAATATCCCATGATGAAATACTTTGCTTCCTTCATCCTCATATCTTTTGCCCATTTCTTTCATCCTAGTTAACGTCTCTAGTAGGTCGGCAAAAACTTTTTCTCAGCTTGCCCCTAATGGGGTCTTCTTGGGCTTTTAGTCGGTGATGACTTCGGTTGCGCTTTCCCCTATTTGGGTTTTCTCTGCCTGAGTGTTCCACTGCTCGAGAACCTCTGGATAAGTGAATTTAGCAATAAAGTCTACCACGTCTTGGCCCTTTAATAAGGGCATTGGCTTATATACAATATCGTACTCCCCCAGTTCTACTTCCCAATACATTAACCACCCAGACTTCTCTAGTTTATGCAAAGCTTGTCGAAGAGGCATATTAGTGTACACCACAATAGTATGTGCTTGGAAGTAAGGTTTCATCAGTATGGATGCCTCAATCAACGCCAAAGCTAACTTCTCCAAGCACATATATCTAATTTATTCTCCTCGAAAGGCTTTATTGGTGTAGTAGACAGGCTTTAAACTCCGTTATTTTCTCGTATCAAGGCAGAACTTACAACCAACTCAAAGATGGCTAAGTATAAATACAATTTTTCTCCCAACATTGGTTGGAAAAGCAATGGGGGTGATCCTAAATACTTTTTCAACTCCAGAAAAGCTTTATCACATTTATCATTCTATTCAAAAATCTTCCTAAGAACTCTAAGGAATGGTAAACACTTGTCTGTAGCTCAGGACACAAATCTGTTCAATGCTGCTACTCTCCCAGTAAGCCTTTGCACCTCCTTTTGATAGGTCGGGGGCTGAATTTCAATCAATACCTTGATTTTTTTAGGGTTAACCTCAATTCCCCTCTGATTCATTATGCACCCGAGGAATATGCCTTCTTGAACACCGAATATTCACTTGGTCGAATTCAACTTCATCTGGTGCTTGTCCAGTTAATCAAAGGTTTGGCTGAGGGCGATAATGTGATCAAATGATTTTTGGCTCTTTGTTAGAATACCATCTACGTATACCTCCATGTTTTTGCCTATCTGTTCCTCAAAGACTTTGTTCACTAACCTATGGTAAGTAACACCTGCATTTTCCAAACCAAGTGGCATAACATTATAGTAATATGTTCCTCGGGGAGTAATAAAAGAACTGCTTTCCCTATCTTCGAGCTTCATCTTAATCTCGTTATAACCAGAATATGCATCCATAAAATTCAATAATTCATGCCCTGATGTTGCATCGACAAGTTAATCAATCTTGGGCAAAGGAAGGTGGTCCTTTGAGCAGGCTTTATTTAAATCTGTAAAGTCCACACACATTCTTCATTTGTTGTTTTTCTTTTTGACCATAATAATGTTGGCCAACCAATCTGGATATTTAACATGTTCAATGAACGAGGCTTTCTGAAGTTTCTCCACCTCCTCTTGGATAGCCCGATTCTTTTCGGGGCTAAATACTCTACGCCTTTGCTTCACTGGCCTAGCATCCTTGTTGATGTTGAGCTCATGACAGAGTAAATTGAGATCAATCTCAGGCATGTCCTCATAACTCCACACGAACACGTGTTTTCTCTGTCTCAGGAATGCCACTAGCTCCTATTTAAGAACAAGGTCTAGTGTTAATCCCACTTGTATAATTTGCTCTAGCTTATCATCATCTAAGATGATATTCTCTACTGCTTCTACAATTTGGCCTTTTACCAACTTTGTCTCCTCTCTTAGATCTAAAGTTTCCACCTCAGAGTTGCTATTGGGCTCAGTAATATCCACTTGGTAAGTGGTGGTATTCTTCTTTATTTCTTCTAGATCTTCTTGCTCGGCAGAGGAGTAATAACATTCCCTAGCTACATTCTAATCACCCTTGACCACACCTACACCAAAGTTGGTCGGGAACTTTAAGGATTGATAGACTATAGATGACACAACTTCGACTTTATTCAATACTACCCTTCCCATGATCATATTATAGGACGAATGAACATTCTTGTCCACTACAAAGAAATGTATCTTCTCTATCCGATTTGCTAGCCAGATGTCGATCAATACTTTTAGCTTGATAATGCCTAAGGGAATTACTCTTTTTTAGAAAAGCCTATAGGGGCCTGTGGTAAGGTTCCAATTAGCTAAGCTTCAAGTCCAAGCTGCAAAGCATGGATAAAACATGATGTTTGCTGAGCTTCCATTATCAATCAATACCCTAAAAATAATTATATCTTGTATTCTGGACTTGACTACTAGGGGATCATCATTGGGATAAAGTACCCCTGAAAGGTCATTTTTGGAAAAACCAATCACCATCTTTTCTTTGTTAATTTTAATAGGCCTGTCCTCCTCTGCCAGATTGATCCTTTGGATATAGGAGCAAGCTTGGGACTCATTGAGGTAAGATTTTCTTTCAGCAGTATGATCTCCTCCTCCTACATCTCCACATGTAATCATTTGGAAATCAAAAGATTAAAAACTAAGCATGAATACCTCACATTACAGTTGCCTTGGCCTTTTGGGCATGTAGGTTTTATCTTCTTGATCATCTTCATGAGTTCTCTTTTTCTTATCCCTAGGCTTGTATGGAGATTTTGACCTTCATCGAGCTCTATTTTTATCCTGTCGGTCAATAAATCTGACCATCTTTCCTCTTCGAATGAGGGTCGCAATCTCATTCTATAGAGTAATATAATAATCGTCGTATGCCTATGGTCCCTGTGAAATTCATAATATTTGGACCCGTCCCTCTTTCCAACAGGTGATCTCAACTTCTCAGGACAACGTACCTCTTTGCTATGCTTTATTTCTTCCAAAATATGGTGGATAGCCATTATTAATGGAGTGTAATTATTGTATTTTTTGAGCCTGTGGGTATTCACTTTTTGTTTTAATTCCTTATCCTCCTTGTGCTCTTTCTACTTCTTTTTCTCAATTTTTACCTTCAGACATTCTACCTGAGTTTTGTTTGGCTTCCATAGCTTCCCCGATATTCATTATCTTGTCTACTTTAGCCATCAATTCTGTCATTATCTTTGGAGGATCTTTGGCAAGTGTGTAGTAAAGCTTCTCAAGAAATAGTCCACTCATGAGGGCTGTGATAGATATTTTCTCCTCGTAATCAATGACTTCCAACTTCTCGTTGTTTAAAAGAGTAATATAATCTTTGGTACTTTCTCCTACCCTTTACCTTACTTAGTAGATGAACTACTCTTTTCACCAGCTTGGCTCCAAAGAAGAAGTTATCAATAAATAGCTCGATGAGCTAGTTGAAACTAGAATTTTTCCCCCGAGGAAGGCTATTATACCAAATCTGAGAAGGCCTTATAATTGTACTTGAAAAAGCCCTGCATCTCATTTCATCAAGAACAACATAAATATCAGTTGCTGCTTGGTACTTTTCTATATGAAGAACATGATCTATTTTCCCATCATATTTGGGAGTTATCACAAGAGCTTTAAACTTTGAAGGAGTGGGAAAGTCCATAATAGCTTGCACAAAAGGAGATCCTTTCATAAAACTTCATTGAAAGGATTTTTTGCATTCGCCATTTCTACCAACCTATCTTCCAATCGTTGAATAGATCCCTTCTATACATTATTACCAGTATTAGATCTATGTGTTACAGCTTGGCTGTTACGACCAACTATTTGTGCTAGACTCTCCTCCTCTGAGGTTTGATTGGCACAAACGAATCATTGAGTATCTGATCTAGATTGGGCTGAGCCCTCAAATTGATCGACTGGTCATCGAGTATTCCTCAACAATGCATTGGGAACATTTCTATTCCCACTGGGTCCCAAGTGATCAAAGGGAGATGCTCGACTTAACCTTTCTAAAGCACTCAATCTTTCAGGAGTAAAAGATTGTTCATTATATGGTTCTGAAGTTCTAAGTGAAGAAATTGCTCGTGGATGTTAGGACATATTTTTGGTAGTCCGAGATTGTATGTGCCTGTTGTTTCTTGGAAATGGTGGTTGCATATTTCCACGAGTGAACATGCAAGGAGATCCAACCTGCAGTGTTTGGGCTAACTGCCCAGTGGTATCTTGCATAGCCTCCTGTCCTCTAGCAAGGCTAGGTAGGATTCCAGTCAGATCGTTATTTATTGGTGGAGCAGATGGAGCAGGAGGAATTCCATCATTCCTAGTGCTTGATTGAGGAGTATTAGTCATGTTGGGTAAATGAATGAGTGAAAACGTTTAGAAATACGTTTCCATAGACGGTGCCAATCTATTGATGTAAAAAAGTAGACAAGGTCTAATTATTTAATCACGGATAATATTTGTAAGTAAAAGAAAGAGAAAAAAGGCTTTTAAAGTGATTCGACTTATGGAGAAAAGCTTACGTCCACTGTGCTTATTATTGCCTTATTTTTTCCTTTCAATCACTTGCCCTTGACGAAGGGATTACAATGTATTTATAAACCAATAGGGAGAGAAATAGATGAATTGTTAAAGGATGGAATGCCTTTATAAATTAGGCATTCACATCAGTACAAAATGTCCATAATATTTCTAGTTGTTGGCCTTTTACTCATACTGTTGGTCGGCCTCCCTACAGTTGATCGGGCTTCCTAGTGTTGGTCGGTATTCCAGTATGATGGTCGGCACTCCAGGACTTGGTCATTGGTTATACCTTGTTGACTAGAATTATTTCCATAGTGGATGACACATGTCTAGTTATGATTGGTCCACATAAGTAGGTAACTTTTGGTATCAACAGATCCGTTCGAGTGTCATTACCCCTGTAATGAGATCTCTTGAATTGTCATGTTTGGAAAATTTGGGACGACATAGTTTCTGTATCATAATGTTCTTAGTGGATTAAACTTGTTACTTTTGGGAGAAGTTATGTTGTCGTCTCTTAATGTTTCTTGGGTACATACTAGATGATGCGGTGTTGAGTGTTATTTCAATTACACTTGCAAACTATGGGGATATGTTATCGAGTTTTCCTCAAATTGGAACAATGTGGATGATCTGCTAAGTATATTACATAAATATACGAGCTTGAATGGGCTAGGACCACTCACCCTTTAGAGGAGATAGAGGAAATATGATTCATATTGTTTATATAATATAACACTGAAATATGAAATGTCAATCTTATAGTAAATCATTTATTGGAAACTAACTTTTCAAACTTTTGTTTATACTAATCCATGAATATACGATTCTTACCCATAATAGGTGATTATTTGTAGTAGCTGTGATGGGATATCCTCTATACAAAGATTGGATGGGTAAGACAAATAGACTAGGGGATATGATTCACAGAGGTGTAATGAATTTGTGAAATACGCAAAAAGATGTCGTAATGATAAAGAGTTTCCGTGTCTATATGCTAAGTGTAATAATGATAATGTGTTTGATTGGCAAATAATTGAACTACATTTGTTAAGATGGGGTATGCAAGATAATTATCGATTTTGGATTTTTATAGGGAATCGGACGTTTCTTTTGTCCCCGAGCAAACTTTACAACAACCTTCAACAAGTAGGATAGATGTACAAGGGAAGGAGGGCAATGTAGATCATAATATTCTAGATGATTTAGTTAATGAAGCATATGGAGTTCATGAAGTGGAAGAAAATGAGGTCACTAACGATGTACAAGGTTCAGGTGCTTATGAATATATCGAGATAAACCTTGACGATGACTACCAAAATTTAAAATTTAAGGCGACCCAACCGTTGTACTATAGCTTCGACAAAGATTAAACAACTTTATATGCCATGGTTGGTTTTCATATTTAAAGACCCAATATAGTTTTTTCTGGAAATAACATGACATGAATTTTAAATTGGGCGAAGGGCTTACTACCCAAGCAGAATACGCTTCCAAATAGCTATCCTACTATGAAGAACAGTTTGAATGGTTTGGGAATGAAGTACAAATTAATTCATGATTATGTGTATGAATGCATACTATATCAAAAGGAGTATGAAAATTTTGATCGGTGTCCAATATGTAATGAACCCAGATATATGCAATCTACTGTTAAGGAAGGCATAAGCTCAGAAGTGCCTCAAAAACTGTTGAAATATTTCCGTTGGGCCTAAAATAAGCAGTTTTCACAGTACCATGGATAGCGGCGCCAATAACTGGGAATGCTAGGGAAGACGTATGGAATAATCTCACACGTCATTATATTGATTCCGCAGCTTGGAAGAGGATGACTTATGAGTATCCCGATTTTGTTCGAGAACAGTGTAACATTCGTTTGACAATATCAACAGAGGGTTTTAATCCATTTGAAAATCTAAGCAACAATCATAGTGTATGACCAGTGTTCCTAAAACCACTCAACTTCTCTCCTTCACAGTCTATAAGACTTGAATTTTTGATGATGTCTTTGTTGATACATGGGCCAAAGGAACCAAGTGAGGACATCGATGCCTACTTGGCTCCTTTGGTATAAGAATTAAATGATTTTTGGGAAGAGGGTGTGGAAGCATTTTACTCTTTTAAAAAAGAAGAGTTTACGCTGAAAGCTATGTTGATGTGGTCAATTTATGATTTTTCAGCTTATAGGACATTATTCGGTTGTGTAGTACATGATTATTTGGGGTGTCCTATTTTTGGAGAGGTGACTGAATCTCTGCGTCTCACCGCTATCAGAAAAAATTTATACCATTTCATAAGAGGTTTTTACCACCCGCTCATAGTTTTAGATTTGAGAAAGGTTCCAATTTTTTATCGGGCGGGGTTGAACATAGGCTACCTCCGAGAAAACTTTCAAGTTGATAAATTGAAAGTAAATATTCCAATTGTGGCCCTAATATACCAGGTAAGAATCATAAGTTGAATAATGTCAAGCATAAGAAGACTTCATCTGGGAATAAAACTGAGACAAGAAAGGCATGGTTTAGGAGGTCAATTTTATTTAACTTGCATTATTAGAATAATAGCTCGGTGAGCCATGTATTGGATGTGATGCATGCATAGAAGAACATCAATATACATATGGTGGGAACATGTCTTGGGAGGAATCATTCGAAGGATGGAGAAAATGCACGAAAAGACCGTAAATAGTTGGAACTTAAGACACAACTATGATTGAAAGAAGATAGTAAGGGAATGATAACAATTTCCCATGATGCGTTTACTTTTACGAGTTAGGAAAGAAAAGTGCTTTTAGACACAATATATAATTTGAAGGTTCCATCTAATTTTTCATTCAACTTGCAAAGGATTGTGAATTATTCTACCCGTGATTTATATAAGTGTAAGTCCCACGATTGGCATGTGATCATGCAATTGGTTCCTCTGTTGTTTAAACACTGTTTATCCAAGAATAAGGATTTGTGGACGACCATTAAAAAAATTAGCATCTGATTCACACTTTTATGTAAGAAGGTATTCAATCGAGAGCACATAGTGGGCGCAAAAGTATCGGTAACCGAAGCGATTTGTGTGTTTGAGAAGTACTTTCCCCCACCATTTCTTGACATAAGTTGTCACAACACAACCTAAATCCATTCTAACCATTTATTTTATAATAATTAAATCATAATCTTTAATCAATTGAAATATAATTTATTTGTTTTGTATAATGTACACAATGAACATAATCATGTTCTCTGTACCATAACGTAATTAACATCAAAGTCATAATTAAAGAACATATAATACTATGATGAACTAATATCATTATCAAATTAAATCACTCTATCAAAATATATACGATGTATGAGTGTGGTAAAATCGTGAGTGTGACAATAGGAAAACTCCCATATCTAAACCCCAACTCTCACCAACAGAGCAATTTTCAAAATCAATGATCATATGGTGTCCTAGCTGGCAGTATACAAATGTGAAAAATGTTAAAATAGAAATATTAAGCTACAAGCTTAGTGAGGTACTCCTTCCATACGATAAAATAACAGTTCTATATCAAATATTTGGATATAAAATCCAAATAATCCTACTCGTTATGGCAATAACAAATCCTGGAATGAAAGTTCCAACAAATCCTTGTCATAAGACAAAACAAATAATTGGATCTTTGTCCAATTCCAATCCTGGATCATAAGACCCAACCAATCCTGGGTATTTGAATATCTAAACAAATTCTGAATACTGAAGTATTCAAACTAATCCTCTCTTAGATCTAAATTCATATCCATCATATCAGTTCCATATCTATATATACGAAACAATCATAAGTTCACTCACATTGGGAACTTAATGGGATTTTCCTTTGCCTTTGCCTGACACTAGTTCGATCGGTTCTCCTTACCTTCATGTCATTATTATAATATTAGTATCATGATAAGAATATTAATAATCCAAAGAATAACTTAAATGTAACCCAATTCATGAGCATCACATGATCCTATTCAAATCATTTATTATAAATGAAGTTCTATCTAAATTCATGTTAAGATATTTAACATATCCAAATCGTAGACCAAAAATACTTTAATTTCTTCTTGGTAATTCAATCCTTATCATATTAGGTTTCCAATACAAAAGACGGGGCATCAATTCAAGTTTCTTAGAGCAAGATATGAACATTTCTTTACAATATATTTAATATTTCCTACAAGCTCCTCTATTGTTCAGTCAACTTCTAAGAATTTTCAAATTTTTTTTCTACTCATAACTTTCTAAAATTTTTAAACCATTTTCAATAAAATATTGAATAATATAAAATTAAAGTTTCATGATTTTCAGAGTTCATTTTCTATGTCAAATGCTTTATCAAACTCATGGCATATCCGAACGAGTTACGCAAATAACAACTATGTAACAACTTACGACCATCACCAAGGTCTAATTATAAGGAGTTTAATTTTAATTTTTGAATATGCTATGCATATGTGAGTATAATTTTATCTCCAATCATAATTTCTCAATTCTAGTAAGTATACAAAATAATACAGAAGTTCGAATACCCAAGGTTACTAAAAAAAGCAATATTAAGGGTTTACACATTCGACTTTCTTTAACTTGTATCTATCCATACATATACACCAAGGCATGAAAGTTTAGTAAACAATTAATGATTCCTATCATTTTAATCAGTAATACAAAAGAACAAATAAGACTTATGGATAAAATTACCTTAGGAACTCTTATGTGATTTTTATGGAATTTTTCACAATTTCTCCTCACACGTTTCATCCTAAGCTTCACAATTCTCTCTCCTCAAGCCAAAGTTCTCTTATGGATGAAACGTGTGTTAAAAGTGAAGAAGAAAGGATGATTTAATCTGCCAAAGTTGGCCTAAGGGTGCCACCCACTCTAACCAATCAAAACATAACATTTGGTATAGTAAATGACGAAATACAACTTAAAAGAATCGATATATTTTCCCTTAGTTCGTAATTTTAGTATATTTTCTTACTCGAACCTCCATTTGATACGATGTTTATTTTTTTACAAACCTAACTCATATATCTACAACTATCTAGTTTTTACCTTAAGTCAGTTGTTATATTATAAAGGTCAAAACTAGTCTCTAACATGAACATTCCTATCGAAAACTTCAGAATTTTATGTTTATAACCAATTCGATATTTCATGATTTTTTGAAGTTAGGATTAAACTAAATATAATAACTCAACATTATATATTAATAACACATTATCCATATCACATAAGGTAAACACGATTCAAACATAATTTATCATAATTATATCTGGGTTGTAACATAACTGTTCACTTGTTGGTACACTTATGTGATGTGGAACTTTTTTATGGCCCAGTTAGATATCGATGAATGTATTGGTTTGAAAGAATAAACAATACATTGAATGGCCAATTTCAGAGGAATACATCAATGTGACTTTATGAATCCACACTCGAGAATAGATGCCTAACCCAAGCATTGTGGATAACAATGATGAGTTCGTTGATGAGGGTGGTTAGGTGATGGGCAAGCGAGTGAAATCAATGATTTTACAATATAAATAAGTAACTTATTATCTATTTGACACACATGAAGATGTCGAAGAATGAAAAAAGTAAGTTTATATTAATTTAACTTTTACATTATTTTAATTTCTATACATGATCAATTTTGTAATACGTTCATCACGATCAATGTCGAAAATATGATGCGTGTGAGAATAGTAAAAGTTGAAGAACAATGGCACAATCAGACAGTGAATTTAGGTTGTGTATGTCACGTGAGGTAATTACAATGCGAATGTCTCTTATTAAATGTCATGTTATAAGAAAGATTTAAAACTAACAAAATTTGTTTATCTATATTCTTAGTTCTTAAAGACGGGTGATACGACATTAAGGCTTGCTCGTCTAGCCACTGGACCCTTTTTCATGGAACACGAGTACAAAAAGTATCGATTGAACGGTTACATATTCGGTACATGGGTGTATGAGAAAAATACAAATGTGTAGAAGTCGGGCATTTCATATAAGGCTCTTACTTATTTCAAGCGAGCGCAAAAGATAAAAATCTCGTTGAAGCTGAAATGACTTACTATGGTGTGATTCAAAATATATTTGAATTAGACTATATAACCTTTAAAGATATTGTGTTTTACTGTGATTGGGTAAGAGTTGAGGATAAAAATAATTGTAAAGTTGATAATGGTACCAATTTGATCATGGTTAACTTGTCCAAGTTGAAGAGCAGCGAGCGCCTGAGCGATGAGCCGTTTGTTTATCCTTTTTGAAAGGTTAAGAAAGTGTTTTACTCGGAGTATATCAACAACGAGTTGTGATCAATCGTCCTACACACGCCAAAGCATCTAACCAGTAGTGTGGATAACTTGGTTGTTCCTAACAAATATCAATCCATTTTAGTTGATAACCCGATTTTGAAACAATTTTTAGATTTTTAATATGTCTCCAATTATTTGAAATAATTTTTAGATTTTTAATAAGTATTTCAATTATTTATTTAATATTTTTAATTCATTTGGACTGATCAGTTTCTGTGGATTTGAATCAAAAAAAGTTTTTTCATTAGTGAATATGTTATTTTGGATTTTAATTAATTTAAGCATTAATTCAAAGTTCGTGACATGACTCGAATTTGAAATATTATTTAGATTTATAATAAGTATTGCAATTATTTATATTCTTATAATGTCGTTAACTTTTATTCTTCTATTGCTTTGTTATTATCGGATGAAAGTTTAATATTTTTATTCATTTGGATTTGATTATTTTCTCATATACATTTTTGCACTAATAACAATAATTTTTCAAGGAAATATCCTCGCCAGGGCAATAGGGTAGCGGAGGCGAGGAAGACTCGTCTTCCACTAGGCCCCCAAAACAGGGCAAATTAGAATCCCTCATCGAGAAAAAAATGGCCTTACAGGCTAAGGTCATGGAGTTATTCGGGACGATCGTCGGCCCGGGGTACACGGATTGGAGAAAGGTTCCCGTCGAGCTCAAGACGGCCATCTGGGGGCACTACAAGTATTTACTCATTTTATTTTTATTTTATATTTATATATATATTATTATTATATTTTATAATTTAAATACAAGTAACACTTACTTTCTTTTTGGTTTGGATTTGTTTGACAGGAATAATTCGGCCTGCCCTCACATTTTCGCAACACCACGTTCGATCAATTGAGAGATCAATACAAAACGTGGAAGAAAAAAAAGCAGGCATGGTACTTTGGCCAGGATCGAAAGTCCATATTGAGGCTTAGGGATAAGGTAACGTCGAAGGAGACAATCTCATTGGCAAGATGGCAACAGTTTTTCAACAGTGATATCTCGGATTGGCAGTTGTCCTCTCGTCAATCGAGGAGGGAAAATCATACCAAAAAGGCCGACGTGCACTACTCCGGGCACGTCTTACGCCAAGGTAGAACAAAAGATTATAAGTTTTAAATTTTCTTTCATTTTAGTTTTATGTTATTCTAATTTAACATTACTTTGCATTACTTACTAATTTTGCATTATTTTATTTCAGGAGAGGGGGAGTGGACCTGGGGATAGGCCATATAGGCTCGATGCCTATGTGGCAATTCGAACAAAGAAGGGCAAGGAAAAGGAGGTGTCCCTTAGCGTGGAAGCCACAACTGTAAGTTATAAAAATATCTTACAATTGTTTAATTTTTTTAATTACGTTATTATTTTTTTATTAACTTATCTAATCGTGTTCTTTTTTGTCGTTTCAGGCCTAAGTGCATAAATCCCAGTCTGATGCTAATAGGGCCTCTTTGGCTACGGATGCACTAAGCCAAGTTCTCGGGACGGATCACAAGGGGCAGATAAGGGGGTGAGCTATCGGGTGGGGAAGTTGAGGATCACCGGGATTGAGACAAGCAACAACGGGATAGCTCGTAAGGTGGACGAGGGTAAATCAGGTAAGGGCAAGGGTAAATCAGTAGACGAGGATGCCACCACTCCATCTCTTTCACCCTCACCGCCGATATGCACCCCTTCACAGATGCCCTCCTACTCGTTGCCTCCATATGATCCATTCAACAACTTTACCTCCATCAAATGGCCTATGTCAATAATTGGTTGGCCGACTGTGTATATAATAGACTCACGAGGTGGAAAGACCATAGGTTGGGGGTTGAAGGACCCAGTCACACACACACACGAGTATTTTGGTGCATAGACGTGCATTGCAACTAATTGAGGCAAGGGTTCGTATCACGCATGTTGTGCCCGAAAAAGAGAATGAACCCTTGTGGTTAGACGAACAATATGGCGTTTGGAAAATTGAGGGTTGTCTCAATTCGTATGTTGTGTGGAATTCCTTTATCCTAGACTTCTTGAAAACTCAACCCTGTGACAATTATTTGTAATAATTTCATTTGTTGGTGGGTTATGAATATTGAACGTTGAATATTATTTTTTTGATTATTATTTGATAATATAATTGAATTAATGTGTATGGCCTTAGATTTTATGAATTGATGAATGTTGCTTGAGATATATATTATTTTAACACGTTAAAATATGTTGTAACAAGTTAAAATATATTACTGGGAAGTATCAGGGCCGTACTGCCCAACGGTGTTTTTTTTAATCTGCCCAAAATTATCACGGACTTTCACCTTCAAAAGTCCGTGACAAAGGAAAAATTCTCATGGACTTTGAGCATGACAAGTTTGTGACAAGTTTATTTTTGTCACGGATTTGTCATGGTCAAAGTCCGTGATAATTTTTCCTTTGTCATGACCTTGTCACGGACAAAGTCCATAACAAGTACAATTCATGTCACAGACTTTAACCGTGACAAGTCCGTAACAAAAAGTTTTCACCCCAAAATTTATCACTAATTTTGACCGTGACAAGTTTGCCTTATCAAGATTTTTTATCATGATAAGTTGTTAGTTTTATACAAGTATATATAGGAGTAACCATTCCCCAATTGTGACATCATTTAAGGGTAAGCAAAATCTAGTGAGGTCAAATAGAGAGTATCTAAATCAATAATGAGTATATTTAAAATGAGTGAGATGTGTCTTTGAGTAATAAAATAATCTCTTAAATATTGAGTTAGTCTTGTAATGTTAGTGGATCATTTGAGTGTGTATTTTGTGAGTCAATAATTGTACTAAAGTTTGTACAATTGTTCTTGTGTAATAAAATATTTTATTGATGGTTCACCGCTTGTGCAATTTTTACTCAACATGTCATGTTTGTGTCATTCTATTCTAAATTCGTATAAAAATTAGTCAATTCTAATCCAATCCTATTTAGTTGAATGTGTCAAATAACTTGAGACTAATCTGACCTCTTTATTTATTGTGGTGTGTTTGTGTTAAAACACCTGCAAAACCCAGAAAGTTAATAATAAAGGATTTTACTCTATCAACTAGGCACCCCACTCATAGCCTCTTTATAGACTATTTAATATACTTTGAATCGTACTATACAATACAAGTTCATATAATTATACAAGAACTAATACAATATAAGATTAATAATAGTTAAAATTCAATACTTTTTCCCCATACTGAAGTGAAATTATTGAACAAGTTTATTCATGGTATTTTTTGGATATTCGTGTGTGATAATAAATTCACATGTTTATTATACGCGTTGACAAATTGTGTCGAGTCAACTGGTAACTTATTGTGAAATTCGAATTATAATGTTATTTGTTAGGGGCCATTAATGCAATAATCATTGATTTCTCACCAAATTACCACACGGGCCTAAGCCCCATATAGGGTTATCACCTAAATAGGCTCGTTGGTTATTACATGATTTATGTAACTTAAATGTTAAATGTAGTACCTCACTTCTTCAGCATGGGACCATTGGCTAATTCAACAGATAATACCAGATATACTTAGGTTGAAATTTAACTTTAGAAATAAAAGAAATCTCCATGTAAAAAATAATATTTCCCAAGGCAATAAATTAAAAGAAAATGTACGTTGTCAATTTAGCAGTTGTTTATTTTTTACACTTAAAACTAGATCTTAACCATTTGAATTTAAGAGGTATTAAATAATAATGGTTTTCATAATTTTTTCATAAATTATCGGACATTTTTCTAGAATTTTTTGAATAATTAGAAGAACCTCTGAATCTGAATTGAGTAAATATTACAATTCAAAGGTTTCAAACATAAAATTAAGATACAAATAAATAAACCTAAGAACAAATGAATTTAGTCTAGATCAATTTCAGTGTTTAGATTTAGAGTATATTCTATCTCTTAAATATTAAAAGGAAAAAATAATTGTTAACTCTGATAATATATAGAATATAAAATAAATGCTATTTGACGCTTTTTGAACTCTTTATGACTTAAATTCAGACAAAAAAAAAAATAAGCAATCCCGTGTGGGAAAGACTGTATTAGAGTTTCTTAATCATCGCCACCCTTAAATCACCAAACAAAAACATTAACACGCTTATAGACAGTGTGACTTTTACTTGTTGTGACACCCCGCCTAATTAAATACCGGGCGATCACTCCTTTATTAAATTAAAATCAAGGTGAACAGTTAGTTCATTCTTAGCATCACTGTCGAAAAATACTTTTCCAAATTAAACACCCTAATTAATTAAGCTAAGTGTCAAAACCATTTTAGACATTACTTTCCAAATTTTATTTAATAAACCAACATTTAAAACTTTACATAACTCAATATTAAAGAATCACACCACAATTATCCTGGAACATATAATCCAAATAATTTAAACATTCAACTAGTTGGATCCAACATTTAATACTTTAAATGAAAACATCCTGGCAATAATAAAACCCAAGGTGCAAGTACTGGAAATAAATGGATTACAATATCCAATAAAACAACTGAAAAATGGAAAGGGCGACACGAGCCCAACTGAAATAAATAGTGCTAAGAGTGGAATTAAATGAATGAGGTCGTCTAAGCAAGAGGCCTGCAACTCCCACCTAAGCTGCAACTCGTTACTTCCAAAGGATACAATAGAAACGGGTCAGAGCCCGATAGTGTAAATGATTTAAAATTTGTTTAGCAAGTATTTAAAATGTTTACAGGCCAATGCAACAACATATTAGTGCGGCACTCTCTTGAGAAATTCTCACCTCTCTTCTAATGTGCACGCCTATCAAACTAATCTTTCCAATGGTTTAACTTCTCTTATATCGCACTAATCTTCCCAATGGTTTAACTTATCTTAGGTTACTCGTAAGATTTAAAATTGAACAATTCAATTGTTTAAAGAGGATAATTTCATTTGATCACAAAGTTCTCATTTAAATCTTATTTGCTAATAAAGTTTCCCGGTATCATATTATGCTTTTCAAAACAAGTATATCCAAATTGAAATCATTATTCATTTCTTACTTACCATAAGCACAGTACGAAATTCCAAATTTCAGAATTTATTATATATATTAAATACTCGTATAATATATATATATATATATATATATATATATATATATATATATATATATATATATATATATATTCTAACAGCACCCCACATAAAAATTATGGTGCGGGCATACTCTGCTATCCAATCCCTGTCTCACTCGTACTAAGGGAAATACAAGTTCGAAATCACTCTCGAACTGTATTAACACATACACAAACAATATTGAGGCGAAGCATAGATTCCAAGTCTCTAAGAGGTCAGTATATACCCTCACGTCTCTTAGGACCGTCTGACCATCGATCAGATAGCCTGTACCAAGGATATCTATCTTCTAGGGTACGAGTCAATATCCCGCATAAAGGTCCCATCGAGATAAGACTGTCCCAGCGCGGTAACCTCAGGGATAGCAGGTAGCACGGGCATGATTTTCACACGTATATAGTATATGCATAAACACAGTCATATAAATATACTACTTTTACCATATCTCTTTAGGTACTTCCATCACCCATAATATAATAATTATCATTATTTCTCAATATGTGGTTATCATGTATAACGGTTCGTCTCTTACTTTAATTGAGGGATTAATCCAACTTACCACGTAACACTCATGGACCCTATCCTCCCAAGTATAGAATTCAGTAGGTACTCATCTATTTTTCCCAACGTAACTATCTTACGCGTCTCTCCCTTTAATTCATAATTTCGTCGTCCCTTATATGTAAATATTCCAAAAATGTACATCTTGTCTTATATTAAAGGTCTCATAATTATTAATAAGTCCTACTGGTCTCCTTTACCTTCAAAATTATTTTAATAAGGGTGCCCAAATATTTCTACTCATTTAATTTGAATTTAACTATATTCAAAAGGGGAAATGTGAGTCTGCCAGAAGGGGTCGATCAATCGAGGGCAGGGGCTCGATCGATCGATGCGTCGATCGATCGACACTCCTGGTTTGATCGATCGATCAAACATGTATGGCAATTTCTGCAGATTAACAGTTATAGGTTTCATAATCTAACCTCAATCAAATCCAGATTTTTCACACCCAAACTCCCTAAAATTCGTACTACAATCAGTATACACCCATATTATACATCTTCAACGTAAAGCATGCAATTTTCCATCAATAACCATAGATTAATAGGCCAAAACTCATATAAATCTCAAGAACCCTAGAATTTCTTAAACATGGTTCTAATCAGTCTTTCTCTAAAAATTTCTACTCCTAATTCATCATAAATTCGTGGTTAAGCCTCTACATGTGAAGGGGTTTCCAGATTATCATTCAAATCATTACTACATGCGATTTTCCTCTCTCCAACATGGATTTTCTTCTACCAAACTCATCCTAATCACCCCAGACTAACATGAACGATGCATTAACGAAAATAAGCAAGATAAATACTTGCCTGGAAATTTCAAAGTTCTGATTTGATGACGAATTTGGTGTGGTTGCGTTCCCCCTCGCGCGATCTACGTGTTGGTGGTGGTGCAACCAGATGAATTTTCGGTCTAGAATTGCTTTGAAAGCTCTCTCCTTCCCTCTCCTATGGCCGTCACTTGTCTTTGGTTGTGTTAACCCTAGAAGGAAACCTTAGACATCTGATATAACCCTTGAAATTTCATGGGTTTTATTACCCAAAATTACAAAATGTCCAAAATGCCCTCTAGGGGTACTAATTAAGCCTAAAAACGCCCCGAGAGCCAAACTAAACCCCCGGGTACACTTTTCTGACTATCTCGACCCTTTCGGACACTTTGGCGCACTTAAAATAACCATACGAGCAACTTATAATTTATTCACTTTTATTGATCAATATTTAGTCCCGACGCGACACGGGCGCGTCCCGATTCAAATTTCCAAAATTATAATTTTATTCACTCTTGACATATAATAGAATCAATATTATATTACTTTACTCATTAGTAATATTCAACAACAAGTTTCCCATAATTACTAACTCACATCACGTTAATAATTATAAAGTGATTAATTTCCGGATTTATATTAAATTAATAACTCACATTAAATTTAATAAATCCCCAAATTAATATAGCATAAAAATACGGGGTATTACATACTTCCCCCCTAATAACGGAATTTTGTCCCGAAATTCAAAAAATGAGGCATACCTGGTAAGAATAAATCTGGGTATCTCTCGCGCATATCTGCCTCGTGCTCCCAAGTGGATTCCTCCACATTATGATGCTCCCACTGGACCCGTACAAGTGGAACTACCTTCGGCCTCAATCTCCTCTCGCTATGGTCTAGGATAGCCACCGGTCTCTCCTCGTAAGAGAGGTCAGGCTGTAAGTCTATCTCATCTATCGCGATGTGAGTATGGGCCATATCATCCCGAAAATATCGTCTCAATGACGAGATGTGGAATACATCATGGATACGATGTAAATGCTCTGGCAGTCCAAATTTGTATGCTACAGGCCCAATCCTCTTGATAATGGGAAATGGTCCCACATACCTCGGGGGCCAATTTCCCTTTCTTCCCGAACCTCATCACTCCTTTCATAGGAGATATACGTAGTAACACTTGGTCCCCCACATTAAACTCCCGAAAGAACCGTTTCGCATCGGCGTAGCTTTTCTGCTTGTCCAGGGCTACTCGAATGCGACTCCTGATCATCTCAATCCTCGCGGAGGTTTCCTGAATTACCTCTGGTCCTAGAAACTTGCTATCCCCCACCTCGAGCCAACAAGTTGGGGAACGACAAGGCCTGCCATACAAAGCCTCGAATGGATCCATGCCAATCGTGAACTGATAACAGTTATTATAAGCAAACTCTACCAGTGGAAGATGTGGCTCCCAACCTCCTCCAAAATCAAGAACACACATGCGCAGCATATCCTCCAACATCTGATTAGTACGCTCTGTCTGTCCATCTGTCTGTAGGTGATAAGCTGAACTCAGCCTCAACTCAGTACCCATAGCCTCCTGAAAGCTCTCCCAGAAATGCGACACAAAAATCTTATCTCTATCTGACACCATATTCAGGGGCACCCCATGTAATCTGACAATCTCAGCAATGAACAACTGAGCATACTGACCCGTGCTATAGTCTGTTCGCACCGGAAGAAAATGAGCCACCTTGGTCAAATGGTCTACAATCACCCAGATAGAGTCGTGGCCCCGCTGTGATGTAGGCAACCCTGTAATAAAATCCATGGAAATACTCTCCCACTTCCACGCGGGTATTTTCAATGGCTGAAGCAACCCTGACGGTTTCTGATGGTCCACCTTTACCAGCTGGCAGGTAGAACACTTGGACACGAACTCAGCAATGTCCTTTTTCATCCCACTCGACCAGTACTTCCGCTTCATATCCTGGTACATCTTATCTCCCCCAGGATGTACTGCAAATCAGGACTCGTGAGACTGGGTTATCACTGCATGACGTAATTCTGCTCCTTCTGGAACCACCAATCTCCCATTAAACCGCAAACCCCCATCAGAACTAACAGAATAGGACTCAGCACCCTAAGCTAAAAGTCGTACAATCTTCTCCTGGCAAAACGGGTCTGTGGTCTGCGCCTGTATCACCCTCGTAACAATCTCGGGTGTCACTGTCATAACAGATATGAAGGAACGGGATACTGTGTCCTGGTGACCCAACTCCTTCCACTTTGCTTTCCAGACGTCCGCTACATCGTCTACCAGTTTATGGCTCAACGCATCAGCAACTACATTGGCCTTCCCCGAATGGCAATGTATGTCGAACTGATAGTCCTTCACAAACTCTAACCACCTGCGCTGACGCATATTCAGCTCTCGCTGAGTGAACAGGTACTGCAGTGACTTGTGGTCTGTGAACAAGCAAAATTTCTCCCCCAATAAATAGTGCCTCCATATCCTCAATGCAAAAATGGCCGCTGCTAACTCCAGGTCATGGGTGGGGTAATTCTTCTCATGCGACTTAAGTTTGTGGGAGGCAAAAGCTATAGCCTTCTCCTCCTGCTGAAGTACTCCCCCAAGTCCCCGTAAAGAGGAATCGGTGTAAATCAGGTACTCAACACCCGGCTTCGGTAAGGAAATGAATGGTGCTGAAGTAAGCTTGTCTTTCAGCTCGTCGAAAGCCAATTGGCAAGCATCATCCCAAACATATGGAACCCCTTTGCGAGTCAAGTTCATCAATGGACCCACTATTTTAGAGAATCCCCGAATGAATCTCCTATAGTATCCGACAAACCCCAAGAAACTATGCACTTCCGTCGGTGTCGTGGGCTGTCCCCACTCCCTCACCGCTGACACTTTACTCGGGTCAACTGCTATTCCCTTCTCGAAAACAACATGCCCCAAGAACTGTACTTCTCGCAACCAGAATCCACACTTCTCGTACTTAGCATACAACTGATGCTCTCGTAGAATCTGAAGAACCTGCCTCAAGTGCTCGGCATGGTCCTCCTCGGAGTGTGAATATATCAAAATGTCATCTATGAAGACGATGACAAACTGATCCAAGAACTCTCTGAACACTCGGTTCATCAAGTCCATGAATACGGCTGGAGCATTTGTGAGTCCGAATGGCATCACTCTGAACTCATAGGACCCATATCTCGTCAAGAAGGCAGTCTTTGAAACATCCTGCTCCCTAATTCGTAGCTGATGGTACCCCGATCTCAGATCTATCTTCGAAAAGAAAGTTGTTCCCCTCAACTGGTCGAACAGATCATCGATTCGAGGCAACGGATACTTATTCCATATCGTGACCTTGTTCAACTCCCGGTAGTCCACACATAGCTTCAGTGAACCATCTCTCTTCTTCACAAACAAAACTGGAGCGCCCCATGGTGAGATACTCCTTCGAATGAAGCCCTGACCTAACAGCTGCTCTATCTGATCTCGTAACTCAAGCATCTCCGTTGGAGCCATACGGTATGGAGAGCGTGCTACCGGTCGAGTATCTGGTAAAAATCTATGGCAAAATTTATCTCTCGACTGGGGGTAGGCCTGGCATCTCCTGGAATACATTGGAATACTCACGAACAACTGGGATCGAGTCTAAGGGAATAACAACCTCCTTAGAGGTATCCTCCTCTATGTAATACAAATGAGCGGTCGAGCCTCCCTCTAGGCGAGGCATCGCCACTAAAAACATCTCTTGTCCCAGAATGGCAAAAAAAAACAATACTCCCATCAAAACAATCTATCATGGCTCTGTAAGCAGCGAGCCAATCCATACCGATAATAACGTCATGCTCATGTATATCTAAGACTAACATGTCTGCAGGTAATACCAAGCTACCAATCTCTACCCCCACACCTCGACATATAAAGAAAATAAGCGAACCATTTCCCAGTGGTGAGTCTACACACGTCACAGTGCTCTCTGCTGTGGCTAATAACCCTAAGGATTTTGCAAAATGGGTAGTTATAAAATAGTACGTCTCCCCATTATCAAATAAAATTCAACCCATAGCACCGGGTATAGAGAACGTACCTTTTATCTCGGTTGGGGCCTGAGGTGCTGCTATTTGGTGGAAGTTATAGACACATCCATACTGTAACTGCCTCTGCTGAACTCAGGCTGTTGGAATGGATGGTGGAGCTGATTCTTGTGGTTTATTACTGGCACCTTGCTGCCGTGGGGCCCTATTCCTCTCTGGGAAATCCTGACGCTTATGGCCATTTCTGCCACATTGGAAGCACGTCCCTCGAAACTGTCTCACTTTACTACGTTGTTGAATAGTCTCGCTTTTTCCCTGGTCTTGATGAGAAATTTGCGGAAAAACTATGTCAGGGTGAGGACAATCCCTCCACTTGTGACCCGGCTGTACGCATTTATAGCAGAGTCCCGAAATTCTTTGCTGGTCGGGCTGCAGTTTCTCCCCAGTTCGATTCGGGCAAGATTGACGTTTGTGACCGTCCATTCCAAAACCGAAACACCTCTTTATGGCTTCATTCTGACCCCAACTTTGTTGTTGCAATTCCGGCGCCTTTGCACAATTGTCAACTTTAGTCACATGAATTTGATTAACCTCTCTAGGTCTTTTGCCTCCTCTAAACTGCATGTTGCGTTCGTGGTACTGTAAGACTGCAGTGGTAACTGTTTGTGCCACGATGCCCGCAATTTCGGCGATTGGTACCCTTTTTGGAGACACCTGAGGTGTGAGTTGTCCTTGCTCGTTAACCTCCCTAATAGCCTTAGATTGTTCGTCTTGACGGGCCATCTGAAAATTAAAATTTAATCTGAAAATTCAATATTCCCATCGACAAATCGCAGAAGCACGAATTTTCAACGCATAAAGATGAATACCACATTCCTAATATTAGGGTTCTAATTCAAAGACGCTAAGCTGGAAACAAGATAAGACGTACAAATCTTAAAGGACACTAGAACCTGATGCTCTGATACCACCTGTGACACCCCGCCTAATTAAATATCGGGGATCACCCCTTTATTAAATTAAAATCAAGGTGAACAGTTGGTTCATTCTTAACATCACTGTCGAAAAATACTTTTCCAAATTAAACACCCTAATTAATTAAGCTAAGTGTCAAAACCATTTTAGACATTACTTTCCAAATTTTATTTAATAAACCAACATTTAAAACTTTACATAACTCAATATTAAAGAATCACACCACAATTATCCTGGAACATATAATCCAAATAATTTTAACATTCAACTTGTTGGATCCAACATTTAATACTTTAAATGAAAACATCCTGGCAATAATAAAACCCAAGGTGCAAGTACTGGAAATAAATGGATTACAATATCCAATAAAACAACTGAAAAATGGAAAGGGCGACACGAGTCCAATTGAAATAAATAGTGCTAAGAGTGGAATCAAATGAATGAGGTCGTCTAAGAAAGAGGCCTGCAACTCCCACCTAAACTGTAGCGCGTTCCTTCCAAAGGATCCTATGCAAGACGCCCCTGTTGCTGGGCAACTGTAATATATACATATATATATACAAGAGAGAAAGGAAAATAGAAACGGGTCAGAGCTCGATAGTGTAAATGATTTAAAATTTGTTTAGCAAGTATTTAAAATGTTTACAGGCCAATGCAACAACATATTAGTGCGGCACTCTCTTGAGAAATTATCACCTCTCTTCTAATGTGCACGCCTATCGCACTAATCTTCCCAATGGTTTAACTTCTCTTATATCGCACTAATCTTCCCAATGGTTTAACTTATCTTAGGTTACTCGTAAGATTTAAGACTAAACAATTTAATTGTTTAAAGAGGATAATTTCATTTGATCACAAAGTTCTCATTTAAACCTTATTTGCTAATAAAGTTTCCCGGTATCATATTATGCTTTTCAAAACAAGTATATCCAAATTGAAGTCATTATACATTTCTTACTTACCATAAGCACAGTATGAAATTTCAAATTTAAGAATTTAATATATATATATATATATATATATATATATATATATATATTAATTGCTCGTATAATATATATATATATATATATATATATATTTTAACAGCACCCCACATAAAAATTATGGTGCGGGCATACTCTGCTATCCAATCCCCGTCTCACTCGTACTAAGGGAAATACAAGTTCGGAATCACTCTCGAACTGTATTAACACATACACAAACAATATTGAGGCGAAGCATAGATTCCAAGTCTCTAAGAGGTCAGTACATACCCTCACGTCTCTTAGGAACGTCTGACCATCGATCAGATAGCCTGTACCAAGGATATCTATCTTCTAGGGTACGAGTCAATATCCCCCATAAAGGTCCCATCGAGATAAGACTGTCCCAGTGCGGTAACCTCAGGGATAGCAAGTAGCACGGGCATGATTTTCACACGTATATAGTATATGCATAAACACAGTCATATAAATATACTACTTTTACCATATCTCTTTAGGTACTTCCATCACCCATAATATAATATTTATCATTACTTCTCAATCTGTGGTTATCACGTATAACGGTTCATCTCTTACTTTAATTGAGGGATTAATCCAACTTACTACGTAACACTCATGGACCCTATCCTCCCAAGTATAGAATTCAGTAGGTACTCATCTATTTTGCCCAACGTAACTATCTTACGCGTCTCTCCCTTTAATGCATAATTTCGTTGTACCTTATATGTAAATATTCCAAAAATGTACATCTCGTCTTACATTAAAGGTCTCATAATTATTAATAAGTCCTACTGGTCTCCTTTACCTTCCAAATTATTTTAATAAGGATGCCCAAAAATTTCTACTCATTTAATTTGAATTTAATTATATTCAAAAGGGGAAATGTGAGTCTACCAGAAGGGGTCGATCGATCGAGGGCAGTGGCTCGATCGATCGATGCGTCGATCGATCGACACTCCTAGATCGATCGATCGATTAAACAGGTATGGCGATTTCTGCAGATTAACAGTTATGGGTTTCATAATCTAACCTCAATCAAATCCAAATTTTTCACACCCAAACTCCCTGAAATTCGTACTACAATCAGTATACACCCATATTATACATCTTCAACGTAAAGCATGCAATTTTCCATCAATAACCATAGATTAATAGGCCAAAACTCATATAAATCTCGAGAACCCTAGAATTTCTTAAACATGGTTCTAATCAGTCTTTCTCCAGAAATTTCTACTCCTAATTCATCATAAATTCGTGGTTAAGCCTCTACATGTGAAGGGGTTTACAGATTATCATTCAAATCATTACTACATGCGATTTTCCTATCTCCAACATGGATTTTCTTCTACCAAACTCATCCTAATCACCCTAGACTAACATGAACGATGCATTAATGAAAATAAGCAAGATAAATACTTGCCTGGAAATTTCAAAGTTCTGATTTGATGACGAATTTGGTGTGGTTGCGTTCCCCCTCGCGCGATCTACGTGTTGGTGGTGGTGACGGTGCAACCAGATGAATTTTCGGTCTAGAATTGCTTTGAAAGCTCTCTCCTTCCCTCTCCTTTGGCCGTCACTTGTCTTTGGTTGTGTTAAACCTAGAAGGAAACCTTAGACATCTGATATAACCCTTGAAATTTCGTGGGTTTAATTACCCAAAATTACAAAATGTCCAAAATGCCCTCCCGGGGTACTAATTAAGCCTAAAAACGCCCCGAGACCCAAACTAAACTCCCGGGTACACTTTTTTAACTATCTCGACCCTTCCGGACACTTTGGCGCACTCAAAATGACCATACGAGCAACTTATAATTTATTCACTTTTATTGATCAATATTTAGTCCCGACGCGACACGGGCGCATCCCAACTCAAATTTTCAAAATTGTCATTTTATTCACTCTTGACATATAATAGAATCAATATTATATTAATTTACTCATTAGTAACATTCAACAACAAGTTTCCCATAATTACTAACTCACATCACGTTAATAATTATAAAGTGATTAATTTTCGGATTTATATTAAATTAATAACTCACATTAAATGTAATAAATCCCCAAATTAATATAGCATAAAAATACGGGGTATTACACTTGTACTCCTATTACTGCTTTTATAATTATTGATGGAGGCAAACTTGCCAAAGTATCACTATATTTCAACCTCAAAGATGCTTTCAAATAAATTGCGGACTAAGCAGTTTAAGAGATTATAATATTTTGAGCAACGTACACTAGTGAAATTTTGCCCTTTCACCTTCAGATTACAATTAAATGATTTCATTTCTAAAGGACTTTGAACATTCCTAATAATATGATGACACTTTACCTAAATTGTATAGATGTATATGCTATTATATTCATCAAAGACCATAAGTCCCCAATAATAATTTCTTACTTAAGATTAGCTTAGTAGGTACTCCCCCTTCCAATATTAAGTGTTATATATCCTCTTTTAATCCGTCAGTATATAAAAGTAGTATATAAAACAGCATAGAATTTTAATCTTTTAAAATGTAATATCTAAAAGTAATATAATAAATAGCAAAAAATTTTAATTCTTCCCTAAAGCTATCGTATATGTACAAACTTTGAGTAAGATTTTATTTTTGGTACACAACTTTGGTAAGACTTGATATGAACGTAATGTCACCTTCAAGGTTAATATAAAATGATGAATTTTAAAAAAACCTTAAATTTTGTATATTTAAAAAGAAATTGCTTAATATGGGATGAAGTGAGTATATTTTAGTAATATTTCTTTATATGCTTTCAAAGTATATTATAAATGAAATAAGAGAATCTATAAATTTAGAACAATTTGTATATGAAGCCTTAAAATTTCAAAGGTAAATTAGAATTCTTATAAGCATTAGCCAGGGGGGGGGGGTAGTTTTCTATTAAGTACATTCTGGATACATTGAACACAGAGTTTTCTGAAAATGAACTTAGTTTTTACTATTTATGTATTTGTGTGAAACATGTATTGGAGATTTAGTCAAACAAGTTTTTACTATTTATGTATTTGTGTGAAACATGTATTGGATATATATATATATATATATATATATATATATATATGTATATCCCTTGTGTAGTTTTTAGGGAGAGGATTCATACTCAATTCTATCACCTTTTTCTATTCCTGAACAAAAAGGGGGAGAATGATAGGGGGAGAAAGTGTATGTAATCCTATTGTAATCGTATCTTGGTTTTGATATATTTATCTTAGGCGAAGACTTCTTTCTAAGTAGTTCGTTTATTTGATAAAGGGGAGAATCAGTTTAGGGGGATTAATTATTTTAATTGCATTTAATATTGGTGATATTCCCTATGCGTTTGATAGTTTGATTAAGTGTGTAATAATTTTTTCTAAGTGTCAACTTTCATCGTCAAAGCTGCTTATTCTAAGTGGTCTATGAGTCAAGCTTCTAATTTTTATTTTTGGGTGGGAAGTTTTTTTGAGTCTAGTAGAGCTTGACGGCCCATTAGGATTTTATTCTGATTTTTGTCCCGAAATAGCCAAAGGGGGAGATTTGTAAGGACACAAGTCTCTAATTGAGTCTTAATGTAGTGTCACTTGAGTTATATGATAGAGTTCTTGAACATCCTCGAAGCCTATGACATGTAAAGTTGAAGACGTAGTGGCCTATATTTAAAAGGGAAGATATCTAAGTGCCGAGTTTCAAGTGCCATGTTTCTACGTCAAAGACAATTGATTCTATTGTCTCAAAAAGGTATGAATACATTTTTATATATATAGGGAGGCTTGGAATAATTTTATAATGGGTGTATTTTATTTTATGAAAAAGTGTTTAGAACTTTGAATAAAAGGTTTTTGGTATTAATATGTAAAATTGCACATTCTGACATTTCGTTCGAAATTCTCGTTCGAAAGACACCGAAATTGTCGTTCGAACGATAATATCGTTCGAACAAGTTTGCCGATGAGTTTTCCCTTTTTGGCCATTGATTTTTCGTTAGAAAAGTCGTCCGAATGAGATTTCTAGTGAGAAATTGTTTTGGCAGTTTTCTCCACGTTCCCACTCTTTTGTTCCCACTAACTTTATCCCAGATTTTATATGTGCGGGAACCAACCTTTTTGAGATAACTTTTGAAACATTTTGAGAGAGAAATATTAAGAAAGAATTTCTAAAAATCAAAAGTTCATGTTTTTGTGTTTTCAAGCCTTCATGAATTAATTTCTACCAAAACACATACACTCATCAGTTTGTGTTTATTCCAATTTCTTCACATATATAATATTTACTTGGAGTTATTTGTCACCATTGGTTTTTCTCTACACCCAAAAAGAAGAGACTTTGGGCTTGCTTCTACATCCATCAAAGAAGAAGATGCATTTGTTTTGCTGAGGCATTCTCACATGGTGAAAGGCTTCATGTGTGGTTGATGGTTGCTTGGTCTCAATTGGTGGACTCCAAGGTTCCGGTGGACTCTGGGATTAATCGCTAGGCGGAGATATTTACAAGAAGGAGCGTCAAGGTTGGACGGACTCAAGTTTGTGGTGTAAGTCTACATGTCTTGAAATTTGTAATTCCATACTTAGTGAATTTGTTAGGCCAGGGCCGTCTGATTTTTTTTTTCTGATTTGGGTTTTTCCTCGTACATCGTTGTGCAGTGTTTTTTTTATTTATCTTTTGCAAAATTCACCTTAGATGCATGCCTAGGTAAAAAGATAAAATTTGGTTTAAATCTCTACTTGTTTAATTTGATGATAAAATTATATTGGGTGCAATTTAAGTTAATTTAACTCTAGCCATATATTTAATTTGGTTTGGCCTAATTTGGGAATATTAAAAATATTGGGTAGGCAAATTTTAGGACTTATATTAAATTAATTTCGGGCTAAAAGTAACTTTGTAATATTTTACTTTAAGTGTTAATTTTTTTTTTTAAGAAAAACTAAAATTTGGTTTGAGTGAATTTTGTGTGCATGTGTGTTCACCATAATTCACTTATTTAGGTTTAATTTTAATTTTGTTTTTAGAAATTAAAATTTGTGTTTAATTTAATTCTTTCATCTTTTTAAAGAAAAGAAAATCAAATAAGTTTTTGGAAAATCAGATTGTTGTTAGTAACCATCTTTATTCCGCACATATAGGAAATTAAAGTGAAAGATTTTAAAATTGGGGGCCCTATCACCGTTTTTCAATTTAATGGATTATAAAGCAGTTTATTTTTATGTAATACTTATGGTCATTTGCGCCAATGTATCTGGAAGGGTTGAGATAGTTATAAAAGTCTACCGGGGGTTTAGTTTGTGTCTCGGGGCTGTTTTAGGTCAAACCGACAACCCGAGATGATATTTTAGTCATTTTACTATTTGATGAATAGTGATCTACGAAATTTAGGATTAATATATCAGCCAACCCTTAGGATCTTTAGGGTTATTGGCTGCAACAAACTTGATAGAGGGAAGTAGAGAGAGAGGAAGGGTTTTCAAAGGTTGCTAGAGCCAAACAACAACGTTGCACCACCACCACTGCCGGATTTGTGATCGAAAAAAAAACATCACCGCCATATCACCTTCTCCAAAGGATCATAATTTTCATATCCAGGCAAGTGATTTAACTTACAATAATTCAGTGTATATATTATCCATGATAGTTTAGAATTGGAGAAAAACCTTGAAAAATAATGAATTAATGGATTTGGAGATTTAAATCTTAATCTTGGTAGGTTTTGCATGTAGATTTACTTTTAGAAATATAGCAGCCACGAAATGATGATCCATGTGTAGAGAATTACGAATTTATGTCAAGTTATATGATGTTCTTGAAGAGAATAGGAGAAATCGGGTTTTTATGAAATATACATGATTTGATCCAAGAAAATGATAACCCATAATGGTTTTATGATTCTAAGACGTTAGAATTTATGGGTTTATGTTGGTGTAATGTTTGGTATAAACATTTGGGAGTTTGGGACATTATAATAGAGGATCCGAGGGTTAAAATTAATGAAATTCGTAGGCAAAAACATGCAGAAATCGTAGGACAATATCTGATGGATCGACTGATCGACCCAAGAATATCGATCGATTCGATCGACCATTTCATTCAATCCATCACTACACCAAAATGGTAAAATTGTCACCTTTTTAGCGGCTAGGCTTGTCACAGTCATTGACTGTGACAAGTCCGTGACAATTCTGTCAGTAAAAACTCTCTCTTCTTTTTTTTTCCACCGAATTCATTCCCTCAATTTCTCTCTCTACAAATTTGGTATTTTTTCTCTCTATTTCTCCCCAATTTATGTATATGTATATGTGTATGTATATGTGCGTGTGTGTGTGTGTGGTGTATGTGTGTGTGTGTGTGGGGGGGGGGGGGAGGCAACAGGGCTGGGGGGAGGGGAGGGGGGTATGTACGTGTGTGTGTGCGTGCATGTGCATGTGTGCGTGTGTATATGTGTGTGTGTGTGTGTGTGTGCGTGTGGTGGGCAGGGGCAGCGGGGGGTGGGGCAGGGTGTGTACATGTGCGTGTGTGAGTATTTGTGCGTGTGTGTATTTTTTTAATTAAATTTTTATTGGTTTATTAAATATTTTCCCTCATATTGTAGTGCCCCTTGTAAAAGAATTGATTGATTTAATATTGATTGTTTATTAATTTTTTTTTGTAAATTAATAATTAATTCCCCTTTCATATGCAAGTAGGATTGCCCTTCATTGTAAATTAGTAAATTAATAATTGTATACTTTAATTGTTAGTTTAATTGATGAAAGGAATTAATTGAGTAGATGAATTAGAAGTTGTACGGGATACACATTTGTTATTGCCATTGCGGTTGGATTATAGTGGATTGATGTTGGGTTATTTAATATTAAAAGTGGCATGACCACTGGATTATTGTCCATATAGGGGTGCGATTTTTCAATTTTTTTTGAAAATTACTTTGTATAACGAACAATATATATATAGTATGATAATTAAATGAAACATACTTGAAACTACATATAGTGCGCATATATACTAGCCTTCTAGTTCTTATGCGTACGCATTCAATAGCCCTTAGACCCGTTCGAGAGTCATTACCCCTGTAATGAGATCTCTTGAATTGTCCCGTTTGGATAGTTTGGGACTGCATAATTTCTGTATAATAATATTCTTAGTGGCTTAAAGTTGTTACTTTTGGAGGAAGTTCTGCAGTTGTATCCTAATGTTCTCTGGGTATATACTAGATTGACAAGTGTGACTGTTATTTCAATTGATCAATTGAAATAATACTCACACTTGTCAATCTATGTCATGTACTTGGATAACTACTGGGATATGCTGTCGAATTTTTTTCAAATCGTAACAATGTGCATGAGCTGTTAAGTATATTATAGAAATATGCGATCTTGAATGAGATAGGATTACTCACCCTTTAGAGGAGATGGAGAAAATAGAAATTAAATGAAACATACTATAAATCTAAGTTTGAATTTGAATTTGAAATTTTAAAATCGAATATAAATAAGACATAATTAAATGAAACATACTATAAATCTAAGTTTTGTTTATACTAATCCATTAATATACGCTTCTTACTTTTAATAGGTGATTAGTTGTGGTAGCTGTGATGGGACATTATCCGGTTGTGTAGTACATGGTTATTTGGGGTGTCCTATTTCTGGAGAGGAGACTGAAACTCTTTGTCTATCCTTTAGCTCAAAAAATGTATACCATTGCCATAGGAGGTTTTTACCCCCGGCTCATAGTTTCAAATTTGAGAAAGGTTCCAATTTTTTATTAGGTGGGGTTGAACATAGGCTACCGCCGAGACAACTTTCAGGTTCAAAAATTGAAAGTAAATCTTCTGAATGTGCCCTAATATGCCAGGTAATAATCCAAAATTTAAGAATGTCAAGCATAAGAAGTCCCCAACTGGGAATGAAACTGAGACAAGAAAGGCATGGTCTAGGAGGTCAATTTTATTTGACTTGCCTTATTGGAAGAATAACCTGGTGCACCATGTATTGGATGTGATGCATGCAGAGAAGAACTTCGTTGAACATACTATGGGCACTTGCCAATTTGTACTTTATCAATCCATTTTTAATGCTTTTAATTGATTTGCACTTTATCATTTTCACTCTTGTGTAGTGTGCGTGTGTGTGGGCAGTAGGGGTGGGGGTGGGGATGTTTCAGATTTTTAGTAATTGTACATAGTATGAGCTAGATGCTATTGTTTTGGAATTCAGAATTGAGGTGTTAAACAACAATAATTCATTTGAATTTGCAGTAATATTACATATTTGCATGTCTTCTTCTAATTCATTTTGATTTGTACTAATAACAACATTTTTTTACAGCAAATGTCTCCTTCAGGTATTAAGGCGAGGATGATGATGCTGATTGTGATAATGTCATCTGGGCTCGGTGGTAGCAGAGGAAAGGAGGGATCCTCGACCCCTAGGATCCCTAAATATGGCAAATTGGGGATGACCATCGAGAACAAGACGGGGCTATTAGCAAGATCCCTCAAGCTGTTAAAGACGATCATTGGCCCGGGGTACATTAGTTGGAGGGAGATGCCAAATGAGCTCAAGTTAGCTATTTGGGTGACACTACAGGTAATGAATTTATATTTATATCTATATGAATATTTCAATTAAAATTAAAATTTTGATTTCAATTTGTATTTCATTTTATATTTATATTTATTCGCCACTAACATTGTATTTGTTGGACAGGAACAATTCAGCTTGGATCCAAAGCTACGCGATTCCGTCTTGGAGCAGTTAAGGGAGCAATACAAGACGTGGAAGAAAAATATGCGGACCCGGTACTTTGGAAAGACACGAGAGCATAGGATGATGGTAAGATTTAGTTTTTAATAACTACAAAAATATATTATTCTGCATTATTTTACTTTGCGGGGCCGATACTAATTTTACTTTATTTTATTTCAGGGGACAGAGAGTGGCCCTGGGGGTAGGCCACATAGGCTCGATACTTATGTTGCTATTCGGACGAACAAGGGTAAGGATAAGGAGGTGTCCCTGAGCGTCGCAACCACGATTGTAAGTAATCCGACAGTTTACTTTTTGTTAATTACATTATAATTTGTTTATTTACTTATTTTACTAATCATGTGCTTTTTGTCATTTCAAGCAAAGCTTAAGGAAGTGCATGAGTCGCAGTCTTATACCGACAAGGCATCTTTTTCCACAGACGCACTCAGCCAAGTGCTTGGCGCTGATCGCAAGGGGAGGACAAGGGGGTGAGCTCGCGGGTGGCCAAATCTAGGATCATCGGATTGGAGACGAGCAACACCGGGTTGACTCGAATGGTGGACTCGCATGATGCAAAACTGTCCTATTTGGAGGCGACGGTCCAAGACATGTTCTCATTCATGAAGCGTTCATTGGGCGAAAATCGTAAGGGGAAAGGGAAGGAGAAGGTGGTGGAGGAGGAGGTGCAGGATGACAAGGATGTGGACCTCGCTGCTTCATCGCCGATACATGCGGACTTTGATGATCCACTACCCTATTTGTCTCCCTTCAACAGAACGATATCGATACTTGGTTGGCTGAGCGTGTTTATACTGGACATATTTGATGGCCAGCGGATAGTGCGGGGGTTGAGGGACCCGAATACCGTCCAGGGTATGCCAGTTCATGGACGTTTGCTTCAAGACATCGAGTCCAAGGTGCTCATCACACATGTGATACACAGGAAGGAGAACTCCCCCTTGTGGTTGCGCGAACAATGCAGCATGATGTATATTGGTGGGTGTGTCAATTCGTATATCGTGTGGCCTACTCACCTCCTCAGAGCTAACCTTACCCCAGACATGTAGTGACATTATTTGAATTGAATTATTTTTAAGTTGTTACATTTGAATTATATTTGGATTATATCGTTATGCATATTATTTTGAATGTATATTTACATTATCTCTATTTTATTTGGATATATGATGTTTGAACAGGTATAATGTTGCTATAACATGTACAAATATACTGTTGGGTAGTGGCAGTGGCCATACTGCCCAGCAGATTTTTTTAATTCTTTCCAGAATTGTCACGGTCATTGATCGTGACCAGTCCGTGATAAAGAAAATTGTCACAGACGTGTCATGCCCATTAACCGTGACAGTTTTTTAAATTTTGTCACGGTCATAAACCGTGACAAAATATCACGATCTATGACCGTGATAATATTTAACAACTTGTCATGGTCAATGACCGTGACACGTCCGTGACAATTTTCTTTGTCACCCCCAGAAGTGTCACAGTCATTGACCTTGACAAGTCCAACTTGTCAAGGTCAATGACTGTGATAATTCGACAGATTTGGTGTAGTGGATCGACTCCTCCTGAATTTTTTTAATTATTTTCCTTTAAGGTTTGACAAAATCCCAAGCTTATAAGAACTCGTAGTGTGATTAATAGAATATTGTGGGACTTAGTTAAGGTCAGTAGGGTCGTAGTTAATGCCCAAAACATGTTATACCTTATGGGATTAAGTGGTATACTTACGAGTGCTTGTCGAGTGAGGTACGATTATAAATTATATAAATTGGAACTGGAATTGGATGAATGATAACTTAAGGTTAGTAACAGTAATAGAGGGACTTTAGATTACTGAAATAAACCTAGAGTCAAGTGGGAGGCTTAATAACCTTTTGGGATAGGTTTAAGTACTCAAGTTTATACGATAAGAGTTTTTGCGCTAAATATTATTACGTAAAATAATTGGAATGAAACTATACTACGTATGAGACTTGTACTATTGGATAGGAGTATACCTATATTGATATGATAATTACTTAGGTTGTGTGATTACTTGCTATATGGATTTTTATATGTATGACATACCTACCATACTTGCTATCAGGGGAGGTTGTAGGAAGAGGATAATCTTATTTTGTGTGCCTTCGGGGGGATTTAGATTTTATACTTCAAGAACATAGGACTGTGAAGACTTATTTGTGAGTTTATAAGTTAGCTGACCATGGGAGCATAGATATGTGCGTGACCCATGGGTATGTGAACTATGTTCGCCTCTAATATGTGTGATTTGTATTGTTACGATTTCTGAGTGATTCAGAACTCGTGATCCTTACATACGCGATGTATCGGGATTCGATAGCAGAGTATGCATGCACAGTAGCTTAGTCGAAGGGTTCCATATGTGTATATATGTACTGAGAGTGATATAAATATATACTTGTTATTATTCACCATTGCTTAGTAGATGAGAATGACCAAGATATTTAAATAACTTAAAGATGTGGGAACTTATACATTACATGAGATAATTGATTCAATTAAAGAGTATTTGGAATGTAATTATGTCTTAAATGGGGTAATACGGGTAGGCATCGTAAAGAAGTTCTGTATAGACAAATTTGGTACAGACTGGTTAGGTAGTGGTATAATTAGGATGGGTTAAAAGAATGCTCTAGTCGTGCACAATAGTTGAAGGGTGAGACTCTCAAGTGAGAGCACATGACTAACATGTATATAATATTTACTGTTTAATGCAATTAAAAATATTTTCACATCGGGCTCTGACCCGTTTTCTTCCAAATCTATTTTTTTTGTACAAATATTTTAGGTGCCTAGCTACAGGGACGCCAAGCATAGGAGTTCCATTTTGTTGACGTGTTGTAGTTGCTGTAGAAGTTACAGGATATCGGTATTAGATGCCTCCACGTCTATCTTTGTTTCCTTCAGAGTATATCAGTTAGGGCATGTTGCCCATTCTTATTCAGAGATAGCAGTTTCAGACTTTCATTTATTTCAGATGTTGGATTTATTTACTCAGGCTTTTTTATTGGGATTAGTTGGCATTGAAACTATATTTGGAGTGTTACTCCAGACTCTGTTATTTCTTTCCATTATATATTTCTATGAGATTATTTGTGTGAATGTTGAATGGTTGGTTATTCATTACTTAGTTGTAAGTTAATTTAATTAATAAAATTTGGTATCTCGCTTTTTAAATATTAGGTGGCTAGTAACTAATTAAATGTTTTTCGATAATGATGCTAAGACTGAACCAACTTGATATTCTGTATTAATTTAATAAAGGAGTAGTTACCCAGTATTTAATTAGATGAGGTGTCACAATGTGGTCGTGGCACTGGATGTAAAATGGGAGATAAAGAATGTTTATATCCATCTTTTGGAAATCAATGGTCTCAAAGAGGTCGAGGAAGAGGATGAGGTTGTGGCATATCAAGAAGTAATGAGAGAAGATATAAAAAGTATCAAGTTCAATGTTATGACTATCGTAAGTATGACCATTATGCTTTCGAGTGTCGAAGTTTAACTCAAAACCATGAAGAGATTGGAGAGGATCCTACTTTGTTACTTACACTTAAAAATGATGATAAGGAGGACAATTGCTTGTGATATGTCAATAATGGTGCGAGTAATCATATATGTTGAGATAAAGGCAACTCTATGGAGCTTGACTAGAAGGCAAGTAGAAATGTCAGCTTTGGTGATTTATCCAAGATCCAAATTAAAGGGAAAACACAATTTTATTTATTTTGAAGAATGGAGATTATAGAATTTTTTTGAATGTTTACTATGCTCTAAAGTTAAAGTGAAATATTTTAAGCTTGGGACAACTCTTAGAGAAAGGTTATGAAGTTCACATGAAAGGGAGTAATATATTGTTAAGAAACGAAGTTGGGAACTTAATTACAAGAGTAACAAAGTTGAGAAATAGAATATTCAAGTTGAACCTCCAAATTGCAACACCCATGTGCTTGAAGGATTGTGTCAATAACTCTTTTTGGATATGGCATATGAGGTATGGAAGTTTAAACTTTAGTGGGCTAAATATGTTAAAAGATAATAATATGATGAATGGAGTTCCTTTCGTAGATCATCCAAATCAGCTTTGTGAAGGATTCCTTTATGGAAACTAATTTCGAAGGAGTTTTCCCAAAGAAGCCACTAAAAGAGCCAAGAAGCCATCGGAGCTAATTTATACAGACGTTTGCGGACCTATCAAGCCATCTTCTTTCGGTAATAATCAATATTTCCTATTTATTGATGATTTCAGTCGTAAAACTTGGGTCTACTTCTTAAAACATAAATCCTAGGCTTTTGGTGCTTTTAAAAAATTCAAGGAACTTATTAAAAATAAAGTGGTAATGATATTAAAGCCCTACGATTTGATTAAGGAGGAGAATTCACTTTTAACAAATTTAATTTTTTTTGTGACAAAAATTGAGTTTGTCGTACTTTAATGGTATCTAAATAAAATACGTCCATACTTAACATGATAAGAAATATATTGAAATCTAAAAGGATGCCAAAGGAATTTTGGGTCGAAGTGGTTGCTTGTGTAGTCTATCTATCAAATCAAAGCCTAATAAGGTGTGTGGATAATGTCACACCACAAGAAGCATGAAGTGGGAGAAAGCCTAGCATTTCACACCTGCATGTGTTTGGAATCCTTTCATATTATCATATACCAAACCAAGAAATATCTAAGCTAGGTGACGAAATAAAAAAGTATGCCTTCATTGACTATGATGCAAGTTCGAAAGGCTACAAGATTTACAATATAACTATGGGCAAAGTGGTTATTAGTCGGGACGTGGAATTCAATGAAGAAGGTTCGCGGGAATGGAACACCGAAGAGGTAGAGAATTATGATTTCTTCCCCATTTTTGAAGAAGAATAACAATAGGCAATCGATGTTCCATAAGTACAAACTACTCCTCCAAAATCGATAAATGTTGTTTGTGAAGATCCATCTTCTTTAGAATCCATCTCCAGTGAAAAATCATCGTGTTTCAGAAGTATCCAAGATTTTTATGAAGCCACTAAATCAGTAAAAAATTTTAAACCTATTTTGTCTACTTGCTGATACCAAAACCATTGAAGTTGAAGACAAAAATGGGATAATTGCTATGGATGATGAAATCAAGGGAATTCAAAAGAATGATACGTGGGAACTTACAAGACTTCGAAAAGGAAATAAATCTATTGGAGTCAAATGGGCTTACAAGAAAAATAAGAATGCCAAAGGTGAAGTTGATAGGTACAAGGCAAGGTTATTGGTGAAGGGCTATAGTCAACGTGATGTTATTGAAGTATTTATACTAGTTGATCAATTAGAAACTATTAAATTGATTATCTCACTTGCTGCACAAAATGTCAAATACGCCATTTTTAACGAATTCCTCAAAGAAGAAGTGTATGCTGAATAATTCGCTGGTTTCATGATTAAAGGCTATGAAGATAAAGTCCTGAGGTTGAAGGAAGGCATATTTATACCTCAAGAAAACTATGCGAGAGAGGTTCTTAAGAAGTTCAAGATGTACAATTACAAACTCGTGAGTACTCTCGTTGACTATGGATTCAAATTGTCAAAATTTTAAGATGGAGATAAAGTCGCTCCAACTTTGTTCAAAAGCTTGGTTGAAAGTTTACGATATTTGATATGCACAAGACCACATATTCTTTTTGGAGTTGGATTTATTGGTCGATTCATGGAAGCACCCACAATGAGTCATTGAAATGTGGGAAAGAGAATTCCTAGCTACATTAAAGGTACTATTGATCATGGGATGTTCTATTTTCTTTTGTAAGCTAGATGGCTATGGTGATAGTGATTAGGAAGGTAATTTTGATGATAGAAAAACACCGTTGGTTTTGTTTTCTTTATGGGAGACACTGCCATTACGTGGAGTTCGAAGAAGCTATCTATCATAAACCTCTATACACGTGAAGCCGAGTATGTAGCAGCCACCTTAACTACTTGTCATGCTCTATGGTTAAGGAATTTGTTGAAGTATATGAATCTTTTCTCGGGAGGAAGCTACAAAGATCTTTGTTGATAATAAATCAACACTCGAATTGGAAAAGAATTCAGTGTTTCGTGATCATAGCAAGCACATCGATACAAGGTATCATTTTATTTGAGAATGCATTACAAAGAAGGAGGTGGAGCTCAAGTTCATGAAATCACAAGACCAAATTGCCGATATTTTAAGCAAGCCGCTAAAGGGAGATGTTTTCTATAAGTTAAAGTCCTTGCTTGGAGTAACCAAAATAAAGTTGAAGGAGGGATGTTGAAAGTATAAACTTAGTTTTTGGTTAAGAACATTCTAGATACATTTTATACACAAGTACATTGAACACAAGGTTTTTTAGAAATGAACCCAATTTTTATTATTTATGTATTTGTGTGATACATGTATTAGAGATATAGGTACACACATATATCCATTTAATGTCTATGTTATAGGGTCATCTACTCCACCCTATAAATACATATGTAACCTTAATTGGAAATCAAGTCAAGCAAGTCTTTCTGCTATCATTTTCTCCTCTCTCTTTTATAAGCACTTTTGTGTGCCTTCAAATTTTCAACAGTGTTGAGGGTTGAGCTGCCTTCAACTCCCCTTGTGTTTTCCCATGCCCGGATGGCAAACATTTATATGATGTTTGATCTCGAAAAGAAAAGAAGAAATATGGTAAGGAAATGAAAATATGATATTATCTCTATCCGATGTTCACTAATAGTCTTGCTTTCTTTTTTGGACAACAAATTTATAATCCACTTTCATTTTCTAGATATAATCATGTAATCGAATTTACTATAATGAAGAAGCCTTGATCTTGACCACTGATTAATTGTATCATAAAAAATCGCCGATTTTAAATAGCGACAAATTATTTGGGACATAGAAGCAAAATTTACTGCGAGTTTTTTTCATTTTCCCGTGGTTTTCTTGAATACTTTTCGAACTCCCAATATAATATTAATCTTAATTGTGCAAGAGCTTTTGGAAAAGAAGGGGGAGGAAAATCATAGGCAAAAAGGACCCAAGTGTGTGTATATCCTCGCCTTTCCAATTACAAACAACACACACACAATTTGCGTACTCTTCGGTGGTGATTGTGATCCATTTGCTATTTCCTTCTACATGAAGGCCATTCTTACGTTTCGAGCTATAAATCGGGTTGAGTAAGCCAGGCTTGAGGTCGCTCAGGCTCGGCCCTAACTACCTTACCCGTGGTCAAGCCCGAACTCGGCCCGAACTAAACTTTTTCACCCAAGCCCGAACTCCGCTCATAAATATTTCGGGCTTCGGGCCCAATTTCGGATCCGATTTTATTTTTTTTGTTAAAAAATGTTTGAAATAGTATTTTTTTTATTGTGTTTCCATCACGGAGAAAATGTATACACCAAAATCTAATTGATATTTCGTAAAATAGAATATATAATTATGAAATATATTAAACTAAAACAAGGAAAGTAAAAATGAAAACCTACAAATACTTATTAAATTTCATACATATAAAATTAATTAACATAAATATGTTATATTGTATAAAACAATTTATTTATTTATTTATTTATATATTCGAAGTTTTGGTTTCGGGCTCAATTCGAGCTTGGCGAAGCTCGGCTCAAGTTCGATCCGAAATTGATTCGAGTTTGAAATTTTAACTCAGGTTCGATTCGGTTAAAACTCAAATAAAAATTCAATTCGAAAATAATGTACCGAACAAACAGGTTTCAAGCTTATTCGACTCAAGTTATAGGCTACTTACATTTAGGGCTTAATTATGAGTGGCGCTTTTTATAACTATAAAGCAACAGTATCATCAACTTTTATTCCGTAGGTATGGTGAAAAGAGTGACATATTATACACATTAAAGATAACATCACATGGTCTCCACATCAATATATCAGATGAGCCCTCACAAACTTCAACCCTCACTAAAATGTAGTGGTCGGTCAAGCAACCGTTTTCAAGTGGGCACACCAGCTTGTAGTAAAATGTACTCTATGCTAGCAACACAAGTGACACTCGTATAATTTTCGCACGCCTCTACCAGAAATTGTCGTTGCTATGATGGCTTGTATAAGTGGGTTTTGTGATGATTTTGAGTTGAAAAACTCGTTCAAGCTGTATGTATGCATTCCATACATATTATACACATTAAAAATCCTTTAGTTAACTATCTTAGATGTCCCTAAATTGATACTTCGTTTTGCAGTAATGTTGTAAGGAACCCCATGAATCATTATACCGGTTGCATAAAATTACTTAAAACTATTGCTCACAGTGTGCATTTTCTTCCCTTTTATGAAAATTAATTTAGCAACACAAAAGGACAGTTTAACTTTTTAGGAATCATTTGGTTATGGGTGAAATGTTTTAATCGCAGTGAAAAATAAAAATGATGGAACGATTTTTATATTTATTGAGCATAAGTGCATTAGTTATAATTGAGCAACTTTGAACATATATAGTGAACACAATTTAGTTCGGAATAAGTGAAAGCATATTTTAATATTTACTTTTCATCACGCTGAAAAATATGAATCAAACGGTTAATATAAAAATAAGTTTACAACTTGTGTATATTTTTGTAGAGACAAAGTGTTATACATTAAGAGTACCCCAATTGCATACATAGACTAATACGGATTACTGTTTTAAAAAATCTGCCTAGGTTCCTCCTAGGAACGCCTAGACTTAATGTTTGAGAGAAACGCTCCGCCTTACTCTTTTTACACCATATTATTGGTAAACCCTTAAGGCGCATTTTTTTCTAAAAATAACAATGCTTTAGTAAAACGATATCGCCTTTTAAAGATTTTTTTTACAAACCGGACCATTATCTCATCCAAAATAATCAAATAGTATTTTAATTTGTATATATTCAGACATATTTTTATGATATGTACAATTTTAGTATTTTAATAGCCTTGTTATGGTTAAAAAATATTAAAATATATTCAGAAGGCCTAAACGCCTTTTCACGCATTTTTACGCCTAAAGCTCGCCTAGGGTTAAGACTTGACCTCCGCGCCTCGATCACGCCCTGTGTTTTTTGGAACCTTGATAAGGACAAACACGAGCACAATACGATCTCATTTTACAAATGTAACTAATTATTGTATAAAATTATATTCATCAGTATAAATGTATCCACATTAATAATCGTAACATATGTGGACTAATTAAAAAGTTTATAAATTGCGCCTATCTCTTAATGTTAATTACAATAGATTAAAGAAAATTTTCACAATCTTTCGGTATTTAAAAATACTTGTAATGTACTTTTCCTACCTTGAATTAAGAAAAAAAAATTATACTATAATAGTACATTCTGTCGATAGAGTACTTCGTCTGCCTAAAACCTTTTAAATTTTCGATCTTGTTTTTCTTAGCTCTAAGCGTAAACAGGAATTTACCCTCAAAATGAAAGTATTGCATTTGCTTTCAAAGATTGCAAAAGTTATACTAGTATATCTCGGGAACCAAATTAATTAGATGGCAATATTCGATTCGAATGGATGATTTCTGCTTCAAAGAGCAAGATAGAATGTCTGGCAGCCTCTCTGACTAAAAGGAAAAAAGTGTAGTTTAATATCATTTCTACTATACCTTTCCAGATCACAATCCCCTCATGTTTAATTCTTACATGTCACTAACACAAGTTTTAAGAAGATATATTCCCTGCTAATATCATACTACACGTATAAGTGGTGCGGTGTATATTATACTTTTTTTCTAGGTTGTTGGGTGGAATCTATTCTCTGAAGCAACTTTACAAAAAGGGCAATGTTTCTTTCCACTGGATGGCTTATATACTATACTGAATGCATGTAGTGAGAGGAACTATATGGGCCAGTATTCCTCAATAGTTCCCTTTACTTTGCAGAGGTGGATGAGAGTGCGAGTGTGAGTGGGTCTTTGTAAAAAGAAGAGAGAAATAAAGAATAATTGACTATAGAGGAGCCTGTAGAAGTGGCAAGCATCATTGCCCCATAACCCTAAAAAGAGAACCTCTTTTAGCTCTAAGGACCCATACCTTTGTGCTAAAAAAAATTAGTGCCCACCAGCATGCTAAGGGAGTTTCTACTTTCTAGGCAATAGTGTGAATAATTATTTTAATCATATATCCAAATGCAATTTTAGGAGGGTTACAAACACTAGATATAGAAGAAGCTGCAATGAGATTTAGTTGAGCATTATGATTAAAGCCTAATTCGGCTTTCAATAAAGAAAGTTACGATTACAATCTTGCCTAGTTACATTATTTGGCAGTTAGATGGACAATATGATCTCAATCTCAGCACAAAGTTTTTAACATTTTTTTCTTTCTTGGGTGTAGTTATTAATTAACACTCCACTTTAAAACTCAAAGTTTCAGTGTCTTTACCAGTCTTACAAGTGTTCCAAAAAATCTCTATAAAATGTCACAAAAATATGATTTTGGAGTACTAAAATATCAAAATAGAGTACTAATAGTCGCTCACTTAAAAAAAAAAGGACATATACCAAATAGTTCCTTGAATTTATTTTAATACATGTATAGTCTAAACCTTTTATTTTGCATCAAAAAGTCTTGAAAAATAAAATGCTTGGACTATATGTGTATTAAAAAATATTTGAGGGACTTTTTGATATTTGATCCCCCCCAAAAAAATTAACGTCGATATATTTAATGACTAATAAGTATTTTTCTTAAACATTGACACCATTTGACTTTTGAGACAACTTATTTTTAGCCAATTATTAATTATTGTTTAAGTAATTCCATAATGCCAAACACACACTTAATACTTTACAAAAAGTTTAAATGAGTTTTATTTATGAGTAACTAAAGTCTACGTAATTATCTAATGATAAATAAATCGTGAGATACAATTTTCAATTTGTAGTATTTTGTGTGTTAAGTATTATTTCTTCATATTGCATTTTTTACAACTTATGAAAGTACGGAAGCCCCCAATTTTTAAATTCAAATATAATGAAATGGTTCAAATTTTAATTTTTCAAAAGTTATTTAAAATTTTCTTTTCTTAAAGAGAACAAACCAACTTACGAAAAAAATTAAAACTAAACTAAAAGTGAAATTAAAAGTGCACACACAATTTTCATTTCGACTTAAACACACATTAATTCAATTTAAGTTAAACTTGCATGTTATCTAGATAAATTAATTTTGCACTTCAATTAAATTGAACATACCCAAACATTAAATTTGCACCAAATTAAATAGATTGTGTTTTTGAACTAATTTTATCTTTTAGTCCTAAGCATGCATCTAGGTGATATAACAAGATAAAATTAAACAATATCACACGACGCGCCGATGTACGAGGAAAACCCAAATGGAAAAAATCTCGGACGGCCCTAGCCACGAATTCACTAAGTATGGTAGTTTTTACAAAGACTCGACACAAGAGGACTTACACAAACTGACTTGAGTCCGTCCAAGCCTTGACGCGCTCCTTCGGTCTTCAACCTCCGCCTAGTGAATAATCGTGGACTCCTCCACAGTCTCGGACTCCACTGATGGGGCTATGGTCACCGTCAATCCGCACGCGAAGCCTTTCTTCGAGTGAGAACACCGTAACAAACTTTTCTCCTTTTTGGGGTAGAGAAGAACCCAAACTCTCTTCTTGTTGGTGTAGAGAAAACCAGGTGCCAAAACTCTCCAAGCAATGATATATCAATAGGTACTTGGAATAAACTAAACAAATGGGTGTGTATGTGTTTTTTTGGTGAATTTAATCCATAAAAATCAAACACAGAACATGGAACTTTTTCTTAAAAGTTTTGCTCTCAAAAGACTCTTAGAATGTGAAAAAGTTATCTTAGAAAATGTCTTTTCCGCACTATATAAAGGTGGTAAAAGTTAGTGGGCAAAGTGGGAAGTTATAAAAAAACTGTAAAAAAACTGCTCGAAACTGAAATTTCTTTAGAAGTTCGTTCGAACGAGACTTCTAACGAGAAAACAGAAACAATTTCTGAATCTCGTTAGAAGTTCGTTCGAACGAGGTCGTTCGAACGACTTTTCTAACGAGATTGCAGGCCATGATTCTAGATAATTTCGATACGAACGCGTGACCGCCAGTTTCGTATTTTTCTGATTTTTTTTGGATTTGATTTGATTTTTCTACGGAAAGGTGTCCGAGAACAAAATCTTTAGAACTATGAATTCAAAAAAAATAACAAAAAAATACGAACACCCAAAATAAATTTCCAAGCTCTTATATATATATTAATGCACTCATACCTTTAGGAGACATTATAATCCACATGTTGATGACGTGAAACTTGGCACGAAAATCGGCAATGATGTTCTCTTGAAAAGTAATGCCGCAACGCCTTCAACTTTAACTTGTCATAGGCTTGAAGGATACACTTGAACAATATCCTATGACTTAAATCTTTTTGTCCAGAATTGAGCCAACACTACATTAAGACTCAATCAGAGACTTGTGTCCTTTCAAATATCCCCCTTTGGCTATTCCGGGATAAAAACTAAACAAAAATCCTAAAGGGGCGTCAAGCTCTACTAGACTTAAAAACATCCCATCCAAAATAAATAGTACAATGCTTGACTCGAATACCACTTTAGAATTGAAACGCTTTGCCACTTTAAAGTTGTCGCTTTAGAAGAATTCCTGCACACTTAAGCAAACTATCAAACGCATAGGGAATATCAAAGTATTTAAAGCAATGAAAATAAATACTCCCCTTAAATTAATTTTTCCTTTATCAAAACAATGATCAACTTAGAAAGACGTCTCCCCATAAGATAAATCTCCCCCCCAAACTAAGATACGATATAATAAGATTTGATATAATAGGATTTCTACCCCTATCATCATTCTCCCCCTTTTTGTTCAGGAATAAACAAAGGTTAAAACTAATTTAAACATGAGGCATAAAGTGATGAGAATATTAAAGCACATGGGCAACAAAAGCACAACTAATCCAACATATACTAACGGATACCAATTAGGATGCAAGAAAAGGATACCAATAAGATACATAAAGAATTAAGCATGTGATATCAATTAAGAATGCAACTAGATAGATACCAATTATGAATTAGAGCATATATGGACTAGAAGACAAGGCAAAGACTAAACAAAAATAATAAATATATACATACTAGAGATATAGTAATGATGCGTAAGCACATATATATAGATATAAACTCACAAATGACACAAAATACATTAAGTTCTTCACACTCGTATGGCAAAAATGTGTCATATGGAAACGGAAGTGTTGGGGTGTGAACTAGTAACAATTAAATTTAGACCCAATCACTTAAAATATGTTCACGGAGTTATCAATTAATTGCAAACTTCATCACATTTGAACATAACCTCATGTGACAATATAGATTGATCTCAATGAACAAACATAAACAATGCATACAAGCCTAGAGTTTTGATGATTCTACAAACCAAATAGAGTCATGACAATAAAGACCACTAGGATAAACGGACATTGTGCAAATCGCTGATATACCATCCAATCTCCCTCATTAAGCACATATATTCTTTTTATATTGAATGAATATATCAATTAAACATAGGCCTTGGCAATTATTTTCTTTTAGTGCCATTTTTCTGTTTTTAGGCCTTTGGACCACGTATTTCTTTTAGGTCCATTTCAAACGGTGGCTTACTATCGCAAAGGATTATTATTCCTTTCGGTGCCCTTCCCCGTGCACATTTATTTATCATTTTTTTATTTCTCACAAATCTCACGTGTAACGGATTTTGACATGCACTAGTCCTCCTAGGTAATAAATACGTAGATGACTAGATTGATAGGAGAACATCTCACAAAGCTCAAATATACATAGGAAGTTAAATTTCAAAAGAGCTCGTGCATGTGTGAATAGAGGCATATAAAAATAGAATCCATTTAATCAATACAAAATCCAACTACTCCATAAAAATATGGTAAAGAACATTTTAAGGATTGACAATCTAAACCAAAAGTTCTAGTCACGTGGGAACGTAAAAGATGGGATTCAAACACAAGTATATACCACTTAAAGTGTGTCAAACCAAAATACACACAAAATAAAATCTATTTGAGTTTTTGACATTTTTTTTAAACAAAAAAAATATATACTCAAAAGGATAAACAAAAATCATTTGAACTTTTCATTAGGCTTAAATTATCAAGAGATAAAACTCCAAATGATAAACAAAAATCTTTTTGTATTTTTCATTTAATGCAAACAAAATGAAGGAAATATAATACAAAAGATAAACAAAAATCATAATTCTAGCATGTGATAAGCATGGGGCATAGACTAGAAAATGATTAAACAAGCATACATTTAGCATGTGAATATAGCATGAAGTACAAAAGCTAAAGTATGCAAACACTAACACATTCATCCTTTAGATTTAGCAAGGGAGGAAGCATGTGAAAGTAAATGAGAATCAAAAACCCCATTTTGTAAGGCAACCAAGTCGGATTTCCTAACCCAAATTAATGAAGAATGACTATCTTGGGGTGTAGGAGTTTTAACTACCTTGGTTGCTTTACGTTGGGATTTTTTAGGAATACGTTTAAGATCAAAACAAAATTTCCTAAGATGACCTTTTCGACCACAATGTGTACAAGTAAAAACAAGTCGAAAAGATTTACCTAAGGAGTGATCTCTAAAGACTTTCCTAGTAGATTCTCCTAAAATATTGGTTTTGGCGTTATGAGTAAATTCATTACAAGTATTGAAGCCTAAACCACAAGTGTCATTTTTAATTTGGACCGTTCCTAATATTTTATCTAATTTTTCCGAACTACACTCCAAATCAAATTTGACATTACTTGAGTCTTTTAATTTATTTTGCAATTCTAAAATGTTAGACTCTAATAAAATATTTCGCTCTTCAAAAGCGAGAAGCTCCTTTTTCAAGGATTCCATTAAACCCCTAAGGCTATCTCTCTCGTCTTCTATATATTCAAGCTTCTCTAGAAGAGCTTTCTCTCGTGTCCTAAGGTCTTCAACCAACATGCTATTATCAACGACCTTGACACGTTCTTTTAAACTAGCTTCTAACTTCAAATTAGCTCTTTTGAATTTAATAAATTCTTTATAAAGTTCTTGAAAACCATTTTGAAGTTCACTCACATTAACATCTTCTTCATTTTCACTCTCTCTTTCTTCTCCACTCTCACTATCATAAAAAACAAGGGAATCAAAAACTTTGACCTCGGAAGTGTCACGTGTTAAAGTTTTATCAATCGACGAGTTCTCACTATCACTCACATGACTAACCATAAAAGCCACAAAGTTGGGCTTAGTGGGGGAATCGGGTCCCTCTTCCTTATCACTATCACTAAGCGTCGCATTATATGAAATGGATCGCTTACCCTCTTTTATTAATTTAGTGGGGCACTCAGAAGCCCTATGGCCATAACCCTCACAACCAAAACACCTATTTGACTTGTCCCTATTTAATTGTTCATTAATAGGTTTAGGGATCTTCTCGGTTTTGTCATACTTAAAAGTTTCAAATTTCTTAAAGTCATTTTTAAATTTATCTTTGTTAAATTTAGGAAATTTTCTAAATTTCCGAGCAAACAAAGCCATTTCTTCCGAGTTACTATCACTCTCGCTCTCTACTACTTGTTTGACCTCTTTTCGGGCTTTTAAAGCAATGCCCTTTTCAATTTTCTTTTCGATTTTAGAGGGAAACATGTCTAGTTCATAGGTTTGTAAATCACCTACGAGCTCTTCTAATTTCATAGAGGCTAAAGTTGGTAAAGAATTTAAAACGGTCACTTTTGGAATAAATCTATCGGGAAGGGACCTTAAAATTTTCTTTACTACTCGGTTGTCGGGTATTTTCTCTCCCAAGTTAAAAGATGAATTAACAATATCGGAAAGTCTAGCATAAAATTCATCAAAACTTTCTTTTTCATTCATTTTGATTGTTTCAAATTGAGTGGTGAGGTTTTGAAGTTTCGATGCTTTAACGACACTAGTAGCTTCATGAGTGAGTTGCAAAATATCCCACGCTTCTTTAGCGGTCTCACATGTCATAATGCGTCGGAATTCATCCGGTGTGACAGCGCTAAACAAGGCATTTAAACCTCGAGAATTAAAGTTAGAAAGTTTAAATTCACCATCACTCCATATATCGGCGGGTTTGGGAACACACTCATTATCTACTAAATGAGTACGTGGGGACCACCCGTTAACAACAGACATCCAAACTCTCTAGTCGATAGATTTTAGTGCTGATTTTATTCGCGCTTTCCAATACGCGTAGTTTGAACCATCGAAAATAGGAAATTTTGAAAATGGAGAAAATTCTATTTTAGTCAAAAATGATTTAAAAGATCTTTAACGAAATAATTTATCGCTTTGGCTCTGATACCAATTTGAAAGTACGGAAGCCCCCAATTTTTAATTCAAATATAATGAAATGGTTCAAATTTTAATTTTTCAAAAGTTATCTAAAATTTTCTTTTCTTAAAGAGAACAAACCAACTTATGAAAAAAAAAAACTAAACTAAAAGTGAAATTAAAACGACACACACAATTTTCATTTCGACTTAAACACACATTAATCCAATTCAAGTTAAACTTGCATGTTATCTAGATAAATTAATTTTGCACTTCAATTAAATTGAACATACCCAAACATTAAATTTGCACCAAATTAAATAGATTGTGATTTTGAACTAATTTTATCTTTTAGTCCTAAGCATGCATCTAGGTGATATAACAAGATAAAATTAAACAATATCACACGACGCGCCGATGTACGAGGAAAACCCAAATGAAAAAAACCTCGGACGACCCTAGCCACGAATTCACTAAGTATGGTAGTTTTTACAAAGACTCAACACAAGAGGACTTACACAAACTAACTTGAGTCCGTCCAAGCCTTGACGCGCTCCTTCGGTATTCAACCTCCGCCTAGTGAATAATCGTGGACTCCTCCACAGTCTCGGACTCCACCGATGGGGCTATGGTCACCATCAATCCGCACACGAATCCTTTCTTCGAGTGAGAACACCGTAACAAACTTTTCTCCTTTTTGGGGTAGAGAAGAACCCAAACTCTATTCTTGTTGGTGTAGAGAAAACCAGGTGCCAAAACTCTCCAAGCAATGATATATCAATAGGTACTTGGAATAAACTAAACAAATGGGTGTGTATGTGTTTTTTTGGTGAATTTAATCCATAAAAATCAAACACAGAACATGAAACTTTTTCTTAAAAGTTTTGCTCTCAAAAGACTCTTAGAATGTGAAAAAGTTATCTTAGAAAATGTCTTTCCCGCACTATGTAAAGGTGGTAAAAGTTAGTGGGCAAAGTGGGAAGTTATAAAAAAACTGTCAAAAAACTGCTCGAAACTGAAATTTCGTAAGAAGTTCGTTCGAACGAGTTTGAGTTCGTTCGAACGAAACTTCTAACGAGAAAATAGAAACAATTTATGAATCTCGTTAGAAGTTCGTTCGAACGAGGTCGTTCGAACGACTTTTCTAATGAGATTGCAGGCTATGATTCTAGATAATTTCGATATGAACGCGTGGCCTTCAGTTTCATATTTTTCTGATTTTTTTTGGATTTGATTTGATTTTTCTACGGAAAGGTGTCCGAGAACAAAATCTTTAGAACTATGAATTCAAAAAAAATAACAAAAAAATACTAACACCCAAAATAAATTTCCAAGCTCCTATATATATATTAATGCATTCATACATTTAGGAGACATTAGAATCCACATGTTGATGACGTGAAACTTGGCACGAAAATCGGCAATGATGTTCTCTTGAAAAGTAATGCCGCAACGTCTTCAACTTTAACTTGTCATAGGCTTGAAGGATACACTTGAACAATATCCTATGACTTAAATGTTTTTGTCCGAAATTGAGGCAACACTACATTAAGACTCAATCGGAGACTTGTGTTCTTTCAACTTATAAATAGAACATACAATCCCTCCATCCAGGGACGAAGGCAGGTGGGGGCCTGTGAGGGCTTGAGCCCCCACGTTTAAAAAAAGAAATTGTAAGTATAAAATTTGTTAGGGGTAAAAACTGATTTTTATAAAACTTGGGGTAAAAAATATAAATAATTTAACTTGAACTCTTAAAGGTTAAGACCTATTTTGACACAACAACGTTTTAAACACTCGAAGCAGTACAACACGATGCTTCTTCGTTCGAACTTCCATTCCATTCTTCTTCCAAGTTAAGTTCCATTTAATTTCCATTCTTCCAACTTTACAAGCAGCACCAGCAAGCAGGGATGGGACGTAGACAAGATTTCCTTCTATCTATTCTATCAATTTGGTTTGGTAGTAGCTACTAGTAACAAATAACTCTATTAATGACTGAAATTAACTGTATTATTAATTGTTCAAATTTATTTACTCTAATTGCTGAACTTTATTAACTATATTAATTGCTCAAATTTTATGATTGAATTTTAGGGGTAAAATTGATGAAATTTAATGGTTGAAGTTTAGGGATGAAGTTTTATGGTTGAATTTTGTGTGTTAACAGTTAACTTGCCTATGTAGGATTTATTAGAATAAACAAATTACATTATTTTTTTGTAAATACTAAAAAATAACCTCAAAAAAATCTGGCTCGAGGCCCCGAAAATCACGGTAAAATTAGCCCCCACTATCAAAACTTCCTGGCTCCGCCCTTGTCTCCATCCAAATTACAACTTATAAGCAAAAGATATACTCACCCAGTCCTAAATAATAGTCATGTATTTCTTTTCGAATTTGTTTCAAATTAAAAAAGGGTCATTCTGTCTTTGGCTTGCATTAGTTTTTCTAGTTTGACCTTTAACACCCAATATTTTCAATATGTACCATTAACCCTCATTTGGGATGGAAAACGTCCGGTTAACATCCTTAACAGTTAAATGTTATTTGCTTTTGTTTAAATCCAAATTTACCCCTATAAATAACTTGAGTAAAAACTAGAATTTGACCCTCATAGAGTTTTAAAAATAATACACACACACACACACACACACACACACACACATTAATGATGTTTGAATTTGTAGTCTCTAGAGTTCACCAAGTGATGAAATTCCCACTCGATTTCTATGTGGATGAAGTCTAAGGTGACAAAGCAATAGAGAATGATAATTCACCTCAGTTGAAGACATAGAGGTCCATTTGTGAAAAAATAAACACTTAGTAGAATGACACTCTTAATCCTCGTGACAGGGAGAACATAAAAATGTTTAGACGGTTAAAGAAGTCGAACTAGTTATTCTAGATAATGAACACCCAAAAATAATTATTCAAACCGGCTCATCTCTAGAGCTGAAACTCAAAAGAGAACTGCCTGACTTCTTTAGGCAATGATGCGGTGTGTTCGTATGGATCCACAAGGATATGTGATACATTGGTCCGAAAGTCTTGTGCCATGTGCTTAGGGTAAAGCAAGATGTAAAGTTAGTGAAGTACAAGAGATGAACATTTTCTCTAGAAGTACCCTACCATTAGGGTGGAGGTTGACAAACTTATGGAGGACAAATTTATCAAAGAGGTCACATACCCAACCCGTCTCTCCAATGTAGTGATCGTTCATAAGCAGAATGGAAAGTGAAGGATGTGCGTTAACGTCGTTCATATAAAAAAATCTTGTCCAAAACATTAGTAGCTCTCCCTCAGATTGACCAACTGGTCAATGTCACATTTGAACTCGAACTCTTGAGCTTTATGGATGCATACTCCCAATATTACCATAACTCCATGAAGAAAAGTCATCAGGAGAAGAATCCGTTCATTACAAGTAAGGGAACAATTGTTACAATGTCATGCCATTCGGCTTGAAAAAAATAAATAATGGCAACTTACCAGAGGTTGTTGAATTAGATTTTCAAGCTCTAGACTGGAAATAACTAGGGGTGGAAAAAAAGTGGACCGATCCGAATGGATTGATTGGATCAAACTGGATTGAACCGAAAATTAAGGTTATTTTGAAACGGGTCCATAACAATTTAAAACCTATTAAATCGGTTCGGTCCGTTGTCCACTATAGAAAAAGATCGATTTGGACCGGACCGGACCAATTCTCATATATATATAATAAAAGTAATATTTTTATTTTTCATATATATAGTTTTTGAATTCGCGTGTATAACTTATGGATTTAATTTGGAACATTTTTCTATATGTATAAACATTTTTTTTATTTGGGTTAAGAAAACTCATGTAAGTATTGCTAGGGCTTACGAGAATTATTAATATAATTGTTGTGTTACGATCTTTTTCTTTCATATTATTTGAGTACGTTGTCTCTCTCGCTATATGGATTTATGGAGAACTTTATATTGTTTTTGTTTAAATATTATTATTGATACATAAACTTCTTCCTTTAATTATAGGTATGGCAGTGTTAATGTTTGAAAAATATTTGCAAATTTTAAATTATTTTCCATTGACAGCATTGGTTAGCTAATGTCCGGGAGACATTTTTATAGATTTATATTTATTTATATATATATATATTTAATTTTTGTATATATATTTGTGAGAACAATAGATAAAAATATTCATCAAAAATTAAAAAAAATATATAAAATAGGGTCAGGATCGAAATTTTCCAGAACCTAATCGAAAAAAGCAAGGACCGAATTAATCGGTTCGGTCTCGATCCAAAAAATTGAGGAGCGAATATTCGGTTCGGTCCAAAAAATAGGCAAAAATAGGATCGGACCGTGCCCACCCCTAGAAATGACATAGAGGTTTATGAGGAAGAAATGCTCACCAAGAGAAATAAGGCCGAGGAACACATTAAAGACCTCAGATATGCTTTTATTGTTATGTGCAAGTACACGATGAAGTCGAACTCGATAAAATACATTTCAGAGTGGGTGATGGAAGAATTTATGAATTCATAGTCAGTTAGAAGGGAGAATCTATTAATCCAAATAAAATTAAAGCCCTTATCAACATGCATAATCTGAAGAACAAGAAAGAAGTACAATGACTTACTGACTGAGCAGCAACCCTGAATTTCTTCATCTCCAGAACAACTAACAGATGCTTGAAGTTTTTTTAAAATCCTAAAAAATTCTTCTGAATTGAATGAATAATGTGAATCAAAAATTCAAAAACTGTAGTGCTAACTTGTCTCCCCATATTTGATGTCTAGGCATATCCTGGTCAAAAAGTTATAACTATACTTGGTAGTATTTAAATCAACAATAAGCAAGGCTCTACTGTGAATTTAAGATAAAGAGAAAAACCCTTTATATTACACCTGTAAGGCAGCTAAGGGAGTAGAGATTTAGAATCCCAGGTAGGAAAAGTTAGCACTATACCTCACAAAGGCTTCTAAACAGATGAAACATTATTTCCAAATCATACCATAATCGTTTACACATATCAACCATTGAGGCAGACAATTCATAAGTTGGAGAACTCTGGGCGACTATATAATTAGTGAATATGACATTGTTGTCGATTAAAAAATGACCATTAGAGGGTAGGATGTGGTTGATTTATTAGGTAGTTCACTTATGAGGAATAATCTCTGACAAAAAATAGTCCAAGGCCGAAGTAGATACATCGGTAGGGGTGAGAGTAGTAGTCAATCTAAAGGAAGCATCATATTAAATCGAGGCCTTGCGATCGAAAGACATTTTGATAAATATTTCCTAATATGTAAGCTTTGTGTAGATGGGTTATTGTATGCTAACGACAACAGAGTTAATTTGATCCTGACCACCCTAGAAGGGGAAGATGTTAAGTATGAACTAAGAAGATTTAACTTCAAGGCCTCAAATAATGAGCCAAAGTATTATATCATCATTGTTGGCCTCAATTTTGCATCTATCAGAGGATCACGTTAGATACTAGCTCAAAGTGATTCCTAACTGGTAATGAACCAGGTCATTGGTATCCATGAAGCCAGAATGATAAATAACTAAACATTTAGATAAGGTAAATAAATTATTGCCAAAGTTAGAAGCAATAAATATTTAAAAGTTCCACGAAATCAAGAACTCCATAGAGGAATCATTAACTCGTTTGACTTCAGCAACAATGGTTAAGCTATGAAGAACTGTGTCGATAGAAATTATAAGGAAACCAAGCATATATGAAGAATAAAGTGAGACTGTGGAACTCCAATTGGGGCTTTTATGTATGGATACCATCATCTCGTAGTTACAAAATGATGAAATCCCAGACGATCTAAAAGATTCTTGTTAAATACGTTATTGTGGCCATCCAGGGTTGGATTCCCTCTTGTGCGGGTGAAATATTGGGGTCGACCGTTGTCAACTGGGGGATAATGTGAAGAGATATAGTCGCCAACCTATTTTTCTCAAAATAGGCAAAAGAATATCATTGCCTCGAGAGAACAACATAAAGGTCAAACTGATGCTTGTGAAACCAAGTAGTTCAAAGGTCCGAGGACTAAGTTACAGAATGGGAAGGTGTTAGGCACCCATTCTGCCATTTCGGTCTCTCATGGTCTAGGGTTAATCTCCTCCTTTTAGAATCCGTGACATGTGTGTATATGTGTATAATATAAACGGTGGGAGAAGGGAATCATCCAAATTGTGTTATAGAAAGGATGGAATGAATTCATCCATAGGAGTGTTCTTAGAAATAATGATAAAAATATGATGCAAGTGCTTGTCGAATCACAAATCGCTATGAAAGAACGAATGTGCACATCAGGAGGAACACAAGTATATAGGAGTATAAAACTCAATATATATATATATATATATATATATATATATATATATATATATATATATATATATATATATAATAAGATATAAAAGAAGAATATAAACATGAAAAAGGGAGGGCTCGAATCTCAGAATTGGCCCAAGACGCCTACGTAGCCCAAGGGGCATTAAAGTCCACGTAGTTCGATATAGCAAAGGGGTGGGGTTTAACCCATAAATCCAAATGTGGGACTTCTCTTATGTGTATGTAAAGAAAATGCGTTTAAAGAGTGAAAATGTGAAATAAAAATCCCACTTTTTGAATTTATGGATAAACCATATTTTTCTTTTTTTGGGTTTTTTTATGAAAATAAATTATGTGCAATATTACTAATAAAGAGTATAGATTAGTGGATATGATATAATGAAACAAAAGAACAAAAATAGTATTAAGGTGAATAATACTAAAATGGATAAACTAGAGAAAGGGATAGAGAAATAGACTTCCTTATGAATGCTTGTTATTGACTTTGAAATGTAAGTATGTTAATTTTGAAGTGGTATGGAAGTGATATGAAGAGGTGGGGTGAATTACCAAGTGAGGTAAGGAAGTGAGGTAAATTAATGTGGAAAAATAGACTTTTTGGGAAAGGAAAAATCTCTAATTACGAGGAGAATATTTTCTAATTGTTGAGAGGGGTCTCCAACTTGTGTGGTTGAGTGAGGTCATGACCCCTTTTTATAGGATCAAGGGGCATCGATCATCATGGACCTTGGCTTACCTATGGCATAGGGCCTGCCTTACTAGGCAAGGAAAAGTACACCCATCCAATAGGCAGGGTGTTTGGGGTGCCTATAGGCAGTCCAGAACAGATTTAAAAAAAATGAGCATAAATTGTAAACTGTAAGTTTAAATCACACATGAGATGAATCGTTATACCTTTAAGACTCCATTGAGCCACTCCTGAGTCTGGGAGTTGATCGGGTTCAAACGGAGCTCGAAAGTTCTTGATGGTCTCTGGATGGGGGATTTTTGAAGGAAAATGGATCGTTCGTCTGAACCGTAAGGGCGATTCTTGCACATAATGGATCGTTGGAATGGGAATGCAGCGTCCTTCGAAATTTCATTGAACTTTCTCAGGTTGGATAGTTGACTGGAGTCAAACGGGACTTGAGAGCGCCTGATTACCTACAGATCAGTACTCGGAGTAAAACAAATCACTCGTGCGGATCGTGAGGCTGGTCCAAGCAGGGTAAGCACCATTAGAAGGGGAATTCAGAGCCTTTCAAAAATTCATTAAGCTTCTTTCAGGTTAGAGAGTTTATCAGAGTTAAACGAGGCCCGAGAGCATTCGATGGCCTCTAAATCGCTACTCGGAGTATGACTTAGGGTTTATGGTGAACGAGTGAGTGCTAGTGACTTAAGGAGGTGCTTAGGGGGGTGTCCTATGATGGGGTATCTATAGAGCCCCTTGATCGGAAAGCTTGGAATAAGTGAAGGCCATTGAAATACAGACACCACATCGTTGTTGGGAAAAAGGATTTTAGGTCAATTGTACGAACCTAAGGGATGAGACTAACCGATTCAAAGGTTCCAGGTCAATTCTATGGACCTAAGGAGTGTAGTGACCGATTCAGTGGGTGTAAGGAGTGAAAATGACTGATTTAGTGGGTCGAGATCAATTTAGAAGACCTTACGTTATGATGAAAAATTCTGCGGGTCGAGGGATATTCGAAGGAACTAAAGTTAGGACGACCAATTCTGCGGGCTGAGGACAATTCTGAGGACCCTGAATTGTGACGACTAATTCTGCGGGTCAAGGTCAATTTTGAGAACTTTAAATGGGAGGACCAATTTCGTGGGACGAGGTCAATTCTGAGGACCTTAAGTTGTGACAACTAATTTTGCGGATCGAGGTCAATTCAGAGGACTTAAAGTTATGATGACTAATTCTGCGGGTCAAGGTCAATTCTGAGGACCTTGTGGATAGGGATACCGATTCTGCGGGATGAGGTCAATTCTGAGGACATAAAGTTTGTGATTCATTGGAAAGTAGTTCCGCTGGCGAAGAGGTTGATTTTGTGATTCCAGTGGGGATTGTGTAAATCGTGGTTCTTGTTGAGGGAAGGTGCAATAGGTTTTAGGTGAGGGTGAACTTTTATCTTCACCGGGGAGTATATTGATGATAAGAGTGTGCAATTGATCCAACTAGGGATATTGAGAGTGTGTAGGTGGCTTAGTGCTCCAGAAATTATTTTCTTGGGGCAAATAATATTTCGTATTTTTTTAGGAATTTTACCAGAATTTTTCAAGCAATTTTTTTTTGGCATTTTGGGACTTTTTTTTGGGTGGGGGTGGGGCCTACCGATAGGCAGGTCAGGGGAGGTGCCTATCGGCATAGGACACGACCTCCTGGGCTTCTTGGGAAATGGAAAATATGTTACCGATCGACATAGGTCAGGGGGCTACCGATCGGCATGCCCCTTAGGCTTCTATAAAAAAGGGGCAATCCCTCCTTATTTTTCAAACTTTCCCGTAATTGATTCTCTTGCTTTCTCTCTTTAAGATTCATTCTTAAGTTCTTCTTTCTTCAAGATTTCAAATGTTAGGCCCTTCTGGGGAAGTTAACAACGAGTGGTTGTCTGTCGACGATTGGGCAGGCCTGGAGTGGCGGTCTGTTGTGGTTCTTGCACTGGGTAATGAAAATGCATACAACTCCTTTGAGTTAGCTTCTAATAAGAGGGTTTTGTTGCATGGTCTCGCTGACCACCGTTCGGCGAGGGTGAAGAACCCTAATGGCTTTGCAGGTATTTTGACCTTTATTTTTTCAATTCTTTTTCTCTTCCTTTTGTTCTTGGGTTAATGAAAGGTTTTCTTTCAAACTTATATAGCTTCTTCGAGCATCCGATCCCGAGGGAAGATTAGGTTCAAAGGATGATTGGGATCATTTTCCTAAAGAGGTGCCTTAAATGATGTTATTTGCTGGATTCGACCCGTTGGCAGGGGCACTGGATGAGACGCCATGCTTTTCTGCGGTATTGTGTGTTTTTAGAGAGAGGTGGTGGGACACGACCCACACGTTCCATCTAGAAGTTGGGTAGATGACCGTCACTCCTATAGATGTCCAATAATTGATGGGTCTGGATTGTGAGAGGCATCAAATTATGGTGGACTGTACTCTCCAGGTCACACCGGATGCGATTCGAGCTGTTCTTGGAGATGTCGGTATAATCTTTTTAGGGGATTCTATCCGTATTTTTATGCTGAGGGAGACGTTGTTGATGAGGCATATTGACGAGACTGATGGGACGCAGGTGAGACAGATAACCGATTTGTTTATTTTGCTTTTTCTTGGAGGATTTATGGTGATGACGAGCGGCGACGTCGTCCACTTGTGGTTTTTACCGTATTTGCAAATTATTTTCGGCGTAAATCTCTACGATTGGGGGAGCTTTACTTTGGCTTCCCTTTTATGCTTCTTTGGATGCATTCATCCGGTGCTGTCGGTAGAATTTTACATGAGCCGCGTACCATCTGGAGGTAATTTTAAGTTTATTTTCCTTTATTTTCTTCCAGTTCTTTTATTTCTTTTGCTGTCCTTTTTTATTTCTTTTTTCTGATTTCTTTGTCTTCTTGCAAACGTGGTTTTATGAGGTGATTTGGCTCGACGCGGGGTTGGTGTCTCTGAAGGATAGCGAAATTGGGAGGACTTCTACAGGATGTACCCGTGGTGAAAATCGAACAGGAAATCGAACCAATCCTTATCTTTGAAGGACGTTCAAAAGGTGCTTAATGACCTCATGAGCGACCATGTTAGCTTTTGTCTTTTTTCTGACTTCTTTGGAATTTTTATTTTGAGTGGATACTGACTCTTTACTGGGATATAGGTGATCTTCTACCCTTGGAGCATTTTCTCGTGGGCTATGGGGGTTATGGGTATGCACGCGTAGATGAGACAGCTCCTGACGCATTAATTTGGGTATGTCTGATACCTTGGGGAGAGAGTTGTGAGGTGAATTGTAGAGGAGGAGGTGGAGGTCCCACTTGTAAGGACATAATTTTATAAATGTCCGGGATAGAATCTATAAATTTTCTATTTTCTCTAGATCACATTTTGTATGTCTGATACCGCTACATCCGGCATGTCAACTTGATCATCCTCGATGGCCTTTATCCGAATTCAATGCATCCATTATCTTCACATGCATCATGCATCATGCTTCATGCGACGTGCTGTTCAGCTCATTCCCACTACTCCACTACGCATTATCGGTAAAATGGTTTATTGGAGCTTTACTATTTGCATAAATATTTGGGAAATTTTTTAGAAAATTAATTTTGAAGTCTAGATTAATTTTTATCAAAAGCAGAATTTTTTTTAAGTGTAGAAGTGAAGTGCCTTGAACGACGAGCTCGCTCAAATGACTTTGACTGTCGTTCGCGCGAGATAAGCATGTCGCGTGATCTCGTTCGAACGACATTTGTCCTTCTTTCGAGCGGCATGGCTATCTCGTTCGAATGAGCCACTGCCTCGATTTTTATATAAATACCTGTTCACCTTCTACACGATTTTAAAAGTCTTTCTGCAATCTCAAAATTCTGCAAAAATAGTCCAGAATAAGACTTCATCTTTTTAAGGTTTTCTAAACCTTTTTGATTCACAAAACCATTCCCATATATGTGTGTGAATCTTTACACCTTCAAGAGGATCATTTACTCATCTGGAGTAATTTGTGGGGAAGCCGTTCTCTTCTTCATTGCTGACCTACTGGAAAGGGAGAGTTCTAGCCGACGACATTAGAACCGACACCCGAGGGTATTTTTGTGTCACATATTTTCATTGTAATCCGTGTAAGCCGTTTTCTTACAAAATTATAGTGAAAATAAAAGGTTTTGCCCCGTTGTGGGATTTTTCCTCATTTGTGTGTGTTTGAATGTTCTTGCTTGATTTTATCATCCTCAATCACACCTAGATTCATGTTTAGGACTTAATTGATAAAAACTGAGTTTAATTAAATAACTTCCTTACTTGAACATACGCGCACTCTTCTCAAATTGGTATCAGAGTCAGTTACACAATTTTAGCGTGTAATTTCCGCAAATTTTTTCTAAGATATCAATTTTTTGAAAAAAGTGATTTTTTTTTAAAACGAGTGTGTTCATAATGGAGAACTTATATAATAAAATGCCATTTTTTGACGGGACAAACTATGCATACTAGAAAGCCCGCATGAGATCTGCATTAAAAGCCATTGATGAACGTGTATGGATTTTGGTTTAAAGAGGATGGACACCTCCCTCCGTCACTCTTGAAAATGTGACCAATTTAAAATCTGTTACTATATGGACTGAAGAAGAAATTAAATGGTCATCTTTTAATTCTAAGGGTTTAAGTGCTATTTCTGGGTCTGTCACACCTGATGAGTTCAAACGCATAATGACGTGCACCACGTCAAAAGAGGCATGTGATGTTTTGCAACTTACCCATGAAGGAACTAATGCTGTGAAAGAGTCTAAACTACAAAATTTAACAACTCAATTTGAAACAATCACCATGCTTGAATCTGAATGTTTTGATGAATGTTATGCTAGACCGTCTGATATTATTAACACTAGCTTTAATCTTAGTGAACACATTCCTAATGTTAGACTTGTTAAAAAGATTATTAGATCATTGCCTAAGAATTTTATCCCTAAAGTCAATGTGTTAAATTCTATGGGTAATTTAAATACGCTTAAATTGGAAGAACTTGTAGGAGACTTGCAAACGTATGAAATTAATATGTTTCCTAAATCTGTCAAGTCTAAAGATAAGGGAATTACACTTAATGTCCAGGAGAGAAAGAGTGAGGGGTCGGCAAGAAATAGGGGAGAGTCATATAGAAAAAGAGAGACAGATACGTCAGATTCTAAGTGTGATTTTGACTTAGATGATTTGGCCCTATTTGCTAAAAATTTCAAGAGAATTCTCAAATTCAAGAAAAATGGTAATTTTAAAGATAAAAAGAAGTTTGAGAAAAATAAGTCTGAAAAGAAAAATGAAAAAGATTTTAAAGATCCTACTAAAAAGGAAAATGGGAGATGCTTTGAGTGCAACAGTAGGGGTCATAGAGCTTTTGAGTGTGCTACTAGGCTGAACATAGAAAAGGGCAAAGATTTCCTTAATGCCACCCTTAGTGACGACAGTGATGTCGAGTCGGTGGATTCTAGAGACGAGTTACCGCATGAGTGTAACTTCACTTCATACATGGCTAGTCTTGAGAGCTCTTCTAGTGCTCCTCACGACGATGAGGAGGCTGCTTCACAGGGACACCTCGACAGTGAGATCGATGTAAGTGAGGGGGAGGATGACGCAAGTGAGAGCGAGAGTGATATTCAACGCGCCTACGCCGAGCTATATTCTGAGTCATTTAAAACTAAAAAGCGTAACAAAGCGTTAGTTCTTAGGATCACCGCTTTAGAGGAAGACTTAAGAAAAGTGAGAGAGAGAGAGAGTCCTCCACCTGCACTACCTTAAGAGAGAGAGAGTCTGCCTGTATTGAGAAAGAGAGTTTGTTTAGAGAGAGAGAGAGAGAGAGAGAGAGAGAGTTATTTTGAGAAAGAGAGAGGGGACTTGACTAAACAAGTGGCTAGTCTTACGAGTGAGCTCCATTCCTCCGTGGAGACTTAAAAGAAACTTGAAGCCCATGTAGCCCAGCTTACTCATGATCTTGAGAGAGCACGGGAAGTCAAGGTACAAATCGAGGACAGATTTGGAAAGATGGGAAAGATGCTCCTCGACCTCGATTTAGGTTTTGGTGATAGGTAGGGAATATGTTATGATGGTGCCTCCATGTCCCAAATTGCACCTGGACCAGTTCCTGAGTTTACTACGACTCCTTATGGCCATCGTTAAAAACCTCGAAGGAGAGTTTGACGAAGAAAAGCAAACCACGGTCCGCCTAAGAATGTGTTCTTCTGTACATATTGTAAAAGAAAGTCCACCTCAGGGAGTTTTGCTATAATATGGGTCGAACATGACGTACTACTTCTCCACCACAGCATACTGATGATTTTACCAGTCTGAGAGAGCGAGTTGAGTTTTTATCTGCCACATCACAGAGTTTGATAGAGGAATTTCGACAGATGTCTTTGCCGTCAGTGAATGCTTCTCACATTCCGGCTAAAACAAACAACAACAAAGGTAAACAAAAGGTCACCACTTCTTGGGTACCTAAGAAAGATAAAAAGGCCCTTGTTGTTCATGTCGCTCTCAAAGCACATAATACCTCACAGTGGTATTTTTATAGTGGGTGCTCCGGACATATGATAGGTGATGCCTCATTTTTTACTTATCTTGAGGATTATAAGGATGGTAGAGTCACCTTTGGAGATGGGAGCAAGTCTAGAATTGTAGGACGTGGTACTGTAGAGTTACCTGGATTTACTAAGCTAGAGAATGTCTTGCACGTCAAACGTTTGAAAGTAAACCTTCTCAGCATTAGCCAGTTATGCGACGCTGACTTTACCGTAAATTTTGACCGGGACGATTGTAATGTATATAATCAAGCCAATAAACTTTTAGTGCGAGGAGTGATGACAGAGGATAATTTCTATGGGACTGAGCCCAAGTCCTCACTTGTCTACAACAGCGCCATGATCACTCCTATAGATCTGTGGCACCAACGTCTAGGTCACGTGAACGTTAGAGATTTAACTCATTTAGCTAAAAAGGACCTAGTACGTGGCTTACCATCACTTGGAAAGCCAACTTCGACGTTTTATGGACCTTGTCATTTGGGAAAACAAATTTGTAGCCCCCATAGGAAGTTGCATTCCATTACCACCTCTCGTGTACTTGAGCTTATTCACATGGATCTTATGGGTCCTACTCGCACTGAGAGTCTAGGTGGTAAGAGGTATATCCTCGTGATGGTGGATGATTTCTCCAGATACTTGATTTTAGGTTTTCTGAGGGATAAATTCGATGCTGTGGAGTTTTTAACGACCAAGTGTCGTGTCCTGCAAAATCAACATGGAGTCACTATTAATAGGATACGTAGTGACAACGACACTGAATTTAAGGAAGCAAGGGTAGATCTTTATTGTGATAGTCTTGGGATCAAACATGAGTTTTCTACTGCGAAGACTCCTCAGCAAAATGCGATTATTGAGAGAAAGCATAGGACGATCCAGGAAATGGCTAGATCTATGCTTCTAGGTCGTAGAGTTGCGAGGAAATTTTGGGCAGAGGAAGTGTCTACTGCATGCCACACGATGAATAGGGTTTACCTGTGTCCACGGACACTTAATACACCTTATGAATTGTGGACTGGCAAGAAACCTAACCTTGCATATTTCCGTGTTTTGGGGAGTAAATGCTACATCCTACGGGATAGAGAGAAATTAGGAAAGTTTGACTCCCAGAGTGATGAGGGAATATTTCTAGGATATTCATCAAATATTAGAGTGTACCGGGTCTTTAATCTGAAGCGCTCTAAGGTTATGGAGTCAATAAACGTCACCGTGCAAGATGACGAACCTCCGACGATTATTGATCCTAACCTTCTGTGTGAGGATGAGGACTTTTCTGGTAGTGATTTACTTGTCCCTCACCCACACTCTGTGGATCCTACTCATGTGTTAGGGAATACACCAGCTTGGGTTCACAAGAATCATGACCCTGCCACCAGCTTGGGTTCACAAGAATCATGACCCTGCCTCCATTGTAGGCGATCCCACTCTTGGGGTCAAGACTCATGCTCAGCTAGATAACGTTGTTAGTCACTTTTTCTACACGTCCAAAATCGAGACCAAGAATCACAAAGAAGCAGTCAAGGATGAACACTGGATTTCTGCTATGCAGGATGAGTTGCTTCAGTTTAAAAAGAACAATGTCTGGGAACTAGTCCCCCGACCAAGTGAGGCTAATGCGATAGGTAGCATGTGGATTTTTAAGAATAAAATGGATAAAAATGGTACCATAATCAGAAACAATGCTAGTTTGGTCGCTCAAGGCTACACATAGATAGAGGGTGTAGACTTTGGGGAGACATTTGCTCTTGTTGTGATTTTGAAGATAGAAAATTTTAGGTGATATTCGTGTTAGGTTTCGACATTAGAGGTGAGGAATTTATTTTTGGGAGATGTGATTTATTTTTGGAGTTAGTGTAGTGGCCTGATTTTTTAGAGTTAGGCATTCGGCAAATATCGAGGGCGAAATTCCGTTGTTAGTGGGGAAGTGTAATAACCCGCGTAATTTTGTTGGGCTATTTTAATTAATTTCTGGAAAATGGAGGAAAATAAAGTTTTTGATAAAATTATTTTTATTGCTCAAATATGTTGGTTATTATTTTTAAAGGCGATAATTTCAAACGATTTTGAAAACGGAGTTAAAACGGATTTTAAAATGATTTTTAAATGTTAATAACTCTTGGAGTTGTTTTGACTTCCAACTATTCATTTCTTTGCCTTATTTAAAGGAGTCTTTTGGATTCCAACTCTTTATTTCTTTGCATTATAAAAGGAATTCTTGGGCAAGCCTTTTAACATACTTTTGGCACAAATTTTGGAAGAAAATATATTTTATATTCCTCTTCTTTTTATATACACATTGGCCCTTGAGATTTGTGAGTTCCAACCTTAGATTAGAGGTGTTCTTGGGGCTATTTTGTTGGAGGTTCTTGGAGGAGCTTCTGTAGATATTTTGTGTTGATCTTGAGGATGTGATCATTGGTTTCTCATCATGGTTTGAGGTATGGGGTTTTACACAATATGCTCCTTAAATCTCGCGAGTGTCATTCTCTTTGAATTCTTGTTAATTGAACTCATATTTGAATTGATAAATTCATTGAAATATGGAAAATAATTGTTGAAATTATTTTGATTCATGTGGTATCATTATATTTTTGATGAGCATGTTGTCATGATATTTTAATATGGAACGGATGTTAAGTACCCGCCAAGATACCTATTCCCGGGCTATGGCTTGATAAAGCATATGCGAATGGGGTGAGGTCTGGTTACCCATTGATGTGTTGTTGAGAAATTATATTGATAAATGCTTTGAGATTCGCATTTTGATTTGAATATTCGTACTCCTGTTGTTACGTTTTATTCGTTGCTAATCTGTCGTATTGTGTACTTCCCCATATTTTCTTTTAGTGGCAGGTTAGCGCGGATTTTGGGGCGCTATGGAGATTGATTTTAGCGAGGATTGTTTGGGAAATATTTTTATTTATTTATTTTGATGTATAGAGCATTGGGATTTATTTTATTTCGAGTTAGATGTTGTAATTCGAGAGATTTGTTGTATTTGAAGAGATTTGAGATTAGTGGTTTCGTTTATATTATGGGTTTATTTAGATGCTCTATACCTTGTCACTTGTGGATTTGGATTTATTTTATCGCATTAGCGCTCCGTTGCACTTCAAGTTATATCAGATGGGTGTCAAGAGTGCCTTTCTTAATGGAATTCTACAGGAGGAGGTTTATGTGGGACAACCGAAAGGGTTTGAAGACCTTAAACACCCGGAGCATGTATACTATCTGAGGAAAGCCTTGTATGGTTTGAAGCAAGCACCCAGTGTTTGGTACGAGAGGCTTACTTCCTATCTCTTAGCCCGTGGCTTTAAGAGAGGGGGAGTTGATATGACGTTGTTCGTCAAGAGAGATGACGGTGCTATTTTGGTTGCTCATGTCTATGTGGACGACATAGTCTTTGGATCCACATGCTCCCAATATGCTCATCACTTTGAGGAGGAGATGAAAAGTGAGTTTGAGATGAGCATGGTTGGTGAGCTTACTTTTTTCCTTGGTCTCCAAGTTCGTCAGCTAGAGGATGGGATGTTCATCTCCCAATTCAAGTATGCTAGAGACCTAGTGAAGAAATTTGGTTTAGACTCCGCTAAGCATGCACGTACACCTATTAGTACCACTACCAAGCTTAGTAAGGACACTTCAAGTAAGGACGTAGATGAAACCTTGTATCAGAGTATGATAGGTAGTCTTCTTTACTTGACTGCAAGTCGTCCCGATATAGCCTTTAATGTTGGAGTCTGTGCGCGATATCCAGCGTCCCCGAAAGAGTCACATTTACTTTCTCTAAAACGTATTATCAAATACGTGAGTGGGACTCTCTCATACAGTATTTGGTATTCCTTTGATACCGATGTCCATTTTTCCACCTATTCGGATGCCGATTGGGCCAGGGATGTAGATGGTTATAGAAACACTTCTGGTGGGTGTTTATATTTTGGTTCTACTCTTGTCTCCTAGGTGAGCAAGAAGAAAAATTCCATCTCTTTGTCCACCGCGGAGGCCGAGTACATCGCTGCCGGGAGTTATTGCATGCAACTCTTGTGGATGAAGCAAATGTTGGTGGATTATGGGATTTCACAGGACACCATGACTATTTCCTGTGATAACACGAGTGCGATACAAATATCCCGCAATCCATTCCAACATTCGCGCACAAAGCACATCAGGATACGCGAGCACTTTATACGTCAGTTAGTTGAGGATAAAGTTGTATCCCTGAGTTTCGTACCCACCGACCGTCAGTTAGCCGATATTTTCACGAAACCGTTAAATGCCCTTAGATTTGAGAGTCTTAGGGAGTCTTTGGGGATTTGCACAGTTGACTGAGGGGTTGGTCCGTGTCTAGGATAGGATGCTTTTTCATGTTCATATCATATGCTTCATATTGCTAGCTTGTATCATGTGTATTATTACTTTTATTTTCTTTATTTTTTTTTTTAGAAAATACAAAAAGATTTCTATTTTTTTTTAAAAGCTCAAAAAATTTTTATTTTGATAAATTTTTGAAAAATCCAAAAAGATTTTTGTATTTTATTTGCGCCTTTTATGGATGAGCATTTAAGATAGCCGAGTCACAATTTCATTCCATTTATCCATGTGACTGTTTGATAGCGATTTGAGACGCTAGATCATTTCATCCATGTGCTTTACATTGTTTGGAGTCTTTGAGATGTGATTAGTGATATCTTTCCAAATGTTTGACTCCTATATCCTTTATTGCACACATGCACGGCTTTATTTGACTATTCTACTTAACTATCACATATTGGCTTGAGTGTTTCCATCTCAGTTCTGTCTATATAACTAACAATATGCGATAAAACTTGACAAGATTGGAATGCATGTAAAAACCGTTTTGGTGAGACTGTTTATTTATTTGAAAATGGGGAAGGGTTGCGAAAGGTTCATTTAGCCTTTGCGATTCTAAGCCACCGTTAAAAAGGACCTAAAAAATTGAGAAATTTTATTATCTATGGTCCAAAGAGGTTAAAAGAGCCCAAAAAAAATTAAAGGCAATAAAAAGAAATATTGACAAATATGGGACATTAGGTTTCACCATTAATTCTCCAAAGTTTGAGAATTTAGAACGCCTGTATTCAAAATATAAATCTGAGGGAGTTAAATATAAACGGGTTTGCACTTCCTTGAAAGTCCTGAAAAAGCATGAAATAGTTTTGGACGTTATTGGTGTGGAAATTACTTTGAGCTTTGATTTTTTGATTTGATTGAGTCAATGTCTCATATTACCACCTTTTTACACCAAAGAAAGATTTTGAGTTCATTCGTTAGGAGTATTCGATATTCACCGTGCACATATGTCATGTTTGTATGCATTGATTTTCCTATCGAATTTGATCACACCCCTACATTTATGCTATCATCGACTTGGTTGTTTTTATGTTCTTTCATGGTGTGATTCTTTGTCGTATATTATGTGTGAAAATTTTTGAAAAATATAAAAATAGTAGTTTATTCCCGTCTGTCATTCTCCATGTGCATTTGTTTATGCTTCTCATATCTGTCTATTTGGGGACATCATAAAAAGGGGGAGAATAATTATGGGGGATAATTGTTTTGGTGTTTGGTCGATTTATGAATGATTTGCTTAAGCTTAATTGATCATCAATTTTTGCATATCATTAAATTTCAAACTGTTGCGTGTCACGGGTCTTTGCTTTATCTCATGTGTGTAGGTACAACGTTGCTCATTATTTGATTACACACTCTGATGAGAAAAGCTTTGGAAGTTTCTGAAGAGATGAAGATTTGGAAGACATGTCATTTAATATTCTCATTTTGAGGGTTTAATGGGGATATTATCTTGTATGTCATTTGATTGCATAATTCGTATTTTTTATGTATATACCGGCATAGACATAGGTGGAGGTTTTTAAGGACATAATTTTATAAATATCCGGGGTAGAATCTAGGAATTTTCTGTTTTCTCTAGATCACATTTTGTATGTCTGATACCGCTACATCCAGCACGTCAACTCGATCATCCTCGATGGCCTTTATCCGAATTCAATGCATCCATTATCATCACATGCATCATGCTTCATGCGACGTGCTGCTCAGCTCATTCACACTCCTCCACTACGCATTATCGGTAAAATGGTTTATTGGAGCTTTAATATTTGCATAAATATTTGGGAAATTTTTAAAAAAATTATTTTTGAAGTCTGGATTAATTTTTATTAAAAGAAGAATTTTTTTTAGTGTATAAGCGAAGTGCCTTGAACGACGAGCTCGCTCAAATGACTTTGACTGTCGTTCGCGCGAGATAGACATGTCGCCCGATCTCGTTTGAATGACATATGTCCTTCGTTCGAGCGACATGGATATCTCGTTTGAATGAGCAATTGCCTCGATTTTCATATAAATACCTGTTCACCTTCTACACGATTTTAAAAGTCTTTCTGCAATCTCAAAATTCTGCGAAAATATCCGAGAATAAGACTTTATCTTTTTAAGGTTTTCTAAACCTTTTTGATTCACAAAACCATTCCCATATACGTGTGTGAGTCTTTAAACCTTCAAGAGGATCATTTACTCATCTGGAGTAATTTGTGAGGAAGACGTTCTCTTCTTCATTGCTGCCCTACTGGAAAGGGAGAGTTCCAGCCGACGACATCAGAACCGACACCCGAGGGTATTTCTGTGTCACATATTTTCATTGTAATCTGTGTCAGCCATTTTCTTACAAAATTATAATGAAAATAAAAGATTTTTCCCCATTGGGGGATTTTTCCTCATTTGTGTGTGTTTGAATGTTCTTGCTTGATTTTATCATCCTCAATCACACCTAGATGCATGTTTAGGACTTAATTGATAAAAACTGAGTTTAATTAAATAACTTCCTTATTTGAACATACATGCACTCTTCTCACCACCATCAGCTCCCCAGAAGTACATGAGGTGGGCGAGAAAGATGACACACGATGCCAGAGCGACGACGATGATGAGCGATCCCTACACACTCTACATTGGTACGATAGCGATTTACATCTACCTAGATTTCATGACCAGTTGTTTGATGCCTTCCTGCATATTTGACATGGAGAACGTGCCTCTACCTACCACTTCTTCAGGGAGGAGTACTATCTCACTAGAGGTGTCATCCCATAGCATGGGAGGTGATGAGATTGTTGTGGTGGAGGAGGCTCCACTTATTCCGGTCACTCCTTCTGCTTATCACTTCAGGTTGACTAGCGGGGAGATGTTGAGGGTGCCCCATTATCCTCATGCGTCGATAACTAGGTTGACAATCCTTACTGATGAGGTGCTCCATCCTGAGGTATACTTCTCTTCTTTCTTTTTTATTCTTTATTCTTCTTTTCTCTTTATTGTCTTGCTCAATTTTTGTTGATTGTTTTCTTCTTTACTGACTGTACGAGTGTTGACTAATTGGCTATGAGACGTCAAGGAATTGATAACGTCTATGTCTGCTTACGTAAAGAATTCAACCACTTCATGTATGGTGCCGTCAGCTACTTCTGATGAGGGTTCTAGTTCTGGGAGTGGAGGGTCCATCGCCCATCATAGGGGGAGCGCGTGCGCTGCGAAGGCTGAGGGTTTGAGAGGGCTATCGAATGGTTCGGGAAGTGTCCCGTTATATTTTTCTTTTTGCATTTTCTTTTTTTCCTATAAAAATTTAATAATGCCGAATAAGAATTATATATGAAAAACATGCATTTCTTTTTGGTATTTTCTTGATTTAGTGACTTATTCTACATGCACTTTACTTTTCTGCTGAGATTTCTCATTTATTTGCAACGACAAAGATAAGTATGAAAATGGTTTTAAAAAAAGATATTTATTTTATAAAAAAAATGGAGTAAAAGAGGAAAAATGAATTATTCTAAAAAGGGGTTTCAGAGTAAATATTTTTGGAAATTGATCTTTAGGCAAAAGAGGAAAAATGAATCGTTCTAAAAAAGGGTTTGCTGATCGACATACCCTTTGTCCTTCCTATCGGCATAAGGGTCAAGTCAAATCATTCCTTTTTCTTTGATTACACTCTTTACATACTTGAAGTACTAATAGGGTAGAGGGATTGATGAGGTTTCGAGCGATTTGTTTTTTGTGAGGACTTTTATGTATAAAAAGGGGTTTGGGGAGTACATTCTTCACCACTATCCATATTTTCTATTCTGTGTATTTCTTCTATCTCGTAAATGTCTCTCATAATGTCTAAAGTATTTTCTTCTTTCCTTGAAGGCTTGGAGGCCATATATGCCTATATAACGTCAATTATGACACCTTTAATTTGTGTCGGGTCTCCTTATGGAGCAACTGTGATATAAATTGGAATCTGCTGGAGGCTGTGATAAAATTTTGGTACCCCGAAGATCACGTTTTCTGGGTTGACTTAGACGAGGCATGCCCTACTTATGAGGAGTTTTCAAAGATGTTGGGGTTATCCCTAGTGCAGCAGTGTCTATGCCCAACTTGTCCCGTTCTCCCCAGGTGTCTTTGGCTAAGTTAATTTATATCTATACCTCAATGGCTCAACCATTGGTCCATGGTTGGAATATCTCCCTCTCGACGATTATGAACTCGATGTGTAAGAGGGATATCTCTGATGTTGGTGTAGCCGAAGTTATTGCCTTTGGCCTGACTGCTAGCTTATTACTAGTAACGAGTGATCTGATGGTTGATCCTTAGGTAGCCACGATAGTGGCATGGATGTCTTACCACTGTAGTCATGATATGGTAATGGTATTGGAGACCTTGAATGGTCTTGATGCTTGGAAGAGGGTTGTTCTAACTTTTTTAGGGGGATACCCGTGATGCTATTCCTATGGATTTTCAAGAGGTTTTTCTTGGCGACCCCTACTGAGTACCCTCTGTTGGGTGTACTTGACATCTTTATTTGGCCTTTCTTCAGTTTTGTCCCTCCAATACAGAACTGGGTTAACTTCTCATGGAGCGCGAAGCCTGGTGTCTTCTCTGAGTCGTGCCATAGTGGGGGAACTAACATCCTATTTGGAAATTGGGAGAGTATCATTATGCATTGGTGGTTGACCTTCGCTAGAATTCCTTCTATTTTCCTTGACAACTTCTATGCTAAGTGGGGTGGGAGCAGATAGTGACTCCTCGCATAACCAACTTCTTCCTTAAAGAAGACTTAACTATGTCTTTACTAATGATACTAGGACCTTTGTGTCAGCATTGTCGATTGTCACAATCTGTTGGAGGGGCTTGGCATGTGTCTGGAGATTATTTGAAATGGTTATGGAAGTGGGTAGTTAGAAGGTTTTGGAAGAAGGGACTGGATAAAGGAGGCTTTTTGCCTTTGACATCAAGGATAATGGCTTTGTGGTTTCGACCAAGCTTTTCAAGGCATACCACTGCATGGAGCGCATACGGAGCATTAATGAGGAGTGGGAGACTTGGGTCCTCTGGGAGAAGGTAATGATGATGAGGCAGGACCGTCTAGAAGTTGAGGGAAGCATTTTGTGAAGCCGGGGAATTTTATTTGGGGTAGTTTATATTGGTATTTTGGGATGTTCTTAGATTTTTCTAAGAAGCTTGTTATTAGGTAGGTTGTTAGGGGAAATGTATTTTGGTTTAGTAATTGAAGGGGGTGGTCTGTTTGACTCTGTCTACTGATATTTCATGTAATGTCTCTGTTCCTTAATTAAAATAAAAATGATTTTAATCATATTTTTTTTGTGTCTTTTAATGAATTTTGCATTTGGACTATATATACGAATCACTAAGGCATACATAATCCTTCTGTTCATGTAAATGATGAGATGTACTGTCGTTCTCGGGGAAAGAAAATAATAGCATTTGTGAAAAAGAAAGGACCGCACCCATGTGTATGGATTGCCAATATGCCTCTGTGGGTTTGTTAAAATTTCACAACTTTCATTTGGAAAATAATTGTTTAAGAGGATCAAGTCCCATATAGTTCTGGGTAGGGGAAATGAAGAATTTTTTTAATAGAAGGAGGATGAGAAGATTAGTAGTGCGCCGACAGTTTAGATTAAGGGTAGAATTTCTTGAAACGGTCCAGATTGACTGAACGCATCATCTCTTCTCCACCGAGGTCTATGATCATAGAGGCGCCTCTTGATGGGATTTTCTTTATGATGTAGGGGTCACTCCAATTAGGTTTGAACTTCCCTCTGAGGTCCCAAACGGGTTTCGTAATTTCTTTGAGGGTTAGGTCCCCTTATTGAACACCGCGATCCTTGGCCTTCCTGTTGAATGATCACGCTATCCAGCGGTGGTACCCCTGTATGTGGTATAGAGACTTAAGTCTCTTTTCATCCAAGAGTGAGAGTTTGTCATAGCGAATATGATGCCAGTATTCTTCGCTAACTTTTCTCTCAATTATGACACGTAGGGAAGGTACTTTTAACTCAATAGGGAGAGCTGCATCCATGCCATAAACCAAAGAATAAGGGGTAGCCCTAGTAGGTGTACTGACATAAGTGCGATAGCCCGAAGTGTGTACGAGATCCGATTAGCCCAGTCTCTTCAACTTTTGATCATCTTGGTGATGATGGTTTTGAGGCTTTTATTAGCATCTTCGACACCTCTATTGGTTTAGGGTCGATAAAGAGAATAATTTTGTCACTGAATTCGATACTCGTCGACTAGTTCTGTGACCTCGGATTTGAAGTGGAGTCCATTATCAGATACAAACTCATGAGGAACCTTGTATCAATATATGATATTCTTTCTGATAAACTTGGCCACTTTTTTGGCATTTAGCATCACATACGACTCGACTTGGACCCATTTTGATGAGTAATCAATGGCGACCTGGATGAACTCAAGCCTGTTGGAAGCTTTAGGAGTGACCTTCCCTATGATATATATTCCCCAAGTGGAGAAGTGCAGGGGAGAGGTCATGTTGTATAATTTTCAAGGAGGTAAATGTTGGAGGTTGGCAAATTATTAGCATTTGAGGCATCTTCAAACATAGGCAGTGTAGTCTTGAACCATAGTAGTCCAATAGTACCCTTGAAGGATGATTTTCTTGGAAATAAAATTCATTGGGGCCCACATTCCCCACTATGGATTTTCTGCATCATTATTTTAATTTCATCTCATGCTATGCAATGCAAATTTGTTCCATCAAGGTTTCTCTTGAAAAGTGCTTTGTCGCTGATGATGTACTGGGCAACCAGTTTGTGAAGGGTTATATTATCTTTCTTATCTGCATCTCTTGGATACTTACTTTGTTTAAGGAGGAGACAAATACTATATTAGCATAATCCGGTTATGTCAGAGTCTTCTTTAGTGATGAGCTTAATATGGTAAAAGTGGGTAGGCACAACTTATTTCTGAACTAGGAAAAGGACCATTATTATTCCCTCGAGCATATCGACCATGGAGGCCAGGGTTGTAAGGGAGTCAACTAGGCTATTGTTTGAGTGAGAAAGGTAAAAGAAGGTGACATTTTTTAATTTGGAGGCGAGCTTTTCTAAGTGGGCATGGAAGGGTAGGAGCTCTCGTCTTTGACTTTCCATTTTTTAAGAATTTTTCTGAAAATGAGGACAGAGTCCCCATAAACGTCTAGGTGCTTGATAACTTTCTCTACGACGATATTGAGGACTATGACGCATGACTCATACTTAGTTATGTCATTAGTGCAAGGGAAGTATAACTTAATGGCAATGGATGTGTGGGAGTCATTAAGAGCAATTAGGAGTATCCCAATATCGTGCCCTTTCTCGTTGGCATCTCCATCGAAGAACATCTGCCATATGAGATCCTCTTGAGAAGTGCAAAGAATGTATTCATCTCGAAACTCAGAGACCCAAACTTTAGTTCCTTCCATACGATAGTTGGCAAGGTGGTCGAAGATGGCTCTTCCCTATATGGCTTTTTGTGTGACGTACACACTATCAAAATCGGCTAGTAGCATCAACCAATGGGCCATTTATATTAATAGATCGGGTTTATCTAACACATATTTGATGGAATTCATTTGAGATACTAGTCCGATGGGAAAATTAAGCACGTACTGTTGTAATTTATGCGTGACCCATTCTAAGGCGACACAATCTATCTCTAGAGAAGTGTAATTGACTTCGTACTGGGACAGTTTTTAACTAGCACAATAGATGACTCTTATTTATGGAATTCCTCAATATATTGGGCTAGTAAAGTCCTTGTTGTGGTATTAGTGATGGTCAAGTACAGGAGGAGGGGGAAAAGTGGATGTGGAGGCATAAGCACTAGAGGTCGGGTGAAGTATCGCTTGATTTGGTCAAAGGATTCTTGGTAGACCTTGTTCCAGACTTTGGTTGAATCTCTCTGGAGAAATTTAAAATTGGTTCATAAATAGAGGCTAGTTGGTTGATGAACGAACGGATGTATTGCAGTTTACCCAGGAATCTTCGAATACCCTTGTTTGTTCAGGGTGGTGGAATATCGAGTATGGATTTCAGTTTGGTAGGTTCCTCTTTAATTCCTTTCTCAATGACCATTAACCACAAAAGTTTCCCCTTTATGATGCCAAAAATGCACTTTTGTGGGTTGAGCTGCATCTGGTAATGTCGTAGTCACTCGAAGAACTTTCGGAGCGCGAGAATGTGACCATATCGAGTCTTGGACTTTTTGATCATGTCATCTACTTAAACCTTGACTTCTTTATTAATGAAGTCAAGTAGGATGGTTGTGTCAACCCTTTTGTAGGTAGACCCAGCATTCTTGAGCCCAAATGGCATGATAGTCTAGCAGAAAGTTCCCTAGGGGGTAATGAAGGTAGTTTTCTCTTGATGGTAAAAGGTGCATATTGATCTGGTTGTAATCGAAAAGTCTATCGATAAATGATTTGAGGGCGTGGCTAGTCGTATTGTCCATGATCATGTCGATATTTTCTAATAGATAATCATCTTTCAAGGATGCCTTGTTCAAATATCGATAGTTGATGCACATGCGGACTTTTCCTTCAAACTTAGTCATGGGGAAAATGTTTGCCAACCATGTAGGGTATTCAACCACACGAATTAAACCCACATTTCGCTATTTGATTACCTCTTCTTTGACTTTGAGTGACCATTCTATTTGGAATTTTCTAACCCTTTTTGGACCGATTTGCATTCCATTAATTTCGAGATCTCATACTGAGATTTTTTTGGGTAAAATCTGAGCATGTCATCATAGGACCACACAAAGACCTCTAAAAACTCTTTCAGTATCACTTCAAGTTGCGCACCCTCATGCTCATCATGGGTGGATCTTATTATAATCTCACGCTGATGGCGACTAAAAACAAGGTTAACTGCAATAGTATCATCACCATTAGTTTGAACGTGGCTGTGTTGTTTATTATTTTCCTTATTGGGATAAGTTATGAATTGTTCATTTACAAAATCATCATCATGAAAAGTTTCATTAGAATCAATGCAGTTAATCTAAGGCACAATAAGATACTCAAAATCTTCATTTATTTCATTCTCAGGGAAAATAACATTGCGAACCTTGTCAAAAGAGTTCTCAGTTACACTTATATTAGGAAAAGGAGAAAAATAAATAAGTACGGATATTTAAATGGGATAAGTAGTAAGATTTGACTGATCTTGATCAGGCTGAACTGGGATAACGTGCCAATTTAAGAGAGGTTCATCAGCAGTTATGATTTGAGTGGACGGTTCGAATGGCATAACATCTAGGCAGATCATGCAGAGACTTACCCCGAGTGTCTACAGGTCAAAGGATTCTTCAGAGTCACTTCCCTTGGAGTTATCGATGATTTCCATGGTTTGCTCGGTAAGAGGTTCCACTTTATATTTCTAGTCTTCATCCTAAGTGTTGTTGTCTTGAAAGAAGATCTCCATCCCCGGTTTCATCTTTTTATCAGTGTGGTCGTACCATGGTTCAAAGAATCCATAGAAGGAGAAGTATTCATCCTTTTTGACAAATATTTTAGTCAAAGAGTCCTGCCAAATATTCTTTTCATCCTCTAGGCTTCTCTTCGGTCACAGTCTGTGGAGTGCTTTGAGTTTAGTTGGTGAAGGTTGGTAGCCTAGGCCACATGGTGGGAAGGCTTCTTTCAGGATTATGGATTAAGGATTCCTTGCTGGCATCACCCTAGACCCATTTAGGGCATGAAGTTCATGTTCTTAAACATCTGAATTACGTTGACATTATCATGAGGGTTGTGCTCTAGACAAACTCGATCTTTAAAATTGTCCCTTGTTATGACAAGGAGAGGATAAATTCTGAAATCAGTGAGGATCAAGTCATTAGTCTCATGCTGAATCTTCAAGACTAAATTGCTGGTGCCGACACTTTTTGAATTGTCAACAGGCCCCAGGATGGTGATATCTTGGCCTTTAGCGAAGAACTTTATTTTTTGATGGATGTTGTGGAGCCATGGGTGGCCAAGGAGTGGATTGAAATAGGCAGGTATGTTGATGACTTGGTACTCGATCAAAGGGTTGATGGGGTCAACCCCTAGTGTGAGTTTTATGGAAGACATCACTTTTCTACGAGTGTTATCATAGGCACGCACGACGACAATGTGGGAGTGAGATAATTGACTTTTAATCCTAAGTAGTTGAAGGTGATGAGTAGACAGACAATGCGAGCTGATCCATTATTGACAAGTGATGGTGGTATTGTCTTTCCCAAAACTTTGACGGACATGTTAAGGGCATAGTGGTGATCAAGGACAAATTTATAGATTTCTTCTTTGAAAAAAGAGAGGAGTTTGGTAGAGGTCAAGGATCCAACCATATTCACAACTTCTTTGGGAGTAGTAGAGGGATAAACTATGGGCCCAATGAGGAGATTTATTAGGGTATTTCGGTGCAGTTGATAGGACATAAAGAGTCACCACAAGGTTATGTTGGCTTGGGTTTTCTTGAGCTGATCGAGGACTTTTCTTTCTTTAATGGTAATTTCTGGAATTAGGAGATCTTCGGCAACTCCCTTTCCTTTTTCTACTCTACTTCAATGAAGAATTGAATCTTTGTAGTACCACCCTGATCTGGTTATGTGGTTCACAAAAGAGGGGAAGAATAGTAACCCATTGGCTTCATCTACTTTAGGTTGAATGGATACTTTATTGATTTGTCCCAATAAATCTTCAAAAGAGATCATTCCACATAAACTGACAACTAAATTGTCTTCTTTATGATTCGGTTCAGCATCTGAGCTATCAAAGTCATCCCCCCATTCGGTAGTGATGATGTTTTCCTTCCAGGAGTAATCAATGCATTTAACAACCTAAACAAATTCATCATATAAGTCTTCCCATTCAGCGGGGAAATGTAAAAGTGAAGGGACCACTCATCCCTGAAGTTTCAAAATAGTGAGCAACTCGAAGATGCTACAGATTTCCCCTGTCTGGTAAAATATATCGGTCATGATCTGTACCACGTAATCTAGACTGATTTTCTCAACTGGAAATTCCCACTCATCTGATTCTCGAGCCCATTTTTATACTTTCATGAACAGGCTACTGAATTTCTAATGGTCGACTAACATCTCAGCGAGCAATTTCAGCCCAAACGTTTAAAGTTAGTCTAACATAGAAGATCATTCCATGCCTCCCCCCTCTGATCGGGTGCAGATGACAACACCAGCTCTCGTAAGGAGTGATAGAGATTGATTAGAAAGGCATGTAGGGTGCAGGAGAAAGGAAGGGCAAACCTTGAGAGGTTTGGGTGACACTGTGGGGGTGATGGGTACTTTGACATGAACAATTTAGGTAAAAGGATATTACTTTCCAAGAAGATGGCATTCACTCTGGTTTCATGTGTTGGAAGAGGCATCTGAGTGGTGTTGGGCTTGCGATTAGCTAGTTAGCGATGATACCTTGATATATTAGGCCTTGGATCATATTTTTTAGATGAAATCATTGGTTAGTGGTGTGGCCAATGACTTGGTGAAAGTCATAGTGGGCATCGGGCATGAAGTTTTTAGGGAGTGGGTTTGGTAATGGTCGAGTTTTTAATAATTTGATGAGATTTTGGGCTAACAGATCCTACTAAACCTTTGATATAGGAGCATGGAGCTCAGTGTAATCTTTTTAAACAAGTTTGGGGTGAATTTTTGGCACTGAAGAAGTTACAAGCTTTAATATGTTGTCGGTGGTTCAGATAGAGGCGTTAGCGGGCCTTTCTTACTTCCTCGGTGTAAACAGTCCGATCAGCTTCTTCGGCTCAGACTCCACTTTATTGACACCTTTTTTAATTTCCACACCAGCTTCTCGAAGGGCTCTAATGTGTGGGTTGTACTGTCCTCCCATGGATGCTCGGATATGAGGCAAGAAATTATTCTTCACAATTATCACTTGTTCCTCCTCTGAGGGCCTATTGGTCATAGTGGCGTCTTTATCTCTCCATCTTCCAATAAAGATACTGACTTATTCTCTAAGTTTTTTCTTGAGTAGCTCTAGGTCTCTGCGTATGACCTCTAACTCTTCGTTGCACTAATATCGAGACATGAATTCTTGGTCCATATCTTCCCAGCTATGGATCCTAAATTTTTCGAGAGATAAAAACCATTAAAGACTAATTTCGTTTGAGGTCTGCTAAAACATCTGTGCCATTATCTCTTCTGAGACACCAAGAAGGGTCATGGCTCAATGATAGCTTCGTAGGTGCACAATTAGAGGCCCGCTGCCCCCAAACTTTTAGATGTTTAGCATCTTGAACTTCTCTAGAAGCACTACACCAAAAATAAGAATCTGGCATGGTTTAAAACTATGCCAGATCAAATCTAACACGGTTTTCAACTGTGCCAGAATCAGGTGTTCCAAAATGACCATTTTTTTCTGGCACGGTTTAAAAGTGTGCCATACTTGACCAAACAAGAACACTTCTGGCACAGTTTTGAACTGTGCCAGATTGAGCACATTTTGATAAACTTTTGGCACAGTTCAAAACCGTGCCAAAATTTGATATACTTTTGGCATGGTTTTGAACTGTACTAAATTTTTGGATAAAGAAAAAAAATTAATTATTTGAAAACAAGAAAATTCACAAATTGCAAATCTTGCACGTTGTTGATAAACTAATATACATACAAACTTCAATATATTACAAGTCTTCATTAGTTCACAGACCCAAAAAAAATTGGGCATAGTTTCTTCTATCTTCTGGACATTTTAAAACCTGCTAATATAAAACCTGCGTAATATAAAGCCCGCACGGCTAAAAAATATAACATTAAACTTACAAAAGCCCGCACGGCCATAAAAGTTAACAATAAAACTTCAAAAGCCTTCACGACCATAACCCAGAAAAACGGAATCATGAATATTAACGACATTGAATAAATAAACCCCTTATTGTAAACCATTGACTTCTCCATGTGTTCCACGTGAATAAATGCTAATGCTAAAATGTTATCCTGCAAAAAAAAATAGGACAAAAAAAAGATACGACATTAGTAACCAAGTAATTTATAAAAAAGGATTACTCAAGCTAAAAAAATTACATATAGGAGTTGTAATTATTATATTCTAAAATTGAAAATCATACGCAAGTTATGACTACCTGATCAGTTCCTATGAGTTACATTGGTCTCGTGTGAGGTGTTAGTGCTTCTTACGGGATCGTTTGGGGGCTAGTTTCGTTTTTCACCCTTCAACGTCTTGTTTTTAAGTCTAATCTAGATATTTTCAAATTATCGTCATATTCTCAAACCGAGCGCAGTCAGTACCTACAAGTTATATTGGTCCCGTAAAAGGTGTTCGTGCCTCTTACGGGGCCATTTGGTGGTTGGTTTGGGTTTTCACCCTCGAACGACTTATTTTTAAACATAATCTAGATATTTCAAAATTATCACCATATTCTCAAATTGGGAGACCTGCGATTACCGATCAGCTCCAACAAGTTACATTGGTCCCATGTGAGGTGTTCGTCCTCTTACGGGGCCGTTTGGCGTCTGGTTTGGATTTTCACCCTCAAACGACTTATTTTTATGCCTAATCTAGATATTTACAAATTATCATCATATTCTCAAACCGGGAGATCCGCGATTACGCGACCAGTTCCTATAAGTTACATTGATCTCGTGCGAGGTGTTCGTGTCTCTTACGGGGCCATTTGGCTGCTGGTTTTGGTTTTCACCCTCGAACGACTTGTTTTTAAGCCTAAACTAGATATTTCCAAATTATCGTCATATTCTCAAACCGAAAGACCCGTGATTACGCAGTGAGCTCCTACAAGTTACATTGGTCCCGTGTGAGGTGTCCGTGCCTCATACGGTGCCGTTTGGCGACTAGTTTGGGTTTTGACCCTCAAACAGCTTGTTTTTAAGCCTAATCTAGATATTTCCAAATTACCATCATATTCTCAAACCAAGAGACCCGTGGCTACGCAGTCAGTTCCTACGAGTTATATTGGTCCCGTGCGAGGTGTTCGTGCCACTTACGGGGCCGTTAGGCGGCTGGTTTGAGTTTTTACCCTTTAACGAATTATTTTTAAGCAAAATTTAGATATTTCTAAATTATCATCATATTCTCAAACCGGGAGACCCGCGACTACGTGGTAAGTTTCTATAAGTTACATTGATCCCGTGCGAGGTGTTCGTGCCTTTTATAGGGCGGTTTGGGGGCAAGTTTGGGTTTTCACCCTCAAACGACTTGTTTTTAATCCTAATTTAGATGTTTTCAAATTATCTTCATATTATCAAACCGCGAGACCCATAATTACGCGGTCAATTCCTACAAGTTACATTGGTCCCGTGCGAGGTGTCTGTGCCTCTTACGGGGACGTTTGGCATCTGGTTTGGGTTTTCACCCTCAAATGGCTTATTTGTAAGCCTAATCAAGATATTTTCAAATTATCGTCATATTCTCAAATCGAGAGATCCGTGACTACGCGGTTAGTTCCTACAAGTTATAGTGGTCTCGTGCGAGGTGTTCGTGCCTCTTACGGGGCCGTTTGGCGATTGATTTTGGTTTTCACCCCCAAACGACTTGTTTTTAAGCCTAATCTAGATATTTCCAAATTAACATTATATTCTCGAACCGGGAGACCCGTCACTACGCGGTCAGTTTCTACAAGTTACATTGGTCCTGTATGAGGTGTTCGTGCCTCTTACGGGTCCGTTTGGCGGATGGTTTTGGTTTTTATCCTCAAACGACTTATTTTTAAGCCTAATCTAGTTATTTTCAAATTATCATCATATTCTCAAATCGGGAACCGTGACTATGCGGTCACTTCCTACAAGTTATATTGGTCCGGTGCGAGTTGTTCGTGCCTCTCACGGGGACGTTTGGCTGCTTGTTTGGGTTTTCACCTTCAAACGGCTTATTTTTAAGCTAATCTTGATATTTCCAAATTATTGTCATATTCTCAAACTGGGAGACCCATGACTACATGATTAGTTCCTACAAGTTAAATTGGTCCTGTGAGAGATATTCGCGCCTCTTATAGGGCCATTTAGGGGCTGGTTTGGGTTTTCACCCTTCAACGACTTATTTCTAATGCTAAGTTATATTTTATCAAATTATCATCATATTCTCAAATCGAAAGACCCGTGACTACACGATCAGTTCCTATAAGTTACATTGGTCCCGTACGAGGTGTTCGTGCCTCTTACGGGGCCGTTTGGGGACTAGTTTGGGTTTTCATCCTTAAACGGCTTGTTTTTAAGCCTAATCTATATATTTCCAAATTATTGTCATATTCTCAAACTGGGAGACCCAAGACTACGCGATCAGTTCCTATAAGTTATATTGGTCCCGTGCGAGGTGTTCGTGCCTCTTATAGGGCCGTTTGGCCACTAGTTTGGGGTTTCACCCTCAAACGGCTTATTTTTATGCCTAATCTAGATATTTCCAAATTATCATCAGATTCTCAAATAAGGAGACCCGCAACTATGCGATCAGTTCCTACAAGTTACATTGGTCCCGTGCGAGGTGTTCGTGCCTCTTACGGGACCGTTTGGCAGCTGGTTTGGGTTTTCACCCTCAAACGGCTTGTTTTTAAGCCTAATCTAAATATTTTCAAATTATCGTCATATTCTCAAATTGGGAGACCCGGGACTACACGACCAGTTCCTATTAGTTACATTGGTCCCGTGCGAGGTGTTCATGCCTGTTACGGGGCCGTTTGGCGTCTGGTTTTGGTTTTCACCCTCAAATGGCTTATTTTTAATCCTAATCTAGATATTTACAAATTATCATCATATTCTTAAACCGGGAAACCCGCGACTACACGGTCAGTTCCTACAAGTTACATTGGTCCCGTGCGAGGTGTTCGTGCCTCTTACGGGGCCGTTTGGCTGCTGGTTTGGATTTTCACCCACAAACATCTTATTTTTAAGACTAATATATATATTTTCAAATTATCATCATATTCTCAAATCGGGAGACCCGTGACTACATGATCAGTTCCTACAAGTTACATTGGTCCCCTGTGAGGTGTTCGCGCCTCTTACGGAACCATTTTGAGGCTGGTTTGGGTTTTCACCCTTCAATGGCTTATTTCTAATCCTAAGTTATATATTATCAAATTATCGTCATGTTCTCAAATCAAAAGACCCGTGACTACACATCAGTTCCTATAAGTTACATTGGTCCCGTACGACGTGTTCGTGCCTCTTACGGGCCGTTTGGCGACTGGTTTGGGTTTCCACCCTCAAATGGCTTATTTTTAAGCCTAATCTAGATATTTTTAATTTATCGTCATGTTCTCAAATCGGGAAACCCGTGACTACGCGGTCAGTTCACTACAAGTTACATTGGTCCCGTGCGAGGTGTTTGTGCCTCTTATGGGACCGTTTGGCGGCTTGTTTGGGTTTTCCCCACAAATGGCTTGTTTTTAAGAGTAATCTAGATATTTTCAAATTATCGTCATATTCTCAAATTAGGAGACCCGTGACTACATGATCAGTTCCTACAAGTTACATTGGTCCTGTGCGAGGCTTTCACGCCTCTTATGGGGCCATTTAGGGGTTGGTTTAGGTTTTCACCCTTCTACGGCTTATTTCTAATCCTAAGTTGTATATTATCAAATTATCATCATATTCTCAAATCGGAAGACCCGTGACTTGACGAGAAGTTCCTATAAGTTACATTGGTCCCGTTCGAGGTGTTCATGCCTCTTACGGGGCCGTTTTGCGGATGGTTTCGATTTTCACCCTCAAACGGCTTATTTTTAAGCCTAATCTAGATATTTCCAAATTATCATCATATTCTCAAATCGTGAAACCCGCGACTACGCAGTCAGTTTCTATAAGTTACATTGGTCCCGTGCGAGGTGCTCGTGCCTCTTACGGGGCCATTTGGCGGCTGGTTTGGATTTTCACCCACAAACATCTTGTTTTTAAGCCTAATCTATATATTTTCAAATTATCATCATATTCTCAAACCGGGAGACCCGTGACTACATGATCAGTTCTTGCAAGTTACATTGGTCTCGTGCAAGGTGTTTGCGCCTCTTACGGGGCCATTTAGGGGTTGGTTTGAGTTTTCACCCTTCAACGAATTATTTCTAATCCTAAGTTATATATTATCAATGTTTCCTTATATTCTCAAACCGACAGACCCGTGATTACACGATCAGTTCCTACAAGTTACATTGGTCCCATGCGAGGTGTTGGTGCCTCTTACATGAACGTTTGGGGACCAGTTTAGGTTTTCACCCTTTAACGACTTGTTTTTAAACCTAATCTAGATATTTTCAAATTATCGTCATATTCTCAATTAGGGAGACCCGTGACTATGCACATGTACGCATTCTATGTCCGCATATGTCGTATACAGTTATAACAGTTATAGAGTTTAGCACTCTATGTTCGCATATGTGTTATAAAATTTGATCCTCTACAATTATAACAATTCTATGTCCGCATATGTGTTATACAGTTATAACAGTTATATATCTCCAACACAACATATGGGTTGTTATTACATTTTCCATTTTTAACTAATGTTAGCTGGAATACATTTGAATAAACCACCTAAATAGGTATTGTCAACTATAGCCGCATTCGTCAAGTTATAATTGTTTGACGCAATTGAATAATATGTGGCAAAGAATTTATGCTGAACACAACCATCTTCCAAATCAATTGTTTAGGGAAACTCATATTATAGTTATCAATGGAATAAAAACAAATTTCTATTTCTAATCAACGTGGAAGACAACTCAAAAGAAGAAAAACAAAAACAAAGACATATCTTAATTAAATTAACTTACATAGATTGATTTGATGCGATAATCCTTGATGGCAACCCTTAAGAGACATATTTTCAAGGAGTCTTTTTTTTTCTGCAAAAAAAAAAGTGATATGAAAAATATTTCCAACTGGTACCAAGTATGTGCAATACAAATTATTGCATTAGACTAAAGAGGAGAGGGGGTGGCACTACTAAAATTAACCTCCCTAGTTTTTATAGCTTTTATTTTCACTTTTTTGAGATGTTTTATTATATGGCTTTAAGTACTCTAGTGCTAAGAGTCTTCCTCCTATACCCATGCATAAAGTTTGTAAGCCCCTAGTCTCATCACTGCAGATTTTAAGTAAACATTATATATGCACAGAGATAGATACATACACATACAAAATGAAGATGACAACATAAATTCCAAACCTTATCCATGGAGTAGGTTCATTATCGCAACGAATGAAAAGATATCGACAGACATTAAATCCCCGGGAAAAAAAGTGTATGACAATGTAAAGATATATAGTAAGAGCCACAAGTAAAGGATCATTTTGTAAGTAACCCTACCTGAATTCTGTCTTTGCGCCAGCATTTCTCAATTCTATAAACCCCATCATATCGGAATCTTGTTTCTGGAGCATAAGAAGAACATTTCTCCATATGGGACTTGACCATTGACATGGGGATTTTAGCTTAAGAACAGAGAATAAGGTTAAGATATGAGGAAAAACTACAAGCCCATATGAAATGGTATTTCAAATTCAGGCCATAAACTTTCCCAACATAATCAACAAATATTGGAAGTAATTTACATGTGCAAGTTCATAACATTAATTGAGAGCAGAGGTATTCGTGTTATCTTTAAAGTAACTGGAACAAAAGTAAAGAGCTAGACAAACATGTAACTAAACACAGATATATAATAAAATATGATACAATACGTCACCAAAAAGATAAGTACCGGAAGGTTGTGTCACAGGTAGCTATACCACAATCCTAACGGGTTTATTTCATTCTGTATTGTTTTTTTCCTTATAAAAATTCTCTTTCATTCAAGTATTGTTATAATCACTGTTCTAAAAAACCCGCCTAGGCTCCGCCTAGGCACGCCTAGGCTTAAGGCTTGGGAGAAACGCCTCACCTTAAGTTTTTCACGCCTTATTCTTGGTAAAACCCTTAAGGCGCACTTTTTTCTAAAAACAACAATGCTTTAGTGAAACAATATCGCCTTTTAAAGAATTTTTTTACTAACCGGACCATTATTTCATCCAAAATAATCCAATAGTATTTTAATTTGCATATATTCGGACATATTTTTATAATATGTACAATTTTAGTATTTTATTAGCCTTGTTATGGTTTAAAAATATTAAAATATATTAAGAAGCCTAAACGCCTTTTCACGCCTTTTTACGCCAACGCCCGCCTAGGCTTCTAAGGCTTAATGCTTGGCCTCCACGCCTCGACTAGGCCCCGCATTTTTTAGAACCTTGGTTATAATAATAGGATTGGAGTGGTATTCAAACACAATCTGAATTTAAAAGGTACATTTATAAATGATGAAATTAACATATTATGAAATGTGTAAGATGCAATAAAGATATTTAAAGTACTATATAGGAGGGTAGTGAGACCGGGGTCTATGAATAACTAGAAAGGGTGAGGCGTGACCCACTCCAATGAACACTGCCTGCAAGGTCTTCAAGGTCTTCTGGTGCAACTTCTCAAGAAACCTTCTCCTTCTGGTATCATTGAAACTCAAGCTTCAACTCACTCCCTACAAGAAGATGAACTTTCACAGCAAAAATAGTAATTTTCTCAAGGGAAACACCTGGGAATGATGGGTGCCAGTGGGGAGTGAAGGAACAAGTCACTCAGCACTAAGAGAATGAGGAGGGAGAGAATACATAGGTAGGTCTGGTGTGATTTTGGCAAAGTAACTGTGCAATTTCAATTGTGTGTTTATTAACCTTGCCCAGAGGTCTATTTATAGTTGGGCATTAGGGTTGAGTTGGAATTTTTGGGTGCTAAAATTGAGAGGGTTGGTGGGGAACAAAGTCTGAAGTGTACCATTTATCACTACCTGCAGTTAGCCCTTCCTGTCCCCTCCTGTAGGTGCCACCTGGTGCCAACAAAATTCAAAAAGCACATATGTCTCCTAATGAAGACAAGATATTTGATTTGGTAATTATCTTTTGAAACGGTAACTTATGGTGCAATTTTGCAAATCTTGAGAGAGGAGGCCTTAAGAAACCCTCTCTTCTAAAATTATTGTTTTTCTTGAGAGGGACCTTGAGGACCCCCACTTCTGGAAAATTTTATTTTTTATAAAGAGTTTATTCCTTGTGAGTAGCCAGCTCTTTGGCTACTCACTTCACTTGTGACCAAGTGTGAAGTGTGTGTAGTTTTGAATGACTTCTGGGTCTTCCTACTAGTATTCTCTCAATCCTGTAGTGCTAAGTGGTTGATCTTGCTCAACATACCTTGTCCCTTAGCCGGCAAGCTAAAACTCCCAGGAGATCCCAACTGGCCTATTTGAGCCCTGCCTGCTCAACTAGGATACCTGTACAAGAAAGCAAAGTGTTAATACTATTGTTCTTTTAAAGAATGATGTTTCATGATGAGGAGTTGCTCATGGTAGCCACTCCCTCATCCTGGCCTATTTTTCTGGAAGCTGAGGGGGAGGACCTTGACTGCTCCTCGCCCTGACATTTTCTATTGTTAAGGTACCTTAAGTGTTCCTTCTCAATATAAGTTTCTGTAGGGACCTTGGGTGAGGTTCTTTCTCAATATGATTTTATGCCGGGACCCTGGGGTGATTCATTCTCAATATGAGTTTTTACCGAGACCCTAGGGAGTTCCTGCTCAATAAGAGTTTCTGCCTGGACCCTGGGGTGGTTCCTTCTCAATATGAGTTTCTTTCAGGACCCTCGGGGTTCCTTGTTAATATGAGTTTTTTCCAGGACCCTGGGGTGGTTCTTTCTCAATATGAGTTTCTGCCAGGACCCTGGGGGTTCCTGCTCAATATGAGTTTCTGCCGGGACCCTGGGTGGGTTCCTTCTCAATATGAGTTTCTGCCGGGACCCCTAGGGTTCCTACTCAATGTGAGTTTCTGTCGGGACCCTGGGGTGGTTCCTTCTCAATCTTTGATTTCTGTAGTGGCCCTTGCGAGGCACTTCTCAAATGTCAATTTCGCAGTGACCCTTGCAGTGGCACATCTCGAATGTCATTTCTGTAGTGACCCTTGCAGCGGTCCTTATCAATCTTGGACTTCTGCGATGGCCTTTGTGGGGCACTTCTTCAAATGTCATTTCCGTAGTGACCCTTACGGCGACACTTCTCAAATGTCATTTCTACAGTGACCCTTGCAGCGACCCTTCTCAATCTTAGACTTCTGCAGTGGCCCTTATGCGGTACTTCTCAAATGTCATTTCTACAGTAACCCTTGCAGTGACACTTCACGAATGTCATTTCTGCAATGACCCTTGCGGCGGCCCTTCCCAATCCTGGACTTCTGCAGTGGCCCTTATGCGGTACTTCTTAAATATCAATTCCGCAGTGACCCTTGCGGTGGCACTTCACGAATATCATTTATGCAATAACCCTTGCGGAGGCCCTTCTCAATCCTAAACTTCTGCAGTGGCCCTTATGCGGTACCTCTCAAATGTCATTTTTGTAGTGACCCTTGCGGTGGCGCTTCACGAATGTCATTTTTATAGTGACCCTTGCGGCGGTCCTTCTCAATCTTGGACTTCTGCAGTGGCCCTTACGCGGTACTTCTCAAATGTCATTTTCGGAGTGACCCTTGCAGTGGCACTTCACGAATGTCATTTCTGCAGTGACCCTAGGTGGAGTGGCCTAGGTGGGGTCCTATCAATATCTTCAAAAAAAATATTTTCATTAATTTTTTTGTATGTAGACACCCTTCTACATTAGCCGCTCGTGCAAAGTCTTTTGTGTTGGGTAGACCAAAAGTCTTTGTACACCATAAATTCAGTTTTTTTTCAAGGACCCTAGGGTTTCTTCATCATTCCCCTTAGGGTCATTAAATGTTATGTCACTTCATCCCAAGTTTTGTAAATGAGGCCACTTATAGTGGACCTCCTTATCTGGGTATAAAATTGGGCGAAGGGGTTACTCACGGTGAGCCCCTCATTTTTAGCCTTCTTCTATGGCCTTCTACTTTGTTTAAAGGGGTTGCTCATGGTGAGCCCCTCGCCCTTGGCCTTTTTTCTGTGACCTTCTATCTTTGGTAGAGGGGTTTCTCAAAGTGAGCCCCTCTCCCTTTCCCTTCTTCTTTGGCCTTCATTCTTGGGCAGAGGGATTGCTCGTGGTGAGCCCTTCACCCTTGGACTTCTTCTATGGCCTTCTATCTTAGGCGAAGGGGTTACTCGCGGTGGGCCCATCGCTTTTGGCCTTCTTCTGTGGACTTCTATCTTAGGCAAAGGGGTTACACGCGGTGAGTCCTTTGCCCTTGGCCTTTCTATGTGGTCGTTCATCTTGTGCGGAGGGTTTACTTGCGGTGAACCCCTCACCTTTGGCCTTCTTCTATTAGACTTTTCTCTTAGGTGGAGGGGTTACTCGGGATGGGCCCCTTGCCCTTGGCCTTCCTCTTTGGCATTATATCTTGGGCGGAGGGTTACTCACGGTGAGCCCCTCGCCCTTGGCCTTCTTTTGTGGCCCTTTATCTTGGGCGGAGGGGTTACTCGCGGTGAGCCCCTCGCCCTTGGCCTTCTTCTGTGGCGTTCTATCTTCAGCGGAGAGGTTACTAACGGTGAGCCCCTTGCCCTTAGCCTTCTTCTGCGGCCTTTCATCTTGAGCGGAGGGGTTACTCGCAGTGGGACCCTTGCCCTTGGCCTTCTATCTTGGGTAGAGGGGTTACTCACGGTGAGCCCCTCGCCTTGGCCTTCTTCTGTGGCCTTTCATCTTAGGCGGAGGGGTTACTCGCGGTGGGCCCCTCGCCCTTGACCTTCTTTTGTGGCCTTCTATCTTGGGCAGAGGGGTTACTCGTGGTGGTCCCTCGCCCTTGGACTTCTTCTATGGCCTTTCACCTTGGGCGAAGGGGTTACTCGCGGTGGGCCCCTCGCTCTTGTCCTTCTTTTGTGGCTTTTCACCTTGGGAGGAGGGTCTACTCGCATTGGGCCCCTCGACCTTGGCCTTCTTTTGTGGCCTTTTACCTTGGGCATAGGGTTACTCACGGTGGGACCCTCGCCATTGGCTTTCTATCTTGGTTAGAGGGGTTGCTCGCGGTGAGCCCCTCGCCCTGAGTCCTTTTGTATAGCATCAAGTTTGGGAAGAGGGGTCACTCAAGGTGGATCCCCTCGCCCAAAGCTATTTTCTGTCAAAATTGCAATCTTAGGTAGGTGGAGCCACTCTAAGTGGATCCCCACACTCCAAGATAATTTATTATTTGTTCATTTGCTTGAGGACTTCTTAAGATTAGCCCCCTTGTGCAGAAGTGTCTTATAATGTTGAGAGACTTGTTCACGAAACTGTCATACCTTTTATTTATACTTGGCAATTGCTTAAGACTGTGAGCGCTCCGGTGCCCTTGGAGCCTTAGGTGCTAAGCTGTTGCACCTTATATTTATACTTGACACTTGATCAAGATTGTGAGCGCTCCGGTGCCCTTGGAGCCTTAGGTGCTCAACTGGCGCAATTATAATTATACTTGACACTTGCTCAAGACTGTGAGCGCTACGGTGCCCTTGGAGCCTTAGGTGCTCAACTGGCGCACCTTATATTTATACTTGACAGTTGCTGAAGGCTGTGAGCGCTTCGGTGCAATTGCAGCCCTAGGTACTAAATTGTCGTACCTTGTATTTATACTTACCAGCTGCTCAATATGATGAGCGCTCTGTTGCCCTTAAAGCCTAAGGTACTAGACTGTCATACCTTATATTTATACTTGACAATTGCTCAATACTGTGAGCGCTTCGTTGCCCATGGAGCCTGAGGTACTAGAATGCCGTACCTTATATGTATGCTTGGCATTTTCTCAATAGTGTGAGCGCTTCGATGCACTTGGAGCCTTGGGTACTAAACTATCATACCTTATATTTATATTTGGCAGTTGCTCAATATGATGAGCGCTCCGTTGCCCTTGGAGGATGAGGTACTAAACTATCGTACCTTATATACATACTTGGCAATTGCTCAATAATGTGAGCGTCCCAGTGCCCTTGGAGCCCTAGGTACTAAATTGTCGTACCTTATATTTATATTTGGTAGTTGCTCAATATGATGAGCGCCCTGTTGCCCTTGGAGCATGAGGTACTAAATTGTCGTACCTTATATTTATTCTTGGCACTTGCTCAATGACTGTGAGTGCTCCGGTGCCCTTGGGGCCTTAGGTACTAAACTATCGTACCTGACATTATACTTAGCCTTTGCTCAAGACTATGAGCGCTCCGGTGCCCTTGGAGCCTTAGGTGCTAAATTGTCGCACTTTTTACTTATACTTGACACTTGCTCAATATTTTGAGCGCTCCAGTGCCTTTGGAGCCTTAGGTGTTAAACAATTATACCTTATATTTATACTTGACACTTGATATATACTGTGAGCGCTCCGATTCCCTTGGATCCTTAGGTACTGAACTGTTATAGCTTATATTTATACTTGGCCTTTGCTCAAGACTGTGAGCGCTCCGACGCCCTTGGAGCCTTAGGTGCTAAACTGTCGAACATATACTTATAATTGACACTTGCTTAAAACTGTGAGTTGCTCTATTTTCTATGAGAACTTCAAGATTTAATTGACCCGTAGTCTGTGGGGTACTTTACCTATGATCTGAGCAAGTTATCATTTTGAAGTTACCCCTCTAACTGCAAGGTACTTGCATATAACTGAGCAAGTTAAAATTTGAAAGTTGCCCCTCTACTTGTGGGGTACTTGTCCTATGCCTATACTTTTAGGACTTTTTTTTAGAACATAACTTAGAGGGAGGGGTAAGCCCCACTCAGGATTTTTTTCAATATTTGAACCAAAACATAACTTCGAGGGGGGAGGGGGGGGGCTCATCATTTTTCCATTGTTTGATACAAAGATAACTTAGAGGGAGGGGTGAGCCCCCCTCAATATTTTTTTTCAACATTTTATCTGAAACATAACTTAGAGGGGGTGTGCCCCCTGAACTTTTTTTTCAAAAGTTATTTTGATTTCAGCTAGCAAGTTATGGCATGACTGATACTTTCAAAAAAAAATAATTGAAAGGACGAGACTTGGAGTTTCACCACACAAGCTTGGTTTAAAATATCTTGCCTTTTGTACGAGCAACAAGTAAGAAATATGCCAATTTAATCTTTATTTTGAGCAAGGTACCTGTCTTGACAAAAGATAAATGGTTCCTCGTAGGTAGACACCCTCTTACCCATGCCCACATGTCAAAATGCTTATCTTATCATATCTCCTTTGTTAAAAAAAAATCTTGAGGGTTATGTTCGAGCAACCCTTTACTTTTGTAAAAAAAAAATTAAGTCGGGTGATGTTGAGAGTCCACCTCTTATTAAAACTGATCTGAGAAGCTGTATTTCTAAAAAAAAAAATTATATATAAAAATTAGACAGCCGGGTAACTTCTGGACCCATTTTTTTTAATAAATAATATTGAAATATATATCACACGAGGGACCCTTAACAGAAAAAAAAGACTTTGGATACCTCTATCTTTACTTGAAACAAGTGAGAAACCATATCCCCCATCTTTTTTTTTTCATTATCCGAGAAACCCTCTAGCCCCTTCTTTTCATTTTCTGTACGCTATTCTCTCTTTTGACTTCATTGTAAACTTTCAAGCCCAAGGCGTGTGTGAGAGAGAGAGAGAGATATGCTGCTATTTATCAGATCTTTTGATTCTTGGCTTGAGAAATCTAACAACCAAACCCTTTTAGGGATATATATATATATATATATATATATATATATATTATCGTAGTTTCGGAAATCGATCGACCAAAGCTAAGATAACATCCTGATCCGAAGCATCTTTGGGTTCTGGAAAGAAGTCTCTATTTGAGATGTGGTATAGAAACAGGGATCTAAGATTTGGCGTTCGGCTATTTAACACAAATTTTCTATAAATTCATTTTCTCATCCCTCTTTTTTTTTGTTCTCTTTGGCCTGTTGAGCTTAATGCTCTTTTGTGGAGTCGATTTTTATGCTATATAAATAATTTGAGGGTGATCGCATGTTTGATTCCCCATCTCATGTAATTTTTTGTAAATCAACCCTTTTTATTCTCAGGGAAAGGAGCCCGTGTACTTTTGGTTTGAGGGGGTTCCTCGTGTGTGTATATATATATATATATATATATATATATATATATATATATATATATATATATATATATATATATATATATATATATTGGTAGCACCTTTTAATCTGTGGGCGAGGAACCTGTCTGGTATTTGAGAACTTCTAGTTTAAGGGGTTCCTCGTGCTATTTGAGCGGTTGCTCGTGCCGTGAAAGTTAGCCATTTAGGAACTTTAAAGCTAATCAACTACTTGAGGGTTTCCTCGTGTAACTCGAGGCCATTCATGATCAAGACACGAAGAGTTCTATTAAAGAAAAAATGTTAGACAAATAAAAATTTACCCCAAAATATATGCTGCGAGTGGTCGATTTTGTCCTTCGCACGAATAAGTTTTTATTCTTTTGTTACTTTCAAAATCAGTTGTAAGACTTTTCTGTTTGGGGGTCAAGGAACCCATATAGTGTCTGTCTGCAGAGTTAATGAGAAACAATTTGGAGCTGGTGTAGCAGTTCACCACTTCCTCGACCAATTTCAACTTACAATAATCGTGAGGGAACATAAAGCTAATACAAGCCCTGTGTATTTCAGATAAGAGTTAAACATTTTTTTTTATAAATGTGAGGTCTCTCTTTTGCATAATATCTTTTTAGGTGTATTAGAAGTCAGCTACTCTAGAGTCTTATGTGCTGAAGACTTCTTTTTACAAAGTTCCTAAAAGATGTTGACATTGACTTGTCCTTGCACAGTAAAAAAAAATGAATAAAAAATTCTGCAAATTTTGGACACAGTCCTCTGGGGGATTTTGCTATAAATAATTCTTCTCACATGAAATAAATTATTTAGTTAGTTAGTTATTTTGAGAAACAAATGTACTCTATTGAACAAATGAAGTGATATTTTCACTTTAGGTATAAGGAAGTAGGACCATACTTTCATACTAAAAATAAAAGTCTCATTGTAAATGTGGACTTATACCCATTAACTTGTGCAGAGAACTATTATGTATGTCTCCCCTTATAACACTTTCACCTCAAGATATGATAGCATATATGATTTCTTTATCAGTTGAAGTACTTAAATAGAACATAAATTGGGACTTGTGAAATGAACATTTTCACAGGTTGTTGAAGTAAAATAATTTACTTAGCTAGTTGAGAATAAATATTATCTCATCATGGTTCCTGGTGAAACTTTAAGCACGAGTAATTTTTCGTTTGCTCTTTTGTCTTCGAGGAGTTCCCCACCCGCTGCTGCTACCATAATTGTAGGGGGTCCCTCGTCGATGGATGATACTAGTAGGGGGTCCTCACCCGCCACTGTTTCCATGGGGAGTGAGATCCTTCTTATTGGTGGGTTCCTTGCCTACTATTCGAATTAGGAGCCATTCCTCGCGCATTTTTATGTCGAGGGCTTGGAACCTATGGGTTCCTCGTCGAAAATAATTTTTCACAAGGGGTCATCGCGCGCCACTGTTGGTGGGGAGTTTAGTTTTGGAAGTATTGGTTCCTTTCCTTCTATCGCGACTATGAGAGGTTCCTCTCATACTGAGGGTACCTCACGACCGCTTTTCCTCCCATGGTTTCTTTGACCATTGTTTCTGTGTTGGGATTTTTGACTACTTTGGGTTCCTCAATGTCATTATTGCCCATGGATTCCTCGCGCCTGATGAAGGTTGGCGAGGGTCGTCAGAGGTAATTTTTACCAGGGGTTCCTCGACCACTGGCTTTACAAGGTTATTTGGCTTTGAGTCAGAGGGAGATAGTATATCTGTTAGTGGTTTGGCATTTAGGGTGAGGACCCCTAAGGGTTCCTCACCACTAGCTGGAATGGAGGGTGACTCCTTGCCTAGGGGTCACTCGTTTGGGCCCAATTTTGCCATGTGTTCCTCGACCACGATTGCGAGGGGTTACTCTCTAGATGCTATGGTGGCCGTGAAAGGTTCCTCAACCACAAGAGGGGTTCTTCGTCAGCCATGGCTTTTGCTACCGTCGGGGGTTCCTTGCAAATGGTGCCTACTGCAAGGGGTTCCTCTCTTGGAACCAGTATTATTGGGGGTCCCTCATTGGGAGCCCAGATCAGTGAGGGTTCCTCGCATAGGACTTCTGTCACCCTTGGACTTTCTCCTTTTCCATTGGGCTTGATAAATTCGGGTAGAGTATACCCCTCCCAGTATGGCTTCATATTTACACATTCTGGATAGAGGTTCGCCAACTCATCATACACATGAGGGGCCTCCTTCTTGGAAATGGGAGAGTACCTTCTTCACTTCTTCTGTAGTAAGAGCCTTGGAACTTAGCAGTCTTATTCCAATTCCACCTTTCGCGGCGGACCGACTTCCACCGAAAGCGCTGCTGCAATGGCTGCCCCTCTAGAGGGGGCTGCTGCTAGTGTTACACAGTCTTGACCCAAACTTGATAGGTCTACATTGTTTTGCTTCAAGAAGTCAAAAAACATTTCTATGAGATTCATACCTACTATCGAAGCCGTGGTCGGCGAGCTGATTTACCCTCCCTGGGGAGCAGGTGCCTTAGTTCCAACCACCACTACCTCTTCCTGAGTAATCTGATCACTGTCAACTCCATTCTCAGATGGAATGTCATAAAAAATGAGCTGCTTAGACACGTTCAAACCTTCTTTGTCCATGAAAGTGAGGATACCTCCCCAACAGAGTCGCCAAATATAAGAGGGTAGTGAGACTGGGGTCTATGAATAACTGGAAAGAGTGAGGCATGACCCACTCCAATGGACACTGCCAGCAAGGTCTTCAAGGTCTTCTGGTGCAACTTCTCAAGAAACCTTCTCCTTTTGGTAATAATGGAATTCACTGCCTACAAGAAAATGAACTTTCACAGCAAAAATAGTAATTTTCTCAAGGGAAACACGTGGGAATGATTGGTGTCAGTGGGGAGTGAATGAACAAGGCACTCAACACTAAGAGAATGAGCAGGGAGAGAATACATAGGTAGGTCTGGTGTGATTTTGGCAGAGTAACTGTGCAATTTCAATTGTGTGTCTATTGACCATGCCCAGAGGTCTATTTATACTTAGGCATTAGGGATGAGTTGGCATTTTTGGCTGCCAAAATTGAGAGGGTTGGCGGGGAACAATGTCTGAAGTGCACCATTTGTCCCTTCCAGCAGGCAGCCTTGCCTGTCCCCTCCTGCAAGCGCCACCTGGCACCAACCAAAGTCAAAAAGCACATATGTCTCCTAATGAAGACAAGATATTTGATTTAGTAATTATCTTTTTAAACGGTAACTTGTGGTGCAATTTTGCAAATCTTGAGAGAGGAGGCCTTAAGGACCCCTCTCTTCTAAAATTATTATTTTTCTTGAGAGGGACCTCGAGGACCCCCTCTTCTGGAAAAGTCATTTTTTATAAAGAGTTTATTCCTTGTGAGTAGGCAGCTCTTTGGCTGCTCACTTCACTTGTGACCAAGTGTGAACTGTGTGTAGTCTTGAGTGACTTCTGGGTTTTCCTACTAGTATTCTTTCAATCCTATAGTGCTAAGTGGTTGAGCTTGCTCAACATACCTTGTCCCTCAACCGCCAAGCCAAAACTCCCAGGAGGTCCCAATTTGCCTATTTGAGCCCTGCCTGCTCAACTAGGCTACTTGTACAAGAAATCAAAGTGTTAATACTATTGTTCTTTTAAAGAATGATGTTTCATGATGAAGAGTTGCTCATGGTAGCCACTCCCTCATCCTGGCCTATTTTTCTGGAAGCTGAGGGAGAGGACCTTGACTACTCCTCGCCCTGACATTTTCTGTTGTTAAGGGACCTTGAGGGTTCCTTCTCAATATGAGTTTCTGTAGGGACCTTGGGTGAGGTTCTTTATCAATATGATTTTCTGTGGGGATCTTGGGGTGGTTCCTTCTCAATATGAGTTTCTGCTGGGACCCTATGGGGTTCCTGCTCAATATGAGTTTTTGTTGGGACCCTAGGTGACTTCTTTCTCAATATGAGTTTCTTCCGGGACCCTAGGGTGGTTCCTTCTCAATATGAGTTTCTTCTGGGACCCTGGGGGTTCCTGCTCAATATGAGTTTTTGTCGGGACCCTGGGGTGGTTCCTTCTCAATATGAATTTTTATCGGGACCCTGGGGGGTTCCTGCTCAATATGAGTTTCTGCCGAGGCCCTGGGTGGGTTCCTTCTCAATATGAGTTTCTGCCGGGACCCCGGGGGTTCCTCCTCAATTTGAGTTTCTTCCGGGACCCTGGGGTGGTTCCTTCTCGATCTTTGATTTCTGCAGTTGCCCTTATGGGGCACTTCTCAAATGTCATTTTCGTAGTGACCTTTGCCGTGGCACTTCTCGAATGTCATTTCTGTAGTGACCCTTGCAACGGCCCTTCTCAATTTTGGACTTCTGCAGTGGCCTTTGTGGGGCACTTCTTCAAATGTCATTTCCGTTATGACCCTTGCGACGGGACTTCTCGAATGTCATTTCTGCAGTGACCCTTACGGTGGCCCTTCTAAATCTTGGACTTTTGCAGTGGCCCTTATGTGGTACTTTTAAAATGTCATTTCCACAGTGACCCTTGCAGTGGCACTTCACGAATGTCATTTCTGCAGTGACCCTTTCGGCGGCCCTTCTCAATCCTGGACTTCTGCAGTGGCCCTTATGCGGTACTTCTTAAATATCATTTCCGTAGTGACCCTTGCGGTGGCACTTCACGAATGTCATTTCTGCAATGACCCTTGCGGAGGCCCTTCTCAATCCTGGCCTTCTGCAGTGGCCCTTATGCGGTACCTCTCAAATGTCATTTCTGCAGGGACCGTTGCGGTTGCGCTTCACGAATGTCATTTCTGCAGTGACCCTTGTGGCAGCCCTTCTCAATCCTGGACTTCTGCAGTGGCCCTTACGCGGTACTTCTCAAATTTTATTTCCGGAGTGACCCTTGCTGTGGCACTTCACGAATGTCATTTCCGCAGTGACCCTAGGTGGAGTGGCCTAGGTGGGGTCCTCTCAATAACTTCAAAAAAAGTATTTTAATTAATTTTTTTGTATGTAGACACCCTTCTACACACTACATTGCTTGAACTTCCTGTATAGAGGGCACATATTACAAGTATTGAATATCTAAAATTAAAAGTGAATATAAAAATAAAGAGCACATACCTTCCCATATAGAGGAACCACTCACTGTGGTCATTATTTTGGTTTCCTCCCGAGAGTGCCACGGACTGATCACCATAAATCGATTGCCCAACAATCCCCGTAACATGAGGAAGATTAGCCCCCCATTGTCTACATTCCATCCCTGTAGTTTTTTCATAAAATATGATATACACATGGAGTATGAACCCGATCGACGCTACATCAAGATCATAGGGCAATTGAATTCTTTGAGATCTTTGAAATCACAAAACTAAGCAAAAGCAGTGACGGGACAAAAAATAGTTTAATTATTAAAAATCTTTTAAATAGATTACAAAAAACAGTTGTAATCCATGAAATCTATTGAAATCACGAACAACGTCTGAACAATGGCTGAACAAAGGAACGCACCAACCCAACGGAAATCTAATTCTTCAAACCTGATTGAAATTCCAACTCTGCAAACCCCAATGGAAATCTGACTCTTCAAACCGAACTCGTAATCGATTTCAAAACTCCACTCAATTTGATTTCAAAACCTAACTCAATTTGATTACAAACCAACCCAATTCAATTTCAAATCAATTTTCAAATTAAACTCAAATTATTTTGAAAACCTAACTCCATCAATTTAAAACTATATATATATATTTCGTCCAACACTATCAACGAAATCTAAAAATGAAATGAAAAATGAAGTTGTTTACCTTACGCTTGACTGTTGGAGGTATGGAGTAGGTCAGCGGTTGGTGGTAATGAAAAACGAAGATGACTGTTGATGAAGAAAACGAAGATGGTTGTTGAGAGAGAGGAGGCGTGAACCTATGACTGAGAGCACGGGACATGTGAAAAGAGAGAGTGGAACGAGCGAGCGAGGAGAGCGGAAGACAAAAAGAAGTGAGATGTATTTTTTGGGGGGTATTATATATTTTTGTTAAGTGTGCTCAATTCCGGGACACTTTAAACAATGCTAAATTTTGGCACTGTTTTAAAGTGTGCCAGATTATCATTAAACTATACCAGAATTTGACACAGTTTTAAACTGTGCCAGATTTTTAATATCAAGGTATACCAAATTGCTGATTTTGGTGTAGTGAAGTCTAAATTTGAAATAAGGAGACATGTGGGTGTGTTCAATGTAATTCTCGAAGATTTTGACTTGATTAAAATTCTTCGACAACGGCTTGAGGTCTTCCTTGACCTTGTTCAGTTCCACTTATTTGGGATCCCCGGGAGCTGAGCAGGTGGCAACCTGTTTGTAGGTAGGGCACGCGAGACATATTGGTATTCTTCTGGAATCCAAACGTGCTCGGGGGCAGGTGGACCCATAGAAATATAAAAGAGGATCTCAGGTTCATGAGCTTATATAGTCTGGGCTCGATGATGATGCATCTCCTCGACATCGATTTGACGTTTATTAATCATGTCACTGAGTTGGGATAGAATGGCCATCAAATCTAGATGAACATTCGGTGCTTGGTCAATGTTCTCCATGGATAGCTTGTGGGGGTAGATTCCAAATTTAGTTGAAGTAGCAGAAGAAGCAGCGAAGCTTCAGACCATTTTTACAAAACATCGAAGCCAATAGGGAGCCAGGACAATCTTGGTATGTGATCGACTAGAGAGGGAAAATGATTTAGGTTTATTTTTAGAAGAAGGGAGTATTTTTGGTATTTTATAAAAAAAGGAAAAATATTTTTGGTATGTTTGGTTTTTGAAAAGGAGTGTAAAATGTGAGGAATCTCTATATTATTATTATTATTCTGAGGTTTTCACTTGTATTATGTTTGCCTAAATACAAGAAAAATGTCGGACATATCCCTAGCCGGAGGAAGATAGTGTTTAAAATATAAGACATGGTTTGACTTGTTTCCAGGCTCACAGATAGGGTCCTGTTTTAAAAAAATGGAGGAAATAGTGCTAAAATTTGGGCGATACGACAACACAAAACTTTGGCAGAGTTTCGCATGATAACAAACAAACTAATTATAAGTGACCTAAGGTTGATGCCATATGAGGTTTATGCCCTTGTTGGGTTAATGGACGGGTCCCCCCATTTGGCATGATTTCCATGATATACCTCCTACTTATAACGATAATCATTCATCGGTACATGTGGATAAGCCATTTGATATACTCGAGTGTACATGAATTGCCTCATGATATACCTTGTGGGGATGGTGCGTGTGAGAGAAAATTCAATATAGTCAATATACGTGAATGAGTTCCCTGCTATATACCTCCCGTTGTGAGTTCGGTAAAGCGTTACAATGTGAGGGAAACCATTCGATATACTTTGAAGGTAAGAGGATAATGGAAGGTGAGATCCATATCCCTTAGGTTAACCATGCCTCAGTGAAGTCGGCACCCATCACGAAGTGATCGCCCAGGATAAAATGTTGGTTAATATTGCGATGCTCTAGTGATGTAGTGTGCAAAAATGCACGAGTCTTAATTAGTATCTTATGGAGATATATTTTTTATTTTTCGTGCTATGTAAGGGAATACTACTACTATAAGGGAGAGTATACAGTAAATCTCGCAGTGAGCATGTAGACTATACAAAGCATGGTGATAGGGAAGTATGTGAATAAGTGGGTGAGGTGTTTATGTTGTGAGAGTGACATGGGAATAGTTTGGGTCATCATGTGAATATACACAAGTGAATGTGTGTACTAGTGAGCCTATTCATGGATATATAAAGGGACATATACCAAATAGTTCCTCGGACATTTTTTAATACCCATTTAGTTCAAACTTTTTTATTTTGCCTCAAAAAGTCCTTTGCCACATATTTTGGAGAGGGAGTGCCGCTGGCGCGGACCTCTAAAAATAAGAGGATATTGAGTGCTTGAGGGACTAAATGGGTTAAACTAAAAATATGTGTCCTTTTTAAAAAATATATATTTATAGTAGGGACTATTTAATAATTGACCCATATATAAATGAGTGAGAGAAATGCAGGTGTGTGATAGTGAAGCTAAACATGGATAATCTAAAAGTGGAGAAATGTGGGTGTGAGATATTTTACATGAGAATGTTTCTGTACCCTCTAATCCCTCCTTTCATAATGAGGGGTCTCCCCTTTATATAGAGTTAGGAATTACAATTGGATAAGTCATATCCTTGTAGAGTTTGAGTTACAATAAAATAGCACTTTTTGGTGTAGTTAATCTTCTACTTTAATAAGGACTCTAGTCGTCCTTATCTTGCTAGATCGGGTACGGTTTGTCATGTTGGCTAGCTCGCTTGCCACATGTCACGCTATTATTAGTGGTGTATTTTTTACCCCACAATACACCCCCAGGTCACAGTTTAGCTAAGTTGATTTTGAGATGAGTTGGGAGATGGTCCATAATCATGTGTAATCATCAATGTGGTCTGGACTGGCATATTTTGAATTGTCGTTCAAATTTTAGGTCTTAAGTATTGTTTGGTGATCTTCCTATCTTCGTAAGCTCTTGGGGGAATTCTTTATGTGAATTGAGAAACATTAAATTGATACGTGGACCGAACTCAAGCGTGTCGAGCTGCCTACGTACCCTCATTGTATCTGGTCGATTGTAGTTCATTCTTTTGTTTTATTATATGGTCCAATTGGAAATGTCGACTATATGAATTTAAGGATTCATGCCCCAAGGCTTTCTCGGGCATGCGTATAGTCTATGGTATCTCCCTATATTAAATTTTTTACATGGTCTAATTCGAGAGGCCAACCACATGACTATTAAGCACTCATGCGTCGAGGCTTGCTCGGGCATGAACCTAGTATAGGGTATGTGTTAATATTTTTCCATGGTCTAATTCTAGAGGCCGACTAATGTACTATTAAGAACTCATGCGTCGAGGGTTGCTCGAGCGTGCACCTAATCTAGTGTATCTCCCTGTATTTGGATTTTTCCATGGTCAAATTCAAAAGGCTGACCACGGGCCTATTAAGAACTCATGCACTGAGGCTTGCTTAGACGTGCACCTAGTATAGGGTATCTCCCCCTATCAGGATTTTTCCATGGTCCAATTCGAGAGGTTGGAGATAGGCCTATTAAGAACTCATGCGCAGAGGCTTGTTCGGGCATGCACCTAGTTTAGGGTATCTCACTGTATTAAGATTTTTCCATGGTCCAATTCGAGAGGCCGAACACAAGCCTATTTAGCACTCATGCACCGAGGAATTTTCGAATATATGTTATCACTCAGGACTTTTCAAACCCACTCATCATTGGGAAACCAATCTTAAGGTTTTTAGCTTGATGTTTAATTTTCTGCCTTGCTTGACTAATGTTGCGGTGAACTTGTTCACATGTTAATATTTCCACGGAGCCGCCAATCGGGGCAGTAAAGAGAAGAATAAATAACAATAATGCGTGACCATCCATCAGGACTTTATTGTGAGTCATATTAACCATTTGTCGGGTACTGAAATGAGAATATCTAATGATCATCATGCCCGACCATCCGTCAGGAACAAGATGAGAAAACCAAATAATGATGACGCACGACCATCCATCGAGACTTTGTTGGAATATATATATATATATATATATATATATATATATATATATATATATATATATATATATATATATATATAAGTATGCCTGGCCGTCCAACGGGGCTTTTTTATAATAAAAAATATCGCGTTGATCATCCATTGAGCTGGATACAAAATAGATTTATCTTGCCTAACTATCTGTTAAGGCTTAATAAATTAGGTTAAATAACCATTACATGTCCGACCATTTGAACTGAATTGCACCAATTAATATAATACAAACTAATGAATGACCAATCAATCAATAGCCGAGGTTGAATAAGAATTATATTGCCCAATCATCCATTGGGGTGAAATTGTAATGATTACATAATATACATTGCATCAACTATCCATAAAAGCTAATAATAAGTCTAGATAACTAGCATAACTCTCGACCATCTGTCGGAGCATTAACAAGATTTCCAAGAAAATAAAATGATGTCCGAGCATCCGTGGAGGAAAAATTTTAAGGACTGATTTATTAGAGAAAAATAAATTTGCAAACCATCCATTAGGGCTGAATCACAGTAGTAAATATAATGTCGACTAACAATTGACCAAGTCGACCATACACTGGGACTTAATATAAATAAGAATTATCCTCACCAACTTCCCGTTAGGGATAAAATGCAACTTGTGTGGCAAATATCTTCGTTCAAGACTAAGCTAAAAATATATTCTAATAAATATTTTGTCGTCCTTCCATCGGGCTAAAACCTAAATATGGCTTATCATCCGCCAAGTTAAGAACTATAGAGTCGAACAATCAATAATGAAGTTGAAAAAATATCAACGCCCAAGCGTCTGTCAGAGCTAAAATTAATGTCGGTGACTGATAATTAACATGCTTAAGAATTCGTCAGGGTTAAATTAGTGATACTGAACAATATCTCACGCTAAATAATTCATATCTCGACCATCCTCCGAGGAAAAGTTCACAGTGTTGAATAAGTGGTATGAATGATCCACTAATGCCCTATTAGAGTTAAACAGTAAATAATTTTTCTCTCCATTTGTGAGGGTTGAGATATAATTTATAGTATATAGATTAGTCGAAAGCCAACAAGAGATCCTAAGAGAGTCAATTTAAGTCTGTCAGAATTAAAGTAATGATCCAATAATAAACATATTGGGATCTCATTGAAATGATTAGATATGATCGTGACCGAGCATCCATTGGCGTCACATTGAATACTTAAAAAAATATCACTCCGACCATCCATATGATTGAAGTGGTTGAATAAAGGACATGAGTTATCTACTTGTATGCTCCACCAGTTATTCGAAAAAAATTATCGCAGTATAATAAAGTTGAATAATAAGTGTCATTCTGGACCGTTGTCGGGGTTAAATGATTACGATGACATAATAAAGTTTGCAAGTAATAACATATCATTAGGATGAAGGGATGCTTTTGTGCACCAAACATACTAATGACCTTGTGTTTACACATTTATATCCCAAATAGAACACCTGAATCAACAACATCTTAAAATATGGCACCCATAGGTTGTCTTGTTTCATAAGCAAGGGGAAGATAAGTGTATGAGTGAAGACACGTTGCAGGGTTCCAACTGAAAGAATGGATGACTGAGGAGAAGACAACATCTTTTCCTTCAAGAATAGGAGTCATATCAAATTTTGGATTCTTCTCAAAACATATATTTACAGACTTTTAAATAATAAGTATCAATTGACCATATACAAGTTCTACTTTCTCCCTTAGGGACTCGTAAGGCTCTTTTGTACAATATATGCAAACTAAATAAATTGGTCCTTTTCTTTTAAGAGAAAATATCCTTTTCGTCTGAGATAACCATTCACGTTGGCCACTAACGTCTAATGGTGTCCATATGTTACCATCGTCGGCCATTAGTTGGTGGTCAGGACATGATCCTCTAATCAAGTTGATATGATGCTTGTACCGCAACCATCCTGATCGGAGAGTCAATTCGAGGAGATAACTACCGTCAACCTGAGCCTCAAGGAGAGCTTCATTTGATGAGATTTTTGGAGAGGTTGTTTGTTGAAATATGTGATGGGGATGAGAATCGGAGTGGGAGGCCTTGGTTCTCACCGACAAACTAATTACTCCGACATTGATGTGTTCCATTGCTGTTCGTCTTCGTGCAGTGGTCGCCGACCAGCAAGGGTGGTTCGATGACTATTTTATAGGGTTTTTCGATTGGAACACAGTTAATGTCGGGTCTCTTCATAGAGGATAACTGTAAATTCATCCTTTTATAATTATCCCCACGTATTTTTGCTCAAATTCAGATCCAAGTTAGTTAACTTGATCTGGCAGAGCAGAATTGAGTATCTGAAGCATAAGTTGGGTAGAGAATTTCTAGAGATTTATTAACTTGATCTGGAAGAGAAGATGTGAGGATCTAAAGCATAAGTTGGGTAGAGGATTTCTGGAGATTAAACCTGCAGTTTATGAGGGACTATTTCGATTGACTAGTCAAATTATGAGGATGGCAGAGCTATAGATCACATCTTTATCACCGAGAAGTTTTCAACGAGACCTTTATAGTCGATCATTGTTCTTATATGCATTTCAACGTAAATATTAGATCCAAACTTTTTTTATTGTAACGAATCAGATGAATGAATGTCCCTATAAATAAATATCCTTTGGTAAAATAAAAGGAAAAATTAATTACTTGATGGTAATTAAGAAATTGATGTAACCCAATTTTTGTTTGGTGAAATATCACTTGTACAATTATACAAATATACAAGTATGGTCATTATTCTTGTGGCTCATAATATATACATAAATTATGAGAATAAATGAAGGAATATAAACTTATGTCCCTGGATTGTTCTAAGAGCGGGTTTTTACCGCTTTTTGTGGGAAATCCAGTTGCAAGCACATTCATAATGTCTGTGGTACCATAACGATGATGATAATCATAAACAAATAACTTGTATATTTTCTGATATGAGGGAATAGCTTTTTGTCTCGACTCCCACAGATGGCACTAATTGTGATGTCAAAAAATTCACCCGAAGGGGGGTGACCAATCATCACGATGAGAGTGTAAAATTAAATAAGAGTGAGATGGATTTACATGGTTTGACCATTGATGGCCTACGTCCATGGGGATTTAATAGTGTTTCACAATAAACTTGAGAGAATCTACATGAGAGTGTTTCTCTAGCCTCTAAGCCCCCCTTTCATAATCGAGGGTATCCCCTTTATATAGAGTTAGGGATTGCAATTTAATAAATCCTATCCTCATAGAGTTTGAGCTATAGTAAAATAGTGCTTCTTGGTATAGTTGGTCTTCTACTTCATCAAGGACTCTAGTCGCCCTTATCTTGCTAGATCGAGTACAAGTTATCATCTTGACCGACTCGCTTGCCACATGTCATGATATTATTGGTGGGTTATTATATAACCCACACAAATGATGATCTAATAATCTAAAATATAGTTTAATCATGAGGTTTAGTTAAAATATCCGCTAATTGAAGATCGGTAGAAACATAATTAAAATAAATGACTTTTTCTTCAATAAGATCTCTAATAAAATGACGTCGAATGTCTATATGCTTTGTTAAAGAATGTTGAATGGTATTTTTTGATATATCAATAGAATTAGTATTGTCATAATATATAATCATTCAATCTTGACCAATACCATAATATTCCAACATTTGTTTCATCGAAAGAAGTTGAGCAGAATAACTTTTCGTCACAATATTAAAAAACTTGTTTAAGGGTTAATAACAAAATGTTATAAATTGTGTAAACTCCGAATAAATTTTTTAGGCAAAACTATTTTCGAAAAACACAAGACGTGTTGTAAAAACTTTCTGAATATATGGTCCAGATTTTATAGTTGATTACCTTAGTTTTTAAAATTTAAAGACCATCCACTAAAGCTACCATGCAGTACCAACCACAACAACAGTTAAGAACATTCAAAGGAATAGACACAAGAGTTTTTAACGTGGTAAAACCCTTAATCAAGGAAAACATCCACGGTGCCCTCTACGGTACAAAACAAAAATTAACTAGAATAAAGAATCAAGTTACAATAGTTAAGCAAACACACAAGGATCCTAAATCTAAATTCAGAGTTATACCTACATGAGCTACTCCACTCCAAAGGATTTCTAACTAGAACTCATCTCTTCTTTGTTTCCTCTTTGCCTTTTCCTTGACCTCCTTCTCTTTGAATTCTGATTCCAGCAACTCTTTCAACTTTAAGTCTCAAACAGAATGACTATGTCTAAGTGTTTTTGTGAGAAGTGTTTTTGAGGTGATCTATATACAGATTTATGAAACTCACCCTCTCAAAGAATTTATACAAACAATATCCTACGAATCAATAAATTTTATATGACATGCAAGATCTGATTCAAAAAGCTAACCTACTTTGTCCCTGATAAGTAAAACCCTTAAAAATGTGGTAAATGGATTAAATTGAAAAAAATGGTTAAAGTGTTTTAAAAACCATCAAAGAAAATAGGAATAAAATATTATGCAGTGATAGTGTCCTATTGTGGTTTAAGGATAGAATTAACATCCCTATATTGTTCTTGAGTATTTCTTGGGCTAGCTTGCTTCTTCTTCTTGAACGTTTGGGGAATTGAGCAACTCATAAAAGCTAACCTACTTTGTCTCAATATCCAAACTAGTTGGAACTCCTATATAGTATATAAACTCAAGTAAGTAAATTATATAGTGTGTTCTCAATCTCCCCGTTTGATATTGGAGATAAAATTCCGTTGAGTATTATCAACTCGTGGGTGAAAAATGAAAAAATCCTAGTTGTCCTATAAAAAAGTTCTAACTGCCCATTCCCATCCTAGAACCGAAAATAAGATGAAAAAAATACATTACTCAACTATAATACATACCAATACCCTAAAAATATTTAAGAAATCTATACAATGGGTCTGAGATCCCTGTAATAAAGTAAGCACTAAATGGAATATTAGTTGAGTTAGGATCAGGAATAGATATATAAATCGCCAATAAATACTCAAGATCTTCTCCCCCATTTTTTCTCAAATATACAATAGGGTAAAAAATAGAGAAAAACAGGTATATAGAAGCATAGTCAATCATAAATTATACAATAAATAAGGGCAGAATCAAGGGTCTCCTACATAAACTAGTGTTAGGAGGCGTCTTTTGTCATTTATTAAACAACCATGCCCTAAAACCTCGAAAACCGATAAATCCCGAGAAACTATCAAGGTTATGATAAACTTTGATGAAAACTAAGTGAGAGTTATCATGTCTATAGCTATTCGCAAATAATCAAATCGTAGATTATCTAGTGGTTTGGTAAAGAGATCTGCAAGCTATTTTTGAGTATTTAGTTATTCAATAATGAGTTCTTTGTATTCCATAAGGTCACAAATGAAGTGATGCCTGATCTTGATGTGCTTAGTCCGAGAGTACTGCACCAGATTCTTTGAAATATTAATGGCACTCTAGTTATCACAATACCATAATCGCTAAGCATCCATTTAATCCACAAAAGTTGTGAACAACAACTACCTGCTGCTATGTATTCAGATTATGCGCTAGATAAGGAAATATAATTATGTTTCTTACATGACCAACCTACGCACGCACCAGAAGTGCTTTTACTATCGTTAGAAAAACCGGCCCAATATGCATCAGTGTGCCCTATAATAGATCTAGTTGTATCTTTTGTGTACTAAATGCCAAATTTTATAGTACCCTTAACATATTTGATAATTTTTTTCACACTTAATAAGTGAGATTCTTTAGGGTTACTTTGATAACTAGCATAGATACATATGACAAAGAAAATGTCAGGTCAAGATGCGATAAGATACAGGAGACTGCCTATCATACTTCTATATAGATTGGGATCAACATTTTTCCCATTATCATCCTTAGAGAGTTTTGTTGAACTACTCATGAGGGTTCTAGAAGGTTTAGCGTTTTCTAATCCGAATTTTTTAACAAGATCTGCACCGTATTTGGATTGAATGATAAAAATACCATCACTGCATTATTTTACTTGTAGACCTAAAAAATATTGAAGATCACCCATAAGTGACATCTGAAATTCAGCATGCATGATGTCAGAAAAAATCTTAACTTGTTCAGAACAAGTGGATCCAAATATTATATCATCAATGTACACTTGTGCAATTAAGACATGTTTATCTTCGTTCCTAATGAATAAAGTTTTATCATTTCCACCTCGAAAAAATCCATGAGATACTAAAAATGTGGATAGTCACACATACCAAGCTCTAGGAGCTTGTTTCAAATTGTATAAGGCATTCTGAAGCCTAAAGATGTAGTCAGGGTGTGATGGATCTACAAACCCTTTAGGTTGCTCTACGTATACCTCCTCAATCAAAATTCCATTTAAAAATGCGAATTTAACATCCATTTGGAATAATTTAAATTGCCGGTGATAAGATATGGCGAGGAGGAGACGAACTGACTCAAGACGAGTAATAGGTGCAAAAGTTTTGTCGAAGTCAACTCCCTCTATCTGCGAGTATCCTTGTCCTAAGAACCTGGCTTTATTTCTAATGACCTCCCCATTTTTACTGTTTTGTTTTTTAAAATCAATCGTGTGCCAATAACCTTCGGATCTTTTGGCCTGGGAACAATATACTACACATCGTGACTCTGAAATTGGACAAGCTGTTCTTGCATAGCATTGATCTAGAAAGAGTCAAAGAGGTCATCATTTACATTTTTAGGTTCCTCAAGGGAAACAAAACATGCAAATTGTTCCACATTTCGAAGTTGGGACCTTGTTCTAACAGGTTCAGAAGGATTACCAACTATATTTTCAATAGGATGGTCTTTAAAAACCCAATGGGTAAAGAAGGATTCTCGGGTGGCAGTGAATCATTATCTTATGAGGGTTCAATTGGAAAATTTGGTTCATCCTCATCTTGTGGAAATGAATGACTGACACTACTCCCTACACTCATTTCATCTACAATGACATAAATGGATTCCATAATTGTTTTGGTTCGATAATTAAAAACACAAAAAGCCCTACTATTTTGGAAATAACCAAGAAATATTCCTTTCTCTCCTCGGGTGTCAAATTTTGAAAGTTGTTCTCTGTCTTTACAGACATAAAAAATTCCCAAAGGTTTTAAAATGTTTTAAGTTTGGCTTTTTATGAAACCAAAGTTCATAATGGGTTTGTTTGAAATTTTTCCTAAGGTATACATGATTAATGATATGACATGTGGTTTGAACGACTTCTACCCAAAAATATCTAGGAAGACTTTTAGCGTGTAGCATAACCCTAGCCATTTCTTGTAAAGTCCTATTCTGACGCTCAGCTATTCCATTTTGCTGCGGGGTTTTAGGAGAACTAAACTCATGTTTATAACCATTGGCTACATAGTATTCAGTAACACCAGAGTCTTTGAACTCTCCACCTCTGTCACTCCTAATACGACATACTTGGGCGTCCTTCTCATTCTTTATTTTCAAAAGATTTTTTAAGAATTCACCAAAGGTATCTAATTTTTGTTTCATAAAAGCAACCCAATTATATCACGTATAGTTGTCGATATAACTATTACCACATAGACTAATAGTCCTCGAGGGACCCATGAGGTCCATATGGATAAGTTCTAAAAGTTTTGTACTTAGGATATCCTTAACTTTGTTATGAGGAGATTTACTTATTTTCCCTTCCTAACATGGTCCACATACCGAATTGAAAGAATTTTTTATTTTGGGTAAACCTCTAACTATCTCTTGGGAGCTTAATCTTCTAAGGCTATCAAAATTCGTATGTCCCAATCTATTGTGTCAAAGTTCAGAATCCTCTAATCTGGCAACATGGCAAGAAGCAGACTTGGGAATCACTGTGTAACTGTTTCATGTCAATATACAGTTTCCTTTTTCATCAATAATTTTGCAATCATTTTTTAAAGAGTAACGATATGATCAGAATCACATAATTGAGATATACTTAAGAGATTATCTTTAAGGCCTCTGACTAAGAGTACATCATTTAGATTAGGAAGCCCATTCTCACTCAATGTTCCCTTGCCTATGATCTGAGATGAAATACCATCTCTAAACATGACACTACCTCCTAAGACGTCTATCTTATTTTTCAATTTAGTTTCATCCCCGGTCATATGCTTAGAAAATTCAGAGTCTAAATACCATCCTTTGAAGTGCTTTATGACTTTAAAGAAGAAATGACAATGTTGCACTTGAGTTGGGGTAATAGATATCCTTTTCTAATCCAAATAGGCTTAGTTTTAAAGGTTTTGTGGCCTTTTGATTTAGAAAAGGTTTATGGGATCTTTCTAAATGGCTTTTTCCTAGTCTTGGACCCTCCCTTTTTCTTTTTATAGCTAGAGTTGTTCGTGGACTGTTTGGGGAGAACATAAGTATTTCTTCATTTTCTAGAATAGTTAACGTTAAGTTACGTGGGTGTCTATATCCTTTTCTTAAAACATTCTTCAAGAGTGTTGCCAAAAACGTCGCAGTAAGAACAATATGGATTGGTGTTGGTCTTGAATTTATTACTAAATTCTTTAAAGATGGGTTTGTCTCTCTTTAGTACAGTTGTCCAATTTTCATTTGTCTTATGTTTTTGTCTTTGGTCTGTAACGGGTGGACAAATATATTTGGCATGACCATTTGAATTAGACTGTTGATTATACTGATCATGTTTTGCTTGAGAGACATTGAGACTAGATTCCCTTTTTTGAACAGTTTGACAAGTTTGGCCTTATTTGACCAAAATAATATTTTCAGGAGAGACTTTGGTCTTACTAGTGTGCACTATTTCTCCAAAGCCTAGGACAGACTTATCTTCAGAGTCAAATTTACTTCCAACAATAATTTCCTCATAATATTTAGCTTGGGTTTAAGAGTGTTGACATTTTTAAACACATTTGATACCTTTTGCTTGGACTCTTCTAGTTCAACAAAGGGTTGCCTTATATTTTTGTTCAAACTCATGATTTTTCTTAGACAAATCTTTTATTTTTAAGGCAAATTCTTGAATCTCAGTCTCATGAGCAATACACTGGACAATATAATCTTCAGTATTCTTCCTAATGGTCTGGTTAAGTAAATCGATACTCTTAGTTAATGATTTTATCATTTTTTCAAGACTAGCGCTCTTCTTAACTGTTTTCGTGTATAACTCATGTAAATCAGGCAAATCATCATCAAGCTCGCTAAGTGTGTCATGTGAAGTGTTACCTAACATGTTCCTTGGTTCTTTAGGACTAACGTACACATTCAGTTTATCGACAGTATTAACGCTTTGACTCACACTTAGATTACTCTAAACAATCAAAGGAGTCGTACTAATATCAACATTAACACGCAATATAGATTGGTGAGTAGGTAAGCATACATCTTCATCATTATATGTAATTTTAGAAAAGAAAGACATGCAATACTCATCATTCAGAGTTGACTCTGTTTCATCTTCATCAGAATCACTAGAGTCGTCCCAGGTTTTACACATATTATCCTTGTTATTATTGCTAAAATTAGTTGGACATTTATTAGCATAATGTCCCATTTTACCATACTTATGACATTTCACATCTTTCAGGTATGTTTTAGGTTTGTTATTGTCATAGGACCTTTTATTTTCATGTGAGTGTTTGGCATTATCTCTGTCATGAAGTTTGCAATTTTGATTTCCTTGATAATTTGACTTACCTTGTTTAGAGGCTACAACATTTCTGAATTTTAAAATCTTTTTGAAATGCTTGATCATAAGATCTATTTGATTATCAAGGTCATCTAAATCACAATTATTAGCACAGTCAGGGTCAAAGTCCAAGGCACTTATTTTAGGAACTTGCATTTTAGACAAAAACACAACATTAGAACTAGATGGTTTCTTATTCTGTCAGGTCAGTTTCTTTTTGAACTCTAACTCCAATTCTACAGTCCTCAATTTACTACTAAGCAATTCAGGAGTCATATTAGGGTCGTTTATCTCTTCAATGGCATATCTTTTATTATCAAATTTGGAAGGTAGTGACCTAAGAATCTTTTGAATAATTTCCTTTCTACTATAGGTTATACCATTTGCATGAAGTTTTGTGAAAATATCAATTAACCTAATGTAGAATTCGTCAAAGGATTCATTATCATCCATTATCAGGTTGTTGTATTGCTGGACTAGCATATGAGTATTTCCTGCCTCAACTCTATCATCACCTTCATGAGAAGTGACAAGAGTGTCCCATGCCTCATTAGAAGTTGAACATACGGATATTCTTTTGAATTTGTGTTCATTAATGGACATAAAGATGGCATTCTTACCTTTGTTATTATCTACGGATGCCTTTTTCTCTTCCTTAGTAAATTCACTAAGAAGTTTCTTAATCCTTATTGGATTAGTTTTAGAGATGGACTTAGTAGGATGTTCATACCCTCTTTCCATCATTTCCCAGACATCATCACCGAGGGTTCATTGAATGAAAGAAACCATTCATACTTTCTAGTATGAAAAGATGTTTCCGTCAAAGAGTGGTGGTTTGGAGAGATTACCAAACTTCTCAAATCCTTCTTCTATATTCATAATTTTTAAAAGAGGCTTTGAAAAAAATTTCTAAAGTTTCAGGATCACAAAAGATGGTCCTTCTCTGATACGACTTGAAAACCTTGCTTGCAAGGTTAGTAACAAAATGTTATAAATTGTGTAAACTCCGAATAAACATTTTGGGCAAAACACTTTTCGAAAAACACAAGATGTATTGTAAAAACTTTCTGAATATATTGTCTAGATTTGATAGTTGATTATCTTACTTTTTAAAATTTAAAAACCATCTACTAAAGCTACCATGCAGTACCAACCACACCAACATGAATTTTTAACATGGTAAAATCCTTAATCAAGGGAAACATCCACGGTGCCCACTACGGAAAAAAACTAAAATTCACAAGAATAAAGAATCAAGTTACATCTCACTTAAGTAAATACACAAGGATCCTAAATCTAAGTTAAGAGTTATACCTATATGAGCTACTCCACTCCAAAGGATTTCTGACTAGAATTGATCTCTTATTTGTTGCTTCTTTGCCTTTTTCTTGACTTCCTTCCCTTTGAATTCGGATTCCAGCAAATCTTTCAACTTTAAGTCTCAAACAGAACTACCGTGTCTAAGTGTTCGTGTGAGAAGTGTTTGTGAGGTGATACATATGACGATTTATGAAACTCACCCTCTCAAAGAATTTACACAAACAATATCCTACGAATCAATAAATTCTATATGACATGGAAGATTTGATTCAAGTATTTTTGTAAAAGAAACTTCTTATTCAAGACTAGATCTAGAAAAACAACATTGATTTCAAAAATAGCGAAGGTCTTATGTGTCTCATATTTATTTTTGTACACGTTTATTTCACAAAGTGTAAAATATAAAACAGGAGACACAAACGTTCTTAATGATCTGATATAACCTTGAAAAATTAGAAGTTTATTTTTCAAAAATCCTTAGAAACGGATGTATCTAAAGAAAGAGATCAAAACAGAGTACTTAAAAAATAGGCGTGCGATGTTCTCTTTAGAAAATCTCAAGTTTCAATATGTGAAACTCGCTATTTTCTGAGAGAAGAGTTCTGATAGAGACTCAAATAGAAATAGGTCTTCTTCTAGACGTCAACCTTACCACTAAACTCACAGAAGCCCTAGAATGGCTCTAACACTCAACATTTTAATTTCTGGTTAATGGATCTTCAAAGGTTAAGGTGTATGGGTTGTGGGAAATCACTCAGAGGTGTGAAGATTCGAAGATAGGTTATCTTCTTCTCTCTTTATTCCCTTCTCTCTCTTCTTTTATCTCTTTTGGACGAATTGGTAAAAGTCTTCAAATGGTGAGACTTGGTTCTCTTTTATACTTGGTGAAGAAGGATCTCGAAGATCAGTTGCAATCTAAGGGATGAGATTTGGTCTTTTATGTTTGACTTGAAATCTAATGGCTTATAACAAACGGTGAAATAAAGAAATCTCATTGGTTAAAAGGTAAGCACTGGGATTCTAACTAAAGACCTACAGATCATCGATTAAAGTCATTCAAGGGCTGAGATTGGTAGGTGGCTTTGAGTCTGTGAGAAAACATAGATCCAATGCTTAATAAGCCAACACGTGTATGATCTAGATTAAACAAAAATGCGTGTTTTGAAAATAAATACAAACGTACCCTGAAGTCTCTAGCGCTTTGACATTCTACCCAAGCTAACATTGAAGCAAATAAAACACTTTATGAAATACAATTTATATCCCAACACTTTTTAAAAACCAAATTTTAATAATTAAAAATATTATTTAAAATGTTTTTAAAAATGTTGTAAATGAATTAAATTGAAAACAAAATGGTTAAAGTGTTTTAAAAACCATCAAAGAAAATAGGAATAAAATATTATGCAGTAATAGTGTCCTGTAGTGGTTTAAGGATATAATTAACTTCCTTATATTGTTGTTGAGTATTTCTTGGATTGGCTTGCTTATTCTTCTTGAATGTTTGGGAAATGGAGCAACTCATAAAAGCTAACCTACTTTGTCTCAATATCCAAACTAGTTGGAAATCCTATATAATATAGACTCAAGTAAGTCAATTATATAGTGTGTTCTCAATCTCCCCCTTTTCGATCGTGGAAAGTGAGACACAATTTTCTTTCTTGGCATGCAAAGAGACTAAAGAACTTCTAAGATGAAAGTATCCTCCTAATGTACTTCTTCTCCCATCAACATCACCCGCCAATCAACATCCGAATAAGTTAACAAGGAAGTGTGGGTATTCCTAGGATAACAAACACCAAAACTCGTGGTCCGAAAAACATATTTGATAATGCGTTTATCGGCTTTCAAGTGGGACTCCTTAGGATAAGATTGGTAGTGATCACAAACTGATACACTTCAAGATATTCCAGGAGGATTAGTCATGATGTATAACAAACTACCCATCATGATATGATAAAGAGTTTGATTTCCTAGCTTAATGGAAACACCCATGTGGGTATATTTAGTCTTAAAAGTGTCGAGATCAAATCTCTTTACAAGGTTGTTTACATATTAAATTGCAAAATAAAAATTTCACCATTTATTTATCTCACTTGGAGACTAAGAAAGAAAGTTAGATCCTTGACCATCCGCATTTTAAATTCATTTTGCATAATCAAAGAAAAATCTTGAGCATATATTCATTTCTAGAGCCAAAAACAATATCATTAACAAATACTTGGGAAACCACAATGTATTTCCCATAAGGTCTTTCCACATTCACTCTTTTGAAGCCTTTCCCTAAGAGATACAAGGAAAGTCTTTTATATGAAGCTTTTGGTGCTTGTCTAAGGACATACAAAGCTTTTTTGAGATAATAAACATGTGTCGAGAATTTGGAATATTCAAAGCCCTTTGGTTGTGACACATAGGCTTCGTCTTGAAGATTCTCATTGAGAAAGGCTCGTTTTACGTCCATTTTATGTTGCTTAAAATCTAATGCACATTCTTTGTCTAAGAGTAAACGTACCGACTCTTAGCAATGGGGAAAAAAGACTCATCAAAATCAACACCTTCAAAATGTGTATAACCTTGATCTGCTAGCCTTACATTGTTCCTCAAAATGGCACCATCTTCATCATATTTGTTTTTGAAGATCCATTTATCACCGATAACATGAACATCCTTAGGCAAGGGGACAAGAGTCCAAACTTCTTGTTTGGAAAATTGATCTAATTCATATTGCATAACATTGACCCAATATGTTTCCAACAAGGCATCCTTCACATTCTTGGGTTCGATTGTGGATGCATAACAAAGAAATTTAACTTCATTTTGGAATTAAGATCTAGTCTTTACTCCATCATTAAGATTACTAATGATGTTGGTAAAATCATGGTCTTTCTTAAGCTAAGTAGGTGGATCTCCCACATTAACAATAACACTAGATGGTGGGGCAACCTCTTTACACTCATTCATTTCATATTCTCCTCTTCTTTACCATGTGGGAAAACAAAATATGTGTATTTACAATCTTTCTCTTTGAAGTTAAAGGAATCATTATTACCAATGACGACATTAATGGTTTCCATATTTTTTTGAGATACAGAATTTAAAACATGATAGGCATGATTACTAGTGAAATAACCAAAAAAATAACTACCGTATTCCCAGAGTCAAGATTGGATAGATATTGTCGATCTTTGAGTGTGTAGCACTTGTTTCCAAAGACTCTAAAGTGTTTAAGTGTGTGTTTTTTTTCTTTACAAATCTCATAAGGATTTGGTTAGTACCATACCTCCTATAGACTCAGTTAGCATTGTGACAAGCCATATGAAAAGCTTCTACCTAAAATCCTTTTAGAACATTCTTGCCAATTAGCATGGACATTGTCATCTCTTGGATAATTCAATTTCTCCTTTTGACAGTTCCATCTTTTTGAGGCTTTTTGGAGGCAAAAAATTCATGGTGTGTTCCAACTTCACTGCACCATTATGGTATACCCGTTCCTTAAAATTCCCTTCCACGATCACTAAAAATTCTAGAAATAGTGCATACTTTTTATTATAAAGTTGTTTGCACCTGGAAATAAAAATGTCCTTAGCATTGGTCTTGCTACACAAAAAATCTACAAAAGTGAATGTAGTCATAAGAATGTATCTTCTACCACCTATGATTGTTGTATACATTAGACCAAAGAGGTTTATATATAAAAATGGGAGCATATGCGATTTTCCCATTTGATAAGTATCACACACATGAGAAGAAGTTGATTATAAATGAGGTAAATCGCGAACAAGTTCATTCCTAGAAAGTCTACAAAGATCTCTAAAGTTCAGGTGACCTAACCTCTTATTCGAAATATCTGCCACATCTTTCTTAGCACTATTGAAAACCATACTCGAAGATACATTAATCATGTAGAAATTCTTTGTACTTCTAGTACCCTTTAAAATGCATTTACCCTTAGAACAAAGGACTTGACATTCCTTTTTGGTAAAAAGCACGTTGTGACGATCGTCTCACATTTGACTTATGGTAAGCAAATTAATTAATTTCCATCCATCCACCGAAAGAATATTATATAACCAAGGAAAATCATCGATTTATATGGTACCCTTCGTAACGATATTAGATTTGTTCACATCTCCAAATGTAACTTACCCGGATAAATTTGGAACATAAAGCTTGGTTTCCGGTCATATGCTTATATCACCCACTATAAAATACCATTGTGAATCATTTTGGGCAACTAAGGCGGTGTGAATTCTTTCTTAGTCCAAACAACTTTGGCCTTTATTCTACTATAAATCCTTCCAATTATTGTCAATATGTTTAGACTTTAAAATTTTCTCAAATTTGGACAAAATAGTTCTAGATTTATCAAAAAGGGAATTAAAATCACATTTCAAGGTGGAAAAATTCATCCAAGTGAGGTTTCTTATTCACCATAGAGTTTTTCAAAAACATATATCAGTTATTTTTTAAATGACCATTACATTTGTAAAAAGTGCAGTGATACACAAAACGATATCCACATTTCTTCAAAGGCTTTGAAACAACATTTTTCTCAAGATACAACGAAGACTCTTCAAGTGCTTGAGTCTTTTGAGAATCTTTCAAAAATATAATTTTGTCCTTAGATTTAGATTTAATACGAGGATTATCAAAACCAATTCCATGTTTATCAATCGAAGATGCAATATGGGCTAAAAATAGTTTTTCCATTGGAGACCCGCGAAAAATTATTTTTACACACCTAAAATACTATGTTAAAAAATTTACTTAAATATTAATCAACCAATTTCAAGTTTTATCTTGTTTAAGAACGTGGACGATATACGATGCGGAAGAAATAAATAAGAACACCAAAACAGATGTACGAGGACAAAAATCCACTAACGAGAGAAACCTTAGGCCAATGAAACAATCTCACTAAAATTGATAAAGACTTAAAGAGGGGACCAATGACTTACACTTCCTCCACGCTAACTAACACGTTCACAATTTTCAATCAAATTGCAGCAAGACAGAGACTTCTATACATCGATGGATAATATCAACATGTCGATAGCATGACACACGTAAAAAATGTTGCACTAGCCTTTGTCTTCAAACTTTTGAGATCACACCTGATATGAACCCCGAAAGAGAACCTCAAATATCATAATACTGCTTGTTTGGAGAAAGATGCAAAGTGCATAGAAAGTTTGTTTTATGAAAATGAATTCATGAAAAAAAGATTTATCTTATTTGATATCAATGAACCTTTGAAAATGAAAGTGATTAAATGAAAAGAAAACAAGGTAAAAAAGCTAAACTAGGTTTTGAAAATGGTTCACTCTTTTTCACAAATGTGTTCTTATCTCGTTAAAAAAGAAGAGGAAAAGAATACACACAAACGACTCTCTAGGTATTTTTCTCTTGAAATATATGAGAGTTATTTTGAAATGAAGATCATTTATGGTTTATATAAAGAAAGCCACACAAATGGGTTTTCTAAATACCAAGACAAGCCAAAGGATACATCTCTTACACAAAACATGTGTGAGAGAGTTATTAGGGGCTAGTATGTCTAATCAACAACCCAAAAGGTGCTTTTGTAAAAAAAATTAAAAGATTCTCAAAGATCTTTATGACAGATCCGTGGATCTATATGCATCACCAGAGGTGTCATTGCAGTGAGGACGAGTATCACTAGAGCAAAAATACTACAAAGCAAGTCACACACCTATGCTGAGATTTTTGAAGAGACCTTTAAGGGATTTAGAGGCCAACGAGAGAAGTGTCACTATAGCGAGAATTGGTTGATGCGTCAATGCTTTAGTGATAAGTTAATCACGCCACACTCTAGAGTTTTTGCCAAAAGAACTGGTACTATTTTCGCTTCAACGATGAAAATTATCGCTGCAATGACTTTTTTTGTTGTCAAGCAAGATCAAGATAACAAACACCAAAAGATATACACACACAACATTTTGAAATAGTTTTGGAAAAACGTCTGACATGCGTGTGGGGATTCTCTAATATACCTTTAATCCAATAAGATGATACTTAAGATAATGAGGATGATAAAAAATGGCTTAAAGTTCTTGAATATTGATGAAGCTTTTTGGGGAGGTAAATTAGTAACCAAAGTGTATTGGAAAACTAGAATAACATAACTACATATAAGGTCACAATTGAGTATATGAATATTCATACATTTACCTTGTCCTATAGAAAATGCTTTAGAAGGAAAACAAGTTTGACTCTAATTGGCACAAACCATACTGAATCAGTTAAGTGGTTAGAGGACGTATTAAACCAACAATTTAGATGGGGAACCATGTATTAATGCATGGAATGGAGAAAACCATTATAGATTATATCATTAAAAATATTTAATATAATAGATACCCTATGTAATAAAAGCATATTGAATATCAATGAGAAAGGGATATTTCACATATCTTATTTCCAATATATTTATTGTTAAACATTTTATGCCCTACAATATTGTAGACTCCACATTCTAGGTCCCCTTAAGTCTCTCCTTAGGTCCTTATCACATTCCCATTTCACTACAAACCCTAGGTCGCACTCCGAGTACCGATATAGAGGACATCGGGTGCTCCTAGGCCCCGTTCGACTCTGGACAATTCTATCATGAGAGAAATATCTCATTGAATCTTCGAAAGGCTCTGAATACCCTTTCAAAAATTACATCGCTGTGCACAAATCGACATAACGGTTCAGACGAATGGACCATTTTACTATCGAAAATTGATTCAGAGGCCACCGGGCGCTCTTGGGCCCCGATTTGACCTCAGTAAACTTCATTATCAAAGCGAAAGATATTTGAATCTTCCAAGGGCAATGAAACCCCTTTCCAAAGGTTTGTCCCATGGGTGAACCGGCAAAATTGTTCGAATGAACAATTCATTTTCTCCCAAAAATCAATCTGGAGGCCACAGGAGCTACCAGGATCCGTTTGACCAAAGTTAACTCTTCAGATCGAATGAGATTGAATGAATATCCGAAGGGCACTGAAAATCCTTTACAATGGTCCACCCTATGCATGATTCTGACTTATGGTGCGGACGAAGAATCCCTTTTACTCCGAGAGGTCATCGATCACTTTCGGGCCCTGATTGACCAAGGTCAACTTTCTGAACTGAGCGAAACTCTTTAGAATGTCGAAGTAAATCACCTTATCTTTCCAACGATCTACCCCATGCACAATTCTGATTTACCATATGGATGAACAATCCGTTTCCATTTGACGATCTCCCGCCCAAAGGACCGACATGCGCTTCCGAGCCACATTTGCCCCAAAGTCAATTACCGGACCTGGGAGAGGTCCAAAGGAATCTTTAAGGTCTCTTAAGTACCTTTTTAATGGTATGCCGCATGCACGATTCAGATCATTGGATTACAATCTATGACTATTTTTCCAAGAAAATATGCACGAGACAGCCAATTGGCAGGTGCAGTTCCTTGCCTATCAGTAGTGTGTCTAGGGTCACCTGTCGATAGTCAAGACTAGGGAAATGACGATCGGAACCACCCCTAACCCAATAAATATGGGGCATGACCTCACTCCTACGGCACACCAGAGATCCATCAGCATCCGTGATCTCAACAACATTCTCTCGAAATGAACGAAGTTCCTCCATGTGAAATTCCATTCAAGCTTACATTCCCATCATTTTCAAACCCAATTTATCAAAATCGCATTCTCTCTTATCAAATACCCATCTCTCATTCAAGAGAGTTCATCAAAGATCAAAGATCAAAGATCAAGCTCCAAAGAAGGTCCAAATCTTCCTTCTCTCTATAAATTCCTTATTTTTCCATAAATTTCATTAGATTCATAATCTCGTTCTTAATTTAGTTCATACACATTAATATCTACATTTTTATAAGTATGTTGCAAATACTTTATTTTCTTTAAGAAATCCAAAACAAAAAAAAGAGGGTTACGCCCATAATACCGAACAGGATTATCCATCACACTTTTTCAAAACTAATACACATTTTTCTACACACACACCCATAATAAAATCCCATTCGAATCTATGAGGTAAACCCCACCCCCATGTTTTATTCGAATTACGTGGACTTTGATGCCTTTATAGTCTACGTAGGCGTTTTGAATTAAAACCCGAGACTCGAGTCCAAATTTGTAATTTTCTCAATTTTCTCATTTATCAATTTCTCTAAATCCTCTAATTTTCCTAAATTCCTCATTTTCATATTTATATTTTTCTTGCATTAATATACATATTATCCTTATTAACGTTTCATCCAACACATATTGTCATTTCATAATAACGATCAATATCGCGATAAACGCACAAATCATATTTTCTATATATATTATTTTGGGAACATTCCTATGGATGACTTCACTCTAGCTTTCCATGGTATGAGTTGAACGATTCTGATCTCCATTATATATACATGGACACACACATCACAGAGAAATAAAGGAAAGCAATAACACTAGCCCATGAGAAATCAAAAGGGCGGGATGGGTGCCTAACACCTTCCCATTTCATAACTTAGCCCCCGAGCCTCTGAATTATTGGTTTCGTATGCATCAGTTTGTCTTTGATGCCTCTCTCTCGAAGCGAAAACATATTCTCTCTCCATTTTTGTTACCTAGTTGGGAGAAAGACCTTTTGATCCCCCTTCCTTTCCTATTCCCCTCGCTTTCGGGAGGCTAGGGAGAGGAAGCGGCACGCGATCTCAATCGGGATGGCCATAGTGGCGACTCCACTGGGGAATTTTTCACAAGAGGGCTTGACTCTATTTGCATGGATGTTTTTTTTTCTTGTATGTATATGCATGTACTTGTATGTACCCTTTTATCTCCTCTATAATTTCTTGTACATATATACCTCATGTTTCTATCATTACTCACTCACACACTTGTAGAAATTCTCCATATAGACTTCACACTATGTGCACCTAGGATGACTTATGTTGATATATTGCACACACCACTCAGAATATCCATGCCTAGGTGTCACTAACACAAACCTCCACTTATCACACTTTTATATATCCATTCTCACTCACACTTATCGCACACCACTTGTAGTTGATCCATGCTTAGGTTCACTACCATAAACTCACTTGTAGATATTCACATTTTCATATAATCCATGCTTAGTATAGATTTACTTTTTATACTAGTACATTATCCCCTGCTTGGCGTGATTCTCATAAATAAATACATTCTCTCCATAATGTACTAATTAAGGATCATGCTCATTTGCACTCTACATCACCAAAGAGCATTGTTATTGACCAATATTTATCCCGTAACTAGGTGGTCACTTCGTGATGGGCGTTGGTCCGAAAGGGCACAGTTAGAATAAGAGACATGACTCTCACCTTCCATTCGTTAAGTACCCTTGACGTATATCGAACGGTTCCCACCTCATCGTACCGTTTGACTAAGGTCACGACTAAAGGTATATCACAGGGAACTCATTCAATTATGCCGAGTATATTGAATTCTCTCTCACACATACTATCCCCATGAGGTATATAGTGAGGCAAATTTTTGTACACTCAGTTATATCAAATGACTTGTCCACATGTACCGATTGCCCTCAAAAGTAGGACATTTATCGTGGAAGTCATGCCAAAGGGGGGAACACCTTCGAATTAACCCAATAACTACATACACGCATATAGGCATCAAACCAATGGCACTCATATTTAGTTTGCCAGTTTAAACATAAAATTCTATCAAAATGCCAAGTCGGCATGCCACCCAAATTTTTACAGGGTTTTTTTAAAAAAAAAGGACCCTTCCATGAGCTTGGTAATAAGTCCGACCATATTTTTTACATTTTTTAAACCCAATTTTTCCAGTCTGAGGTCCCGTCTGGCATTTATTTTTGCATTTAGGTAAACCTAATACAAGTGAGAACCTAATAAACATTATAATAATCATGCTGAGACCCATCTCTCATTTTTCCTTCTTTCTTTCCCGAAAGTGTCGAAAACATTTTTTCTTCTTTTATGAAACATCCCCAAAACATTTTTCCTTCCATTTACCCGAAAACATGTTTGTCCTCATCTTTTCCAAAAATGTCAAAAATATTTTTTCTTCCCTCCCCTTTTCCAAAAATAAATCCCATTTTTTCCTTCGCTGGTCGATACCATACCCTTGGCCTGGCTCCCTATTGGCTTCGGTCTTTAGTCGAACCTTCCCAAAGCTCCATCAGTCCCCTCACTTCCTCCAAGTCTTGGATTCATCCTATTTCCATGGACAACACATACCAAGTACCGAATATGCAGTCGGATTTGTTAACAGTCCTAGGACAGAGCACTGCCAAGATTAACAACCTTCAAATCGAGGTTCATAAGATAAAATAAAATTGGGTCCCTATCCCCGAAAAGCCCGAGGTCCTCCTTCCCCACGCTACGGGGCCGCTCGTACCCGATACTATTTGGGTTTTCGAGGAATACCAGCACTCTCTACGTGCTCCTCCTGCTAATGGGACCCCGCCAGCCTAGCTCCCTATGCCGAACCTTGCCCATCCAGGGGCTCACTTACCTATGACCATTGATCCTAGAGAGGAAGAATTGAACAAGGTTAAGGAGGACATTAGGATGTTAACTAAGAAGTTAGACCAAGTCATAATCTCTGAAAACTACATGAACTACACCCACGTGTCTCCTTATCCTAAAGCTAGGTTGTCGAAAAAGTTTAAGATGCCCAACATCGAGAAGTTCGGGAGTAGTGGATCCCAGATCGTTTATCTATAAAGATATCACTGAGCCATGACCCTCCTAGGAGATCTGAGGAAATAATGGCCCAAATTTTCCAACATAACTTAAAGGATAGAGCTCTCCGTTGGTTCTTATCTCTCGAGGAGTCCAAAATCCGCAGTTGGGAGGATTTTGCCTGCGAGTTCATGTCACAGTACAAGTATAATAAATAATTAGAGGTTACTCATCATGATTTATAAATGCTCAAGTAGAATTCTAAGGAATCAGTCAGTAACTTCATAGCAAGGTCGAGAGAGAAAGCAGCCACCATGACCAACGAGCCTTCTGAAGGGGAGCAAGTCAGCATTGTGAAGAAAAACTTCTTACCCATGTCCGAGCGACGATGGGAGGACAGTACTACCCTCATTTCCAAGCCCTCTGAGAAGAAGGAGTGGAGATTAAAGAAGGTCTTACCAAGGTAGAAGTTAAATCAAAGAAAGTATCTAAATAATTCTCTCCCATAAAGTTTCAAAAGCCAGTAAGTACCGCAGTTTCAACCATTAACAACATCTCTCATCCTGCCACTTCATGGGCACCAGAAAGTCGCCTTAACCCAGTCTGGCAGGAATACACCGAGCTTTATGCACCCCTCTACAAAGTTTATCAGGCCCTCTTGAGCTAAAATCTTATTAAGCCCTTAGACCCTCGTCTATTACCAAACCCACTTTGCAAAAATTTCAAACCACATGCCCATTGTGACTTTCACCAAACTTCTGGCCATACCACCCACCAGTGTTTCTACCTTCAAAATATAATCCAAGGTCTAATCGATTGGTGTGTCATTGCCCCACCATCCAATCCTAAACCAAACACTACCCATAACCCACTCCCGAATCATACAAATGCTACTTTCCTAGAAGAAGACCTAGAATTTGACCCATCTACCTAGATCATACCAAGAAAATCACCAATCATACCCATATACTCTCATAAACCTCTCCAAGCATGCCCATACTTTTTCCTACACCCTACCAGCTTCGCCGATCAGGCCCTATCACTCCTTACCAGAGCATGCATTGTTATCTGCACCCATTTTGGAGGTAAAGATATGGACTTGACAGAAGTGTTGAACCAACTCCTAGAGTTCAGGATAAAATTACCCCCAGATGACCATTTTCAGTGTTCTGTTCTTAGAAGCTCGAAAATGGGCTCAAGAGTCAGACAGTTGGGTGGTACCGATAGATGAAGTCAGTCTAAATGATATGGTCCAGATCATGGTGGATTTGTTTTGATAGATCGGTGATATTTTTACAGTATATCCGAGATACGTGATGCTTTGAAAATATAAGGGTGTGTAATCCCTTCACTTATACATCTCCCCACCGAATGGAAGGACTTATACGAAGAGGCCGTTGAAGTTGTGGAATGTATCGAATTTTCATGGAAAGATAATATCGTTGCTACTAGACGGGGGATGAAATTAGGTGATTCAGACGAAGGGAAGAGTCCATAAAATACTAGTCTGATAGTCAGCATATGTGGGATGATATCATTTTAGGAGCTTCTAGGAGAAATCAATAAGGTAGCTGAACAACCCGCGATTGATGAGGAAATAGGGTTTCTATTCTTCCCCTTTTTTGTGAACCATATGACCAGATCAGGGAGGCATTACCAAGTCCCGAACCTATTACCATCAACAAGTGATAAAGTAAAGGGCGTTGAGAATCTTCCTATGCAATAAATGATACTCAAGGAAAGCAGGATCCTCGATCAGTTGAAGAAAATCCAAGCCAACATCACCATGTGGGGAATCTTTATGTCTTCCCAGCTGCACTAAAATGCCTTGATCAAGTTACTCACAGGACCCATAATTCCTCCTTTTACCATGCTAGAAGAAGAAATGAATCTGGTCGAATATCTAACCTCTACTAGAATGCTCTCGAAATCCCCATGATTGGTCCAAACCATAATTTTTCTCTCAACGTCTCTGTCGAAGTCATGGTAAAGATCGTCCCACTTTCACTTGTCGATAATAGGTCATCTCTGAATGTCTTCTCATTAAGGACCCTCGATTGTTTGGGACTAAAACTAAGGGACCTCGCGCCAACCTCTGTCATAGTACGGGCCTACGATAATACCCTCCAAGAAGTTATGGGATCTATAAAGCTTGCAATAGGGGTTGGCCCTATAAATTCGATTGTTGAATCCCATGTCATCTATATACCAACCTATTTCAATATGCTACTCGAATGACCGTGGTTCCATAACATCAACGGGGTGTCTTTTTCCCTTTATCAAAAACTGAATTTCTTTGCCAATAAGCAAGTCATCACCATCTTGGGCGACGTCGACATTGCTGATAGTGCAAGCACCAGTAATCCAGTGGTTGAGATACAACATGGGGCAAATGATATGCTTCTGTCAGGCTTCCGAACTAAACCACTTCTACTCCCAACAGGGGATGATTTTATAAATAGGCCTTGCCTAGAGTACAACCCCCATGACAACGTCAATGTAATCTAAATGTTTAAAAACTTTCACTTCATACCCGGACTGGACGACGATAATAGGGGATACTTGAAACCATTATGTTAAATAAAGATTTTCCTTCTCGTGGCTTGGGCTATCAGCCATCAGTAGAAGAACTCAAAATGATCCATCATCCTCGATTGAAGAGAAGGCCAAAAAGTACCAAGACTGTCTCGAGAGATTTCTTAAACGGAAGATTCATCAGAGAGGATGAAGATTTCTTCTTCTACGGCTTTACCGAACTGTGGTATGATCATGTGGACAAGAAGTTAAACCCTGGAATGGAAATATTTTTCCAAGACAGCTACTCTTAGGCCTAACGTTCACAGCATCAAGTGCAACCACTCATTGCGAACACCATAATTGATACCAAAGATTTTAAAAAAAGTGACTCCGAGGATTATTTCAACTTAAAGACACTGGGGTTAACGTTCTATATGATCCATTATGAGATACATCATCGGATCCATCCTGTCTGATCAAAGTTGTTGAAGCACCACTCCTCAACTGGCATGTTGCACCTGTGCCACCTGTAGACATTCTACCTAACCTTGATGTTTATCCCCCTTTATTCTTCTTTAGTTGTTGTAATCGAGACCTCCTTTGATGAGGTTCTCATTGATATTTTCCTATCAATGAAATAAATGAAGATTTTGAGTATCTTATCAATTATCGTTATTCTAATCAAACTCTTGATGATGATGATTTTGAAAATGAATAATTCTTAAGTGATTTAATTAAGGTTAATAACAAACAACATAACCTCATAAAAGTCAAGGAAGATGAAATTGGTGTTACTAATCTCGATTCTAATAGCCAACTGCACGATATTAGAATAGGGGCCACCCTTGACGAGCATAAGCGCGCACAACTCGAGAAATTACTAAAGGAATTTATGGATGTCTTTGCATGGTCCTACGATGACATGCCTGATATTGACCCTGAGATAGCTTAGCATGAGATTCCTACACTCCCCGAATGCAAACCGTTCAAGCAGAAACTGCGAAAGCTCCACACCGAATGGTCACTCAAAGTTAAAGAAGAAGTGGCCAAACAGTTGAACGTGGGTTTCATTCATGCCATCTCAGCCTAGTATTCCCTACTCTTATACCTATCTGTAACAGATACTTTATTTGGGGATTTTTTAGCCCAATACCTTGAATAATACCGCAAAATTAGAGCCATTTACTATGCCAGTCGCAGGTTGGTCGGGTACGAAGTTAACTACACAGCTCTGGAGAAATCATGTGTCGCTCTTCTCTGGGTCACCCAAAAGTTACGGCACTGTAAGATCACCTTTCCCATCAAAACTTGTATCCCGAATGGATCCCATCAAGAACCTACTCAAGACGCTCACCTTTTCCAGACGAATGGCCTGTTGTTTGATGCTTCTAGTCAAGTTTAATATTGTATATGTCATGCAGAAAGCCATGAAAGGAAGATCCATCTCTGATTACCTTACTGACTCCCCTATGGAAGAAGTCGATATTTGAATTTATGAGCTTTCGAATGAGAATATCCTTTCTAATCCCAAGAAGATCTTCGATAGAAAATGTTCTTTGAGGGCGCTGCCAATAAAAAAAGGGTATGGCATTCGGATACTCCTAATTACCCCTGATGACTCATACACTCTCATTGCCATCAATTTGGATTTTTCCTGCACCAATAACATGACTGAATATGAGGCATGCACGATAGGCCTCAAAGTTGCCCTCAAGAAAGGAATTCTATACCTTGATGTCTATGGGGATTCATCCCTCATCATTGGTCAAGTACTCGAGAGATGGAAAGTTAAGGAGGAGAAACTCTTATCCTTCCATGCTCACCTATGAGAGCTGGCCTCCCAGTTCTAAGATGTCACCTTCCACTACCTGCCCCGAGAAAAGAATAACCTAGCCGATGCCCTTGCTACGTCAGCATCTATTATTGATATGATCGAAGGAATAACCATTTCCCATTTCCTTATCCAAAAGCAAGAAAAAGATACTGATATAGCTACCACATTGAGCTCATTATAGAAGAAGATACTTATATAGTTGATAGTTGGTACTATAATGTTTGACGTCTCCTCAAGTATGGTAGGTATCCCCAATGCTATGACAAGAAAGATCGAGCAACCCTCCGCAGTGTAACTGTCCATTATATTATTTGTGATAAAGCACTCTTCAAGAAAAACTTCGACGGAACCCATCTGCACTGCATCGGAGGGGATGACATTGAAGAGATGATGCAAAAAATCTACAGCGAGGAATGCGAAACCCACATAAATGACCATATGATCGCCAAGAAGATCATCCGATAGGGTTACTACTGGACTACCATGGTTTAGGATTACACAGCCTACGTTCGAAGATGCCTCAAATGCTAGTAATTTTCCAACATACAACACTTACCTCCGCAGGAATTATACAACATGACTTATCCCTTACCGTTCTCTACATGGGGAACTGACATCATAGGTATAGTTACTCCCAAATCTAGAAACAAAAATGAGTTCATCCTAGCTCCCATTGTCTACTTCACTAAATGAGTCAAAGTCGAGTCATACGCAGTTTTGAATGCCAAGAAAGTGTCAAGTCCATCAAGAAAAACATCATTTTCCTATATGGGGTCCCACACGAGCTAGTGTCAGACAACGGGTTGAATTTCAAGGCAGAGGTTATAAAGGTGGTCAACGAGTATAGGATTCAAAGACACAAATCTTCTCCCTACCGACCTCAAACTAACGGAGAAGTTGACTCCACCAATAAGAATGTCAAAGCCATCATCATCAAGATGATCAAGTGTTACCAATATTGGGCTGACGGGATACCCTACGCCTTTTGGGGCTATCGCACTTCAATTCAAACCTCTATAGGGCTACCCCTTACTCTCTAGTATAGGTCATGGAAGTAATCCTACCAGTAGAGATGGAAATCCTTTTGTTGTGTGTCACTCTTGAAATCGAAGTCATCAAGGAAGACAGGCACCAAAGCCGTCTTGACGAGTTGTCACTTTTGGATGAAAGAAGGCTAAAAGCTCTATATCATATACAAGGGTACCATCGCTGTATAACATGATCATTCAATAAGAGAGTCAAGGACCGCGGTGTCCGAGAAGGGGACTTAGCCCTCAAAGAGATAGTAGAAACCATCTGGTACCCCAGAGGAAATTCAATCTCAATTGGAGTGGCCCCTACATTGTGAAGAAGATCCTGTCAGGTGGCACTGTTATGCTCACTGATCTTGATGGAGAATAAATGGCGCGTCCAGTCAACCTGGACCGCCTCAAAAAATAATACCCCTAGTCTGAAATCTCGGCGCCCTACAATTATTCTCATCTCCCTTATATTCTATAAAAAAATTCTTCATTTCCCTCTACTCTGAACTACGTGGGGCGTAATCCTTTAAAAATCCTTTTGCTTTCAAAAAAGAATTTCATAAAATTTTCAAAACCCTCAGAGGTACGTAGGCAAATCATCTTCTTAATATGAGCACGACTTCCTTATTTTTCACAAAATGTTATTCTCTTCTTATCCTCGAGAACGACGATTCATTTTATCATATACATGGCCAAAAGGATTATGTATGCCTTAGAGAATGGTATAGATAATTCAAATGCAAAAATCATCAAGAGGAACAACTAGATGATCAAAATCTTTTTTATTCCATTATTTGAAAATTCCAGTACAATTACACCAGCATAAGGAGTCAAACGACACCCCTTGTTATCCTACTCCTACCTTTCTAAAATCAAAATAAAAAGAAGCCCCCCACTACACCTAAAATAACCCTCAAATTATTCCCAAACACATAGCCAAACCCATTACAAAGGATTGACAAAATTCTGAGGAGCCCTACCCGCAGCTGTCGGAAGAACCAGCCCCATCATCACCCACATCATGTGGTCCCTCAAGTTCCCTTGACTGAATAAAGTGCTGCTGATTCTTCAGTGAATGATAATCATGGACCATCCTGGGGAAAACCACAACGCCTCCATCCATGGTGTCAGATACAATAAATCACCTTTGCCCAGTTTCCACAGCTAGCATTTGGCACCAACTCTTCTCCATAACCACTTTATATAGTCCCCTAAGATATGCCAAACTCTATCAATAGACTGTGATGGATAGGTTGACGGTCGGAGATTCTCCCATAAAGAGCCAAGCTGCATGCGCATATGCTTTGTCAGATGCTCTACACGAAAAAAGTCTAGTGTCCGCAGTGGCATAATTTGTTCCCAACCAAATTGGCACTGAAGTCACCAGGGAAAGTAGAAAGAGGTCTGTCGGAGCCCTACCAATTAAACGTATCGGTATTCTTCGAGTTTCAGAATGGGCAACTGATCACCATACCAGGGCACTAACCAGCGCAAGCCTCGACCCCCATACTTTACGAATCAGTTTTCCTAGCTCTGGATGTCAATTACTACATTAATAAAAAAACGTGAGAAGAAGTTTGGCACTGCTGGAAAAGGATACTCTGGTGGGATCTCTATATAGAATCTCTCTGACAGCCACATGAACAGCATTATAGGGCTACCCCTCAGAAAGTCGGAACGACCTTCCCACTAGGTATCCAAACCATTCAAAGTCTATTCCAGTATCACCGTCGCAGTATTGCGATGGTACGACGTCCAAGAAAAAAAGATGCAAGTTGAGGGTCCACTAGAATTTCCCCAGTTAACAACAATAACTTTGAAATCAGGCCCAAAATAACGGCTCCACCATACCCAGCATTGCCAACATCCTGCAAATATAAAGACTGCAATGCTGCAGGAAGAGAAATCATTTCTCCTCTAATAATGACCTGACTGCCGAAGGTGAAATGTGGAGAAGTCCCGCCAACAACACCCTAGGGGACCAGGAAAACTTAGGCATAACCACTGCAATGCTGAGATTTATGCCCAATATGGCAGATTAATCTTCATAGGTCGGACAGATTTTGTCCATATCTATGGGCCGGTTGCGCCACAAATAGGCTTGCCTCATATTGAAAGCATCGTAGTCAATGTTGTAGGAGCACATTGCTTCCAAGGTTTCAAGGTAGTTTGCAAACTCCACACCACTAGGGAGATCCATAGCACAAAATAAGAAGATAGTGAGCACATAAGAATGTAAAGAAGAAGGAATGTGGAAGTGTGAAGGAAAAGCTCCACAAACACCCCTATTTATACTTGAAAGCTATCAAACAAAGACAAGAAACCCTGCAGAAATTGGAGGAGAAATTACCTGACCAAGTACCAAGCAATTGAAGAAAGTACAATCAAAGCCTTAGGTTGATTAGACTAGACTGATATGTCGATAGGCAGGACAGGGGTCATGTCAATCGGCAAACCCCTATTTTTGGAAAAATTCATTTTTTTCCTTTTTTGTCAAAACAAAAAAAAAACTCAATAAAATAATGTTTATTTGAAGGGCATTCCGAATTTCCTTATCCTTAGGTTTTTTCTTATCCTATTTTGAAATAAAATCTTTCTCCAATCATTTTTTATTCTTTTTACGATCTCAGCAGCAAAGTAAAAAGAGCATGCACATTAGCCATTGAAAACAAAAATTAACAAAAACTTCATTTTATTTGTATAGATTTTTGTTGTGTTACATTGGTTTTGCAGGAAAAACAAAAAATAAAACAGGACTCAGCCCGAACCCACCTACATTTTCTCTCTCTCTCTCTCTCTCTCCACCTACAATCTCTTTATCTCCCTCTCTTCTTACTCTTCTCCTTATCTCTCTCTCTAGGATCATCCTTCCTTGCGATGTGCTCTCTTCCCTCTGCGATGAGACGACGTACCTCAACTCCTCGATCCCGACCCTTACCCAGGCGAGGCATACGACACCAAATAAAAAGGAACCAAAATCGCATCCCGGATGTGGGCGGTCGCTAAAGATATCCAATCCCTAATATCCCTAAGCTAGGTGGTGGAGACTCGAATGTGCTGTGAGGAAAATAAAGAAAAAAGCAAATAGTCAGTCTGAGGCAAATGAGGAAATCAGGAAATCAAAAGACAAAGAGAAGAAAAGTATACCTCAGGTCGGAGAACCTCCTTTGTCAAACCCAAATCCTTCGGATCCATCGCATTAAGACGGTGAAGCATAAGCACCAACCCCCCATCATCCCGCCCAATATTGTAGGTAGGACCGGCCAGCAGTACAAAAGGAACCTCCGAAGACATTGCCGCTATTGATTTTGATACACCACCTGCGTTGTGGGAAGACCCCATCGGTCGACTCGAACTCGCACGGGGGAGAGACATCCCTTCATAAATGTTGGGTGACATCAACCAGCTTGACACAAAGTCCATTTAGTCATATAACACCATCATGTTGGTATACGAGAAATAGGGCTCACCCATCATGCACTCGCCTCGCCTCATGTATACCGAGGGACTCGTCGGTGGCACCGTAACCTTATCCTCCACAATATGTCGAACTACTGTCTCCCCGAGGTACCAAGCATAGCCAAACTCATGCGCCAGTAAACACCACATCTGCGCATTTCCCCTAGTTAACCCCGTGTGCTGGATGGTCGTCCCCCAGGGATAAAAGGTCACATGGAAATTCCACAGCAAGAGCAAAAGATCAATATCAGGAAAAGATCATCAAAGCAAAGACAGTCTCAAGAAGAGAAAAAAGGATTTACCCTCTCACTCATTAGGCCGTTCAATACCTGACGCACCGCCTTTAGAGAAAATGACTTCTTCGATTGCTAGTTGGATTTATGCCACCGATACATCCGACAAACCCCCAACAGATTCATCCTTCCAAGCTATCAATTGGGTGTTAAACCCAATAACCTCATAGAACCACGTCTACAAAGGATAAAGGTCAGCAATTAAGAAATCAAGAATAAAATGCATGAAGGAAAATGCGAATACATAAAGGAAAATGCAAAAAATAAAGAATACCTCAAAAAGATATGTGTCCCTAGTAAAAGTTTACCGGCAGCACTAGCTGAACTCATCAAGAGAATAATAAAGGGTCTCCAAGGTCAGGCTTCCCCAGTCATAAAGAGGGATGTTCGAAAACACCCTAAAAATGGCAAAAATCACAAGTTGATGACGTCGCGACTCGTCGCCACCAAGAAACCCTCCAATACTAGCATAATAAATAAACGGTCCATCTGCCGCACCTACCGCCCATCACTCTTGTCAATCCTCCTCCTCAAAATAACTTTCTTAAGAGAGACCAACAAAGAGAGCCCCTAGAGACTACACTTTACACATCATTCAATGCCTCCCTCACCACCTTTGATGTCACCCTCAGATTCCTATCCATCTCAATCTGTACCCCATCAAAATCCAACCCCAGTAGCTGCTGCACATCTATAGGAGTCACCGTCATCTCCTCAAAGACAAAATGAAAGGTGTGGGTTGTGTTCCACCACCTCTCCCCCAGAGCATAGAGAGCAGCCGTAGAATGAGGCATCTCATCCAAAGGAAATTCCAGTCTCCCAAAACTAGATGATGACACCATCCAACGTACCATAGACGAAAGGTGCTCATAAATGTCCCTAAGCCCCATTGTCCCTCAGGTATGCATAGTCGACATAGAAACATCATACTGTCAAAAGTAAAAAGAAAAAAAACCTTGTTAAAATTCAAGAAATAAGGAAATATCGCTAAGAAAAAAAAGGAAAGCTAGACCCAAAGTCATTATTACTTACATAACCACTAGTTTTCACCACCCTAGAAGAGTGATGATGTGTAGGCTCCTCGCACACAACTAGCTCGAATGAGTCACATGATTTTTCGCTGCCCAAAGTAAGGGGAACCCTAGTCATCCATTCCAAGCCTGCCCAATCGTCAGCATCGAGCCACGCCATGTGTGTCACTCTACTTGAAAACCCAGCCATCTTTTGACCATGGAACATTAGAACGATTTTCAAAAGAAGGAAAGTCACAAAGATATGAAAAATGAGGGGAGCCCGCCCCCTTTTTATAGGAGGCCAAGGGGCATGCCGACCGACATCTATCTATCACCCACCAATCGGCATTATCCCTCCACTAGATCGAGGCATCCCAAAAGACCATTACACTATATCTTGGAACCATTCCCATAATGACGATCGGCACCCTTCCATAAATTTTGTACAAAAATGCCAGAAAATTTTGATAAATCCCCCCAAAATTCCTAATTTTGCCAATTGGATTTTAGAACCCCTTTTCACCAAGAAAAACATTTTTTTCAAACTCATTTCCCCAGCAAAACTCTTACCTCCCCAGCGAAATTCCCAAAAACAATTGGATATTCTCCCCATCAACGTCTCCAAAGGACACCACAAAAACCAAGAAATTCCCTAACTGAGAAATCACATCCAACCCTCAGATCATTCCCTCTTCCCCAACGAAACCTAAAATCACATCCAAACCTAAATCGCTAGCGGAACTACAAGATACATATCCCCACTGGAGTCTCTAAAATTCCCCAAAGGAAGTTGCAACCTCAGCCTTCAGAATTGGCTTTGACCCCCAGTAGTGGTCACCTATTTTAGGTCAGAATTGACCTCGGCCTTGGGTCGTAACCTCTTTTAGGTCCGAATTGACCTTGGTCTTGGGTCGTCACCTATTTTAGGTCATAATTGACCTCGACCCTGGTTCGTCACCTCTTTTAGGTCAAAATTGACCTCAACCCTCAATTGTCACCACTTTTAGGTCAGAATTGACCTCGGACCCCGATCGTCACCTCCTTTAGGTCATAATTGACCTCTGCCCTAGATCGCCACCTCTTTTTAGGTCAGAATTGAGTTCGTCCCCTGGGAACCTCCTTTAGGTTAGAATTGACCTTGACACTCTATCATCACCTCTTTTAGGTTAGAATTGACCTCGACCATAGGTCATCACCACTTTTAAGTCAGAATTGACCTCAACCATTAGTCGTCACTTCTTTTAGGTTAGAATTGACCTCGTCCCTCGGTTGTCACCTCTTTTTTGGTCATAATTGACCTCAACTCTCGGGTCTTCACCTCTTTTAGGTCAAAATAGACCTCGAACCTCGATAGTCACCAATTTTAGGTCATAATCGATCTCGACCCTCGGTCGTCACCTCTTTTAGGTCAGAATTGACCTCGGACCTTGGTCGTCACTTCTTTTAGGTCAGAATTGACATCAGCCCTCGGTCGTCACCTTTTTTAGGTCACAATTGACCTCGGCCCTCGGTCGTCACCTCTTTTAGGTCAGAATTAACCTTTAACCTCGGTCATCACCTCTTTTAGGTTAGAATTGACCTCGGGCCTCAATTGTTACCTCTTTCATGTCAGAATTGACATCGGTTCTGAGTCATCACCTTTTTTAGGTCATAATTGACCTTGGCCCTCGGTCGTCACCTCTTTTAGGTCATATTTAACTTCAACCTTTGGTTGTCTCCTCTTTTAAGTTAGAATTGACCTCGTCCCATGGTCGTCACCTCTTTTAGGTTAGAATTGACCCTGGCCCTCGATTGTCACCCCCTTTACATCAATATTGACATCGACACTGGGTCGTCAACTCTTTTAGTTCATAATTGACCTCGGCCCTGGGTCGTCACCTCTTTTTAGGTCAGAATTGACCTCAGCCCTAGGTCATCACCTCCCTTTGGTCATAATTGACCTCATCCCTCAGTTGTTACCTCTTTTAGGTTAGAATTGACCTTGTCCCCAGTGGTCACCTCCTTTAGGTCAGAATTGCCCTCAGCCCTGTGTTGTCACCTCTTCAAGGTCAGAATTGACCTCCAACCTCGGTCGTCACCTCTTCAAGGTCCTCAAAATTTATCTCGATCCATAGAATTGGCCATCCCTAGAATTCCCTTAGGTCCGCATAATCGACCTTTTTTCCAAAAGTTGATGTGGTGTCCATTCGATGGATTCCACTTGTTACAAGCTCACCTGTCGAGGGTTTAAGTAGACACCACATTATAAGCCCCCCTAAGTCTCTACTTAGGTCCCCTAGAACTTCCCCATTTCAATACAAACCCTAGGTCGCACTCTGAGTACCGATCTAGAGGAAATTGAGTTGTCCCGGTCCCCGTTCGACTCTGTTCAACTATATTTTCAGAGCAAAATCTCATTGATCTTTGTAGGTCTCTAAATACCCTTTTCAACAGTCTGTCCCGTGCATAAATTGGCATAACGGTTCGGACAAACGGACCATTTTACTACCAAAAATTGATTCGGAGGCCACTAGGAGCTCCTGGGCCCCGATTTGAATTCAATCAACTTCATTGTCGGAGAAAGATCTCTCTCAATCTTCAAAGGGAACTGGACCCCTTTCCAACTGTCTACCTCATGCATGAAACGGCATAATCGTTCGGAGGAACAATCCATTTTCCCCCAAAAATTGATTTAGAGGCCACTAGATGCTCCCGGGCTCTGTTTGACCAAAGTCAACTCTTCAAATCAAACGAGACTGAATTAATATCTAAAGGGCACTGAATACCCTTTCTAGTGGTCTACGTCGAGCGTGATTCTAACTTATAGTGTGGACGAATGATTCGTTTTAGTCCGAGAGGTCCCGGGGCGCTTTTGGGCCCTCATTGACCAAGGTAAAGTTTCCGAACATAGTGAAACTCTTTGTAATGTCAAAGTACATTGTCTAAAACTTCCAACGATTCGCCCTGTACGCAATTCTGACTTACCATACAGACGAACGATCCACTTCCATCATACGATCTCTCGTCCAAAGGACCGACATGTGCTTTCGAACCACATTTGACCCAAAGTCAACTCCTGGGCCTGGAAGCGGCCCTAAGGACTTTGGAAGGTCTCTGAAGTACCTTTCTAATGGTATGCCCCATGGGCAATTCAGATCAAAGGTTTACGTTCTACGACCATTTTTCCAGGAAAATATGCACGAGACTGCTAATTGGCACGTCCACTTCCCTACTTATGGTTAATGTGTCTGCCGATGGGAAGGACTAAGGCAATGTTGATCGGCACCACCCTTGACCCTATAAATAGAGGGCATGACCTCACTCCTAAGGCACACCAGAGATCCATCAGCATCAGAGATCTTAACAACATTCTGTCAAAATCAACGAAGTTCCTCTATGTGAAACTCTATTCGACCCTACATTCCCATTCTTTTCATCCCCAATTTGGCAAAATCACATTCTCTCTCATCCAACATCCATCTCACATTCAAGGGATTTCATCCAAGATCAAAGATCAAGCTTCAAAGAATGTCCAAATCCTTCCCTCTCTATAAATTCCTTATTTTTGCATAAATTTCATTAGATTTACAATCTAGTTCTTACTTTGGCTCATACACATTAATATCTACATTTTTATTAGTATATTGCATGTATTTTATTTTTTATAAGAAATCCAAAACAAACAGAAAGAGGGTTACGCCCATAAATTTTGAACTGGATTATCCATCACACTTTTTGAAAACTAAAACACATTTTTCTACACACAGACACACACCCATGATAAAATCCCGTTCGTATATATGGGATAAACCCCACCCCCATGTCGCATTCGAACTATGTGGACTTTTGTAAGGACATAAATCTCCAATTGAGTCCTTTGTAGTTTTGGCTCAATTCCGAACAAAAATGTTTGAGTCATAGGATAGTTTTCTTAACTATCCATCAAGCCTATGACATGTTAAAATTGAAGACGTTGCGGCCTACTTATCAAGAGAATATCATTGCCGGTTTACATGTGCCTTGTTCCACGTCATCAACATAGTTTCAATCTCTCCTAAGGTATGAATGCAGTACATATATATATATATATACTAGCGAATACCCGTGCCGAGGGCACGTCGATAAATTTGCCCCCGTGATAAAAAAACCCAGCCCATAAAAAAATAAAAAGAAGAAAGAAAAAACAATAGTTAAAAAAAATCCATATCAAAAAAAAAAAAAAAAAAAAACACCTTTTAGCATGACATTTCATGCATGGGCATGAAATGTCAAAAATATCATACATGTCTTTTTGCCATCTCCATATGGCTCCATATTATATGGATATATATATAGGAGCTAGGAACATATTTATTGGGTGTAATTATCTTAAAATAAATTTTATTTACAGAAGGTTACTTTAGAACTTTGTATAAAAAGTTTTTGGGCTTAATTTTTTAAAATGACCATTCAGGCATTTCGTTTGAAGTTGTCGTTCGAACGAGAATTTTGTTCGAACGAGTTTTCCAACGACTTATCCCAATTGGCCTCTGGAACCTCATTAGAAGGTCGTTCGAATGAGACTTCGTTCGAACGAGATTTCTGGGTGGGGAAATTTTTGGCATTTTTAACCCATTTTTTCACTACTTTGTCCCACTATCTTACGATAGTTTTAAAGGAAACTTCGGGACACACCTTTTCTAAGACTTTTGCAACCTCCTTGAGAGCTTTTTTAAAGCCAATATTTCATAACAAAAGTCCTAGTTTTCATATGTCAAAATTTATTAGAAATTCTCTTGTACACATGTGTTTTCACACATAAAATCAGTTTATGTTTATTCCAAGTTCTTAAATATATATATATATATATATATCTTGATTGGAGTTGTTTAGCACCATTGGTTCATCTCTACCACAAGAAGGAGAAGTTTGGATTTGCTGCTACATCCCTCAAAGAAGAAGAAGCTTTTGTTTTGCTGCGGCATTCTCACATGGTGAAAGGCACCATGTGTGGTTGATGGTTGCTTGCTCTCAATTGGTGGACTCCAAGGTTCCGGTGGACTCCGGTATTATTCGCTAGGCGGAGGTTGAAGTTCGAAGGAGAGTGTCAAGGCTTGAAGGGTGTCGAGTCAGTTGTGTAAGTCCTCATGTCGAGTCTTTGTAAAATTCATACCGTACTTAGTGAATTTATTAGGCTAGGGTCGTCCAAGGTTTTTTCCCGATTTGGGTTTTTACTCGTACATCGTCGTGCTGTGGGATTGTGAATTTATTTTATCTTTTGCAAAAATCACCTAGAACTCATGCTTAGGGTAAAAAGATAAAATTGGGTTTAATTCGCATTCTTGATTAAAGTGTTGCATGTTTAATTATTTGTGTAAATAATGTTCAATTTAATTGAACTCAAGTCTAAATAATGTCGTTTGATGAAATTTGGTTTGGCCTAATTTGCAAATTGAATTAATTAATGTTAGGCAAATTTCTAGGACTTGGGTTAAATTAATTTGGTTTAAGTGAATTTCAAGTGTGTGTGTGTGTGTGTGTGTATTCATCCTAATTCACTTATATAGGTTTAATTTTAATTTTGCTTTTAGAAATTAAAATTTGTGTTTAATTTAATTTTTCATCTTTTTAAGAAAAGAAAATCCAATAAAATTTGAAAAATTAAATTGTTGTGTTGAACAATCTTTATTCCGCATTTAAAAGGAAATTCTTTTTGAGAAACTTAAAATTGGGGGTCCAACAAGTGGTATCAGAGCCAAAACACTAAATTATTGCATTAAGGTCCTTTAAATTATTTTGGTTAAAAATAGGTTTTTCCCCATTTTCAAAATTTCCTATTTTTTATGGTTCTAATTACGCATATTGGAAAGCACGTATGCGTTCAACACTTAGGTCTCTAGATGAGAGGGTTTGGTTGTCAGTTGTTAACGGGTGGTCCCCACCCACTCATTTGGTCGACAATGAGCGTGTTCCCGAACCCACAGATAGATGGAGTGAGAATGAATTTAAACTTGCAAATTTTAATTCCCGGGGTTTAAATGCCTTATTTAGATCGGTCACACCGGTTGAATTTCGACGCATTATGACGCATGAAACCACTAAAGAAGCTTGAGATATTTTACAACTCACTCACGAGGGAACTAATGTTGTAAAAACTTATAAACTCCAAACCCTCACCACTCAATTTTAAACCATCAAAATGAATGAAAAAGAAACATTTGATGAATTTTATGCTAGACTTTTCGATAAAGTTAATTCATCTTTTAATTTGGGAGAGAAAATACCCAGCGACCGAGTAGTAAAGAAAATTTTAAGGTCCCTACCCGATAGATTTATTCCTAAGGTGACCGTGTTAAATTCTTTAGCCGCTTTAGCCTCTATGAAATTAAAAGAGCTCGTAAGTGATTTACAAACCTATGAACAAGACATGTTTCCCTCCAAAATTGAAAAGAAAGTAGATAAGGGCGTTGCTTTGAAAGCCCGAAAGGAGGAAAAACAAGTAGTAGAGAGTGAAAGTGACAGTGACTCGGAGGACATGGCTATGTTTGCTAGGAAGTTTCATAAATTTCTTAAATTTAACAAAGATAAATTTAAAAATGATTTTAAGAAATTTAAAAATTTTAAGCATGACAAAGCCGAAAAGATCCCTAAAACTTTTAATAAAAATTTAAATAGGGACGAGACAAATAGGTGTTATGGTTGTGAAGGGTATGGCCATAGGGATTTTGAGTGCCCCACTAAACTAAGGAGAGAGGGAAAGCAACCAATTTCCTACAATGCAACCCGTAGTGATAGTAATAAGGAAGAGGGACCCGCTTCCCCCATTGACCGCAACTTTGTCGTTCATGGCTAGTCATGTGAGCACCGATAATGAATATTCCCATGAAGATATACAAATACATGACACTTCCAAGGCCTGTATTTGTGAAGATATACAAGATGATGGTAGTGAGAGTGGAGAAGAAAGAGAGAGTGAAAATAAAGAAGAGGTTAATATAAGTGAACTTCAATTTGCATTTCAAGAACTATATGATGAATCTATTAAATTAAAAAGAGAAAATTTGAAGTTAGAAGCAAGTTCAAGAGAGTGTGTGAAGGTCGTTGATGATAGTGTGTTGGTTGAAGACCTTAGGACACGTGAGAGAGCTCTTCGCGAGAAGCTTAAATATGTAGAAGGCAAGAAAGATTGCCTTAGAGGTTTGATGGAATCCTTGAAAAAGGAGCTTCTCGAGTTTGAAGAGAGAAATGGTTTTGATTGAGCATAGGATTGTAGAGCTTGAGAAGAAAGCGAGAGAGTCAAGTAGAGTCAAATTTGATTTGGAGAGTCGTTAGGAGCAATTAGATAAAATCTTAGGAACGGTCCAAATTAAAAAAGATATTTGTAGTATAGGTTTCGATTCTTATAATGATTCCACTAATAAAGCCAAAACCAATGTTTTAGGATAATCCTCTAGGAAAAATGTTATAGATCATTCCTTAGGTAAGTCTTTTCGCCGAGTCTTTAGGTGCTCACATTGTGGTAAAACAGTTCATCTTAAGAAATTTTGTTTTGTTCTTAAATGAGCTCCTATAAAATCCCAACATAAGGCAACAAAGGTATCCAAGATTCCTAAATCCCGAGATCATCAATCATCATTAGTTTGGGTTAGGAGATCCGACTTGGTAGCTTTATAAGATAGGATTTTTCATTCTCATTTACTTTCACACGATACCTCCCTTGCTAAAACCAAAGGTTAAATGTGTTGGTCGTTTGCATACTCTATCTTTTTTGCTTCATATTATATATCATTGCTAGGTGTATGCATGTCAATCATTGTTCTAGTCTATACTTCATAATTTATCACATGATAAAATTATGATTTGTGTTTATCTTTTGTATTATATTCATTTTAGTTTGCATTAATTGAAAAATACAAAAAGATTTTTATGTATGATTTTTGTTTTATCTTTTAGTTACTTAGGCTTAATGAAAAATACAAATGATTTTTCTTTTTCTTTTGAGTATATATTTTTCTTTGTTTGGTTAAAAATTTCAAAAACTCAAAAAGATTTTGTTGTGTGTATTTTAGTTTGATACACTTTATGTAGCATATAATTGTGTTTGAATCCCTTATTTTTTGCTTCCATGTGGCTAGACCTTTTGGTTAAGATTGTCAATCCCTAAAATGTTCATTACCATGCTTACATGAACTAGTTGGATTTTGTGTTGCTATAATGGATTCTATTTTTATATGCATCTTTTCACACATGCACGAACTCATTTGAAATTTAAATGTCCCATGTATATTTGAGATTTGTAAGGTGTACTCCTACCAATCTAGTCATCTACATGCTATGTGACCTAGGAGGACTAGTGCATATTAAAATCCGTTGCACGTGAGAATTGAGCGATAAAATATTATATATATATATATGTGTGTGTGTGTGTGTGTGCCCGGGGAAGGAAATATCATCCTTTGAGAGTAAGCAATCGTTTGCTTGGACCTAAAAGAAATACGTGGTCCAAAGGCCTAAAAGAATAATGGCATTAAAAGAAAATATTTTCCAAGGCCTATTTGTTTAGTTTGATGTAGTCATTAAAAAATAAATATGCTTATTTTTAGAGAGTTTGGATGGTATATCAACGGTTCGCACAATATCCGTTTATCCTAGTTGTTCCTTCAACGTCATGACTCTATTGATTTGTAGAATCATCAAAATACTAGGCATGTATGCATTGTGTATGTTTGTTCATTGAGTTCAATTTATATTGTCACATGAGGCTATATCTAAATGTGATAAAATTTTGCAATCAAATGAGAACTCCGTGAACATGTTTTAAGTGATTGGGTCTAAATTTATTTTTTACTAGTTCACACCCCTACACTTCTGTTTACCACATATATTTGGACATATTTTTGCCATACGAGTGTGAAAATCTTAATGTACTTTGTGTCATGTGTGGTGTTTATACCTATATATATGTGTGTGTGCGTTAGTGATATTCATTATGTCTACATATATATGGTAATTGTTTTTCTTTGCCTTGCTTTCTAGTTCATCCATGATTCTAATTCATTATTCGTATCTATCTTGTTGCATATTTTGGTTGTCATCACCTACTTGGTATCGTTTGAATCAAATTGGTATCATTTTTATTTCATTTTAGTTGGTATCCTTTTTTTTTGTATGGATTAGTTATGAATTTGTTGCTCGTTTGCTTTCATGCTCTTATCACCTTTGTCTATTCCTGAACAAAAAGGGGGAGAATGATAGGGGATAAAAGTATCTAATCCTATTATAATCGTATCTTAGTTTAGGAGATATAATTTAGGGTAAGTCGCGACCTTCTTAGGCAGATCATAGTGGATACAAGGGGAGAATTAACTTAGGTAGAGTATTTATTTTAATTGCATTTACACTTTTGATATTCCCTATGCGTTTAATGTTTGCTTCAGGGTGATGGAATTATATTTAGCGACAACCTTTCATCGACAAATCTATTGATCCTTGGGTCTTGAGTCAAGTTTTCTATGCTTGGGTGCGATATTTTTTAGTCTAGTAGAGCTTGACAGTCCTTTAGGAATTTGTTTTGGTTTTTGTCCCAGAATAGCCAAAGGGGGAGATTTGTAAGGACATAATTTCCAATTGAGTCCTTTGTAGTTTTGGCTCAATTTCGGACAAAAACTTTTGAGTCATAGGATAGATTTTTTAACCATCCATCTAGCCTATGACATGTTAAAGTTGAAGACTTTTCAACCTACTTACCAAGATAACATCATTGTCGATTTACATGTGCCTCATTTCACGTCATCAACTTAGTTCCAATCTCCCCTAAGGTATGAATGCATTACAAATATATATAGGAGCTTGGAACATTTTTATTGGGTGTAATTTTATCTTAAAATAAATTTTATTTTCAAAAGGTTACTTTAGAACTTTGTATAAAAAGTTTTTGGCCTTAATTTTGAAAATGACCATTTTGGTATTTCATTCCAAATTATCGTTCAAGTGAGAATTTGGTTCGAACGAGTTTGCCAATGAATTTTCCCAATTGGCCTCTGGAACCTCGTTAGAAGGTCATTCGAACGAGACTTCGTTCGAACGAAAATCTCGTTCGAACGAGATTTCTGGGCTGGAAAATTTTTGGCAGTTTTAATCCATTTTTACACTACTTTGTCCCACTATCTTATGACAGTTTTAAAGGCAACTTGGGGACAGACCTTTTCTAAGAATTTTGTAACCTCCTTGAGAGCTTTGTGAGAGATAATATTTCATAACAAAAGTCTCAATTTTCATATGTCAAAATTAATTAGAAATTCTCTTATACATGTGTGTTTTCACCCATAAAATCAGTTTATGTTTATTCCAAGTTCTTAAATATATATATATCTTGCTTGGTGTTGTTTGGCACCATTGGTTTATCTCTGCCACAAGAAGGAGAATTTTGGGTTTGCTTCTACATCCCTCAAAGAAGAATAAGCTTTTGTTTTGCTCAGGCATTCTCACATGGTGAAAGGCACCATGTGTGGTTGATGGTTGCTTGGTCTCAATTGGTGGACTCCAAGGTTCTGGTGGACTCCAAGATTATTCACCAGGTGGAGGTTGAAGTTCGAAGGAGCGCATCATGGCTTGAAGGGAGTCGAGTTAGTTATGTAAGTCCTATTGTCGAGTCTTTGTAAAATTCATACCGTACTTAGTGATTTTGTTAGGCCAGGGCTGTCCGAGGTTTTTTGTCGATTTGAGTTTTTCGTCGTACATCGCCGTGCAGTGGGATTGTGAATTTATTTTATCTTTTTCAAAAATCACCTAGAACTCATGCTTAGGGTAAATATAAAATTGGGTTTAATTCGCATTCTTGATTAAAATGGTGCATGTTTAATTATTTGGGTAAATACTGTTTAATTTAATTGAATTCAAGTCTAAATAATGTAATTTGATAAAAATTGGTTTGGCCTAATTTGCAAATTGAATTAATTAATGTTAGGTAAATTTCTAGGACTTGGGCTAAATTAATTTGGTCTAAGTGAATTTCATGTGTGTGTGTGTTCATCCTAATTCACTTATTTAGGTGTAATTTTAATCTTTCTTTTAGAAATTAAAATTTGTGTTTAATTTAATTTTTCATCTTTTTCAGAAAAGAAAATCCAATAAAATTTGAAAAATTAAATTGTTGTGTTAAACCATCTTTATTTCTCATCTAAAAGGAAATTCTTTTTGAAAAACTTAAAATTGGGGGTCCAACAACTTTGATGCCTTTATTGGCTATGTTGGCGTTTTGGATTAAAACCCGAGACTCGAGTCCAATTTCCCAATTTTTTTAATTTATAAATTTCTCTAAATCCTCCAATTTTTCTAAATTCCCCATTTTCATATTTATCATATTCTTGCATTAATATACATATTATCCGTATTATCATTTCATCAAACACATATTGTCGTTTCATAATAAAGATCAATATCGCGATGAATGTACAAATCATATTTTCTATATATATTAATTTGGGAACATCCATATGGATGACTTCACTCTATCTTTCTCATGGTATGAGTTGAACGATTCTTATCTCCATTATATATAAATGCACACTCACATCAAGGAAAAATAAAGGAAAACAATAACACTAGCCCATGAGAGACCGAAAGGGGGGAATGGGCTCAAACCTCCGAATTATTAGTTTCGTATGCATTAATTTTTCTTTGAAGTTGATCTCTGGAGGCGGCAACATATTCTTTTTCATGTTTTGTGCAAAATAGGCTGGCGACTCCATCTATTTAAATTTACCTCATACTGACGACGATCGAAGCGTTCCTAAGTAGGGCGCGAGACCTTTTGATCCCCCCTTCCTTTCCCATTCCCCCTCCCCTTCGGGAGGCGAGAAAGAGTAAGCGGTGCGCGATCTCGATCGAGATGGCCACAAATATGGAAAACATGCCGAGGCCAAAGTCATCTCAAGGGGTCAAACAAAATTTCCCCAAATAGCCTGCCTTAAGGTATAATTAGTCCTACGAGAATGATGGTTGATCCAAGGATCAACACTTTCTCAATGGAAAAGAAATTCCTTACAAATATGACCACAACCTAAACTTGGAAATTCATTAGGTAAAGACTTTACTCTAAGGTTAAATGCCAGAAACGAATTAATAAGAGGGAAGAGGCTTGTAAGATAGAAGACCACTCACTTATTGAACATTATTGTGACATGTCAAGACAAGTATGACCTCATTCACTGGGATAATAATGCGATTAAAAGGCTCGATTAAGGGAAAGACAAGTAGATTTATAGCCTAACCACAAGTGAAGCATGTCCTAAAAACATCCAATGATATAAATATCTCGACAAAAGAAATTATCTTAGGCCAAAGCCAAATATATTTTTACAAAAAAATCTCTAAGTATGAAATTATAAAATCATTCAAATACTAGAGTTTAGCAAAATGCTAAAGACAAAATTAGTTTCTTATAATTCACGAATCAAAAACATCATAAAATCATGCCATCAAACAAAAAACTATAACGAATGCATATATTATTAGATATTACAGACATGCCACAAAGGGAAAAAATGTTCATCGATAAGTATTAACCAAAAACAAAAGACACCTACGAGAGGGCGATTGAAGTTCCAAAAGGATCAACTCTAAGAGCATCAATCGGAGTATAAGTATCATCCAACCAAGCATATTTGGACACTTTTACTAGTCTCTCTACTCCTCAACTTAGGATTTGGCGATGATGTCTCATCATCACCGTGACAGTCCTCCACAACTTATTTCATCTCAAGGTACTTCTGAGCCACACATCGCTTAATCTTAGTGAACCTGTGCTCAAGCTAAGTAATTTACATAAGGGAAAAATCAGAGGAGGTATTGCACTCTATAATCACCTAAACTTTAGGATCTTTTAGATTTTACTTCAATAGAGCATTATAAACCTCAACTATAACTTTGGAAACTTTCTCTTGATGCCACTAGCTGGTTACATCAATCTAATCAAGCTAAAGTTGCGCCTTGACACCTCAAAGGATGAAACCTTATCCGGAAGTTACAGATTTTCCAAACCTCACCTCTTAGGTTTTGGCCTTATTATTAGAAACAAGGTCCCTCTACTTTTGTACAATGGATGTTATAGCCTCTAGCAAGAGGAAAATAATAAATTACACACAACTAGAAAGAAAGATACATAATGAAGTGCAATAAGTAAAAGGTTACCTCGAGAGGCTTGTGGAGAGTAAGATACTAATGTTCCTCGGCATCAAGGTCCCTTAAATATTGGTGGTCTAATTTACAGTCAATGTAGGCTAGATATGCAGCAATGACCCTAAGGTGTAGCGGTGTGCATCAGAATCTAAAAAACTTATAAATTAATAAATTGAACCAAACCGTGCGCATTTGGCAGGGTCGGTTTAATTTTCCTCCTTGTTCGTTCGGTTCCAGTTCTAACAAATGAAAAACATTATTATTGATTTGATTCTCGATTCCAATACAAACTAAACTGAAACAAACCATAAACCATCCTGGTTCGAAACCGAACCAAAACCTAGACAAAACAGGAACCGCTCCGATCTTAATATGTTTCTTCGGCTTTATATATATATATATATGAAAAATGTCACGTTTTTTCTGTAATTTAAATCTTTTATATTAATATTTACTTTTGGTACTTGGATTACATTTATAATGTTTTCTTATATTTATAAAATAAGTATGTTCCAAACATTCAAGATAGTCCAAGAAGTTCTATTTGATCGCATTAACTTATCAAACATAAATATAGCCTCATGTGATAAATAGTGAATTCATAATGGACAAATATACACAATGCACAATAGCCTATAAAATATTAATGATTCTCAAATCAATAGCATGAAACATTTAAGATTAACTAGGACTCATTATGTAAACCCATTAACACCGTAAAAAATAAGCACACATTAGTTTTTCTCACTCTTTTTCTTTTTGAAGATATCATACTTTTGAAATACAAGAAAAACTTTGCATTGGCAATTTTTTTTTTGCCTCTTTTATCTTGTAGTCTCATGCCATGGAGGCCTTTCACACAAAGGACTCCCTTCGTAGCCCTTTTCCATTGCTCAGTCATATTTTTTCATACTAAAACATACTCACGGGAAATAGTTTTTGCATGCACAAATCATCCAATAAAATAGATATGTATATGATAATATTAATAGGTGAACAACTCACTTTATCTCATGCAATAAAGGAAGTTAAAATCCGAAAGAGCTCATGGAAGTGTGTGCCGAGGCATATACAAAGTGATTCCATTAAGCAAACCAAATTCAAAAAATTCCATTAAAATATGATTAAGGACAATCCAAAGCATTGTAAACCATAATAAAATGTTATAGCCATACATAAACATGGAATGAAATACATTTGGAATGAAGGAGATTCAAGCACACCGATATGTTACCCAAAATATGTAAAACTATTACACAGAAAAAACAAAAATCTTTTTGAGTTTTCAAATTTTTTGAAAACGACTCAAAAGACAAATAAATATATTTTTATAGTTTTCTCATATATACTTAAAAACCCGAAAAATCAAAATACAAAAGACACAAACATAATACAACTAAAAATAGCATATAATATGAAGCACAAAATCTAGTATATGAAAGACATGGGCTGAATCAAGTGCAAGCATATGAGAAACAGTAAGTGTGACATTTAACGCCTCCAAATAAGAATTTTCTAACCCACATAGGCGTAACTTGATGATCTTGGGTCTTGGGAACCTTGGTGAGACTAGACTTAGAATTCCTAGGACCTTTTCTAAGATCATAATAAAAACACCTAAAGTAACCTTTCCCACCATAATGTGTGCAAGTGTACGAGGAGTGTTACCTTTGGATTGACCTTTTCTAACATTCGTGGGTATGGTTGACCCTTTCAAAATATTGGTCTTGGATCTAGTAGAGGAGAAATTTTAATCATCGAAGCCAATTCTAACCTTGTCATTTTTTAATTGGACGGTGCCTCAATTCTTATCCAACTTCTCTAACTTAGATTTCAAATCAAATTTGACATGACTCGAGTTTTTCAAATTCTCCTCTAACTCCACAATCCTAGACTCAAACAAAAGATGATAATCATCAAATTTTAGGGACTCATTCTTCAAATTTTAAACAATATTTGAAAGTTATATATCTCCTCCTCAATGTACTCGATCTTCTCTATAAGAGTCTTCTCACTTTCTCTTAAATCCTCATTCAATTTAGCATCATCATTAACTATGGCACATTCCTTCAACTCAGCATTTAACTTCAAATTTTCCTTTTTTAACCTCAATGACTCGGTGTAAAACTAACGGAAGGCAACTTGAAACTCACTCCCATTCTCTTCTTCTTCTTCTTCTTCTTCTTCTCCTCCTCCTCTTTGGGAATCAAAAGATCGGACCTTGGAACTGTCATCCATATTAATCATCTTAAATGGAAGATTATTCATTTGGCTCACATGACTAGCCATGAAAGTGGTATAGTGACACTCCACAGTACAATCACACTCCTCTATCAACTCTTTATCACTAAGGTAACATTATATGACTTAAGATTTTTGTCCTCCTTTTTTATTTTAGTGGTAAACTCAAAAGTGCCATGGCATTCAAAACATTTGTCCTAGTCATCGACATCCTTAGGTTAATACCTCTTCTTCCTATCATAGTCATTGAAGATCTTAGGTTTTTTCCCAAAACACTTATCTTCTCTAAGCTTAAGAAACTTTTTGAAATTTCTAGAAAACCTAGCAATATCTTCGGGATCTAAATCACCTTCACTATCAGAATCCAACATATCCTCCTTCCTAGCCTTCAAAGCTAAACTCTTGTATTTCTTTTCAACTTTCTTCCTATGAGGACATATGTTCATCTTATATGTTTGGAGATCACCTATAAGTTTTAGGACCTGCATAGTATGGAAACCACCTAAAGAATCTAAGACCTAAACCTTGGCATTAAATATTTTTGAAAACGACCTTAAGATTTTTTTTCACCACTCTCGACTCGAGGATAAGCTCAACTGAGTTATACAAGGAATTGACAATATATAACATCTTAGCATAAACTCATCAAAATACTTATTCTCTAACATCTTAACTGTTTGAAAATTATAGTGGTCCGATTTCGTAACTTGGGAACCCTAACCATATCGGTACCCTCATGTGCATATCGTAAAATATCCCAAGCATCCTTTGTGCTCGTACGGGTCATAATCGATATAAACTCTTCAGAAATGACCGCAAAAAAATATCATTCACTCCCTTTGAATTAAATGACAAGGCATTCTTTTCAGTGATTATCCAAGTGGAGAATACATTTGGTAAACCACCCTCGGTGGGTGGAGACCATCCTTACTCACCCGACTTCTAAACACTCTCATTGACCAATTTTAAGAAAAATAGCATTTGATCCTTCCAAGAAGGATAGTTTGAATCATCAAACATTGGAGTTTGGGTAATAGAACTATCCTCAAGGTTTAACTCCATCTAAAAAACCTTAAAATGCTCTAAACATGGATCTAACACGATTAGAGATTTGATACCAATTTGAAAGGGCGCTAGTGCGAGGGTTATGAACAAACACACACAAATTTTAATTTTCAAATTAATTAAACCTATTTTAGTCTTTGCACCTATTAAACTTGTGTTGGGAAAAACAATTATCGGATGACCTGATCCCACAAATTCACAATGGTGAAAATATAGGATGGCCTAACCACACAAACCCACTATAATATATGTATCTTACCCGGACAAAATAGAATTACTCAATCAACTTAATACTATTTAGCCTTGATGTTCTCTTTACTCCTTGAAGCTGTTTCCCCGTCTCTGTTGTATGGATTCCAATAGTAATCACAACACATGAACATCCCACCTCTTGGTATCAACCGATTTTACCATTGCATGACTAGTTCCAGTCATTAACTAACAATATAAAATCCATCATATTAAATTATAATTATGGAATCCACCGCTCGAAACAAACACCTAATGAAGAGTAAAAATCTTCATGAAATTCACACAAAGATCTTCATTATACATATGATTTGAATCCTGGATCTCAAACTATGGGTGTAAACTAGGGTTTGGGAGGCTTAATATTTGACTCTAAAAATCATTTTTGCAAAACCACTTTTAAAAACCTCTACGATGGCCCTTTAATTTATTTGAAAATGAAAAAAGTCGGCGACACATATTTTGAGGTTAACTCGTTTAAACTAAGGCAAGTCGTTCGAATGGCCATAAGATGGGCTTTGAATGAAAAATTTCTACAAAAGAGAAACATCTCGTTTGAATGATATTACACGACTCATTTGAAGGCCGTTTGAAAGAGATAACAAAACTCATTTGAAGATAATTTGAAAGTCTTTTGAACGACTTGAAAAAATAAAACAAATCTTTAAAAATGTTTTTTTTTAAAAATTCTCAATGATTTTTAACACTTAAACTCCCAAAACTAAATCCAGGAATCATCATAATACACCATTCATACCTCTGAAGAGATCCCATGACAAAGCTTAGCATGATATTGACGTCACTTTACTTGGCCACTACGATCTTCAATGCCAATCATAGGCTTAAAGGACACGCAAAACTAAAATCCTACCATATGAATCAAATGGTTTTATCCAAATTGAATAAAGACAGTTTTGATACGAATTTACTCGATTGGAAATCATCCCTTATATATTATTTTATATATTTATAAGTATATTTTTAAAAGTGAGAGCCGATTTGAACCAACCCAAGAATTGTTCGTTCAGATTGGTTCGGTTCTGGATATAATCCGTTCAATTTTGATTCCAAAAATGTAGATTCTGTCAACCCCAATTCTGGTTCTAGGTTCGTAGTGAAACCAAACCAACCCAAACCATGTGCACCCCTACTAAGGTGGTCCGATAGAGAATCCTCTTCTTTAAAGAGTTAGGAGACGAAAACCTTGAGATATTTTATTCACATACTCGAGGACCTCAACTTCAGTGGAAGTCTCCTTGCCCAAGAGGCATGATCCAGAATCCAAATTAATGGGAGTGGTCGGAGTAATCACCAGGGCTAAAATTATGATCTTTGATTTTTTAGGATTAGGAAGATCAGGCCCTAGACTAGGAACTTTCTAGAAGCGTAAGTAAAGATGACAAGATCACCTTATTTTTCTCGTCTCTCATAACCACAAGTGCATCACTCGCTATAGATTTCAGAGGCATCCCCTAAATGGGTTGAGAATCTTTAGGAGATGAGAAGGACAAAAGTGTTTGAACATACATAAATCATTATAAGACGAAGACAAAAATAAATACATAGAAAAATAATTGAAATTAGATATTACCCTTATAGCCTTTATTGAATTGGGGGTGTTGGGCTAGAAGTATATCCGAAATAGGTAAGCTTGTCAAAGGATAATGGACTTCTTCAAAAATCCCTCTCCACATTTTTTTGTCGGCCAAAGAGATTTTTGGAGGAGTTTCTTTGCAAAATAAGATATTAGAGCAATGATCAAATAAGTGTAAATATGAAGGCAAAGAAAATAACTTGATAAGAAGATTAAATACCACTAGGCGATAGATCACCCCACTCTGGAAGCATCGAAGTGCTCTTGTCATATTCATAGGGAAGAAATTCTCACTATCCTCGGATGAAGAATAAATTATTTATGCAAAGATAATTATTGGTTTGAGTCACTTTGACTATATTCAAACTATGATTCCTTGAGGAGAGGTACTATTATCCAGTATCCTAGATATTATCTTTCAATCCATGGATTAATTTGAAGATCCTCTTTATGTTGTCATGGATAGTCTTATCACTCTAGGATATCATAGACCCAAGGATAATACTATAACCATTAGAACCAAGCAGAGCATGAGTAATCCTATATCCCCTCGATATACCTCAGAGAATGGGATAAAAAGGAAGACGAAGCCCCATAACCATAGTTAACTATAAAATGGCTATATCCCCATTCATTATTATGTCATGTGAAATCTTATCACTCCTTAGAGATTTTTATCAAATACTCAAAGGAATGTGGTATAACTCCCTATATTCTTGAACCAACTCAATTATAATACAACTAAGATAGTTCACAACATCAATTTGGGTAGGCTTTAAAAGAGTCACAAAAGGAGGACTCGGCCTTGCCCCATTAGAAGGAGGCATAACAAAAATGGTGAATTCAGTGGGATAGGAGGATGTATAATCCTCATTAGAAGATCCCAACACACGATGGATGTTCTTAATGGAGTACTTATTATCCTAGTTCCTATAAACAGAGTCACTAACTAAGTCGTAATCAATATTTTATGTCATGAATTTTGAGCTTCTAAAATGAATATTAGAAGGGGGTGTGGTGTTGAACCTATGGTGTGGACATTCCGGCCGAGATCGTGTGCCGCTTCCTCTCCCGCGCCTCCTAAAAGGGGAGGGGGGGGGGGGGAATGGGAAAGGAATGAGGGATCGAAAGGTCTCACGCCCTACATAGGAATGCTTTGGTCATTGTTAACGCAAAAATTCTCCATCTACGAGGACCAATCAGAAAAGGACACATGTCATCCTATGTGGCAATATTCAACACCCAGGAGAGTTGGTCGGCATCCGAGGAGTGTTAGTCGGCACCCGAGGAGAGTTTGTCAGTACTCGAGGAGAGTTGGTTGGCCCCCGAGGAGAGTTGGTCGGCACCCGAGGAGAGTTAGTCGGCACCCGAGGAGAGTTAGTCGACATACCAACCAAGAAGATCAAAGGATAACTATGCATTTAATGTGCATTAATGAAGATGACAACGCATTTAATGAGCCTTAATGTACATTTATACTGTATTAATAGATGACAACACATAGCATACCAAGCAATTCAACAATTAGATTCGTTGAATGTAGACATAAATGTCTACATACAATGAATCTCTTTATCTCCCATCACTATCAATACATGTATCCCCTTAGCCAAAAAGGGGGAGATCCTGGAGAACCAAGAAACCCCATACACAAGATACACATCCTTTCTCTCTTTACACCTTATGGTGCTATTGTAAACCCCTAGGAATAAAATAACAGTGGACGTAGGCTTTATTCATAGACGAACCACTTTAAAAACCTTTGTCTCTTGTATGTTTGATGTGAATGTTTATCTTCATCTTCAATCTCATCCTCATCATTTATCTGTTGTTGACGCCACTAAAATGACAGTGGCCATTTTCTGTCTTCAACAGATTGGCGCCGTCTGTGGGAACGTGTTACAAGCATTGTTCTCCATCAAAAGCTAAGTTTTTATTTTCTCTACGTATAATCAATTATACATACATCTGTTGATTCAATCATGATTTTTATGTTTATATACATAAATTAATTGTCCAATTTTTATCTGCAAAATATTGCATATCATGATTTTAAAATCATAACTGTTAGATCCATTCTTATTTAGAAATCTGAAAAATAGTGGATTTCATAAATCATAACTTTTTGCTTGATTCTCAAGTTTCAATTTTGTATCATGGAATAAATATTTTAAATGATTACATATACCAATATATACGATGGTGGTAAGATTTGATAATTTTCATTGATAATTTTGTAAGATCTTTGATGTCTATTCAAATTCCCATCATATTTTTAATCAAAGAATGGGAAAAGGTTAAAGACAATAAAAAGTTTTCTCATGGAAATCATGACCCATATCTACTTTCTCTCTCTTCAAGTTTGAGTCTCTTTGCATTCATTTTTTTGAGCTATATACTTAATTTGGTTCGCATGCCATCCAAGTCAATAAAGTCTCATTGATTGATTTTTTATATAAATTTGGTAATAACTTCGATCATTCAGTATATTTTTATCTCTCCAAATAGGGAATAGGATGGGATTAATATAAAAAATAATTTTCTCTCACTAGAAAAATCATTACCCACCTCTTGTAAAAAAGGATCAGTAAAACAATCATGATCATATCAAGATTTTGGGCACAAATTTGATATGTTGGCCCCTCGTTCATCACATCACAGGGTTTCTTTATCGAAATCACACGATCTAGTGGATTAGATGAGTATTCATTTAATTAACATTCTTAATGCTTAGATTTTACATCGCATGTTATTTTTCTTATCTAAGGATTCGAGATATTCTGGTCAGCCATCCATATTGTTGGTCGGCATCATCTTGGGCCATCTTTTATTAAAGGGAAGCTTAACTAGACCATTTTTATTTGTCGGAGATAAGATGTGAAGATCCATCAGCAACGTTGAAATAATTTTATCCAACTACTAGGTATCTTATTATTGGTCGGAGACTCATATTGTAGCTCGGTGGAACCAATTCCAGGTCGAAGATCATCTACTTCTTGATCGGCGACATCTCAGCCTTGTTCAGAGGGTTCAATTTACTGGTCAGTAACTATCTGATGTTGTTCGGTGAGCATCCAACAGCTGGTCTGCAATATTAATGCACCATTTTTGTTTATCGACGAAATCGCTCTGCTGGTCGGGGATCATTTGCTTCTTGGTCGGCACTATATATTCTATAGCCTGAGACATCCCCAAATGTTGGTTGGCAACACCCATGCAGTTGGTCGGCAACAGTAGAATCTCGGGGTATTAAAAAATGCGGAGCACCCCAGATATTACTTTAAACACGAGTTCAACTTGGGGGTAAACCGGGTGCTTAAGTTTTTTTTTAAAAACTTGTGATCACCAAAAAAAATATATACATATTTTTAAAACCAAGTGATAAATAATTTTCAAACATCAACTTATACCTGATTAGTTGTTGGAGATTAAATAACTTTACAAAAAACTCTACGTCTTATTTATGGCACATATTTAATAAAAATTTGTCCATCTCACACACATTTGGCACAAAACATATTATTTCATATTTTGAAATTTTTATTGCCTTATGCTGATACGCATCATAATTGTTTGGATGAATAATTATCCTCATGACAATAACGATCTAATCTAGTCTCAACAGGTGTTCGGGCAACTTATTAAAATTCCATAGGTACAAGATTCTATCCCGACGAAAGTAATCCATAATCGTATTCCTCTGGAAACTATTATTGCTCGACATCAGGCAATTTTGCCCCGACATATCAGCTAACATATATTATTTTATTTTTTGAAATTAATATTTTTATTTCTCAAGAATATACATATCATATATTTATTGGATGAGCAAATTATTCTCATGACTACTCAATTCAGCCTACACATGTGGTAGAGCAAGTTATTAATTTTTACAGGTACAAGATTTGGTGCCGATGAATGCTCGAAAATAATCTTAAACTTCTGGAGAATATTATCATTTCTTGGCATTGTAAAACTTTACGTCAATGAGGCACTATTGATTGTATTATTGCTCGGATATCTGCTCAGGCATGAATTATTCTATTTATCCATTCGGATTCATATTCTATATTCACCTCAGCATGGAGCTCTACGAGATATATATTCAGCTCCAAAGAGATCTGTAACATTTATTATATTTCACCCCCAATGGATAGTTGGTCGGAGTAATTCTTATTTATATTCAGGCTCAGCAAAGTTCTCAGCCATAGTCTTATATTGTGGAAAATATTATCCTTATTCAGCATTATGCAATTTTGCCTCGACAGATCAGCAAGACAGTTTATTATTCTAAATCACTGTTTATGTCTATGCATATTTTATATTTATCTCAGCATGGAACTCGGAAAATTTCTTCTCTCTCTATATATTCAGCTCCGAGGAAGTCTCCAACATTTATTATATCTTATTCCCAACAATCTGTTGGTCAGCTCCAAGGATGTTTCCAACATTTATATTATCTTATTCCCAACAATCTCTTGGTCAGCTCCAAGGATGTCTCCAGCATTTATTATATCTTACTCCCAACAATCCGTTGGTCAGCTCCGAGGAGGTCTCCAACATTTATATTATCTTATTCCCAACAATCTGTTGGTCAGCTCCAAGGATGTCTCCAGCATTTATTATATCTTATTCCCAACAATCCGTTGGTCAGCTCTGAGGAAGTCTCCATCATTTATTATAAAAAATATTTCCCAAAAATTCCAACTAAGGTTGGTTGGGGAGTAAAACTATTCCTAAAAATGCCAACTAAGATTGGTTAGGAAGAAAAACTATTCCTAAAAATGCCAACTAAGGTTGGTTAGGAAGAAAAACTATTACTAAAAATGCCAACTAAGGTTGGTTAGGAAGAAAAACTATTCTCAAAAATGTCAACTAAGGTTGGTTGGGAAGTAAAACTATTCCTAAAAATGCCAACTAAGGTTGGTTAGGAAGAAAAACAATTCCTAAAAATGCCAACTAAGGTTGATTAGAAAGAAAAAATATTTCCCAAAAATTCCAACTAAGGTTGGTTGGGAAGAAAAAATATTTCCCAAAAGTGCCAACTAAGGTTGGTTGGGAAGAAAAAATCCACCAACTCAGGTTGGTCGGAAATAAGAAGCTGTCAACTACAGTTCGAAAATATTTTATGAGTATGTGAAAGCAATCAAGCAAAAAGCATTCAAAGTTCACATTCCACACTTGGGGGCTTCTATTAAAAATTCAGTTGTTCATTCGGTGGCACATTTTCATAACATCATACAGTCGAGCATGAAATTCAACTCCATAAACTTACATAGTCGGGGCCCCGACTAATTATCATTCAGAAGTTATTTTTCTTGCTCGAGAATTAGTTCAGGAGGCTATTGAAGTTCAAGAGGTATATTGAAGTTCAGGAGGCGTATTCAGAAGTTCAGGAAGCGCATTCAGAAGTTCAGGAGGCATATTCAGGAGTTATTATGCACATACTATTGAAGTTCAGAAGTCAAATTCAGCATCTACAGCACTGAGATCTTTACTACTACTGTCCCGACCAACATTAAAGAAGAAGTTGTATGAAAATGTTTCAAAGTCCACCACTAGCTTGGTACTAATCAGATTGAAGAGTTAGGTTCAAAAGCTAGTATGTTACTCGACAAAGTATTCAGAGGATCATAAATCAGAAGAATCAAGCACGTGAAGTTAGCACTCAGTTGCTCAGCACAGGAGGCAGTTGGTCAGCTAGCAAACCAATCGACATACTTAAAGATTATGACAAGCTACAAGCTGCATACTATGGCATAGCTGCATCCAAATTCCCAGGGGTGATACATAGCACATGGAGTTCCTCAAAAGAACGATTGGCAACCATCGATCAGTCTGCATCATATGTCGTCCAGGAGATAATGCACTTTATGTTGAACAAATCAAGAAGGTAGATCAAGAATTTCACGAGCACCGAGCAACACTGCAGAATAAATACTCCATCCTTTCAAGTAAACCATCAAGCATGGAGCATTGGGGGCTTCTGTTAACGCAAAAATTATCCATCTACGAGGACCAATTAGAAAAGGACACATGTCATCCTACGTGGAAATATTCGACACCTAGGAGAGTTGGTCGGCATCCGATGAGTGTTAGTCGGAACCCGAGGAGAATTAGTCGGCACCCGAGGAGAGTTGGTCGGCACCCGAGGAGAGTTAGTCGGCACCCGAGGAGAGTTGGTCAGCATACCAACCAGGAAGATCAAAGGATAACTATGCATTTAATGTGCATTAATGAAGATGACAGCGCATTTAATGAGCCTTAATGTACATTTATACTTTATTAATAGATGACAACACATAGCATACCAAGTAATTCAACAATAAGATTCGTTGAATGTAGACATAAATGTCTACATACAATGAATCTCTTTATCTACCATCACTATAAATACATGTATCCCCTTATCCAAAAAGGGGGAGATCCTGGAGAATAAAGAAAACCCCATACACAAGATACACATCATTTCTCTCTCTACACCTTATGGTGCTATTGTAAACCCCTGGGAATAATGGCCACTGTCATTTATGTGGCGTCAACAGTCATCGTCAGTGTGGGATAAATGTAAAGAGATGGAGTCACCAGCCTACTTTTCACAAAACAGGAAAAAGAGCATGTTACCGCCTCGAGATAGTTGAATTGAATACAAACTGATGCATACAAAACTAATAGTTTGAAGGTTCGGGGGCTAAGTTACCGAATGGGGAGGTGTTAGGCACTCATCCCCCCTTTCGGTCTCTCATGGGCAAGTGTTAATGTTTTCTTTCTTTCTCCATGAAGTGTGTGTGCGTGTATATATAATGGAGATCAAAATCGTTCAATTCATACCATAGGAAAGTTAGAGTGAGGTCATCCATAGGAATGTTCCCAAAATAATATATATAAAAAATATGATTTGTGCGTTTATCGCGATATTGATCGTTATTATGAAATGACAATATGTGTTAGACGAAACACTAACAAACATAATATGTATATTCATGTAAGAATATGATAAGTATGAAAATGAGGAATTTAGGAAAATCGGAGGATTTTGGGAAATTGATAAATTAGAAAATTGAGAAAATTTGGAAAATTGGAAAATTGGACTCGCGTCTGAGGTTTTAATCTGAAATTCCTACGTAGCCTATAAAGGCATCAAATTCCACATATTTCGAATGCGGCTTGGGGTGGGGTTTATCCCATAGATTCGAACAGGACTTTACTACGTGTGTGTGTGTGTGTGTGTGTGTGTGTGTGTGTGCAAAAATGTGTTTTAGTTTTGTAAAAGTGCAATGGATAATCCCGTTCGGAATTTATGGGTGTAACCCACTTTTCAATTTTTTAGTTTTTTTTAATAGAAAATAAGTATGTTCAATATACTAATAAAAATATAGATATTAATGTGTATGAACTAAAGTAAGAACTAGATTATGAATCTAATGTAGTTTATGCGAAAATAAGGAATTTGAAGATAGAAGGAAGGATTTGGACCTTCTTTGGAGCTTGATCTTTGATCTTGGATGAACTCCCTTGAATGTGAGATGAATGTTGTATGAGAGGGAATGATATTTGCTAAATTGGTTATGAAAAGTATCGAAGTATAAATTTGAATAGAACTTCACATGGAGGAACTTCACTGATTTCGAGAGAATGTTGGTGAGATCACTAATGCTTATGGATCTCTGGTGTGCTATAGGACTGAGGCCATGCCCTTTATTTGTAGGGTCAAGGGTGGTGTCAATTGGTACTTCCCTAATACTGCCCATCGGCAGGTGACCCTAAACACACTATCGATAGGCAGGGAACTGGACCTACCAGTTGGCAGTCTCGTGTAGATTTTTTTGGAAAAATAGTCGTAGAACATAATTTGTTGATCCGAATCATAGGCGTGGAATACCGTTAGAAAGTTACTTCAGTGACCTTCAAGAGTTCTTTGGGCCACTCCTGGGTCCGAGAGTTGAGTTTGGGTCAAAATTAGCTCGAAAGCGCATGTCGGTCCTTTGGACAGGATATCGTTGAACGGAAATGGATCATTCGTCTGTATGGTAAGTCAGAATCGTGCATGGGGGTAGACTGTTGGAAATTTTGGGAGATTTACTTACATTCCAAAGAGATTCGCTCGGTTCAAAAAGTTGACCTTAGTTAGTCGGGGCTCGAAAACTCCGGAAGACCTCTCGGAGTAAAACATATCGTTCGTCCGCACCATAAGTCAGAATCATGCATGGGGTGGACCATTGAAAATGGTATTTAGTGACCTTCATAGATTCATTCAGTCTCATTTAAGATGAAGAGTTAAATTTGGTCAAATGGAGCCGAGGAATGCCTAATGGCCTCCGGATTGATATTTGAGGGAAAATGGATAGTTCGTCCAATCGAGTATGCCAATTTGTGCATGGGGTGGACCATTGGAATGGGGTTTCAGTGACCTTCGAAGATTTAAAGAGATTTTTCTCTGAAAATGAAGTTGATTGAGGTCAAATCGGGGCCCGAGAGCACCCAGTGGCCTCCGAATTAATTTTTGGTAGTAAAATGGTCCGTTCATCAGAACCGTTATGTCGGTTTGCGCATAGGTTAGACCATTAGAAAGGGTATTCAGGGCCCTTCGAAAATTCAATGAGCTTTCAATCTGATGATGGATTTTACTGGAGTCAAACGGGCCTGAACAGCGCTCGATGTCCTCTAAATTGGTACTCAGAGTGCGACATAGGGTTTATAGTGAAATGGGGAAGACCTAGGGACCTACAGAGAGAATTAGAGGGGCCTGAAATGTGGTGTCTACATATCCCCTCGATGGGTAAGCTCGGAACCAGTGAAAGCCGTCGAATATACACCACGTGATGTTTTGGAAAGATGTCAATTCTGCAGACCTAAGGGAATTCTAGGGATGACCAATTATGCAGGATGAGCTCAGTTCTAAGGACCTATAAGAGGTGAAAACTGAGGGCCGAGGTCAATCCTGACCTAGAAGAGGTGATGACCGAGGGCCGAGATCAATTCTTACCTGAAAGTGGTGACGACCCAAGGTCGGGGTAAATTTTAACCTAAAGGAGGTGACAATCGGGGATGAGGTCGATTATAAGCTAAAAGAGGTTGCAATCATAGGCCGAGGTTAATTTTAACCTAAAAAGGTAACGACCTAGGGCCGAGGTCAATTCTGACCTAAAAGAGGTGACGATCGAAGGCCTAGGCCAATTGTTAACTAAAGGATGTGACGACCAAGGGCTAAGGTTAATTTTAACCTAAAAAGGTGATGGCTGAGGGCTGAGGTCAAGTATGACCTATAAGAGGTAACGACCGAGGGTCGAGATCAATTATGACCTAAAAGAGGGGACGATCGAGGGTCGAGATCAATTTTGACCTAAAAGAGGTGATGATCGAGGGTTGAGGTCAATTTTGACCTAAAGGAGGTGACAACCCGGGGGCCGAGGTCAATTCTGACCTAAAAGAGGTGAAGACCGAGGGCTAAGGTCAATTCTGATCTAAAAGAGGTGATGGCCAAGGGTCGAGGTCAATTTTGACCTAATGGAGGTGACGACCCGGGGCCTATGTCAATTCTGACCTAAAAGAGGGTAACCAATATTGAGGGTCAAAGCCAATTCTGAGGGTTGAGGTTGTAACTTCCTTTGGGGAAATTTGGAGGCTCTACTAGGAATACTTATATTGTAGTTACACTGGGGGTTGAAGTTTGGATGTGATTTTAGTTTCCTCTGGGAAGAGGGAATGATCCTAGGGTCGTATCTCAGCTCGAGAATTTCTTAATTTTTGTGGTGTCCTCTAGAGACGTTGTTGGAGAGAATATCCAATTATTTTTGGGAATTTTTCTGGGGAGGTAAGAGTTTCATCGAGGAAATGAGTGTGGTAAAAATTCTTTTCTTGGTGAAAAGGGGTTCTAAAATCCAATTGCCGAATTTAGGAAATTTTTGGGGATTTTGAGAATTTTTTGGCATTTTTTTCTTACTTTTTTATGAAATTTTTGGAAGGGTTCCAACCCATATGGTGGGAAGGGTGCCAAACGGCAGTGGTATGGTCTTTTGGGATACCTCGACCAGGTGGAGGGATAGTGTCGATTGGTGGGTGACGGGTAAATGACAATCGGCCTGCCCTTTGTCCTTCTATAAAAGGGGGGTGGGTTCTCCTCATTTTTCACAGCTTTTCGACTTGCCTTATTCTGTAATTACCTTCTACAAATCGTTGTAACATTTCGAAGTCAAAAAAATATTGAGTTCTCAAGTAGTGCAACACTCATGGTGTGGCTTGATGCTGGCGATTGGTCAAGCTTATAATGGAGGTCTAGTGTGCCCCTTGATTTGGGTAGTGAAAACTCTTTTGTCTCATTCAATCCAGTGGCGGATGATCAGACTCTCTTGTGTGAGCCTACGTGTCATCACTCTTCTAGAGTGGTGAACCTTTGCGGTTATGTAAGTGTTGATGACTTTTGGTCTTCCTTTCCTTTTTCTTGCCAATATTTCCTTGTTTCTTGAATTTTTTTCTTTCTTTTGATTGTCTGATGTTTCTATGTGGACTATGAATGCCCGAGGGACGAAGGGGCTTAGGGATGTTTGGGAGCACCTTCCATCCGTGGTGCATTGGATGGTGTCATCAGCCGATTTGGGGAGACTAGCATCTGCTTTGGATGAGAGGCCTCATTCTATGGCTGTTCTCTGTGCTATGGGGGAGAGGTGGTGTGACACCACCCACACCTTTCATTTTGGCTTTCAGAAGATGATGGTGACTCCCATAAATGTGCATCAGCTACTGGGGTTGGATTTTGCTGGGGTGCAGATTGAGGTGGATAGGACTCTGAGGGTGACATCAGAGGTGGTGAGGGGGGCATTGGATGATGTGGAGAGGGTAGTCTCTGGGGACTCTCTTTGTTGGTCTCTCTTAAGAAATTTATTATTGAAGAGGAGGATTGACAAGAGTGACGGGTGACAGGTGCGCCAAATGGCCATTTATTTATTATGCTAGTGTTGGGGGATTTCTTTGTGGCGACGAGTGGCGATGTCATCCACTTGTGGGTTTTTTCATTTTTACGGTGTTTTCGAACATCTTTCTTTATGACTAGGGGAGACTGACCTTAGCGACCCTTTATTATTCTCTTGATGCGTTCAGTCGGTGCTGCCAACAAAATTTTATTGGGGCCATGTATCTTCTTAAGGTATTCTTTATTTTTGCATTTTCCTTTATGCATTCGTATTTTCCTTCATGCATTTTATTCTTGGTTTCTTAATTGTTGACCTTTGTCCCTTGGATACAAGGTTCTATGAGGTGATTGGGTTTAACACCCAATTGATATTTTTGAAGGACGAGTCTGTTGGGGATTTCTACCGGATGTATCGGTGGAGGAAGTCCAATCGACAGTCAAAGAAGTCCCTTTATTTGCAGGCGGTGCGTCTGGTCTTGAATGGCCTAACGAGTGAGCGGGTAAATCCTTCTTTCTCTTCTTAAGACTGACTTTCCTTTGATGATCTTTTCCTGATATTGATCTTTTTCCCTTGTTGGGGAATTTACAGGTGACCTTCTTTCCCTGGGGGATGGCCATCAAGCACACGGGGTTGGCTGGGGGAAATGTGCAGATGAAGCATTTGCCGGCGCATGAGTTTGGCTACTCTTGGTACCTTGGGGAGTGAGTAGTTCTATAGATTGTGGAGGATGAGGTTGCGGTGCCACCAGCAAGGCCCATGGTATACATGAGGTGAGTGCGAGAGATGTCGATGCATGGGTAGCGGTGATAATGGGTGAGCCATATTCCTTGTGTACCGACACTGCGATGATGTATAACTATATGGACGTTGGGTCGAGCTGGTTTATGACACCCATCATATATGATGTGATGCCTCTCCCCCGTGCAAGTTTAAGTCGATCGTTGGGTTTTTCCTATAGTGTAGGTGGTGTGTCGACATCAGCGGCGGTGACCACTTCGAAGGTTCCTTTTGTGCGGTTAGTCTCTCCTACCTACAATATTTGGTGGATTGGTGGGGGGTTGGTGCGTATGCTGCACCGTCCTAATGTGATGGAACTGGAGGAGTGGGGCTTGATAGACGAGGTTCTCCGACCTGAGGTATAATTTTCATCTCTTTGTCTTTTTGATTTCCTGATTTCTGACTGATTTGCTATTTTTTTCTTTCTTTTCTGGTTCCCCATTACCTGGTTGGGGGATATTAGGGATTGGATATCTTCTATGACCTCCAATATCCATAATTAGATTCTGGTTCCTTCTTGTTCGGTACCGTATTCCGCGTTTGAGGAAGAGTCTGGCTTGGGGAGTGGAGGTACGTCATCTCATGGCTAGGGAAAGAGAGTACGCCGCAGGGATGGAGGCTCCTAGAGAGGCAGGAGAGGATAAGAGAGAGAAAGAAGAGAGAGAGAGAGAGAGAGAGAGAGAGAGAGAGAGAGAGAGAGATTGTAAGTGAAGAGAGTGAAAATGTGAGTGAGACAGATAAAACGTAATTCCTTTCTTCCTTTTTACAGGCTGAGTTCCGTTATATTTCCTTATTTTTCCTGCAAAATTGATGTTATACATAAAAAATCTATATGCAAAAAAAGGAAGTTTGTGTTAATTTTCATTTTTAGTAGCTAGTGCACATGCTCTTTTTACTTTGCTACTGAGACTGTAAAAAGAATAAAAATGAATGGAGAAAGATTTAATTTCAAAATGGGATAAGTAAAAACATAAGGATAAGGAAATTCGGAATTCCCTTAAAATAAATATTATTTTTATTGAGTTTTTTTTATTTTGACAAAAAAGGAAGAAGAATTTTCCCAAAAATAGGGGGTTACCGATCGGCATTACCCATATCCTGCCTATTGGTATATCAGTCTAGTGTAATCAACCCAAGGCTTTGATTGCACTTTCTTCAATTTCTTGGTAATTGATGGGATAAGTTTTTCTTCAATTTTTGCAGGGTTTCTTGTCTTTATTTGAGAGCTTTCAAGTATAAATAGGGGTGTGGATGAAGCTTTTCCTTCACACTTCCATATTCCTTCTCCTTTACATTCTTCTTTGCTCACTATCTTCTTATTTTATGATATAGCTCTCCCTGGTAGTGTTGAGTTTGCAAACTACCTTGAAACCTTGGAAGCGATGTTCTCCTACAACATTGACTATGATGCTTTCAACATGCGGTGAGTTTCGATATGGTGATGGTAGCAGTTGAGTTCTGGTACCCCAAAGACCATGTTTTTTGCTTCGGGTTAGACAAAATGTGTCCGACCTATGAAGAGTTTTCTTCTATATTAGGTATAAATCTTAGTGTTACAATGGTTATACCTAAGTTTTCTCGGTCCCAATGGAGCTATTAGCCGAACTTTTCCACATTTCACCTTCAGCATCCAAGTCGTTGGTCACAGGAGGAATGATTTCTCTTCCTGCGGTGCTACGGCCTGTACATTTGTAGGATATTGGCGATGCTAGCTATGTTGGAGCCGTCATTTTGGGCCCGATTTCAAAGATCTTATTTGTAACTATGGAAATGTTAGTGAACCCTCAACTTGCAACTATTGTTTCCTTGATGTTGTACCTTCGTAATCTTGTGGCGAAAATACTGGCGGAGACTTTGAATGGTCTGAATGCCAGGTGGGAAGGCCGTTCCGACTTTTTGAGGGGTAGCCCTGTAATTCTGTTCATCTGGCCATCAGAGAGATTCCGTATGGTGATCCCACATGAGTATCCTTTGTAGGTGGTGCCAAACTTCTTCTTACACTTTTTTATTAGTATAGTCCTGGACATCAAGAGCTGGGAAAACTGGTTCATGGAGCACAGGCTCGAGGCTTGCACTGCTCAGTGCCTTGGTGAAGGGAGCTATTGCCCATTCTGTAACTCAAAGAATACATGTATGTTCGGTTGGTAGGCGTCCGACAGATCTCTTTCTACTTTCCCTATTGGCTTCTCTTCCAATTTGGTTGGGAATAAATTATGCCACTATGGACATTGGACTTCTTTCCTAAGAAGGATTTGATAGAGCATATGCGCATAAGGCTTAGCTCTTCATGGGATAATCTTCGACCGTCGACCCGTTCATCCCAGTCTGTTGGTAGAGTCTCGTATATTTAAAGGGACTACATGAAGTTGTGGAGAAAGGTAGTTACCAAGATGCTGGCTGTGGACACTAGACAAAGGTGGTTCGCTATATATGACCCCATGGCGGGAGGTGTTGTGGTTTTCCCTAAGCTAGTTCTAACTTATCATTCTATGGAGCATCTGCGTCACTTCATTCAGGAAGGGGAAGTTTGGGGACCCCAGGATGTGGGTGATGATGGGGCTGGTTCTTTTGGCAGCTGCAGGTAGGATCTCCGAGGAGTGTATTTGGGAAGCTTTTATAATGGGTGTTAGGGAATAATTTGTGGGTTATTCTGGTTGTAACGGGGCTTATTTTTATTTTATTTTAGGAAGGTAGAAGTAGATTGGTAAGGGAAGTCGTTTGACCCCTTATGCTGATGTAATTATCCTCGCATTTCTCAGGAATGAAATAAAAAAGTTTTTGGTCATCTAGTTGTGCCTCTTGATGAGTTTTGCATTTAAATTATATATTTCGATTGCTAAGGCATACATATTCCTTTTGTTCGTGTATACATTAAAATGAACTGTCGTTCTTCGGGATAATAAGAGAATAACATCTGTGAAAAGAAGGGTGTTGTTCTCATATAAAGAAAATGAGTTCCGACATACCTCTGGGGGTTTTGAAAAAAATTCTGAAATTTATTTTTGAAAGCAAAAGGATTTTTATAGGATCATGCCCCACATAGTTCTGAGTAGAGGGAAATGAAGATTTTTTTTAGAATAGAAGGGAGATGAGAAGAATCGTAGCACGCCGAGATTTCGGACTAGGGGTATAATTTCTTGAGACGGTCCAGGTTGACTGGACACGCCATTTCTTATTCGTTAAGATTGGTGAGCATAACGACGCCGCTTGACAAGATCTTCTTCATAATGTACAGGCCGCTCCAATTGGTCTTGAATTCCCTTTTGAGGTCCCAGATGGGATCTACTATCTCTTTAAGGGCTAAGTCCCCTTTTCGGACACCGTTGTCCTTGATTCTCTTATTAAATGATCGTGCTATACGGTGATGGTACCATTGTATGTGGTATATAGATTTCAACCTTCTTTCATCTAAAAGTGACAACTCGTCAAGACGTCTTTGGTGTCAGTTCTCCTCGTTGACTTCGCTTTCAAGCGTGACACACATCAAAGGGATTTCCAGCTCTACGAATATAACTGCTTCCATAACGTAGACTAGAGAGTAAGGGCTATCCCTAGTAGAGGTTCAAACTGAGGTGTAATATCCCCCGAGGGCATAAGGGATCTAGTCGACCTAATCTCGGTAATCAGGGTCATCTTATTGATGATGTCTTTGAGATTCTTATTGGCGACTTTAATTGATCCATTAGTTTAAGGTCAATAGGGATAAGATTTGTGTCTTCGAATCTCATACTCATCGACCACCTCTATAAACTCTGCCTTGAAATATAACTCGTTGTCTGACACCAGCTCATGCGAGACCCCATATCAACAGATGATTTTTTTTATAAACTTGGCCACTTTCTTGGCATTCAGAACTGCGTATAACTCGGCTTTGACCCATTTAGTGATGTAGTCAATGGCTACTATAATGAACTCATGCCCAATGGACGCTTTGGGTGTAACCTTCCCTATGATGTCAATTCCCTGTGTGGAGAACGACCAGGAAGAAGTCATGTTATACAATTCTCACGGAGGATAGTGTTGTAGGTTAGAAAACTATTGGCATTTAACGCATCTTCGAACATAGGTTGTGCAATCTTGAACTCTGGTAGTCCAGTAGTAACCCTGTCGTATGATCTTCTTGGTGAGCATATGGTCGTTCATATGGGGTCCGCATTCCCAGCTGTGCATATTGTGCATCATCTCTTCAATGTCAGCTCCTGTGATGCAGTGAAAATAGGTTAATCAAAGTTTCTCTTGAAGAGTTCTTTATTACAGAAAATATGTTGGGTATCTAGTCTACGAAGGGTTGCTCGGTCTTTCTTGTCAAAGCCTTGGGGATACCTATCGTGCTTGAGGAGGTGCCAAATATCATAGTACCAACAGTCAGCTATATCAAGATCTTCTTCTACAATGAGCTCAATATGGTAGTAGTGGGTTGGTTTATCTTTCTTTTGTATAAGGAAAGGGACCATGGCTATTCCTTCGGGCATGTCAACCATAGAGGATAATGTAGCAAGGGCCTTGTCTAGGTTATTCTTTGCTCAGGGCAGGTAGTGGAAGGTGATTTCTTGGAATTGGAAAGCTAGGTCTTCTAAATGGGTATGAAAGGGTAAGAGTTTCTCATCCTCGACTTTCCATCTCCCGAGTACTTGATCGATGATGAGGGTTGAATCCATATAGTCATCGAGGTATTAAATTATTTTCTTGAGGGAAACTTTGAGGCCTACCATGCACGCCTCATATTCAGTTATGTTGTTGGTGCAGGAAAAATCCAATTTGATGGCAATGGGAGTGTGAGAGTCATCAGGGGAAATTAGGAGTATCCCAATGCCATACCCTTTCTTGTTGGTGGCTCCGTTAAGGAACATTTTCCATCGAAGATCTTCTTGGGATGTACAAAGGATATTCTCTTCAAGGAATTCAAAAATCTAGACATCAGCCTCTTCCATAGGGTAGTCATCAAGGTAATCATATATGGCTCTTCCTTTCATGCAATTTGGCGTGACATATACAATATCAAATTTGGATAGAAGCATCAACCAGCGGGTCATTCAGCTGGACAATATGGGATTATCAAGTAGGTACTTGATAAGATCCATTCAGGATATAATTTTAATGGGAAAGGCGAGCATGTAATGTCGTGACCTAGACAAGATCAACACATGTTATCTCTAAAGCTATGTAGTTAAATTCGTAATCGGATAACTTGCGACTGACGTAGTAAATGGCTCTCTCTTTGCGAGATCCTTCAAGGTATTAGGCTAGCAAAGCCCCAACTGCACTATCGGTTACAGTTAGGTATAAGAGTAAGGGAAGACCAGGCTATGGGGGCATGAGTACCGGAGGTCGAGTTAGGTATTTCTTTATTTGGTCAAAGGCTCCTTGGCAAGCTTCTTTCCAAACCTTAGTTGAATCCTTTCGACGGAGTTTGAAGATGGGCTCACAGATGGAAGTTAACTGGAAGATGAATTGGCTAATATACTATAATTTTCTAAGGAATCCCCAGACTTCCTTCTCCGTTCGGGGTGGTATAATTTCGAGTATGGCTTTTAATTTGGCAGGATCCACTTTTATCCCTTTCTCATTAACTATGAATCCCAAGAGTTTTCCTTTAGTAACACCGAAGACACATTTTTACGGGTTAATTTGCATCTGATATCGTCGCAATCATTCAAAGAACTTTCGTAGTGTGGTAACATGACTTTCCCTAGTCTTAGGTTGTATAATCATATCATCCACATATACCTCGACTTCCTTGTTTATCAGATTGTGCAAAATGGTTGTGGCGGCCCTCTAGTTAGTAGCCCCTGCATTTTTTAGACCAAATGGCATGACGATGTAGCAAAAGGTTCCCCAAGGGGTGATGAATGTTGTTTTCTCTCGATGATTAGGGTGCATATTAATCTGATTATATCCAGTAAACCCATCAGTGAATGACTTCAGAGCGTGACTGGTCGTATTATCCACAATCATGTTAATATTGGGTAGCGAGTAATTATCCTTCAAAGAGGCCTTGTTCAAGTGTCGATAGTCGATGCAGATGCAAAACTTCCCTCCTAATTTCAGCATGGGTACGATATTGGCTAGCCATGTGGGATATTCGATCACATGAATGAAACCCACATTCAACAGTTTGACCACTCCTTCTTTAACTTTGAGCGACCATTTGGTGTAGGGCTTTCGCAGTTTCTTCTTGATCAATTTTCATTTGGGGAGAGTAGGAATCTCATGCTGAGCTATCTCAGGGTCAATGTCGAGCATGTCATTGTAGGACCATGCGAGCTCATCAAGGGTGGCCCCTATCCTAATCTTGGGAAGTCGGCTACTAGAACTAACATTAATAACAACAATTTCATCTTCATTAACTTCAATGCGGTTATGCTGTTTGCTATTAACCTTATTGAAATAAGTTAAGAATTGTTCATTCAAAAATCCTCATCAAGTTTGATTAGAATCAAGATAATTAATATAAGGCACATCAAGATAGTCAAAATCTTTATTTATTTCATTAATAGAGAAAATAACATTGAGAACCTCATCAAATGAGGTCTTGATTACATCAGAGTAAGGATAAACAACAAAAGAAAAAGAAAGAGGATAAACATGAAGGTTAGTTTGAATGTCAGCAGGCAAAACTGGTGCAGCATGCCAGTTGAGGAGAGGTGCATCAGTACTTTTGATCAGACAGGGTGGATTCGACGATGAAGCCCCTGAGTGGATCATAAAGAGTGTCAACCCTAGTGTCTGTAAGTTGAAATAATCCTCAAAGTCACTTTCCTCATAACTCCGATATCAATTATGGTCTTCTCATTGAGTGGTTGTACTTGATGCTGGGAACTTTCGGCCCATGAATAGTTATCTTGGAAAAAGATCTCCATTTTGGGTTTCATCTTCTTGTCCACATGATCGTACCATGGTTCGAGAAAGCCACAAAAGGGGACATATTTTTCCTCTCTGATGAATCTTTCGTTTAAGGAATCTCTCGAGACAGTCCTGGTACTTTCTAGCCTTCTCTTTAATCAAGGCTGATGGATCATTCTAAGTTCTTATGCTGACGGTTGATAGCCCAATCCACAGGGAGGAAAAGTTTTCTTCAACATAATGGGTTCAAGTATCCTTTGTTATCGTCGTCCCAGCCCCAGTCCGGGCATAAAGTGTATGTTTTGGAACATCTGGATTGCATTGACGTTGCTATGGGGGTTGTACTTTGGGCAAACCCTATCTTTAAAAGCGTCCCCATCTAGGAGTAGAAGTAGTTCAACTCAGAAACCTGACATAAGCATTTCATTTATCACGAGTTGTATCTCAAGTACTAGATTACTAGTGCTTGAACTCCCAGCATTGTCTGCGTAGCCCAAGATGGTGATAACCTTCCCATTGGTGAAGAACTTCAGTTTCTGATGAAGGGAAAAAGGCACCCCCTTGATGCTATGAAGCCACGGTCGTCCGAGTAGCAGATTGAAATAGGTTGGGATATCGATGACTTGGAATTAAACAATTGTATTTATAGGGCCAACCCCTATTGCAAGCTTTATATATCCGATCACTTCTCGGTGGGTATTATCGTAGGCCTGTACTGCAACAAAGGTTAGAGAGAGGTTGCTTACTTTTAGTCCCGAACAATTGAGGGTCCTTAATGGGAATACATTTAGAGCTAATCCATTATCGACAAGTGAAAGTAAGACAGTCTTTCCCATGACATCGACAGAGATGTTGAGAGTATAACTGTGGTTTGGACCAATCTTGGGGATTTATTTTTCTGATAAGGAGAGCATTCTCGTAGAGGTAGAAGATCCGCCAAATTCACTGCGTCTTCTAGCATGGTTTAGGGAGGAACTGTGCGTCGTGTGAGTAGCTTGATCAAGGCATTCTGATGCATCTGGTAAGACATAAAGAGTCCTCATAAAGTGATGTTGGCTTGGGTTTTCTTCAACTTATCGAGGATCTTGCTTTCCTCGAGGGTCATTTCTAGCATGGGAAGATTCTCGAAACCCTTTCCTTTATCACTTGCTGATGGTAGTAGGTTTGGGACCTGGTAATGCCTCCCTGATCTGGTCATGTGGTTCACAAAAGAGGGGAATAATAGAAACTCCATTTCCTCATCAATCTTGGGTTAATCATCTACCTTGTTGTTTACACCTAGCAGTTCCTCAAATGATATTATCCCACATATGCTGACTGTCGGACTAACCTTTTTTGGACTCTGTTCTTCGTCTGAATCATCGAATCTGTCCCCCCATCCGGTGGAAATGATATTATCTTTCCATGAAAAGTCAATACACTCCACAACTCGAATGGCTTCTTCGTATAAATCTAATTTTTCGAGGGGAGATGTAGAAGTGAAGGTACTAGACGCCCTTGTAGTTTCAAAGCATCGAGTAGCTTGGATATACTGCAAATATCACCCATCTGTCGGAATAAATCCACCATAATCTGTATTATATCATCTAAACTGACTTCATCGAACGGTACCACCCAATTATCTGACTCTCGGGCCCATTTTTGGGCTTCTAAGGACAACACACTAAATCTCTAATAGAGAAAGATTATTTGAGAGGGTAATTTCATCCCGAACACTAGGAGTTGGTTCAACACTTCTGTCAATTCCATATTTTACCTCCAAAATGGGTGCGGACAGTGATGCATGCTCTGGTAAGGAGTGATTGGGCTTGATCAATGAAGCGGGTAGGGTGTAGGAGAAAGTATGGGCATATTTAGAGTGAGTATATAGGTATTATTGGTGATTTTCTTATTATGATCTGGGTAGATGGGTAAAATTCTGAGTCTTCTTCTAGGAATATGGCATTTGTATGATTCAAAAGTGGATTATGGGTAGTGTTTGGTATAGGATTGGTTAGTGGGGCGATGACACCCCGATCGATTAGGCCTTCGATTATATTTCGGAGGTGGAAACACTAGTCGATGGTATGGCTGGTAGTTTGGTAAAAGTCACAATGGGCATCAGCTTTAAAATTTTGGGGAAGTGGGTTTGGTGATGGACGAGGGTCCAACGACTTGATAAGATTTAGGCTAAAGAGGGCCTGATAAAATTTGGAGAGGGGAGCATGAAGCTCGGTGTATTTCTTTCGAACTGGGTAAGGGAGACTTTCTGACGCCCATGAAGTGGCAGGATGAGAAATGTTTTTAATGGTTGAAATTGCGGTACTGACTGACTTTTTAAACTTTTTGGGAACGCATTATCCAGATACTTTCTTTGGTTCAACTTCTTTCTTGGCAAGACCTTCTTCGATATCTACTCTCGGTTCCCGAAGGGCTAAAAAATGAGGGTAGCACTATCCTCCCATCATCGCTCGGACATGGGGTAAAAGCCTTTTCTTCATAATGCTGACTTTATCCTATTTGGAAGGTCGGTTGGTCATGGTGGCTGCTTTCTCTCTCCACCTTGCTATGAAGTTACTGACTGATTCCCCAGGATTCTTCTTGAGTAACTCTAAATCGGGGAAGGTAACCTTCAACCCTTCGTCGTACTTATACTATGACATGAAGTCGCTGGCAACATCCTCCTAACTTTGAATTCTGGACTTCTAGAGAGATAAGAACCAACGGAGAGTGATATCCTTCAAGGTCTCTTAGAACATTTGGGGTATTATTTCCTCGGAGGCCCCTAGAAGAGTCATAGCTCGGTGATAGCTGCGAAGATGAATGATTGGGGGTCCACTACCCCCAAACTTCTCGATGTTGGGCATCTTGAACTTTTATGGTAACCTATTTTTAAGATAGGGAGACCTATGGGTGTAGTCCATGTAATTTTCATAGATTTTGACTTGTTCAAAACTTTTAGTCAACATCTTAAGGTCTTCCTTGACCTTGTTCAATTCTTCCTCCTTTGGATCAATGGTCATGGTTAAGTTATCCCCTGGATGGGCAAGGTTCGGCATAGGGAGCTGGGTTGGTGGTGGCTCATTAACAGGAGGAGCACGTGGAGCATGATGGTGTAATACCCCATATTTCTGAGGATATTTAATTAAATTAAATTGGTGATCTAGGATTTAATTAAATCGATGATTTGGAATTTATTATGATTTGATATTTATTTAATTTGGAGAAATTATTTAATTCGGTGATTGAGAGTAAATCAATTCAATTTAAGTTTAATTTCACACGTGTCGTATTTTGAGGTGGAATTAAAATAATTTTTTAAAGTGACTCGGATGGTGATTTTGAGGTTACGGTTGGTTCCGAAAGGGTCAAAATAGTCGAAAAAGTGTACTCGGGTGTACAGTTTTGATCCCGGGATGATTTTGGACCAACCCGGCATCGTTTAAGGGTATTTCGGTCATTCGGGAGTTGGCGGTTTAGAGAAATCAGAAAATATTATGTGTATACCTGCCATTAGAGAGAAGGGGATAGGGTTAACACAATCACAATAGAAAAGAGGCCATTGAAGAGGAAGGAGGAAGAGAAAGCCAAAGCTTCCTACACAGTTTTTCGCCCCGAACGCAACGGAATCGATATCGGAGCAAGGGGAGAACAACCACACCATCATATTAATGAAATTCAGACCTGCTATTGAGAGGTAAGTATTTAAATGGCAATTTATATTAAGCATGTTATACTACCCATGTAGATTAGGGTTTGATTTCATGCTTTTGGAAGTTTTATATCAATTTGGGAGGATTTAATTCATAAACTAAAGTAGGAATTCATGTAGAGATGTTCCTTAATGATGATAATACGAAATCAATGGGTTTGGGTTGACTAATAGGATAGAAATCTGAGTTCTTGATTAATAAAGATGATGAACAAGAGAAAATTAGGGTTCTATGTTTATCAAAGGAGAATTTGATTCTTGGATTGAATCTTTGATGTTTTTGTGTCAACTTTTCATTGGAAATTATCCCTATATGAAGATCAAATGATATTAGAATATATTTGATGATTAATATTGAATCTTGAAGGGTTCTTGGTTGAAGAATACGAATCTTGAATGACATAGGGTTTAATTAATGAGCACAAGATGTCAATCTGCCAGAATTTTTAACGTAACTTTAAATGTATTCCATTTCAATTGTACATATAATTAGAGTGAGATCCTTATACTTATGGAAAGTTATATCTCTTATCTTTCTAATGAGCTTGGAATCAGGTCAATTGGAGTTCTGTAGAGTGAGTAATCGACGTTTTACTATAGGGTGTTTGATCTGCTAGAATTTTTAACGTAACTTTAAACGTATGCCATTTCAATTTTACTTCGAATTAGCGTGAGAGCCCTACATTTCTGGAAATGTCAATCTCTTCTCTTTCTAATGAGCTAAGAATTAGGTCGATTGGAGTTCTGTAGAGTGAGTAATCGACATTTTAGTACAACGTGTTTAATGTGCCAGAAAATTTAGGACTCAATTTGGTTTGCTAGATTTTGGCAAAATCCTATGTTCAAGCCCGGAACTTGCGGATAAACTATCGGGGGCATTTTCGGGACATCCTTATAATATTTTAAGAGATATATTGGATGGAATTAGTCCTTGATAGGTTTGATACTTAGTCATGTATGCGAGAGTTAAGGCTAAGGTTAGTTGGGCTTAATTGTTAAAACGAGATTTTTGGCACTTCTAACGAGATCCTAAAAAATTGAAATATTCTCCGGACGATTAGGATTTTTACGAAATTAACCCGAGAGACAGGATAGTCATAATGGTCCAATGTACCTTGAATAGTGGAGAGAATTATACTACATAGTTAACTAAAAGAATTAGGTTGGGTGAATACCTAAGGTTTATATTGGCTTGTGTGAATAACAAAGGTTTATTATGGGTTGAGTCATTGCCTAAGATTTATAATGGGTTGTGGGATACCTACGATTTATTATGGGTTGTGTGAATAAAAAAGTGATGATAGGTTGTGTGAATACCTAAGACTATTATAGGTTGCGTGTATACTTATTGATTGATTGATTATGTGTATGACATGCCTACACTGCTTGATACTGGGTGGGGGTTGCGCGCTTGGGCGGTCTTATCCTGATGAGCCTTCGGGGGGAATTTTAGACTCGTACCATAGAACATAGAACCTTGAAAACATGCTATCCAAGATATGATAGTTCGATGGTCAAATGGGAGCGTAGGTATGTGCGTGACCCATCGGGCTAGGGGCTATGTTCGCCTCCAATATGTGTGATTTTTATTTTTATGGTTCGTGGGAAATTATCCAAACCCTTTATCCCTATTTAGTGAGAGATGTACCAGGATACGATAGCAGAGTATGCATTGCGCCAAGAGGTCTTAACCTAGGGGTGCAGAATTTATATATATATATATATATATATATATATATATATATATATATATACCTATGAATAATTCTACTATGTGGAATTAGTAGATATAGGAATAGTGCTAAGTAAAATAATCTTAGTGAGTAAAAGATTAATTATACGAATGGCAAACTTGCAATTTGTCTTACTGATATAAATTATTTTGTTAACGTATTGTAGTGAGATGAGATAATGTGTATCTAAATAACGATTAATCTACTAAAGAGTAAATAGTAGGGAGATTAGATAGTGTACATCTAATAAATGACGGATGTACTAATGTGTAAATAGTAGGAAGATAGATAATGAATATCTACGATAAAGTTTAAGTAGATAAACTTAATGGAATGTATGAATAATAACATATATTAAATGTTAACGTTGATAATAACATAAGAGAAATGTTAATTATTAATTAATTTGATAGAGTATTGTATGGGTGGTACGAGTAAGTTAAGGGGAAACTTAACTAAGGACTTAATGGTAATTAAGGGTATTCGGTATTGTACTGTATGGGCGGTATGGGTGAACTAGATTAATTTGGAGTTTATTAGATACTTGAGACCTAGTTAGTTTGGGTATAATGACTAGGTGGGATTGGGTAGGAAACGTTAGGTGCGCACTATAAAGGAGAGGTGAGGAACTCAAGGGAGTGTTAACAACCTAACATGTGTATCTAATAACTGTTCATTTAAATTACAATTTAAATTCTTGCTAAATATTTTAAAATCATTTCTACTTGGGCTCTGACCCGTACTTGCAAAAAAATTTCCAAAACCTTTTAGGTGTCCAACCACAGGGTCGCCAAGTAGGATGATCCATTCCAGGGATGCGTAGCTGCAGCACTTGTGGATGCTTACAGGATTTGAAGTTAGACGCTTCAGTTACTTCATTCCTAGTGTATGGTGCAGTTTGGTATTTCATTCGGGCATGTCGCCCTCAGTTATTTTCTATTATATCAGTTAGACTTTGTACTTAGAGAGTTTTATTCATATTAGATTTTATATTGGTTTTTAGCCGATGGTTTATTCGGTATCATTTTCATATCAGTCATTTATCTTGTGGATGGATTTATATTACTACTGCATGTAATGTTTATTATCGTAATATTGTTCCGCATGTTGTTGTTATTGTTTAAATAAAAGATAAAATTTGACACCGACTTTTTGAATACTAGGTGGTTAGTTTAATCTTTAAAATGTTTTTGACAGTGATGCTAAGAATGAACCAAATGGGAATCCTGTTTTAATTTAATAAAGTCCTGATCAGCCGATATTTAATTAGGCGGGTTGTCACAGATGGTATCAGAGCATCAGGTTCTAGTGTCCTTAGGATTTGTGCGGCTTTTCACGTTTCAGTGTAGCATTCTTTGATGTAGAGCCTTATGATAGGATTGTTGTATTCCTTTCGTATGTGTATTTTTATCCTCCTTATATTAAGTATAGTTGATGTGATTTATATACGAGTTCGGTTGGGCTTCATACACCGAACATCATGGAATGACCAACGAGGGCCGTTAGAAGGATTGTAGGAGAAGAGGTTCTGCAGAAGATGTGGAGTATTCTAGAAATGATGATCGTGATAGGAGTTACCATGATTATTGTTCAGGGAAGTGGCAATAGGATAATCGCTGAGGAGCGGTAGCTTCCTAAACACCATAGTAGATAATGGTGGTGTAATTTCAGACTCACCCCATAAAGTCGGCAAAAAGGGGGGGGAGTCAAAGGAACTATTTTGAAGTGATATTGTATGGATTTAAGGAAGAGAGGAAGTGTGATGAGCCAATGGAAGGATAAAATCCAAAGGCAATTGTATAGGGTGGAGTGTAGCGACACCCGGGATTAAAATTTCGAGCAGAAATTTTTGGGCTCTTAGGGGAAGCATAAAGTGACGAGAGTTAGTCACCACATATAAGGGGTATATGGGATTAAACGAGAAATTTGAGTGAAAACTGATTGATAGATATTCCATTTGTTGTTCGAACATAGATGCGAATTGAGTTTTGAAACTTATCATAAGTGAGCGAGCTATATGTCGATTGTGAGAAAGAAGATGACTTATTGAGGGAACTTCGTACTCGACGAAGGGGAATACGAAGAAAATAAAGGTTCTTTATGTTGATAATGGACTCATGAGTAGAATACAAAAGCATGGATGAGAAATCCGGTTAGGATGAATAGTGTTGAGGTCGTCAAAAGTCATATGTTTACAAGTTTGCATTAACGCTTCCATGAGAAGGGAGCCAATAGGGTTAGAGAATCCACACGGAGAGCAAGATTAGATTTAATGGTGATATTGAAACACCACAGGAGGTTATACCCATTAGTGGACCCATTTATATAATTCGGATCTGCTAAATTCCTACCGAGTGACGGTGGATTCCATTAGGGCCTTCAAGGCCAGCAACGAGTCCATAGGGCCAACGGATCTAAAAGGACTACGAGGGTAGCAAATGAGGCTAAGATTACCAGGTCCGAGAGAAGGACACACTGACATGGTCAGTGGAGCCAGAGATATGGTATGGTATAGAAAGGTGTCCTATGTGTGAAGAGTAGGGCCACCAATATTGAACTTGTCCATAGTAAGAAAGTGAGATCGGTCAGGCTAGGAAGTAGATGGGAACGGTGCTAGTGGGGCACAACAATAAATGGATCGAGATTTCCAGTAAGGGAATCGGGATAAGAGATTTAGGCCCAGGAGTTAATAACTCGAGAGTGGTGGGTTCAAGTATGACCAACAAGGTACTCAATAGCAACAGTACCATATCCGTTCTCTCAGGATCGTGATCAGAGGCAGAGAAATTTCCAGGCCGATGTTTCACTTATTGGGGTGTAGGCCATAAAAGGATAAGTATTACCTTAGGGAGAGGTAGGGGAATCTACAGGATGTTATCCTGGATGTATCACCATTGAAACAGATCTTAGGTCCGTGCGGATGCGAGAGTTGCATTTAGGAATCAACGGATCCAGCGAGAATGATGGCGAATGGAAGTGACATTTGTGTTCATCCTTAGGGGTAAGGAATTGATTCAAGTGGAACGAACACATCACAAGTAATATTATGATCACTTTAATTAACGAGTGAGTTAAATTTAGTGGGGGCATTGGCCGTAATAGCCTTATTATGTATTTGTATAATTAGTTACTGTGGGGTAGTGTAGATTTTAGTTTCACCTAAGTGAGAGCGGGTGTGTTCACTAAAGGGATGTTTACATTACATGTTTGTTTCCTTCTTTCAAGAGTTATGAGAATAGAGCAGACTACTTTTCAAAATTTGATTGGTTAGTGATGGGTTGAGAGATCGTAGATAGTGATAGTGAAATCTCGTGTTCGCTGTCCTAGGGTATTTTTTTTTTATTGCTAGGTATCACCAGAAATAAGGTAGTGCCTATATATAAATGTGTATATATGTTATGATATATTGTGTAGTTGACTTATGTGTGTATTTTGTATAGTTCCCGGTGCATAGGAACTTGTTATTGATGTGATTCAGGGTAAATTGGCTTATTATCGAGCGGAGAGATATAGCTCATAATTTATTCACTCTAAAAAGTAGTGATAGTAAGAGCGTCGTGATATATGTTGTCTTTTGTAGCATGAGAGTGGACGAGTATACTTTTATGTCAAAATATTAGGATTTGGGGGGTATGTGCCATTGACTGAGGACTTAACGAATCTTGACGACCAACAATGTTAGGTAGTAGTGTATTGGGGGGGTTCCTTGTTTGGATTTCACGTTGCGAGACATCCCACACATGAAATTCAGCGCTACATTGGAAGTGGGGATATGTTGGGTCATTAGGACATGGGTTGGGTACCCTAGTTATTATACATATATGTAGTTATAATTGCAAGTGGTAGTTATAATACGATTTGAGGCTAGTGGAGCCGATCAACATTTGTGCATCTATGCACTGGTATAGGGTGTATGGGCACCCTAGGAAGATGAAATTTTTATCATCCACGATTACATGGTGGTAGAAATATATGTAGTGATCTTTAGAGTCTATGTTTAAGGTAGTGTCGAAACCTAGGAGTACTAGACTTATTCGAATTTCGAGGACGAAATTCCTTTGTAAGGGGGGAAGTATGTAATACCCCATATTTCTGAGGATATTTAATTAAATTGGTGATCTAGGATTTAATTAAATTGATGATTTGTAATTTATTATGATTTGGAATTTATTTAATTTGGAGAAATTATTTAATTCGGTGATTGAGAGTAAATTAGTTCAATTTAAGTTTAATTTCACACGTGTCATATTTTGACGTGAAATTAAAATAATTTTTTAAAGTGACTCGGATGGTGATTTTTAGGTTATTTTTGGTTTCGAAAGGGTCAAAATAGTCATAAAAGTGTACTCGGGTGTACAGTTTGGGTCCCGGGATGATTTTGGACCAACCCGACATCGTTTAAGGGTATTTCGGTCATTCGGGAGTTGGAGGTTTAGAGAACTCCGAAAATATTATGTGTATACCTTCCATTAGAGAGAAGGGGCTAGGGTTAACACAATCACAATAGAAGAGAGGCCATTGAAGAGGAAGGAGGAAGAGAAAGCCAAAGCTTCCTACACAGTTTTTCACCCCGAATGTAACGGAATCGAGATCGGAGTGAGGGGAGAACAACCACACCATCATATTAATGAAATTCAGACCTTCTATTGAGAGGCAAGTATTTAAATGGCAATTTATATTAAGCATGTTATACTACCCATGTAGATTAGGGTTTGATTTCATGATTTTGGAAGTTTTATATGAATTTGGGAGGATTTAATTCATAAACTAAAGTAGGAATGCATGTAGAGATGTTCCTTAATGATGGTAATACGAAATCAATGGGTTTGGGTTGATTAATAGGATAGAAATCTGAGTTCTTGATTAATAAAGATGATGAACAAGAGAAAATTAGGGTTCTATGTTTATCAAAGGAGAATTTGATTCTTGGATTGAATCTTTGATGTTTTTGTGTAAACTTTTCATTGAAAATTATCCCTATATGAGGATAAAAGGATATTAGAATATATTTGATGATTAATATTGAATCTTGAAGGGTTCTTGGTTGAAGAATATGAATCTTGAATGACATAGGGTTTAATTAATGAGCACAAGATGTCAATCTGCCAGAATTTTTAACGTAACTTTAAACGTATGCCATTTCAATTGTACTTAGAATTAGAGTGAACTCCTTATATTTCTGGAAATTTCTATCTCTTATATTTCTAATGTGCTTGGAATCAGGTCAATTGGAGTTCTGTAGAGTCAGTAATCGACGTGTTACTATAGGGTGTTTGATCTGCCAGCATAGTAATCTCCCAAAAATTTTAACGTAACTTTAAACGTATGCCATTTAAATTTCACTTCGAATTAACATGATAGCCCTACATTTCTGGAAAGGTATAGCTCTTATCTTTCTAATGAGATTAGAATCAGGTCAATTAGAGTTCTGTAGAGTGGGCAATCGACATTTTAGTACAGCATGTTTAATCTGCCAGCAAATTTAGGACTCAATTTGGTTTGCTAGATTTTGGCAAATTCCCATGTTTAAGCCCGGAACTTGCGGATAACCTATCGGGGGAATTTTTGTGACATCCTTATAATATTATAAGAGATATATTGGATGGAATTAGTCCTTGATAGGTTTGAGACTTAGTCATGTATGCGAGAGCTAAGGCTAAGGTTAGTTGAGCTTAATTGTTAAAACCAGATTTTTGGCACTTCTAACGAGATCTTAGAAAATTGAAATATTCTCCGGACGATTAGGATTTTTACGAAATTAATACGAGAGAGAGGATAGTGATAATGGTACAATGTACCTTGAGTAGTAGAGAGAAATATACTACATAGTTAACTAAAAGAATTGGGTTGGGTGAATACCTAAGGTTTATATTGGCTTGCGTGAATAACAAAAGTTTATTATGGGTTGCGTGAATGCCTAAGATTTATTATGGGTTGTGTGAATACCTACGATTTATTATGGGTTGTGTGAATAAAAGAAATGATGATAGTTTGTGTGAATACCTAAGACTATTATAGGTTGCGTGTATACTTATGGATTGATTGATTATGTGTATGACATACCTACGCTGCTTGCTATTGGGTGGAGGTTGCGCGCTTGGGCGGTCTTATCCTAATGAGCCTTCGGGGGGATCTTTAGACTCGTACCATAGAACATAGAACCTTGGAAACATGCTATCCGAGATATGATAGTTCGACGGTCAAATAGGAGCGTAGGTATGTGCATGACCCATCGGGCTAGGGGTTGTGTTCGCCTCCAATATGTGTGATTTGTATTTTTATGGTTCGTGAGAAATTATCCGAACCCTTTATCCCTATTCAGTGAGAGATGTACCGGGATACGATAGCAGAGTATGCATTGCGCCAAGAGGTCTTAACTTAGGGTTGCAGGATATATATATATATATATATATATATATATATATATATACCTACGAATAATTCTACTATGTGGAATTAGTAGATATGGGAATAGTGGTAAGTAAAATAATCTTAGTGAGTAAAAGATTAATTATACGAATGGCGAACTTGCAATTTGTCTTACAGGTATAAATTATTTTGTTAACGTATTGTAGTGAGATGAGATAATGTGTATCTAAATGATGATTAATCTATTAAAGAGTAAATAGTAGGGAGATTAGATAGTGTACATCTAATAAATGACGGGTCTACTAATGAGTAAATAGTAGGAAGATAGATAATGAATATCTAAGATAGAGTTTAAGTAGATAAACTTAATGGAAATTCTTGCTACAACACTTAGAAAAAGTCCGCTCCAACACTTAGAAAATATTTTGTAAAAATATCCCAAAAGCTCTAAGTGAAAAGTAAAGGTATTTAAAACATAACCTTACCAAAGTAAACTCCGCGGAGTCTTGAATGATGAAGAACTTGAATAATTCGGATCCATCTTTGATGTAGATTGCTCTTAAATGCTCTTTGACGGTGTATCGGTATATGACAAAATAAATTGATAACGGACCTATGAAAATATGTCCTTACAACATCGACTCAATTCATCAACACATCAAAGTCAAGACTGATTCCCACACCAATAACGTCTAAAGCTATAAATGTTTTTCATGGCACTGTGAGGACGTGCAAGCTCGTTTTCATATATTTCCATCCAAACTCCCTCATAAATAATAATCATTTATTTTTCTTGTGAGGTTGACCTTTTTGGCATACTTATCTTTTTATTGCCTTCAAATTTTTTCTGGCTCTGATACAAATTTGAGAATGCGGTGATCTTCTTCAATAAGCATTTATATCAATATGTAAACTTGCACAGTGCAACGAAGAATTTCAAGTGTTTTCAGATTGACTTAATTCAATTAATCCTAATTTTTAGTTGAACCCTAACTCATGCATCTAAGTGATTTGAAATCATAAAATATAAGACCGATGTAAAGGAAACCAACTTTTAGGAAAAAAATTCCCGAAGGGAAAAAAACTTTATTTCACTAATAATTTGCAATTCACAACTTACAAGATTACCAGCGAAATCTGCAATAAGTTATCCACAGAAAATCACAAGAACACCCAGTTCTAAAACAACAATGAATCTATCGCAGAAGAACTACCAGGACACGATGTACAGTCAGCCCAGGAACACCCACGAGTACTCAATATGACACGCAGTCAATCATGAGCCCACTATCTCCCTCAATTGGCACCTAGATCAGCAGTAGGTTATCCTCCCTACAAGAACAACTCCAGCAAAATCGTATTTCTGGTTCCAAAATAATTTACATGAAGATTGGGATGTTTTTTGAATTGAAAATAGGGATTAAAACCTTAAAGGATAAGACAGAAACATTTCTGCAGTTTGCAGTTTTTTGTATTGTGTAAAACTCAAGTTTCCTTCGAAAAAAAAACTCGTTTAATGAGTTATTTATAAAAAAACTTTAGGCGACGCAGCTCGAACAAAACAGGATGTCGTTTGAACGACTATTCATGACAACTTCACATGAGATAAACATGTCGCTCAAAATAGCTAGTGTGTCGCTCGAAATAAAAAAAAACGGGAATTTTTTTTTTTTATTTTAAAATTTCGTCTTTAAATCTTGAAAATTTTATTTTGACTAAAAACAACGCCTCAACACTTAGAATATATTTTGGAAACTTTTCCAAAACTCTTTTAAAAATTATTCCAACACTTTTAAGTGAACCATAAAGGGACTTAAATACTATCTCATAGAAATTAAACTTGTAAAGGCTTGAATGTTGAAGAAGCTTGATATTCGGATTTGTCTCGATGCATGTATGATCTTGAATAGTTCTTCGACGGTTGTAGCGGTATACGACATACTCAATTGTTAACGGACATTTATAAAATCATGACCTTACAAATCTCCCCCTATGTCTATGCCAGTACAAAATAAAAAAATCTGAATTATCAAATCAAAATTCTTGTACAAATCTAATGCCCTCTCATGAACCCAAAACCGAAAAGGTATCAAAAATGCTAGTCTCAAACTTTTCTTAAAAATCTTTAATTTCAAGTCTTCAAAATTTTAAGCTTTTCTCATGAGGGTGTGAAAAATATTGATGTTCAATCTTTGTACCTATACACATGAGACAAAGCAAATACCTTCGTGATGCATTGAGTTTGAAATGATATGAGTATAAATCAATTAATATAATTAATTATCCCCCATAATGCAAAAACTCTCCCATAATTCGTTCTCCCCCTTTTCATTTGACCGAAATAGATAAGGAAACGAATAAACAAAATAAACAAGGAGTTGTCACGACAAAAATGCATAAAAAATATGGATCAAACTACACTCATGCAAATAGTAACTCAAAAGTTTTCCACAAACTATTTTTGATTTTCATTTTTTCATACAAAAATGCAAAAAAATAATTTTACAAAAATCACACACCATGAATTTTCAGTAAGACAACAAAATCATGGAAAAGGGATGAATCGGTGTGAACATATTCGATAGGCAAATCAAATCAATCGAACAGAACATATGAGCACGATGAATATGTGTACTCCTAACGAATGAATCTCAAAATCGTCCTTAGGTTTTGAAAGTTTAAATGACATCGACTCAATTCATCAACGCATCAAAGTCAAGAATGATTCCCACACCAATAACGTTTGAAACTATGAATGCTTTTTCATGGCGCTATGAGGATTTACAAGCTCATTTTTCATATATTTCCATCCAAACTCCCTCATAAATAATAATCATTTTTTAAGGTTGACCTTTTTTGCATAGTTATCCCTTTATTGCCTTTAAATTTTTCGAGCTCTGATGCCATTTTGAGAATGCGATGATCTTCTTAAATAAGCTTTGATATCAATTTTTAAACTTGTGCAGTTGAGCGGAGAATTTCGAGTGTTTTCAAATTGACTCAATTCAATTAATCCTAATTTTAGGTTAACCCCTAACTCATGCATCTAAGTAATTCGAAATCATAAAATATGAGAAGCATGAAAAGGAGACCAATTTTCAGGAAATCTATCCCCGATGGGAGAAAAAACTTTATTTCACTAATAATTTACAATTCACAACTTACAAGATTACCAGCGAAATCTGCAATGAGTTATCCGCAGAAAACCCACAAGAACACTCAGTTCTAAAATAGTAATGAATCGATCGCAGAAGATCCACCAGGACACGCTGTACAGTCATCCCAGGAACACCCACGAGTACTCCCTATGACACGAAGTCAATCGTCAGCCCTGTGCCTCTCTCAAGTGGCACCTAGATCAGCAGTAGGTTATCCTCCCTACAAGACCAAATCTAGCAAAATCGTGTTTTGGGTTCCAAAATAATTCACATGAAAATTGGGATATTTTTTGAATTGAAAACAAGGATAAAAACCTTAAAAGAGAAGACAAAAATGTTTCTGCAGTTTGCAGTTTTTCGTACTATGTAAAACTCAGGTCTCCTATGGAAAACACACTGTTTTAATGAGCTATTTATAAAAACGTTAAGGTGGCACGTCACTCAAATGAAATAGGATGTTGTTTGAACAAGAAAGAGATGTCGTTTAAACGAATATGTGTGATAGCTTAGCGCGAAATAAGGCTGTCGCTCGAACGAGCCGAAAAACAACGATCAACACTTAGAAAATATTTCGAAAACTTTTCCAAACCTCTTTTAAAAATTATCCCAACACTTTTAAGTGAACCATAATGGGACTTAAATACTATCTCACAGAAATTAACCTTGCATAGGCTTGAATGTTGAAGAAGCTTGATATTTGGATCTGTCATGATGCATGTATGATCTTGAGTAATTTTTCGACGGTTGTAGCGGTATACGACATACTCAATTGATAACGGACATTTATAAAATTATGTCCTTACAAATCTCCCCCTATGTCTATGTCGGTACAAAATAAAAATATTTGAGTTATCAAATCAAATGCCTATACATATCTAATGCCCTCCCATGAACCCAAAACGGAAAAGGTATAAAAAATTCTAGTCTCAAACTTTTCTTCAAAATCTTCAACTTCAAATCTTCAAACCTTTAAGATTTTCTCATCAACGTGTGAAAAATATTGATCTTCAATCTTTGTACCTACACACATGAGATCAAGCAAATACCTTCATGACGCATTGAGTTTGAAATGATATAAGAATAAATCAATCAATATAATCTATTCTCCCCCATAATGCAAAAACTCTCCCATAATTCGTTCTCGCCCTTTTTATTTGACCGAAATAGATAAGAAAAGGAATAAACAAAATAAACATGGAGTTGTCACGATAAAAATGCATAGCAAATATGGATCAAACTACACTCATGCAAAGAGTAACTCAAAAGCTTTCCACATATTATTTTTTATTTTCAATTTTTGATACAAAAATTGTAAGGACATTTTTCTAATGTCCAACATATTAGATTTGTGTATGTTATACGTCGTTACATCGTTGAATAAATTCAAGATTCATACAGTCATCAACGGATCCAAATATCAAAAGAAGAAGAGGAATCAAAGTCTGACAGGCCGGACCGGTCCGCCCAGAGAAAATGAACCGATCCGACCCCGGACCGGTCCTCCCCTGTACCGGACCGATTTGCTTTATGAAAAGCCAGTACACCCCTGTACCGAACCGATTATACCAAAATTAAAACGAACCGATCCACCACAGACCCGGACCGGTCCGCCTGGGATAATTTCCAACAGATCGTGGTCAAATTTTTTAGGCTAAAAGTTTCTTTTATAAACCCACTACGGGGAGTCTGTTTCTAAGACTTGTTCACACGATTTTCAGAGTTCATAAACTCAAAAGTCTTCATCTTTGTGAGTTATCATACTCATATTTTTTATTCACACAAAATTCCAAATCATTGGTGAATCGTTTTGAAACCCTAGAACACAAACCCTTTTGCTATACATATCCTTGTGGAGAAGACTGACCTTCTTCTTCATTGTTGCCCTCCTGGAAAGGGAACCTTCCAGCCGCCGACTACAGATCCGACGCCTGCGGGTAATTCTGTGTCACCCCTGTATTTCATTGTAATCCGTGTAAATTGTACTTTACAAAATTATAGTGAAATAAATGGTTTTGCCCCTTTGGGGGATTTTTCCTCATTTGTGTGTGTTTGAATGTTCTTGCATGCTTTACATCTTATTCAATCACACCTAGATGCATGTTTAGGATTTAATTGGGTTAAATTATGTTAATTATATAATTTCTTAATTTGAACGCACGCGTATATCTCTTTCAAAAATACAAAAAAATAATTTTACAAAAATCACACACCATGAATTTTCACTAACACAACCAAATCATGAAAACAGAATGACTGGGTGTGAACATATTCGATAGGCAAATCAAATCAATTAAACATAACATATGTGCACGATGAATATGTGTACTCCTAACGAATGAATCTCAAAATCGTCCTCACGTGTTGAAAGTGTTGAATCTAAATGACATCAACTCAATTCATCAACACATCAAAGTCAAGAATGATTCCCACACCAATAACGCCTAAAACTATGAATGTTTTTCATGGCGCTATAGGGACATGCAAGGCCGTTTTTCATATATTTTCATCCAAACTCCCTCATAAATAATAATCATTTATTTTTCATTTGAGTTTGCCCCTTTTTGGCATAGTTATCTTTTTATTGCCTTTAAATTTTTCCTGGTTCTGTTACCAATTTGAGGATGCGGTGATCTTCTTAAATAAGCTTTGATATCAATTTGTAAACTTATGAAGTGCAGGGGAGAATTTCAAGTGTTTTCAAACTGACTTAATTAAATTAATTCTAATTTTTTGTTAAACCCTAACTCATGCATGTAAGTGATTTGAAATCATAAAATATAAGAAGCATGCAAAGGAAACCAATTTTCAGGAAAAAAACCCCTGATGGGCAAAAAAACTTTCTTTCACTAATAATTTGTAATTCACAAATTACAAGATTATCAACGAAATTTTCAATGATTATCCACATAAAACTCACAAGAACACGTAGTTCTAAAACAACAATGGATCGACCGCAGAAGTTCCACCAAGACACGCAGTCCAGTCAGCCCAGGAACACCCACGAGTACTCCCTATGACACGAAGTCAATCGTCAGCCCAGTACCTCCCTCAAATGGCACCCAGATCAGCAGTAGGTTATCCTCCCTACAAGAACAACTCCAGCAAGATCGAATTTTAGGTTCCAAAATAATTCACATGAAAATTGGGATGTTTTTTTAATTGAAAAAACGGATTGAAACCTTATAGATAAGACAAAAATGGTTCCGCAATTTGTAGTTTTTTGTAATGTGTAAAACTCAGGTCTACTCTGGAAAATAGACTCATTTAATGAGCTATTTATAAAAACGTTAAGGCGGCACATTGCTCGAATGAAGTAACATGTTGTTTGAACGAGAAACAACGCGTCTATACATACAAAATATTTTGGAAACTTTTCCAAACCTCTTTTAAAAATTATCCCAACACTTTTAAGTGAACCATAAATGGGACTTAAATACTATTTCACTGAAATTAACCTTGTAGAGGCTTGAATGTTGAAGAAGCTTGATATTTGGATCCGTCTCGATGCATATATGATCTTGAAGAGTTCCTCGATGGTTGTAGCGGTGTACGACATACTCAATTGTGAATGAACATTTATAAAATCACTTATTTACAAATCTCCCCCTATGTCTATGCCGGTACAAAATAAAAACACATGAATTATCACATTAAAATACATATACAAATCTAATACCCTCCCATGAACCCAAAACTAAAAGGGTATCAAAAATGCTAGTCTCAAACTTTTCTTTAGAATCTTCAACTTCAAATCTTCAAAGCTTTAAGCTTTTCTCATCAGGGTGTGCACAATATTTATCTTCAATCTTTGTACCTACACACATGAGACAAACTAACGTGACACATTGAGTTTGAAATAATATAAGGATAAATCAATCAATATAATCAATTCTCTCCCATAATGCAAAAACTCTCCCATAATTCGTTCTCCCCCTTTTTATTTGACCAAAATAGATAAGGAAAGGAATCAACAAAACAAACATGGAGTTTTCGCGACCAAAATGCATAGAAAATATGGATCAAACTATGCTCATGCATAGAGTAACCCAAGAGCTTTCCCTAAACTATTTTGGATTTTCAATTTTTCATACAAAAATGCAAAAAAAAGATTTTGCAAAAATCACACACCATGAATTTTCACTAACACAACCAAATCATGGAAACGGAATGACTGGGTGTGAACATATTCGATAGGAAAATAAATTCAATCAAACATAACATATGTGCACGATAACTATGTGTAGTCCTAACAAATGAATTTCAAAATTGTCCTTTTGTATTGAAAGTGTTGACTTTAAATGACATCGACTCAATTCATCAACACGTCAAAGTCAAGAATGATTTCCACACCAATAACGTCTAAAACTCTGAATGCTTTTTCATGGTGCTGTCAGGACGTGCAAGGTCATTTTTCATATATTTTCATCCAAACTCCCATTTATTTTTCTTTTGAGGTTGCCCCTTTTTGGCATAGTTATCTTTTTATTGCCTTTATATTTTTCTTGGATCTGATACCAATTTGAGGATGTAGTGATCTTCTTAAATAAGCTTTGATATCAATTTGTAATCTTGTGTAGTGCAGCAGAGAATTTCAAGTGTTTTTTAATTGACTCAATACAATTAATCCTAATTTTTAGTTAAACCCTAACTCATGCACCTAAGTGATTTGAAATCATAAAATATAAGAAGCATGCAAAGGAAACCAATTTTCAGTTCACAATTAATTTGTAATTCACAACTTACAAGATTACCAGCGAAATCTGCAATGAGTTATCCGCTGAAAACTCACAAGAACACGTAGTTCTAAAACAACAATGGACCGACTGCAGAAGATTCTCCAAGACACGCAATCCTGTCATCCCAGGAACACCCATGAGTACTCCATATGACACGTAGTCAATCGTCAGCCCAGTACCTCCCTTAAGTGGCACCTAGATCAGCATTAGGTTATACTCCCTATAAGAGAAACTCCAGCAACATCATATTTTATGTTCCAAAACAATTCACATGAAAATTGGGATTTTTTTTAATTTAAAGCACGGATTAAAACCTTCAAGGAGCATATAAAAACATTTCTGCAGTTTGCAGTTTTTTGTGTTGTGTAAATCTCAGGTCTTCTCTAAAAAACAGACTCGTTTAATGAGTTATTTATAAAAACAATAAGGCGACGTGTCGTTCAAATGAAACAGGATGTCGTTTGAATGAGAAAGAGATGTCATTTGAACGACTACGCGTGACAGCTTCGTACGAGATAAGGCTATCACTCGAACGACCTAGTGAGTCGCTCCAATGAAAAAAACACGAAAAATAAATTTATTTTTCATTTCACAATTTAGTCTTTAAATATTTGAAAATTTATTTTGACGAGCAATAACGCCTCAACACTAAAAAAATTGAAAACTTTTCCAAACCTATTTAAAAAATTATCCTAACACTTTTAAGTGAACCATAAATGGACTTAAATACTATCTCACCGAAATTAACCTTGTAGAGGCTTGAATGTTGAAGACGATTGATATTCGAATCTGTCTCGATGCATGTATGATCTTAAATAGTTCTTCGATGGTTATAGCAGTATATGACATACTCAATTGTTGACGGATATTTATAAAATCATATCCTTACAAATCTCCCCTTATGTCTATGCCGGTATAAAGTAAAAATATCTGAATTATCAAATCAAAATACCTATACAAATCTAATACCCTCCCATGAACCCAAAACTGAAAAGGTATAAAAATGCTAGTCTCAAACTTTTCTTCAAAATTCTCAAATCTTAAGCTTTTCTCATCAGTGTGTGTAAATTATTAATCTTCAATATTTGTACGTACACACATGAGACAAATCAAATACTTTTATGATGCATCGAGTTTGAAATGATATAAGGATAAATTAATCAATATAAAAAATATTCCTCCATAATTCGTCCCCCCCCCCCCCTTTATTTGACCGAAATAGACAAGGAAACGAATAAACAAAATAAACACGGAGTTGCCACAATAAAAATGCATAGAAAATACGGATCAAACTAGGCTCATGCAAAGAGTATCTCAAAAGCTTTCCACAAACTATTTTTTATTTTCAAATTTTCATACAAAAATACAAAAAATAATTCTACAAAATACACACCATAAATTTTCACTAAGACAACCAAATCATGGAAACGGAATGAATGGGTGTGAACATATTCGATAGGCTAATCAAAGCAATCAAACATAACATATGTGCACGATGAATATGTGTACTCCTAATGAATGAATATCAAAATTGTCATTAGGTGTTGAAAGTGTTGAATTTAAATGACATTGACTCAATTCATCAACACATTAAAGTCAAGAATGATTCCCACGCCAATAACGTCTAAAACTATGAACGCTTTTTCATGACGTTGTCAAGACGTGCAAGCCCGTTTTTCATATATTTCCATTCAAACTCCCTCAAAAATAATAATCGTTCATTTTTCTTTTGAGATGGCCCCTTTTTGGCATAGTTATTTTTTTATTGCCTTTAAATTTTTTCGGGCTCTAATACCAAATTGAGAATGCGATGATCTTCTTAAATAAGCTTTGATATCAATTTGTAAACCCGTGTAGTGCATCGAAGAATTTCTGTTGTTTTCAAACTAACTTAATTCAATTAATCCTAATTTTTAGTTAAACCCTAATTCATGCATCTAAGTGATTTAAAATCATAAAATATAAGAAGCATGCAAAGGAAACCAATTTTTAGGAAAAAATATCCCCGAAGGGTAAAAAACTTTATTTCACTAATAATTTGCAATTCACAACTTACAAGATTCCCTGTGAAATCTGCATTGAGTTATCTACAGAAAACCCATAAGAACACGCAAATCTAAAACTGCAACGAATCGACCGTAGAAGTTCCACCAGGACACGCAGTCCAGTCAGCCCAGGAACACCCACGAGTACTCCATATGACACGCAGTCAATCGTCAGCCCAGTACCTCCCTCAAGTAGCACCTAGATCATTTGGAGGTTATCCTACCTATAATAGTAACTCCAGCAAAATCGTATTTTGGGTTCCAAAATGATTCGCATGAGGATTGGGAAGTTTTTTAAATTAAAAACACGGATTAAAAACCTTAAAGGAAAATGCAAATGGGTTTTTATAGTTTGTATTTTTTCGTACTGTGTAAAACGCCTGTCACCAACTGAAAAACAAACTTGTTTAATGAGTTATTTATCAAAAAGTTAAGGAAGCGTGTCGTTCGAATGAAACAAGATTTCGTTTGAACGAGAAAGAGATGTCTTTTGAACGACTATGCATGACAGCTTCGCGCGAGATAAGTTTGTCGCTCGAACGAGCCAGTGTGTTGCTCAAACGAAAAAATGCAAAAAATAAAATTATTTTGAATTTCAAAATTTCGTCTTTAAATCTTGGAAATTTTAGTTTGACGAAAAACAATGCCTCAACACTTAGAAAATATTTTGGAAACTTTTCCAAACCACTTTTAAAAATTATCCCAACACTTTTAAGTGAATCATAAAGGGACTTTAATACTATCTCATCGAAATTAACCTTGAAGAGGCTTGAATTTTAAAGAAGCTTGATATTCAAATCCGTCTCGATGCATGTATGATCTTGAATAGTTCTTCGACGGTTGTAGCGGTATACGACATACTCAATTTTTAACGGACATTTATAAAATCATCCCTTACAAATCTCTCCCTATGTCTATGCCGGTATAAAATAAAAACATCTGAACTATCACATCAAAATGTCGATACGAATCTAAACCCTCTCGTGAACCCAAAACTAAAAAGGTATAAAAAATTCTAGTTTCAAACTTTTCTTAAACTTCAAATCTTCAAATCTTTAAGATTTTCTCATCAGGCTGTGCAAAATATTAATCTTCAATATTTGTACCGACACACATGAGACAAAGCAAATACCTTCGTGACGCATTGAGTTTTAAATGATATGAGGATAAATCTATCAATATAATCAATTCTCCCCCATAATGCAAAAAATACCCCATAATTCATTCTCCAACTTTTTATTTGACCGAAATAGACAAGAAAATGAATGAACAAAATAAACATAGAGTTGTCATGACAAAAATGTATAGAAAATGTGGATCAGACGCTCATGCAAAGAGTAACTCAAAAGCTTTCCATAAACTATTTTTTATTTTCAATTTTTCATATAAAAATGGAAAAAAATAATTTTACAAAAATCACACACCATGAATTTTCACTAAGATAACCAAATCATGGAAATGGAATGAATAGGTATGAACATATTCGATAGGAAAATCAAAGAAATCAAACATAACATATGTGCACGATGAATATTTGTACTCCTAACGAATGAATCTCAAAATCGTCCTTAGGTGTTGAAAGTGTTGTATTTAAATGACATTGACTCACTTTATCAACACATAAAAGTCAATAATGATTCCCACATCAATAACGTCTAAAACTATGAATGTTTTTTATTGGCGCTGTCAGGATATGCAAGCCCGTTTTTCATATATTTCCATCCAAACTCCCTCATAAATAATAATCATTTATTTTACTTTTGAGGTTGCCCCTTTTTGGTACAGTTATCTTTTTATTGCGTTTAAATTTTTTCTGGCTAAGATACCAATTTGAGAATGTGGTGATCTTCGTAAATAATCTTTGATGTCAATTTGTAAACTTGTGTAGTGCAAGGGAGAATTTCAAGTGTTTTCAGATTGACTTAATTCAATTAATCTTAATTTTTAGTTAAACCCTAACTCTTGCATCTAAGTGATTTGAAATCATAAAATATAAGAAGCATCGAAAGGAAACCAATTTTCAAGAAAAAATCCTAGAGGAGTAAAATGCTTTATTTCACTAATAATTTACAATTCACAACTTACAAGATTACCAGCGAAATCTGCAATGAATGATCCACTGAAAACCCATTAGAACACACAGTTCTAAAACGTAAATGAATCGACCACAAAAGATCCACCAGGACACGCAGTCCAGTCAGCCCAGGAACACACACGAGTACTCCCTATGACACGCAGTCAATCGTCAGCCGAGTATCTCCCTCCAGTTGCACCTAGTTCAATAGTAGGTTATCATCTCTACAAGAGAAACTCCAGCAAAATCGTATTTTGGGTTCCAAAATAATTCACATGAATATTTGGATGTTTTTTGAATTGAAAACACGGATTAAAACCATAAAAAAGAAGATAAAAACGTTTATGCACTTTGCAGTTTTTTGTACTTTGTTAAACTCAGGTCTCCTCTAGAAAACGGACTCGTTTAATGAGCTATTTATAAAAAAAAAGTTAAGGCAGCACATCGCTCGTACAAAATAGGATTTCGTTTGAACAAAAAAGATATGTCGTTTGAACGACTACGCGTGACAGCTTCGCGCGAGATAAGGTTGCCGCTCAAACGAGCTAGTGTATCGCTCGAACAAAAAAATGCAAAAAATATATTTATTTTTTATTTCAAAATTTAGTCTTTAAATCTTGGAAAATTTACTTTGACGAAAAACAACGCCGCAACACTTAGGAAATATTTTGAAAACTTTTCCAAACCACTTTATAAAAGTGAACCATAAAGGGACTTAAATACTATCTCATCGAAATTATCCCTGCAGAGGCTTGAATGTTGAAGAAGTTTGATATTCGGATCAGTCTCGATGCACGTATAATCTTGAACAATTCTTCGATGGTTGTAGCAGTATACGACATACTTAATTGTTAACAGACATTTATAAAATCATTTCCTTATTAATATCTCAATTGCCCCAAAACAAAAATATAATGTAAATAACTCTAGAACCTACCACAAACCACAATAGAAATGTCTAAAAAATAAAACAAAATATAGAAGTTCCAACTATATAATAAGTATAGTGAAAAAACTCCACTTCTCCTTCTTTCATAACAAAATAAGGCTGACCGTGTAATTGGTTTGCTCATCCATGTACCTGCAACTATTGACTAACTGATAAGGGTTTTAGAAAAATAACATGGGATAGACCCCACAAATAAGAATGAAATATATGAGCTTACATAATAGTATGAAATAGTATGAAATTCTACTCATTTACATCTCATGTGGTCTTATTGTCACTCAGATCCAAAATTCCTCACCCCACATGTCTTATGGTAGTCATGGCCATACTTGCCCATCCTACTCAAGTCATAACTAAAAACATAAACATATAAGTCCCAATAAAAACTCCGTAACCTTTATACAACATATCTCATAATACAATATAATATTATCACTTCATTACACCAAAGCAGACAGTTTGTCACGGTCGAAGGGAATTGTCACGATCAAGGACTGTGATAATTTTGGGTGTGACAAGTCACTGTGTCACGGTCAAGGACCATGGAAACTTATTTTTAACCAAGATATAAGTCAAACTAAAGGGGTTACCAACTGATGTCATGGTTAAGGATTATGACAACACATGTCTTATCACGGACTTGTCATGGTCCTTGACCATGACAAGATATGTGTTGTCACGGTCTTATCACAGTCAAGGATTGTGCTAACACCTAACTTGTCAAGGTACTTGATCGTGACAAGCCCTGTATGTTATCACCGTCAAGGACCATGACAAAAATATAATGTAGAAAAAAATAATTATGGGGCATTAGCTACTATCTAGCACGAAAGAAGTTTCAAAACTAAATAAAAAATGACATGTTTTTCTTCAAACCAAATAGTAAAACTAACCACAATATAATATGCAATAAAAAAATCAAAACCAAATACGCAATTACACAAATCAAATCAAACCAAACTACATAAAATTCATGTCAATTACATCAAAACCAAATACACAAGTTTAATTACATCAAATCAAGTTCTATCATAAGTATAATCCTATAAAATCTCAATAACGATTGTGAAGAAAATTCGGCCAAATAATATACAACCCCACCATACTTTCGATATTCCGAACATTAGTTTTCTCGTCACACCACAAGACCTCATCATTTTTACCTGACGACACCTCCATCACCATTACTCGGGACTTGTAAGGCTACAGTGGATGATTATGCACTGTAGTACCCGTTGTGGTGCTTAGATCCTTCACTCTATTAGTAATTCGCTCACCTCCATGCATGTCAAAGATATAAACTCTCTTCCAAAATAGCTTAAATGGAGACAGGATAATTGGTTTAGGGGTAAATTATATGCCATAAGGGGATGACGAATCATCCGACATCAATGAGGGTGATGGATTAGTGGTCCCCTCACCAACCTTCTCCTCGCCCTTTCCTTTATCACTCGCTTTCACCTTCCTCTTCCTGATTGGATTAATTTTTCACTTGGCTTAGTGATCAACTAAGGTGCGAGCATACCACATAAGATTTGTTGTCTTACCAACCAAATTTTTTAGCCTAGTGATAATATCAAGCAATTCTGTTACATTTGATGCTTTGATTAAGAGGACATATGCTTACTTTAGGGAAGCCTTTGATGTAATTCTTAAGTTGGACTAAATAACTATAAAAAAAATAGAAAATTGCATGACCTAAAAGAAAAGTAAAGATTTATAAATAAAAGAAAAGAAAGCGCGATTAAAGTAAAGGATTGCAAGAAAGTAAGGTGTGAGTAAAGTAAAGAATTATTATAAAAAAAGGTAAAACAAGAAAGTAAATGACAACAAATGTAAATGCAATAAACTTTAAATAAATGTTGAATGAAAAGGGTACAAAATACCTTATATCTACCGTAGAATAAAAGAAATGTTGTAAATAAAAGCAAGAAAATAAAACAAAAAGGTAAAAGAAAGTAAAAAGAGGATAAAAACAATGTAAATGCATTTTTGGTGAAAGAGTCATCTTTTCCTTGTTAGGATCGTTGCTTATTTATAGTGTTTCTTGCCATATAACGTAACTACTCTTTGTTAATTAATGGGTGATTACTCACCCATTTGAGTTTCCCCACTTGGGTGCTGTAATGCCCCAATTTGAATTATAGTATGTTACAATTTTGAATAACACGTCCCAATTTGTGACAAATGTCATGCATTCATGATGCTCATTATTTTGTATTTTCATATTATAATTTAGATATTTTCTAAAATTATATATTATGCGGAAATATCGCATTGGTATGTGTTCGCATGGTGTAAACATGCCCCCGACACTAATTGATTTTTGAAGAAAAATAATTAATGGACTGTTGAGTTTCTCTAGGCATTATCCCAAGTCTGGCCATGATTACTCCTCTACATAAATATGTGATTGGTGATTATGGGGCTATCACTATTCCAATCAAATGTCATTTTGATCCTTTGCCCTGAGCTCTTTGTCTCCTTCAATCTCTTTATCCCTTCACATAAATAGATCCTTTTGGTGATAATGATAAAGAGTGTGGTAGTATCTTTGAATACAAATCCACCTCCATTTGCATTCCTGTGATTCAAGAATCTTTGGCTTCAACTATTGTTGATGTTATCCTTTGTATAAATACAAACCAAAATAAGGATGATGGTTGGGTCTCTTGGGATGCTATTAAGTCATGAGAATTTTCCCGTGAGCATGTTTCTTCGTCCGTACCCATATTGTATGGGTTTTAATCCGTTTAACTTTTTAAAGTCTTTACTTCTAAGCCTATATGTGATCGACCTTTCTTTTTTAGACTTTTCACAGGCTTGACTAATAACTTTTTTTCTTTTTTTTCAACATTATGTGATACACCTGAGTTTTTTTCTTCAACCACCCAATGTCAGGTTAATGATGATATGTTTAAAAAAGAGGCGACTACCTTATGAATTAATGGGTGTTTTGATTTAGGACACCCTCTTTTTATTGATAATTAATCCTTCCCATCTCTCCCTATTGATGAATTGGTCATTCACCATGCCACTATATTCCTCTGTTCTTTCCTTGAGTATATGCCTCAAGAGGGTACCCTTCATTCAATCATGCTTTAGGGGAGATTACGCTTGTCCTTTGACCATAAAGATATTTTACCCTTTTCATAACTCTTTTAATGGTTATCTAAATGTCTTCGCATCTTGGAATTGGGCTAGTTATGACTCTTCTAGGTATGGTACTTTTGGTAGTAACTCCCATACCTTTGTTCAACCGATGCACTAGGTTGTTTCAAATGGTAAATATAGCTTTGACCTGGTAGCTCTTGAAGTATTTGTCACCAGACTATCATGTCTCCCCTCAACCTCTATGATCTTATCTCTCAACCACACAGTTTGGGGAGAGTTTCTTTCCAAAATTGGATAAAATAAGTTAAGGATGGATTTCCCGCCAAACGATATTCTCTTGAGTCTCCACCTTCTGACTCTGATGTTAATAAGGCTTTGGAGGCTCTTCACACCTTTTATAATTTTCCTCATTCTATTTTGTTAAAGGATCATGCAATGATCGTGAACCACTTTACTTGGGCTTGCATAATCCTTGAAATTGTTCTAAAATTACCACATTATCTTATGGCTCAACTCTCCTTTTTTCTTTCCTCTTGTCCTTTTTTATAAGGAGATTAAAACAACATTCCAATGTTGTCATAAAGCACAAGAGATGGATTAAAGCCCATGTTGAGCTTCTTTCTCATTGTAATAATATTTTAGACGAATGGAAGATGTTAAGACGAATATATGCGTGCTTTGATACTATTCCAAACAACCCTGTTCCGATAATTCAAATTTTAAATTTATTTCAAATTAAATTTCTCTTCTTAAACAAAACTTCAATTCAAGTTCAATGTTACACAAATCAAACTAAACATGAATTTTTCCTAATTAAACTTTTTCTTAAACTTATTCAAACCAAATTAATTTAACACCAATTACACAACTTTTATCATTAAACGAATTATATCTTGTTAAACTTAAGCATGTATATAGGTGTGAATTTTAAAGATAAAATAAACAACCATAACGCCGTGATGTATGAGGAAAACCCACAACAGGAAAAATCTCGAACGGCCCAACCACACGTCCACTAAGTACTGATTTACTACAACCCCTCGCAAGACTTGACGCTTTTCCATCCTTCAACCTCTACTTAGTGATAGCACAGGAGTCTGTCTATGTCTTGGAGTCCACTGATGGGGCACTTATAGTGTCTCGCATACGGAGTCCATCATATGTATACCAACGAACATGGATTCCTCTGCAAGAAACAATCCTCAATGATCTAGAGAATGATAAATTCGGTGCCAAAATGTGATCTCAAATTCTATGTGAATGTTAAAAGTTGGATCAAAATAATTAGGTGTAAACTCGGGTTGAAGTTTGATTAAAATTAATCCCAAATAATTAATAAACATTGATGAACTTCTTAGAGAGAAATTTTTACTCTAAAGGCCTGAAACGTTCATGTAGAAAACTGCACCCCCTTATTATAAAAATGTATGGAAAAAGTAGTGGGAGGTTAAGAGAAGAAATGCTAAGAGAAAACTGTTATTTTTAAAAAAACTGCTATAGAAGTTCGAATGAAAACCAATCATGTTCGAATGACAAATCCATCTCTTTCAAACGAAATAAGAACGAAACTTTCAATGATAAATTAGCACAAACCAAAAGAAATTTCTCTCGAATTTCGTTTGAACGAACAACAAATCTCGTTTTAACAACTTGGGAAAGTCATTCTAACGACCTTGGAAAAATCAAACTATTTTTCTTGGAAAAATATAAAGTCATTTTCAGAGAGCTTAACAAAAATTTTAACATCCAATAATAAATTTTCAAGGCTCAACATAATATAAACATTCATACATAAGAGATCCTTAGGATGTTGATAACAATACGACTCACAAAACATGAAATAGGATGCGATCTCTTCGAGTGGGCCACTATGTATTCAATAAAAATATCATGGTCTTGAAAGGTCACAAACATAAATTCTATCCTATGACTCAAAGAGTTTTGTCCAAAATTAATCTAACACATACAAATTGACTCAATTGGAAATTTATCCTTACAAAAGAATTTTGAGAGGTCCTATATGCATAGTCCTTCATGGCAAGTGAAGATGTATTCTTTATCCTTACACAACTTTGAATCCTTGTCATCGGATGCTATTCTTTCTAGATCCAAGGTGTTGAGATGTATGGCAAGTGAAGATGTATAAAACTTCCAATCTCATGAAGCTTGTATCCTGAAAGTGGACCAAGCTCAACCTTGTTTGGATCTTGGGGAAAAGTGATTTGATTATCCAAGGAATACTTTTCATCCTTTTTTGACTTATGCCTTTCCTCACTTGTTCACAATTTAAGGTAAATAATGTTGTATATATTTTCATTTTTTGTAATTTCCCATTTTGGGTTGTTAATGGAGGAAATTTTTTGGATAATTATTTGTGGTTGTTGATAAAACCAATTTCTTTGTTATTATATACTTTTTACTGGTCTAGTTGTGGAATTAACCAATTTTAATTAATTTTGGCATAATAATAATTTAAGCCAATTCAAACTTAGAACCAGATATGGTACATTAATTTTTGGTAATCTTTTGAGACTTTAAAAATCCATGAACTGTCGAAATTCAAGGTTTATTTATATGTATGCCTTTTTATTATAAATGGGACCATCAAATCTCATAGCACGAATAGAAATATTAAAATGATGACTTTTAGTTCCCAAATGGGATAAATAATTCAAATATGGACAACTTTTTTTAATTTCCATTCAACCACTGCACCTGGTTGTCATGGAATTCTCCCCATTTGATTTTTTATTTTTTGGGTAATTGATAGACTCCAAATCTAATCATGAGGGAGTTTGGTATTACACAACCACTAAAAGTGTCACTTTCCTCCCCAGATACCCATAACTCTACTTTTTGGAGGGAATGTGCTTGTAGGCACGTGTCATATTTTCCCTTGGCCTTTTTGCATTTCAAATGGTTCTCTCTCAGCTATTTAAGCTCATTTCTTTTCATAATTTCCTCTTTATCGTTTACTTTATCTTTCCAAGCCCATTCCAATCCTCCATCTTGCTTGCTTTTTCTCCAAGCTTGCACCATCAAGGGCATCTAGCTCTCCCAAAGTCAATGAATACCTCTTATTTCATGAAATTATTAATCGGCTTACAGTCGATACTGATGTTGTGGTTAGGAGAATTACTTACCGCATTAAATCCTCATGTGGGATACCACTTACTACTACAGGTACCTCTTTCACACAATAGGTTCCAATTATTATAACTCCGAATTAACCTAGGTTTGAGGACCATACTCTAATTTAAAATCTTGATGAACTGGAGATGCCCTCTACATTTAAGTTTAGGTTTTAGCACCACACCATTAGATACTGACTGACTCAAATGGGTAAATATGATGGTTTCCCTTAAAGGAATGTACATGGAGAGATCTGACATATTTTATACCGTTAAATTAAGCTTGCAGAATATTGAATTTGACCCCTTTGTGATTTGAAGAAGCATTTTTTTTAATGAGGGGTTCAATTGCTTCAAATTCAATTTTGGGATGAGAGGTCCCACAATTGTGGATATTTTCCAACTAATTGCGTTCATGGTTTTGGGAGAAGATGTCCAACCATTCATTTCATCAATTGAAGCTTCAAAGAATTTAAAGCGTAAAAATATTGATTTGTTTACTCCATATTCATGCATACGTATAAAAAAAATTATTAGTGTAAATTGATTCCCAGTACTATTATTTTCATTTGTTCTAGCCATCAAGATAATTTTGTGTGTTAAATACGAAAGGGTAATGTTGGAATACTCTTTCTTTTCTACCATTGTCATGAAGGGTAAGGAGTTTTCTCTTCCTCCTTATCTTTCAGGCTTATTTACAAGAGTTGTACGAAGCTTGTTGAAGACCCTTTTAATATCAAACAGGTAAGTCACTATAAGTTCTTCAAATGTGGCTACATTCACATTTTCCATAGATTGGCCACATCAAGTATGACTCTAAATTTAGTTATTGTAATGCTTATTATCGAACTCGTCCTAGGAATTAAAGCTTTAAATCTCTTATTACTAGGTTTAGCAGTTTTTCTAGTGATAGACCAAAAATTCATTTACAACCCTTGTTGGCACCCATTAAGTCACCACTTTGGTTAGTCCTAATTTTGAGGGATCTCTACAAGGAACCACATGATGATCTATGTTGGGGAAACATCTTAATCCCTATAGATATATATCATGGAACCTCACCTCCCACTATCCCCAATTACAAGTCATTTGGGGAAATATATTTAGCTACTTAATTTGCAAGGAAATTTATTTTTTATCAATCCATTCCTATACCATAAGGATCCAAGACAATCCTCATGTATTCCATAGGGCTGAGTATCACAATCTTCAAAGCACTTTTAGCATTACATAATGTGAGTTCAATGCAAAGGTAACTCAAACCTTTAAGGATTTTTGGTCTAGGTATATTAAATTCTTCTTTACACCATTGCCTGCATCCACTGATCCTTAAAAGTCTTCTTCTTCTAGTAAGGTTTTAGTTATATCTTGTAATTTTGTTTTTTATTTGGTCTTGACTAAAGTATTTGGTTATCTTGTAGAAGCTGCTCTTACCTTGGATTAGCTATCTTTTAAAAGGAGGAAACTCACCCCTAAAGTCAAGGAATCTTTCAAGGAGGAAATTTTTAGGGAGGTTGGAGAGGAGAAGGAAGCATAGAATGTTCCTCTGATTAGATGAAAGAAGTCAAAATCCTCCTTCGATAATCCAACGAGTACTTCTTCAAGCATGAATGAGCCTCCTATTCCTGATGTGTTTATTATTCCAAAAGGAAAATGTATGAAAAGAATAGCAAGGAAGGTTGTTCCTTCGGCACAGTTGGGAAGTAAGGAAGACTCTTATTCCTTTTAATGTTTCCAAAGTCCTTTAGAATTAATTACATCATTAGTCGTAAATTCAATCTTCCTTTTCTTTTATTATAGGTCATGTTGGTGTCTTGTTAGAGAAGGGCGAGTCAATCCATCATAGAGATCCTCAAAAATCACCACCAATATCCCCAATTGATAAGGCCATGGTTGAGCCAATTGATGTTCCGGACTCACTACCTAAACCCTCTTAGAATATAGTTGTGTATGAAGGAACATATTATGAGGCAATGGATACCTCATCTTAACTCAAGGTGGGGTAATTAAGACTTCAAGTCTAAAGGATACAGATCCATCATAGGATCTCTATTCAATAACCAATGATCCAACACCTCATACTGAGTCTTCTCTTCCTGAAGTCTTTATTGTCTTAAATACTTATCCATTAAGGTAGGTACCCCTCCAGTAAAGGAGAATCCCACAACTGAGGAGATTCCTAGTTATATGACTCCAGATAAAGTTCTTTCATTTCATGGAAATTAGAAAAGATAATGTCTAAGGCTCTAGTCCAAACTTTGGAGATTGCTGCTAGTAGTGTTGAGCAACAACTAGAGCACCTAATACAAATCCATCATACTACTCCTTCTTAGTATTTGGAGGCTTTACTATACTTAAACCTTTTTTAAAGCTTTGTAATTTTTCTCTTTAAAAAGCTAACATATTTCACATTTACCAATAGTCTTAGAACAATTTGTTCCTATGTTACTTCTTTCGAAGGCTTGAAAAATGAAGTTGTGAGAGCACTGGTGTTTATTCTCTTTCCTACCATATCAAAACCTAAGATCTGTAAAAAAATATAACAGCAACATAAACAACAAGTCTAAGTAGAATAAGATTATAATTATATTTGAGCTACAATATCACTATGCATCTTCCTCTCGTCTTCTATTATCTTTAAGTTTTATCCCGATCCAAACAATCCTAGATATCTCATGTGTCTAATCCCAAGCCTAATTGATCCCATGATTAGGTATTATTTATCTCGATTGAATATAACTAATGGATCCAAAATAACTCTACATTAAACATCTCAAGTGTATAAGTATATGGGTATACATTCTTAGCATAACACATAAATCGGTATAACTATCTTTAGTACCGTAATGTATAATCCCATATAGTAGGAGAAAGACAATCTATGCATCTAACATACACATAAAATTATGGTCTATACCACGTACATCATAAATGGGTTACTCGCACGCCCTCACATAACGAAGGCCTATTCCTACCATTGTTGAGGATCGATTATACATACTAGGTATATCCATAGGCTATCCCACAACTATAACTGTTAAAATATCTACTAGGGATAACCATTATGCCTTCACACCAGTCATATATCCCTATACCCAAAATCTATATGAAAGGATCCTCCCCCACCCCCCATGTACATCTCTACAAGATACAACGGGTACGGTCAGCACGTAGTGTCCGGGGTAAAATGTCTATGGTAAAATTAGTCTTTCATGTTAGGGTACCCACATAGTCACCGGCGCTCAGGCCCTATAGGGATATCTCCTTTAGTACATCCCCCACGAGTACTCATATTCGATATGTTACATATAATACACAAGACAAGTAAACAAGTACGACCCTACTCAATTGGTCTAAACAAACAAATATAAACTCCAATTTCTAGGGTTATGAATAAAGTCTCTAACTATTGTTAGCTAATACGCACGTTGACTATAATTTGTTATATATAACACTAGCCCGATCTCTTAAGGATCTCCAAGTCTAGGTATATTGCACATCGACCTTTATCAGCATTATCATAATACAATTACTACATTACTCAACAGTTTATGAATACATTCTAAACTATCGGGTGACCTACACAATCACTAATTATCTAATAATCTCATAATTTATCTCCATACTCAATCATATACTCAAGGGCCTCAACAACTATACATAAATTCCATTTATGCTCAGATTAATACCCTAACATCTCAGATTGTAACCATAAAACAGCTCCCCAATACAAACCCTGACTAATCGAATATAACATAAAGTCCAAACCCAAAATCACCAACATGGAATTTCAGCCTTGCACATTGTTGCTAAATTTTTCATAATAAATTCAATAAAAATCCAAAAAATACGAAATTTGCGTCTATATGTTTGTAATTAAAAAGTATAAAATATCATTTTTTCCAACCGTGCGAACATAATACATCCTATTCATGCACACGGATTATATTTGTACGACAATAATGAGCCGTACGCATGGACTACGCAATCTAGATTTTTAAACTTATATTTTCTTCAACTTACAACCCTAAAATACGAACCTACCAGCCCTAATCTGACATGGATGACTTATTCCAAGGTTTTAACACTTCAAGAACACCCTATTATGATATTTAAACCCTTTAAGCTCAAAACCTAATAACTTATGAATCTAAATTAACAATCTTGTCTCCAAAATTTACTCAAGTAGGAAATTACTTAAGGGTTCCCTAAATAACCCAATTTAATCCATATTTACATTAATCTAATCAATTTACATATATTCGAGTTATAATTAAAGGGTTTCTTCATTATTCTACTTAGGTGCATACATATGATTAAGGTTAAATTCTCATTTTAAACCCAATCACAAAAATTATAAATGAGATGACTAGAAATCATATTTTTAGTCAAATTATGTTTAGAATAGAAATATTATAGTACAAAAATAATTAAAATCAAATTCTAGATAAACTTGCCTGAAACACAATTGTGAAGAAATTGTGCTAAAAACTCTTAATTCCTAATCTTATTTTGAAGTAACTTCTTTATAGCACTTAGGGCACCTCTCTAATTGTGAAATATGGATTGTGAAACCCTAATGACCTCCTAAAACTTCTAGTCTCACGAAATTAGGTCCAACCCAAATATGGGTCTCATAAAAAAAGGCCCAAAAAATCTCCAACCCAGGTCCTATACCATCCTAATGGGCCTAAAATCCATACTTACAGATTAAAATGGACATTACACGCGTTGAATAACCAACCCGAAACATGACATAAATCAATTACTAATTTAACTCGTTACTTTTTATAAATTTAATCATTATTAGTCTGAAAGCCAATTATTTTAGTATTTATTAATTTAGTGCGACACGACATTATAGGAAACTACTTCATGATCATTGGAACCTGACATCAAGGGGATAATACAAATAAGAAAACCCTTGATACCAAATTTTCGACCATTCCATAGTCTCCCATAATACACAGTCATGTTAAAATATCTAAATAATATTTTCTCGTGTGTTAAATTCGATTTTAGAATACAAATAATGTGACACATATAATTATAAATAGTAGCATCACATGTCACAACAAGCACACATAATTAATTCCATAATTAAATATTGCACCAAAAATACGTGGTGTTATAGTAGTCCACTGCCTTGTAAACTAATCCATCAAATCCTCTTTAATAGATTCTTCATTAATACACATACCTATGGTATGTCCACAAATAGCACACAAAGCATATAACATATAATGAAAATGTAATTTTTCGGTATATACCCTAATCGTATAAGATAATCATTTCTTCGAATTGGACCTCATTCCCATATGTATATTGTGACTCCCCGCTCAATGAAATACCGGGTGATCAGTCCTATATCAAATTAAAACAAGAATCTCATCTAGTTCATTCTTAGCATGACTGTCGAAAACTTTTTAAAACTTACTAACCACCTAGTATTCAAAAGCTGATGTCAAAATTTTAATGTTTTTATTTAACAACAACAACCATAAAAATATCAATACGAACCATTCACACAAACCAAGAATCTAAAGCAATACTGAATAAATCAATAAATGACCGGTAGAATAAACCATCGGCAGAAAACCAACATCCACTAATATAATCCAACAAAGAATAGTAACCAGTACAAAGTCCGACTAAAATGAAAATAGATGGGCCAACATGACCAAAAGAAATACCAAGTTTCTTTCTACTCTATGAATGAAATGACTAAAGTGTCTATGTCCAAATCCTGCAACATCCACGCCTGTTGTAGCTACGCATCCATGGAACAGATCTTCAAGTTTGGCATCCTTGTCGTTGGATAACTAAAAGGTTTTGAAAATATTTTACAAGTACGGGTCAGAGCCCAAAATCCTTTTGAAATTATTTTGCAAGTGAATTAAAATGCAACAATTAAAATATACGAATGCTCTTCATATTTAAGTTAGTGTCGCACTCCCTTGAGATACATCTCACCCCTCCTCTAAAGAGCACACCTAACGCTTTATTCCTGACACTCCTAGTTACACCACCCTCTCTAACTAGACTTGTCATGAAACTCCTTGAACTCTACTCTAACCTGAGTAATTTGTATTTTTACTTCGTAAGTTATTTATCACATTAACTTAATTAATCATTTCTTAAAAGTCATATAACATTCATTAGTTATATAACTAATAGAAATTCTCTTCATGTATTTAATTACCCATATATAATTATCTACTCCATTATATACGTAGAACTATATTCCACAATTATTTATATGTTGAATATAAATAAAATCGTTCTTAAAAGCCATATAACATTCACTAGTTATACAAGTAATACAAATTCTCTTCATGTATTTAATTACCCGTATATAATTATCTACTCCATTATATATGTAGAATTATATTCCATAATCACACATATGTTGAATATAATTAAAACCATCCTTTCGAGTAATACCTCATCGGATGCATTCTCTAAAGTGCTATCTTTCGAGGTCTACTCAGTCCCACCTGGATTTCTGAGGCAGCTAGCCACCACCGAATCAGAACATAGAAATATAAACGTATTGGAGGCGGTCATATTCCCCCAAGTGTGAAGACAATCATCTCAATACCCACCTCTATTTGGACGCTATGGTCTGGGAATATACTCACCGTACTCCTCAAGTGAGGGGATTCACCCACATCACGCAACCTCTCCCGATAGCACAAGAGCATATAATTGTAAATAAATACCTAGCCACCGGTATTTATGAGCACACAATATATATATATATATATATATATATATATTTTAATCCCTGCTTTACCCTGTACAAAGTCCGTAACACTAGCGAACATATTCCCGAGTCTATGGTCCGACTCTTATTTAATTAATTTACCCATTAATTAAGTTAATATCTCCCCGAGTGTATGGTTCAACTCAAATTTAATTAATATGCCCATTAATTAACTTAATATCTCCTTGAGTCTATGGTCCGACTCTAATTTAATTAATATTCCCATTAATTAACTTATTATCTGCCCGAGTGTATGGTCCAACTCTAATTTAATTAATATACTGATTAATTAATTTAATACCTCCCTGGTGTTACACAACCAATGTACCCCGAACTTTCTCACCTGGCCCGAACTTCCATCTCTTAGAACGTACTCCTCAAAATACCATTATAAAGAGAACGCTCCTAATTAAATAATATTTAACAATTTATTATATCATCCTATAATACATTATTCCAGGTACAAGCATTAATTAATTAATCCCCCATTAATTAATCTACTATCATGGCATCACTCAGCCAAAATATCCAGACACCTCCTTGGTCCATAATACAATATCCCCACATCCGAGGTTTTCAATTTACTCAATTTACCCAGATTTTTAAAATGCCATTTTAGGGCATTTTAGGGACGTTTTGGAAAAAGCGTATTAGTGAACGAACGTTAGAAAACTTCATTTTCTAGAGGGACCCATGAACAGAATTGCCATTAACAGCTTCTGTGAAGCTTTTCACCCATAATTATCCACTAAAATCCTTACGAATCAAAATGAGTCCGAATAGCTTGATTTGTAACTTCCCCAAATCAAAACCCAATTTGCATTAACCCAATCCAAAAATCATTTGTATAACACCTACTATCATATGAATTGAATATCACCAATTTACATTGAAGCAATTTAACCACTTGCCTTATAAATTCATAGTGCCTGATCATCCTTTGGTGTAGAGATCGTTGTGTGATGAAGAACACGTTCTTTGTTCTTCCTCTTTGGCTCTCAAGAGTCCTCCCTCTTTGTCTCTTATGTTCTCAAATTTCTTCCAATTGAGTTATGGTTGTCCACAACTCCAAAACTTAGGTTTTTAGCTTCAAATCCCATTTTTAATTATATGGGCCTAATTAAAATGACCCAAATACCCCCGAGTGGGCTCAGTTATGCCCAAAAATATCCTGTGACCCATTTACCACCCTCGGGTACACTTTTCTGACTATCTCGGCCCATCGGACTCAACGGTGCACTCAGAATTGATATTCGAATTAATTTATAAAAATCCCCTATCTCACACCCAACTTAGTCTATATCCGACTTTCCGCTGAGATAAATAAATGCCACGTCACTTATACACGTTATGACGTAAATAAATTATTACTATTCACTTAGTAATTTAATTTCCATAAATATTAACCATCTTCTCTCCGATTAATATTTAAATAAATATTAACATAACTAATTCAATTAAATTACGACACACAAGTAATTTAAAAAAAATCGAATTAATTAAATACTAAATGCACAGAAATACGGGGTGTTACGTGTATCCCCCACCCTTTATAGATGCCATAGGTCAAAACCCCGAGTCCTAAAATAAAGTTCTATACAAACCAACGAAATCAGTTCAAACTTTCATAGTCGATCGATTCCATATCCTGCACACCCAAAATAACCCCTTACATTCTTTTTTCTTCATATTAGATTGTAATAAAAGGTTTTTCTAACCTACAATTAGTCCCAAAAAAATGTCCAAATATCACCTATAAGGGATCATAAACATGTAAACATGTTTATAACATTATATTGTCTTTAACTCGACTTAATACATCATAATAAGGGTTTAAACATAATTTTCAGTGCATGTTTAACAAGGGTTCATCTTAATTTCAAGCTTAACAATTTAAACAGATTTGTGACCATCAAATCACTTCAATTCACATGTTTCATCATCCTAATTAAGTCCTAGTTATTTACAATTAGTTATATAATGGGTCTATTAAGTTCTAATAATAAAAATAACATTAAAACTACGATATAACATGTTTATGCATGGAATTCAAATCTAGCATGTGTCTAATTCAAATTTAGATGATAAAAGCAATCAATCATAAATAAGTTACATAGAATATGATAGTAAAGCAAGTTATTATTTACTTGTATATAGAAGATGAAATCTCTTTGATTGAATCCTCTAGGCTCTATTCTAGTTCTTCAATAAATCCTCTTCTTCTTTATCTCGAAAAATCTTCTCTGGTATTTAGGTCTTTTTTTTTTAAAAAAAAGAGGATTAAACCCCAAATAAAATAAAACAGAGAAAAAAAGCCTTTCTCCAGGGGCTTACAACAAAGTTCATGATATAGAAAAATCTAAAATGAAAGACATTAAAAATATAGACAAAGGACCTTTATATGGCCTAGCTTTGAAAGATAGACACATCTCCGCATGGATAGCATTAATAATTGACTTAGCACTCATTTCAACACCCTCAAAAGAAGCTCTGGTAGTTAGGTCTTGTCTTTTTTCTATGTGGGCGAATTCCTCTATGGTCAAGGAATGTATCATTAAGGGTATTCCTGGTCAAGAGGCATCTTTCATTCATATCGATTTGGGGATTTTTCTAACACATTTATATCCTACTCTCGTTCGATCCAGAATTCCTAATATTAATGGGGGTTAAGTCTCTATTTAATTCTCTAATTCCACACCCATCTTATGGTCTATGTTAAGATCTTTAAATAAGCCCAAAACACTATCCAAATGCTCCCAAAACTTATCCCAAAGGAGTAGTCACCCGTGGGGACCAAATTGACATACTAAAATGACCTTTTTCGTCCTCTGTAATCCCCAGAGCCAAGTTCAACAGCTCTAAGTTGTAAAATAAAAATAAATCGACACTTAATTATTAATTTACGAGTCATGCAAATATAATTTAATTTCACCGATTAAATTCATTAATAATATTGAATATAAAAGTGAGAATTATTCAAGTCATTACTTTAAATTCACTTATTATATGAACCCAATAAATCCTTTCAATTGCATAATGAGTAAATATAAATAATTAGTTAATAACCTTTTATTTAATTACTTAAGAATACGGGGGATTATAATTTCCTTCGATAAAAAACTATGTTAGGGGTTTAACTATGTATCATATCAATGTCATTGAGGTTATGATACATGACTTTTCCTGCACATAACCATTTAAAAATTTATTTGTGATTTGAAGCAATTAATTTATATATATAAATAATAAATATATGCATACAAAAAAATTGTAAATAAATCAAGTGTTTGTTGGTTTTAGTTTCCATATTTTCCCTAAAAAATTAGTCTGAGGTACGTTTATTATTATTTTCTTAATCTTATTCATTTTCGTAATAAAAATCAATTAAATATATGGCTACCATAATTTTTGTAATTTTTTATACTTTTTGAGAAAAAATCAAAAAAAAAATTATTCACAAAATTTGTGGAGGAAGTTTTGGGTGTTTTTTGGATTTACATTTTCTGATTTGGTCATCAATTTTATATTTTTCAGAAAATCAAAATAGGAAAAAATCAAATCCAATCGAAAATGCTTTTTAATTAGAACACACAAGATGATCCAAACTTTCAAATGAAAAATCATGCAAAAATAAAAACTAAGCTAATAAATTACTCAGATAGCTTAGAAAAGTACCAAAATGTCATTTTCATGTAATAACAAACTGAAAACATGAAATGAAACATATTTTAACAAACAATAACTTAACATTTTAATAGTTTTTATCTAAAATAAGAGTACAACTCAACTCAAGTACATAAATCCTATTTTTTCATGATATATTCGATTAAACAACATGGTATCATGTTTGTTTTTTACAATACACCACCAAGTCGATTTAGGCCTACCTCTACTCCTAGCTTTCCATTAATACTAACTAAATAACTCTTCCTTATGGGGGAATCCATTCTTCTACAGTTGATATGTCCAAATAATATAAGCCTATTTTCTCCCAAATTATGTTCTATACGAGGTACTTTTACCATTTCATGAATTTGTTCACTTTTAATTTTATCATTTTTTCTACAAATTTTAATTTTTGGTTTCCTAATAATCCGTCCCATATAACATGGTGAGTCTAATGGTCATTATATATAATTTCCCTTTTAACTTCAAAGGTATACGTTGATCATTCAATAACCTCTCAAAGTAATTTTTTTCATCTTTCCTTAACCTCATCATCATTGATTAGGCCTCTTGAATCATCTCTTTTAATACAATTAACATTATTAGAATATTTTTTTATGTACCTAAGTTTAGCAAGCTTATAAATATTTTTCTTCTTCTTGTGTTCTTTGTTTTGTATAAATATCATCATATGCCTTTACCTTAACATCTCTTACCATTTTCTTAACTTTTTTCTTTGCCCATATATATTTCTCAATATTTTCTTCGTTCCTAATTATTTATCATGTTTTAAAGCACTCAATTTTTACTATATTTTATACTTCTTCCTTCCACCATTAAGTTTCTCTAGATTGTGGCAGTTACCTTATGATTCTCCAAGTATTTCTTTCGATATTCTCACAATCTATGTATCCAACTTATCCCACATTATGTTATTCTCATCTTCGGTATTCCATGACGCTTCATTGAATATTTTATCTTTAAATAGTTTTAATTTCTCTCCTTTTAAGTTCCACCACTTAATTTCTGGGCTAATCTTATTTTTTAGCACTTGTGATTGATTTTAATATTTATTTCCTACACCATTATCCTATGTTTGAGGTAAGGCTCTCTCCCGAGATAACCTTATAGTCTTTACATATTAACCGGTCTCCTTTCCTACTAATGAAAGAGCATATTTGGCTCTTATTCGTTCCACTATTATATCTTATCAAGTGTTCAAGCCTCTTTTTAAAATATGTATTTACTAGTACAAGATCATAAGTCAAAGAAAAATCTAAAATACACTCTCCATCGTCGTTCTTATCTACAAAACCATATCCTCCATACACCATCTAATATCTTACATGATCTTCTTTTACATGGCCATTAAAATCTCTTAGTGTATAAAGTTTCTTACTTACGGGTATTTCTAGAATTAGTTCATCCATTGTTCCCAAAATTGTACTTTAGTATGCTCATTTAATCCTACTTGGGGTGCGTAAGCACTAACAATTTTTATTATATTTTTATATAATATAAGTTTTACAAGTATAAGTTTATTAACTCACCTGATAACAATTATGATATCATTCATAAGGTTTTTATTTACTACTATTCTGACTCTGTTACTATTTTTATGATTGCTTGTATAAAATAATTTAAACCCCGTGTTTTCTATTTCTTTAGATTTCTCACCGACCCTTTTATTTTCTTGTAAACAAGCTATCTTAACTTTTCTTCTGATCGGGTATCTACTAGCTACATCCTTTTTCCTGTCAAAGTTCTTATATTTCAAGTTGTTAGCCAAAGTCTACGACCCTAGACTAGCTTTTTTACCTACATACATCAAGATTGGTACAAGGACCCTTTCTCATTTCTCATCACACCCGGGCACCGATGCGATGCCTCCTACCTATTTTCGAGACATCCCCATTGATTACTTTTTGAGAGACATAGTGGCAGCCACAATACATCGATTAAGAGGAATGCTTCGTATTAGCGTGTATATTCATATATTCATGTTTATAAGGATTTGACAAAGTTTTACGCTGGCTATAAGAAGTTAAGTGCGACATAGATAAAGTTTTTCTAATACAAGATTATTGTTTCCTAATTTTAAAATAAATTGTAAGTTTGGGAACATATTTATATATAATTTTTTGTTAAAAATATTAATATTAACATCCACTTATTTTAATTTGAAATTATTAATTATTTTATTCTTATTTTAATTTTTAATATTATAATATAACTCATTGGTATAATTAAGGTATTATGATATAAATTAGTAACATAATTGGCAAATTAACTCGGTGGTATAATTAGGAAATTATCAATATCTCGTAAATGAGATGTATGATTCTTGAAGCTCGTAGTTCTTAGTGGATACGTTATCACACTTGGAGGTGCTAATGTTTGAAAATCCTCTTAATAATTGTTTTATTAAATTAATGATTTAATATGAATTTATTTCTTAGAAAATCAATGTACCTATGACATTTCTAAAGAGGATATTCCAACTAACAATTCTAATTCCTGTAGATGTGATTGACAATAATTGTTTGAAAGGATATAGACTAATATGGAAAGTCAAGATTATTAGTCATGACATAAGACTATAAATAAATCGCTCTCTTTTAGCAATAACATTAGGCCTAATAAGAAAAACTGTGGATCCATGAACGATATACTAAGAAAAGTTCATCAAGGGGAACGGGCAAAGCCTGCAAAAATACTGAGGAGAACCATAATAAAAACCCAACATATATGACTGGAGATCCCAAGAAATAGGTTCAACGGGATAACCTAACTATGTGTGACTCAGTTAGCATTGAGAAGATAATTATATCTTCTTCCCATTCCTAGAACGAGTCGGTGAACAATTTTCCACGTGTAACAGGATAAAATTTATTTTTAATGTTTTTTTTATCTTGAACATAATGGTCCAGTAGGGTATTAGCAGGATACTCTTAATGGAAATCACTTATGTGAGTGAAAAGGTCCACTTCTATGAAAATGATAAAATGTCAAATTCTCTAGCACACTTATGCAAGCAGGAGTTGTCCAAGGTCAAAACAGACACAACAAGAGAATCACGAATGTTTGGAGAAGAAATGTGTAAATTATATTATCTCAATTTATGTAAAACGGTTGATCAATTCAAAACACCGCATCCAATGATTGGCCAGTAAACCTTATAGTCTCTCATTAGGAATTATTTAAGGACAAAAGCTATATTTACCAATGTAGATCTTTTCCACTAATACTCTCTCTCTCTCTCTCTCTCTATATATATATATATATATATATATATATATGGAGAGGATCACAAGTGGACCTGAAAATCGGACTTTTTAATGGACTTTAACAAAAAATACCTTGCAACCCATTAATCTTTGTCATGAGGATTTAGAAATTTTCCTTGACATTATTCAGACTGAAGGGCATAACTTGGTAGAAATAAAACCTGAAGGTCGTGATTAAAGAGGTCTTTTCTTTGATCTGGGATAAAAAATAGTAACTGGTGATACCAGGATTAAGTTATTATGCATCTTATACACTGGTGTTTGGTCATTGAATCCAAAAGTTGATCAATCTGAGGAAATGGAAAACTATCATTTGGGCAATAATTGTTCATAGTGAATTTCACACATGTTCGTCACTTTCTACTCTTCTTTTTACCACAATGGAGATGGAAATCCATTACAGGAATTGGACTTCTCTGACGAAGTCGGGTTGCATGAGGTTTTTTACCTCGATTTCCATAAATTTTACTTTATCTGATGTTAAATTTCTTAGAATTTTCTTGATCGGCTGAACGATTAGACCCACATGTAGTCAATCACTGGTAACTTTTGGATCTATACTTGGGATATCATAGGGTTGTCAGACGAAGACATCAACATTGGTCTTGAGAATGTTAGTGAGTTTTTCTTTCTTTCTTGGGTAATTCTTCTTCAATCAGAAAGGTTTTGTTAGGTTAGGATGAATCCAAAGGAATGGTTATTAGTTCCTCCATCACCCGTCAATGATGTCTGCTTTTTCAGACCCCCGGTCTAATGCCCTTTAGTTGCTACTCAGTCTGGTTGTCCTCTAAATTGTCATCTCCCTGACTATTCTTGGATTGGTTATCCTTTGTCCGAATAGCATCCACAAAGCAATCTCAAGGACACCCCTTGATCCCCCTAATCTCCATAACTCCTTGGTCTCTGAAGAACTTGAGCTTATGGTGGATATTTGAAAACACGAACCTCATAATATGGAGGCATCCTCTGCCTAAAATGGCTTTTTATGATGATTTTGACTGGATAACATGGAACTATATCTCGTGATTGATTGGTCCTACTTGAACTCGTAGTTTGATCTTCCCAAATGGGTTCTCTACATTCCTATTAAAATCGATCAACGGTCTGACTTTATTATCCAAATCTTAAATAGTGTAGTTGATATTAAGTAGTAGGGTAAGGTAAATAATCTCCAAAGAACTTCCCTAATCATCCAATATTCTCTTCATTTTGAAATTCTCAATTTATAGGGTTAGAACCAAAGTGTCCTTATGAGGCATGTTCATGCTGAAGAGGTCCTCATCTATAAACAGGATTAATCAATTGATATTTATAACTTTGTGCTCCCTTTTGGTTAAGACGGGCTTGGACACCTCTAGTTCAAAAGCCTCTAAGATACAGGCTGTAAGCTTTAGCCTTTTCCTGAGCTTTTTGAATGGACACTATAAAGGATCGATACAGTCGTGAATGGCTATGACCACTCCTGAAGGTGTGAGATGTATGATTCTTGAAGCTCGTAGTTCTGAGTGGATACGTTATCACACTTGGAGGTGCTAATGTTTGAAAATCCTCTTAATAATTGTCCTATTAAATTAATGATTTAATATGAATTTATTTCTTAGAAAATCAATGTACCTATGAAATTTCTAAAGAGGATATTCCAACTAACAATTCTAATTCCTGTAGATGTGATTGACAATAATTGTTTGAAAGGATATAGACTAATATGGCAAGTCACGATTATTAGTCATGACATAAGACTATAAATAAATCGCTCTCTTTTAGCAATAACATTAGGCCTAATAAGAAAAACTGTGGATCCATGAACGATATACTAAGAAAAGTTCATCAAGGGGAATGGGCAAAGCCTACAAAAATACTGAGGAGCCCCATAATAAAAACCCAACATATATGACTGGAGATCCTAAGAAATAGGTTCAACGGGATAACCTAACTATGTGTGACCTAGTTAGCATGGAGAAGATAATTATATCTTCTTCCCATTCCTAGAACGAGTCGGTGAACAATTTTCCACGTGTAACAGGATAAAATTTATTTTTAATGTTTTTTTATCTTGAACATAATGGTCAAGTAGGGTATTAGCAGGATACTCTTAATGGAAATCACTTATGTGAGTGAAAAGGTCCACTTCTATGAAAATGATAAAAGGTCAAATTCTCTAACACACTTATGCAAGCAGGAGTTGTCCAAGGTCAAAACAGACACAACAAGAGAATCACGAATGTTTGGAGAAGGAATGTGTAAATTCTATTATCTCAATTAATGTAAAACGGTTGATCAATTCAAGACATCGCATCCAATGATTGGCCAGTAAACCCTATAGTCTCTCATTAGGAACTATTCAAGGACAAAAGTTATATTTACCAATGTAGATCTTTTCCACTAATACGCTCTCTCTCTCTCTCTCTCTCTCTATATATATATATATATATATAGGGAGAGGATCACAAGTGGACCTAAAAATAGGACTTTTTAATGGACTTTACCAAAAAATACCTTACAACCCATTAATTTTAATTCGTATAGAGTAATTGGTCCGTGCCAGCGGCAACACTTCATGGAGGATGCCATCAAAACTGGGTCGATCTATTTACTCCACTTTGATAATTCTCTTTAGGCCGGTGTTAACGCAAAAATTCTCCATCTACGAGGACCAATCAGAAAAGGACACATGTCATCTCACGTGGCAATATTCGACACCCGAGGAGAGTTGGTCGGCATCCGAGGAGAGTTGGTCGGCACCCGAGGAGTGTTAGTCGGCACCCGAGGAGAGTTGGTCAGTACCCGAGGAGAGTTAGTCGGCACCCGAGGAGAGTTAGTCGGCATACCAACCAGGAAGATCAAAGGATAACTATGCATTTAATGTGCATTAATGAAGATGACAGCGCATTTAATGAGCCTTAATGTACATTTATACTGTATTAATAGATGGCAACACCTATCATACCAAGCAATTCAAAAATTAGATTCGATGAATGTAGACATAAATGTCTACATACAATGAATCTCTTTAGCTCCCATCACTATAAATACATGTATCCCCTTAGCCAAAAGGAGAGAGGACTGAGAGAACAACTAAGAAACACCATAGACAAGATACACATCATTTCTCTCTCTACAACATATTGTGCTACTGTAAACCCTTGGGAATAAAATAACAGTGGACGTAGGCTTTATTCATAGACGAACCACTTTAAAAACCTTTGTCTCTTATGTGTTTGATGTGATCACCATTTCATCTTCAGTCATCATATTCAGACCTTCATTTTTATCTGTTGTTGATGCTGATAAGATAACATGGATGCTATTTCTAGTCATCAACAGATTGGCGCCGTCTGTGGGAATGTGTTACAAGCATTGTTCTCCATCAAAAGCTAAGTTTTGATTTTCTCTACGTATAATCAATTATACATACATCTTTTGACTCAATCATGATTTTTATGTTTATATACATAAATTAATGGTCCAATTTTTATCTGCAAAATGTTGCATATCATGATTTTTAAATCATAACTGTTGGATTAATTCTTATTTAGAAATCTGAAAAATAGTGGATTTCATAAATCATAACTCTTTGCTTAATTCTCGAGTTTCAATTTTATATCATGGAATAAATATTTTAAATGATTATATATACCAATATATACGACGATGATAAGATTTGATAATTTTCATTGTTGATTTTAAAATAATTTTTGAAAGATCTTTGATGACTATTCAAATTCCCAGCATATTTTTAATCAAAGAATGGGAAATGGTTAAAGACAATAAAAAGTTTTCTCATGGAAATCATGACCTAGATCTACTTTCTCTCTCTTCAAGTTTAAGTCTCTTTGTATTCATTTTTATGAACTATATACTTAATTTGGTTCATCTTCCATCTATGTCAATAAAGTCTCATTGATAGAATTTTTATATAAATTTGGTAATAACTTCGCTCATTCAGTATATTTTTATCTCTCCAAATAGGGAATAGGAAGGGATTGAAATAACGTTGCCAAGGCCGTTTATGAAAATAAACTATTTAAGCAACTCCGAAAGTTTGTTGAAGAAACTCTTTACTTAAATCAAAAAAGATTTTGAACACAAGATGTGTTAACAAAAATTATGTACGAGATATGGACAAGATTTGATAACAAGTTTTAGTAAACAGTTTAAAATATTTTAAACTCAGCACACAACAGAATGAGATGAGAAGATGTAGAAATATTAATACTCAGGATTTTTAACGTGGTAAAACCTCAACCTTGAGGAAACATCCACGACTCCCTCTACGGAGTAAAACAAAAAAAATATCACTAAAACAAATATGTGAGTTACAACCTATTTAACTAACATGCACACAAAAACAAATCTATACAAGTTCAGGATTGTACCCTCTGGCGTCCTTAACTTTTCTGCAGATCTTGTTTGTTGATGTAGTCTTCTCAGTTTGTCAACTCTTCCTTTGTTTCAGCACTTTACGTCGACTTATGTTCACCAAATCTTATAGCCAACACTTTCAGTGTTTGTAGTGTGAAGATGTTGTGAAAAGTGTTCTAAAACACATGCATGCACTCACACACACTTATTAGTTACAGACAATCCTAACAAATCACATATAAAGTCTATATGCAGTGAGTTTGTTATTTTTCTTTCTTACAAAACCAAAAACCTTTTTGACCTTTCAAAATAACCCAGATTCCACGGAGATCTTGCTTAAGAAATCGGTCAAGACCTTTCTCAATCTATTTTGAAAATATTTAGGAGATTGAGAACCCTCCAAGTGCGAATCCAACTAGGTCAGGTTAGGTTTTGTAAAAACAGAAACTAGAAAACATTTATTTGTTGATTCTGAACTAAGAAAAAGTTTTAATCAGAAAACAACAACAACGAAATTCTCAAGATGAGAAATAAATGCAACTAAGTGTGTTGTGACATGAAAAAACTTCAGATCTATGATTTCTATTGAAACAGAAACAAGATCTGAGTATGTGTCTAAGTTGGAAATAAGATTTTATGAACAAAGGATTCAGCAACCCAGAAATCACTCAACTCGAACTCTCATAAACTCAAGAAAACACTAAGAATGGTGTTTATTTGGTTATGGTGTTTATGGAGAGGTAAGTGGTTTAGGTTTGGAGAAGTTTTAGACGAAGTTAGGGTTTCTAACTTGGCTCTCTGGTTTCTCTCTCTAACTTCTCTCTTCTCTCTCTCTCTCTCTCTATTCTTTTTCTGAGAAAACTCAAAGTGGCAAAAGCTTTCGAAGGCTGAGATGAGAGGCCTTTAAATAGCAAGAGAAGAAGATTCCAGACCATCGTTCAAAAACAATGGCTGAGATTGAGTCAAGCTCCTTTGACTGCAATCCAAGGGCTCACAACAGGCGGTGGGTTAAACAGGCTGTGATTGGCTTAAGGGTTTACACGGGGATTCACTCAGGCGACATGCAGACCATCGATAAGGGTTGATCCAAGGGCTGAAAGCATGCGATGGTTTGTCTCAGTAAAGAAACACAGCTCTGGCCAATCAGAGGACAGCAAGTGTTGGCCATAGGACGAAGGCAAACGCGCGTCCCAAATTAATTACAAAGCCAACCCTAGAGTCTCTAGCGCTTTCGGTTCCTACCCAGAGTAACTTTAGGCCAATAAACACAACAATACATATTTAGATATTAACCCCAAAACTTTTTAAATCAAGTTTTAATTACATAAAACATTGTTTAAAATATGTTTAAAATTCCCAAAAAATTATTAAAAATCAAATTGAGGGATTTAAACACACTCACCACATTAATACACATAAGGGTGCAATATGATATGCAAGAATTAAATTCTAAGTGTGTGAGTGATGGCTATAGTCTTAGGATCATTACAAGATGAATAGAAGAAGAAGCAACCCAATCTCTGAAGCTCTTTGGTTTCTAGGATGGACACTATTTTGTCACCATTTCCAAACTAGATGAGCTCTTATACAGTCTAGACTCAAATGAGTCAAAAGTATAAGGGCTTCAGGGATCAATATAAAAAATAATTTTCTCTCACTAGAAAAATCATTACCCACCTCTTGTAAAAAAGGATCAGTAAAACAATCATGATCATATCAAGATTTTGGGCACAAATTTGATATGTTGGCCCCTCGTTCATCACATCACAGGGTTTCTTTGTCGAAATCACACGATCTAGTGGATTAGATGAGTATTCATTTAATTAACATTCTTAATTCTTAGATTTTACATCGAATGTTATTTTTCTTATCTAAGGATTCGAGATATTCTGGTCAGCCATCCATATTGTTGGTCGACATCATCTTGGGCCATCTTTTATTAAAGGGAAGCTTAACCAGACCATTTTTATTTATCGGAGATAAGATGTGAAGATCCATCAGCAACGTTGAAATAATTTTATCCAACTACGAGGTATCTTAATGTTGGTCGGAGGTATTTCATTATGATCGGTGATGGATATTATGCAATTTGAGGAGTTCCCGAGATCCCATTCGTTGATCGGCTACATCTATTTCTACTCGAATGTACATATTGTTGGTTGGTGTGTATATAGTTGGTCGAGAAAATCAATTCTTGATCGACGACATTTCAGTCTTGTTCGGAGGGTTCAATTTACTGGTCGACAACTGTCCAACCATCCACTTCTTGGTTAGCGACATCTGATGTTATTCGATGACCATCCAACAGCTGGTTGGCAATATCAATGCACCATTTTTGTTGATTGACGAATTCGCTCTGCTGGTCGGGGACCATTTGCTTCTTGGTCGGCACTATATATTCTCCAACCCGAGACATCCCCAAATGCTAGCTGGCAACACCCATGCCGTTGGTTGGCAACAGTAGAATCTTGGCGTATTAAAAATGCGGAGCACCCCAAATATTTCTTTAAACACGAGTTCATCTTGGGGGTAAACATGGGGCTTAAGTTTTTTTTTTTAAACTTGTGATCACCCCAAAAAAATATTTTTAAAGCCAAGTGATAAATAATTTTTAAACATCAACTTATACCTGATTAGTTGTTGGAGATTAAATAACTTTACAAAAAACTCTACGTCTTATTTATGGCGCATATCTAATAAAAATTTGTCCATCTCACACACATTTGGCACAAAACATATTATTTCATATTTTGAAAATTTTATTGCCTCATGCTGATACACATCACATATTGTTTGGCTGAATAATTATTCTCATGACAATAATTATTTGAACTAGTCTCGACAGGTTCTCGGGCAGCTTATTAATATTTCATAGGGACGATATTAAATCCCGACGAAAGCTCAGCCACAATCTTAAACCTCGGGTAACTATTATTGCTCGACATTAGGAAATTTTGCCTCGACATATCAGCCAACATATATTATTTCATTTTTGAAATTAATATTTTTATTTCTCAAGCATATACACATCATATATTGATTGGATGAGTAAATTATTCTCATGAGTAATCAATTCAGTCTACACATATGGTATAGCAAGATATTAATTTTTACAGGTACAAGACTCAACGCCGACGAATGCTCGGAAACAATCCGGAAATTATTATCATTTCACCTCAGCGAGGCATTATATATTTTATTATTACTTGAAGATATCGGCTTAAGCACAAATTATCCTATATCCCTTGGGATTCATATTGTATATTCATCTCAACACGGAACTCGGCGAGATATTCATATTCAGCTCCGAGGAAAAGCTACAACAGTTATTATATTTCACCCCCAACGGATAGTTGGTCGGGGCAATTCTTATTTATATTCAGGCCCAGATATCGGCTCAAGCACAAATTATTCTATATATCCCTTGGGATTCATATTCTATATTCATCTCAATATGGAACTCAGCGAGATACTTATTATCATATTCAGCTCCGAGGAGAACTATAACATTTATTATATTTCACCCCCAACGGATAGTTGGTCGGGGTAATTCTTATTTATATGCAGGCCCAGCAAAGTTCTCGGCCATATTCTTATATTGAAAATATTATTCTTATTCGGCATTATGCAATTTTGCCTCGACAGATCAGCAAGACAGTTTATTATTATTCTAAATCATTCTTTAAGTCTATGCATATTTTATATTTATCTCACCATGGAGCTCGAAAAATTTCTTCTCTCTATATATATTCAGCTTCAAGGAAGTCTTCAACATGTATTATCTTATTCCTAACAATGTGTTGGTCATCTCCGAGGAGGTCTCCAGCATTTATATTATCTTATTGCCAACAATCTGTTGAGGAGGTCTCCAGCATTTATTATATCTTATTCCCAACAATCTGTTGGTCAGCGCCGAGGAGGTCTCCGACATTTATTATATCTTATTCCCAATAATCTGTTGGTCAGCGCCGAGAAGGTCTCCTACATTTATTATATCTTATTCCCAACAATCTGTTGAGGAGGTCTCCAGCATTTATTATATCTTATTCCCAACAATCTGTTGGTCAACTCCGAGGAAGTCTCTATCATTTATTATCAAAAATCTATTCCTAAAAATGCCAACTAAGGTTGGTTAGGAAGTAAATTTATTCCTAAAAATGCCAACTAAGGTTGGTTAGGAAGTAAATCTATTCCTACAAATGCCAACTAAGGTTGGTTAGGAAGTAAATCTATTCCTAAAAATAACAACTAAGGTTGGTTAGGAAGTAAATCTATTCCCAAAAATGCCAACTAAGGTTGGTTGGGAAGTAAATCTATTCCCAAAAATCTCAACTCAGGTTGGTCGGAAATAAGAAGCTGCCAACTACAGTTGGTCGGAAACATTTTATGAGTATGTGAAAGCGATCAAGCAAAAAGCATTCAAAGTTCACATTCCACACTTGGGGGATTCTATTAAAAATTCAGTTGTTCATTCGGTGGCACATTCTCATAACATCATACAGTCGATCACCAAATCCAACTCCATAAACTTACATAGTCGGGGCCCCGACTAATTATCATTCAGAAGTTGTTTTTCTTGCTCGAGAATTAGTTCAGGAGGCTATTGAAGTTCAGGAGGTATATTGAAGTTCGGGAAGAATATTGAAGTTCAGGAAGAATATTGAAGTTCAGGAGGCGTATTTAGAAGTTTAGGAAGCGCATTCAGAAGTTCAGGAGACATATTCAGGAGTTATTATGCACATACTATTGAAGTTCAGAAGTCAAATTCAGCATCTACAACACTGAGATCTTTACTACTACTGTCCCAACCAGCATTGAAGAAGAAGTTATATGAAAATGTTTCGAAGTCCACCACTAGCTTGGTACTAATCAGATTGAAGAGTTGGGTTCAAAAGCTAGTATTTACTCGACAAAGTATTCAGAGGATCATAAATCAGAAGAATCAAGCACGTGAAGTTAGCACTCAGTTACTCGGCACAGGAGGCAGTTGGTCGACAAGCAAACCAATCAACATACTTGAAGATTATGACAAGCTACAAGTTTCATACTATGGCATGGATGCATCCAAATTCCCAGGGGTGATACATAGCACACGGAGTTCCTCTAAAGAAAGATTAGCAACCATCAATCAGCCGGCATCATATGTCGTCCATGAGATAATGCACTTTATGTTGAACAAATCAATAAGGTAGATCAAGAATTTCACGAGCACCGAGCAACACTGCAGAATAAATACTCCATCCTTTCAAGTAAACCATCAAGCATTGAGAATTAGGGGCTTCTGTTAATGCAAAAATTCTCTATCTATGAGGACCAATCAGAAAAGGACACATGTCATCTTACGTGGCAATATTCGATACCCATGAGAGTTGGTCGGCATCCGAGGAGAGTTGGTCGGCACCCGAGGAGTGTTAGTCGGCACCCGAGGAGAGTTGGTCAATAACCGAGGAGAAATAGTTGGCACCCGAGGAGTATTAGTCAGCACCCGAGGAGAGTTGGTCGGCACCTGTGGAGAGTTAGTCGGCACCCGAGGAGAGTTAGTCGGCATACCAACCAGGAAGATCAAAGGATAACTATTCATTTAATGTGCATTAATGAAGATGACAGCGCAGTTAATGAGCCTTAATGTACATTTATATTGTATTAATAGATGACAACACATAGCATACCAAGCAATTCAACAATTAGATTCATTGAATGTAGACATAAATGTCTACATACAATGAATCTCTTTATCTCCCATCACTATAAATACATGTATTCCCTTAGCCAAAAGAGAACGGTGGGAGAAAACTAAGAAACACCATACACAAGATACACATCATTTCTCTCTCTACACCTTATGGTGCTATTGTAAACCCCTGGGAATAAAATAACAGTGGACGTAGGCTTTATTCATAGCCAAACCACTTTAAAAACCTTTGTCTCTTATATGTTTGATGTGAATGTTTATCTTCATCTTCAATCTCATCCTCATCATTTATCTGCGGTGTCAATGGAGGATGCGATGATAGCTAATGCATCTACATAGTCGTTGTTATTGTTCCTCGTTAGCTACTTTACTGAGGACGACCTGAAGATTTTGTGAAGTTTCCTCGCTTTTTTTCAATAAGCGATCATTTTGGGATCTGTGGCTTTATACTCACCACTGAGATGATTTGCGATCAAATAAGATCCATAATATATTGTTCAATAATTGGATCCTAAGTTGATCTCTCATTGCCGACCATGGATCCTTTGAACCCGAGACAAACTTCTTGCTTAATAAGGAACCCCTATGGCGTGACAAAGACGATCTCGATATCGATGCCACATTTATTTGATGCCCGATCTATGAATAACTTCCATATTTTATTATTCTAAATGATGGCTAGTGATTCTAGAATGGGATCCTACTGCTCTTTCTTTTTTGGTGATGATATAGAGAATTCAGTAATAAAGTTATCCATAATCTGTCCTTTGATGGTTTTTTGCGTCTGATACTAGATGTCAAATTGCACCAGCTCTAAATACCACTTTTGTCATTATGCTGGAGATATCTTACTTCTTGACAATATCACTTAATGTATAAGTCGTTGAGACAATTATCATGTGAAGGTCAAAGTAGTGTCGTAAATTCTTGGTTGATGCAACTAGTTCCATGACCATCTTCTCGATAGGAACGTATTTTTTTCAGCCTCAAAGAGAATATGTCTGACATAGTAGACCGAAAGATTCTCCCCATTTTATAATCATAACAATGTTGTGTTGGTCGCATGCTATGAGATAACTAAGTATATGTAAAGATACTCTCCGATTGTAGGAGTTGACTGCAAGGGAGGGGATCTTAAATAGTGCTAAATTCCTTCCAGTGCCCTATTATGTTCCTCCGTCTAGGCTATTGTGCTTGCCTTCTTCACGACTTAAAAGAAATATTAAAATTTATTCGATGATCGACATATAAATCGATTGAGTGCGACCATATTCTAGTGAGGACCTGGATGACTATGATGGTAGTCATACTTTTAATATCATGCAAAGCCTTGATTTGATTAAGCTTTGCTTCTATCCCCCTTTGCACCACCACATATCCCAAAAACTTGTCAAAGATCACTCCGAACACACATTTGGATGAGTTCAATTTCATTTTTATATTCTTTAAGGATTTTAAAATTTATTTTTAGTCTTTGATACGATTAACAGTTTATTTTATCCTAACAAGAATGTCATCAATGTAGACATCTATAGTTGCACCAATCTTCCTCTTGAACATCTTTGTCATGAGGATTTGGAAATTTTCCTTGACATTATTTAGACTAAAGGGCATAACTTTGTAGCAATAAAACCTGAAGGTCATGACTAACGAGGTCTTTTCTCTGATCTGGGATGAAAAATAGTATCTGATGATACAGGATTAAGTTTTTATAATCTTATACACTAGTGTTTTGTCATTGAATCCAAAAGTTGATCAATCTGAGGCAATGGAAAACTATCGTTTGGGCAATAATTATTCACAGTGAATTTCACACACGTTCGTCACTTTCTACTCTTCTTTTTACCACAATGGCGATGGAAATCCATTACAGGAACTGGACTTCTCTGATGAAGTCAGGTTGCATGAGTTTTTTACCTCGATTTCCATAAATTTTACTATATCTGATGTTAAATTTCTTATAATTTTCTTGATCGGCTGAACGATTAAACCCACGTGTAGTCAATCACTTGTAACTTTTGTATCTATACTAGGGATATCATAGGGTTGTTAGATGAAGATATCAACATTGGTCTTGAGAATGTTAGTGAGTTTTTATTTTTTTCTTGGGCAATTATGCTTCAATCAGAAAGGCTTTGTTAGGTTAGGATGAATCCAAAAGAACGGTTATTAGTTCCTCCATCACCCGTTCAATGATGTCTGGTTTTTTAGACCCGCGGTCGACTGCCCTTTAGTTGCTACCAGTCTGGTTGTTCTCTAAATTGTCATCTCCCTGACTATTCTTGGATTGGTTATCCTTTGTCCTAATAGCATCCACAAAGCAATCTCAAGGACACCCCTTGATCCCCCTAATCTCAAGGACACTCCTTGATCTCTAAAGAACTTGAGCTTATGGTGGAGATTTGAAAACACGAACCTCATAATATGGAGGCGTCCTCCGCCTAAAATGGCTTTTTATGATGATTTTGACTGGATAACATGGAACTCTATCTCGTGATTGAGTGGTCCTACCTGAACTCATAGTTTGGTCTTGCCAAATGGGGTCTTTACATTCCTATTAAAATCGATCAACGGTCTGACTTTAGTATCCAAATCTTAAATAGTGTAATTGATATTAAGTAGTAGGGTAAGGTATATAATCTCCGAAGAAATCCCCTAATCATCCATTATTCTCTTCATTTTGAAATTCTCAATTTGTAGGGTTAGAACCAAAGCGTCCTTATGAGGCATGTTCATGCTGAAGAGGTCCTCATCAATAAACATGATTAATCGATTTATATTTATAACTTTGTGCTCCCTTTTAGTTAAGACGGGCTTAGACACCTCTAGTTCAAAAGCCTCTAAGATACAGGCTGTAATCTTTAGCCTTTTCCTGAGCTTTTTGCATGGACACTATAAAGGATCGATACAGTCGTGAATAGCTATGACCACTCCTGAAGGTGTGAGATCATCATCTTCTTTCTTTATTACGCTCACTCTAGCTTAAGACTTGGTCTTGGTTGTATCAATATACTCCATGAGATGCCCGACTTGATTGGGCCCTTTTAAATACTTCTTGATCATCTTATAGTTCTCCATGAGGTGATTGTGGTCTTGGTGATAGGTGCACCTAAGATTGGCGTCTCTATCGCTCGGATAATTGGCCATCTTGGTCGATCTCTTAAAGTATGACTTGTCTCTGGTATGCAAAATCAACTTGTAGATATGATATTAGAAGAAGGTCTCCATTTCCTGGGAATTTATTTCACTGGTTTGTGACTTAGAATATCCCTTGGAAGTGTCGTTTCGTGATCCTGGTGAGCTCATCCTCTAACTAAGCGTATTTTTCAATACACGCCATAAGGTCATCCATAGTTGACGCTAGTTTTTTGGTTAGTGACTGATAGAGATCGTTTGATATGGATAGCCCAAACTTAGAGGATAAATTGGATAGTTATTCATTGCAGTCATCGATCTTATTAAACAACTCCAAATAACGTTATGTATATTGTCCGAGCGACTCTCCTTTCTTTCTTCTAAGAGTGACTAGTGAATCGACTACCTTGACTTCCTTGATAGTACTGATAAAGTGAGCCATAAACTATTCGGCTAGATCCTTAAATGAGGAAATCGAACTAAGGGACAACATCTAAAATTATCTTGAGATCAAACTCCCCTAGAGTTTAGGGAAAAACTTAACACATAAGGGCGTCATGTTGACTCCATAGAGTCATTATCTATTGTTAGTGCCTAATATGATAATCATAATCTGCCTTCATATCATATGTAGTGATCTTTAGTATAGAAAACTTATTGTTGGTTCCAAGTTTTCTATATCCACAGTTAATGGTGAGGCTGAGCCATTCCCCAATGCTTTCCTAACAATATCCTTTGGAGTTCATGCCAAATTTAGGTTCAACCTTCCCTCCAATTCCTTTTTGATGAAATCCTACGGTTCATCATTCCCAACCTTCTTTAATGATATTTTGGGTCGAATCGACCTACTGTTACGTGCAGATTTGGCAGGCCAATCTGGTGCATGATTGCGACTACCATGATTGTGAGTCAGTGGGTGATTAATACTCTGTGAATTAGAATGCACCGCATGAGGGTTCCATGACCTGGAAACCCAATCACTTCGGTTGGACATGTTGTGCCCTAGGGAATTAATCCTCCCCCTTCTACGTCACTCCTGGTTATGAGATCTAGAGTTACTATATTCTAATTGTCCAGTCAATTTTCTCCTTAGACGGACAATCTTTTCATCACGATTATCGAACCTTTCTTCGTAAAGACTAGAACAGTTGTGGTGTTTCTCTCCTCGATGGTGACTTAACGAAGGGAGTATGCCATTTACGACTAGTAATAGATCTTCTGGGATAACTCCTCCTTGACCTCGATCTCCTAGGAGGTGAAAAGAACATTTTAGGAGTTTTTTCCCTCCTAACAATTTGTACCTCAGCCTGGATACGACTGTTTGGTGTACGAATGATGAAACTGATTATCATTCATATTACTGTAGGGCTGAGAATTATACTATTTCACATAGATGACGCAAAATTATAGTTGATATCAAAACCACAACAAAAGAAATATTATAAATTATCCCTAATAATATGAATGTTGTAAAATAAAGGACACCACATGTACGTGGTTTGACAGGACATCTTGCTTACGTCCACGGGGAAGGGATGGAGACCTATTTATTTCTTGGAAGAACAAAGGACGATTTGAGTGATAGGGTTGCTAGCTAAGATTCCAAGTCATCATGAGCAAGATACAAATAAATACCCCTAATAGGATGAGGTTGCCATAATATATAAGTGCAAGGTTCTTATAAATCTAGGTATATGTACATTGAACTTATCCATAGGTGATAGAGCCATGTTATAATTAATTGCATGTTATGCATGGTGATATTCCTAGATTCTAACTTAACTCTTCATTGGTACTCGGCCGACTATGTCCCTTGAATCCTAGGAGCCAAGTGTCAATCCACGTGACATAAACGACTACATTTCCTTTCAAAAACCATGTTAGTAAAAATTAAATAAAAATTCATCAAATTTATTCCATTAAAATAAAGGCGTCATACTCTGACATATCTAACACGAGCATATCGGTGGGAAACACAAGTCTCCAAATATCTATGCTCGTACCCTGACCAAATAAAGAAGATATGTGTCCCTCTACCCGGCTGTGAGTCTATACACGTGACTGTACTATCGGTCATGTCTAATAATCTCGTGGATCGTGCAAATCTAGTGGATATAAATGAGTGTGAAGCCCAGTGTCAAATAAAATATGCCCTGAAGTCCCATTTATAAGAAATGTACCCTCAACTACAGGTACAGGTTGAGCCTGTGGAACTGCGGACTGGGGGATTTTGTACACAAACACGTACTATAACTGCCCATATTGAGGTGGGGTTGATATGATGATTGGTACGGTAGGCAGTGCTGGTGCTTGTGCTTGGAGGGTTGGGGGAATATAGTCCTCTAGGTCTCTTAGAGAGCACCCTGATGTTACAGGACTCTACCCTTATCAGGGCAATCTTGATGCTTGTGGCTATTCTTGCCACGTATGAAACGTCTACCCGTGAAATTTCCTCCCTTCTGGCCCTGCTGGCCACTACCACTTCTCCCTTAGACCTATTGGCCCTACTGAAAATGCTATTGTCCCGACTGGCCCTACAGACCCTGATGAACATGCCTGAATCCACCCTGTCCCTGTCTGAAATCTCCTGATAAAAAAAACTAGTTGCATCACCCTGATGGGAACCCTGCTTACCCTGTCTCATCTGAGTCTGAGTCGATCATGCCCCATTGGCACTCCTGCACCTGTCCTTCCTTGCTGATTGGACTCTCCTAGGTGCTTGCATCCTTTCATGTGGAAGCGGTGGTCCTAACAGTGAAGTAAATCAGCATTCAATACATTCATATACATTTTTAAGGCGGGATTACCTAACAAATGTTGTCGGATTCTCCAGATAAGACCATCCACAAACAACTGTATCCTCTTCTCTTTTGTACTCACCTATTTGTGGATAAAATTTTCCAACCTATTAAATTCCTCCTCATACTCATCTATTGTCTGCCCTTCTTGGGAAATGTGTAAGAATTTCTGCCTCATCTCTATCTGAATGGCGGATGCGAAGTACTTTCGATCGAACCACTCCTAAAAATCCTAAAGTGACATGTCATCTCTCTCCTGTGCGGTGGTAACGGACTCCCACCACTCTAAGGTTGCCCCCACTAGCTTAAAAGTAGCTAGTATTTATTTATGTACATCAGTGCACTCATATATACGTAAATGTTATTGGATGTCCTTCTTCCATTGGCAAGCAGTAACGACATCGGAGCTCCCCTAAAAATAGAGAGGATGAGACTTCTGAAAGTCATCCCTAAATCGGTCCCAGGCAAAATGAAACGAGTGTGTCTGATCTAGAGACAAGACCTGAGGCTACGGTGGCACCTGTGGTACCTGTTGAGCAAAAGTAGTCTAAGTTGCATTAACTGCATGTGCCACATTGGCGGTAACCTTATAAGCATTCATAGTCCCTAGTGCCATAGCTGGCTGTGACTCAGGTTGTGCATCTGGGGTGGCTCGTGGTGCACGTCTGGGAGGCATCTGAAACGTAAGATAATCTCCATAAGTCCATAGTTTAATATATCTCAAAATAGCTGAAGACGTAAATGTGTGATTATAAATGCAACAATCCTAATAGTAGGGATATATATAAAAGAACACTATGCTAGAAATGTAACAAGTCCGCACAGATCATAAGGACACTAGAACCCGATGCTCTGATACCATTTGTGACACCCCGCATATTCTAATCCTGGGTGATTAGTCAATTATTAAATTAAATATGAATAATTAATGATTTCATTCTTAGCATCACTGTCGAAACATATTTATTACTAAAACCCTAATGGCCCGGTGTCAAAATTTTAATCTTGTCATTAACAAGCAAATAATTCAAACTAATAAATCACATTCACCATTACAATAAACATATTAGTAAATGATCAAGCAATGAGATGAATAAATGTGCTTGGAATAAACATTCCAGACTGAAATCCAAATACAATCATCCATAATAAAAATCCAAATACAATAATGGAAATAAAATAAAGGTGTAACGTCTCTAAAATAACCACTATCTAGAAATGTGAGACATGCTCGACTGAGATAGAGACATTATGAACAAGAACTGATAGAAATGGAGGCGTCTACTACCGAGGTCCTGCAACGTTCACAGTAGTTATAGCATGTCAGATATGAAGGAACTCCTAACTCTGGTGTCGCTATGGCTGGGCACCTAAAGGTTTTTACCAAAATGGAATTAAAATGGGTCAGAGCCCAAGTAAAACAGTTTGAAAATATTTAGCAAGTATTTAAAATGCATTAAAGACTAGATATTGTATGCATGTTAGCTTTTCGTGCCCTCACTTGAGATCCTCACCTCTCAACAAATGTGCATGCCTAACGTATACTTCTAAACCAACCTAGTTATTCTACCCCGCCTAACTAGTTTGAATTACATCTTTTTTCGTCTAATAATTCGTTGTGCCCACCCGTATTGCCCATACAATACGTTACTAAATTTTCAAACCCTTCTTATCCATTAAAAGTCACCAATTAAATATTAAGTTCTCATATACTTAGATTACTTTAGTTATCACTATCTATCTTATCTACTAATGCACACATAGTAGAATAAATCACACACACACACATATATATATATATATACACCACACTTGTAATATATACGAATACGGCATCCTTAGGTGAAAACTTGCAATCCGAGCCTACTCTACTATCAAGTCATGGTATGTCACGTACTAAGTAAAGGAATTCTGGTTTGGAATCACTCTCAAACCATACATTCACAATTCACACAATTTGGAGGTGAACATAGTCCTAAGCCTTTGACCGGTCACACTCTCATTCACACAAGTAGTGCTCAATCACTAAGTTTTATGTTCAGAGGCACAAGTCAAAATTCCCCCCAATGGGCTCATCAGGATAAGACTATCCACGATGCAGAACCTCTCGTGATAGCAGGTAGCCTAGGTATGTTCACACATAAGAATTTACATAATAGGTATTCATACCACCTATATATATATATATATATATATATATATATATAGCATCAGTATAGGAATAATATACACCCCGTATGTAGTATATATAACTCCCGAATATCCTACATATTATTAAATTTCGATTATACTTCTCATCATATATTCCCACCACTCGGAGTGTGCCAATTATTCTTGAAAGTATTTCAGTAGGTAATTCACACATACCCTACTGGTCTAAGTCATAGGTTCACTCACCTTCACCGTGATTCATTCTCATTCCTCGAATTCATTACATTACGAATTACACCGATTAATCTTAGCCTTAATTCATCTCACTTATGACTAAGTTCCAATCCCATCATTTTAAAATATTTTGAAAAACGTTTATAAAAATAAACTCTTTGAAGAGACCCCTGAATAATTTAAGCTTACCAAAGCCACCTCATAACTCTTCTCAGGTAACGTAGGGATGCTCGATCTTCGATCCTTGCAAATGGTCACTAATGATTCTTTACTTGAAGACTTGAGAATTTTCATGAAGATGCAGTGGGTTGTAAGGGGATATACCAAATAGAAAATAAAGAATGAGAAATCATAAATTTTTCTCTTACATCTTTCGTCCCCCTTTTTGTTCACTATTATCGAACCTTTGGGATTATCGCAAGAATTAAATGAAAGTCTTGAGAACTTTAACCCAATTCTTATCAATGAATGATTTTTTTAAATGATTTCTATGATGGGATTTTCATTTATGTGTGCCCCACCTTCCATTATCTCTCCTAGGGTTTGTATATGTTAATGGGTCTTGCATCTTTGTCTCTTTCTTCCCCCATTGTTACTGCTTTCATAACTTAGTTTAGTGATATGTAACCTGTATTAACTTCACTACAAATAACTTAGTCGGCTTTATTTCTCTCTTGATTTCTTTTTTACATATTTTTATAGTTAATTTAAAATGCTTTGTAGCTAATTATATTAGGTTGATATTATTGAACCCACCATGTCTTATTTGGTAGTTTTGGTATGGTATCATGTTTGGGAGGTTTTGATGGGTTGAATGTGTGTTGAAATTTCACCCTCTAACCTTACTAGATGATATTATGTATCTTTAATTTTTGAATTTTTTTTGTGTTAATTTCAAAGATATGTTTTACACCAAACTCAAATTTAGGATTTCATGAAGATTTAGGTAGCGATACTATATGTGTTTGATTGATTTCCCAAATGAGTTTCAACCTACGAAAATGCTCTCTTTTCAGGTAACCATTAATGATAAGTAGTCAATGGCGGGGGAAATGATTCTCAGTTTATAGTTTCATTTTTGTTGTTTAACTTCGTTTCAATATTTTTCTAGTTTTAATAGAAGTATAAAATCTTTTAAATCGAGTTCATATTTTACAATTTTATTTCAGAAGCAATAAATCGATTGACTTCTAAATACGTCATTTGTGGATTTGATACCCAAACTCATTGCTATACTCATGAAAAGTGTAGTAAAAGTTTAGGTTTTTGCATTTAGGAGGTAAACTAAACAATGATAATGTCCTTACACGACCACTCGATTTTCCCTTAATCATTTGTTAATAGAGATAATTGCTCATTGGATCACTCCCCTCAAGTAAAGTCTAGTAAAAAAGAATTGTCAAGTCGGTCCCCTAGTATTTGAAGACATCTTTTCTTTTGACAAGCTTTCCATGGTTGGTTACCATTCTTCTTCCATCCAAATCGAGTCCAAAATCGAGGAAAATAGAGTAAGCGAATTTTTTTCTAAGTTCTTGCTCATCTAATTTCAGTTTATCATGCGCTAACATCTAAATTTTCCTTATGCATTATCTACTCCCTTTAATTCTCAGTTCTAGACCCATTCCTCTTGGGAAATTTCCTTAAAAGATACACATCTATATATTATTGTCATATTCAAAAGGAGACAGACACAACTAAGAAGAGGCTTATTGAGGACACAACTACTGAGCTGAAGAAATCTAAGGTCACCTAGGAGCAAAGAAAGACCCCTCAGGATCCCATTTCCATTGATGGAGGTCATCCCGATCGTCCTTGAAAGGAGGATGAGGTCTGAAAGCCTGAGAATGCGATTCTTGAGGACGATCCCCCATATATCAAGGACATCTCCATCCCTATTTCCTATCACATGCAGAGGAAGGAAATAAAATCCATTTGGGCCAATTCCACCAATGCTACCAACCATATTGGTTACATTGGTTCGAGTTAAACTATAAGTATCTCATATCTCTGGATACTAATACTCTATGGTTTTACTCCCAACACCGAGCCATATCAGTAATAGGATGCTCCTAAATTTTCTCTATCTTTGGATTATATCTTTGCTTTATCTTACTATCTGCTTACTTTGCTTTTGGTAATACTTGTTGTACACTATTCTACAGGAGCGAGCCGTGGTGTCGCAAAATATGGCCAAATTCTTTTAGGAGAAAAGAAATAAAAATTTAGAGCTTAAGGATAAGGAGGCCAATTTCGAGAAAAAAGTTTACTGATCTAGAGAAGAAGTTGGTTGATGATGATTCTCATAAAACCACCTTGAGAATAAAAGGGGAGGCAAATAAGGCCACTATCCTTAAGTTGAAGTTGTATTTGTCTAAGGATCATAAAAATGTGATCATAGAGTATAAATCTTCCACGGATTTCACCATGTACAAAAGGGTGTACTTTATTAACGGATATGACGAATTGAGGAAGAGGGTGGAGAAGCAATATACCAATATTGTCCGAGTTATTGAGAACTGGGAAGGCAGTGATGAAGAAGCGATGTCACTGGCCTAAGATGATGATATGGAAGTTAACCCTCCTGTTATCCCTGAGGGAGACATCATAGCAGAGCCGTCCATAGTTCCAGTGTCTAATTCAGCCGACCTTCCAGTCACCCATTCCCTAAAGGCATATATTTGTGTAGCTTCATTGAACTTCTTTTGAAAACCCTCCCTCTAAGAGGGTATTTTGTAATTTAGTAAGGCCTTTGTGACTTTGAATGGAAATTCTACTTCTGCATTTTTTTTAATTTCTTTTATTCCTTTACCTTTTACACTATATATTTTAGGATTGAATTAACACATTATTTTTTTGTAGAATGATTTACATGTGTGCCTTAGTCTTTTAAAACCTTCAAACATTTTTCATTTTTATTTATTATAATATACATATTTTAGGTTCGGCTCAGTGCCTTAATCACCTTTTATTCCTAAGGTTTGCCCATAGCTGCACATGCATCGTGACTGCACTAACTACCATTAAGAAAGGCTTACTCCATGCCCTAATCTATCCTATAAATGATATTGCTAATTAAATGAGGTCCTCGTGAGTGTTTTCCAAAATCAAAGGTTTCCTAGATCATGAGACTCTTCCCAATTATTTTTTCCTCATGTGCTTGCTCTTATGCATTAACCATGAGTGAGGTCGAGGTCTTGCACTTAGGCGCTTTCGTCCCCCTTAAACAAGTGTTGACCCAGAGGGTCGGCCACTAGTTTGTAGGAACATAAATAATTTATTTCATGCTTTCCACTTAAGGTGTGATTCTTTAAGTCATATGTTTTACTTTTTCTAGTCCTCTAGAGATTCCTTCGGCCTAGGACTCTTGCCCATCTCTTGGGGGCTTAGTTTTTAAAAAGTAGTAATAGATAAAAAATTGCAAATTTATTGAGGAATCATTGCTTCTTCATTGATATATAATTTACTCTTTTTACATTATTTGTTCTCATTACATCATATCATACCATTAATGATAATAATTTTTCAAATGCTCATCATTCCATGGGTTTGTTTAAGTATCCCCCCCCCTCGAAACGTTTTGATTAGATAGGTTCCCGGTCGAACTACTGAGTTGATTCTATACGAGCCGTTCCATTAGGCTTCTAGCTTATAACCCTTATATATGAACTTTATTAAAACAAGGTCTCCTATTTCAATGTCTTAGGCTTTCCCTTTTTATTATAATATCAATTCGTCCTCTACCAATAGGCTATAACTCTAAGTGCAGCCTACTCCCTCGCCTCTTCAGCCGTGTCCAAGTCTAATCATTGTATAAAATCACTAATGGGTAAATTAAAAATCAACACATGGTGGCTAGGTAGGACAAACTTAGATGGAATGACGACCTATGATCCAAGGCTAATGACCAAAGAACACTGTGGAGTTCATTAATCCAATTGGCCTTTATGTCTTTAAGCCTCTTCTTAATCCATTCAAGAATGGTTATGTTATTAACCTTAGTTTTTCCATTACATTGCATGCAGTTTGGAGTAGAGTGCATACATTTGATGGGGTATCTGATGTATTAGTTGTTGAACTAATCTTTTCAATCCTCATTCCACATTCTGTGATGAAGGATTTAGGTATACCATACCTAAAGATGATGTTTTTATAGATGAATTGGAATGTCCTTGGATGACTAATCTCGATAATATACTCAGCCTCTCGGCGAAGTACTCAACCACAATGAAAATGTATCTAAATCTCCCCTTGGCCTTTGGCAATGACCCTAACAAATCTATCCCCGTTGTGAGAAAATCAAGAGGTAGTTATTAGAGTTGGAGTTTTAACTCGAGGATGGTTCATAACTCACGTTTTTTTACATTTAACAAATTTCTTCACATATTTTGCATAGTCTTATTTCATAGTGGACAAATAATAATCTTACATTATTATTCTTTTAACCAAAGACCTCGCGATGAGATAGGCTCCACATGAACTATGTACCTCTTTGATCAAAGCCTGGATCACACTAGTGTGGAAAAATTATGGGAATGGTTCCCTTTTTAACATAACACCGCCATCAAGAACATATATTTCCTCCTTATAACAAAGTCGTATGGCCTCCTTTGGGTCATTTTCTACTTCTCAGGTCTGTAAGTAAAACGTCATCGGGTCCATCCAAGATGGGCAAAGTATAATTCTATAACCTTCACTTATTCCCCATTTATGCTCGGGTGGAACAGAATCTCTACCAACATAATTTTATAAAGATCTTCTTGGGTAGCCTGTGCCAATGAGCAAACGCATTTACCCACAATTTTTCCATCCGAGGTATTCGAACTACTTAAAGCGCGGTGATCTTTAGAAACAATTTTTTCACCTTGCCTAGGTACTTGGACATATTATTCTCTCTTGCTTCATAAGAACCGAAAGCTTGGTTCATAACCAGTTGTGAATCACTAATGGGTGACACCAGTAGTGCTCCCTGTAATGAGGCTAGACCTAATCCTGTGATCAAGGCCTCATATTTAACTTTGTTATTTGATATTTTGAAATTAAATTTCAATAAATGCTCAATATATGTGCCCTCTGGAGTGGTGAAAATGAGACCGACTCTGCTTCCATTTGCATAAGATTAACCACAAACTAAGAGTCTCCATATGGGAGTAGTCTCGCTGAATCCACCATTAACTAATAATCATATTTTAAACACTTTCTTCATATTCTCTTGATCTCAGTGCAATTTATCTACCTTCGTAGAATATTTTTCTTAGGTTAATGTCACAGTGGGAGGAAACTCTAACCCACTATCTTCCTTTGGGACTTATTTTGTTTTCAATATTAACTCTGCATGAAGTCAACCACCGTTTGGCCGTTGACGGTTATCCTTGATTGTCGAATTCGCCCAAATTGATTACCCAAGACATTAGTTTCCCGAATTTGTTTTGTTTATGAATGGCCTATCTCAAGGGTCGGTGTAGACTACAATCCTTTGGGCTTAAAAATATGGTTCCATCCTCCATGACGCTTCGATCAGAGTTAGCATTTATTTTTCCAAACTTGGATACCTGATTTATACACCTTTATAGGCTTTGTTTATATAGTATACTAGCTTCTGAACTCCACATTTATTTCTTATTATAACTGAACTAATTGTTGACTCTAATACATCCATGTGTATATATAACAATTCTAATAATATTGGCTGTAATGTACTAATGGGGAACATGAGTACCTCTTCAAATCCCAGAATGTTGCTTTGCACTCCTCTTTCCATTTAAAACTTTTCATCAACACCTTGAAAAATGGGAGCAACCTATTCATAGCTCTAGATACGAACCAATCCAAGGAAGCTACTCGACCTATAAGCCTTTTCACTTTATTTCTGTGTTTTGGGGACTGCATGTTGATGATGAATTTGATCTTATTCGGGTTCTCTTCTATCCCACTCTATTTGACTATGAACCCTAGAAGCTTACCAAGTCCAATGCAAATCACACACTTGGAAGGATTTAGCTTCATCCTATATTGATCCATGACATCAAAAGTTTGGCTAAGGTCCCTGACACATTCTTATCCTTCTTATTCATCGTGAGAATATCATCCATGTACATTTTGATATTAACCCTAATGCGACTTAAAAATTCAGTTTGCCAATCTCTAATAGGTCTCACTTGTGTTCTTTAACCTAAAAGGAATGACATTATAGCAGTACGTCCCCCTGATGGTGATAAATAAAGTTTTTACCCTATCACTGGGCTTTATAAAGATTTGGTTGTAGCCAGAATACGCATCAATAAAACTGAGCAGCTCGTGTTCTGCCATTGCATTAACTAGTTGGTCAACTATACGTAGGGGTAGTGGTATTTAGGGCATGCCTAGTTTAAATCCGTGAAATACACTCACGTCCTCACCTTTTTATTTCACTTCTTGACCATTACTACATTTTAAATCCATGTCAGATAGTTGGTGTCTTTAATGAACTTCGTTTACTAAAGTTTATCTACTTCAATCTCTATTTCTACATTTATTTATTCAATAAAACTTTCCTATTTTGTTTCACAAACTTTGACTCTTTCAACAAATTGAGCTTGTGCATAACACCTTTGGATCCTAGCATATCCTTATGGATTTATACGAACACATTGCATCACTGCCTAAGGAATTTAGCCAACTCATTTTTGAATTTTAACTCTAGAGATTAACTGATCTGAACCGTACACTATGGGTGTTCATTATCCAGAATCAATGGTTCAACCTCTTTGGCTACCTTACCATTTACCAGCTTCTCTATATCATGATGATCCAGTGTGTATTTAGTATGTGGTCAATTACTTTTGGTAAATATATCTATACTCATTTGAGGTAAAGTAACACTCCCTCGCTATAACTTAGTTTTATATGAATTCATCCACATCGAAATCAGTTGGAAACTTCATTACTTGGTGAATAGTATAAGCCATAGCATCAAATTTTTTCAAACCCACGTAGACAAATATGATATTATAGGCAGCAGTTATGTTTCGATCGAGGATGAAGAATCTCATCATCTAAGAACTACAGGTCAGCTAAGTCCTTACTATCACTTCCATCTCTATTTTCCCTAAGAGGAATACCTTTTCCCCCCAAACTAACTAAAGGATGATGATAGTCCTATAGATTTTACTGTAACAATCTTAATCTCTTAAAATAGTCATACAACAGCACGTCAACCAGGTTTCTATTATCCACCAAAATTCTCGACACTGTACGCTCATACATAATTTGTTTCAACACCAAAGGATCATCATGTGGGTACATGAGGACATTTAGGTTGTCCTTTAAAAATCCCATGATGAGGTGATCTTTATTTTTTACGAGATTGGTTGTCTATTTCCTTGGACAGATTGACCGTATCATCCTTTAACTGCATAAGTCTTGGCCTTGTTTAGGTATGCTTTCCTTTTTGCTGGGGCATCTGCTCCCCTAAATTTTCCCCCGACAATGAAGTTTACACTAAGGGAGAACATATTAATGGGTTTTTTGTTACTGTGTCTTCTTTGGCATCTCGTTTATTTTTCCTTCATTAGAATCGTCATCGTCTTGTCCACACTTTATCCCCTATCATTTCCTCCTTGAGGTGAACTTGATTGTCGTCGCAGCTTTATTTCCTCTCAGGTCGGCATTCTTTGTAGACCGATATACATATTTTTTTTCATCTTGCCATTCCATATCTCAGCCTCAATTTCATTTTTAAGGGTCATGTATTGGTCAATGGTATGGTTGTAGGCCTTATGGAATTCACACTACTTCCTTTTGTTCCTATTTCTAACAATTATGTCAAGCTTCTATGGCCACCTTAGGTTTTCTTTGTCCAAAATTTCCTCCGAGATGTGGTGGACCCTATAAGGGAACAAGTATGCTCAAGTGTCCTCGGCTTTTGGTTTGTCTTAGCCTGTTCACCAAAACATTTGAGTCGTAGTCTAACTCGTTCTAGAAATCTTCATGTTCGATATTTTAAGACCATACTTCTTCATCTTCATCCAAGAGATACCTCATTTAATTACCAATGAGAATGTCATTTTAGGATAAAGGTAAAGGAATTAGAAGACTCAGATTCACCCCACAATTTAACGTAAATAAAGTTAAGTTTTCTTAAAATGGAACTTCAGTTAATCTTATGCGAGAGTTTGTTTGATAAATTATCAAATATATTATTCAATATACTTTTCATATAGAAAACTATTTTCTTAGAAATTGCATCTTTATGTGTGTATTTGAAGTATAAGTGTTTATGTTGAGAACAAACATACCTATAGTTTTTGACAAAATAATTTTCAAACTTTAGAAAGTAAAACTGGATAAATTCCTTGGTTAAATTGATAACTTGCATAACCGCAGGGAACAATTTCCTCCGTATAGTGAACAACCTTTCACTGGTTTTATCCCTTGTGTTTTTCCCCTGGTATCTTTCACATCGTAAGATCTCCACGGGTTTGCAACAAGGATGACTTTCTTCATTGCAGCGAAGATCCATTGAACACATTAGACTTAGCGTGAAAAAGAGATCTTTCCAAAATATTGCTTTGAATAAAGTATAAATTCTCTTTTGCATCCATATCTTTTGGTGTGTTGGGGGAAACTATTTTATGTGGACTTAGATATCTTAAAGGCTTTGAGAGGTTGTGGCCACATGTTTGAAATGCCTATTTGGCTCATCTTCTTGTCCAAACAAAATATATGTTGACTTTTAAGGTTTACAAATAGTTTCATCAAGTGAAAAAAATAAGATTTTCTTAAAAGCAAAAAACTTCTTTGCATTTTTGAAATATCCTTATTATCATTGCTTATTGAAGTATTTGATGTTTGATTACTTCTTCTCAAGACTTGAAACATTTCCCAAAATTAATCTTGAGATACTTGAAATATTTTTTATATCTGAAATATACTTATGAGTTTATTTTGATTAACCAAACACTTTTAAAACTTCCATCAACCTTTGGTAATCTCACATCCAAGGAAGTTATAAATTCATTGGTGTCTTCTCACTTGTTCTAGTGAAACACTAAGATTTCCTTGACTTTATAAAACATTTGAACATTGGTTCAAATGCAAAATTATCAATGGAATTTGACACCTGAGACGTGGCTAGTGGTCGGAGAGCGATCCATGCTTGATCTTCCTACTAGAAGGCAAAAAGAGTAGACTGTGGAGGTTGTGAATTATTGATTCTTGAATAGATTCAATATTATGAACCATTTTTTCCTTTCTGTAAATCTTTACTTATATACTGGAAGGTGTTAATTTGGCCCATGGTTTTTCTCAAAAGGGATTTTCCCTTATATAAATCCTCGACTTAATTTCTTAATTTACATCTTCTCATTTTGATTCCCTTAGTTTTCTTCGTGAACATATATTGATATGTTGAACTAATTTGTAGACACATTTCGTCACCTGGACAGTAGGAGTAACCTGTCCCTAATTTAAATTAAATATAAACATAACCTCAATGTCGTAATAATTTTTAATTTGGGTATTTGTTCTTAGCCTTATCATTTTTTCGGCTATTGGAGCTTTCCATATCTCTACATATGCTTTCTCATTTGGTAGCAAAGAAGTTACTTATAGCTTGGGTTTAATAACCTAGATTTGGTCCCCTATTTGTGATTTTTATATCTCTACACATGATTTCTTAGAACTCTATAGTGAGAGGGGTGAAGACACCCCATTCTAGTACCCCCCCCCCCATACACCTCTATAGATTCAAACACTATCCCTTTAACCCTTAGAGCCCTAGTCGTCATTCAAAACCTAAATCGAAACACATCGGGCTCTACCTGAGATCCTTTTGACTTTGGTCAACTCTCAAACTCGAGAGTATCTAAACACATATTTATATGTCTATCAATCCCCTTTCCAACGATTCATACCGTGCACAAATCGGATATACGGTTTAGATTTAGCACCCCTTTTAGCTAGAGGTCACCGATGCTTCATTTGACTTTGGTCAAATCTTGGACCTAATAGTTTCTCAAAACACTTTCATAAGGTTATGAATCCCTTTTACAACTATCCATACCATTCACGAATTGAACTTACAGCTCGCATTTAGCACCCCTTCCACCCGAAAGGTCACTAAACGATTCCAAACTTTGTTTCACTTTGGTCAACTCTCGGACCCAATAGTTACTACACATATTTATATAGTCCCTTAATCCCTTTCAAATGGTCCAAACCACATGTAAGTCTAACTTACGGCTCATATCTGTTTGCCTTTTTACTCCGAAACCCTAAATCATAGGTCACAGGACACTTCTGAGCTCCATTTGACTTTAGTAATCGCTCACACCCGAGAGTACCTTATTGAGCTTTTGTATGTATTTGAATTCCCTTTCTAATGGTCCATGTCGTGGGCAAAATAGACTTATAATTTGAATTTTATGGTTATTTTTTCAAAAAAATCTATCTTTGGACTGATATAGGCACTTTCACCCCTGCCTATAGGCAAAGGGTACCTTACATGGCTGCCAAGTCTGGAACCTATACCGATATATTCAGCTATGCCGACCAATAGACCACCGAGGCCTTTAAACTTTCATTTTTAATAAATCTTTGACCTCATTATTCGGACCTTTTTTTCAAACCTTAGGACTTTTGACTCAAAATCAGTGCGGAGCTTTTCAAAATATCCCTTTCCAAACATTCTGTCACACATTCCATTACCTCACTTCCACCTCCCCTTTCACTACCATTACATCACTAATCAAAATCAACCTTATTAATTTAGTGTCATTTCTTACACTTTATTAGTTTTAGCACATATTTTTTTCACTTTATCACCTGATCACGTTTTTATTACTAATATACTCACAAAAACAAATTTTTATAAAATTCAAAAGTCTAAAAAGAGGGTTTAATTGATAAACCCCAAATTAGAGTTCTCTTACATTTTTTTATATTTTCACCACTTGTGCTCGTTTTTCCATAAATCAAATAGAATAGTCTAGTTTCTAACTTATGGGTTAAATTCCACCCTTTTGTTATTTCGAACTACTTGAACTTTGATGCCATCTTAGACTACATTGGCGCCTCGGGTTTTCCTTGGGATTCGAGCCCACTTTTTCCTTATGTTTCACATTTTATCATTACTTTTATGTTAGTATTTTCATACATATTTTTCCCATTTTTAGCCTCCCGTCAGACATGCGTACTCATTTGTTCCTAATGAGTCATGATTTGGCGCACTGCTCATATATATATATTCTACTTTTTTTACTACCTTTTAGCGGGGCCCTGTAAGACACGTGTACTCATTTATTCATAGTAAGTCACCATCCGGTGTACCGCTAATATTCTAGGTATCTATATATATTTACATTTTCCTTTTGATTACACTCCTTTAAATTATTCTTTCTCGTCTTTCCCATGATGCGTACACGATGATTTTTCTCCTTACGCATATATTCACTTTTCACCCCACATACACCATACACATTTTATGAGAAAGGGGAGAATTATTGTATGGCCCATAAGAGATCGAAAGGGTGGAATGGATCCTTAACACCTTCCTATTCCATAACTTAGTCCATGGACCCGTGATCTATTTGATTTTGTATGCATCAGTTAGTCTTTTTATGTCATTTCTTTGGGGAAGCCTATATCTTTTGCCTATTTTGAGTAAATAGGTTGGCGACTCCATTTTTTATATTTTTACCCATTGACGATGACCACTTTATGTTCATGGGATCCCGTGAATATCACACGAGTGGCAGAAAGGGAGTTCTCCTCCTTGACCATAAATTTTGTACAAGATTCATCTTTGAGGAGCACCCGAGATCCTGGAAGGTCACAGTGGCGACTCTGTTGGGAATTTATTTTTAAAGGACTAAACTCTATTTTATAAGTGCTTTATTTTCCTTTTCTCCTTCTCTATATTTTTTACATGTGTATATATGTTTTAACTTGTATATTCTTTTTAATCTCATTCTCACATGTTGTATATATACCATGCTTATGTCATACTATTTATGTATATTCTTTTCTCCATCGTGCTCATTTTTTATCACATATATATACCATCTTTTATATCACGTGTTTCATTCTTTCCTCACTTTTATATATTTTATGCTTTATATTCACTTGTATATATCTTCCACATGTCACTTTACTTATTTTCATGATTCACCCATTCCATGTCACTTGTAGATACCCATTCTTATTCCTACGTGTATATATCCACATGCATATTTACATGCTTCATATCACTCTTATATATACCATGCCACTTGTACACATTGCCATGTCATTTCTACTTATACATGTCACCATGTTACTCACTCCAATCATCTCACTTGTGTATTTCCACATGTCTCACACCTTGTATATATCACCATGATTTGTCCATTTGCACACACTCCACGTTTCATGTTACTTGAAAATATTTACTCTCTTTACTCTCCTTGTATATTCTCACACCCTGCTTTTGGGTATGAATGAATAAGATGTACACATAAGCAATGAATTAAAGTTAAAGCGAAATAATGTAACTTTTTCATTAATAAGAAGTTTTACATAGGGTTGTACCACGTCAGGGAGTTACACTTTTTTAGTTCAAACTATAATATAAAAAATTGAAAAGCACCACTCATTGCTCCCATCTAGCTTATATTCTGCCCACACAATCACATACGTGAACATGTGACCGATATTTGTCTCTAATAGAGAAAATATATTATCCTCTTTTTCATCTGGAGGAAAAGGAATTATCACAAATATGTTAAGCAGGTTCTACCAGTTCTATAACAAATATATGTATAGATGAAAGTTAGAGTGTGTATAGAATCAGTGTTTTCCAACGCTAAAGAAATAAAGTTGGTAATTCCATATTTATCAGCTTATAAATAACATTAAGGTTCTCAAACTAATAATCCCATACTTACCAATTCATTAAAAAAATAAAGTTCGTTACCAGTTCATTAAGGATCATGTAAAGAAAATCAAGGATTCTTGAACTAAACATCCCATACTTAACAATTCACTAAGGGGTATAGAAATAATTAAGTCGTCAGTAAAACTAAAATAATAATAATAATAATCAACCCAAACCTTTAGGGAAAAGTAACCGGCTGGGCACACAATTAAAGTGGAACTCATTTGTATGTAGAAATAAATCCAGGCTCTCAATCATTTGAGACCTTTGGGATAAGTAAAAAGTTATGTGGGATAACACTTCAGTCTCTTGATGCTTATAATATAATGGCACAAAAGTGCAAGGGAAATCCGAATCAATAAGGAACATGATACCAATTATAAGGTGAGAAGGGTTAATATTAATCCATAGTCAAACTCAAATATCGATGATAAATTCAAATACCAATGATATGTAATAAAATGTGTAGTATGGTAGTATTATAACATGCACATACTAAGAGTAAATAGGAGCTATCACATAGTGATATCAATATAAGTGATGATGCTAGGATCAGCACCACCAGATGAGGTGTTTCCAAGCTCAATATATGAATAACAATGGCAACACAGCTATATAAAGAGATAAGAGAAGGAGATGAGGATAAGAGGAATCAGCACCGGAATATAAGTGGTTCAGCCAATCTGGCCTACGTCCACTGTGAGTGTGTGAGTAATATCACTGAAAGAATGCACTAATGGCCATGGATACAATCTCTCAAGCTTTCTCTCTCTACTGTAGATTTAGACAGAGTTTTAGCTAGGGTTGAATAACTGGGATCCTTTTGCAAGGTAGGGGATGATCCCTATATATAGTGTCTAGGGGGTGTAATGTACCCCCCATGCATGTAATGAGCATGTGTGTGGTAGCCTCACCAATGTGGGAGTGCCATCTGTCACTGTCACCTGTAAGGAATGATGATGAAATATTCTCCCCATGTGTGGAGAATAATCTTGTTACAACTGATTTGTGCCCATGTGTCCTTATCCAAATGTCAACAGATGCTCGGCCGCCATATTGGTGGATGACCTCAGCCTGGGAGAGGCCGAGATGTAAAGGCTTGATGTCCATTCAATTCGAGATGTGTCATAGGGAGTCTCGGCCTGATCTCAGCCGAGACATATGCTGGGGTCGGCCCCAGTCGAGGTTGGACATATAGCATGCTGATGATTACTAATGCTTCTTGTCACCTCGGCCCAAGCCGAGGTTAGGCTGGTTCCATGTTGAAGGTTACCAAGGCTCCCTGTCACCTCGGTCTACCCTCGACCGAGGTTTCCATACTCAGGTATATGAGAACGCTGTTGATGCCTGTGATGCGTGTAGTGTCCATTGAAGTGTAGATGGTAGTGTCGGCCTGGGCCAACCCTGGTCCGGCCGAGGGATGATATCGTGAGCCCATGGCTTATCTAGGGTCGATAATATCTCATCCCAAGCCGAGGTTGGTGTCTTAAGGCCGAGGTTGGTGTCTCAAGGCCGAGGTTACACTTGGGGCATATCAATCACCCCCCAGCCCTTAGTCATATGTGAGAGCAAGTGGCTAGGGGATTACTAAACCTCCGAGGCCTGTCCATCCCAAGCCAGTACCGGCATGACACTTGGCCACGCTAGAGCGTACCTGGCTGGCGTGTGCTGTCCTTTGGGGTTCCTAAGGCAATGATGGGCCTTAGGAGACGTGCCTAAGTATTTAAGGGTTTAAACCCTTCTTTTTCTTCTTCTTCTTCTTCTTCATTTCCTCTCCTGCGTACACTGTTCTTGTAATTTTTCTCTCTCTCCAAAGCTCCTTCGATCCGCGCTCCTCTGCAGAGTTTTCTTCGCTTCATTCATCGATTCATCTCCAGGTACTTTCTCCATTTCATTTCCTCTATTTCTCATATTTGGTTTGCATTTTCCGGCGAGCTTCATCGCTTTTCCGGCGAGTTTCATCATTTTTCCGGTGAGTTCCATCGTTTCAGGCGAACAGGAAAACCTTTAAACTTCTAAGTTTAATCTTTAGATTTCTTTACCTTATAAGCCAATCTTGTTTGTATTTTTAGGAGTTATTCCAAAGTTTAGGGTCTTCCTCTGATGCTCAGACCTTTATACCAGCTTCTTGAGGATTTCCCCTCTCTGAGAGAGAAGACCCTAGAAAATATTAGGCAAATAGAGAGAGCTAAAGAGGAAGCTCGTAGGTCACAAGAGTTTCCCATTAGACCCTTGTTTCCACCACCTCTGAGGGTTATATATCCTGACCCCCCGGAGAACTTCTATTATACAGGGGTGCCTGTTGATCCAACTCCTATGTCTGAGTCTGAAGCTTCTACCTCAGACCCCATGTCAGTGGACTCATTCTAGAAAGCCATGGATTTCACACCTCGGCCTGATCAGGCCCCTGATCAGACCGAGGTATCTAGCCGAGCCTCATCCCATAACGGGGCCAGCACCTCAGCCTCTTCTTCAGAGGTTGAAGTGCTTGAGCCGAGTGTGGCTATGCCACCCATTCTTGATGCCATCCCCCTGTCGGCCATCACAGGGGAAGAGTTCGCTCAGAGATTCCCCAGTAACCCATTAACATCAGCTTCGGCCGACGTTGAGCTTGATGATGATGATGAAGATGCCAAAAGCAATGTTGATACCTCTGAGGCGACCGAGTTCGAGAGAACAGTCACTGAGGTTGATCTTCTGTGCTTCAGATACTTGTACTCCATCAGTCCTTCCATCAAATTAAGGAGACCTCTGAGGGAAGAGAGGGCCTACCATGGCCGAGATGGGGAAATCTGCCTGTACGAGCAGATGTTTAAGTTAGGGTTTCGCCTACCCATACATCCCATCATTAGATCCCTTCTCTCGTACATCAACTTGGCTCCCTCACAGCTCTCTCCCAATGCCTGGAGAGTTATCATAGGGGCCATTATCTTATGGAGGGCAGTCCACCACTCTGACCTCCCAGTTCAGGTCTTTGCTCATTGTTATGTCCCAACCTCGGCCAAAAACCATCCGATCTACTATCATTTTGTAGCTCGGAGGCCTGAGAAGAAGATGCTCCAGGTGACTCAGACCTCAAATCATAACTGGAAGCCTCGTTATTTTTTCGCCTCAGGTCCATGGGAATTTGGCCCATGTGTTCCTTCTTCCACTCTTGAGTCGAGGATACCCCTCAAATGGGGTAAGGTCTCTATGTCTGCCAGGGCCGATCCTGGTCTAAGTCTTCAAAATATGCAGAAGGTGAAGGCCCTGCAAGACCAGGTGGCACATGGTCTGTTTGTCAAGTTCGAACATTTGCTGACCCCCCAATATCTCTCGGGGACGAGCCTTGGTGGAAGTCCCCTTGTTGATTTTGGAAAGAATTTTTATTTTAAGTCTAACCTCTGAACTCATTCATATGTGATTTCTAACCCATATCTATTGACTTTTACAGAGCGACAACAAGACATCTCTGATGAACTGTGGTACATGGATGCTCCGAGCTTGGCGAGGCTTGCCAAAAAGGCTGGTCTGAACGCTCCTCCCCTGGCTCCCACAACATCCAAATCTCAGGCCTCAAAGAAGAGGGCCCCTGAATCCCATCCCTCTGAGGATCAGAGGCCGACAGTGAGGCAAAAGAAGGCCTCAGATGTTGCACTTCCAATCTCTTCGGCCGACATCCTGACGGCTCGTCTGGAACAGCTGAAGCTAACGGATAGTGTGGTCGGCCACAGCAGGCAGGCCATGGACGCACTCGCCTCTGTAATAACTGAGGCCGATAAGAGTTTCTACAGAGCCATGGACACCTCCCTGCTGGTTGAGTTCGGCCTTCACAGGGCCGTCCAGGTATGATTTGTTCCTTTGTCAAATTTTTACTAGTGCAACGTCTGACTTTTCTCCTGCTTAACCTCTTCATTAAATGTGCAGGGAGTGACTGCCATGTATTAGCTTTCGAACTGGGCCCTGAGGAAATTGCCCCTTATCCAGAAGGGGCAAGATGCCGAGAAGGTTGAGAGTGCCCTCAATGCTGAAGTCGACCGTCTGAAGTCAGAGCTACAGACCTCTGAGAGGAAGGTTAAGGGGATGGAAAAAGACATCTCTGTGCTCGTCAAGGACCATGCCCAAGCCCTGAAGGCAAAAGATGACGCTCTACAGCCTAAGGTCAGCGTGGCTATCAGAGCTGCCCTTGAAGATGCCACTCCTAAAATAATTTCTGAATACAAAGGCTCAGACGAGTTCATGGGTTTTGGCTTTGAATACCTAGAAAGATGTGTCAAGGCCACTACCAAATGGGCTGAAGTCCGAGAGAAGGAGGTTGGCACTCTAAAGGCCTCTGACTTTGTGGGTCACGGCTTTTCCGACCCTCAGTTCGCATACGCCCTTCAAGAGGTAGAAGACGAGGCTGCTGCTCCAGCCGAGACTACGACTCTGGGAGGGACTGAGCTCGGAGGGACTGACCCTGCTGATGATGTGGCCGAGGTGACCAATGCTGATCAAGTCAACCTAGCCGAGACTGTTAATGCTCCCCTTCAGACCTTTAACTTGTAACCAAAATTTGTATTTTGTAACTTGTTACTGAACTTGTAATTTGTAACTTGCAACACCTATGAATGTTATACGATCTCTTACTTTTTCTGAATGCCAATATCTTCTCTTATTTTGTTGTAGTGTTCTTGTTTATATTCAGTCAATAATTCTGATCTCACCACTGAATTGCTATTAGGCTCTGAAGTCTTTACATAATATGTTGTTCTCATAACCAACTTCACCAAATTAATGATGTTAAGGGTCTGAGGTCCTCTGTCAATGTGTCTGATCTCAGACCTCGTCACCACCGAGAGATGTTATGAGGGTCTGAGGTCATCACCTAAGAGGTTATCCCCATAATAAATTTCACCAAATTAATGATGTTAAGGGTCTGAGGTCCTCTGCCAATGTGTCTGAGCTCAAACCTCGTCACTACCGAGTGATGTTATGAGGGTCTGAGGTCATCACCTAAGAGGTTAACCCCATAATAAATTTAACCAAATTAATGATGTTAAGGGTCTGAGGTCCTCTGCCAAGGTGTCTGAGCTCAGACCTCGTCACCACCGATTGATGTTATGAGGGTCTGAGGTCATTACCTAAGAGGTTATCCCCATAATAAATTTCACCAAATTAATGATGTTAAGGGTCTGAGGTCCTCTGCCAATGTGTCTGAGCTCAGACCTCGTCACCACCGAGTGATGTTATGAGGGTCTGAGGTCATCACCTAAGAGGTTATCCCCATAATAAATTTCACCAAATAAATGATGTTAAGGGTCTGACGTCCTCTGCCAAGGTGTCTGAGCTCAGACCTCATCACCACCGAGTGATGTTATGAGGGTCTGAGGTCATCACCTAAGAGGTTATCCCCATAAGAAATTTCACCAAATTAATGATGTTAAGGGTCTGAGGTCCTCTGCCAAGGTGTCTGAGCTCAGACCTCGTCACCACCGAGTGATGTTATGAGGGTCTGAGGTCATAACCTAAGAGGTTATCCCCATAATAAATTTCACCAAATTAATGATATTAAGGGTCTGAGGTCCTCTGCCAAGATGTCTGAGCTCAGACCTCGTCACCACCGAGTGATGTTATGAGGGTTTGAGGTCATCACCTAAGAGGTTACCCCCATAATAAATTTCACCAAATTAATGATGTTAAGGGTCTGAGGTCCTCTGCCAAGGTGTTTGAGCTCAGACCTCGTCACCACCTAGTGAAGTTATGAGGGTCTGAGGTCATTACCTAAGAGGTTATCCCCATAATAAATTTCAAAAAATTAATGATGTTAAGGGTCTGAGGTCCTCTACCAAGGTGTTTGAGCTCAGACCTCGTCACCACCGAGTGATGTTATGAGGGTCTGAGGTCATCACCTAAGAGGTTATCCCCATAACAAATTTTTGATCTAAGGATGAAGCAAGAACTGCCATGGAAACTGATCTTTATTAATAACCTCTTCTCAATAAGATGGTACATTTACATAAAATTCAAGGCAACATCATATGTAATATTTCTTGAGATGGTCAGCATTCCATGGGTTAGTGAAAGGTTCTCCTTCTAGGTTTTCTAGCCTGTACGTGCCAGGCACAACCTCTTCCGTTACTTTGTAGGGGCCATGACAGTTTGGGCGTAGCTTGTTTGCCTTTTGTAGGGTCTTCTTTAGCACTAGGTCTCCCACTGCAATGGGTCTTGACTTCACCCTCTGGTTGTAGAATTTCGTAGCCCTCTGCTGGTAGGCTGCTTTTCTGACCTCTGCGTCTTCCCTTCTTTCTTCGATAAGATCTAGGACTAACCTCCTCTTCTCCCCATTGCTGTCAGGGTCGTAGGTCTGAATCCGATGAGTTGGTAGTCCTACTTCCGTTGGTATGACGGCCTCTGATCCATGTGCCAGCATGAATGGGGTTTCTCCTGTTGGTGTCCTTGCCGTGGTTCTGTAGGCCCATAACACTGCGTGAACCTCTTCTGTCCATCTCCCCTTCGCATCTTCTAACCTCTTCTTGATCCTGACCAAGATAGTTCTGTTAGTGACCTCGGTCTGGCCATTTGCCTGAGGTCGACCGGGAGATGAGAAGAATTTCTTAATCCCCACTCTTAGGCAATACTTTTCTAAGGAGGAGTTCTTGAACTGGGTCCCATTATCTGAGATGAGAGTGTTTGGGAGGCAATATCTGCATATGATGTTCTTCCAAATGAACTGGAAGGTCTTCTTCTCTGTAATTGTTATCATCGGTTCTGCCTCCACCCACTTTGAAAAGTAGTCAATGGAAACTATCAAGAATCTATAGTTATTGACAGCTCTTGGCAGAGGTCCTGCCAAGTCAATTCCACATACCGTAAATGGCCATGGAGAAGAGATTGACATCATAGGCTGATGGGGTTGATGAGGGATAGTGGCGAACCTTTGACATTTGTCGCACCTCTTCACATAGTCTGCAGCGTCCTTAGACAAGGTAGGCCACCAGTATCCCTGAGTGATGATCCTCTTGGCTAAGGGCCTTCCCCCTATGTGGCTAGAGCAGGAACCCTCATGAACCTCCTGTAAGACCCGGGATACCTCCATGGGATGCACGCATCTGAGGAGAGGCAATAGAAATCCCTTTTATACAAGACGTCACCTACTATTAAGAACTTGGCAGCCCTGTATCTCAACTTTCTCCTTTCCATCTTGGACTCAGGTAGCTCTCCATCTCTTAGGTATCTGACGAGCGGGTCGATCCATGAGTCTCCCAGGTTCACATTGTGACAAGGGATACATACCTCGTCCTCCTCGATGCTTGCCTTTCCTAAGACCTCTATGGGAATGGTCCTTCCCAAATCTGTCTTCATTGCCGAGGCCAGCCTTACCAATGCATTAACGTGATTGTTGCTCAGTCGAGGTACTCTCTTCAGCTTTGCTTCTTCAAAAAACTCTAGCAACCCTCTTACCTTCTTTAAGTAATTGGCCATCCTTTTGTCTTTGGCCTCGTATACCCCCAACATTTGATTGACAACCAACCTTGAGTCGCTATGGAGTAGGAGTCGCTTTACTCGAAGAGTTGTAGCCAATAAGAGACCTGCTATCATGGCCTCATACTCGGACTCGTTGTTTGAGGCCTGGAAGTTGAATCTCAAGTCATATTCAATGTTGGCGCCATCTGGAGCCGAGAGTATTAGCCCCGCGCCGCTTCCACTATCACAGGAAGAGCCATCAACGAAGAGGCTCCATATATCTGCATCTGATGAGAAGACCCCTTCTCTCATAACCCCTTTCTCGAAGAGGTATCGATTCTCTTCGTTCTCTTATACTCTACATCGATTTTTACCTGGGACGACCTCTTCTCGGCCTCGGAAGACGTTTGGTGCAGTCTCTTCTGAATTTCGGAAGACACTACGGTTCGTCTCTACGCCGTCATCTAGGCCTTTCTCTGTCTCGGCCTCTTCCCAGGTGAACTCTGCGACAAAGTCTGCGAGGGCCTGCCCCTTGATGGTTGTCCTGGGTTGGTAGGTAAGGTCATACTCTCCTAGCTCGATGGCCCAGGTCATCAATCTTACGGACTTCTCAGGTTTGTGCAGGACCTGCCTTAGTGGGGAGTCAGTGAGGACTACCATGGAGTGAGCTTGGAAGTAAGGCTTCATCTTCCTTGAGGCATGTATCAGGGCATAAGATAACTTCTCCATTTGGGGATAGTTCTGTTCAGACCCTTGAAGAGCCTTACTGTTGAAGTACACAGGCCTCTGGATTCCTTCCTCTTCCCGTATGATGGCCGCGTTGATGGCTGATTCAGAGACTGCCAGATACACAAACAACCTTTCCCCCACGATGGGCCGAGACAGCAATAAGGGAGACCCTAAGTAGGACTTGAGTTGGTTGAAGGCTTCTTCACACTCTTCGTCCCACTGGAAGGCCTTTCTTAGAACTTTAAGGAACGGAAGACACTTGTCCGTTGCCCTAGAGACAAACCTGTTAAGGGCGACCACTCTTCCTGTGAGTCTCTAGACATCCTTGATACTCCTAAGAGTCTTCATGTAGAGCAAGGCCTTGATATTCTCAGGGTTTGCTTCAATCACCCTCTGATTAACGATGAACCCCAGGAACTTCTCGGCTCCTACCCCGAAGACACACTTCGCTGGATTGAGCTTCATTCTATATGAGTCCATAACATCAAAGGTCTTCTCAAGGTCGGCTACGTGCGTAAATGCTTTCAGGATCTTCGTTAGCATATCATCCATATACACCTCCGTGGTCTTACCTATTTGCTCCTCGAACATCTTATTGACAAGATGTTGATACGTTGCCCCCGTATTTTTCAGACCGAAGGGCATCACCTTGTAGCAGTACGTCCCTTTGTCAGTAATGAAGGTTGTCTTCTCAGAGTCTTCGGCATCCATGAAGATTTGGTTATAACCTGAATAAGCGTCCATGAAGCTCATGAGCTCGTACCCTGCCGTTGCGTCCACTATCTGATCTATCCTAGGTAAGGGATAGCTGTCTTTCGGGCAAGACCTGTTCAGGTCAGTGAAATCTACACACATTCACCACTTCCCATTGGCCTTAGGCACGATGACTGCATTTGAGATCCACTCCGGAAAGGTCACCTCTCTTATGAACTCAGCCTCTTCTAACTTTTTTACCTCTTCCCAGATGACGTCATACTTCTCCCTAGAATACACTCTTTGCCTCTGCTTGATCGGCCTGGCATCTCTGTCTACGTTGAGCTTGTGGCTCATGACCTCAGGGTCTATACCAAGCATGTCTGCGTGACTCCATGCGAAGATACTCTGTCTCCTTCTGAGGAATTTTACCAACTCTTCCTTGATTCCTGGCTCTAGGTCCTTACCGACCTGGACGGTTTTTTCCGGCTCGTCCTCATTGAGGACGATGGATTCTACCTCTTTCGCAGCCTCTCCCTTCTTCAATTTTGTTTCATCTCTTGGGTCAAGAGTGTCAATGTTGTAAGTGGTGGTTGCTCTCTTATGGGCCTCTCTCTCTTCGGCCGAGTTGAAGTAACACTCCCGCGCTGTGGTCTGGCCCCCTTGCACTTCCCCTACCCCATAAGGAGTCGGGAATTTTAGCATTTGATGGACCGTCGACGGCACGGCTTCAAACTCTTTGAGGGCCACCCTTCCTACGATGAGGTTGTAGGCCGAGAAAATGTTTTCGTCCATGACGAAAAAGTTTATCTTCTTGGTCAGCCTCTTAGGCCACTCATCCCCCATCTGTACATCCATTTCATACATGCCCAAGGGGTGAACCTTTTCACCATTGAAGCCTATCAACAGGTGATGGTAGGGCACCAGCCTTGCCCTGCTAAGACCCAGGCTCTTGAAACAAGGCCAGAACATCACATCTGCTGAGCTTCCCCCGTCTATGAGGATCATTCCTACCTCGCACCCATGCACCCTTGTTGTTATGACCAAAGGGTCATCATGGGGGGATAAGATACCCTTGAAGTCGAGTCTGGAGAACCCCACTACGAGGGTGTCCATGTCCACCTTCTTCCTCTTCTGCACGGCATCGGAAGACGTTAGATTTACAGCCTCAGGCTTGGATAATGACCTAGCCTCTGCAACATGAGCCTTCCTATCGGCTACCTCAGAGCCACCTCCTACAAATCCCCCACATATGGTGCTAACACCAAAGGAGATCATCCCGACCCTCTTCACCGGGGTGTTATCATCCTTTGGCGGAAGATCCGGGTCGTCTTCATCATCTCTCTCTGAATCATCGTCCCTTCTGGATGGGACATCGCCGCGGCATCTGTCATTTCTTCTCTTCTTCTTAGGGTCTTCTCTTCCACCCTTCGGAGCCTTGCCATCCACATACTTCCTCAGCTTTCCAGATTTCAACATCTTCTCAATCTCATCCTTTAAAGCGAAGCATCTATCTGTGATATGGCCGTGATCCTGGTGGAACTCACACCATAGGTTTTTGTTCCTCTTATGTGGCGGGGCCTTCAGTTTCTCCGGCCACCTCAGAGTCCGATCAGTCTTAATCTCATTAAGTATGTGTTCACAGCTCACAGTCAGAGGAGTGTAATGAGCAAACTTGTCATCACCTGACCTCTTCTTCCCCTCTTTCTTGCTTTGGGACCTCCCAGGGCCACTGCGGTTCTCCTCCTCATATTTGGCGGCCATTGCCTCTTCCGCATTCATCACTTTCCCTGCGATTTCCAGCAGCTCCGCCATGGACCTAGGGGGTCCTCCGCTAGCTTCCACAATAGCTTCCCCTTCTGGAGGCCTCCTATCAGGGCGGTCATGGCTATGCTCTCTTCATAGTCTTCCACCTCCAACTTATCTTTGTTGAATCTTGCTATGTAGTCTCTTAGGCTCTCACCCTTGGCCTGTTTGACATACAGCAGGTGGGTAGTCTTCTTTTGGGGTCTTACCCCGAAGCAGAAGTTGTGGATGAACTGCTCAGCCAAACCTTTGAAGTTCTCGATCGAGTTCTTCGGAAGAGAGGTGAACCAGCTGTGCGCTGCCCCTGTCAAGGTCCCCGAGAAGGCCCTACACTTCATCTCATCAGGTATCGAGTAAATGTCTGCCGCCGACTGATACATCTCGATATGGTGCACAGGGTTAGTGCTGCCATCATACTTAGGAGTCACTGTAGGAGGCTTGAACTTGGCTGGGGTTGGGAACCCCACTATCCTAGCCACAAATGGGGAGCCCTGCTTTTAATGAGGTCTCCTATCTTCTCCTCAAGGAGTTGGATAGAATCGTTCCAGTGTCTTCTGTCATCAACTTGGCCGAGGTTATCCCCTGCCACCTCCCTGCGATGGACAGAGGGTTCCCCAGCCATAACACGTTGACTGTTGACCTCTTCTTGTTCCCTGGCTCTTCCTCCATAGGGTCGGCCTTGGTCTGGCCGACCTTGCCTACCCCCTCTCTGAGAGCCTGCTGCGCTCCTCGACCTTGATAGCCTGTGTCTTAGGTCATTCACCGGGCTCAGCCTCTCGAAGGCCGACCCTCTGCTCAACCTGTCAAAGTCCGACCCTCTTTGTTGGGCCTCTTCTCTTCTTCGGCCGACACATCCATCTCATCCGACACATCCTTGACTCTGCCTAAGAGGTCGTATAGTGTCATTTGACACCTCATACGGCTCCCAGCAGTCTTCAGGGGCTTCTTCATCTCCTAGATCATCATACCTATCCTCTGGTCAAGGGTTTCTCTGCCTCCCTAGGCGCAAGTGCCTAGGGTCAGCAACGTCCCTCCTCCTCTGGGGTGCAAGTTGGTCCTTCATTGGCGCCTGGGGTGGTCCCCTGGCATCAGGATGAGGTTGAACTGCCACCGGAGTGATCATGTCCGGTGATACTCCAGGTAGCCTCATCATCATGGTTTGACTGAGCTGGGCAAAATTGCTCCTTCATGGCTTGTTGTGTTGCAGCTAAGGATTTCAAGGCTGCTGCTACCTCCGCCATTTCGGATTAGGGAGGAGCCTGACTGGAGCTAGCCCCTCCACCTCCGGGCGCCGAAAGAGGCGGTGGTAATTCTGGTACCATGTGTTAACAATAAAGAGCTTGAACAGCAAGTGAGCTTAATACCTTAAAGGACCTCTTTCAATGGTGAAACAGCTCCACGTAAGGGGTGGTTCCTGGTTCACCACCAGAGTCTCCGATGAGGTTAAGCAAAAAAAGAGGAAGAGATAGCTTCTCGTTCCCACAAACGGCGCCAAAATGATGATGCTAGGATCAGCACCACCAGATGAGGTGTTTCCAAGCCCAATATATGAATAACAATGGCAACACAGCTATATAAAGAGATAAGAGAAGGAGATGAGGATAAGAGGAATCAGCACCGAAATATAAGTGGTTCAACCAATCTGGCCTACGTTCACTGTGAGTGTGTGAGTAATATCACTGAAAGAAGGCACTAATGGCCATGGATACAATCTCTCAAGCTTTCTCTCTCTACTGTAGATTTAGACAGAGTTTTAGCTAGGGTTGAATAACTGGGATCCTTTTGCAAGGTAGGGGATGATCCCTATATATAGTGTTTAGGGGGTGTAATGTACCCCCCATGCATGTAATGAGCATGTGTGTGGTAGCCTCACCAATGTGGGAGTGCCATCTGTCACTGTCACCTGTAAGGAATGATGATGAAACATTCTCCCCATGTGTGGAGAATAATCTTGTTACAACTGATTTGTGCCCATGTGTCCTTATCCAAATGTCAACAGATGCTCGGCCGCCATATTGGTGGATGACCTCGGCCTGGGAGAGGCCAAGCTGTAAAGGCTTGATGTCCATTCAATCCGAGATGTGTCATAGGGAGTCTCGGCCTGATCTCAGTCGAGACATATGCTGGGGTCGGCCCCAACCGAGGTTGGACATATAGCATGCTGATGATTACTAATGCTTCTTGTCACCTCGGCCCAAGCCGAGGTTGGGATGGTTCCATGTTGAAGGTTACCAAGGCTCCCTGTCACCTCGGCCTACCCTCGACCGAGGTTGCCATACTCAGGTATATGAGAACGCTGTTGATGCCTGTGATGCGTGTAGTGTCCATTGAAGTGTAGATGGTAGTGTCGGCCTGGGCTGACCCTGGTCCGGCCGAGGGATGATATCGTGAGCCCATGGCTTATCTAGGGTCGATAATATCTCGGCCCAAGCCGAGGTTGGTGTCTTAAGGCCGAGGTTGGTGTCTCAAGGCCGAGGTTACACTTGGGGCATATCAATAACTATGTCAATTACACAAATTTTACTATTCAAAAGGTAAGAAAAAATCTATTTTCTCACTATATCGGTCGGCTGTATATATCACAATAGGATATCGGGAGGAGTTGATACTTGATTTTCTATATACAATGTTTTGGTATGTAAGTATTTGGGATTAGGTCAGTCAGTTTGTACTAAAACTGTACTTTTTAAAATTTTGAGGTTTTAATTGTAAATAAATTAGGACATTAAAAAATTGGACTTAAGGTCATAATTTAACTTTGGTGCAAGGGACTTTTTGTATTAAACTATTTTGAAGTATTCATAGACAAAATTTGGGGATCAAATTCATAAGTTGAAAAAGTCGGGAAGGGTCAATTTGCAATTTTGGAAAAATATTCTTAAGTTCAAACCTCATTTTTCCATAACTTAGGCTAGGTTAATCCAAACATGGCCTTACCTTATACCCTTTTAACCATAAAAATAAAATAAAAATATTGAAAAAAAAATTAGAATTTTCTGATTGGTCATGCGCCTTGACGCACTAGGTCAATGTTTTTTTTATCAAAAATTTCATCTTCTTCCCCTCAACATTTGACTTTAGAATTTATGATTTTTGACCTTGAATAACTCCTTCATTTATAGGCCGTTTGAGATTATTTCTAAACAAACTCAACCTAACTTTTCACAAGGAATCCGAATATATAAGTTTTGTGAATTGAGATGCAGTATATCTCAAGTTCTAAAACTATGTGTTTTTTTAATTTTTGACTTAACATTCGTGGGTTTTAAGGATATGGCAAGGATTATTTTGAATGTGGTTTGTTTTCTGCTATGTATATGAGTAGTTTAGTTTAGTTTTCAAATATTGAGATGGATTATACATAGAGAATTTCAAATTTTCAGTATTCAGGTTCAAAATACACTTTCAATCGATTGGAGCTTAATAGACACATCCATGGCTTTTAGTTATTACACTCGAGTTCCTTAGGTTGTAATGAAGTTATACATAGCTTCAAATCAAAGTTTGGAGTTTTATATCAAAATTCACCATTGAAGCTCAATCTTTAATAGTGTAATTTCACATTTTTTTTCTATTCTACACGTAAAAGCTTGCATATTATGATTGGTCAAAGTATACTAGCTACACAGAAAGAAATTAGAATTGAAAGAGCTAAAAATAACTCATAAAATTATGGTGTACCTACTTTGAGTGAAATTTTGATTTTTTGAACTTAAGTTTGAGGTGTGTTTTAACTACTAAGATGGTGGGGTATTTACTGTGCATACTCAGGGAATTCGATTGGTTAAATGGGGTGCTAGATTTGAGTTATATATTTGAAGTTTTTGAGGTTGGTAAATGTAACTCACATGTGTGCATGGTGTACACATGTTATTTTTAACTTCTTGTGCTGAAGTGGTGCACTAGGCGAACAGGGGGTTTATTGAAATTAATAAAACTTTGATGTTTGGTCCTTAGTTCGCCTTGTAATTACATTTATTGCCTTAAAAGTACACTTTTCATAAAGTATAGGGGTACTTTTGTAATTTCAAAATGTTTTAAGGGTTGAAATTGTGATTTTATGTTAGTTGAAGTCTAAAAGATTAATTTGATATAAAGTTGAGGATTAGGTGTGAAATATAATTCAAGTTATGTTACTTTAAAGTTTTCAAGGGGCTATTTTTTAATTACTGAACTTCAAGGGCCAAGGTCAATTTAGTAAAACTGTAGGGTATAAAATTTAGTTTCTTTCTTCAAAGAGTACTTTTGAATTTTAATACTTTATAATGGTTAAAACAATGACCGTAGGTATCTAGGGTCGATTTTGAAAATCCCAATTATTACAGTCTGTCTGTCTAAAAAAATCCATCCTTGAAATAATTTGGGGTATTGACCTTTCAACGCTTGTTCTGGTTCCCATGTAGTTTATTTCTACTTTTGATTTTTTTCCAAGTACTTTAACTGAGGGAAAATCCTTGTTTCTGAGGTACTTTAGCATGCAATCCAGAATTTGAATAGGGTGTACTTCAAATTCATTGTTTTGTTCGATAGAAATATCTTGCCCTGTAACGGTATGAGATGGATCAGAAATATATTGGCGTAATTTTGACACATGAAATATATTATGAATATTGGATAATTCCACAGGTAATTCTAATTGATAGGCTATAGAGACAATTCGTTTAGAAATTGTGAAAGGTCTAGTATATCTGGGGGCTAATTTTCCTTTCTTCCTAAAGCGTAAAATTCCTTTATGGGGAGAAACTTTCATAAATAGTCGATCATCAACTTGAAATTCTAAAGGTTTCCAACGTTGGTCTGCATAAATTTTTTGTCGATCATGGGTTTTCTTCAATCTCTCTCAAATTTGTTGTATTCTTTCAGTGGTTTCCTAGATTATTTCAGAGCTAAATTATTTACTATTTTCATATTTTATCCACATACAAGGGATCTACAGGGTCTTCCGTACAAAGCTTCAAATGTAGCAACTTTAATACTATCTTGATAACTATTATTATATGAAAATTCAATAAGGGGTAAGTACACATTCCAATTGTCAGACATATTTAACGTACAAGCGCGTAGCATATCCTCTCAAGTTTGGATTGTACATTGTGATTGTCCATCCGTTTATGGGTCGAATGCGGTACTTAAATAAAGTTTAGTACCCACTGTTATTTGCAATGCCTGCCAAAACACTCCAACCAAACAGGAATCTCTGTCTGATACGATGGATGAAGGAATTCTATGTAGTCGAATAATTTCTCGAATATAGAACTTGATAAGCTTTTGGAACGAATCAGTGGTTTTTAAAGATAGAAAATGAGGAGATTTGGTGAGTGGATCTACTATTACCCGAATATAACTATATCCTTGGGGCATACGAGGTAGTCAACTGACAAAATCCATGGTAATATGATCCCATTTTCACTCGAGAATCGGTGAGGGTTAGACGAGTCTACCAGGGTATTAGTATTTTATCTTTACTTATTGACAAGTAAGACATTTCCTTACAAAATTCTTGATATCATTTCTCATATTTGTCCACCAGTATTGCTTCTTCAAAGCGTAGTATAATTTCAAACTTTCGGGGTGAATCATAAATTTTGAACGATGGGCTTCTTGCAATATTTCTTCTCGAAGAGATGCATCATCAGCACTGTTCTAAAAAACCCGCCTAGGCTTGGGATAAACCCCCCGCCTTAAGATTTTTATGCCTTATTCTTAGTAAAACCCTCAAAACGCACTTTTTTCTAAAAGCAACAATACTTTAGTGAAATGATATCATCTTTTAAAGAATTTTTTTACAAACTGAACCATTATCTCATCCAAAATAATCAAAATAGTATTTTAATTTGCATATATTCGGACATATTTTTATGATATGTACAATTTTAGTATTTTATAGCCTTGTTATGGTTAAGAAATATTAAAATATATTAAGAAGGACTAAACTCCTTTTCACACCTTTTTACGTCTAAGGCCCGCCTAGGCTTCTAAGGCTTAAGGCTTGGCCTCCACGCCTCGATCACGCCCCGTATTTTTTAGAACCTTGATCATTAGGTACATGAAATTTATTTTTAAATCATAAACCTATTTTCTTATCATATGAGAAGTCAGTATTTTTATTTGAAAAGGTTTTTACAAAAGAATATTGGGTTTGTTGAACTAAGATTTTCTCATTCAACTCAGGATAAGAAATAATGTTAAAGAATTTTGCAAAAAGGAGATATTAACCACAAGTCATATTGCTCTATGGTAGCAGCAATATCATAGGAAATTAAGGTGTGCAGTCTTCCTACTGGATTTTGACTCAAAGAGTCTGCTGCTATATTGCCTTTTTCCTGGATGGTAATTTAATTTAAATAGGTAATCTTCCAAAAATTACATCCAATGTTGTTGTCTTAAATTCAAGTCCTTTTGAGTAAATATATATTTCAAAATTTTATGATTCGAAAAGAATTGGAAACTTACACCATAAAGGTAAAAACGCCAATTTTTTAACACAAACATTATTACGACTAATTCAAGATCATAAACAGGATAATTACGTTCATTAGTTTTGAGTTTTTGTGACCCATATTCTATTACTTTCTCATTCTGCATTAACACACAGCCTAACCCTTGTAATGAAGCATCAGTATATACATCGTAACTTATGTCACTAGAAAGACTAATGAGGATAGGAGTAGTAGTTAACTTGTCCTTCAACACTTGGAATGATTAATTACATTTTTTAGTCCATAAAATGGAACTTCCTTCCTAGCTAGCTTTAAAAGGGGAACAGCAATGCGAGAAATCCTTCTACAAAATGACGGTAATACCTTAAAAAACTTATTATTTTGATAATATTGGTAGAATTTTTCCATTCTAAAATGGCTGAAATTTTGGCTGGATCGACTTGGATTCCATTTTCATAAATCACATGTCCTAAAGATTTCATTTCCTTCATTGAAAAATCACATTTGCTCTTTTTAGCATATAACCGATGGTTTGTAAGAGTACTTAAGGCAGCATCTAAATATTGTCCATGGTCTACTGGATTTTGAGAATGACGAGAATATCATTGATAAAAATGATGACGAACTCGTCAACAAAAGGCCTGAATTTATATGCATTAGATCCATAAATTCTACGGGTGCATTATTTAATCCAAATGGCATTACGGTAAATTCAAAATGTCCATAACGAGTTTGAATAATAGTTTTTGAAATATCTTCCTCTCAAATGCATAAGTGGAGATTACAAGATCGTAAATATATTTTAGAAAAGGTCTTTGCTCCTCGGAGTTAATCAAATAGATCTTTTATAGGGGGTAAAGGATACTTATTCTCAATAGTTATTGAGTTCAGTTTAGATAGTCTATGCATAATTTAGAGCTTCCATTATGTTTCTTAACAAATAATACCAAAGCTCCCCAAGGTGATGAACTTAGTCGAATAAAACCTTTCTAAAAAATATCATCTAATTGTGTACGGAGTTCTCGAAGTTCTAAAGGAGCCAATCGATACGGATGTGTCGAAATAGGAAGTGTATTAGAATAAACATCGATACTAAAATTGATTTCTCTTGAAGGAGGTATTCCTGGTAAATCTTTGGGAAAAATGCCATCGAATTGTTCCAACAGTTTTGGAACTAAAGAAGAGATATGGAATTGGAAACTTGAGGGTTCTGATGAACCCGGTCCTTCAAATACAATAAAAACAATTATCTTCATTTCGAAAATAAATTTTCTTAGCATAACAATCGATATAGGCATGATGTCTTGATAAAACATCCATTTCGATAATAATATTGAAACCACAAATATCTAAAATTATCAAATTAATAAAGAGTGTTCCTAGACCAAGCTGAATTTTACAACTGTTATAACCTTGCGTTGGTGTATTGATTTCACCTGTCGGTAATTCAATATCCAATGGAGCAAAAGATGTAGGTAATAATTGTAATAATTTAGCTAGTCTAAGACTAATAAAAGAATGTGTTGACCTTGAATCAAACAAAATATGTGCAGGAAAATGTTTAAAAAACATCATACCTTCTATCACGTCATTTTTGTGTAGGCAGTATGGCGTAATTCTTTCCACGATTCAGGATTGGAACATTTCCTTTAACAGAGTTTGGCTTAGGTTGATTTCGAATAAGACGATATTTGTATTTTGTAAGGGTTTGTTTAACTGACGGTGGATTGGAACAGGTTTTAACTACAATACTGTGGACGAATATATCCTACTTCGTGACACTCATGATAACAGATTGTTGATCGAGTCGTGTTGTAACGAATGTTGGAATAAGCATCTCCACTTGAATTTGAATAAGGATGAAGTGTAGAATGAGATAGAGTTATAATAACATGAATGTTTCTAGTAATAGGGTAGAAGATCGTACTACTGCAGAAGAATTGCATTCCATAATTGCCAAATCGTTGATAACTTGAGATACTCATGGATTTGTAAAGGATCGATCGAATTCTTAACTCTTGTATGTACTCCTTTTTCACATTTCTTTCACTTCTTTACCTCAATATCTATATATTCAAGTGCATAGCTAGATAATTCGATAAACTTGTCCTCGTATTGGGCTACCGATAGATTAGATTGTTGTAATTTTAAGAAACCAACAATTCATTGATCTCGCTCAGCCTCGAGAAAATACTTTTTGAGAAAATCTCCTCAAATTGCTCCCAAGTAAAATTAACAACATTCTGGTTACGTGACACTTCTTACTACCAGAAATTAGGTCCACCTTCGGATATATAGGCTGCTAAAGTTACTCGAAGATTAGTAGCTATACCTACTCCATTCATAATTTTCACAATCTGACGTATACATTTTCATCTTCATTGGCACATGTCTTTTCAAGAAAAGATGGAATTCGTTGCCTCAGGAATTATTTAAGGGAATTCATCCTACGAATTTTTTCAAAAATGTCCTCAGGAGTAGAACGAGTTATTTCTTGTTGTCGGGCAAAAAAGTAAGTTCCTGAAGACATCACATGATTCCTTCAGTTTGAATCTATTAAGTTTGAGTTCCAGTGGAGGGAAATCGAGTACTAACCATCCTAATATATAGTAGAATAGTTTTAATCATAAGAATCATAAACAAAGATATGCCACAGGCCTATTATATTACACATGATAAGTTATAGGGTACAATCGAGTTATATATCACAACCTATATTAGTGCAGCTATGGTAGTTAGCTCATATCCTAAGTTTTAGTATAGCACACTATCTACAATCCTTTACTAAACTATCTATATTAAGAGACAACTTTTAGGTTTGGATTATTTAAATATGGACAATAGCTTCATCACTAACACGGGACTCTGAACTTACTAAATAATCTCCCTGATCTGAACCATCAGTTGAGTCATCAGTAGTACCAGGAGAATAGTCACCTTGTACTTAACCATTTTATGTGGCATCAGGGTATATCGATGGATTCGGTGGCTCTCTGCAAGTGCAAGATTTATGGCTTCTTGAAAAATTATCCGATCATTTACATAATCATCAACTTTCCTCATGGCTTGTATATCACCCAAAACTCTATTTGTCAACACTAGTCCTTTAACATCACTACTCACGCCTACCTAGTCTTCCTCGACCACACGAATCATTTCTCTTAATTTTGATAATGCGTGTTCTTTAACTCTGGTTTCCTAGTGCTTGTTTGGTTCGATGTCTACATTAAATAAAGAACGTGTCCCATATATCCATGCTACAAAATGGAGTTATCATATAATAATAGTAATAAAAGAACTTACAAAAAAATAAAATAGCTAATATCTTATTCATCCCCTATAGAATGCTAACCCGACGATATGTTTAAATTTAAAACATGTTATGGTACCAACTTATCACACCCTGCCTTTTGGTATGAATGAATAAGAAGTACACATAAAGTAATGAATTAAAGTTAAGGCGGAATAACATAACTTTATTCATTAATAAGTAGTTTTACATAGCCTTGTACCATCGCAGGGGTGAGTTACATTTTTTAGTACAAACTATAATATAAAAAATTGAAAATCATCACTCCTTGCTCCCATCTAGCTTATTCTATGCCCACACAGTCACATACGCGAACAAGTAGCCAATATTTATCTCTAATAGGGAAGAGATATTATCCTCTTTCTTGGGTTTCACTGGGAGAAAAAGGAATTAGCAAAAATATGCTAAGAAGGTTCTACCAGTTCTATAATAAATATATTTATAGATGAGAGTTGGAGTGTGTATAGAATCAGTGTTAATCAACGCTAAAGAAATAAAGCTGATAATCCCATACTTATCAGTTTATAAAGAACATTAAGGTTCTATAACTAATAATCCCATGCTTACCAGTTCACTAAGAAAATAAAGTCGGTTACCAGTTCATTAAGGATCATGTAAAGAAAAATAAGGATTCTTGAACTAATAATCCCATACTAACCAGTTCATTAAGGGGTATAGAAATAATTAATCCATCTGTAAAACCAAAATAATAATAATAATAATAATAATAATAATAATAATAATAATAATAATAATAATAATAATAATAATAATAATAATAATAATAATAAACCCAAAAGCTTTGGGAAAAATTAATCGACTAGGCACACAATTAAAGTGGCACTCATATGTATGTAGCAATAAATCTAGGCGCTCAATCATCTTAGACTTTTGGGCCAAGTAGAAAGTTCCATGGGATAACACGTTAGTCTACTTCCTAGTTAATACTGATGCTTATAATATAATGGCACAAAAGTGTAGGGGAAAACTGAATCGATAGGGAACATGATTCCAGTTATTAGGTGAGAAGGGTAAAAATTGACCCATAGTCAAATTCAAATAGTGATGATAAATTCAACTACCGATGATATGTAGTATGGAAGTATTATAACATGCACATACTAAGAGTAAATTGGAGCTATCACATAGTAATATCAATAGCAGCATGCCAAATACGCAAAGTTTACAATTAAAACGGTAGGAAAAAACTATTTGCTCGGTATATCGATCGGCTTTATATATCACAAGAGGACATCGAGAGCAGTTGGCACTTGATTTTTTGTATACATTGTTTGGATATGTAAATATTTGGGATTAGGTCATTCTGTTTGTACTAAAATTGTATCTTTTAAATTCCGGGGACAATAAAATTATGGACTTAGTGTCATAATTGAACTTTGGTAAAATATACTTGTTATATTAAAATATTTTGAAGTGTTCATAGTCAAAATTTGGGGATCAAACTCATAAGTTGAAAAATTCGGGAGGGGTCAATTTTGCAATTTTGGAAAAATATTCTTAAGTTCAAACCTCATTTTTCCATAACTCGGGATAGGCCAATCCTAACATTGCCTTACCTATACCATTTTAACCAGAAAAATAAAATAAAAATATTGCAAAAAAATTCAGAATTTTCTGATTGGCCACGCGCCCACACGCACTAGGTCATTGTTTGTCAAAAAGCTCATCTTCTTCCCCTCGACATTTAACTTTAGAATTTTTGATTTTTGACCTTGAATAACTCCTTCATTTCTAAACCATTTGAGATGATTTCAAAACAAACTCAACCTAATTTTTCACAAGGAATCCGAATATAAAAGTTTAATGGAATGAGATGCAGTATATCTCAATTTTTAAAACTATGTGTTTTTCCAAAATTTTGACTTAACGTTCGTGGATTTTATGGATATGGCAACGATTCTATATGAACATGGTTTGTTTTATGCTATGTATAGGAGTAGTTTGGTTTTGATTTCAAAGATTGAGATGGATTATACATGGAGAATTTCAAATTTTTAGTTTTCTGGTTCAAAATACACTTTCAATCAATTCAAGCTTAATTAACACATTCATGACTTTTGATCATTACACTCGAGTTCCTTAGTTTGTATTGAAATTATGCATAGCTTCAAATCAAAGTTTGGATCTTTATATCGAAATTCACTATTGAGGGTCATTCTTTAATGGTGTAGTTTCACATTTTTTTTCTATTCTACACTGTTCTACACGTAAAACCTTACATATTATGATTATTCAAAGTATACTAACTACACAGAAAGAAATTTCAATTGAAAGAACTAAAAATAAATCATAAAATTATGGTGTACCTAGTTTGGGTGAAATTTTGAGTTTTTGAACTAGAGTTTGAGTTGTGTTTTAACTACTGAGATGGTGGGGTATTTTATAGTACATACTTAAGGAATTCGATTAGTGAAATAGTGTGGTGGATTTGAGCTGTTCATATGAAGTTTTCATGGTTGATAAATGTAACTCACATGTGTTCATTGTGTACACATGTGCTTTTGAACTTCTTGTACTTATGTGGTGCACTAGGTGGATAAGGGGTTTACTAAAAGTAATAGAAGTTTGATGTTTGGTCCTTCGTTGGTCTTGTAATTACATTTATAGCCTTAAAAGTACACTTTTGTATAAAAACATAAGGGTACTTTTGTAATTTGAGAAAGTTTTAAGGAATGAAATTATGATTTTATGTTAGATGATGTCTAAAGGGTTAATTTGATATAAAGTTGAGGTTTAGTAATGAAATATAAGTCAAGTTATTGAAGTTTTCAAGGGATTATTTTTTAATTACTAAAACTTCAAGGGTATAGGTCAATTAGTAAAATTATAGGGTATCAAATATAGTTTCTTTTTGTTTAGAGGACTTTTGACTTTGAATACTTTATAAGGGTTAAAATAATGACTGTAGGTATCTAGGGTCGATTTTAAAAATCTCGGTTATTACATATGCTTAGTTCTTTTTTTAATGCCGCTTATATGCATTACTATTCTCTACTTCATGCTAAGTAATTATACATATTCCTCTTAGCATACATAAAACTTTTCATAAAAGTAAAAATTAAGACTCATGAATTTATCACACTACATCATGAGAGCACTAAACTTTTAGCCCAATTTTTTTCCCGTACTGGGAGGTCACTTCGTGATGGGTTATTGGTCCTGCGGGGCACGATTAACCTAAGCGATATGACTTTCGCCTTACATTGGCCAAGTAACTTCAACATATATCAAACGGCTCCCCCACATCATACGGCTTGATCGAACTCACGTCGAGAGGTATATAGTAGGGAACTCGTTCACGTACATTGAGTATATCGAATTATCTTTCCCACGTACTATCCCAATGAGGTATATCGTGATTCAATTAACGTACACTCAGGTATATCAAATTGCTTTTCAACACGTAATGATGAATAATTTCTCTTATACTCAAGAGGTATGTAATGGAAGTCATGCCAAAGGGGGTAACCCTTATACTAACCTTTTATACATAAACCTCATATAGGCATCTATCCAAAGGACATGCATACCTAGTTTATCGGTTTCAACGCAAAACTCTGCCAAAATTTTGGGCCTTCTTTTCGACAAATTTTTCTCTATTTCGCCTATTTTAAAATAGGACCCTGCCCTTGATACTATAAACAAGTCAAACCGTGTCTTTGCATCGCATATCACATCCTTTTCGGGACTCGAGTCCTGTCTGAAATTTCATTTGCACCCTAGGCGGAACATGATACAAGTAAAACCTAATAATAAATAACTATGCTAGTTTTTTTCCCTCCTCTTTTTCTTTAAAAATACTAAATACATATTCTATCATTTTTTTCAAAAATACTAAAAATATTCTTTTTTCATAAGAAAAATAAAATTTATTTCCCTCTCAGGTACAACCACATATCTTAACTTTGTCCTGGCGCCCTATTGGCTCGAATCTTCTATCAAGCCACTCTAAAGTTTTACACCCTCATCGTCTAATTCAGCGGGAACCAAACAGTCATACTGGAGATTCCATATGGAGAACACATACCAAAATTTAATGTCCAGTAGGACCTAATGGCAGTACTTTCCTAATGGCAGTACTTTCTCAGCTCAGTGTAAAGATAAGACGATGTCTAAGAAATATGGAGCAATAAATGACAGATTCCCGAGGTTCCTGAACTTGATGTTGGCTTCCCTCGTGTTGTGGGGACCATAAATACCCTAGTCGATGTGGGATCCCAAAGAGTATTGATAAGTGCCTTATTATCTATGCATCCCTCTTGTCAACGGACCACCCCCGGCTCATTTTTTAAATCCCCCACGTAGCTTAGCCAGGGGAAAACCTACCGGTGCCCATTCCTAATGATCCCAAGGAAAAAAAATGAATCAAGTCAAGGAAGACCTCAGACTGCATTCCAAAATTTTCTATCGGGTTAAAATATCATGTAATTACATGGATTACACGCACATGTCCCCTTATACAAAGGCCAGATTTTCAAAAAAAGTTCAAGATGTTTGATATAGAGAAGTTTGGAGGTATGGGCCTCCCACTGTGAAACTTTGCAACTACCATCTTTCCATGAGCCTACTTTGGACCACCGAGGAAATCATGGTTGATATGTTTCAATAGACTCTCAACGAAAGCAATCTTTGTTGGTTCCTATCACTAGAGGAATCCAAGATTCACAATTGGTAGCTTATAGCTAGATAATTCATGATTCATTAAAAGTGTAATGAGGAGTTGGAGGTAACTCATTGAGATCTTAAACTAATCAAGAAAAATAGAGGAAAATTTATGCATAATTTCATCAGTTAGTGGAGAGAAAAGTCCATTACCATGACCAACCGTCCGTCTGATGAGGTACAGGTCAATATCGTGAAAAGAATTTTTCACCTCACATTTAAAATTTTATGGGTATCCAGTATTACCACCATTTCAGATCCCTTTGGGTGGCTGGGATTGAGATCGAATAAAATTCCCCCAATCAGAAGACCGAATCTAAATCAAAGAACCCAGCATAGCGGTTCACCCCTCGTAAGTATCACAGGCCATCTACTATCACTATCTCAGCCATCAACAACATCTCTCAGCTTACAAATTCATGGGCCCTAAAAATCGTCCATGTTTCTACCCAGAAGGAATACATCAAGCCCAGTGCGCCTCTCTCAAATGATTATCAACCCCTCTTGTCCATAAGTCTCGTCAAGCCTTTGGAACCTTGTCCTCTGCTTAATCCACTTTCCAAGAACTTCATACATGACGCTTGTTGTGACTTATACCAAATCATTGGGCATACCACCGATCAATGCTTCCATTTGAGTAATATCATCCAAGGCCTCATAGACAAGGGTATTATCTATCCTCCAGTAAATCATAAGCCAAACACTGCCTAAAATCCTTTACAAATGCATCATGTCATCATGCATGCCATTCTCACTGATGAAGACCTAAATTTGAATCCATTTACCATGATCAAACCTGTCAATAAACCTATGCCTTCTAGCAGAACACTCAAGTCACCCAAATCTTTCTCATAATTTGCCCATCTTTCCTCCTACACCCTCAAACTTCTATTGATTAATCACTTTCCATCATGACAAGAGCTTGCATCACTGTCTGATCCTACTCATTAACAAATAATATGGAACTACCATCTATCTTAGAACAACTCAGAAATTTTGGGATTAAATTCCCATCTCAAATGACTAATAAATAAAGTAGTTGTTAGAAAATCAGCGATGTGTATATGAAAGCCCGGAAATGGTCCCATCGGTCTGACGATTGGTTTATGTATCTGAAGGAATTTAGGGTAGACAACATTGTCCAATATTTATCAAAATAATATGCTAAAAAGAAGAAAATATGTGATACTTTCAAGCTTCTTACAATGCTGAAACTCAAACGGTATTTTGTCCGTGAATTTAATTGTTTCGCCGTTACATGGGAAGACTTGTACGATGAAGAAATAAAGGTTGTAAAATTTATTAACTTTTCATGGAAATACAATATTATTGCTACTGTTTGGGGAGATGACTCTGACCCCTAGTACGACTCAGATGATGAAAGTGATCATGAGAACACTAACACGATTGCTTCCTTTTGTTGAATGCTCTCCTTCGAAGAGTTGTTTCAAAAAATAAATGAGATATCTCCTTCGCCTGAGATAAATGAAGAAAATAGGTTTTTATCATTATTAACATCCCTAAATCATATGACCTAATTAGGGTGATACTATAAAGATTCATTTTTTTTACCAACTAGTGTACCTGCAGACATGGTAAAGGGGATAGCTGAAGAAATCTCAAATCCAAAAATGTCAATTGAAGAGAGAAAGATCCTTGAGCAACTCAAGAAGACCCAAGCCAATATTGTCCTGTGGGGACTCTTTTTATCTTCCTAACATCACATAAATGACTTGAAGAAGATTATCACCGAAGATATAGTTTATCCCTCTACCTCCCCCGAAGAGACAGTTCTTGTAGTCAAAACTTTAAAGCTCCCAATATCTCAGTGGAAGACATAGAGAAAATAATCATGTTGATGCTTATGGATAACGGTTCCACTTTAAATATTTGACCATTCAGAATCCTCAAAGGATTAGGATTACATGTTAGCAACCTCACTCCTATATCAGTTGTTGTGTGTGCATAAGACAACATCCGATGGGAAATTATAGGTTCAATATCCCTCACACTATGGGTTGGCCCAATATGCCCACATATGGAATTTCATGTTATCAACATCACTGATTTCTTTAACTTGCACCTTGAGTGAACATGGCTCCATAGTATCAAGGCAGTGGCCTCTTCCCTCCATTAGAAGATAAAGTTCTTCGTCGATAATTAAGTCATCACCATCATCAGATATGATCACAACTCCAAAGGCATTAACACAAGAAACCCCATCTTAGAGATACAACATAGATCCAATGATATGTTCCTATTAGGTTTCAAGATTGATCCACTTTATCTCTCGACAGGGGATAATTTAAAAGACAAAGTTTGCCTAGAGTATAGCCCACGTGGTAACATTAATATGATGCAGATGTTTAAAAACATGCATTTTATGTCCAAAATGGGGTTGGGTCATCGCCAGTAGGGAATCCTTAAGCCGATTGTTCTGAAAGAAACCTCCCCCCCATGTGGACTGGAATATCCACCACCTTCAGCTGAGATCATAGATCTTCATCATCTATCTCAAAATAGAGTATTAAAGAGAAAAAAGGTAACGTCTCATGATTCTTTAAATGGGCATTTCGTTAAAAAGGGTGAAGATTTCCTTTTTGTGGTTTCCTCGAGCCATGGTATTATACAGCTGAGAAAAAGACAAAACTAGGATTTGAGATCTTCTTTGAAGATGATATCACTTGGACTGAGGGACCGGAGCATGAGGGGAATCCCTTGACCATCAAGTCTGTCAGCTCGAGCTCTTTAAGCATGGAAAGCACCGATATCGAACAATCGTTTGGTTTCCATAAATTGGGAACTTGTCTATGTATGATAAATTCTAAGGTTGAACCATTCGATCCATCCACAAAGGTCATCCCTGCTAATAAACCCCTCCTCAACTCGCCAAGCATCCCAATTAGCCCAATTCTACCTATCCAAAACCTTGCCATTCACCATCTAGAAAATGAACCCAAATATGTTACTTATTTTTCTATTATTAATATGATGTAAATGAGGCTTACTTTGATAAGGTCGTTAATGTTATATTTTTAAAAATATTACTAATGAAATAAACAAATATTTTGAGTATCTTGATGTTCCTTATATTAATTGCATTGGTTCTAGTCAAACATGTGATGAAAATGATCTAATGAATGAATAATTATATATTGACCTCAATAAGGAAACAATCGAACAAAATAATCATGTTCAAACTAAAGATGATGAGATATTTTTATTAATATGATAACTAGTAGCTCTCTATGCGAGATTAGGATAGGTTCAACCCTTAATGAAAATGAACGATCATAAGTTGAAGAGGTCTTAAAATAATTTGTGGACGTCTTTGTGTGGTCCTATACTGATGTGCCTAGCATCGACCCTTCATGGTGCAACATGAAATCCCAAACTATCCATAATGTAAGCCTATCAATAAAAAAACTGAGAAACCACTAGCCCGAATGGTCTCTCAAAATTAAGGATGAAGTATTCAAAGAGTTAATATCGTCCCTGTGCCAAAATCGGGGGGGGGGGGGAGTCGGCATGTGCGTCGATTATCCAGATCAGATTAAAGCTTCTCCAAAGCATGATCACCCTTTTTCCCAATATCTACATTATCATCGGTAATACTTCCAATCACTCCCTACATTCATTGATCGATGGTTTTATGGGTCACAGCTAGATCAAGATGCATCTTGACTACCAAGAGAAAACTGCTTTCACCACCTCGTGGGTTATATTTTGTTACATTGTCATCCGTGCGAGATTAGGATAAGGACCAACCTTAACGAGCATGAGTAAAAATGATGGGGCTACCTACCAAAGGGTTGTTACAACCATTCAGCATGATCTTATCCATAAGTAGGTTGAAGTCTATGTCTACGACATGATCATCAAGTCCAAGAATCAGGAGGGTCACATTCCTATCATAAGGAAATTCTTCGGCCGCTACAATAATACCAGATGTGACTCAACCAATAGAAATACGTGTTTGGTGTCTTAAAAGCAAAACTCCTCGGATTCATGGTCAATAAAAAGGGTATTGAGGCGGACCCTGCCAAACTAAAGGCAATAGTCGAGATGCCACAACACCGGAGGGAGAAAAAAATTCGTGAATTTTTAGATAAGCTCCATTACATCAGTCAGTTCATCAGCCAACTGAACTCTATTTGTAAGCCCATTTTCAAGTTTATCTATATATATTCAACCAAAGTCTAGAATGAAGAATGTCAATAAGCCTTTGATCAGATCAAGAGATACCTCACCCGACCTTTAGTGCTCATACCTCCACATCAGGGTCTTCACCTCCTCTTATATCTTACCATTATAGACACCGCATCAGGTGCTATTATAGCTCAATACATCAAATAATCACTAAAGGATAGATCCATCTACTATACTAGTCGAAAGCTAGCATAATACTAGGTGAACTACACTACATTGGAAAAGGAGTATGCTGCCTTAGTCTCGATTACGCAGAAGCTTTGGCACTATATGCTTGAATTTCCTATCAAACTTGTGTCCCCAATGGATCCAATAAAATACCTATTAGAGAAGCCTCCCTTGTTTAGTCACACGGCCCGATAGTTGATGTTACTCGCTGAATTTGATATCGTGTCTGTCACGCAGAAAGCCATGAAGGAAAGAGCCATTTCTGATTACCTTACTAAAAACCCCATAGGGGAGCTGAGGTTTAGATTTCCCAATTCCCATATGAAGATATTCTCTATGCCTCTCATAAAGGGCTCAAATGATAGATGTTCGTTAAGTGAGATCTGCTAATAAGAAAGGATACGGTATTGGGATACTCGTGATCGATCCTGATGATTCTCACACTCCCATCGCTATCAAATTAGACTTCCTTTGCACCAATAATATGATGGAATATGAGGCATATACCATAGGGATCAAGATCGCTCACGAAAGAGGAATCAAGACTATTGATGTCTATGAAGCTTCAGCCCTCGTCGTGGGACAAATCCTCAAAAAATGGAAAGTCAAAGATGAGAAACTCCTACCCTTCCATGCTCACCTCGAAAGCCTCACCTCCCAGTTTAAAGATGTCACCTTCCATTACCTTCCTCGCTCGACAAATAGCCTAGTCGATGCACTAAAAACCTTGGCCTCTCTGGTCGACATGCCTAAGGGGATAACAACGGCCCCTTTTTAGTCCAGAAATATGCAGCATCTACTCACCACTACCACATTGAGATCGTTACAAAAAAATATCTTGACATTATAGGATTATGGTATTATGATATTTAGTTCCTCCATAATAATGGTAGGTATCCTCAAGATGCTGATAAGAACGACCATGTGATCCTTTACAGATTGGTTACTCAACACATCATCTGCGATAAGGCACACTTTAAAAGAAATTTCAATGGAACCCATTTGCATTGCATAGTAGGGGCTGAGGTCCAAGACGTGATGTAGAAGATCCACAGCTAAGATTTTGGACCCCACATGAATGGTCATATTCTTGCTAAGAATATCATTCGTCAGGGATATTATTGGACCACCATGATTCAAGACTGCATTGCTTACGTCAAAATATGCCTCAAATGCCAACAATTTTCCAACCTTTCGCATTTTCAACCATGGGAGTTGTATAAGATGACTTTTGCCTATCCCTTATCCACTTAGGGCATAAACATCATCAGGAAAGTCACTCCTAAGGCATCAAATGGGCATGAATTCATTCTAATATCTATTAATTACATCACAAAATGGGTTAAAGCCAAGTCATATGCAGTGTTAAATTCAAAGAAATTACCTAAATTCATGATAAAGAAAATCATATGCCTCGATAGAGTTCCCCACGAGCTGGTATTAGAAAATGGTCTCAATTTTAAAGATAAAGTTATATAACTAGTTGACGAGTATGGAATCCAAAGGCATAAGTCCTATCCTTATCGACCGCAAACCAATGGGGCTGTTGAAGTCGTCAATAAAAGCCTCAAGATCGTCATCAGCAAGATGATCAAAAGTTATAGAGACTGGATCGATTGGATCTCATATGCCCTGTGGGGATACCGTACCTACATCAGAAAACCCATTGGGGCTACTCCCTTCTATCTGGCATAGAGGAAATCCAATCTATCAAAACTTGAAATACCCTCCCTGCATGTCATGCTTGAAATTCAGTTCAATAAAGAAGATTGGCAGCAAAAACATTACGACGAACTTACGCTCTTAGATGAAAAGAGACTGAAAGCCCTATATCATATACAAGGGTGCCATCGTCGTATTACGCGATCATTGAATAAAACGTTCAGGGACCATGATGTCCAAGAAAGAGATCTTACCTTCAAGGAAGTCATAGAACCTGACTGGGATCCAAAGGAAAGTTCAAGTGCAACTGAAGAGGACCCTGCATCGTAAAAATAATCATGTGAGGTGGCACCACTATGTTCACAAAACTCGATGGAGATGAGATAGTGCTTCTAATCAATTTAGATTATCTTAAGAAATTTTACCCCCAGTTCAAACTCTCGTTGTGCTAAAACTCTTCTCACCTCCCATCTATTCTAAAAAAAATCTTCTTTCTCCCCTCTACTGAGATCTACATAGGGACCTGATCCTCTCAAAAATCACCTTTTTAAAAGAGAAACTCTTTATTTTTAAACCCCATAAACGTATATAGGCATACCATAAGACATTTTGGGCACAGTCTTTTCTCTTTCACAAAATGCTATTCTTTTCTCCCTCTGAGAGCATGAGTCTATCTCTCATCATTTAAATGAACAAAAGGTTTATGTATGCCTTAGCGATCGGTATAGATAGTTCTAATAGAATAAATTCATCAAAGGCATGATAAAATACGTTGAAATCATCGTCATATTTTGTTAACAAAATGAAATATGGCAGTTACATGACACATCAACAATAGGAATAGAAAATAACCAACCCCTTACAAACTTCACAAACTAAACACCTCAAACTTAACCTACACAATAAACCCCCATATTACAAACTCCCTCGCCATATTCAAGACATGTTTACCAGATGGACCCACCTCATCATCATTTCCAGTCCCCAAAGGACCCTAAGAATCCAATCTTGGTCACGATTTCGTATCCACTCCATACGACGGTATACCTTGATAATCTTGGATAAAACCAAGACACCCTCCTCTAGAGTGTCAGACATCATAAGCCACCTCTGTCTCGTCTCTTCAGCACCAATTTTCATAACCACTTACATCCATAGCCACTTCAAATAAACCCCCAATATGTACCCATCCTCCCCAAAAAACTGAGACGAACTGGTAGACCATCGATGATGCTACCACAAAGGCCCCAAAATCATTCTCAATGACTCAATCAAATCTCCCATGGGGAAAAATTTGCTTATAATAGGAGGAATGATATTCTCCCATCCCACTTGATGCAAAAACCGCCATGGAAAATTGAAAAAATTATAGGGAAGGCCCACCAACTACACATACTAGTAGTCGCCCAATCATAGAACATGATGCAGATTGCCCCACTATGGCATGGACCAGCGAAAATTCTTGGCCCCATGATCCACAAGATAATTCACCTAGTTCCCTGTAGATGGACCAAAATAGAAGAAAGATAAAAAAAAATTAAGAACACCGGCCAGAGGGTATTCGGGAGGATCTTCCATGCTCAGTCTCTTCGACAACCACATAAATAGCATCACAAGGCTTACCTATAGAAATTAGCCTAGCCTTCTTTCTAGGCATCCATTCCATTAAGAGTCTCTATCAGTATGACAACTACAGGATTATTGTGATGAGATATCCACATCACTAGCGTGGCCACCTGAGGGTCCGTCATCATGTCACCGATCACTAAAGTAGCCTGGCAATAAACCCTAGGGCCACAGCACAAGCAAAGCCATTATAGGTATAGGCTCTTCAACACACCGAATTCAACACACCCAAAAAGATGATACTCCCCCCATGCACTAATAAGATGACAAGAAGACCAGGGGTGATGCCGATCATTCCCTATTTTGGGAAACCCCCATTTTCCACTTGTTGATATCAAAAAATGGACTATATCCAATTTTTTAATCACAGATAAAATATAATATGCAATGAAATAAACACATAAGAGACGAAAGCGATTTGGTTTTGAAGAAAGGCCTGTGTCCCTGTTATTATATTGATTTGAAAGATTCCAAAAATCTAGGTACTCTTGTTACAAGAAGTATAACCTAGAATCTGTTATATCTTGCCTTTTATGAAAGGAATACAATGTATTTATAGTGACCTGGAGATCAAGGGTTGGAATGCCTTTTATATATTCAAGCATTTACACCCATACATAATGAATGTTATGGTTGATAGTATTGAACACTTATGGTATCACCTTTGGTTATTTCCCACATGGTAACTATTTATCTACTGTGATGGCCTGCATTCTTTATATTGGTCGGCCTACTTATCGAGTAGATATCTTTTAGGCTGACTAAGTGACTGTAACCTAGAACTATTGCCACTTAATGAGATAAGTGTCCATTTCTAATTGGTCCACATAGATAGATAATTTTTGGTGTCAATAGAATCCCGTAATGCTTCATTCTTAATATTTTTCTTAAAAGGATGAAGTATGAGCCCTACAGAGTTGATCGACAGTCTTTTGTAGCTTTAGTCGGCTACCAACTTACAAGACTTGTAAATTTTTCCATGATTTAACCACGTAATGGAAGTTTCATAAATAATTTGAAATTTAATGAAACACCAAAGGATATATCGGTATTTTCCCATCTTTGAAGTTGTACAAATGTCAGAATGTCAATCGTCAATACAGTTAATCATTACTTGCACAGTTTTTAGGTAAGCTATAAGAGACGAGATTTTTTATCGAGTTTTGTACCATAACTTTTCAAACCTTTAAACTTTCTTTCTTCTCCAAACATTTCATCTTTGAGCTTTCTTTTGCGTTTCACTCTTATTTCTGCCACCATTTTCTCTGTAAGCTTTCTTCTTCCCTTTCTTTTTGTTTTTTTATTTGCTGTAATCATGGTGTACATTATTCAAGGGGATTCTTTAGATGAATTCTTACGGGAAAGAAATATCACTGATTAGGTAGACTTAGAAATGCCTATTCTACCGGTAGATGTTTTATCACTACCAGAGGATCATTGGATCCTTTCGCTATTTATAGCTAAATGTGGTATTACATTTACACCCAATTATTTCTTTCTGGAGTTCTATCAATATTTTGACGTTGTCCCTGCTAGAGTAGCCCCTAATACATGGAGAATAGTAAATGGAATTCATAGGCTGAACAAAATATACAGAACTCATATTGGTATTCCTGAGCTGATGTTTTGCTACAAATGGGTTTACTAGAGACAACACTTATTACTTGAAAACTAGGTTTGTTAATAGAGCCTTAGTACTCAATTTACCAGATTCTAATAAGGACTACTTTGACTATAGAGTAATAGCAAAGAACTTGAAACATGCTCCTCTTCAAAGAGAAGAAGTGTATGATGGGCCCAAGTGTCCTCGGGAAGGACATGGCATAGGATGTTAGCTTTCATATTGTATTTTTTCTTTCTTGCTAGACAACTTTTTGATGATATGTTGACTAATGCTTCTTATTTTCTTTTGCATAGTTGAGAGCAAGAAAAATTGTCCTAAAAAATGGGACAACAATCTTCAAGAGTTGAAATTTATGTGGAGCATCCATCAAAGAATTGGTGAGGAGCACCCTATAAAAGCCACTTACTTGTTATAATACAGAAGTTATATCACTTCTTTTATTGTTAGGATAAATGTTGCAGCACCTTCGATCCCCGTTAATTTGGAAGAAGAAAAAATTCCAACTTCTTTGGCTGAGGAGTCTAAAGGAAATTAAAAGGATTTAGGTACTTCTTCAACTTTTGAATCGTTGGACATCTAGGGTCTCCCTTCTTCACCTGTAGCAAGTATGGGCAAGAGGAAAATCCCTAATTGGATGACTGGATCTTTGTCTCCAACTACCAAAAGGGCTGCAGAGAAGACTGTTAAAGCTACTGATACTCAAAAATCTAAGGCGGTTGAGAAAGTATATGTGGCTGTTGAGGATGTTGATGTTTTTGCACCTCAATATCAGAGGTTGAGGAAAGGTCTTTCAGATAAACAAACTATGAAGAATTTTGCTGACATACAAGAGTGGGTTTAGTAAATCCCAGTTGACTTGACCATTCTTAGGTCATCTTTTGTATCTATTAATTCTATTTTAGATAGAAAATTAATAAAAGTTGGTACTCACCCTACTGATAGGGTAACTTTTGCTTCTTTTCCACGATTGAAGTTGGCAGAAAATGCTTTCCAGAATTTGGTTTTGGTAAACCTTTGTCCCTTTATTACATGTCCTTACTATCTTATCTCGTTTCTTTTAATCTGAAACTTTTCCTTTGTGCAGTTTCTAGTGAATTTTAACTAGTTGGTGGAGAAGGATGATTAATTATGCTCTTCTTCAGATGATGTTAAAGAGGCCTTTGAAGGTCTGAGGAAATCTCTAGAGGCTGGTCGAGAAAATTTGGAGACTAAGCAAAAGTTTTAGGAAGAAGAGATAAAGAAGGTGAATGATAGGGCCACTAGTATTGAGGGAAAATTAAAGACCGGTGAGACCAGTCTGACAGGGCTAAGGTGGCTGAAGACAAATTGGTAGAAAATCAAACTCTTCTCAAATCCTTTGAGGAGAAGGTAGTAAGTTTGGATACAAAGAAGGAAAAAAGTAAAAAAATTATGGAAAATTCCTTTAACAAAGGCTGGGACAAAGTGTTCTTGGATGCCTCTATATAGATTGAGTATGTCAGGAAGAAATGATTCAGGGATGGATGGTCGGAGGCACTCCAGGAAGTCGGTACTGCTGAAGACATTGAGCTTTTCTGAAGGCATGATCCAAGCACTCCTCCAAACTTGGAAGAAGAATTTGATAATGAAGAAGGATTTGTAGAATCTTTCATTCTGCTTGTTGAGTCTGCCTTAAAGCCAATTAGTGAAGTTTCCCTTCCTATCGAGATGGCTTATGAAGTTAATTTTCACGATAAGGATAAGGTCTAACTCCTTTTTTATTTATTTTCCTTTTGTTCTTCTGACTTGTAATAGAATCATTGTTTTGTAACACCGCTTGGTTTATTAATGAAAATATTTCCTTTTAACTAAATGTGTTGCATTTTCCATACTTATGCCTTCTTGATTGGTTGTATTATCTTCATGAAGTCACACACATTGTATTCTATTTCCTCAGTCACCATTATTATATTCTTACATTTGTAATTTTAAGTTTGATGCTAAGAAAAAGGCCATAATTGTTGTTGAATCCGACCTATTTTGGCAAAGTGAAAGCCTTTTGGAAGCTGGGCATACTCCTATATCAAAAGAAGATTTGGCTAGGTTGCTCGGCCCAGATGCATCTGACTTAGTAAAAGAATAACACATTCATCTTCATTACTTACGGAACAAAGTTGTATCTAATAATGCTGCCTATTATAAAATGAGTGAGAAACTTCAAGAACATCATAATCAGGATAAATCTTTGTTGCATGTCGACTGTGAAGCTAAGTATAAAACATTAAGTGAAGGATGGGGCTTTGAGAAAAAAAACTTGAAGAGTATGCATTCATATATAGACGAAAGGAGTTTTTATTTAACCGAGAAGTTGAAGAAGCTCGTGAAGTAGGCAAACTGCTTGAAGAGGAAAACAATCACCTTAGAGATGAGTTAGACAGCCTAAAGAAATCGTCCATCAGTGGTCCTAATGAAGGTGCTTATTTCCTGGAGATTAAGATTACAAGTTTGGTGGAGATTCTTGAATCATTGTAAAAAAACAAACCTGGTCAAACTTCCGGGAAACGGAGGTCTATCTAACCAAATTTGGATGAGGAAAAATTAGAAAAACTCTAGCCATTGATAACTGTTTATCCAGCTGAAATCTAAGGATAAAGCTATTGCCGATCAATCTGTCCAGTTGACAGTCAGGAGTGATATCCTAAAGAAACTTCAACATCAGGTTGAAAGATTAACCTTTCAATTTCACAAGTAACCTAGGGAGGTTTGGATTGAAGGTTATTATGAGGCCCTTATCCATATAGACAATCATCTTGCACAAAGTCATCGTGAAGGATATAGGTAGGGATGGACCAACCTGCTTACCTTACGAAAATAAGACCAAAACAGTGAGTTATGGTAATAGAATTAACCCGGTTTACCGGATTGTAACAAGAAATATCATGGATCCCTCCTGATGCCATTCCTCAGTGTTTAATCACCAAATACCTAGGAGATTACGGTCTTTATGATGTGCAAAAAATAATTTATCCTCCTCATATGATCAAACATGATGAGAAGTAACAATAGGACAATGTTGAGGGATTTTAATTATATAAATTCCCCATATGTCCTGGATGACCCTCGTGCTGGCATAGAGGGAGTGCAACAAGAGATAGTGCAACAAACCTCTTCTAAAATGACCAAAGCACAAGGAAACATCAAGCTAAATAATTCTCTTTTATTTTGTACCTGATTGATCTTGAATGTAATAGCTTTCATAGTTGAATAAAAATATATGTTCTTATTGTTAACTTATGATTAGTAAATCAGTTAGTCGACTAAATTATTTGCTTGATGACAAATTATCAAATTGTGATTGTAGGGCCATAAATTCTACCAATGCACTTAGATGTAACTGTAAATAGTTTTGTTGATCCAAGTTTAGAATCAGTATTCTATGACGACCAAGTGCATGAGGAATGTATGTGTGTATTCATCTATTTAGGAATGTATACATATTTTATTTCATTTAACCGAGTCGGGTAAAACTTGTTTTCAACTTTTTGAGTTGTATACAAAGTTTTACAAACTTCGTGTTCTTGACCTATCAAAGACGAAGTCATACATGAAGTAAGTTACTAGTGGCGACCACGTGTGTTAGGAATATATGTGTATATTCCAATATTTTACTTGGTCGGGTAATACTTCTTGTTCATGACTTGTTAATACGAATTCATACATGAAGTAATAACGTGGTCGGGCAAGACACGACTATAAGCTATTGGTGCATCTCGAATTTGATAAGTTCAACCTAATCAAGTATCTGAATTATGTAGTTATTTTTGTCTATTGATCGGCATGGGATGAATACCAAGAGACATTATTTTCTTGTTATTTCTGGGGAGATGTATATCATCGTACTCTGAAAAAAATCAAAAAAATTAGGAAACTAAAATAAAGATTTTTTATTAAACTTGAAATAAAGTTTTACTGAATAGAAAGTAAAAATAAATACAAAATGCCAGTGCCTTTATTCACTGATAATATTTGTGGAGGTTCTCGGCATTCCAATGGTTCTTGAATTCTTCCCCATCAAGTTTCTCTAGCCGAAAGTTCCTTAGTTGGATTACCACTAAAATATGATATGGGCTATGCTAGTTGAGCGTGTTTCCCTTTTGGATGAATTTTTTGAGGACGTAGTCGCCTTCTTTTAAGTTGGTGGGCTTGACCCTTTTATTGTAAAAGTGAGCAGTCATTTGTTGATATGTTGCATTTTTTAGGGCGAAAACTTCTCAGACTTTTTCCACCATATCCAAGTCCAATCTTCTCATTAAGTCACTCTTGAGAGAATCAAAGTTTAACACTCTATGAGTTGGTAGGCCTATCTCGACTGGTACCATGTCTTCTATCCCAAATGCATGCATATAAAAGGTGTTTCTACAGTGTATGTCCTCTGCGTTGTTCTATAAGCCCAAAGAACAAAGTGCAATTCATTAATCCACTTACCCTTAGTGGCATCAAGTCTCTTCTTCAGTCCATTAAGAAAAGTTCCTTTTTCCACTTCTGTTTGACCATTGCTTTGTGGATACCCTGGTGCACAGTGAAGTTTTTAGATCTAGGATTGAACACAGTATGCTTCAAATTCGTCTTTATCGAATTTGGTTCGATGGTCAGTAATGAAGGCATATGGCATGCCATACCTACATATGATGTTCTTCTAAATGAATTGGTATACGTTCTCATAAGGAATCTCTATTAATAGCTCTGCTTCCACCCACTTCATGAAATAATCGACAGTTACCATAAGGTATTTGAACCTGCCTTTGGTGGTTGACAATGGGCCTACCAAGTTAATTCCCCAAATGGAGAATGGCCAAGGATAAGTAATCGATACTAAATAAGCGTTGGGTGCTTTTTGAATTGCAACAAACCTCTATAACTTATCATATTTTCTTGTGAAGGCCCAGCAATCTGCCTTCATAGTTGGCTAGTAATATCCTTGTGTGTTCATTCTTTGGACTAATGACTGACTAGCTGTATGAACCCTACAAAAACCTTCAAGCACTTCTTTGATTAAATCAGCAACTTCTAGTGGATGGACACAACGCAATAACGAAATATTAAATCCTCTTTTGTATAAGACTCCTTTCTCCAACACATATCTCCGTGCTTTATACCAAAGCTTTTTTACTTCTTTTGGCTCAGTTGGTAGGGTTCCTTCTTCGATGTAGGCTCTAATTGGATCCATACAGGAAGGTCCTAAATCTATGGAAATAAATTAATCATTGGATCCCCATCTATGCTCCTAGTTGCCAAGATCTCAATTGGGATGCTTTTCCTGGGTTCTATTCTTATCATTGAAGCTAGTCAAGCAAGTGCGTCAGCTTGAGCCTTGGCTATCCTTGGTATCCTTTTCATTTGTACACCTGGAAATTTGGAAATGACTTCCATTGCCTTGGTAAAGTATCTAGTCATCAACTCTCCCTTGACTCCATATAGATGAAACACTTGGTTGACAACCAACTAGGAATCATTGTGCGCCACCACTTGCTCAACACCTAATAATTGGACTAACTCTAGTTCAGCGATCAAAGCCTCATACTCAGCTTTATTATTTTATGCTTTGAATTGAAACCTGAGGTCATATTCAACATCAATATTTTCAGTAGTGTTAAGTACAATACCTTCTCCACTACTAGTGGCGCATGAGAATTCATCCATATACAAGTTTAATGACAGAATCTCACTGCTAAAGCTTTTTGTAGATTGAAATCCTTAGCGTAATATCTTCTTACATTCTTTTGCATACTTCTAAGCCATCTCTTGAGCTAAAGATGATTCTGGTTGGTCAGCTACGACTTTGGCTTGCTTTTGATATGAGTTCTCTTTCGGAGAAGTCTACTCGTAAGCACGTTTGTTTGGTCGATAACCTTCGAATATGTAAATTCCATAATGAAACTGCTAAAGTTGTACCTTTTAATGAAGATCTTGGCTCATAAATGATGTCGTATTCTCCCAGTTCTGTTGCCCAATACATCAACCACCCTGACTTTTCAGGTTTGTGAAGTTCTTGCCGAAGAGGTAGATGAGTGTACACTACTTTGGTATGTTCTTGAAAATAAGGCTTCATTCTCTTGGAGACTTCAATGAGAGCTAAGGCCAGTTTTTCCAAGCGTGGATACCTTATTTTCGCTCCCATGAATGCTTTGCTGGTATAGTAGAGTGGTTTTTGGATCCCATTCTCTAGCCGAACTAATGCCGAGCTAACTACAGCTCAGAAATAGCTAAATTCAAGTACAATTTTTCTCCCAAAATTAGTCAGGACAACAATGGTAGAGATCCCCGATACTTTTTCAACTCTTGAAATGCTTCTTCACACTCTACATTCCACTTAAAGGTCTTTCTAAGCACCTTAAATAATGGTAAGCACTTATCTGTTGCTCGCGAAACAACCCGATTTAAGGAAGCCACTCTACCAGTAAGCTTTTGAACATCTTTTTAAACATCGGTGATTGCATCTCTATCAAAGCTTTAATTTTAGTAGTACTAGCTTCAATTCCTCTTTGGTTTACTATAAAGCCGAGGAACATTCCTTATTGACTACCGAACAGACACTTGGTCGGATTCAATTTCTTTTTATGCTTTTCCACCTGGTCGAAAGTTTGACTGAGGTCCTTGATATAATCCGAAGCTTTATTGCTTTTAGTTAACATATCATCTACATACACCTCCATATTTTTCCCAATCTTCTCTTCAAACATCTTATTAACCAACCTCTAGTATGTTTGTTCAGCATTTTTAAGCCTAAAAGGCATTAAGTTGTAGCAATAAGTACCTCGATTAGTAATGAAAGGTGTGCTTTCTTTGTCCTCCGGCTTCATTATTATTTGGTTATAGCCAAAATAATCATCCATGAAACTCAACAACTCATGTCCTGTTGTGCCATCTACTAACTAATTAATTCTAGGTAGAGGGATGTGGTCCTTTGGGCTGGCCTTGTTAAGATCAGTGAAATCGACACACATTAGCCACTTATCATTTTTCTTCTTGATCATCATAATATTTTCCAACCACGCTAGGTATTTGATATCTTCAATGAATTGAGATTTTTGTAATATTTCTACTTCCTCTTGAATGGCCTTGTTCTTTTCAGGAATAAACATTATGCGCCTCTATTTGATCGGCTTGGCATCCTTGTTAATGTTGAGCTCATAATAAAGGAATTTGGGATCAATACCAGGTATATCTTCATGACTTCAAGTGAATATATTATTTCTCTCCCTCAAGAATGCAACCAATTCCTGTTTGAGGAGTGGTGCGAATGTGGAGATAATTTCGATGATTCTTTTCGGTTTTTCATCATTCAGGATCATGCTTTCAGTAGCTTCTACTATCTTCCCTTTGACTAGCTATGTCTCATCTCTGGGATCTAATGTATCAAAATTCTAATTCTTTATTAGTCTCCAAAGTGCAAACTTGGAAAGTAGTGGTATTTTTCTTCAAGTCGACCAAGTCATCCTACTCAGTTGAGGAGTAATAGCATTCTATGGCTACCTTTTAATCATCTTTCACGATACCAACCCCGAAGTGAGTGGGGAACTTTAAACATTGGTAGACAATGGATGGTACAACTTCAAATTTCCTTAATCCTACTCTGTCGAGGATCATATTGTAAGCAGATTGCACATTTTTATCCATAACAAAGAAATGTATCTTTTCGGTGCATCTTGCTAACCAAGTGTCGAACAACACTTCCAAGTTGACTGTTCCTAGGGGATAAAGTTTTTCTCCGAAAAAACTATCAAGTATCAGTGATATGGTTCCAGTTGACAAAGCTTCAGTCCTAAACTCTGAAAGGAAGGATAGAACATGATATTAGCTGCACTTATATTATCTATCAGAACCCTAATGTTGATGGCTTCTTGGATTCTAAACTTGACGACCAACGGGTCATCATTAGGATACAGTATTATAGATAAATTATTTTTCGAAAATTCGATAACCAGTTTGTCTTTATTTACCTTCATGGGTCGATCATCATCATTCAGATTGATTCTTTATATATAAGAGCAGGCTTTTTCTTCATTCAGGTAGGCTTTCCTTTATGTAGTTTGATGTCCTCCTCCTGCATCTCCACCTAAAATGACATGACAATCAAAAGAACCAAAACTTATCATAGCTACCTAAAGTTTTGGTTGCTTCGACTTCTTTGGTAACTCTTGATCGTCTTCAAAACTATCTTCATGGATTCTCTTCCTATCATCTCTAAGCTTACAAGGAGAATTTGTCCTTCCTCCCATTTCTCGTCTTTCCCACCGATTAACAAATTTGCTCGGCTTTCCTATGAGGGATTCAACTTTATTCTTTAAAGCAATACAATTATCCATCATGTGGCCATAATCCTTATGGAATTCATAATTTTTAGATTTATCCCTCATGTTGGGTGGTGACCTCAACTTCTCGGGCCACCTCAAATCTTTATTGTGCTCAATGTCCTCTAGGATATGGTTAATACTCACGATCAATGGAGTATATGCTTTGTAATTTTTGGGCTTCTCACCTTTCTTTTTTTCCGCTCCTTCTTTTCAGGTTTATTGGTGGGACTTTGCAGTGTAGCCATTGCTTCTTTGGCATTCATGATTTTTCCTACCTTGGCCATGAGCTCCGTCATAGTTTTAGGAGGATCTCTTTCCAGAGTGTAGTATAGCTTTTTAGAATTAATCCACTCATTAGGGCGGTTATGGTTGTTTTCTCTTCATAATCAACTACTTCTAGTTTCTCGTTATTGAAATGAGTAATGTATTCTCTGGTGGTTTCTCTTGCTCATTGATTGACACTTAGGAGGTGGGATACTCTCTTAACTGGCTTGTCCCCAAAATATAATTTGTTGATGAACATCTCGGCAAGTTATTGTACCATATATTGGTTGAACCAATAATGGTGCTTGAAAAAGATCTACATCTCATTTCATCGGGAACGGAATATTTATCAATTGTGGCCTGATATTGTTTAATGTGTAAAACTAGTTTAGTTTTACCAACGTATTTGAGGGTAACCACTGGTGTTTTAAATTTGGATGGAGTGGGGAAATGAATCATTGCCTAAATGAATGGAGACCCCTTGACAAAATTTCGTTGTGATGGGTTCTTTGCCTTAGCCATTCCCCCCGTTAATCTTCTAATCATTGGATCGATCATTTCCTTAAAGTATTGCCTGCATTAGATCTATTCGAAGCAGCTCGACCATCTCTTCCACGTGTTTGTGTTGAGCTTCCTTCTTGGGAAGTCTGCTCGACACGCACAGATCCTCGGACCCTTGTTCTAGATCTAACTGATCTTTCATGATGTTCGGTATGTCATTCGCATGATTGGGATGGGTCTTGATGATTCCATCTATTTACTCGAGGTCCTAGAAGATTAAAGGATGATTCTTGTCTTAATCGTCCATTGCACTTGGACGTTTAGGAGTGAGAGAGAAACCATCATAATAATCCGTTGAAAATGCAAAATTATTTCCATGAGAAGATTTTATGTTTGAATACCCCGTGATATTATGTTCTTGTTAAATTATGTTCTTGAAATTGAGAAATGTACTAATTATGTAAGGCGCTTTTATCCTTAAGGGAGTTAATGAAGTAGACGATTTATAAAGGGTACGGGATAAACTTGTGTTAGATTATTGGGTTGATGGTTGTTATATATTGTGTTGAATGATCATGGTTGGATACGGATGATGGATAACTAAAATTCTCACTCTATTAATTCTTCATAATAAACCTTTAACTAATTAATTGTCTTAACAACTACCCTATCTTAATGACTACATACAAAGATACACACACTCTCTCACAAATGCACACATGTGCATACATACCCTTCCCACGTACACGAACACACAGACTCACACGCACACATGTATACATTAAATGTTTATAATAGAGTCATTTGGTTAACGTGTTATGGCCATGTTTACCCCTTCCTTAAATGGTTGCGGTTTAGGTGAACACAAATTAGTGGAAGAGTTTGCACAATTGGTGGATAAATACTAATTTTAGGTTTAATTAAATTAACGCTCACTATATTAATTCTTCATAATAAACCATTAACTAATCAATTTTCTTAGCGACTATCCTATCTTAATGACTACACACAAAGATACACACAAACACTCTCACAAATCCACACATACACATATACACCCATAATTAGTTTAGGATTAATTAGATCCATTACCTATACGGCTCATATTCACACCTTTCTATATATTTTCTTAGGAAAAATGAGTCACGGTAGTAATTACTTTCAACAAGAGTATGAGGCGTGTAATTTGACCACACTAAAACATCTTTCATTAGTGTGTGCCATATAGAGGGAACTCCTATTTACAAGTATGGGAAAAGGAAAATTGAAAATTTGAATTACCTTACAAATCGTGGAGTACATCTCTTGCAAGAGTACCTGTTCAATCATAATCTTTTTTCTTTCCTAGCAAGCTAGGATAAGGTAGTAGATAATATATTTCGTCTGCATAATCCCAACAGAACACAGACATTAGTGACACTGTTAAAAAATGTAAGGACATTTTTCTCATGTCCAACATGTTACATTTGTGTATGTCGTACGTCGCTACATTTGGCACGTCACCTCACGATCTCACATGATGGCCTCTATCCGAATTTCGAGAATCAAGCATTCAACAACTCCATCATGTGTCACATATCTACCTCAACGACTTCATGTTCCATGATTTTATGGATTTTATGCAAGTGATACGCAAGAGAAGTCAAAACAGTGAAAGAAAGCAAGATATGAAAGTTCAAGGGCATTTTCATAATTTTTCATCCATCGATCGGAGGTCCGGTCAACTGGAAAGTTGAAGATCTCGACACCATACAGATACTAGAAAAAATTACACCTCAATCCGAGCTACGGTGAACAAGTTATGGGCCGTTGAAACTGGAGATAATTCCAAGAAAAAACCTTGGAATTTTGCAAAGTGTTTAAAGCCCCTTCACCAGCGACTTTTCCCGAACCGAGGACCGAACAGGTTCTGGGGACGAACCGGTTCACAGGGTACCCGAACCGGTTTGAGGTCCCTATACGCTGGCAATGTTTTTATTTCGTAAAACTCTTCATTTGTTTTCCTACAAAAACCAACTTCGGGGAAGCTATTTTGCAAGACTTGCAAAGACGTTTTTGAGAGTTCTATCACCTCAAGTCTTCATATTTTTTGAGTCCCAAGACTCATACTTTGATTCACACATCCTTGCCAAATATTTTTGAATCCTTTTGTAACCCAAGAACACAACTTTGAGCTTGTTCAACCCTTGTGGATAAGTCGTTCTCTTCTTCATTGCTGCCCTCCTCAAAAGGGAAAGTTCAAGCCGACGATATAGGAACCGACACCTGCGAGTATTTCTGTGTCACACTATATTTCTAGCCGTTTCTTTAAAGGTTTGACGAAGACACCTTGCATAACACTTGTGGGCGATTATCAGGTTGTATGTAAGTCAATGGTCATGTAAATTCTTTAAAGTTCTAGAAATAAAAGGTTTTACCCATAGGGTTTTTTTCCTTAACTTTGTGTCACATGCTTCATCTATTTATTGTTTGACTCGCACGCACACACATAGATGCATGTTTAGGGGTTGATTTACTTTGGTTTATATAGACTCTAATTAAATAAGGGTTTATTGGAATCTTGCGAATTTAATTTAAATCAATTATCACACATCGAACCTATTGGATTTTACAAATTGGTATCAGAGCAGGTTACGCTAATTTATCGCGTGATCTTTGTTATTCGTAAAAATTTGTGTGATTGATTTTTTTTAAATCAAGTTTGTGAAAATTCGCAATTTTTCTTATGGAGCACGTATATAATCAGATGCCTATTTTTTACGGGTTTAATTATGCCTACTGGAAAGCTCGTATGAAATCTATTTTAAAATCTATTGATGAGCTTATTTGGTTGCTTTGCGAAAATGGTTGAAATCCTCCCACTGTCCCCGTTGATAATATCACTTCTTTAAAACCCGTCTCAACCTGGACTGAAGACGATTATAAAATGTCTAATTTTAATTCTCGTGGTCTAAGTGTTATTTCTGGAGCTGTCACTCCTGATGAGTTTCGCCGAATTATGACGTGTACCAAGTCTAAAGAAGCCTGGGATGTTTTGAAATTGACACATGAGGGTACGAAAGTGGTCAAAGACTCAAAATTATAAAATTTGGCCGCCCAATTTGAGACTATTACCATGTCTGAGTCTGAATGCTTTGATGATTTTTATGCATGTTTGTCGGACATTGTTAACACATGTTTTAATTTGGGTGAGGTGATTGATAACACGCGTGTCGTTAAAAAGATTTTGAGATATCTTCCAAAATGCTTTATTCCTAAAGTCACTGCTTTGAAGCCTTTAGGAAATTTGAAATCACTTAAGTTGGAAGAACTTGTAGGAGATCTTCAAACCTATGAGATTGACATGTTTCCCAAAACCATTAAGGCTAAGGATAATGGAATTGCTTTAAAGACTCATTTTAAGAAAAAGAAAGAAATAGTTTGTGAGTCCGATTCTGAGGAAGATTTTGATTTTAAAGATATGGCCTTATTTGCGAAAAATTTTATAAAGTTTCTCAAAATGAATAAAGAAAATTATTCCAATAAAAAGAGATCTTTTGAGTCAAATAAAAAGAAAGTGGAGGCCAAAGATAGTGACAAGGAGGATGAGATCAGGTGCTTTGAGTGTGAGGGCAAAGGGCACATAGCTAAAGACTGTCCTATTAGGATAAGGAGAAAGGGAAAAGAGACTGCTATACCTACCACTCTTACTGATAGTGAGGGTGATGAGGGTGATGAGGGAGATGAGTCCGATAAAGGTTTAGCACATGGGATGGTTGTCGCTTTTTCCAGTCGTGTGAGCACACCCATTTTGTCTCACGAGAGTGCACACGAGAGCGATGATAGTGATTTGTGTTCTTCGAGTGAGGGAGAAAGCGAGGAGGAGAGTGGAGATGAAAGTGAGCTCCAAAAAGCTTTTAGATATTTGTACACCGAGACCTTGAAAACAAAGAAGTATAATCCAGGTCATCGGGTTTTAGATTTGGAGAGAGAGAAGGAGGTTTTGAGAAAGGAGAAGTGTGAATTGACCAACACATTATCTAGTCTGACCACACGTGTATCCCAACTCGAGAGTGATCTCGAACGTGCTAGGGAGGTCAAAGTCAATTTTGAGAACGCACTGAAGAAGGTTGAAAAGGTGGTTCTTAAGGGTAAAGGTGAGAAGTTAGGAATAAGTCATGACGGTGATTCTACTTTCCAATTAGCACCCGAGCCGGTTTCCACTTTAGTGTTTGATTCACGTGAATCTCACCCTAACCCACCTAGGCATCCCATTCCTATTACGAGAGCGCGTCCTAGAGTTTTTGAGAGAGGTGTTCCTAAGCCTATTTAAGTTTGCTCACATTGAAAGAGGAGAGGGCACCTTAGGGAATTTTGTTTTAAGCTGGGATATGTGTCAGGTTTTGCTTCTACACATGTTTCTGGCACACATGCACCCACACATGATACTTTACATGCTCCCGGAGACTACATGAGAGAGGTTGCACATTTAGGTGGGCAAGTTAAGTTTTTGGTCAAAACTTCACAAGAATTTATGGAGGTTTTTCATAAGTTGTCACCACCTTTGTAAAACCCCTCCGCACCTATTGATTGAGGTTTGACTTGTTTAATAGCATAGGATGTTTTTCATGATGACATTATTTTCCTATTGCTAGTATGTATCATTTTTGTATGTTTTCTTTTTTTTGAAAATTTTTGAAAAATAGAAAAAGATTTTATTTTGATAAAACTTTGAGAAAATCCAAAAAGATTTTTGTATCTTGTTTACACCTTTTATGGATGGACACTTAGGATGACCGAGTCACAACATCATTTCATTTTTTCATGTGACTGTTTGATAGTGTTTTGAGACAATATATCATGTCATCTTTGTGCTTATAATGTTTGGAGTCATTAAGATGTAATTAAGTGTTACTTCCTACATGTTTGACTCATGTTTCCTTTATTGAACTCATGCACGGATTTGTTTGATTATTGTGCTTGTCTTATCACATGTTGGTTGGGTGTCTTCACTTCAATCCTTTCCTTAAAACGAACCAAGCGCGATAAATTTTGATAAGGAAATTGTCCATATAAGAACCGTTTTATGAGTTTGTGTGCTTTGTTTGAACGGGGAAGGGTTGTGAAAGGTTCATTTTGCCTTTGCGAATACTAAGCCACCATTAAATTGGACCTAAAAAATGGAGGAATTTTATTATCCGGGGTCCAAAGAGGTTTAAAAGAGCCCGAAAAAATTTATAGGCAATAAAAAGAAATTCATGCCAATTATGGGCCAGTTAGGTTTTTGCACCAATTCTCCAATGTTTGAGAATTTAGATTACCTCTAAAAGAAAATATCTATGAGGGAGTTTGGATGGAGAATTAAAACGAGTTTGCACGTCCTTGAAATTCTTGAAAATACGCTAAATTGTTTTGGACGTTATTGGGATGGAAATCATTTTGACTTTGATTTGTTCATTTGCATAGACGATGTCATTTAAATTCAACAAATTTTTACACCTAAGGATACTTTTGATGATCATTCGTTAGGGGTACACATATGCATCATGCACATATGATTGATTGAGTTTATTTACCTATCGAATGTGTTCACACCCATACATTCCGTTTCCATGACTTGGCTGTTTGAGTTTAAATCTATGGTGTGATTTTTGTATCATATTTTTTTCAAATTGGTATCTTATTTTTGTACGAAAAAATTTGAAAAAAAATCAAAAATAGTTTGTGAAGATTTTTTTGAGTATCTCTTTGCAAGAGCGTGTTTTCCATCTGATTGATGCCTTATTTTGAATACCGTGACACCCAGACTTTGCTTGTTTGATTTATTCTTCTCATTTGTCTATTTGGGGACATCATAAAAAAGGGGGAGAAAAAATTATCATTTTATTGGGGAGTTTGAATTTTGGGGGAGTTTTAAGATTTGACTTATGCTTTCATCATAAATTGGTATCTATGTTTATCTCATTTTAAACTCTATACGTCACTTGGTATTTGGTTTATCTCATGTGTGTAGGTACTACATTGATGATCATTGAATTGCACACCCTGATGAGAAAGCTTTGAGATTCCTGAAGATTTGAAGAAAAAATGATGAACACTTATTCATTTGTATCTTTCCAGTTTTGGTTTCATGGGAGAATAGATTTGTATTGGCAATTTTGTTATTTGATAATTCGTATTTTTTATGTATGTACCGGCATAAACATAGGGGGGCATTTGTAAGGAAATTTTTCTCATGTCCAACATGTTACATTTGTGTATGTCGTACGCCACTACATTTGGCACGTCACCTCACGATCTCACATGATGGCCTCTATCCGAATTCTGGGAATCAAGCATTCAACATCTCCATCATGTGTCCCATATCTACCTCAACGACTTCACGTTCCATGATTTTATGGATCTTATGCAAGTGATACGCAAGAGAAGTCAAAACAGTGAAAGAAGGCAAGATATGAAAGGTCAAGGTCATTTTTGTAATTTTATAGCCATCGTCCAAAGGTCCGGCCAACTGGAAAGTTGAAGATCTCGACACCACAAAGATACTGGAAAAAACAGCACCTCAATCCGAGCTACGGTGAATAAGTTATGGCCCATTGAAAATGGAGATAATTCCAAGAAAAAACCTTAGAATTTTGCTAAGTGTTTAAAGCCCCTTGACCAGCGATTTTTCCCGAACCGAGGGCCGAATTGGTTCTAGGGGCGAACCGGTTCGCAGGGTACCCAAATCTATTTGAGGTCTCTGTACGCTGGCAGTGTTTTTATTTCGTAAAACTCTTCATTTGTTTTCCTATAAAAACCAAATTCGGGGGAGTTGTTTTGCAAGACTTGCAAAGACATTTTTGAGAGTTCTATCACCTCAAGTCGTCATATTTTTTGAGTCCCAAGACTCATGTTTTGATTCACACATCCTTGCCAAATATTTGTGAATCCTTTTGTAACCCAAGAACACAACTTTGAGTTTCTTCAACCCTTGTGGAGAAGTCATTCTCTTCTTCATTGTTGCCATCCTAGAAAGGGAAAGTTCAAGCCGACGACATAGGAACCGACACCTGCGGGTTTTTCTGTGTCACACTGTATTTCTAGCCGTTTCTTTGTAGGTTTGACAAAGACACCGTGCATTACACTTGTGGGCGATTATCAGGTTGTATGTAAGTCAATGGTCTTGTAAATTCTTTAAAGTTCTAGAAATAAAAGGTTTTACCCGAAAGGGGTTTTTTCCTTAAATTTGTGTCACATGCTTCATCTATTTATGGTTTGACTCTCACGCATACACTTAGATGCATGTTTAGGGGTTGATTTACTTTGGTTTATATAGACTCTAATTAAATAAGGGTTTATTGGAATCTTGTGAATTTAATTTAAATCAACTATCACACACCGAACCTATTGGATATTACAGAAAAGGCTAAAAAATATTCATCCATTATAGATATAACTCTGTAAAGAGAACATTCACCCAGATTGCGACGCCTTGCGACATATGCGTATTTAAAATGCACATGTAAATAAGTTGAAGAAGAAAGGATTTCGATTTCATATCACATACCTATATACGTCAATCACAGATTCACTTTCACCCAGTTGGGCGCATGAAAATTTTCACAGATTTTTAAAAAGTAATACTTATTGGATGGAAATCAGACAGATTGAAAGTGTTTTAAAAACTGTTGAAAAGGTATATACATATATATGTAGTCATAAATCGTACTTCCTTACATACGTCGTTAATTGTTTTTAATTATAGGAAATGTCGAATAGAAAATGAAAAAAGTCAACCCAATAACGAAGCACCGCTAGTTAGGCGCTCTCTAACACCACCACATCATCAATTATCGTCTCCTCTAGGTTATCAATGCTCTACTCCATCGAAGATTCAATCTACCACTCCATCTTCGAGTCATCGAACTCAAGAACCCCCTATTAATCCAACACCCCCACCTTCTAATATCGAAGAATCCTAAGCAAACCTTAAGAATCCCATTGGGTTCTTTTGGGTTGGGAATTATCCAACCGATAATAAACCCGACCTTTAGCTTTTTAAAAACCATTGTCTGTCTCTCAAAAAGATGACTACAGGCATCAGAGCGTGTAACTGGAAAAAGGTTGATCCTTCTATAAAGGATGACGTGTGACAGCAACTTGATTAGACTCTTTAATCCCCATTTGGTTCGAAGTTTCCTAAAATGTTGAAATGCTCTCTAACCAATGGAACGACTTCTTGGAGAATAAGGCCAGTTGACTGAGAGGGAGAGAAATAAACTGAACAGGTCAAAGAAATTTGATGTCCATAAATTTGGGGCAAAATCTTATAATGACCTGAAGGGTGAATGGGTAGAATGGACTAAGGTGACTCCGAAAGAAGGTAAGTAAATCTAATCAGGTCAGCTTGTACTTATATGCCCAGCGGGAAAAAGGGACCGATAAATTCCCAAACAAATTGCCTCCAAGTTTAGTGAGTTTGAATTTAGTTATCATATATATACATGTTATAATAAAATATTATTAAAATCATAATTCTAAATATAATAGTATGTTACAGGAAATTATAGAAGGCATGTCGAGCAGTCAGTCCAAGTGCAGCCCCTATAATATTAAAGCAGATGGAACAGTGCTAAGCAAGACACACATTAAGACTGTGAAAACCACTTTAGTCTAGGTAATTTATGTCTTGGAGAATTATTTTCCTCCATCGTTCTTTGACATTATCGTCCACCTTCTTATCCGTTTATACGATGAGGCTTTGTCGTGTGAACTCATCAAGTATCGCTGGATATATCATTTCTAGCAATTAATAAAAACCTTCAAAGACTACATTAAAAATACATTTTATACTGAAGGGTCAATTGTGGAAGAATACATAACACTAGAATCATCATTATAAACCTGGAACATATACAGCAATAAGGGCTTAGGAGGTTCAATCCGCATTGATAACCAGTGATCAATGAACCTAAAAAGTTTGAGGATTAATTGCCTTTCCTTTTAGAAACCCCAAAGAGGTGAGACTCACGTGTCTCCAATATGAGAAAGCATCTCATTATGGCTTCGAATCCCATATGAAGTTCAAGATTGGAGAGAGTAAGTAACTACATATATAACTTATTTTTGATTGATTACTTGTATTCTCTATATTACCATCTAAACTCTATAATTTCGTGAACATGTTTAGGAAGTATGAGCGTAAAATGGCCAGAAATTAGGAGAGAAGAGATATTAGGTCATGGGTATCAAAAGAGGTAATTCCAACCTCTTCTATTGTAGTTATTTATGTATGTGTTGTAAAACATGGCCTAATAAAAATTCATTAAAAATGCAGCTTATAAAGAATGATGATATGCCTTTAAGGCTTGCAATCCTAGACAAAGGTCCTAGTCTCCTCGCGAAGAAGTTTGAAAAATTCCATGTCAATGGTTTTGATTTTGTCTCATACTCGTGCGAGGAAAAATTATTGACACAAAATAACGTAATATTAATTTCTTCCTTGACTTCTTCTGTAGATCAAAAAAGCGATAAAAATCTAAAGGACACGATGTTTACCTATTATGGGATTGTCCAATAAATCATTAAACTTGATTACTTAGACTTCAAAGAACTCGTCTTTGATTATGGCTAAGTGAAGGTGGAGGACATTACGAGGGGTTATAAAGTTGATATTCCCTCAAATCTTATAATGGTATATTTATCTAAGACGAAGGGTATTTTTTTCTTGATCAATAAGCTTTTTATTTGTGCTTTTCAAAATGTCAAGAAGTTATTTAACTCTAAGTGAATAAGCGATGACAATTGGTCTATTGTTATGCATGCACCGAAGGGTTTGGCTACTCAAGCAGACTCATTAAAGGCCCCTAAAGAGTTCCAGTATTATCTTGATGAAAATTTTAATTTGACTATTCTTTTAGTTGATTTAGATTACGATTAATATTCAAAACTTTATACTATTGTCATTTAGTTAAGTCTTGTATGAAAACCCTATTTGGATCGTATGTACTGGAACAACCCTCATATTTATTTACAATTGTGTATCTTTTACTCATATATTTAGTTCTCTTACACTTTTTTCTCCATAACTCGCATTTTATAAATTATCATTCTGTAGATCTCCTTAAGTTTTGAATGTGACACTAATACGCATAAAAGTCTCTTAATTGTAACACTACTTCCATTTTCTTATACTCTTCAACCACTTATCCTATTTTTCTGTTATAATTCCATTTTTAGCTTGTATCACTAATCTCGCTCCTTTTATTTTCACATATATTTTCATTAATAAAAGAAAGGGGGAGGGGGGCTATACTACATTTCCAACATATTTCAGATATATTGTCAGAAATCAAAAGGGATAGTCTAGATTTGGATTATGGGTTAAATACCAACCTTGTTTATATTATGAACTACGTGGACTTTGATGCCATTTTTGGCTATATAGAATCCTCAGGTATTTTTGGATTCAAGTCCTTTGTTACTTACCATTTGGAACATTTTAAATTCTTGTTTGCAGGCCTAGTTGGACAAGGAACGTTTTGAAGTTTTGTTTCGTGGAAGGAAACAATCACTACATTGGATTTCGATTAGGATATTGTGATGTTATTATCGTATTCATGCAGGTATGCATTGTCTTATTATTTGTGTTGAACAATTTGATTGCTTAAGTTAGATGGTTTGTGTTGTATTAGTATTCTTTTGATTTATAGATATCATAGTGGCTAAATATTTATTTCTGAAACTGTGATCAGATTTGGAAAATGTACAGGGTTATTTTATGCACAAAATTAATTTTTTTTTTAAACTGGTCACGGTTTTGGACCATGATCAAAATTGTGACAAATTTATAAATAATCATATTTGGACATGGCTAAGAACCATGACCAACTATATTTTTTTACAATCCAGTGTTAGATTTGGTCATGGTCCACAACCGTGACCCCCTAGTGTGACAACTTAAAACTGTAAAATATTTAGTAACGATTGTGGATCGTGAATAAATATTTTATAGCTTCAAATTATCACACTATGAGTCATGCTTTCAGACCGTGACCAAAACTAAAATAACTTTGAATGGTCACACACTGGGTCACAATTTTGCATAGTGACTAGCCATGTAACATTGATGTCACCCACTATACTGGGACCCCCATATGGGGTCACGGTGTAGGATCGTGACCCATGATTTTTCACCCTCAAAATGGTCACAGTCCAAAACTGTGACCCATAGGCCTTGGTCGTGGTCTCAAACCATGACCATATACTTGTTTTGGTATAGTATAAGCTAAAAAATTACCATTTCTTATGATTATTAATCTGTACAACCATTAAACCCACACCATTTCATCATCTCGCACTGTCATTCACTCTCCACTATTCTATCAACATAAAGGTTCCCACGGTAAATTCTCCTTCCACTGGAGACGACCACAACAATGCGCATAGCACCATATCACTGTGTTATGCTCTACCAACAATACACTTGATTAAAACAACGATATATATATATATATATATATATATATATATATGTGTGTGTGTGTGTGTGTGTATGTGTGTGCGCTCGCGTGTGTGTGTGTGTGTGTGCGCGCGTGTGTGTGTGTGTGTGTATGTGTGTGTGTTTGTGTGCGTGTGCGCGCAAGATAATGAAAATATAAACAAGACCCAAAAAATAACAAGATGAACGTAAGAGAATTAACGTGATTAGGGGATATTACCTTATCTACATCCACACACACACACACGAGAGAGAGAGAGAGAGAGAGAGAGAGAGAGAGAGAGAGAGAGAGAGAGAGAGAATCCACAACTTGATAAATACACAATAATAGTAAGGTCATATAAGATTTATACTCACTCTCAAAAAAAGTCTCAAACGCACATAAATCTCACATTGGAATCAAGTTTGTAAATCTTAAACCTATCTCATATTCTTACCTCTTTTTGAGGATAAATGTTAACTAAACCCTAATGATCAATTCATTTCATCATTATATTTATACCCAAAGTGATACATATGAAAATATCCAAAATACCCCCTTAAATCGAAATGTTGCATCTCCTGGAACTTTTTCACTACCAATATCGCTACCTTTTCTTTGTAAAGAACCATTCCGCTACAATGAGATTAAACCTCGAGGACCGTGAACATAAACTCCCTTAAGAATCCAAGTTCCTATTGAAAATAAGAAAACAATATCACAGTAATGAACTACTTGTGGGTATTAATTCTAAGAGACTTCGCCTAAGACAAGAATTTGGAGCAAAATCCTCCTAAATCTCCACCTTTGATAGAAATTATCGAAACTCCTTCAAATTCCCCCCCCCCCCCAGGCTAATTCTTAAATGGTCCACTATTGGACTTCATTATACTAGTTACACATGCCCCAACTCAAACATGGCTCAAACGCCCCATTATCCAAAATGGTCAATGTATGTGTGCAATTATCTTGACTCAAAATGATTCATTCACTCTATAGGTGAATACCATGTCTTCCCCTCCTCTAAAAGGACTTTTCCTCCCACCATAGCTTATTATTTGCAATCGATGTCTTCACCTTATCCATAAATAAGGCATGCCTTGAGTGCTAGATAAGTTGTGCACACCGATTCACTATCACTTTTGAAGTTTGTCTCAGACAATATATCCAATTTATCTCTTCTCCCTTTTCTAAGACCATATAACAATGCGTGACTCTCAAAGCTCCACCAACTATCGACACCTGAATGCTTTTGGAACCTAAATAGCTAATAGATTTCAAGTTTTTTTGCAGCTGTCCCCATTAAATATTTTAAAATATTACCATCCCTACACTCTCAAGGACACAATTTTTTACCATCCAAAGATGAGAAACATATTTACTTAACTTGTAACATTTTAAAATATCATCTCTTGTAAAAACCACTATTCAAAGATCCCTAAATCAATATCCATTCATTTTCGGATATAGAGTTGCCTTAAGAAAGTGGTAATCTTTTTTCAATAGTATTCACCCTTCTATGTTATCAACTAAGTATCATATCAACATCCATCTTTCTTCTAACAACAATATCACTTTATGTGAATCCGCTCCTTGAACTTGTAACATTGTCGATATTTTTCACCACCCCTTGAACTGGACCGATTAGCTTCACTAGCATGCCAGTTAGTAGTCCTTCCCTTATTCCCACCATGATAATACAAAGTCTATCTCTATGTCTCTTTCCTTTAATAATTTCTATTCATAATACAATAGATTTGAATCCACCTCATTCATTTTAACCATATATTTTACATATAAAATGGTTGTGACTTTTTTCTCATATGAATTCGGAAGAGAGGTAAGCAGCAATAAGGCCCTTTTTTCTTCATCTATTTTTATATCAACCTTTTTTAGTTGAGCCACAATCCCATAAAATAAACTCATGTTATCCATGAGTGTCCCACCTTCCTCCATTTATAAAAGGTGAACCTCGTACTTGATATTGAGCTTTGTCTTGATATTGACCTTTCTCGTGAGCCTCTTCACTAGATGGAGCTTTTCCAGTTTCTCTTAAAAATTTGGTGATTAATCATCATCGTTGACATTCTTGATAATATTATAACAAATAAATAGATTATTCTCAAGAAACTTGAATCTATATCCTTATAATCATAATCTATTATCTTCTTTGGCTTCTCACTCCTCCCTTTCAACACTCATGTTGACCATTCTTGATAACAAATACATTCTTCAATCTACCTTAGTATAAAGCGAAGTAACCACTTCCTTGATACCTATCCACCTTCCAATGTGAACCAATATTTTGACATTTCTTGAATGTAAAATAAAAGCTCGTGGTTTAATAATAAAATCTCACTTAGGCTTTTGTCAAAGATATTATGTGAACCAAAGCTCTAAAACCAATTTTTTATCTGTATATATATATATATATGTGTGTGTGTGTGTGTGTGTGTGTGTGTGTGTGTGTGTGCGCGCGCGGGCGCGCGTGCGCGCTCACGCATGCGCTAATGCCCGCGCACGTGTGTGTGTGTGTGTGTGTGTGTGTGTGTGTGTGTGAGAGAGTGAGAGAGAGAGAGAGAGAGAGAAAGAGAGAGAGAGAGGTGGATGTGGTGGGGTGGGTGGGTGTACAAGATGATGAAAATATAAACAACTCAAAAAAAGACCAAGATGAACACAAGTTATTTGACTTGGTTTGAAAAACTTACATCACCTACAACCATAAGAGAGAAAGAGAGACAACAATTCCACTATTTGAGATTTTAGGTTTTAGTAAAATCTTATACTCGTTCTCGACACAGGCCCTAAATACACTCAAATCCCTCACTGAAACTAGAAATCACAAATCTATCTCACTCTCTTTCCTTTAATTAATGAATAGATCTCTCAATGTAAAGTAGGCAGTAGTGAGAAATCATTTTATATATATCCAAGATACATGTTCAAATACCCAATTTACCCATGCATAAGTCTAGTTGTCACACCTTTTGATGTTTGGTCGTACAACCCTTTTTATTCTAGTTAATCATGTTTGTAGTTAGAAAAAAGCTACTATTATTAATTCAACACAATCAAGCCGAGCATAAATAAAAATTACAATCACACAGTGACACAGTATATACGTGGTTCGTCAATGTGACTACATCAATGGGATGTTGCTCTTCTCTTTATTCATTGTTCCTGATAATAAATATTACATACCCTTTTCTAGGGTGTGTGTCACATTTATAGAGAACGGAAAGAGACTAACTCGTATGGGACTACATGACCTTGGATTGATGTTACGATTTGATTGGGTGAATCGAATTTTAAGATTTTTGTTAATCGATATCTCTTAGTTGTGATCTCTTATCAAGTCTATTGAACAAACGTAATTTGTTCCGGTCTTATCGAATAATTTCCCCATAATTTCCCCAAAAAATTTGTTTCCTAACCAGGGTGTAGAGGTTTGATCGCCTATTGAATGTAATTCTGATTATGGTCAAAAGTGAAAAATGATCACCTATAAAAGTTATGGTCAAAATATTCCAACCTTTTGTGTTTTTTTAGATGAAGACTAACTTTATTTTTCCCGTTAGGCATAAAGGTCATGATTATAATTTGCCCCGATGTTTCAGGGATATGCTGGTAATCCTATGCTTTTTAGCCAAAAGGCAATAACGTGTCTACCGAAATTTGAGGATGGGCATTGCTAATGATGACTTTTTTCTTCGAAGTTGAACCAATATATCAATCACTTCTCCACCATAACTTTAGAGAGAATTCACTTCTTCAATCTTTCAAAATCAACTCTCAGACATTTTTCCCTCCATATTTACTGTAAGTTCCTTATCTTTCTTCTCCTTTATTTCTCTATAATTTTCCTCAAGCAATAACTTCATTTACTCTATCACCCTTATTTCTTGACTTGTGAAAATGATTTACCCAGTTAATGAGGGTTCCATATGGAGTTTATGAAGCATTTTTTATTCCCGAGTAGGTAGTGATTGAATTTGGGGAAAAAATAAGGATTACTACAATATTGTGTGAAGAAATTGGATGCTCTCCAAATTTATTATTGAAGTCAGCACAAACTTACCTCCGAATTAAATTTTCTTCAATTTTCTAAGTATTTATTTGTGGTTCCAACCCAATGCCCCCAAACACTTGGAGGATAGTGAACAAGTGGATAGGATAAATGAGTTATATGGAACTCGATTAGGTATTCCAAATAGTCACTATTATTATATGTGGATGAGGATAAATGATGATACCTTCTATTTGAAGGTGAGGAAAGCATAGAGAGTGCGATTGGTGAATTTTTCACTTTCCAATAAGGATTATTGGTCTCGCAGCTTCATCATAAAGAAGTGGGAGCACCTGCCAATTCCTGAGGGTAGTGAAACCCATAAGTAATATAGGTGTGCTAATAGGGGACATGAAATAGGTTAATTGTTGATTTCTATTGTCCTTTATCTTGACTATTCAAGTCTTGTATGATTCTTACTAGTGATGATCTTCTTTATCTTGTGCAGAATAATCCAAGAAGAAAGAGCCTCACCAAGCACACGTCAACTTTGACGAGTTAAACAAGGCCTAGAAACTCAATAGAACTTTTTCTATTGGTGACGAACATCCAAGGCCGGCTTCATTATTGTTAAATTACCCATGCAGCATCATTTCCTTCATCGCTTGACCAGTCGATAAGGAACCAAAAATACTTGTCCTGTCTGGAGTGGAGGAGTCTTTAACTGTGAGCACTTCTAGCTTATTTGAGTATGTAGAAGTCACATCAATCCAAACCCTTATTCCTTTTATTTATGAGGAGGAAAATTTACTTAGGAAAAGAGTTCCAAATGAGCTTGTCGGGGTCCATCCAGCCCTATTCACTTGGGGGATTCCCTCGACAAGTCGCAATCCCAACCTATTATGATAAGACTGGTGAAAGTCTTGTAGTTGCTTTTCCCACCAAACAAGTGGATGCACCATCAAGGGGAAGGGCCCTTCCAATATGTTAGTGGCTAAAAATACTAATTTGTCCCCTGCATTGTTGAGGGGTGATTGATTATGTGTCGATCCGTAAGTCGTCAGTAAATTATCGATCGATCACCTAGTCTCCCACACTGCTCAAATACATTCCTTGGTAAGTTCTTGTAATCTGTTCAAATTCCCACTTCTTTAAAAATTTCTATTTTACTAATTTTTTGATCGACTTTTGTCTAGTAGTTGTTTGTGGACTTTGTTAACATTCTAGAAAGAAGAGTTAACCAAGACAAGTATAATGTCGACTTCGACCGTGCTCTGAAAAATCCCAGAAGACTGTGAAGGCTACTGAGAAGACCCGCAATACTTCCATAACAGCCAAGGACTTAGAGTTGGCCATACTAAACTCCAAGATCGAGTAGTTGGAGAAGGCTTTCGAAGAGTTTGCACAATCCTTTATGTATACTTGGAGTCTAAGGATAAGGCCGGCGATCAGGGGTACAATGATGCTTTTGCTTTGGACAAAAAGAAACTAGACTTCATTTGTAAGTCTTCTTTTAAGAAAGGTTTGGATGAAGCCTTGGTTATAATTGGTGTCCCCCTAAGTCTGATCTCTTCGACGAGCACAATCCAGGTTCTCCCCCAAACTTGTAGAAGAATTAAGGTGAAGCAGCAGGTGTCATCCAAGAGAAGGAGGGTTCTGATCAAGAAAAGGAGGCCATGGGCCAGAACAAGCTCATGGTTGAATAATAGCATGTGATAATGGAGAAAGAAGGTCAAGTTAGTTAAATTAGCCTAAGGCTTCTTTTACTTTGAATTTCTTGTCTTTTTATTATATGTTTTCTAGGTGCTTGCCCAACTTTCTTATTTTAATGAAAAGACTTTGTCATTTTATCTTTATGATATCTTTTTAGATCACTTTTGATGATCAAGAGTTAGAAATTCATCACTGAGTTTTGAGTATTAAAATTCTACATGGTATCAGAGAAATAAAACTCGTGTGAGTATTATTTATCCTGGTAGTCCACAAGGCTGTACCGTTTCTCCGGCGGAGGTAGCCACTTTATTGCTACCGTCCGTCGGGTTCAGTATTTTTTTCTCTAGTTTTAACTACAGCTGATGGAAGGTCCCAAGAATCTTGTACACTTGGTAGCGGGGTTAGAAATTGAACAGGCAAAGTCCTCTCAAGTTGGAGATGCATCAAAAGATTTACTGCTCTAGCTGGGTTGTCCACATGTCATTTAGATACTCATTGAGTGGATTATCATAAAGTATAGAAACATCATTTTCAGTACCTTGCAGTTTGAAAACTTTTTGTCTACGTGTTGAAACTTTCAGTTGGTAATGCAAGTTAGAAAACAAGGTATTTTTTATGAGGAAAGAAGGGGGGAGAAATAATATGCATATCAAACACTTTGGAAGTGGAAGAGAATCAAGATAAAGAAATCAAAGGTGGTTTCCTTCAGATTACACAAAAAAAATGTTTGAATTTGTTTCTTTAAACTCTCATGAAGAAAGCCCGAGTTATAAAGAATCAAAAAAAAAAATTGCAAGTTGAAGTACATTTATGTACACGTTCTTATTAAGGACAACTTTGCTAGCATATTTTTTTTAACAACTCAATGAGGCCCCTGAATCAGTCATGATCAAGCCCAGTAAACAAATAGCTTCTGAATCCATTGTGATCAAACTCATTTTGACCTAAGAGGTCGATTACAGGTGTCGGTCCAGCCAAAACCGATAATTAAGGCTCTGAATTAATTTGGATCAAGCTCATGAAGGTCTAAAAGACTTTTTTATATGAAGCGATACGCCCTTGCGTTTACCGTGAAGAAAATCAATGTTTTTTTTCTTCTTTATTCTCAAGGTTTTTGGTGACAGTAGAGATCTTATCTTTCGATTCGATCGCACTCGTACCAAACCTTTGTCACCTCAGAAATTTTATTATCTTCGGTCCAAGTTACCTTCACTTGCGGGGGAGTATTAAGACTCTCAAGCCAGCTCATCCCTCCCTAAACCACCTGCTCCTACAAATATGGAAGCCTAGCAGCAACTCGGTGGAAATGATATGGGTTACATTTATTCTTAAGGATGATGGTGTTAATGATGCTCTTCTCACTCGGTTTGATCTCACCCATCATCAAGTTCTCCGAAATTTCAAAATATACCCTTCGCTTGAGGGGGAATGTTAGAGAACATATTATCACTACTGTTTTGGGTAGCCCTATTAATTAGGAAGACTTGGAAGGAGTCTTTGCAACAGCTTGCAGCCTATGCTTTAGAGCAAGAGTTGGTAAATGGCACACACATGCATGCAAACAGAGTCAACAGATGCTACCAAGACTTGCGAATAATACCTATGTTTATGCTAACAGCTTTTGTAGTTTGAATTATTATTTTTCTGTTTAAAATGTGATTTTTCTTTTGTAAAGCAGCAGCTATATATGGCTTGCTTAATAAACATCATCTATCATCAAGAGTTAGAAATTCATCCAAAAAAAAGGATCACTTTTGATTTCTTTTTTGTGTATGCTTGCTTTGTGACCTTAGTGTTAATAGTTTAGGTATGACACCATGTAAAATATAAACTAGAATGATCATGTATAAAATAAATAAAATTAGAGTCTAATTAATTGAGTTTCATCCTAAGCATGCGATAAAGTAAATAATACATGTAACATAAATAACAGGATATAATCATAAGAATAATCCAAGATAAACCTTTGATACCACAATAATAAAAATAACATTGGAAATATAAGTGCCTCAACATAAAACCAACTCTCCATATAGAATAAAAAATATTAAATATCCGAAACAATAAAAAAAAATTATGAATATAAAGAGTGATCATGTAGACTCGACACCTACATACGATAAGAGAAATAACGAATAAATACAAGATGAAATCAGGGGTGAGGATGCACCGACGAACAATGTCCTAAAAAGAGCATTCAATAATAACGTTAACAACAAGTTTACGAAGAGTAAGACTATAATTGAGTTTGGGATACAATATAACTACTCATTTTCCTCACATATTTTAATTTCTTTAAACTTATCCCAACCCAAAGCAATCCTAAAAATCACATGCACCTAACTCCCAAACCCAAGTAAACCCCGTGATTACATATTATTCACCCCAATTGAATGTAAGTAAAGGTTATATGATAATCTCAGGTGATACATTTCAAATATATGAACATATAGTGAGACAGTCTCTAAGTCTAAAATCACATAAGTATGATATCATTTACGTACATAAAAAGGGATATGCTCAATCCCACACATAACGAAGGCATACTATCGCCTTTGGGTATCCCACACACGAATAGGCATGGTTATAGGATATCGCATACCTATAAACTTACATCATTCATAAGGGATAATCACTACGCCTTCATACCAATCATATGGCCCCATACCCCAGGCGATATGAGAGGATCCACTCGTTAATCCCCTCAGGATACAATGGGTACTTTTAGCACATAGTGTCCAGGATAGCAAACCAAGATAGTTCCCATCTCTATCACTGAGGTGTCAACGCGGTCAAAAACGTACATACCCCATAATGGATATCCCTTCTAGTATGTATCCCATGAGCGAACACACATGGTATGTAGCATATAATATAAGAAAGTAGTAGTCCTTAGCACGCACAGGCTCCTAGGTCTTAATCTAGATTTATTAACTTGATTGATCTCTTCTAACTAAGAATAAAATATATAAATGGTCTCCAAGTTCTGAAATCCAACCTAACAACCTCTAACCAAACCTAGGGGTCGATTGATCGACTTCCACGTCCAATCGATCAGCATGCCTTATATGCAGTCTCTTCTTCCCCATTACAGGATTCAACTACAAAAACCTCCATTAACATCATTCTAAGATCCTAAATAATATTGAAACCCAACTATCTTCATATATACTTGTTCCAACATCAATATTAACCTATAACTAAGGGTTTTACATGAATTAAAGCGATAATTTCAAATTCAATCCAAGAACCCCAGAATTATATTTTAAATCAATTTGGTTCATATTAGTTATCAACTCGGTTAATTATCAAATGGATTTTGATATATTTTATGCGTATAACATCCTCCTAACAATTATACAACAATTCCATCTCAGATTTATAAGGAATCCAACTAAAATCATATTATCTCAATAACATGAATAGTAACTTAAATTATCTTATTAATTTAATTACAAAATTAGTTAATTGATCCTCAAAATCATATTTCAATATAATTATGTTTTGATTCCATTGAATAGCTACGTTATAACAAAAAAAAAATTATTCTAACACTACGCAAACTTGCCTCAATTCCAATTGTGATGAATTTCAAGCTCAATTGCTCTAAATTCTCTTCTATCTAAGATTAACTTTAGGGTTTCTCTCCAAAAGTGTTAGAATGAATTAACCTTTTTAATATGATAAATTCGAAATTAGGTTTAGTTTACATATGGGCCTAATTTTAATGAGACCAAATACATCTCTAAACGACCCAAAACCTATCCCAAGTCATAAACCAACGCATAGGGCTCAAAACCCATTATTTTAAGTCATAATTGGTCATTCAATGTACCCCAAAAGTTTACCTAAATTACCATACCAACATCCAAACATTCTAACCGATATGAGTCCAAAAATTAATTATAAAATTATTTATTAATTTAGGGAGACATGGCATTGTAGGAAAATACTTCACGATCAGGGGATCCCAATATCGAGGGGATAATCCAAACAAGAAAACTCTCGATGTCAAATCTCTAACAAATCCAGACTCTCCCATAATACTAGTGTTATAAAAAATGTGCCTAAGCGGCACCAAGGCGCGCCTAAGCGCGAGGCTTTTTAGATACGCCAAGTTTTGGCCCTAGGTGTGGTCAATAACGGTCAACGTTTTTTGGGGTAAGGCGTGAAAAAACGCGCATTTTGGGCTGTAAGGCGTGAAAACATGTGAGTTTTCCCTAAGTAAGGCGATAAAAAAATGAGTTTTTTTTTAATATTTTAAAAAAATAGTATTTTAATTTACAAAATTCAGACATATTTGTAAGGTATGTACAATTTTAGTATGTTTAATGGCCTTGTCATAGTTAAAAAAATATTAAAATATATTAAAAAGGCCTAAATGCCTTTTTACGCCTAAGGTCGGCCTAGGTTTCTAATACTTAAGGCTTGGCCTCCACGCCTCAATCACGCCCCACGTTTTTTAGAACCTTGCATAATAGACAATCACTTAAAAATAATTATTAATTTATTATCGGATATTAATGTGTATTAAGTTAAATTTCAATTTCAAATTATATACATATATAACACCTATAAAATATAAATAGTGCGTCACATGTCGCTGCAGTAAATTATAATGGAAAATATAATAATTTTGTAATTTAATTTAATGTACTAAAGTTAGGGGGTATTACATCAGGAGACTGAGGACCTGGACTTCATTCCTGGTCGGGATGCTTCAGGTCAAGCTCGAGTAGCCTTTTCATATGTTCAGTAATCATTCCAAAAGATGATAAGTGATTATGGCGAGCAGATCCGTGTGATCGTGTCTCTTAGAGTCGAGATCAAAGGTGTCTGGGAAATTATTGGTTCACTGGATAATGAGAACAATTCTCTAAGGGAGAAGCTTGGCAGAGCCGAGAAAAATTATAAAGAAGGCCAAGTGATTAAGAAGAGTCTTCAATAAAAGGTGATGCGATTGAGATATCAATTTCTTCATGGGCCTCACGTAGTCTGGTTATAAGGTCACGATGAGGGTTGGATGGACGCTTTACCTCACTTGGATGAATCCAAGCAGGTCTCTTATAGACATGGGTAGCTGAATGCTTTGGTAGTTATGAAGTTTCGATGTGATTACCCATTCTGACATTGGTTGAGGTCTATTGCCACTTCATTTGGCTCCCTCCACTTGGGAGTGAGGAATCATGGATCCCTATAGACGTCATTCATATTCAACTTATAAGGGACTATCTCCTCGGTCGCGACATCAACAAAGAATTTCTTTATGATCCAGACGACGGTCGTCCTACTACAATAAATATCAAACTTAACCATTGAAGATGAAGTGGCAGTGATTATCTTTTTGTATTTTTCCCATTTTCTATGTTGAGTATTTTTTATCATTTGTCTTACCTTTTAGGATAGTGTCGACACAAAAAAAAGTGATAAGACTGAGATATCAATTTCTTCATGGGCCTCATGTAGTCTGGTAGAAGGGTTAAGATGAGGGTTGAATGGACATTTTACCTCACATGGATGAAGCCAAGAAATTCGCTTATAATCATTGGTGGACGAATGCTTTGGAAGTCATGCAGGTTACCCGTGGCTACCAATTTTGACATTGGTTGGGGTCTATTGCCCCTCCATTCGGGTCCCTCTGCTTGGGAGTGAGAAATCATGGATTCTGTGGACGTTATTTATATTCAGTTGATAATGGACTATCTCCTTGATCACGACATCGATAAAGAATTTCGTCATGATCCAGATGATGGTCAGTGTGCTTCAATGACTATTGAACTTAACCATTAAAGATGTAATGGTAGTGATCATATTTTTGTATTTATGTTTTTTAAGGTGCTGATATAGATACTTGTAATCAAGTGAATATGAATGAAATTACTACTTGATTCCATATTTTTTATTTTTCCTATTTTCTATGTTGAGCATTTTTTTTATCATTTGTCTTACCTTTTAGGGAGGTTTCGACACAACCCTTTAGTCTTAGAACAAATTGTGGTGAAAATGCACCTGGTCATAAGGCCATCCACCCATTCATGATTTTAGTTGACCAAAGTTGGGATACTTAGTGCGTAGGGATCCCCCATAATATTTTTCTGTCCTGGGCAATTATAAATGTTTTCGTGTTTGCTAATGATGAAAACATGTAACCTTAAGGCATGATTAGGCATAATCTCTCTAAGGCATTAAAAGGGAAATCAGAGCTTGATTAAACAAATTTGAAAAAAAAATTAGCGTTAATGGTTTACGATGATGATAACTCATAGTTAATGAAATTGGCCTGCCATTTGGAACAATAAGAAATCTTTGCATTAATTGAACTTAAATCATCCAATAACTTTGAATAATAAAATAATTAATACATGAAAATATGCTTTAAAAATAAAATTTTCTAAGGTTGGCCCATTCCAAGCCCTAGGTATATCCCTGCCCCCATTGTTTCCAGATTGTAGGATCCTTATAAGCCATCCTTGATGACCTTGAATCGTCCCTCCCAGTTAGGTCCCAGTTTTCCATTTGATGGTTTCCTCGCGTTGCTGATCACTTTCCTCAGCACATAATCTCCAAACTGGAAATTCCTCATATTGACGCCTTTATTGAACTTATTTTCCAACTGTTGTTGGTTGGATGCTAGTTTGATTAAAGCTCGTTCCCTTATTTCCTCATTCAGATCGAGCTCAGTCCGTATGATTTCATCATTCAAGCTTTGATCATCAACTATCGTCTTTATGGTCGGTAAGCCAACTTTTAGTGGAACTAGGGCTTATATTCCATTATCCAAGGTGAAGGGAATTTCTAAGATCAATCTCCTTAACGTTGTTTGATATGCTTAGAGGATATGGGGAAGCTCATCCACCCAAGAACCTCTTTCTTTCTCCAACCTTTTCTTCATTATAGCGAGCATTATTTTATTAGAGGCCTCATCATGTCCATTACTTTAGGGGTAGGATAGCAACCTGTAGTAGTGCTTGATATCATGATTGTTGGAGAAGTCTTGGAATGGTCCACTTTTAAAATACGTCCCATTATCGATAGGCCAAAATGGGTCACGATATTTCTATAGATAAAAATGATCATATCAGTGTCCCTTATGTTCGCCAAAGGCTCAGCCTTTATCCATTTAATGAAGTTATTTGTGTCGACCATGAGATACTTATAATTTTCTAGTTCCATAGGTAGGGGACCCATAATATCCAATCCTTATTATTCAAAACGCCATGGACTTGTCAAATATTTTAGGTTGCTAGATAGATGATGAAGCATGGATGAGAATATTTGACACTTATTGACATAGGAGACTGTATACTATTGCATGTAAGGCCATCTGTAAACTTATTTTATACCCTTGGATGCCAAAAAGCTTTCCCTGGCATGACTCCCACATTTTCCTTTATGAATCTTCTATAGGATTTGGTCGACGTCGTTGGAGTGCACATATTGCACGCATAGCCCAGTAAAAGACCACATGTAGAGCTTCCCCTCAGGTGATACGTAAAATCGAGCGTATTTCACCTTGACTTGATGGGCTTACTTCTTGTCGATAAGTAGCATATCCTCTTGTAGGTATTCGATGATTGGGTCCATCCAACTGGCAGTTATAATACCTCGTAATTTTTAAAGAATTTTTAATTTATTAATTTCCAGAATCTGCGAATTTGAAATAATTATTTTGAAGGAAAAATTGAATTAATAATGATTTGATTAAGAACTAAGGTTTTATAATAAACATTAAAATTGGAACAATTATATGGGGTTTAATTATAATTTGGAATTCTATTAAAACAAATAGTAATTTAAAAGTTTAGTAAAATAACAAGTAAACCAAAAGAGGGACTTTCACTTAAGAGCAAGGTTAAAATGGTAACTAGAGTATACTTGGGGAGTAAGTTAGCTTTAAGGGCAAAACGGGGAACACACATTTAAGAGGAGTCGGTATCTAAGGCTAAGGAAACCATAATTTCATTCTAAGCTCACAAAAACCTCCACCAAAATACAACCTCCACCAAATTTCATATTTTCACTTTACAAATTATCTTAATTTACATATTATATAATTCTAAAGTTAATTTTGGGAAAACATCCAACCAACTTCAAGAATAAAAAGGGATTCGAGGAGATTTTGAAGAACAATTCTATTTTTTTCTTAAGGTAGGATTTTCTACACCTTTGGGGATTTCTCAACAATAAATTAGGTCTTATTGTCTTTGTACTAGGCCATATGATACCACTCTCTCTTTTCATGGTGTTAACAGTGATTTTCTACCTAAATAATATTTTGTAAATTCTTAAAATCATGTAGAGCTAATTAGGGTGTTACATTTATTTGAAAATTGGGATTTTTGACAAACACAAGAATGAATCCAATTATCAACAAAATTGTATTTGTTTATACTAGTTCAATTGTTAGGATAACAATCTCCCATAAATTATAACATCTCATCAAACACATACCATTCCCTTTGTATGTTGAATTAGAATGTGAGGGATACACTAAAATAAAGTCCTGGATATTAGCTTTCCAATGATAATTGAATCCTGATATTTGGAATTCTGAACAGGGAGTTATGACCGTTTAAGTAAAGGGTGTTTGATCTGATAGAATATCCGGACAAAAATTAGGACCTCACTTCAACTGCAACCATCATCCAATTATGTCATTCGGAAGCATGTGGAGGCCACTTTTTTTTTGAAAAAGATAGTCGCTAAAATTCTCCAAATCGATTTGTATTGGCCCACAATGTTTTGGGATGCCAACAATTGTTGCAAATCTTGCGACAAGTGTCAACGGATGGGGGAGATTACACGACGAGACATGAGGTTTTTGATTGCTAGGGTATTGATTTCATGGGCCCTTTTCCCCCATCCTTTGTATACCTATACATCCTAGTCGCTGTAGACTATGTTTCTAAGTGGGTGGAAGCTATAGCTACTAAGACTAATGACAATAAAGTGGTGATAAAGTTCCTGAACGAGCACATACTTTCTCGCTTCGGTGCACCTAAATCAGTAATCAGTGATAACGGTACGCACTTTTGCAACATGTCGTTTGAAAAACTTATGAAGAAGTATGGTATCATTCACAAGGTTGGAACGACCTATCACCCACAAACGAATGGACATGCCGAGTTGGTAAATTGTGAAATCAAACACATACTAGACAAGACCGGCAATCCTGACCGGGAAGATTGGTCCCTTCGATTGAACGATTCACTATGGGCCTACTGTAAAACTTGACTCGACCATAAATGTGCTAAATATGCGTGCTATTTAGGCTCAAGTGCAAGCCTGTCGCTCAAGTAATAATCCGACAAGTCGGGTATCGATCCTCAGGGAAACAGGACGAACGAAGTCGTGACAACGTTGGAAAGACGAGAGTAACCTAACTTTGACTCTAAAAAGAACGAAAAGGTGATTTTGGGAAATGGAACACTTCAACTAGATGAAAAATTTAAGAATACTTAACTAATGATATTACGAATAAATGAAATGCAACTACTCTAATTAAACGATTTGACTAAAACTTTAACTATGAAATGAGAAAAATAGGTTGGGTTACAATCCCCCACATCCTAGCAATTCACTTCGTAGGATACAAGATTCGGAATTAGGACCTTCAATGAACCCGGTCTTTAGTACTCCTAAGTATTACATATATGAGGGATTGTAGCCCGCACGGTATGTAAGCAAAGGATGAGTAAAGCAGTGTCGCAGTAACCAACACTCGCATCGCACTCTTAAGCATCCCGGTTACCTAGGGAAAACGAGATCAAAATTCCTACGATGGTTGTGCCAGTTATACGACACGATTCATCTATGATTTTAATTCCAAATAACTATTTCCACTATCGTGAATTACATCAGGTGGGGTTCATGCACCCCAACCCTTAAAAACTTAGCCGAAAATATTAAAACGAGAAGAAAACATGCTCTTAATAAAAGAAAACATTTTAATAAACAACTTAAGATTAGGAAGAATAAAATTACTAACTAATGAATTAACTACAGAAAGAATGATAGCAAGAATTGGAACAAATTTACTTGAATTGCCAAACCGAAATCAAAGCTACATAAAAACTAGGGTTTCTTGTTGTTCTCTCCTCAAAACTAATTATAATGCTTCTCTAAACGAATTAAAAGCTCCATTAATGTCTGGTAGGAGTTAAAAATTTACACACTACGAAAAATAAAAGAGTTGGAGTCATGCAAGACTCTATCTTGAAGAAGATAGCTCCAAAATCTTGAACCCCGGATCGATTCGATCAAGATATTTCGGATTGGTCTGGGTGATAACCGGATAGATACATTTTTCATATTATCCGGATTGGTCCACTGAATAGGATTAATGCAGAGATCTTTGGGGGGCGGATCGATCCATTTTTTAGGAGGGTCGGATTGGTCCAATTGATGCAACTTTATTCAGTGAATTCTAGTACCCGGATCAATCTGTTTTTTGTGCCATCCGGATTGGTCCGTATTTGCTTCTCGATTTCTCTTCATTATCTCTTCAAAATCTCATAATTATCTCACATCGTTGGGTCTTTATAACTTCTATTTCAGAACTCGAATTGGAACGCCGTTTATTCCTACGCGTTCGTAAACTCGAGATCTTTGACTTTTATTTGGGTCCTCAACCGAATTTTTGGTAAAAATTATGCTTTTCCCTTTTAATTTGTCTTCTTTCTTCTCTCTTGCTTCTTCTGGTTTCTTTCTTTCTTTCATGTATTAAATACCTGCAAAATTAATAAGAAATATACGAAACTCTGGATACTTGTTAGATGAAGCCATTAGCAATGATATGAGATAAACCAACTCAATTTACGATGTCCGGGGTAATAAAAGCCTCTAAATTAAGGGATAAATTTGGAAGAATTTATGCCTAATCAAACCCCCCTAACTTATAACTTTGATCATCCAGAGCAATGTAAAAGACTCAAAACATGATCCAACTCTAAAATGGGATAGAATACCTCTTTCGCGGGCGAGCGATTGCATTTAGCGTATGCAAAAAGCCTTTAAACCCCTAGGTTATCCTAGTAGAACGAGTTGTGTCTCGTGAGGGTTTGCAGTGAATATACCCACAAAATTCGACTCAAGGAAAATTCCACATACGCAAAAATTACATAATTCAAACTTTTCCAGAAAATAATCATCATCAATTCAAGTTCAAGGGTCTCAAATCATAGTGCGTGTGGGAGAAGCCTGATATTTAACCTCGAATTTCCATCGGTAGACCATTACGTTACTTATCCGAAAATTCATGTTGATTTCAAAATCTCACGGGATGCTCGCACAAATGAATCTCTCGTAAATGTGGCTATTTCTGTCGATGTGCGTGATATAAAGAGTAAATGCATTGGAACCAAGTTCACACACACAATAGAAAGACGGAATTCTATGGTAAATGGATCTCATCATCGGATTACAGTTGGAACATCACCTCAAATTCACACCGTTAATCTCTTTTATTATCTTTTTATGTTTTAGCTCTCCACGCGGTAATCAATTTCACAATTTGGACTCGGTTAGTACTTTATTGGGTCATAAAGTGTAACAGGTACAAGGAAAGGGGCTTGGGAAATTTAGAATTGGAAACTATGCTTAAGATATCCATTAGTGACTTTCCGGGCTTTTGCTCATTTTTCTCTTATTTTTCTATATTTTTCCACATTTTTCTTTTACTTGCTATTTTTGTTAAGCATTGCTATTCTTTAGCAACTTTTTGTTGCACTTTTCGGACTCAATTTCTGGGATTATCAACTTTCAGAATTCCGGGCCAATTGGGTTTTTCGGGTGGTCAAACGAAAGGGAAAACTTATTTGGCTCAAATTGGGTTGCAAAAAGGATAATATTTCATGACTTTTTTTTGCCCTTATTCTTGGGTGACAAACGAGGGCCTACTTCATTATCCAGAATACTAATTGTGTTACCATATGCATCTCGAGATTAATTTAATTTAGAGATTTTTAGCACATTTTTCAAGGCAACATCCCATTTCTCATAACCGATCAAAGTGAAAAAAATTGAGATCCTTGATGACTTATTACAACGCCGAAAAGACTTTGAGTTAACAATTAACTTGGGTTGATTTATAAACTCCCAAAAAATGATAGGCTCAAAATTCCGTCGGGTTTGTTAATCTCCACATTTATTCGTTAAGTCGTCTATGTTCGCTCAATTTCCATCTTTGGTCAATTTGGCTTTCTGTACTATGTTTTTACAATTTGAGACTTTAAACCGAATTTTAATGATATTTTTGAAAATTTTGAATTCCAAGTTTTATTTATTCTAAAGAAAAAAATATTTTTGGATTTTTCAAATCTTTTTTTTTATTTCTGGGCATTTTTGAAGATTTGTGAAGTTTTAGAAAGACGATCTTGTGACCCCCTAACTTAGACTTTTGCATTGTCCTCAAGCAAAAGGGACTAAAATCTAACTCAAAGCGAATTAAAAGTGTGAATAAATAAAACGAACAAATATGGAAAATGTATAATTTTATATAGATGACCAACAGGCATTACAAATGGAAAGGAAGACAAATAACCATGTGATAAGAACCAATAGTTACACAACCAATTTTCATAAAAACATCACTGGGGTGGGGGATTAGAGCTACCGGGCACGTTGGGATCATATGGGTCATATAAATAGGATGGTGGTGGTGTGCCCATAGTCATCCGATACATCTCCGCTTGGAGACGGTGCATCATGATGGTATCCCTTCAGTAGGCCACTTGGTTCCTATTGTACTGTGTGAGGAACCCGTCAAATCGTGATTCCACCGCCGAAAGACGCCGATTAATTTTTGCATTAGATGGTGAAAATCCGAATCCTCATCACTATTATAATCTGCGTCACCCTCGCCCATCACGATATCCTCCACGTCTTCCTCACTGCCCTCGTCATCACCTCCCTCTTTCGCATCTTCTTCACTATCCTCCTCTTCATCATCACTATCCTCCGGGGCCAAACTGGCTTGTATGTGTGCCTATTGTCTTTCACTTTTAGTCCGGGTGGTTTCCCCAAAAGGGTTTGGGAGGTGTGGTAAATACTGTGGGGGTGCAATTTCGTCATCGACTAACATGGATGTGACGAGTCAGACATAGGGGAGAGGGGTGATGCCCTTTTTATCCATGGTGGCGAAGAATATGTCCTTAAAAATGCAGGCAGCCAGGCTGATGGGGGTGTTGTGGTCAAAGAGGTGATATACGAGGGTGGCTTGATGTGGTCGCATCGTCGAGTTATTACCTATTAGGAGAATGTTTGTGCGCACGATTTTGAAAGTGAGGCTCGCTTTCTCGCTTATCTGGCCCATCGGGTATGTTTCGATGATCCAGTGAGCATTGGGGTCGATGCGGGACATGCATACGTCTTTTTCAAGTGGGGAAAGAGGGTTTGGGTAAATGTATTGATGTGGGGTTGGGACATCTTTGGGCCCCAACTTTTGGGTTAAAAATTCCAAAGAGAATGGGATGCAGATGCCGCCAATGTAAGCTTCAGCCACGTGGTGCCCGGTGCGAACAAGTGAGACATAGAAGGCGCGCACTGCATTTGGCCATACCGCATTATGAGGTTCATTGAGGAAGCGACACCACCCCTGGGACATAAAAAAAGCAGTGAAGGAATTAGGCATGTCATTTCAAATGACTTGGTGCGCTATTTGGAGTTTGCAAGGTTGGCCGAAGAAACGTTCACACCACCTTTGCTCTTGAAGGGAGCGGTATCCGGCGGCTCCATCGTCAAGAATTTCGATGGAATTGTATTTTTGGGGAAGTGGTTGGTTGACTATGGTTTCAGGAGTGATTAGGAATGCTGGACAGAAATAAGGAAAGAGAGGAAGAAAGTGAGTAGTGGGGTGGTAAATGGGGTGGGGGATGGGGTGGATTTTATAGGTGGGGAGGGGATAGGGTAGGGTAGATTTTTGGAGGGAAAAGTGGGAGGTATTTGGGAGGGAAAAGGGGTTTGGGAAGGGTTGGGGATGAAATGGGAGGGAAGGAGAGATATTGGGGGAAAATGGGGAGAACCTAAGGAATTTAAGGAGTTGCAAAAATCGGATCGATCCGGGTTCCCAGGACCGGATCGATCTGAATCCCTTAATTTTTTTACTTCGATAACTCCCAACCCAAACCAATCCAGGTGCCCAGGACCGGATCGATCTGGTGCCCAGATTAGCTCTAGTTAACCTACTGGATGGTATACTCCTCTCTTACTACTGTTAGTTGCTCCTACCGATGATCCGGCACCTTTTTTTCATCATTAACCTCTCACCTCGATGCTGGGGTTCTAAATGCTTGCCTCGTAAAGCATGTTGGTGCTCGAATTCCTATCCTTTTGTGATGTGATCCAACAAATGCCACTATCCTATCCTACTTGCAGCTACTATTCACAATAATTCACCCTATACACGTCGGGGGTGCGATGACCTCTCCGTTCGAGATCACTCTACCCCATAAGCGGGGTCCGACAACCAAATGGTGTCGATCTCTTCTTCGCACACCTCAACATATGGCTTTAGGCGTTGTCCATTAACTTTGAACGTGTTCCCCCTTTTGGATCTTCCAATTCTACTACTCCGTGGGGGAATACGCTTTTCACAACGAATGGACTAGTCCATGGAGACTGCAATTTACCCGAAAATAGATGAAGCCGGGAGTTATAGAGGAGTACCTTTTGTCCCAATCGAAACTCTTTCTGTCAAATAATCTTATCATGTGCGAGTTTCTTCTGGGCTTTTGAAATCTTGGCATTCTCATACACATCATTGCGTATCTCCTCTAACTCATTTAGTTGAAGCTTACGGGCTTCACCGACTTTGTTCATATCGTAATTTACGCTCTTAATTGCCCAATACGCCTTGTGCTCCAACTCAATGAGAAGATGGCAAGGTTTTCCATATCCAAAGAGGAATGGGCACATTCCGAGTGGGTTCTTGTATGCGGTACGGCAGGCCCATAGCAAATCGTTCAATCGAAGGGACCAATATTTCCGATCAGGATTGACGGTCTTCTCTAGTATGTGTTTGATTTCACGATTTTCTAACTCGGACTGCCCATTCATTTGTGGGTGATAGGTCGTTCCAACCTTGTGAATGATACCATACTTCTTCATAAGTTTTTCAAATGGCATGTTGAAAAAATGCGTACCATTATCACTGATTACCGCTTTAGGTGAACTGAAGCGAGAAAGTATGTGTTCGTGTAGGAACTTTATCACTAATTTATTTTCATTAGTCCTAGTAGCTATAGATTCCACCCACTTAGAAACATAGTCTACCGTGACTAGGATGTAAAGTTATCCAAAGGATGAGGGAAAAGGGCCCATGAAGTCAATAGCCCAGCAATCGAAAACCTCAATGATGAGAATCGGGGTTAATGGCATCATGTCTCATCGGGTAATCTCCCCCATCCGTTGACACTTGTCACAAGATTTTCAACAATTGTTAACATCCCGAAACATTATGGGCCAATACAAATCGGTTTGGAGAATTTTAGCGGCTGTCTTTTTCAGGAAAAAGTGGAATCCACATTCTTCCGAATGACAGAATTGGATGACTTTTGGAATTTCTTCATCCGATACACATCGTCGGATGATTTGGTCAGTGCAATATTTAAAAAGGAATGGATCATCATAGAAAAAAATGCGCGAACAAGTGATGAACCTCTTCTTATCTTGCGGTGTCCAATCGGGGGGAACGACTCCCATGATAAGATAGTTCACTATATCCTCAAACTAGGGCAAAGTACAGGTGGTAAAGAGTTGCTCATCCAGAAAATACTCGTCTATGGGTGTAGGATCACTAGGTATGTCAGACGAAAGTCATGATAAGTGATCGGCGATGACACTTTCTACTCCCCTTTTATCTTTAATGGAGAGATTAAACTCATGTAGGAGTAGGATCCACCTTATGAGGCGTGGCTTTGCATCTTTCTTTGCAAGTAGATATTTTAAATCCACGTGGTCGGTGAAACAAGTTATGGGGGAATCGATAAGATAGTACCGAAACTTGTCTAGAGCGAAGGCTACAACTAGCAATTCCTTCTCTGTGGTGGAGTAGTTGAGTTGTGGTCAGGCAAGAGTCCGACTAGCATAGTAGATGCCATGAGCTTTGTTGTCTTTTCTTTGGCCCAAAACAACCCCTATCCCATAATCGCTAGCATCACACATAAGCTCGAATTGTAAGGACCAATCCTGAGCTTGCATAATGGGGGCGGACACAAGCATGTTTTTCAGTTTTTCAAAAGCACTTTGGCATGCCTCCTTCCACTCGAATGGGGTATCCTTCATAAGAAGGTTGCTTAAGGGTCTAGCGATGGCGTTAAAGTCCTTAATGAACCTTCTATAAAACCCCGAGTGGTAGGTCAGCTATAAAACCCCGAGTGGTAGGGTTTAGCGATTTAAGTGGGGATAGGTCAGCTATGACATCTATTTTTGCTCTATCAACCTCGATCCCTTTGGATGACACAATGTGTCCAAGAACTATACCCTTAGTTACCATGAAGTGGCATTTCTCCCAATTCAGCACTAGGTTCTTTTCCACACATCGGGTTAACACTTTCTCAAGATTGGCTAGACATAGGTCGAAAGAGGTGCCAAAAACACTAAAGTCGTCCATAAGCACCTCTAGCCCTCTCTCAACCATGTCACAGAATAAGCTCAACATTCACCTTTGAAAGGTTGTCGGTGCATTACACAAGCCAAATGGCATACGTTTGTAGGCAAACGTTTCAAAGCGGCAAGTGAAGGTTGTCTTCTCTTGATCAAGTATATCTACCTCAATTTGGTTATATCCGAACTAACCATCTAGGAAGCAATAGTAAGAGTGGCCCACTACTCTTTCAAGAATTTGATTGATAAATGGCAAGGGGAAATGGTATTTCCTAGTTCCCGCATTAAGTTTCCGATAATCAATGCAAATGCGCCACCCGATGGTGGTACGTTGGGGAACTAACTCGCCTTTGGCATTTTCGATCACAGTCATACCCGACTTCTTCAGAAAGACTTGAATGGGGCTCGCCCACTTGCTATCCGATATTGGGTAGATAATCCCGGCATCCAACAATTTTATAATTTTAGTCCTCACCACATCTTTCATTGTGGGGTTTAGCCTTCTTTCCATTTCTCTCGAGGTCTTAACATCCTCCTTGAGGTAAATCTTATGGGTGCAAATTAGAGGGCTTATCCCTTTTAGATCAGCTATGCACCAACCAAAAGAACTTTGGTGCTTACTCAAAATTTTTAAAAGCTTACCCTCCTGCTCTTCATTTAAGTTAGAGGAGATAATAACAGGAAATGTCGCACCCTCGCCTAGGAAAGCATATTTAACATTGGAGGGTAATTTCTTCAACTCGAGAGTTGGAATGTGTCGATAGAGGGAACCATACATGCCGCCCTTGGCAGTAACTCTTCGAATCGAGAAACTCAATTAACATCTCTCGCATCCTCGTCTGACGCTCTCTCATCTACTAAGCCTCTCAACTCCTCTATCTCCCTCTCAAACTCGGTGTAAGCTCCCTCACTCTCATGACTAGACACTAGGCAAGCTTCTAAGGCATCTTCATAATAATTTTCCTCAAAGTGCTCTTCTACGATCTCATGAATTAAGCTCACCGCGTGAAGATCATCTACTTCCCTTGCGTGTTGGGCTATGTTGAAGATGTTTGTTTCTAAAGTCATATTTCCAAAAGTGAGTTGCATCTGCCCATTTTGAATATTGATCAATGCGTTATTCATAGCTAAGAATGGGCATCCAAGGATGATGGGAACATGATTTTTGAAAGGCGAAGGAGGGCTCTGTGTCCCAAATGACAAAATATAGTGGGAAGTAGAAAGTGTCCACTTGGACTATCACGTTCTCAACTATACCCCTCGGTATCTTCACAGTTCGATCCTCTAACTAGAGAGTGATCCTTGTGGGCTTAAGATCACCCAGATCAAGTTGCTTATAAATTGAATAGGGGAGATTATTAACGCTCGCTCCCAAGTCAAGTAAGGCCTTTTCGAATTTATTCTCTCCAATGTCGCAAGAAATGGTGGGTACACCCGGATCTTTATATTTAGGTGGGAGATCATTAACAAGAACTAAACTCACGTTCTGTGCTAGGAACACGTTTTCTTTACCTCCATCCTCCTCTTGACAGTCAACAAGTCTTTTATGACTTTTGCATAAAATGGAATTTGCCTTATTGCGTCGAGGAAAGGTAAGTTCAATTTCACGTTCTTAAGGACTTCTAGCGCTTCATCAATTATGGTCCCTTTATGGGAGGGAACCAATCTTTTAGGAAATGGCGCAGCGGAGGGTGGCTTTACAACTACCTTGGGCTCACTAGTATTTATTTTATCACTCTCGTTTAAGGAGATATCTTCGGCCTCTTTCGTGTCGGGCGAATTCTCCTTGTCTTTTGAAGTGTCTTGTGGGGGAGGTGATAGATTAACAACTCTCCCACTATGAAGAGTGGTTACAGCTTGACACTGTTCCTGATGTTCGGTGGATGTGGAACTAATACTAGTTTGACCTTGGGGAGGTCTTTGGCCCTGGGAAGGAAACTTGCCATTCTCTTGGATAATCAATGAGGATTGCAACTTAGAGATGTTCGCATTCATGTCGGTGAACATACGTTCTTATCTAGCATTGTTTTCAATTTGAGAGTTTATGAACTGGATTATTATATCCTCAAGGGTCCTCCGAGGTGGAGCTACATATGGAGCTGGAAGAGGTGGTGCTTACTAAAATTGAGGAGGTGGCAGAGGTGGGGCAACCTGTGAATGTGGGTTCATTGTAGCTTGTGGTTGTCTGTAGTTAAAACCAGGATGGTTTCTCCACGAAGGGTTGCACGATTTCCCATGCGGGGCATTAAAATTTCCCTTGAATCATCCTATAGCATCCACATGCTCAGTGTTCACGGCCTTATAGGCAAAAATTATCGAGCATACCTCTGTGGAATGGATCGCCTCACAGATAGCAAACACTTTTTATATCGACCCACGACTGGATATATAGATATCTCTCAACCGACCATCTAACCACTCTTTCATATCTCTATAAAACGGATCGAATCGATAGTCTATTAAGGTATTGCTATCCAAATGGTATAGACTGGATGCAGTCGGAGTTATAGATGTTTGTCTAGGTCGGGTTTCGTTAGGATCATATGTATCCCATTCTTGAGTAGTCTCTGCGACATACTTAAGATGGGCCTCGGCATCGCAGGAGATTAAATCCCAAAAGCGTCTTTCATATATTTTTTGTACAAGTTGTTTGCAAGCTACTGTCAACCCATCATGGAAGAAAGAGATCCCTAGGTGTTTGTCAAAACCATGATGGGGGCATGCGCTTACAAACTTTTGAAGCATTCCCAACACTTGTCAAATGACTCATTATCGTGTTGTCAGAAATATTGGATTTGAGTTTTGGCAGAGTTGGTCTTGTGCTGTGGATAGAATTTTGAGATAAACTTGGATTACATATCTCTCCAAGAAGTGATGGAGTTCGGGGGTAAAGACCATATCCAGGTCTTAGTTTTATCCTTTAAGGAAAAAGGAAAAAGCTTTAGGCGAATGGTATCTTGCGTGGAAGCTTGATCACTAAATGTGTCACACGCCTCTTCGAACTCACGGATATGCAGGTATAGTTTCTCCTAATCCATGACGTGAAACGTAGGTAAATATGGATCATCCCATTGCGAAAGTGGAATTGATCGAAATTATGCATAAGTAAAATGCAACCAGGGCTGACAGTCCGCTTAGGAAAGAGTAATTCTTTCATGGGACAATAAGGTAGATCTCCCTCTCCAATATCAAAACTCGCGGCGTCAGACATCTCGCTCGCGCTCGCTCCAAATTAATCGGTATACTCACTTGGTGTCCTAGATGTTTGACTCGAAGTTTGACTCGGGATGCTTACTAAATTAATCGAAGTTTGACTCACTGGGTGTCCTAGATTATGTAGCTATCGATAGAGTGCTCAGGAGTAGGAAGTGGAACCCAAAATTGTGCTATGCGAGGTGTATGGGGGCTTTCAGAGTTGTACTCAACAATTGGATTTTCGTGGATTCGGGTTGGAGTATTATGAGGAGTCTGAGTATGTTCAAGATTTTTCATTAAAGGCTTTTGAGAGATGGTGAAATTTTTTATTTTTTTTTTATATTTTTGGATTTTTGGTCAAAGTTTTAGATTGACTCGATCTAACTTAAGTCTACCTAACTCCCCGGCAATGGCGCCAAAAACTTAAAGCGACCACAAATGTGTCTAGTATGAGTGCTATTAGGCCCAAGTGCAAGCTTGTCGTTCAAGTAATAATCCAATAAGTCGGGTATCGATCCTCAGAAAAATAGGACGAATAAAGTCGTGACAACGTTGGAAAGACGAGAGTAACCTAACTTTGACTCTAAAAAGAATGAAAAGGTGATTTTGGGAAACAGAACACTACAACTAGATGCAAAATTTGAGAAAACTTAACTAATGATATTACGACTAAATGAAATGCAACTACTCTAATTAAACGGAAAGCTAATGACAATTTGACTAAAACTTTAACTATGAAATGAGAAAAATAGGTTGGGTTGCAATCCCCCACACCCTAGCAATTCACTTCGTATGATACTAGATTCGGAATTAGGAACTTAAATGAACTCGGTCTTTAGTACTCCTAAGTATTACATATATGAGGGATCGTATCCCGCACAGTATGTAAGCAAAGGACGAGTAAAGCAGTGTCGCAATAACCAATACTCGCGCCGCACTCTTAAGCATCCCGGTTACCTAGGAAAAATGAGATCAAAATTCCTACGACGATTGTACCAGTTATACGACACGATTCATCTGAGATTTTAATTCCAAAGAACTATTTTCACTATCGTGAATTACATCGGGTGGGGTTCATGCACCCCAACCCTTAAAAACTTAGTCGGACATATTAAAACGAGAAGAAAACATGCTTTTAATAATAGAAAACATTTTAACTAACAACTTAAGATTATGAAGAATGAAATTACTAACTAATGAATTAACTACAGCAAGAATGAAAGCAAGAATTGGACAAATTTACTTGAATTGCAGAATCGAAACCAAAGCTACATAAAAAATAGGGTTTCTTGTTATTCTCTCCTCAAAACTAATTACAATGCTTCTCTAAACGAATTAGAGGATCCCCTAATGTCTGGTAGAAGTTAGAAATATATACACTACGAAAAATACAAGAGTTGGAGTAATGCAAGACTCTATCTTGAAGAAGATAGCTCCAAAATCTCGAACCCCATATCGATCCGGTCAGGATATTTCGGATTGGTCTGGGTGATAATCGGATCGATCCGTTTTTCATTTCATCCGGATTGGTCCGCTAAACAGGATTTATGCAGAGATCTTTGGGGGCCAGATCGATCCATTTTTTAGGAGGGCCAGATCGGTCTGGTTAACGAAACTTTATTCAGTGAATTCTAGTACCCCAGACCAATCCGTTTTTTATTCCATCCGAATTGGTCTTATTTGCTTCTCAATCTCTTCATTATATGTTCAACATCTCATAATTATCTCACATCTTCGGGTCTTCATAACTTCTATTCCAGAACTCGATTTGGAACGTTGTTTCTCTTACGCATTTGTAAACTTGATATCATTGAATTTTATTTTGGGCCCTCAACCGAATTCCTGGTAAAAATTATGCTTTTGCCCTTTTGATTCATCTTCTTTCTTCTCTCTTGCTTCTTCTGGTTTCTTTCTTTCATGTATTAAATACCTGCAAAATCAATAATAAATATACAAAACTTGGGATACTTGTTTGACAAAGCCATTAGCGATGATATGAGATAGACCAACTCCATTTACGTTGTCCGAGGTAATAAAATCCTCTAAATTAAGGGATAAATTTGGAAGAATTTATGCCTAATCACATGCCGTTGTCTCCGTACATTCGAGGTATCCTACGCATTAGTTGATATATAGTCACTATGAGTGTGGTGGCTCAGTTATTAGAGCACTTACGGTGGGAATTGAAGGGAAAAATAGTATAGTGAAAGATTTTAAGAGTTATGGCAATGCCAGCACTAGCTGGTAAGGAAATTTTTGAGGATTTGAATGAGAAAAATATTAGCAATGTAAATTCACGTGAGAAGTATATTTAAGATAACGATACCTCACTTTAGTACATAAATGATAAATATATATATATATATATATATATATATTGTTTAAACCTATGAGTAATCTAAAAGATATTAAAAATCTAATTAGGAAAATATTAAACTAATTATCCCCATGATAGTAATGGTTTATATTGAAACTTGGGATCCCTGGAATGAAACGTGAAATATGATTATAATTGGTTCCGTCAAATTTCAATACAAATTAAATGTCATGATGTTGGGACACAGTTAGTCATGGGCAATTCATATGAGCCCAACTTTTATGTACGTTTATCAAACCTTGTTTCGGTACATGAACGAATTGAGAACCCATTTGGTTATAGTATTATTGGATAGTTATGTTAAGACTTATTGACTAAAGTAAAGTAGTCACGATATGAAAAATAGTATTTAGGTATATGATCCTAGTATTAAATCAAAATATGAAATGAAAATAGTAGTAGTAAATGAACGGGTGTGCTGAGTCCAAAATAGAAAAAAATGTTTAGAAGATTGAACCCTTTGGTGTAATAGTGAAATGCGCGTATCATTAGGAAATGTTAAGTGTCTCTTGGTATAGTTTGGATGTTGGGCCATTCCCACGAATCCCACTTGAATACGGATAAAAATAGTGTATTGTGATACCTTATTTGGAACTTTGGGAATTGTTTTAAATGCATATGAGCAGATTTCATAAATTTAATGAATGAAAGAATACTGCAATAACCCGTATTTATAAAGAATTAAAAATTAAAGATGAATTAACTTGGTTAAAATTTAAATTACACAAGTGATGTAATTTAAGGAAAATATGATGGGTTGATTAAATTATTAATCGGAGAGAAATAATTAACGATTATTTATTCAAATTACTAAGTGAATAGTAATTATATAATTGATTTCACAACGAGTGATAGTGATGTGACAATATGATATCTCAACCGAATGACGTGAACGGACTAAATAAGGTAGAGATGGAAAATAAATTATGAGTAACTCGGATGATGATTTTGAGGTTACGATTGAGTTCATAAGGGTCGAAACAATCAAAATAGTATACCCAGGTGTGTAGTTTAGGTGTCGGGACAATTTTAGACATAATTGACAACCCGAGAGGGCATTTTCATCTTATTATAACTTAGGGTTAAGGGAATTTCGGGATTTTTAGTATTATATATAGTGGTGGTGATGGAAAGCAGGGGCAAAGAGATTAGAAAACAAGTGGAGGCCAGTAGAGAGGCGATGAAGAGTTTTCTTGGAGATCAAGGAAGGGTTTTGGAGAATTAAATCTCAATTTAGCATCACAACCACTATTGGAGGAAGAATTAGAAGAGAAACTTCATTAAAGAGGACCAAATCAAACCGCTTCAAAGTAAGGCAAGTATTTATCTTGCAATTTTTATTGGTTATCGTACCCACGTAGAGTAGGAACTTGATATTAAGAACAAGTCATGTTATACTTATAATTTGATGAGAAAAATTATAATTGAGAATAGGATTTGATGTAGTATAAATCGAATTACATGGGGAAAATAAAATCAAGAGTTTTGGGAATTGAATTATTAATGAAATCTTAGTTTTGGTGAATTTATATGAAGAACATAAAACTATAGGATTTATGATAATGGGGGGTTAAATATGTTTATATGATGAAGTTATATGGATTTTAGTTGTGATTTACGTTAGAAATCATTCCTATATATATCATTAATGTTTAGTTATCTTAATTTAAAAACTGGGATGTTTGTATAAAAGTTTGATGAACTTGATATAGGAAGAAATTCGTAACATCAACTAAAGAAGAAGAAACCTGCTATATTTCGAATTGATTCGGCCATTGGGAGAATCGATTCGATTTTCCTATAATTGAAAATTTTCATTTTAAGCCCGAAAATAATGGAAAATTCGTGAGGAGACTTTTGGAGTAATTTTAAATCCTAGAAGGGAATATAAAAATGGTCAGTAGGCCTATAGGAGAGTTTAGAATTATGCAAGATTGAGAAGAGTAAATAATTTGGGGAAATTGACAAATGAAGGAAATTTGAGAAGAATTACGTAGAGATAAGTGAACTTACGTGTATGACCAGTAGGGTACGATGGGAATAACTATGGATTTCGGAATGAGTAATTAAGAATATTATAGTAATGAATGATACTAGAAATTACACAAATTGGAAGATTAATTAAAATTTATGGTACGTCGAATATACGAGTGATATCTACTACGTACGAGTTGATGAAATGGAGTTGTGTGTATACCTACTGAGTTATATATAAATAGGTTGTGTGAATACCTATAGATTTGATTTGATTATGTTAGTGAACATATCTACGCTGCCTGTTATCAGGAGGTTTACGCGCAAAGGGCGATCCAACCATGACGATTCCAGTGAGGTCTGGATTAGTGCCCCTGAGCATGGAACTTAGGGCGGTCCACTATGTGTCGTGTATTAGTAGGATTGGAAGGTCGTTTGAATATGTTAGTTTTGTGAGTACCCCAAAGGCTTATAACCATGTTCGCCTCCACTGTTGTCTGTTGATTCATTTTGGGTTCAAGGAGACATACCTAATTAATAGTCCTTACTTGAGTACGAAAGGTACATGGACATGATAGTAGAGTACGCCAGCATCACGAGGGGCCATTCTAGGAATGCTATATTTGTGTATATATTATATGTGTGATGAAAATATATCAGTATAATATATCTACTTATGTGAAAGAGTGGAATTGATGAATATCTAATAAGGAAATTAAGTGGTGAAACTTAAATAACTGACTCAATGATAAAATGAGAATAAATAATTTATTATTAAGACCATAGTACCGGGATATATGTGAAAGTTTTACTATCGAGAGTAGTAAGATACCTTAGATAGTTGGGCAGAAAATGCTAGTTAGGTAGAATACGTTAGGCGTGCACACTAGTTGAGAGGTGAGGATCTCAAGTGAGTGTACATGAATAATACATATGTAACAAATAACTGATTTAAATAGTGATTTAAATACTTGATAAATATTTTCAAAATGTTTTACTTGGGCTCTGACCCGTGTCAAAATATTTTAAAACCTTTTGGGTGTCCAGCCACAAGGACGCCAAACTTGACGATCCATTCCAGTGGCAATTAGCTAAAGCATTGTTGAGGCTTGTAGGACTTGATTATATGCATCTATATTTCCTTCCTAATGTAGGAATTCATTTCAGCATCTATGCTGGGAATGTTTCCTTATTTAGACTTTATTTATTCAGTTATACAGTTCAGACTTATATTATGATTCAGTTATTTACTGCTGATTTTATTATGAATTTTGGATTTGTAACCGATGATTTATTCGGCAAGACTTTAATCTATTTACTACATGTGATGGTTTGGAATCTATTAATTATATGAATATTTTAATTTAATTCGGATTATTATCATTATCTGTTTAATGAAAATTGACATCGGCTTAATTAATAATTAGGTGATTAGTAATTAAAAAAAATTCAACAGTGATGCTAAGAATGAACCAGATAGGAAACTTATTTAATTTAATAAAGGACTGATCAATTGGTATTTAATTGAATGGGGTGTCACAGATGGTATCAGAGTCAGGTTCTAGTGTCAATAGGATCTGTGAGGCTCAGCATAGCATTTTTTTACTTTGAGCCCTATTGTTAGAACTGTTGTATTCATGATAACACATTTCAGATTTGTTCTTTTGCTTTTATAATTGTATGCCACCTAGGAGACGAGGAGAAGCGAGAGCATCGGTTCAAAATAATGCGGGGCGGCCAGAGCCATAGGAACTGCAGCCACCAGCACCACATGGGACACTGACAACAGCTGAGGTGTCGATGATCATGGAACATGCAGGGAATGCATCTATAACTGCTACAGCTCAGCATTTTCCTCTGGTCGAACAACCATCGCAGCTAGTGGCACCAAGGGTTTAGGCACACCTAGGACCGACAGAGTGGCAGAGGGTTAGGGAGGATTTCCAAAAGGGCTACCCACCAGAATTTAAGAGGAGTTACGATGTGATTATGGCATGTCAGTGCAAGGGAGACATTCAGTTCCATTTGCGAATGGTCGACTGTCGTGAGGTACAGAAGCAGATGCTTACTACTTTCAAGTAGGTACAGTGATGGGAGTTATCTACCACCATTGCAGAGAGGGATACTATGACTATTGTTGATTTTTAGGTGCGGTTTAATTGTAAATACTTTTCACTAGTCGTAGAGACTGGGATGAGGAATAAGTTTAGTGAAGTGACCCAGGGTGATCGTTCTGTTACAGAATATGAGGAAGAGTTCACTCGTTTGGATAATTTTGTGCCAGAAAATAAGGAAATGAAGAAGGCGAGGTTTGTGGATGCTTTATCTTGGTGGATCCGCCAGCATTTGACTGGTAATATAGCATTAGTGACTTAAATAAACGTCGTCAATGTCTTACTATTACATTGTAAGGACCATCGCTTCCATATGAAGGGGAGTAAGCGAGGAGCTGAGCCTAGTCAGCAGGGCAAGGCAGGAGGGGGTAGTGCTAGTGAAACACCACAGTAGCATCACTCAGGTAGACAGGGGAAGGATTTCCGACATGGGGATCAAGCCAAGAGGTTCAAATCTAGGGGTTATGGACCCCATGGTGGTTATAGGCAGGGAAATCAGGGTTGTCAGTAGCAGCAGGTTCCTCAGGGCTATCAGGGCCAAGGGGACAATGGAAGAGGTTAAAAGGGGCACGGACAGCAGGGTCAGTATCATCTGGGTAATCGTCAAGGCAATCAGGGCCAGTGTCAGTGAGAGTTTACAATCCACTGCTTTATTTGTGGATAGACAGGCCACAAGAAGAAGGATTTCCCACAGCAGGGGAGAGTTTCGCCACAGCAGGTTGCCCCGTAGGAGCAGTATGCACAGAGGTCACCGGCGACACCAGCCACCCCCACTCCTCCAAAGCAAGGCCAGCTTCGGTATGGGCGTGTCTATGACATTGAGATTCCTCCATTCAGCAGGACCCACAAGCACCACTAATAGTAGCGGGTACGTTTATTATACAAGGGCTTGCGGGTAGTGTTTTATTTAATAGTCGGGCATCACACTCATTTATGACGCCTAGATTTACACGAGTTATCGGCGTATTAGAGATAGCTGGTAGTATCCTTATGTATGTGGAGTCACCAATGGGTAGTGGGTCACTTATATATTCAATTTGTAGATTATGTTTAGATGTCAATCTTCTTGTATTAGATTTGAAGGGATATGATGTTATATTAGGGATGGATTAGTTAGCGGGTTAGCGGGCGATGCTAGATTGTTACGGGAGGACTATTGTATTTGCGATACCAGAACAGGAGATGTTCTTAGTGGAGATGCTCTTCTTGAAAGAGGGTCGAGAACTCATATATATTATATTGAGGAGGAGACCTCACAGGAGGTGGTGGATTTATTAAACTCGATTCCAGTTGTGAGGTAATTTAAAAATGTCTTCCAGGATATACCTAAATTATCACCTAGTAGGGAAATTGATTTTGTTATTAATTTACCACGCGTTATGAGACTTATAGCTCGATCACCCTATTGCATGGCCCCATCTGAGATGCGGGAGTTGAGAGAGCAGATTCAACATCTCTTGGGGCAGGGTTTTATTCGACGAAGTACTTCACCATGGGTTGCACCGATGTTGTTTGTCAAGAAGAAGAATGGGTCGCTTCGATTATGTATTGACTACAGAGAGTTGAATAAGCTTACGATATGAAATAAATATCCACTGTCTCGTATTGATGATCTATTCGACCAGTTGGGGGGAGAAGCTTACTTCTTTAAGATTCATTTACGCTCTGATTATCATCAGTTATATGTCAGGGAGGAGGACATTCTTAAGACTACTTTTTTGACATGATATAGGTATTATGAGTTTAGGGTGATGCCCTTCGAACTCACTAATGCGCCAGCAGTATTTATGGATCTGATGAACCGAGTTTTTCAAGATTTCCTTGAGCAGTTTGTGATTTTGTTTATCGATGATATTCGGGTTTACTCTCGTACTGAGGATGAGCATGTCAAGCACGTACAAAAGGTCTTACAGACACTTTGAGAACATTAATTGTATGAGAAGTTTAGCAAATGTGGATTCTAGCTTAGGGAGGTGCAGTTTTTGGGCCACATAGTGTCTGAAAAGGATATTGTTGTTGATCCAAGTAAGGTATCGACGATGAGGGAGTGGGGATAGCCCACAACACCGATCAAGGTACACAGCTTTTGGGGGTTTGCAGGATATTACCGGAGGTTTGTTAAGGGTTTCTCGAAGATTACGAGTCCGTTGATAAACTTAACCCGTAAAGGGGTTTCATTTATTTGGGACGACCATTGTCAGTTAGCTTTTGATGAGTTAAAGTACAAATTGACATCAGCACCCGTACTAGCACAGCCTAAGGGGGAGTGACATATTGTGTCTACACTGATGCATCCTTGTAGGGACTTGGGGTGCATTATAGTAGGATGAGAGGGCTATAACGTATGAATCACACAAACTTAATCCCCATTAAGAGAATCACCCCACGCATTATTTAGAGTTAGCCGCTGCTGTATTTGCCTTGAGGATCTGGAGGCACTCTTTATTGGGCGAGCAGTTTACTTTATTCATGGATCATAAATCATTCAGTATTTGTTCACGTATAAGGATTTTAACATGAGGCAAAGGAGGTGGTTGGAGTTCATGAAGGGTTACCAGTTTGATATTAAGTATCATTCGGGGAAGGCTAGCGTGGTAGTTGACGAGTTAAGTGATCAATCGCGAAAAGTAGCATCGCGTTAGAATGCTAATCGTTGTTTTTATTTCGCCTACTCAATACAAAAAACTAAATTACGACTGCACTTGCGAGACTAGTATAGCAGTAAGTCGAGTATCGTAAGAAATCAATAGGGAGTGATTAAATTTTAGGTTTTAATTGCTTTAAAACTTTAAGAATAAAAGTGTAAAATAAATAAAAGAAAAGGTGATGGTTGGGAATGGTGTAAAAAGAAAAGAATAAGTTACGCTACAGGAAAGTAAAGCGAGGATCGGGATTGTGTTCCACCATTAACGAGACTCGAGCTTCGAAAACTAGGTTTCATGTAAAATTTCATTTAATTGAAATCGCTTGTATTAAAGTTGGATTGTTATACGTTTAAATTTATTTGTCACGCAACTTTAGCGTTTATAGCGACAATCCGAATTTAATCCGCATGTGACCATTTTCAGTTAAATGTTTAATCTCGCAACCTTGGGTTAATTTACTGTCTTAATTAGTTTAATTAGTTGTGGGGTCGGGCTTATGTTTCTCCATTAACGGGCCTCGAGCTCCAAAAACTAGGTTTCGTGTAAAATTGGGTTTAATTGAAACCGTGTGTATTAAAGTTGGATTGTTATGCGTTTAACTTTATTTGTCATGCAACTTTAGTGTTTATAGCGACAATTCAAATTTAATCCACGTGTGACCATTTTCAGTTAAATGTTTAATCTCGCAACCTTGGGTTAAATTCCTTATTATGTGATGTTTATTCTTAATTGATTATGCTCGATTAAATTGCTTTTGAGCCTTAACTCCAATTATTAGTTGTTTAGCTCGTGTGGTGGAATGCGATCCCGATCCTCGCTTTACTTTCTTCTAGCATAACTTATTCTTTTCTTTTGTCACCATTCCCAACCATCACCTTTTTTTTTTTTTTTTTACTTCTTGAAGTTTTAAAGTAATTAAAATCTAAAATTTAATCACTCCTTGTGGATTTCTTACGATACCCGACTTACCGCTATACTTGTCTGGCAAGTGCAGTCGTAATTTAGGTTTTTGTATTGAGTAGGAGAAACGAAAACAACGATTAGCGTTCTGACACGACGTTACTTTTCGCACTCGATCAAAATGGCGTCGTTGTCGGGGAGTGTGTTTTAGATTGTAATTGTTTTATTATTTCGTAGTATTTTTCCTTTTATATTTGTATTCTTTGTTTTAACATTTTTTCACGATTGATTATTTGAGCGCTAAGAAACTTTGATTCGTGGTTGCTCACTTTCTTGCTCGGATTCTCCATCTACAAATAATTTGGTAATCATGTCTTTCTTTTACAGTTATTACGGTCATTCTAATGATTCTTACTTTGGAGATAGTTTTCAAGTTTTCCATTTTGAAGATTTTCTTGAGATTGAAAGACTTGAAAACAATTATAGGAATGAAAATTGTTATTGGGACCTTAAGTTGGATTCATTATTCGAATCTAATGACGATTCTTATTCCGATACTTTCGAAGACGAGTTTAAACCAAATGAGGAGTCCGAGGCTCTTGAGCCAAGGAAGCCTACTTTAGAAGAAACTTTTCTTCTTTACTCCCAAGGTTTGGAAATCCTATATGGTGCTGGAATGAGACTTAGATCACTTTATGAAGAGATGAATTCTCATGCACAAAACAACGAGGACGTGGAAAGTTGTGTTTCACCTCAATTTTTCAAAGAATTTCTCATCGAATGTGAATCTCTCTCCCCCTAAATTCAATCTCCTTCTGACGATATGTTGACGGAGATTGAATTTATTTCATTACCATATACGTTTTCCGTCATTGAACCATTAGAATTATCGGTTGATTCCTATGAGTCGGTAGAAACTTTTAAAACTTTTACACTTTTTATCGATGAGGACTCTTTACCGGACTTGTTTTCGATGGATGTTATCCTCACGTGTGCACCATCTCCCATTCCTACTAAAAAACGTTTAGAAGATGATTCAATCTTTCTTGGACCTCAAGTGTATCTTTCCCCCTTGTTATCCAAATCCCCCATTACCCCACTAAAAATTTTAATTGGTGATGGTTCATTTCTTATGCTTTACACATGCCTTCCGTTGTTCAAATGGAATTCCTATTTTTCGGGAGGCATGTTCAATTTGAAGGGTCCACCGTTGATCTTTCAAAGACAAATCCATTTTTGGGTGGACCCTAAACTATTTAGACTTCTAGTGTATAGTTAGTGTGAAGTCTAAATAGTAGGTTGTAAAAAGTTAGCTTTTTATTTTTTTATTTCTTTAGTTTTTCTTTCCTTTTAATTTTGTCTAGTGTAATTAGTTAACTTTTTGTTATTTATTCTTGCTATGCTCAGTACTAACTTGTTTTGTAGATTCGTTTGGACTTGTGCTTATGGAAGATCGCTCTAATTTTGGGTAATATCGTTTTTTTTCTATCTTTGTGTTGTGTTCTTAATGTGCATTGGGGGCAATACAACATTTAAGTTAGGGGGTGTGGGATATTCTATCCATTTTTTTTGTAGTCCGTTGATTTGCTTACTTGTTAATTACTAAGTATACCTTTTTGTTAAAATTTGAAAAAAAAAATCAAAAATATTTTTTTCTTTTTTCTTCTTTGTTGGGCATTTTGCCTTTGTTTCCAATGATAAATTTCAATAATTGCCCGATCCATTGAAAAACTCAACGATGCATGTTCTCGATTTTAGAAGTTATTAGACTTTAGTCCTCACATCAATTATATTGTGAATAACTTCATGAATTAAACTTTAATCCCCTGTGCACATACGTTTTTCTTTTTGTATTGATTTGGTTTAAGATTTTTATAACTCGATAATCTTTTGTTGCATTGTATATACTTACACCGAGTAATCTTTGTACCTTCCATCATTTGTGAGTGTATACACTATTCTTTCCTCATTGAAAATGTTACTTTCGTCGGTAATCTCACTATTCTTTCATTTGATCGTTCATTAATTGAGTTTATATCTTGAAATGTGTTAATTGAGCATGATTTTCAAAATTGTTTTGACTCAAGAATTGCGTAAACTTTATGAAATGACCGTTGTAAATCTTTGTTATATCACCCATATTAGCCTTGACCTCACCTTTAATGTTTCCCTAGTCAACCCCTTTGAGCTTAAATATAGCCTTTCATTTCATCACCCAAAATCCCATAACCAATTCCACATTGGAGTTTTAAACAATACATATTACCTTCCATACCTTTGTTTGGAATGCTGCTTGGGATTGAATGATGTTCATGTTTTGTGGTTGCAATTTAAGCATATGAGAGTGAGAAAAGAAAAGAAAAGAAAAGAAAGAAATGAAAAAAGAGAAAAAGAGAAAAAGAAAAGCAAAAAGAAAAAGAAAAAGTTAGAAAAGAAAAGGTTAGAAAAAGAAGAAAGTAGTGAAAAAGAAAGGAGAAAGTTGTATATATTGTATAGTTCAATAATCCTTGTTACTCTCCCATTGTCATATTTAATGCTTATTAAGGAACTTGTTTTCCAATTTTGGAATTGCCCACAATTTCCCTTTGTTCCAAGTTTTCATTCTGAACACTTTGAATCTGTAAATAGTCCTTTGATTTTGCACCTTTAACCCCAAACCTACATTACAACCCTATAAATTCCTATGTGATCTTAGGGTGAATTGAATTATAAAGTTTAAGTATTTTTTATAATCTGTGAAAATGCATATCGCCTCCTTTAATGAGCGGTATCTTTCATTGAGATTACATGTTTTTATTTTCCTATATAGCGTTCTTCATTTGTGACATGAGTACGGCCTTGTATCCATTTACATTTACTCTTTATGCCCGCATGTCCTGTCTATTACCTTTATTTTCATAGTGAATTCATTTGTTGAGTGTAATATCCGGTGATGATTGATATATGCTTGCTTTAATGTTTATCCGGTTTATTAAAGTTTTGGCCAAATCATACTATGCATGTGCTCTCCCCCCTCCCACTTTTAAAGTTTCAATTCTATGAGGTGCATTCAACATGTTAATAACAATGGGCTTTACCTTGAATTCGTTCAATATGCTAATAACTTGTTTGAAATCTTTTTCGTTGTTGTTGAGTTTTTCGCATGTTGGGTTGGGCATATTTTGAGAAAACCATTTGATGTTCGTGGGTTTCATCCCTGAAAACCCTCACGAGATGAGACTCATCCACTAGGGTAAGCTGGGGGTTTAGCGGCTTATTGCATACGCTAAATGCAATCATTCGTCCGCGAAAGTGGCCTTATCCTTTTCTATCCCATTTTTGTTCTTATATCTTGCTTTTGGTTTACTTGTAGTTCTTATTGTATCCTATTTCATTGCTAGGGACTAGCATTATGTAAGTTAGTGGGTGTGCTACGACGTAAATATTGCGTATTTCACCCATTAAGTTATGCGTTATTAGCCCCCTCGAGTATCTTAATCCTTATATTTATGCTCCTTAACTAGACAACCTCGAATTTTTATAGATATATGTTTTTCAAGGATTAATTGAGCTTTTATAGGTATTTGGATCCTTAGTATAAAGTTTGGACGCATTCCGATGAAGTTTTGTACAATTTCGCATGCGCGAAGGCAATTTAGTCATTTCACAGTTTGGGCATCTGGCCTGAAATCTTCACGGAAGTTGTAGCCCTATGTGTGAGCTTCGCGTGGCCATGAACGGTACACGATTCCAAGTCTGAACGAAGAAGTTATGAGACATTTTGCGGAAGAGAATTATAATGAAATCAAAACAGGGGAACTTGGTTGTGACTTGATGGATCGATCGATCGAAAAAATGGGTCGATCGATCGACTCCTCAATTTTTGCCTTGGTTTTAAGATAGTGTGCAAGTTTTTGAACCATTGATCGATCGATCGATCCCCTGTTTTTCACAGATATTTTGCTTTGCATTTTCTTTTTCCTTTTCTTTTCAATTCTTTTTCCATCTTACTATATAAGAGATATTTGTTGTAATAAGTCATATAATTCTCTTTAGGTAGGAATAGCTTAGGGTTTGGGGTGTTTGGGGAGCTTTTCTTCATTTCTCCTTTGGTGTGGCCCATTTGGGTTTTGTAAATTGATTGTTCATCATCCCTACCATATATATAGTTGTCTTTCTTATATTTCCATGCTTTCTATCTAGTTTAATTTAGTTATTTACTATTTTAATTAGTTTAATCACTTGTAATGTAGTTTTAATTATGTCTTGCCCCTAGATAAATAGGGTCGGGGTTCTGTTCTGCCATTAACGGGCCTCGAGCTCCGAAAACTAGGTTTCGTGTAAAATTGCATTTAATTGAAATCGCGTGTATTAAAGTTGGATTTTTATGCGTTTAACTTTATTTGTCACATAACTTTAGTGTTTTTAGCAACAATCCGAATTTAATCCGTGTGTGACCATTTTCAGTTAAATGTTTAATCTCGCAACCTTGGGTTAAATTCCTTATTGTGTGATGTTTATGCTTAATTGATTATGCTTGATTAAATTGATTTCGAGCCTTAACTCTAATTATTAGTTGTTTAGCCCGTGTGGTGGAATGCGATCCCGATCCTCGCTTTACTTTCTTGTAGCGTAACTTGTTCTTTTCTTTTGTCACCATTCCCAACCATCACCTTTTCTTTTATTTATTTTACACTTTTATTCTTGAAGTTTTAAAGGAATTAAAATCTACAATTTATCACTCCCTATGGATTTCTTACGATACCTGACTTACCACTATACTTGCCTCAGAAGTGCAGTCGTAAGTTAGGTTTTTGTATTGAGTAGGCGAAACAAAAACAATGATTAGCCTTCTGACGCGATGCTACTTTTCGCGCTTGATCAAAATGGGTCACACCAAAGGAGAACTAAAGAAAAGCTCCCCAAAAACCCCAAACCCTAAGCTATTCTTACCTAAAATGAATTATATGGATTATTACAAAAAATATCTCTTATATAATGGGTTGGAAAAAGAATTGAAAAGAAAAAGAAAAAGAAAAAGAAAATGCAAAGCAAAATATCTATGAAAAACAAGGGGATCAATCGATCGAACCCAAAGGTCGATCGATCGATGGGTCAAAAACTTCCACACTGTCTTAGAACCAAGGGAAAAATTGAGGAGTCGATCGATCGACCCCTTTTTTCGATCGATCGATCCATCAGGTCACAGCCAAGTTCCCCTATTTTGATTTCATTATAATTATCTTTCGCCAAAAGTCTCGTAACTTCTTCGTTCGAACTCGCAATCGCGCACCATTTATGGAGACGCAAAGCTCGAATAGAGGTCTACAACTTCCATGAAGATGTCGGGCCAGATGCCCACACCGTGAAATGACTAAATTACCCTCGCGTGTGCAAAATTGTACGAAACTTCACCGGAATACGTCCAAACTTCATACTGGGCATCCAAATACCTATAAAAGATCAATTAACCCCTGAAAAACATATATCTATACAAATCTGAGGTTTTCTGGTTAACAAGCAAAAATATAGGGATTAAGATACTCGAGGGGGCTAATAACGCGTAGGTTAACGGGTGAAATACGCAATATTTGTGTCGTATAATTTATCCAAAGACCAACAAGTGAGTTAGCAGCGGTTTGGAAATAAAAGTGGAGAGACATTCGACATGATGATGAGATTGTTATAGCTTGTATGTCCATATTAGCTATCACACTCGAAATTATTATGAGGGTAGGGAAAGCATAGGTAGAGGATCCTTATTCCCATAACAGAGTTCGATAGTTATTAGCTAATGGGGAAGATGGGTACTCGATCAGTATAAAGGGTGGATTACATTTTAATGGCAGACTCATCGTTCCAGAGGATGATGATTTATGACATGCAGTGATGTCAGAGGCTCAGGAGTCCCGATTTTCTGTACATCCTGGTGGGGATATGATGTATCATGACATGCACAATAGTATTGGTGGTTAGGGATGAAACGGGACATAGCAGAGTTTGTCTCGAAGTGTGCTACCCGCCAGTTAGTGAAGGTAGATCACTAGAGACCGACAAGGACGTTACAGCCATTAGAGATTCCAGTGTGGAAATCGGAGAGTATCACCATGGATTTGTAATACCCCGTATTTTTATGGCTTTTAAATTTAGGGATTTATTAAATTTAATTGAGATAGATTAATTTAATATTAATTCAAAAACTTGTTTTAAATATTTACTAGCTTGACGAGAGTTAGTAATTATTGGAAAATTGTTCATTTGTTAAATATTACTTATTGAGTAGAGTAATATATAGAATTGAATTTATTAAAATTGTCATGGGGGGATAATATGACAATTATGGAAATTAAGTCAGGACGCGCCAGTGTCGCGTCAGGACTAAATTATTATATTATTATTTTAAGTGACTAAATTATAAATCGCTCATATGGTCATTTCGAGTGCGCCAACATGTCCAAAAGGGTCGAGATAGTTAGAAAAGTGTACTCGGGGGTTTAGTTTGGGTCTCGAGGCATTTTTAGGCCTAATTGGCATCCCGGGAGGGTATAATAGTCATTTTGTATTTTTGGATAATTAAACCCATGAATTTGCCTAAGATATATCAGCCATTTAAGTTAGGCTTTTAGGGTTAACAATCACAGAACCTAACTAGTATTTCCTTTAGTTTGAGTGATACGGGGACTTGACAGTCAGGTTATCTGAGAATGATAGTCAGATGTTCTAAGAGACGTGAGGGTATGTGCTGAACTCTTAGGACCTGAAACTATGCTTCGCCTCCATTTGTTTGTGTGTTGTGTTAATACAGTTCGAGAGTGATTCCGAACTAGTATTTCCCTTAGTTTGAGTGATACAGGGACTTGATAGCAGAGTATGCCAGCACCATAGATTTTATGTGGGGTACCATTAGTATATATATTATATGTGTGACTAATATATATACGTATATCTATATGGGAACTTTCTATTGTGCATATAAGTAGATAAGTAATGAATAAATGCTTCAACTTTATTATAAGTGTTCGGGAACTTTATAACGGTAATGAGTTATTCTAAATAACGTAAGAAATCTTGAAGAGAATGATTTCCTAAAGTAAATATCATAACCTTGCTTTTCACGTGATAAAACCTTATGGAGAATAAGTTAGAGAAACTTATGAGATTTATTAGTACGGTAGGCGTGCACACTAGATGAGAGGTGAGAATTCTCAAAAGAGTGTCGCATACTAACATGGTTGTTGCATTAGCCGGTAAGCATTTTAAATACTTACTAAACTATTAAAATTGTTTTACACTCGGCCTCTGACCCGTTTCCTATCTTTTTCTCTCTCTTGTATATATATGTATGTATTACAGGTGCTCAGACACAGGGGCATCATGCATAGGTTCTTTGGATTTGACGCGCTGCAGCCGATGTGGAAGTTGCAGGTCATTGCTTTAGACGACAACTTCATTGATTCTATTCTTATTTTAGTTCTGCTTAGTTAGGGCATGTGTCGCCCGTTTCCCTATTCAGTTTGGATTTGTCAGAGATTTACGTTTTTTTATAATCCAGTATTCAGTATTCAGTATTCCTTGGGAGTTAACTTTTGTCAGGATGACTTCATGTATGGTTATTTGACTTGGTTTGGTTAATCTAGATGGATTAATTCTTTTGTGTTGATTGCTATCCGTAGCACTTATGTGATTCTTAGACTGTTGATTATTTAAAAAGGTTTTCAAGTTGAAATTTAAAAATGGAATTAAGACTTTAAATTATTTTGACACTTAGCTTAATTATTTAGGGTGTTTAATTTGGAAATTTTATTTTACGACAGTGATGCTAAGAATGAACCAACCGTTCACCTTGATTTTTAATTTAATAAAGGACTCATCACCTGGTATTTAATTAGGCGGGGTGTCACAGGTGGTATCAGAGCATCAGGTTCTAGTGTCCTTTAGGATCTGTGCGGCTTATTATGCTTCCAGCGTTGCTTTGTTTGATATAGAGCCCTATGTTTAGGATTGTTGATGTCTATTGTGATATTTCGTTGTCCTGTTATAACGTATGTAAATTAGTGAATTCTAATTGCGTTCGGATGTGTTACCGAGTGATGAAGGATGTCAGAAGGGGGCCGTTAGGCAGACATCAGGAGGCAGGGCTTAGTTTAGGTTGTAAAGTATATTCGAGGATGATGACCGTAGTCGAGGTCACCCCTTTTATGGCACGAGAGGTCAGGACTGTAAAGACGGCTAGGACGCCGCCTACGATTTCCAAATGTTGCTATAGTCAAAAGAGAAGCCGAAATAAACTCACCCAACGTAGTACACTTGGGAGAGGGTCAGATGGAAAAAAAAATTGAGGAGAGTCATCAGCGAAAATTGTAGAAATGAGAAAATTGTGTGTGTTACCCAATGAAGGTAATATATTCAAAAGGCTTCGGCATATGGAGGAGTGTGGTTAACTAGATATGAAAATATGGGGTAAAAATTTTCTTGACTCAGCGGACCAAAGTTACAATAGTGGGAGTCAACCACCACCGTTAGTAGTGAAATATTGCGTCAATGGAAGGACCTTAGGTATAATTTAACCGCACGTTCTTTCATCAGTTATTCAGAATAAGATATGAACGTTGTTATGAACCCATTACGAAAGGGCCAGACAGGAGTCCATTTGTAAATGGATTTAGACTTTTAGTAAATCTTGTATCAGCGGGAATGGATACCAATGGTAAAGAACATTTCAAGTGGGAAATCAACTCATGAGGAAAGATTGACAACACTTAAAGAGAATTTTGTTGGACAGTCAATCCATATGGTGACAATGTCACGCATTGTCCGTAGAGATGTTAACGCTCTTAAGAAGGGAGCTAAAGTAATCGGAAGATTTATTGAAGAGTGAGTTTAGATGAAAAGTAGTTAATAAAACACCGCAAGGGGGAGACCCATCAGGGAGCTCATTTAAATGAGTCGTATAGCTGAATTCTTACCAAGTGATGGTGAATTCAGTAAGGGTAATTAAAGCCAGTAGCACGTTCCTTAGGCCCAACAAAGATAAGGGAACAATGGGGGTAGCCATCAGGAATCGAGCCTACCAAAGTTCGAGAGAAGGACAATCCTAATATGGTTAGTATGACAAGTGATGAGTGGATTATGTGTAGATGTATTTTGTAGAGAGTGAAATCACATGCGTGTGACACCCCGACTAATTAAATACCGGGTAGCTACTCCTTTATTAAATTAATACAAAATGTCAAGTTGGTCCAGTTAACAGCATCACTGTCGAAAACATTTTAATCATTACTAACCACCTAGTATTTAAAAAGTAAGAAGTCAAATATTAAATTAAGTCTGATTAACATACAATAAAAGAATTAGGAAATAATATCATAACCATACACCATTAAGTCTCAATAAAGTAACCAACAAATAATAATAAGTTCGGAGGAAAACTCCTCACAACAATCCCACCACTGAAATAAATAAAACAGTATATCCTGAATTAATTACATGCCAACAATCTAAATAACTGAAATATGAAATGTCTCTAATAGAAATGGGCGACATGCCCTACAAATGATGAAAACTGAATAGAGTCAAGACAAAAAAAGCGTCTACTTGCAAGGCCCTTTAACTTCCACAAACAGCTATAGCTCGTCACCTGAATGGAAATCCTATGCATGGTGTCCTTGTGACTGGGCACCTAAAAGGTTTTTACAAAAAATAGATTTGAAAGCAAACGGGTCAGAGCCCGAATGTGGAGAATAGTTTTAAAAACAGCAAGTGCTTTAATAACATTAAAACAATGAATGCAAAATACATGTTAGGACGTGCTCTCGCATGAAATACTCACCTCTCGATTAATTGTGCACTCCTAACGTACCGTACCCATTCAAGTGATTCTCGTGTCTATCTAGACCAAAATAACTTCTAACCTTTCTACTCGATTCGCATTATAAATTCCAACGTTATCATTCAAATGGAGAGTTTTACTTTAATTCTCGGATTCTCAATTATTAGCAATATAATTTACTAGAGGTTATTCCCCTTATTATCTTCTTAATGCGTTACTATAATTATTCTCACAATTCAAACACGACAATTCTTTCATTTAACCGTATATTATTCTCATCATAAATATACAATACATGCACCCCGAGACTAAGCTGCGGTGCACACATACTCTGCTATCCATCCCGGTACATCACGTACATAAGGATCACGCATTCTGAATCTCTCAGGAATCGTTCTCAGATAACAACAATCACAAACAATGGAGGCGAACACAGTCACATCACATGGGTCACGCACATACCTACGCTCCCATGATCAGCAGACTTATTAACTTCCCAATAAGTCCTTCTCTGACATATGTCCTCGAGGTACCAATCTATATCCCCCCGTAGGCACACAAAGAATAGATGGCCCTAAGCGAACGCAAACCTCCCGTGATAGCAAGCATGGTAGGTATGTCATACACATAAAATCATATACATATACTAAGCATACACACATCTTAGTAATTACCATAAATTATTAGTGGTATACTTCTCATTCTTATACCAACTTTTAATGTCACAATTCATATGTCCCCGGTTTATATGTATTCAAGTCATTAATTATCCTCGCATCGTGATTAGTCACTCGCGCCCTAATCCACCAATATCATTTAGTTCAAATCATTCTTCTATATTTTACTCCTCAATATATCCTGAATATCCCAACTATATCAATTAGTCATCAAGGGAATGTTATCTCTACAATTAAACAAGGTTCCGGGACACTAGAAATCAAATCAGGCCAAAAAGGCCATTCTGTCAACTCGTTAGAAGTCTCGTTCGAACGAAAGGGGCATCTAACGAACATCCAACTCATTAGAAGTCAAACTGTCTCCTCGTTAGAAGCTCGTTCGAACGAGCTCGTTCGAACGACCTGGGCAGGTCTTCTAACGAGATGACAGTTTCGAGCCCAGAATTTCCTATCTCGTTTTTCCAAATTCTCTTCTTCTTAAGACTCATCCAAAAATCATCCCAATAGTGTTTTAATGTTCCTAATCATTCCTAAACATACTTAGGTCGTACCTCAACATATTTATAGCGTTAAATCTTCCTAAACAACATGAAATTATCAGCAATCCCCAATTTTACCCAACCCTCATGAGTATGAACCCTAGAAATTTAAAGTCATCAATTTCCCTTAATAGATCCGTTTTTGTATCATCAAAGTCGTATTTCTATTAGTATAATCACCCAATAACAATTCTACATGCAATCCCTATATCACAACCTGAATTTACAACTCCAATTTCATGGGTTTTTATAAATCTCCCAATACAATGCAATTATATAAATTTCTAAGCATGGAAGAAACATTCGCTTGAAATTAACGTAATTAAACCACTTGCCTTGGATTAATCTTCAGAATTTGATGTTGACTGTTGAAGGTTGCTTTCTCTCTCTCTACAATTTTCCTCCAAAGATGGTGATGGTGGCTAGGGTTTCCTCTTTGGAACTTCTCCTAACTTTTCCTATCACTCCCGTAGCCCTCTAATTAGTTTAGTGCTGGTAATGGATTAGTGGGTTCTGAAATTCCCTATTTTAAACTCCCAAAATTCGTTGGTCATAAATCCCCAAATTCCAAAATTATCAAACTACCCTTTTAAGTTGCCGGTATGGCCTTAAAATGCCTCGGGACCCAAACTAAACCCCCGGCTAGTGTTTTCTGACTATTTCGACCCTTCCGGACACGTTGGCGCACTCAAAATGACCATAAGTTTGATAAAAATAAAATTCACTTTTTAATTAATTAATGTTCCTGGCGCGACTGTCACACGCGTCCCAACAAAATTTCCAAATTACTGTATTTCTATCTCGCGACAATTTTAATATTCTCAATATTCATATATTGCCATATATACGCATTATAATCAAATACCAACTCACATCTCATTAGTATTTTATTCGGATTAATTCTCAATTAATTCATATTTAATTTAATTAATCCCATAAATAAATATCACAAAAATACGGGGTATTACATACTTCCCCTCTAATAACAGAATTTCGTCCCGAAATTCGGAACTAGAAAGTACCTGGTACAAATAAATCTGGATAACGTTCGCGCATCTCATCCTCGCGCTCCCATGTGGACTCCTCAGCATTATGATGCCGCCACTGAACACGTACTAACGGGACTATCTTTGACCGCAGTTTCCGCTCACTTCGGTCCAAAATAGCAATCGGCCCTTCCTCGTAGGAGTTATCAGGCTGGAGATCGATGTCCTCCAAAGCAATGTGAGAATGAGCCAAATCATCTCTAAGATATTTCCTTAGTGAGGAAATATTAAACACATCATGAATCATGTGCAAATGCTCCGGTAACCCAAGTCTATATGCAACGGACCCAATCCGCTCGATGATAGGAAATGGCCCCACATATCTTGGTGCCAACTTCCCCTTTTTCCCAAATCGCATAATCCCCTTCATAGGAGATACTCTGAGTAAAACCTGGTCCCCCACTTTGAACTCTCTGAAGAACCTCTTCGCATCAGCATAGCTCTTCTGCCGATCTTGAGCTACCCGAATGCGACTCCGTATCAATTCTATCCTCGCTAAAGTATCCTGAATCACTTTCGACCCAAGTAGTTTATTGTCCCCCACCTCCAACCAACATGCTGGGGAACGACAAGGTCTACCGTACAACGCCTCAAATGGAGCCATGCCAATGGTGAACTGGTAGGAGTTGTTGTAAGCAAACTCCACCAGTGGAAGATACTGCTCCCATCCACCTTCAAAATCAATGATGCACATACGCAACATATCCTCTAACATCTGGTTTGTACGCTCGGTTTGCCCATCGGTCTGCGAGTGATACGCCGTACTCAACCGCAATTCCGTTCCCATGGCCTCCTAAAAACTCTACCAAAACCGTGAAACAAATATCTTGTCTCTGTCAGACACGATATTTAGGGGCACACCGTGAAGTCTCACTATTTCTACAATAAAGAGCTGGGCATATTGTCCCGTAGTGTAGTCGGTCCTTACGGGTAGAAAATGAGCGACTTTGGTCAACCTGTCCACAATTACCCAAATGGAGTCGTGACCTCTCTGTGACGTAGGCAACCCCGTGATAAAGTCCATGGATATGCTCTCCCACATCCACATCGGGACCTCTAATGGTTGTAGAAGTCCTGTCGGTCTCTGATGATCCACTTTTACCAGCTGACAAGTGGCGCATTTAGAAACAAACACGGCAATATCTCTCTTCATCCCGCTCCACCAATACTGACCTCTCATGTCTTGGTACATTTTGTCCCCACCGGTATGTACCGCGAACCGTGAGCCGTGCGACTCGGCCATCACCTCGTGTCCTAATTCCTCCCCTTTCGGAACTACCAGTCTTCCATTGAAGCGTAATCCCCCGTCTGAGCTAACGGTATAGGATTCGGCTCCCTCTGCTAGTAATCGAACTATCTGCTCCTGACAGAACGAGTCATTTGCATGTTCCTTTACCACCTTCGTGACAATCTGCGGTGTAACAGTCATCACAGACATGAACGACCGGGCCACTGCATCCTGGTGTCCCAACTCCTTCCACTTTGCCTTCCACACCCCTGCCACCTCATCTACTGGCCTACGGCTCAACGCGTCTGCTACTACGATAGCCTTCCCCGGGTGATATTGGATATCAAACTGATAATCCTTCACAAACTCAAGCCACCTTCGCTGCCGCATATTCAAATCCTTCTGCGTGAATAGGTACTGTAGGGACTTGTGGTCCGTGAACAATCGAAACTTATCCCCCAAGAGATAATGTCTCCAAATCCGAAGGGCAAACACCACTGCCGCTAACTCCAAATTGTGGGTGGGGTAATTCTTCTCGTGAGGCTTAAGCTTACGGGAAGCATAAGCTATGGCCTGACTCTCCTGCTGCAATACACCCCCAAGTCCTGAAAAGGACGCATCGGTGTAAACTAGATACTCAACTCCCGGTCTCGGCAATGCTAACACAGGTGCTGAGGTCAACTTATCCTTCAACTCATCGAATGCCAACTGACAGGCATCACTCCAAATGAACGGCACACCTTTACGAGTCAGATGTGTCAAAGGACCCGCTATCTTTGAGAAACCCCGAATAAACCTCATGTAGTATCCTGCTAGGCCCAAGAAACTACGGATCTCAGTCGGTGTTGTGGGCTGCCCCCACTCCCTCACCGCGGATACCTTCCCCAGATCAACAGATATCCCCCGGTCGGAAATAATATGCCCCAAAAACTGAACTTCCTTCAACCAAAACCCACACTTCTCATACTTTGCATACAGCTCGTTCTGACGTAGTGTCTGCAAAACCTACCTCAAATGCTCGACGTGCTCTTCTTCTGTCTGGGAGTAGACTAAAATATCATCAATGAAGACAATGACGAACTGGTCTAGGAACTCTCTGAAAACCCTATTCATCAAGTCCATAAACACGGCTGGATCATTGGTCAAACCAAAAGGCATAACTCGAAATTCGTAGGAACCATATCTCGTTAAGAAAGCAGTCTTCGAGATGTCCTCTTCCCTGATACGCAACTGATGGTATCCTGATCGCAAATCAATCTTTGAGAAGAAAGAAGCTCCCCTCAACTGGTCGAATAAGTCATCGATTCGGGGCAACGGATACTTATTCCGTATCGTGACCTTATTCAACTCCTGGTAATCTACACACAACCTCAACGATCCATCCCTCTTCTTTACGAACAACACAGGGGCACCCCACGGCGAAGTACTCCTCCATATAAACCCCTGACCCAACAACTGTTTAATCTGATCCCGTAACTCTCTTATCTCAGCTGGAGTCATACGGTAAGGTATGCGGGCAATAGGCTGAGTGCCCGGCGTCAAATCAATCACAAAATCTATCTCTCTACTCGGAGGTAGTCCAGGTATATCCTGAAATACATCGGCAAACTCTCGAACAATCGGAATCGAATAAAGTGGTATCACCACTTCCTTAGAGGTCTCCTCCTCTATATAGTACAAGTGAGTGGACGATCCTCCCTCAGGGCGAGGCATCGCCACTAAAAACATCTCCTGCCCGAGAATGGCAAAGATAATACTCCTACTAAAACAGTCAATCATGGCTCGGTACGCAACTAGCCAATCCATACCAATAATGGCATCATACTCGGTCATCTCTAATACTAACATATCAGCGGGTAAAGTAAACCTCCTGATCTCTATACCCACACCTCTACAATTAAGGGAAATCACGGAACCCCTACTCAACGGTGAATCTACACAAGTAACCGTACTCTCGGTGGTGTCTAATAACCCAATGGTGCGTGCAAATCTCATGGCAATGAAACAATGTGTAGCCCCCGTGTCAAATAAAATACGCCCCATAGTCCCCTGAATAGAGAACATACCCTCAATGGCTGGCGGATCCTGTGGGGCTGCGGCATGCTGGAGCTGATACACTCTCCCATACTGAAGTTGTCCCTGCTGAACTGGGACTGATAGAATGGGTGGTAGTGCTGCCATCTGTAGTGGTGCTGGGAGGGCGGCGGGAAACATAGGCCTCTGCGGCTCCTGTCGAGCACCCTGTTGCTGCTGCTGCGGGGCCCTGCCCCTATCAGGACAATCCTGGCATTTGTGGCCAGTCTTGCCACAAACATAACACTTCCCCGGGAAGTTTCCCCCTCGCTGTCCCTGCTGTCCTCGGCCCTGGTGGCCGTTACCATTCCTCCCCTGGCCATGTTGGCCCTGTTGAAACTGTTGTTGACCATTCTGACCCTGTTGGCCCTGATGGCCGTTCGGACCTTGGTGGCCCTGCTTGAAACCTCCCTGTCCACTCCTGAAACCTCCAGATCTGAATCTCTTATAATCCCCCTGTTGGGAACCCTGATCACCCTGCCTATGCTGTCCCTGAGAAGATTGTGCCCCGCTGGCACCATTTCCCCCAGTCCTGCCCTGATGGCTGGACTCTCCTGATCTCTTGCTCTCAGACATGTGAAAATGGTGATCCTGGCAGTGTCGTAATGCAGCGTTAACCACGTCAGAATAAGTGGCCAATGAGAGATTCCCCAATAAATGCTGACGGATCCTCCAAGTCAATCCATCTGTAAACTTCTGGATCTTCTTCTCCACTGTCGGTATTTCATCCGGAACAATATTCAGTAGATTAGTGAATTCGGCCTCATACTCGGCCACAGTCCTTCCCTCCTGTCTGAGGTTCATCAACTTCCTCCTCATTTTCGTGTGAACAGCTGACGGAAAATATTTGCGGTCGAACCGCACCCTGAACTCCTGTATCGTGAGAGTATCTCTCTCCTCCCCGATGGTAATAGACTCCCACCACTGCAGTGCAGATCCCACTAGCTTGAAAGTATCTAGTACCTGCTTCTGAACATCGGTGCACTCATACATCCTCAAGTGCCTCTGAATGTCTTTCCTCCACTGACTTGAAACCACAACATCGGAGCTACCTGCGAACTCCGGCGGGTGCGCTTTCTGAAAAGCATCACGTACGCGTTCCCAAGCATACGGGAATTCATGTGCCTGAACTGGCGCGGCTACTGGTGCCTGGGGTGGTGCCTGCTGTACAACTGCTAGAGCTGCATTTACAGCTTGGGCTATAATGGCTGCAACCTCAGCGGCATTCATGGTGCCCTGTACTGGTGCTGGCTGGGGCTCTGGCTGTGCATCCCTAGGAACCCGTGGTGCACGTCTTGGAGGCATCTGAAATAAGAGTAAGGTCTATAAGTTCGCAGTTATAAACCCAAAATAGCTGAAGAGCAAAGCATATACAAAAGAATACAACAGTCCTAAAATATAGGGCTCTACATCAAAGAAAGCTCAGCGGAAACATAATAAGCCGTACAGATCCTAAAGGACACTAGAACCTGATACTCTGATACCACCTGTGACACCCCGACTAATTAAATACCGGGTAGCTACTCCTTTATTAAATTAATACAAAATGTCAAGTTGGTCCAGTTAATAGCATCACTGTCGAAAACATTTTAATCATTACTAACCACCTAGTATTTAAAAAGTAAGATGTCAAATTTTAAATTAAGTCTGATTAACATACAATAAAAGAATTAGGAAAGAATATCATAACCATACACCATAAATTCTCAATAAAGTAACCAACAAATAATAATAAGTCCGAAGGAAAACTCCTCACAACAATCCCACCACTGAAATAAATAAAACAGTATATCCTGAATTAATTACATGCCAAAAATCTAAATAACTGAAATATGAAATGTCTCTAATAGAAATGGGCGACATGCCCTACAAATGATGAAAACTGAATAGAGTCAAGACAAACGAAGCGTCTACTAGCAAGGCCCTGTAACTTCCACAAACAGCTACAGCTCGTCACCTGAATGGAAATCCTATGCATGGTGTCCTTGTGGCTGGGCACCTAAAAGGTTTTTACAAAAAATAGATTTGAAAGCAAACGGGTCAGAGACCGAATGTGGAGAATAGTTTTAAAAACAGCAAGTGCTTTAATAACATTAAAACAATGAATGCAAAATACATGTTAGGACGTGCTCTCGCATGAAATACTCACCTCTCGATTAATTGTGCACTCCTAACGTACCATACCCATTCAAGTGATTCTCGTGTCTATCTAGACCAAAATAACTTCTAACCTTTCTACTCGATTCGCATTATAAATTCCAACGTTATCATTCAAATGGAGAGTTTTACTTTAATTCTCGGATTCTCAATTATTAGCAATACAATTTACTAGAGGTTATTCCCCTTATTATCTTCTCAATGCGTTACTATAATTATTCTCACAATTCAAACACGACAATTCTTTCATTTAACCGTATATTATTCTCATCATAAATATACAATACATGCACCCCGAGACTAACCTGCGGTGCACACATACTCTGCTATCCATCTCGGTACATCACGTACATAAGGATCGCGCATTCTGAATCTCTCACGAATCGTTCTCAGATAACAACAATCACAAACAATGGAGGCGAACACAGTCACATCACATGGGTCACGCACATACCTACGCTCCCATGATCAGCAGACTTATTAACTTCCCAATAAGTCCTTCTCTGACATATGTCCTCGAGGTACCAATCTATATCCCCCCGTAGGCACACAAAGAATAGATGGCCCTAAGCGAACGCAAACCTCCCGTGATAGCAAGCATGGTAGGTATGTCATACACATAAAATCATATACATATACTAAGCATACACACATCTTAGTAATTACCATAAATTATTAGTGGTATACTTCTCATTCTTATACCAACTTTTAATGTCACAATTCATATGTCCCCGGTTTATATGTATTCAAGTCATTAATTATCCTCGCATCGTGATTAGTCACTCGCGCCCTAATCCACCAATATCATTTAGTTCAAATCATTCTTCTATATTTTACTCCTCAATATATCCCGAATATCCCAACTATATCAATTAGTCATCAAGGGAATGTTATCTCTACAATTAAATAAGGTTCCGGGACACTAGAAAGCAAATCAGGCCAAAAAGGCCATTCTGTCAACTCGTTAGAAGTCTCATTCGAACGAAAGGGGCATCTAACGAACATCCAACTCATTAGAAGTCAAACTGTCTCCTCGTTAGAAGCTCGTTCGAATGAGCTCGTTCGAACGACCTGGGCAGGTCTTCTAATGAGATGACAGTTTCGAGCCCAGAATTTCCTATCTCGTTTTTCCAAATTCTCTTCTTCTTAAAACTCATCCAAAAATCATCCCAATAGTGTTTTAATGTTCCTAATCATTCCTAAACATACTTAGGTCGTACCTCAACATATTTATAGCGTTAAATCTTCCTAAACAACATGAAATTATCATCAATCCCCAATTTTACCCAACCCTCATGAGTATGAACCCTAGAAATTTAAAGTCATCAATTTCCCTTAATAGATCCGTTTTTGTATCATCAAAGTCGTATTTCTATTAGTATAATCACCCAATAACAATTCTACATGCAATCCCTATATCACAACCTGAATTTACAACTCCAATTTCATGGGTTTTTATAAATCTCCCAATACAATGCAATTATATAAATTTCTAAGCATGGAAGAAACATTCGCTTGAAATTAACGTAATTAAACCACTTGCCTTGGATTAATCTTCAGAATTTGATGTTGACTGTTGAAGGTTGCTTTCTCTCTCTCTACAATTTTCCTCCAAAGATGGTGATGGTGGCTAGGGTTTCCTCTTTGGAACTTCTCCTAACTTCTCCTATCACTCCCGTAGCCCTCTAATTAGTTTAGTGCTGGTAATGGGTTAGTGGGTTCTGAAATTCCCTATTTTAAACTCCCAAAATTCGTTGGTCATAAATCCCAAATTCCAAAATTACCAAACTACCCTTTTAAGTACCGGTATGGCCTAAAAATGCCCCGGGACCCAAACTAAACCCCCGGGTAGTGTTTTCTGACTATTTCGACCCTTCCAGACACGTTGGCGCACTCAAAATGACCATAAGCTTGATAAAAATAAAATTCACTTTTTAATTAAATAATGTTCCTGGCGCGACTGTCACACGCGTCCCAACAAAATTTCCAAATTGCCGTATTTCTATCTCGCGACAATTTTAATATTCTCAATATTCATATATTGCCATACATATGCATTATAATCAAATACCAACTCACATCTCGTTGGTATTTTATCCGGATTAATTCTCAATTAATTCATATTTAATTTAATTAATCCCATAAATAAATATCACAAAAATACGGGGTATTACAATGCGTTAATGTTTTCCCGAAGTGAGTAAAGGGAAAAGAGTAGGATGCCTAGCAAAGGACAATGATTAAAGTATTTTTTATTTTGGTTTGGACAGACGCGTTACGTCCGGGGACCAATTGTGCAGTCAAGACGATTGGCAAGGTAGAAGTATGAGTTTTATCCTCGGAGGATGAGGCATTTTTATGTGGCGAGTCACTATATTTTGTTCATTTCTAGATTAGCATCTGAGACGATTTTAATGTGTATGACTATAAACATTATTATTATGTGAATATTTTCCCTAGTGTAGCAGGATTATCTTTACTGCTATTCGCGGAGGATGAATGGGTGTATTAATAGTGTTATATACTTTATTGAGATTACTCGTTTAAGTGATGTGATATATGAGTATGATATTGTCTTGGTTACAGCTTAATAATAATGGTTAGTACGATAGTATGAAGCTATTGCAAGGCTATCGAAATGGTTGCATTAGTGCAGCATGTTTTGTTCTAGCGAGGCCTCCCCTGCGAGAGGGCCGGACTCGCACTTATATTATCTATTTTAGAGATTTTGGAGGGGATAGTGGTCTCGAGATATTCGATCCCGGTGTGTGTAGGGACTTTGTTGTTATGATTCAGTATGTATTGGGTTTACAGTTGAGCGAAAAGATTTAACTCATTATTATGTTTAGCACTCAGGACTTAGTGATAGGTAGAGTGCATTGATATATCTATCCTTTAGAGATGTGAGAGTTAGGAGTTATATCCATATGTTTGCGAACAGGATTTCGAGAACCCCGATTGTATGTATTCGAGGTTTATGGAATGGGATTACAACCAATACTGAAAGATTGTACAGTTGGCAAAATGTACTTTGTTGAGTGTAATTACGGGAGGAGACGTAACTTTTCTGTCAAGAGACGGAATAAAGGGGTACATGTTATGTATTGAGGGCCTAAAGGGTTTCGATAACCGATAATGCTAGGTAGTAGTGTATCAATGGAGTTCCTTATTTGGATTTCGCTTTGTGAGACATCCCACACATGAAACTTAGCATAAGGTTGGAAGTAGGAAGATGTTTGGTCATTAGTCTATGAGTTTGGTACCTCGGTCATAGTAGGAGCAGGTAATTATATCTGTATGTTGGAAGTTTGATTATGATTTAAGGCCAGTGGAGTAGGTTGTGTGGTAAGAAAGCATTGAAAGTTTTATTTTATCACCACGAATTGAAGGGGTGGAACGATGATAAGAAAGATTTACAATTTCGATTTCTATGGTGATTGAGAGTACCCAAGTGTTGTAATCACGTTGTGATCACAAGGAAAAGAAAAAATTAGGTGTTATGTGTGAAGCGTATGTGATGCTTATGCTAGTATGCACGGTTTATAGGGTGTGTGGGCATCCTGGTTAGCTGATGTTAGAATCGTTCGAGTTGTAGTGATGTGGGAATAGACGTGTGGAATATATGTTTGTGGGACTAACATAACTAGGTGGAAGTAGCAGAAAGGATTAAGCGTCGTGTGAAGAACGATAATCCATATATACGTGTGCGATTAGAGTAGCACACCCGAATTGCGTTGGAAGGCTATGGGAAGCCATTTAAAAAGGGGTATTCCTAGAGAAGGGTAGAATTTAATTATTATGGAGAACACTTGGAGTGGAGTTTTAATTAATCAAATGTTGAGAGCAACTGACGCGTACAAAGAGTGAAGATGTTAGTATGGTATAAAAAGGTTCGAAAGTTCACATCGTGGAGAAAAGTGCATGGGTCGGAACTTTCAGTATATGCAAAGTAAATAAGGAGAGTACTAAATGTCACTTAATGTGAGACATTACAATTAGAACGTAGTGAGTAGTCTCCGCGAGCACTACTCATAAATAGAAATCGGTTGCAACAAGAGGAACAACCAGAGAATTTTGTGGCTATCTCCAATTCCTATTATGGAAGAGGCCGGTAAAGTCGGTAAAGTTTCTTGGATGAGTTGACAACCTCAAGGTAAGATCAAGAGTTACTTCAAATGTGTGGAACAAGATGCCCAAGAAGGAAGTGATTGACATTCCTTTGGGGTGATTTACAATATTAGCTAGTGTGTCTTAGTCTTCCTTTGAAAGGAAGGATCGCGCCGGTACGTGGTCCTACACAGTATTTTTTTAATTAGGTTGAGATTTTTGAATTCCACCTTCAATATGGGATTTTAAGAAGAAGCGGGGATATCGTTTCATTTTGAGTAGGTTGTATCACCCATAATTCGGGGATTAAATGAGCGGTGATTAACCATTAATGGAGCAGTGTGAGAGTAATTTTGGATTCATTGTGATCGTTTCTTTTCCACAGCGGTTATAGCTAGAAAGTGGAGTATAGTACGGTAATTGGGGGAGGATATTACCTAATTGTAGTGTTCCGTGGGAGCACTCGTACCTATTTATTGTGAACAAGATGCTTATTGAGGTTTTTGTGTGGAAAAACCTTAACTTTTCTCACTCTGAATGTTAAGAGATGGGCGGATAATCAGAATTTTGGATTGATTGAGTTAGAGTGTGATGACTATGGTGGAATTCCACGACTGTTTTAGGCGAACAAGAGTGATCAGATGTTCGTATGGTTTCTCTCAGAATGAGAGTTTTGTGTTTAGATAAATCCGCGTAGTTGTCAGGTAGTGAAGTTCGGCCTCCCAATGATATTAAAATAAGGGGAATTAATGATGTATAGGCTCATCTTATGCGAATGTTGTCGGATAGGAGCACAATGTGCAGTGCCATTAATGAGTGTTAAACAAGCTTGTTGTGGAGCGGGGGCTATAGTGATTGAGCGCCTTACTATGTAGATAGTTTGCGTACTGATAAGGTATTCAGAATTATTTTACCAGATAGGCCTTATTTTCTGAATTTCGAGACAAAATTTCGTTATTAGGGGGAAGTATGTAATACCCCGTATTTTTATGGCTTCTAAATTTAGGGATTTATTAAATTTAATTAAGATAGATTAATTTAATATTAATCCCGAAATTTATTTTAAATATTTACTAGCTTGACGAGAGTTAGTAATTATTAGAAAATTGTTGATTTTTTATATATTACTTAGTGAGTAGAGTAATATGTAGAATTGAATTTATTAAAATTCTCATGAGGGGATAATATGACAATTATGAAAATTAAGTCAAGACGCGCCTGTGTCGCATTGGTACTACATTATTATTATTATTATTATTATTATTATTATTATTATTATTATTATTATTATTATAAGTGACTAAATTATAAATCGCCCGTATGGTCATTTTGAATGAGCCAACATGTTCGGAAGGGTCGAGATAGTCAGAAAAGTGTACCTGGGGGTTTAGTTTGGGTTTCGGGGCATTTTTAGGCCTAATTGGCATCCCGGGAGGGTATAATAGTCATTTTGTATTTTTGGGTAATTAAACCCACGAATTTCCATAAGATATATCAGCCATTTGAGTTAGGGTTTTTGGTTAACAATCACAGAACCTAAGAACGGCCATGAGAGAAGAAGGTAGGAAGCTTTCCAAGCAATCCAAGGCCAAGAACTCATCCATTTGTACCGCCGCCACCACCAAAACGTAGATCGCACGACGAGGAACGCAACCTTACCTTCTTCATACACAAATCAGAACCTTGAATTATAGGAAAGTATCTATATTAATTTGTTTTTAGTTAATGTCTCACCCATCACTACACCAAATCTGCCGAATTGTCACGGTCATTGACCTTGACAAGTTGGACTTGTCAAGGTCAATGACCGTGACAATTCTGAGGGGTGACAAATTTTTTTGTCATGGACTTATCACGATCATTGACCGTGATAAGTTCGTTAGAATTGTCACGGTCATGTCACGGGCCTTGACCGTGACAAGCTTTGTCACGGTTAAGGACCGTGATAAAACCGTGACAGTGTTTAAAAAAATTATCACGGTCAATGACCGTGACAATTCTGGGCAGAATTGAAAAAAAAAATCTGCTGGGCAGTATGGCCACTGCCACTGCCCAGCAGTATATATGTACCTGTTATAGCAACGTTGTACCTGTTCAAAGCTTATATATCCAGATAAAATAGAGATAGTGCAAATATACATTCAAAATAGAGAGAATATGCATAACCATATAATTCAAATGGAATAATTTATAATAATTCAATTCAAACTTAAATCAATGTCACTAAATGTCTGGGGTATGATTAACACTGAGGAGGTCAGTAGGCCACACGATATATGAATTAATACATCCACTAATATACGTCGTGCCGCATTGTTCGCGCAACCACAATTGGGAGTTCTCCTTCCACCCTAGACTTGATGTCTTGAAGCTCACGTCCATGAACTAGTGCACCCTGGACGATATTCGGGTCCCTCAACCCCCGCCCTATCCGCTGGCCATCAAATACGTCCATTATAAACACGCTCGGCCAATCAAGTGTCGACATTGATCGGTTGAAGGGAGCCAAATAGGGAAGTAGATCATCAAAGTCCGCACGTATCGGCGATGAAGCAGCGAGGTCCACATCCTCGTCCTCCCGCACCGCCTTCTCCTTACCTTTACCCTTACGGTTTTCACCAAATGAACGCTTCACGAATGAGTACATATCCTGGACCGTCGCCTCCAAACGGGACAACTTCGCATCATGTGAATCCACCATTCGAGCCAACTCGGTGTCGCTCGTCTCCAATCCGATGATCCTAGATTTGACCACTCGCGAGCTCACCCTCTTGTCCTCCCCTTGCGATCAGAGCCAAGCACTTGGCTGAGTGCGTTTGTGGACAAAGATGCCTTGTCGGCATCAGACTGCGACTCATGCACTTCCTTAAGCTTTGCCTGAAACGACAAAAAGCACATGATTAGTAAAATAAGTAAATTAAAAAATTATAACGTAGTTAACAAAAAGTAAACTGCCAGATTACTTATAATCATGGCCGCGACACTTGGGGACACCTCCTTGTCCTTCCCCTTCTTCGTCCGAAGAGCCACATAAGTATCGAGCCGATGTGGCCTACCCCCAGGGCCACTCCTTCTCTCCTGAAATGAAATAAAGTAAAATTAGTATCGGCCCCGCAAAGTAAAATAATGCAGAATAATATATTTTATGTAGTTATAGAAAAATTAAATCTTACCATCATCCTATGCTCCACCTCGGCGTAAGACGTCCGGTCGGATTAGTGCACGTCCGTCTTTTTTGCCCGATCTTCCCTTCCCGATTGGCGAGATGTCAATTGTCGCTCCCCGATCTCATTGTCAATGAACCTTTGCCATTGTGCCAATGAGATCGGCTCCTTCGGCGGGACGGATTCACGCTTTTGGATAATGGACTCTCGTTTCTTCCCAAAGTACCGGGTCCGCATATTTTTCTTCCACGTCTTGTGTTGCTCCCTCAACTGCTCCAAGACGGAATCGCGTATCTTTGGATTGTACAAGATGCGGAATCGGTGAGGTGGTTCAACTTTAAAACAACAAATTTTAATTTCTTAAACAAATTAAAATTACACCAAGTGAAGTAAAATTAATCAATTAATGTATTCACTTAAACCAATTAATTAATCCAAGTCCTAGAATTTGCCTAAGTCATATTTATCAATATTAGCAAATTAGGCGAAACCAAATTTTAGCAAATGACTTGAATTAAATAAACTTTACCCACTATTTAATTTAGTCCCAATTAAAGTGAGTGTGATGATTTAAACCGAATTTTATATTGAATTATTCTAAGCATGCGTTCTACGTTATTTTGCAAGATAAAATAAATCAATCACACTACGCCGCGATGTACGAGAAAAACCCAAGACGAGAAACAACCTCGGACGGCCCTAGCCACAAATTCACTAGATACGGAATTACAAGTACAAGACAAAAGATTTACAACACTCGACTCGATCCCTCTCAAGCCCCGATGCTTCTTCTTGTAGAAACCTCTTCCTAGCGAATAACCTTGGAACACCACCGCGGTCTCGGAATCCACCGATAGGACTTTCTATGGTCACCGTCACCCGAACATGAAGCCTTTCTCCAAACGGGTAAAATAAAACAAACTTCTCTTCAATTCGGTGTAGAGAAAACCGGTGCCAAACTCCAACCAATTGATATGTATATAAGAACTTAGAATAAACTCATTTGGGTGTAAACACTAGAGTGATGGAAATTTTTCTCTAACAATCTCACTCAAAACATGATCTTTTTCCCTCTTTGAATTTTCTCTCAAAACACTCTCTAGGAGTTAGAAGGTTGTGAAAAAGATAGATTGGAAAATGTTATTTCCGCACATAATAAAGTCTGAAAAAGTTGGTTAAAAACCAAGTGGGGAAGTGGGTGCAAAACTGCCAAAACCTGTTTCCGCCTGGCATCTCGTTCGAACGAAATCTCGTTCGAACGAGACTTCTAACGACGTTTCAGATTGAACTCGTTAGAATCTCGTTGGATATCTCGTTCGAACAGAAGGTTCGTTCGAACGACATGTCAGTGGCCTATTATGGGAACTCGTTGGCAGGTTCGTTCGAACGACATTTTCGTTCGAACGACAATCTCGTTCGAACGACTCTATCGAACGAAAAACCAGAAAGTTTGAATATTCTTGTTTAAGCCCAGAAAACTTTATAAACATTTATTTAAAGTTTTAATTAATTCTTTCTTAAAACAAAACTCAGTTTTTATAAAACCTAACACCCAATAAACTTGTTCCAAGCTCCTATATATATAATATTGCATTCATACCTTGGGAGCATGGAACTATGGTTGATGACGTAGAAACGAGGCACGCAAACCGGCATATTGATGAATCTTTATACTCTTGGTCGCTACGTCTTCAACAAACACTTCATAGGCTTGAGAATATTATAATTAAATACTATCCTATGAATAAATGTTTTTGTCCGGAATTGAGCCAAAACTATATATGGACTCAATTGGAAATTTGTGTCCTTACAAATCTCCCCCTTTGGCTATTCCGGGACAAAAACCAAACAAAAATCCTAAAGGGCCGTCAAGCTCACTAGACTCAAAACATAACCCACCCAAACTTGACTCAACCCAAGGATCAAACGCTTTGCCATTAAACAATGCCGCTTTAGAAGAAATCCTGCACACTTAAGCAAACTCATCAAATGCATAGGGAATATCAAAGTATTAAATGCAATTTTAATTACTCCCCCTAAATTAATTCTTCCCCTTTAACAAACACATGACCTACTTAGAAATACGTCTCCCCCTAAGATAAATCTCCCCCAAACTAAGATACGATAATAATAGGATTAGATACCATTTCTCCCCCTATCATTTTCTCCACCTTTTTGTTCAGGAATAGGCAAAGGATAAAGAACTAATAAACACGTTGAAGCTTAAAGTGTTAAGGCATTAAAGCATATGGGCAATAAAAGCAAGGCAAAGACAAACAAATATCATATATATATATACTATAAATATACCAATAAGTACTTGCATATATATATAGATGTAAACACACACATGACACAAAATACAATAAGTTTGCACACTCGTATGGCAAAAATGTGTCATATGGAAACGTAAGTGTTGGGGTGTGAACTAGAAACAATTAAATTTAGACCCAAACACTTAATAAACATTCACGGAGTTCTCATTTGATTACAAACTTTATCACATTTAAATATAACCTCATGTGACAATATGAAGATTGAACTCAATGAACAAACATACACAATGCATACAAGCCTAGCATGATGATGATTCTACAAACCAAATAGAGTCATGACATTAAAGACAACTAGGATAAACGGACATTGTGCAAACCATTGATATAGCATCCAATTCTCCCTCAATAAGCATATATATTCTTTTGCTTTTGAATGAATATATCAAACAAACATAGGCCTTGGCAATTGTTTTATTTTTTTAATGCCAAATATTCTGTTTTTAGGCCTTTGGATCACGTATTTCTTTTAGATCCAATAAACGGTGGCTTACTATCGCAAAGGATTTAATTCATCCTTTCGGACCCCTTCCCCGTGCACATTTATATTTATCATGTTTTCATTTTCACACAAATATAACATGCAACGGATTTTGACATGCACTAGTCCTCCTAAGTCACAGATATGTAGATGACTAGATTGGTAGGAGAATACCTCAAAAAGCTCAAATATAACATGTGACATTAAGATTTCAAAAGAGCTCGTGCATGTGTGAAAAGAGGCATATAAAAATAGAATCCATTTAAACAATACAAAATCCAACTACTCCATATAAAAAACATGGTGAAGAACATTTTAAGGATTGAAAATCTAAACCAAAAGTTCTAGCCACGTGGGAGCGTAAAAGATGGGATTCAAACACAAATATATGCCACATAAAGTGTGTCAAACAAAAATACACACAAAAAAAATCTTTTTTGAGTTTTTGACATTTTTAACCAAAAATAATAAAAAATATATACTCAAAAGACAAACACAAATCATTTGAATTTTTCATTAAGCTTAAATTACCAAGAAATAAAATCCAAATGATAAACAAAAATCTTTTTGTATTTTTCATTTAATGCACACAAAATGAAGGAAATATAATACAAAAGATAAACGAAAATCATAATTCTAGCATGTGATAAACATGGAGCATAGACTAGAACATGGTTAAAATAAGCATACATTTAGCATGTGAATATAGCATGAAGTACAAACGCTAAAGTATGCAAACACTAACACATTCATCCTTTAGATTTAGCTAGGGAGGAAGCATGTGAAAGTAAATGAGAATCAAAAACCCGATTTTGCAAGGCAACCAAGTCGAATTTCCTAACCCAAATTAATGAAGAATGACTATCTTGGGGTGTTGGAACGTTAACTACTGTGGTTACTTTACTATGGGATTTTCTAGGAATTCGTTTAAGATCAAAACAAAATTTCCTAAGATGACCTTTTCGACCACAATGTGTACAAGCAAAAACATGTCGAAAAGATTTACCTAAGGAGTGATCTTTAAATGCATTCCTAGTAGATTCTCCTAAAACGTTGGTTTTGGCATTATGAGTAAATTCATTACAAGTATTGAAGCCTAAACCACACATGTCATTTTTAATTTGGACCGTTCCTAACATTTTATCTAGTTTTTCCGAACGACACTCCAAATCAAATTTGACATTACTAGAATCTTTTAATTTATTTTCCAATTCTAAAATGTTAGATTCTAGTAAAACATTTCGCTCTTCAAAAGCAAGAAGCTCCTTTTTCAAGGATTCCATTAAACACTTAAGGCTATCTCTTTCGCCTTCTACATATTCAAGCTTCTCTTGAAGAGTCCTCTTACGTGTCCTAAGGTCTTCTATTAAAGCACTTTCATCAACGACCTTGACACTTTCTCTTAAACTAGCTTCTAACTTCAAATTAGCTCTTTTCAATTTAATAGATTCTTTATAAAGCTCTTGAAAAGCATTTTGAAGTTCACTCACATTAACCTCTTCTTCATTTTCACTCTCTCTTTCTTCTCCACTCTCACTATCATCAAAAACAAGTGAATCATAAACTTTGACCTTGGAAGTGTCATGTGTTAAATTTTCATCAATCGATGAGTTCTCACTATCACTCACATGACTAGCCATAAAAGCCACAAAAATTTTCTTAGTGGGGGAATCGGGTCCCTCTTACTTATCACTATCACTAAAGGTCGCATTATATGAAATGGGTCATTTACCTTCTTTCCTTGGTTTAGTAGGGCACTCATAAGCTCTATGGCCAAAACCTTCACAACCAAAACACTTATTAGACTCGTCCCTATCTAAATTTTCATTACTAGGTTTAGGGATCTTCTCGGCTTTAGGAATCTTCTCGGCTTTAGAAATCTTTTTGCCTTTGTCATGCTTAGAAGATTCAAATTTCTTAAAATCATTTTTAAATTTATCTTTGTTAATTTTAAGAAATTTTCTAAATTTACGTGCAAACAAAGCCATGTCTTCCGAGTCACTATCACTCTCGCTCTCTACTACTTGTTTGACCTCTTTTCGGGCTTTTAAAGCAACGCCCGTTTCGATTTTCTTTTTAGTTTTAGAGGGAAACATATCCAGTTCATAGGTTTGTAAATCACCTACAAGCTCTTCTAATTTCGTAGAGGCTAAAGTGGGTAAAGAATTTAACACGGTTACCTTTGGAATAAATCTATCGGGTAGGGACCTTAAAATTTTCTTTACAACACGGTCGTCAGGTATTTTCTCTCCCAAGTTAAAGATGAATTAACAATATCAGAAAGTCTAGCATAAAATTCATCAAAAGTTTATTTTTCATTCATTTTGATAGTTTCAAATTGAGTGGTGAGGTTTTAGAGTTTTGAAGCTTTAACGACACTAGTTCCTTCATGAGTTAATAGTAAAATATCCCAAGCTTCTTTAGCGGTTTCACACGTCATAATGCGTAGGAATTCATCCGGTGTGACAGCGCTAAACAAGGCATTTAAACCACGGGAATTAAAATTAGCAAGTTTAAACTCATTTTCAGTCCATCTATCGGCGAGTTTGATAACACGTTCATTTTCAACTAAATAAGTTGGTGGGGACCACCCATTAACAACAGACATCCAAACTCTTTCGTCAATAGATTTTAGTGCCGATTTCATTCGCGCTTTCCAATACGCATAGTTTGAACCATCAAAAATAGAAAATTTTGAAAATGGGGAAAAATTCATTTTAGCCAAAAATTTAAAGGATCTTAACGAAATAATTTATCGTTTTTGGCTCTGATACCAATTTGTACAAGATGCGGAAGCGGTGAGGTGGTTCAACTTTAAAACAACAAATTTTAATTTCTTAAACAAATTAAAATTACACCAAGTGAAGTAAAATTAATCAATTAATATATTCACTTAAACCAATTAATTAATCCAAGTCCTAGAATTTGCCTAAGTCATATTTATCAATATTAGCAAATTAGGCGAAACCAAATTTTAGCAAATGACTTGAATTAAATAAACTTTACCCACTATTTAATTTAGTCCCAATTAAAGTGAGTGTGATGATTTAAACCGAATTTTATCTTGAATTATTCTAAGCATGCGTTCTACGTTATTTTGCAAGATAAAATAAATCAATCACACTACGCCGCGATGTACGAGAAAAAACCCAAGACGGGAAACAACCTCGGACGGCCCTAGCCACAAATTCACTAGATACGGAATTACAAGTACAAGACAAAAGACTTACAACACTCGACTCGATCCCTCTCAAGCCCCGATGCTTCTTCTTGTAGAAACCTCTTCCTAGCGAATAACCTTGGAACACCACCGCGGTCTCGGAATCCACCGATAGGACTTTCTATGGTCACCGTCACCCGAACATGAAGCCTTTCTCCAAACGGGTAAAATAAAACAAACTTCTCTTCAATTCGGTGTAGAGAAAACCGGTGCCAAACTCCAAGCAATTGATATGTATATAAGAACTTGGAATAAACTCATTTGGGTGTAAACACTAGAGTGATGGAAATTTTTCTCCAAAAATCTCACTCAAAACATGATCTTTTTCCCTCTTTGAATTTTCTCTCAAAACACTCTCTAGGAGTTAGAAGGTTGTGAAAAAGATAGATTGGAAAATGTTATTCCCGCACATAATAAAGTCTGAAAAAGTTGGTTAAAAACTAAGTGGGGAAGTGGGTGCAAAACTGCCAAAAATTGCCAAAAATTGTTCCCGCCTGGCATCTCGTTCGAACGACATTTCGTTCGAACGAAATCTCGTTCGAATGAGACTTCTAACGACATTCCAGATTGAACTCGTTAGAATCTCGTTGGATATCTCGTTCGAACAGAATATTCGTTCGAACGACATATCGAACGACATGTCAGTGGCCTATTATGGGAACTCGTTGGCAGGTTCGTTCGAACGACATTTTCGTTCGAACGACAATCTCGTTCGAACGAATCTATCGAACGAAAAACCAGAAAGTTTGAATATTCTTGTTTAAGCCCAGAAAACTTTATAAACATTTATTTAAAGTTTTAATTAATTCTTTCTTAAAACAAAACGCAGTTTTTATAAAACCTAACACCCAATAAACTTGTTCCAAGCTCCTATATATATAATATTGCATTCATACCTTGGGAGCATGGAACTATGGTTGATGATGTAGAAACGAGGCATGCAAACTGGCATATTGATGAAGATTTATACTCTTGGCCGCTACGTCTTCAACAAACACTTCATAGGCTTGAGAATATTACAATTAAATACTATCCTATGAATAAATGTTTTTGTCCGAAATTGAGCCAAAACTATATATGGACTCAATTGGAAATTTGTGTCCTTACATGGATCCAGGTTGAATTGTTCCTGTCCAACAAATACAATATTAGTTGCGAATAAATATAAATATAAATACAAAATGAAATTGAAATTGAAATCGAAATTGAAATTGAAATATTCATATAAATATAAATATAAATATAAATATATATATAAATAAAAATATATTACCTGTAGTGCCACCCAAACAGCTAACTTGATCTCATATGGCACCTCCTTCCAACTAATGTACCCCGAGCCGATGATCGTCTTTACCAGCTTGAGGGATCTCGCTAATATTCCCGACTTGTTCTCGATGGGCATCCCTAATTTGCCATATTTGGGGAGACTAGGGGCCGAGGAGCCCTCGTCACCTCCGCGACCATCGAGCCCAGACGACATCATCATAACTAGCATCATCATCAAGGAGACATTTGCTGTAAAAAAAATGTTATTAGTACATATCAAAATGAATTAAAAGAAGACATGCAAAACAACAGCATCTAGCTCATAATATGTACAAGAGTGAAACATCCCCACCCCCACCCCTACAGCCCGCACACACGCACACTATACAAGAGTGAAAATGATAAAGTGAAAATCAATTAAAAGCATTAAAAATGGATGTTTCGGTACAAATTGGAAAATTTATTACCTATTAAAGGTACGAAGCGTATATTCATGGACAATAATTTTCAAAGTACGAAGCGTATATTAAAGGTACGAAGTGTATAAACAAAGTAATTTTCAAAAGAAGTTGAAAAATCCCACCCCCATATGGACAATAATCCAGTGGTCATGCCACTTTTAAAATTAACCAACCCAACATCGATCCACTATAATCCAACAGCAATGTCAACAACAAATGTGTATCCCGTACTCCTTCTAATTCATCTACTCAATTAATTATTTTCATCAATTAAACTAACAATTAAAGTATACAATTATTAATTTATTAATTTACAATGAGGGGCAATACTACACACATATACATACACACACATACATACACACACAATTAAACAAACACGAACACTACACACACATATACACACACGCGCATATACACACACATACACACGCAGTCCCCCACCCCTACCCCACCACCCACCCACACATCCCTGCCCCCTCCCCCATCCCACCACCCACCCATCCCTGACCCCTACCCCACCACCCACCCATCCCTGCCCCTACCCCACCGCACACACACGCAGCCCCGACTTGTACTCAATTAACTTTATCGTATTTTTGTTTTTTTAGTTTCAAATAAAAAAGCTTCAAATTTCGGTGTTCGAACATATTGTCTTTTCATTTTCTTTTTAACATAGTAAATTAAATTAGCTCGGAGTCACTTTCACTATAGATCTGTGTGATACCCCATAAATCTAAGCTAGAATGGTTAGGTCTAAAATGAATAATACATGAGTTTAAAATAATTGAATATCATTCCAAGCATAATTGAATTAAAACTACAATGAATAATATAAATAATTGAACATATTAAGAGTGAACCACATAATCTCTAATACCAATATAGTCAACAATAATAAACCCAATGCCAACTGAAATAGTAATACCGACTCAAATAAAACTAAATACAAAATTCGACTCGACAAGAATGTATAGGAAAGTAAAATGAATGATCATGCGAGCTCGACTGAATTAAAACAATTGGAGCATAAAATCTAAGATATATTGATCGGATCTAAAATAAATAATACAAGATTCTAAAACAATTGAATATCATTCCAAGCATGACTGAATTAAAACTACAATACATAAAATAAATAAATGAACATAATAAGAGTGAACCACAAAATCTATGATACCAATGTAACCATCAATAATAAACCCAACTCTGGAAATACAATTGTCTCACATACACACACACCACACACCCTGCCCCACCCCCCACCCACCACACACACGCACACACACCACACACAAATAGCCCCCCCCACCCTGCCCTGCCCCACCCCCTCCCCACCCCCCACCCCACACACACACACATGCACATATATACACACACACACACATATATATAAATGGAAGAGAGAGAGAGAGAGAAAGTAACCTGAAAGTAGAGAAAGTAACCTGAAAGTAGAGAGAGAGAGAGAGAGAGAGAGAGAGAGAGAGAGAGAGAGAGAAAAAGGAGGGAAGAACGGCGGGGGAAAAGAGAAAGGGGAAAGGGTTTCTTTACTGCGACATTTGTCACCGTCGTGTCACGGTCATTGACCGTGACAACATTATAAGGATTGTCACGGTCATGGACCGTGACAAGTCGTTATCACGGACTTGTCAGGTCATTGACCGTGACAAAAAATGTGTATTTTTTTGTCACGGTCACTGACCATGACAAGGCTAGCCGCTAGAAGGGTGCCAATTTACCAATTTTTGTGTAGTGCATGTTAGTTTAGGATTGATAAGAACATGTTTTATGAAAGAAATTAATAATTTTGAGACTTAAAATCATATGTGGTAGAGGAAGTAGACATATTCTGGACATCCAAATCACATGTAGAGGATAAGTCACGAATTTGTATGGATTTAGAAGCAAGTAATTTGGAAAAGAATTGGAAGAATATAAATTAAAGGAAAAATTAGGGTTCTTGAAGTTTATGTCAATTTTACTCCATTAAATCGTTATACTTGATGAAATCGGACATAGTTTACGTAGAGAATTATGTAGTTAGGTATATAGTACTTGTAGTAATGTTGTCTGGGAGTTTGGAGATCATTAATGGAGATTTGGTTGAGGTTGGAGAGGTAAACCCGTAACTGGACAATGGTAGGTTTTGTCATAACTACTTGATCGATCGATCAATAACATCGATCGATCGATGGTATCGATCGATCGACCCCATTCCTCGATCGATCGATCCCTCCTGGAAAACTACTAATTTTTTTCCTTTTTGTTTAATCCGATTTAAATACGTGGGAACCCTTGATTATTAGTTATAGAGTATAATGGGTCGTGAGGAGGACCAGTAGGATCTAAATAGACTCCGTTGAATGAAATTTAATATGGGATGAAATTGTGGGTTAACGGGGAATTTCTTTACACATTAGAGATTGTGCGTAAGTTCATTAATAAAATTATGGGACTCGTGAAAGTCTTAGACCAGAAGGTTAGAGAGGGTATACCTACTGAAATTGTATTTAGCAAGAGAATACTACGAGAGATGATAAGTATGTATGAAATAAATTATAAATGGGAATAAAATAGACAAAACCGTTATGCGAGATAATTGAGTAATTTGTGCTAAGAACGGATAATTATAATTATGGGTCGAGGGCACACCTACTTTAAAAAATGTGTATTTATATATATGACTGTGTGACTGTTCATATATTATGTATTTGTGTAAATATCATACTCGGACTACTTGTTATCATGAAGGTTTTCACGCCGGGATAGTCTTATCTCGATTGGACCTTTATGGGGGATATTGACTCGTACCCTAGAAGATAGTATCCTCGATACAAGTTATCTGAGAATGATAGTCAGATGTTCTAAGAGACGTGAGGGTATGTGATGAACTCTTAGGACCTGAAACTATGCTTCGCCTCCATTTGTTTGTGTGTTGTGTTAATACAGTTCGAGAGTGATTCCGAACTAGTATTTCCCTTAGTTTGAGTGATACGGGGACTTGATAGCAGAGTATGCCAGCACCATAGATTTTATGTGGGGTACCATTAGTATATATATTATATGAGTGACTAATATATATACGTATATCTATATGTGAACTTCTTATTGTGCGTATAAGTAGATAAGTAATGAATAAATGCTTCAACTTTATTATAAGTGTTCGGGAACTTTATAACGGTAATGAGTTATTCTAAATAACGTAAGAAATCTTGAAGAGAATGATTTCCTAAAGTAAATATCATAACCTTGCTTTTCACGTGATAAAACCTTATGGAGAATAAGTTAGAGAAACTTATGAGATTTATTAGTACGGCAGGCGTGCACACTAGATAAGAGGTGAGAATTCTCAAGAGAGTGTCGCATACTAACATGGTTGTTGTATTAGCCGGTAAGCATTTTAAATACTTACTAAACTATTTTTAAAACCGTTTTACACTCGGCATATGACCCGTTTCCTATCTTTTTCTCTCTCTTGTATATATATGTATGTATTACAGGTGCCCAGATACAGGGGCATCATGCATAGGTTCTTTGGATTTGACGCGCTGCAGCCGATGTGGAAGTTGCAGGTCGTTGCTTTAGACGACATCTTCATTGATTCTATTTTAGTTCTGCTTAGTTAGGGCATGTGTCGCCCTTTTCCCTATTCAGTTTGGATTTGTCAGAGATTTACGTTTTTTTATATTTCCCGTATTCAGTATTCCTTGGGAGTTAACTTTTGTCAGGATGACTTCATGTATGGTTATTTGACTTGGTTTGGTTAATCTAGATGGATTAATTCTTTTGTGTTGATTGCTATTCGTAGCACTTATGTGATTCTTAGACTGTTGATTATTTAAAAAGGTTTTCAAGTTGAAATTTAAAAATGGAATTAAGACTTTAAATTATTTTGACACTTAGCTTAATTATTTAGGGTGTTTAATTTGAAAATTTTATTTTGCGACAGTGATGCTAAGAATGAACCAACCGTCCACCTTGATTTTTAATTTAATAAAGGACTGATCACCCGATATTTAATTAGGCGAGGTATCACAGGATTTTATCACTGGGTTATCATTATCACAGGGTGGTCATGATTCTATATGGGCGATAGTGGATCGGTTGATCAAGGTGGCTCATTTTCTTCCAATTCGTATTGATTTTGAGACAAATCAGTATGCACAGTTATTTATAGATGAGATCGTACGATTACATGGGATCCTGCTTTATATTATGTCCGGTAGGGACAAGATCTTTGTGTCCCATTTCTGGAAAAGTTTCTAAGAGGCGATGGGGATAGATTTACAATTGAGTGTAGCGTATCACCCACAAATAGATGGGTAGACTGAGAGGATTAATCAGATGCTTGAGGATATGTTGCGAATTTTTATGCTCGATTTTGGGGGCAAATGGGAGCAATATCTTCCTTTGGTGGAGTTTGCATATAATATCTCCTACTAATTTACTATCGGCATGGCACCATTCGTGGCATTGTACGGTTGGACTTGTCGTTCGCCTACTTATTGGTTAGAGGTATGGGACAGTAAACTATTGGGACCAGAGATGATTTATGACACCACTGCCAAGATTGAGCTGATTCGAGGGCACATCCGGATAGCTCAAGATAGGCAAAAGCGTTATGCAGACAGGAGACATATAGAGATTGAGGTTGGCGATTAGTTATTGGTGTTAATGTCACCTATGAAAGAAGTGATGAGATTTGGCAAGAAATAAAAATTGGTACCGAGATATATGGGACCGATTCTGATCATTGAAAGAGTGGGATCAGTGGCTTATAGATTGGGATTACCAAATCATCTTCAGCTGATTCATGATGTGTTTCACGTGTCATCGCTGAAGATATACTGGCAGAATGAGATATCTTTTTTTAATGTTCCACTAGAGGAGATCAACTTGTAGCCCGACATCTCATATGAGGAGAGACCAGTGGCGATACTTGATCGTAGTGAGCGTAAAATGCGGTCAAAGGTGGTACCCTTGGTTAGAGTTCAGTGGGGCACCATAATGTAGATGAGTCAATATGGGAGTGAGAGGATGGCATGCATGAGCACTATCCAGAGTTATTTACGGTAGCTATATCCAAATTTTGAGGACGAAATTCCCTTGTAGGGGGGAGTATGTAACAACCCATATTTTTAAAGAATTAAGAATTACAAATGAATTAATTTGGTTAAAATTTAAATTACACGTGTGGCGTAATTTAAGGTAAATATGATGGGTTGATTAAATTATTCATCAGAAAGAAATGATTAATGATTATTGAATAAAATTATTAAGTGAATAGTGACTATATAATTGATGTCACAACGACTGATAATGAGGTGACAATATGATATCTCAATCGAATGTCGTGAATGGTCTAAATAAGGTAGAGATAGAAAATAAATTATGAGTAACTCGGATGATGATTTTGAGGTTACGATTGAGTTCAGAAGGGTTGAAACAATCAAAATAGTTTACCCGGGTGTGTAGTTTGGGTCTCGGGACAGTTTTAGACATAATTGACAACCCGAGAGGGCATTTTCATCTTTTTATAACCTAGGGTTAAAGGAATTTCTGGATTTTTAGTATTATATATATTGGTGGTGATGGGAAGCTAGGGTAAAGAGATTAGAAAACAAGTGGAGGCCAGTAGAGAGTAGAAGAAGAGTTTTCTTGGAGCTCAAGGCAGGGTTTTGGAGAATTCAATCTCAATTTAGCATCACAACCACTATTAGAGGAAGGATTAGAAGAGCAGCTTCATCAAAGAAGACCAAATCAAACCACTTCAAAATAAGGTAAGTATTTATCTTGCAGCTTTTATAGGTTATCATGCCCAGGTAGAGTAGGAACTTGATATTAAGGACAATTCATGTTATACTTATAATTTGATGAGAAATTTTATAATTGAGAATGGGATTTTATGTAGCATAAATCCAATTACATCGGGAAAATAAAATCAAGAGTTTTGGAAATTGAATTATGAATGAAATCTAGGTTTTGGTGAATTTATTTGAAGAACATAAAACTATAGGATTTATGATGATTAGGGGTCAAATTTGTTTATATGATGAATTATATGGCTTTTAGTAGTGATTTATGTTATAAATCACTCTTATATGTATCCTTGATGTTTAGTTATATTAATTTAAAAATTGAGATGTTTGTATAAAACTTTGAGGAACTTGATATAGGAAGAAATTCGTAACATCAACCAAAGAAGAAGAGACCTGCTATATTTTGAATCTATTTGGCCCAATGGTGAATCGATTAGACAAGGTGAATCGACTCGGAAAAGCAAATCGATTCGGCCAATAGGCGAATGGATTAGATTTTCCCATAATTGAAAATTTTCATTTTAAGCTCGAAATTATGAAAAATTCGTGTGGAGACTTTTGAAGTAATTTTAAATCCTAGAAGGGAATATAAAAATGGTTAGTAGGCCTATAGGAGAGTTTAGAATTATGCAAGATTAAGAAGAGTAAATAATTTGGGGAAATTGATAAAAGATACGAAATTGATAAACGGAGGAAATTCGAGAAGAATTACGTAGAGATGAGTGAACTTACGTGTATGGCCAGTAGGGTACGATGGTAATAACTATGGATTTATAAGGGGTAATTAATAATGTTATAGTAATGAACGATACTAGAAATTACACGAATTGGAAGATGTATTAAAATTTATGGTACATCGAATGTACGAGTGGTATATACTACGTACGAGTTAATGAAATAGGGGTTGTGTGTATACCTAATGAGTAATATCAAAATAAGTTGTGTGAATCCCTGTAGATATGATTTAATAATGTGAGTGAACATATGTGACAACCCTACTTTTTATATCTAATTCGGTTAGCTATGCCCAATTAATTTAAAGCAGAGCGTCAATAAGTTGGCATTAGAAACAAAATTTAAATAAATGCAGTAAAGTAAACATGTACACTCTCATATGTGTAACCAAAACATATAATAACAACTATGACAAGTGAAACCAACTCATAACTATTAACTGCAATAATCCATCAGTAATCTCAAACTGAAAATATAAAATGCCAATACATGCGGCCCAACACAAAACGGGAAAGAATAATACAACAATTCTCTCAAATACCAAGTATAAACAACGTGATATTAATCTCTGATACCACCCTCAAGAAAAGGAAAACAAGCGACATAAATTAAAATAGAATAACTCTACAGCTACAGGAATCCTAAGATTGATATGATTTCATCAAGCTCCATAGTTTATTGTCCATCGGGACGAGGACCTGTCATATATTATATATATAGGAGAGGAGCAAGAAGCAAGATAGACGAACGTCAAAGCAAGAAAACAAGCTATAAGTTTATAAGATGTACTTATAATGAAATCACACTAGTCATTACTCGTCTCCAGTAATTAAGTTGTTCAATTACCCAACCAATGTTCCTATGTCGTGACTACCCAACCAAAACTCGAGTAACGTATAGTCTCATATCGTATCATAATTAATCATTATTAATCTCATTTCAGTATTTAACGCATCAAAATATTTCCTTCAAGTATAATATCAAATGCATCGATTCGGGATATTATTTTAAGACACAAGCATAATATCTCACACAATAAGTCATATCGGGTCACTATCATTACTCGGGGGAACAAGTCGTAACACTAGGCCTACACACGAATACTCCCCAATATTACGTGGCAAGGGCAATCGTACTAAGTCCTAAATCACATGGCGTTTCAAGGTCTTTCTATTTGACCTGCATTACAACCATGTTTTCGGTTCCCGTGGTTTATCTACGACACGGCACTCGAGCGGAACCTAACCGGATCAATCACAAAAAATCGCATTCAACATGTGCCTACGTCGACCGGAGGACTAGTCTAGTGTATACTCAACAATATACATGTAAAACAATTTCACGCTTATGTATATATACAATCGTGTCAAGTCTCTTACTCGAGTTATACAATAGTCATTATTTATAATATAACATAATTTACATCATTAATTTACTAATTCAACATCAAATCATTTCAAGGTTATATATCCCTAATAACCATAAGTATGTGATCAAGTTAGGATATTAGGCACAACACCACAATTATCTTACTAACAACATGAAAAATATTATCACTCTTATTTCAACAACATGCTGCCCAGAATTTAAAATGAAGATTCGAGGCTCTTCCGATCCGTTTTTGGAAAAACTTAAAACTACAAAGTTGTTTGGAACGTGATTTTCTATAAGGACACGCGTGCACGTTTCCATATCCTGCATAAAACAGACCCGAAACTAATATATAATATTCACCCCTGTTTTCGGCAATTTTCTGTGCAGAATTTTAAAACGCCGATTTGAGGCTTTTCCGATCCGTTTTTGGAAAAACTTAAAACTACAAAGTTGTTCGGAACGTGATTTTCTAAATGTACACTCGAGCATGCTACCGTAGCATGATTAAAATAGACCCGAAACTAACATATACAGTTCGGAACTGTTCACAACAACTTTCTGTGCAGAATTTTAAAACGCCGATTTGAGACTTTTTCGATCCGTTTTCGAAAAAAACTAAAACTACAAAGTTGTTCAAAATATGATTTTCTACTGAACTACGCGGACGAAACATCCATTTTCGGAACCAAAATAGCTCAAAACAATTTTTAATGTGACAATTTACTTAATTTCATAGATTTCTAAAATTCAAGAGGTTGTTCTACATCTCAATCCCTATAATGATGTCATTGCATTTGAATCAACATGGATGATGATCCTAATACATTGCATATCATTTTTAACATCAATTTCATATTAATTTAGGGATCCAAATACATGTTCATGTGAAATTTCATTATAGATACATAATATACACATATAGGTTATTAGCTTGCCTTGGATTGTATGGAGAAGTTGAATCATCTTGAAATCCTCTTAGCTCTCTTCTCTTCTTACTCTCTCTCTCTACCAAACCCTAGCCCCCTTTGTGAAATGATAAAATGAAGACTTCTTCTCTTCTTTTCTATTTATACCTAGGGTTAGTTTATTTACAAAAATGCCATTGCCCCAAATTTAACCCTCTCGATTCTTTTACGCGTTAATTCGCTTCTAATATTTAAGTCGCACATTCGTATCTCAATGAATTCATTTTAACTTTTCATTCCCAATCATTTTGAATATATATACTAACATAGTTTCATTTCCAAACATTTCGAATATATACACTGGAATAGTTTTTTTTTTTCAATTTCAATTCAATCAAAAATGCGGAGTATTACATTCTCCCCCTCTACGAACCGGATTTCGTCCTTGAAATCCAAATTAAAACAAATCAATTCAAGTCAAGTAAGGTAGTTTCGCATGTACCTTCCTTGAAGAGATATGGGTGACTAATTCGAAAGTCATCCTCTCTCTCTCCCAAGTGGCCTCAGACTCATCATGATTACTCCACATAACACGAACAAGACGAATAACTTTTTACCTCAACTGCTGCTCATGACGATCTCGGATCCTAACCGTCCTCTCCTCATAGCTCCCATTGGGCTGCAGCTCAACCCTATCTAACTCTATGTGTAGGTGTGAGTCCTCGGGACATAAGAACTTCCTCAATATGGATACATAAAAAAAAATCGTGTACCCGCTGGAGCTGGTAGGGTAGGGCTAAACGATAGGCAACTGATCCCACCCTACCCAACACTGTAAACGAACCCATGTATCGCGTTGAAAGCTTCCTTTTGGCACAAAAATGAAGAACGCCTCTCATGGGTGAGACCCTCAACAGCACTTGGTCCCCAACAGCGAACTCTAACTTACTTTGCCTTATGTTAACATAAGTCTTTTGACGATCTTGCGCGGTCTTCATCCGTGCACGAATCAAGTTAACCTTCTCCGAGGTCTCCCTAATAATATTCGGACCCAAGATTCGGTGCTCTCCGAACTTCAACCAATATGTAGGGGATAGAAAAAGCTTGCTGTAAAAAGCCTCGTATGGTTTAATGCCAATAGTTTGCTGATAACTATTATTATATGCAAACTCCCCCAGTGGAAAATGTGTAACCCAACCACCTTTGAAGTACAACACACAAACTTGTAACATGTCCTCCAAAATTTTGTTTACCTGCTCCGTCTGACCATCAAACTGAGGGTGGAACGCAGTAGTTAAAACTCAACTGAACTCCCATCGCCTCCTAAAGATAGCCCCAAAAGTGAGAGATGAAGGCACTGCCACGGTCGGACACGATATCACACGGTACCCCATGAAACTTCACAATCTCATTAATAAACATTGTGGCGTACTATGCAGCCATATAATCCATCCTCACTGGAAGGAAATGAGCCACCTTTGTCAGTATGTCGACAATGACCCAAATAGGATCATAATCGCGCTGCGATCTTGGCAACCCAATAATGAAATCCATGGAGATACTTTCCCATTTCTAACTGTACAACCGAACTCTCACCGCGAAGTCTAACATAATTGAACTACTAAGATTATCCATAAAACAATACCCCTAAGTCCCGACTCACTAAGTTTCATGCGTGGAGTGTCTCGCAAGCAAAATCCAAACAAGGAACCCCTCCGATACACTACTGTCATCTTATCGAGATAAGGAATTTGTCAACTCAAGACCACTAATGATACAAGAATCATCCAACTCCAAAACCACTTATCTTTGGACTCAACGGTTCATCACACAACAATTAATCCAACTTCTCCTATTCAATAAAGATGTCACTATTCATCAATCATGCCTCGATACTCAACTCAGAATCGACTAACAAATGGTATTGAAAGCTCAAAAGCCAACTTTACTCCGAGTTATCAATAACACTTGCCTTGCACTTATATTGATGGTGAGTTAACCGATATGGCAACCCTTAGGATCCACTAAGGTTGCACATGTGCATAAGCATACAACTTCTATGCATGTGCGAATATTGTTCCATCTTTCCAAGTCTAGACTTAGGTAAATAATATCAACAAGGTTCATACTCTCTCGAACAAGACAACACCGACAAAGTTGCATTCTCGACGGTCAACGATCCCTCACACAAAGGTTTCGAACTAACCCAAGATGCAATATTCCCCCTTGCACACCCCCACTTCTCACGGTTTGGTAGCTCTAACCCAAGGTTATAGACCCTCGTTAGATTCGACATACCGCTCTTTTATTAAAAACACGTATTGGAATTCAACCTATCCGCCAGGATTTTCCTTGGACTATGATTATATTAGAATTTTCTCACCGAAAATGAAATGAAATTGGTTCTTCAAACCACGAATAAGGCTTGTACATTTTCCAATCAACGAGTTAAGACCGAAAATTCCCACTTATCCTACCAAATCAGAATATAGGATTTGGCACACTCACCATCTGAATACTCATCTTCCAGCACACCAACGCTACCTGATCTTTATGAAGAACGATGTGCTATCCAACATGTCAAAGGTCGTAAATATAAGGTAGAGGGTACCTTCACGTACCGTGACGCCAATTAACACTCAATAATACACACATAACTGAAGTAAAAATTAAATCTTACGAACCCATTCGTGGGTGTTTTCCCAAGAGTACGCACCCTCCTTACAAAACTTCTCAACAACGGTCGAAACACTCTCTTATTGTCCCCCTACAGTAGAGGTTGTGACAACCATTTCAATGAATGGTCAGACATTTGGAATCCCAAAATGTCTCAATCCTTGCCATTAACGACGACACTCAGTTGGTAACACTATCATCAGTCAACCAAAAACTGACCGAGCTATACACGATTCTACCATTATCAAAAGGCCATCAAGATCATTCTATGACTATTCACTAGTCTAGACATCACCAAAATCAAACATCTTACACTTGATTTCGGAACGCGTCTTTAATCACACACGATCTAAGTAAACATCATGTCACTAACTACTCACTCGTGCTCTAATTCACATTAATACATAACGAGGGCTACAACATAGCCATATTCCCATATTTGATGGATTCAAAATCAAGCACCACTATTATCAAGGTGCAACAAATTAGTACCCCCAATCACCGGGTGATAACATAAAACCTAACTCATGGATATATCACCAACTCAAGCGATCACACTCGCATAAAATGAAACGCCTATTGAACACTCCCTCGTGATGTTCTCACTCGACAACTCGTCCCTTAGAGATTCGCTACTCATCGTAGGGTTCACAACTGCTAACCTTAGCACACCCATATTCACGTTCCTCTCTCGATAACTTTTAACAAATATACCGGTGTTACAAAGAAAGATAACCACATCTTATCGAACACCAATTCTAATCTAGGGATTTACGAAGATCACTAAACTCCATTCATTGCCAAATACGGAAATAAAACTACCTAAAAAAAATTCTGGACTTCTCCAATGTCAATCCTCGTATGACCTTGCGATACGGACTTCCTCATCCCTAGTGTCCATGGCCAAGATATCGTAACATTACTGATACATTCTCACAAACAAGTTCGGGATAACTCGCTGAAACATTCCACTCTGAAAAAGTGAGTACCCAACCCACTAATATATCTTTTGCATGACCGAACACACACCTAATCGTCCTTAAGTTGATTCCATTACGAATTTTATACGATCAGAACACTAAAAACCACTATGCCACCCTAATGCGACATCTATCCCTTGTGTGGACAACGTGTAGGTTTACATGCCTACCAAACTTCCCTGATACCAACACAATATTTCAAGGATAATCACTTATCCATTCTAAATTAAGACTCATGAATCTCCCATTGAACATCATCAAACGGATGAATCTAGTTCGTTCTTTTCACAAGTATGATAACACTCTTGCGTACACCAAAATTGGACCCCTCGGGTCATCCTTTGATGGTGTGGGATATACACCGATTTGGAGTAGTCCTCTCTCAAATCATGACCCATCCTTTGCATGTTCATGAGTAATAATATACTTTTATTATCACAAGACTTACTTCGTTAACCATTCACTTATTAATACGTCATCGAATGCCTCAACAATCTGTCCATTACAGATGGAGCGCGATAATTTCTTCTCAGGAATATGTCACAACAATAACTGGACCACATCATTTTGAGGTGTACCATATCTAAAGCTCTACTCTTACACATTGGAAACAACTTCAGACAACTACACGCGCAAGTGGTACCAACAACTCAGTGGTACTACAGGGTGGGCTTTAACTTATACCAACTTCTTTACAGCCATAAGAGCGACGATATTCAAAGTTGATAATGCACAGCAAATATACGGGTGTTTCCTCCCCCTAAAGCACCAAAAGTTAACTCAATCATTGAGTTCAACATCGGTTTTCTCGCCTACTGGTGGGCGATGAAACTACGATAGTCGCACGCGAATTTCGATCTCTTAAAATTCTTGAACCCTTTGCCCTCCCAGAGTTCACGTCTCATCAAATCACCATCTTAAAAGATAGTAAGTGAACACGTATCCTAAAAAAATTTATTCAAGTGGAGCACTAGTTATAATTACAATAAGTACTCACACACAGACCTCACGCGTACTATCCCGTGGTCGATCGAAGATTCACCTCATGCGTGGGACGTCTCACGAATGAAATCCAAACAAGGAACCCTCCTTATACACAAGGCTAGATCCGAATCGCCCATCAAAATCGTAGCGTAAAGATCTTCCAAGTTATCGAATACAATACCTAATAGTAAGCCTCTACGTATCAAGAAAACGATGTGCGAAAAACGTAACGGACGCCCTGAGATCCCTAAAGGCTCTAAAACCATGCTCTGATACCAACTGTGACAACCCTGCTTTTTATATCTAATTCGGTTAGCTACGCCCAATTAAATTAAAGAGGAGCGTCAATATGTTGGCATTAGAAATAAAATTTAAATAAATGCAGTAAAGTAAACATGTACACTCTCATATGTGTAACCAAATCATATAATAACAACTATAACAAGTTAAACCAACTCATAACTATTAACTGCAATAATCCATCAGTAATCTCAAACTGAAAATATAAAATGCCAATACATGTGGCCCAACACAAAACGGGAAAGAATAATACAACAATTCTCTCAAATACCAAGTATAAACAACGTGATATTAATCTCTGATACCACCCTCAAGAAAAGGGAAACAAGCGACATAAATTAAAATAGAATAACTCCACAGCTACAGGAATCCTAAGATTGATATGATCTCATCAAGCTCCATAGTCTATTGTCCATCGGGACGAGGACCTATCATATATTATATATATAGGAGAGGAGCAAGAAGCAAGATAGACGAACGTCAAAGCAAGAAAACAAGTTATAAGATTATAAGATGTACTTATAATGAAAGCACACTAGTCATTACTCGTCTCCAGTAATTAAGTTGTTCAATTACCCAACCAATGTTCCTATGTCGTGACTACCCAACCCAAACTCGAGTAACGTGCAGTCTCATATCGTATCATGATTAATCATTATTAATCTCATTTCAGTATTTAATGTATCAAAATATTTCCTTTAAGTATAATATCAAATGCATCGATTCGGGATATTATTTTAAGACACAAGCATAACATCTCACACAACAAGTCATATCGGGTCATTATCGTTACCCGGGGGAACAAGTCGTAACACTAGGCCTACACACGAATACTCCCCAATATTACGTGGCAAGGGAAATCGTACTAGGTCCTAAATCACATCGCGTTTCATGATCTTTCTATCTGACCCGCATTACAACTATGTGTCCGGTTACGGTAGATTATCTCCGACACGGCACTCGAGCGGAATCTAACTGGATCAATCACAAAAAATCACATTCAACATGTGCCTACGTCGACCGGAGGACTAGTCTACTGTATACTGGACAATATACATGCAAAACAATTTCACGCTTATGTATATATACAATCGTGTCAAGTCTCTTACTCGAGTTATACAATAGTCATTATTTATAATATAACATAATTTACATCATTAATTTACTAATTCAACATCAAATCATTTCAAGGTTATATATCCATAATAACCATAAGATTTGAGGCTTTTTCGATCCGTTTTTGGAAAAACTTAAAACTACAAAGTTGTTCGGAACGTGATTTTCTAAATGTACACTCGAGCACGCTACCGTAGACTGATTAAAATAGACCCGAAACTAACATATACAGTTCGGAACTGTTCACGACAACTTTCTGTACAGAATTTTAAAACGCCGATTTGAGACTTTTCCGATCCGTTTTCGAAAAAAATTAAAACTACAAAGTTGTTCAAAATATGATTTTCTACTGAACAGTGCGGACGAAACATCCATTTTCGGAACCAAAATAGCTCAAAACAATTTTTAATGTGACAATTTACTTAATTTCATAGATTTCTAAAATTCAAGAGGTTGTTCTACATCTCAATCCCTATAATGATGTCATTGCATTTGAATCGACATGGATGATGATCCTAATACATTGCATATCATTTTCAACATCAATTTCATATTAATTTAGGGATCCAAATACATGTTCATGTGAAATTTCATTATAGATACATAATATACACATATAGGTTATTAGCTTGCCTTGGATTGTATGGAGAAGTTGAATCATCTTGAAATCCTCTTAGCTTTCTTCTCTTCTTACTCTCTCTCTCTACCAAACCCTAGCCCCCTTTGTGAAATGATAAAATGAAGACTTCTTCCCTTCTTTTCTATTTATACCTAGGGTTAGTTTATTTACAAAAATGCCATTGCCGCAAATTTAACCCTCTCGATTCTTTTACGCGTTAATTCGCTTCTAATATTTAAGTCCCACATTCGTATCTCAATGAATTCATTTTAACTTTTCATTTCTAATCATTTTGAATCTATATACTGACATAGTTTCATTTCCAAACATTTCGAATATATACACTGGAATAGTTTTTTTTTTTCAATTTCAATTCAATCAAAAATGCGAGGCATTACAACATACATACACTGCCTACTATCAGGTGGTTTACACACAGAGGGTGATCCCACCTTGACGATTCCAGTGAGGTCTGGATTAGTGCACAGAGCATGAAACTTAGTGTTGTCCACTATGTGTCGTGTATTAGTAGGATTGGTAGGTTTTTTGGGTACGTTAGGTATGTGCGTATCCCAAAGGCTTAGAACCATGTTCTCCTCCACTGTTGTGTGTTGATTCATTTTGGGTTCGAGGAGACATACCGAACCAATAGTCCTTACTTAGTACAAGAGGTACATGGATATGATAGCAGAGTATGCCAGCATCACGAGGGTCCATTATGGGGATTCTATATTTGTGTATCTATTATACGTGTGGTGAAAATATATCAGTATAACATAACTACTTATGTGAAAGAGTAGAATTGGTGGATATCTAAAAACATAATTAAGTGGTGAAACTTAAATAATTGACTCAATAATAAAATGGGAATAAATAATTTATTATTGAGACCATAGTACCGGGATATATGTGAAAGTTGTACTATCGAGAGTAGTCAGATTCCTTAGCTAGTTGGGCAGGAAATACTAGTTAGGTATAATACGTTAGGCGTGCACACTAATTGAGAGGTGAGGATCTCAAGTGAGTGTACGTGAATAATACATGTGTAACAAATAACTTATTTAAATTGTGGTTTAAATACTTGCTAAATATTTTCAAAATATTTTACGTGGGCTCTGACCCTTGTCAAAATATTTTAAAATCTTTTAGGTGTCCATCCACGAGGAGTTCAGACTTAACGATCCATTCCAGTGACGATTAGCTGCAGCACTGTGGAGGCTTGTAGGACTCAATTAGACGCATTTATCTTTCCTTCCTAATGTTGGACTTCATTTCAGCATCTCTGTTGTTCATGTTTCCCTGCTTAGACTTTATGTATACAGTTATTCAGTTCAGACTTATACTGGGATTCAGTTATTTACTGTTGATTTTATTATGGATGTTGGATTTGTAGTCAATGGTTTATTCGACAAGACTTTTATCTATTTACTACTTGCAATGATTTATAATCTATTAATTGTGTGAATGTTTTAATTTCGATTATTATCATTATTTGTTTAATAAAAAGTGACATTGGCTTAATTAATAATTAGGTGATTAGTAATTAAAATAATTTCAACTGTGATGCTAAGAATGAACCAGATGGGAAACCTATTTAATTTAATAAATGACTGATCAATCAATATTTAATTGAGCGGGGTGTCACAAATACATTCTGGTCCTAAACTTATGTTGGTGGAATTTGAAATTTGGGAGTTGGTTAGTTAATATTATTAGGAAGATTGTGCTGAAATTTTTTAAAAATTTAGTCTATGTTATTAAAGTGGAAATTGGTATTAATAATAGATTGAATTATTTTTTTGGATAATTAATGTCAATAATGACAAATGATTATTAATTGTGATAAATGTGTACATCATAACTGGGTGAATGATTACACATATAATTGAAGGAGTTGTCTTTTGTGTTTGGTATCGATGGGACTTAATTGTGGAATGATAATTCTGGGATTCGAACTTTGTGTGTTTAGATAAAGGTTGCTAGAATTTTGAATAAATTATGATTTTGTTCACTAGATGATGATAAGTGTATGTAGAAGTTATGTTGTTTAAAAAAATTAGTGACATACATGGACGTATAATATTTACTCTTAGAAGTTGCTATGCTTAAGATATTATAATGGTCCATTTAGAGTTAGAAGCGATGGGATATGTACTTGTAAAATAAAGGATGTATAGAAGGATTAGTCTAGCTTTTGTCCCAACAACTACCAAATCTAGATATAAGCTTATCGAGGGGTTCCTTGTTTAGATTTTGTTTACGAGACATCCCACGCATGGATTCTAAGAAGGGTAAAAGTTGTAAATTTTAGGAGGTACAAGTTAATTGGTTTTTCTTGAGTAGTATAAAGTGCATACAAGATTATTATGGAGCCTTAACTACTTACCATGGATTAAGTTGACGTATAACAACAGTTACAAGGAGTCCATTTCTATGGACCCTTATGAGGAACTTTCTAAGAGACCGTTTCGATTCCCAGTATGTTGGTTGGATCCAGGCGAGGGTAAACAGTTGGGACCATAGTTTGTCCAGGATACTACCAAAAAGATCAAGTTGATCAGGGAGCGAATCAAAATTGCTTAAGATAGACAAAAGAGTTATGCCGATAAATTTTTAAGTCGATGTAGCTTCAAGTGGGAGAGCATGTGTTGTTGCAGTTTTCCCTATGAAAGGGTGATGAGGTTTGGGAAGAGAGGGAGGTTGTCCCCTCATTATATCGAGTCTTTCGTGATTACAGAGAGGGTGGGGAAGGTGGCATATCATCCAACACTTTTAAGCCACCTTGACCGAGTTCATAATGTGTTTCACGTGTTTCTACTTCGTCTGTTCTTACATTCTAAGGGTTCATATAAGCGTGTGGATTTGGGGGAGATTGAGTTAGACTTAAATGCATTATATTGTCAACAGTCGGTGAGTATTTTGGATCAACAAATCCAAAAGTTGCGTTCCAAGGATATGCCACTAGTATGTGTGCAGTGGAACCATCATAATGACGACGAATCCACTTAGGAACGCGAGGAATTGATGAGGCAACAGTATCCACCGTTGTTTTGACTCAAGTATGAGTCGTTAGTCCAAATCTAAGTTTCTTTAGAAGTGGGGTAATTTTGACTCATCACTATACGAGGAGATTATTTTGACTCATTTTAGATGAGGAGATTATTTTGACTCATCACTGTATGAGGAGATTATTTTAACTCTGACTCATTTTAGGTGGGGAGATTATGTCGACTCATCACTGTATGAGGAGATTATTTTGATGCATTTTAGATGAGGAGATTGTTTTTGACTAATCACGATATGTGGGGATTATTTTGACTAATTTTAGATTACGGTATTTATTTTGACTCATCACTGTATGAGGAGATCATGTTGAATTGTTTTATATGAGGAGAGAAATCACTGTATGAGGAGATTATTTTGACTCATTTTAGACGAGGATATTTATTTTGACTCATCACTGTATGAGGAGATCATGTTGACTCGTTTTATATGATTAGAGTATGTTGAATCATCCATATATGAGGGGATTATTTCTTACTCATTCTTATATGAGGAGATTATTTTGACTCACACGCATATGAGGAGATGATTTTGACCCGCACGCATGTGAGGAGATAATTTTTGACTCGTTCTTACATATGAGGATATGATTTTGACTCATACACATATGAGGAGATGATTTTAACTCATTTTATATGAGGATATAGTTTGACTAATCTTATATGAGTAGATAGTTGACTCATTTTATATTAGTAGATAGATTGACTCATTTTATATGAGGATATAGTTGACTCATTTAATATGAGGAGATAGTTTATGACTTATGAGTTGTTAAAATCTTTTTTATTGAATAAAAAAATAAATTAATTTGAATTTTGAGGACAAATTTCTTTTTGTTAAGCAAAGATTATAATACCCCGTAATTGTTAAAGAAATTTTAATTAAATAATTATTTAATTTTGGAAATCGACAAATCTGAAATACTTTAAAATATTTATTTTAAGGAAAAACTAGAATTTACAATTCTTTGAGTGAGAAATAAATTTGTATCATAAACTTTGAAATTAGAACAATTATATGGGGTTTAATTATAATTTGGAATTTTATTGAAACAAATGGTAACTTAGAAGTTTAGTAAAATAACAATTAAACCAAAAGTGTAATTTTTGCTTAAGAGCATGGGCAGAATGGTAACTAGAGTATACTTGGGTAGTAAGCTAGGGTTAGGCGAAAAAGATGGAAGGAACCCTTAAGTGGAGTTAATATATAAGGCTAAGGAAACCTTAATTTCATTTTAAGCTTACAACAAACCTCCACTAAAATACAACCTACACCAAAATTTACCAAATTTCATACTTGCACTTTACAAATTATCTTAATCTAAACATTCTACAATTTTAAAGTTAATTTTAGGAAAAGATCCAACAAAGTTCAAGAACAAAAACGGATTCGTGGGAATTTTGAAGAAAAATTCTACTTTTTGTCTTAAAGGAGTTTTTTCAACACCTTTGGGGAATTCTCTACTAGAAATTGGGTTTTATATTCTTCGTACCATCAAGATAATACTAATCTCTCCTGTCATGGTGTTAATAGTGATTTTCTACCTAAAAAATATTTTGTAAATACTTCAAATCATGTAAAGATAATTAGGGCATTACATGTATTTGAAAATTGGGATTTTTGAAAAATACGTGAATGAATCCAATTGTTAGGATGACAATCTACCACAAATTATTACGTCACTTCAAACACATGTCATTCTCTATGCACATTGAATTAGAATGTACCCATATACCAAAAGAAATTTATGATTATTAGCTTTCCAATGAGATTTGAATCGATTCATTTAGAGTTCTGAGTAGGGGTTATGACCATTTTAGTAAAAGGGTGTTTAATCTGACAAGATATCCTACCAGAAATTATGATGTCAATTCAATTGAATGCCATTATTTGTGTACAATGAATTATAATACACCAAAAGAAAGGTCTGGATCTTATCTTTTTAATGAACTTTGAATTGGGTCATTTGGACTTTTGAGGAGGGAATTATGGCCCTTTTAGTAAATGGTGTTTAATTTGCGAGAATATCCAAAATTTGACGGTTGAGTTCCCTAACCCAATAAGTGAATTATGAAACTAATTGGTACTTGTATAATTATTTAAACTTTCTCATACATCAATGATACCCTATTATCCTTGTGCTAATAAAACAAAAATCCATGTATATGAAACATGTATTGTCCATTAAAATTAATAATGTGATCATGGTGTGATAAATGAATATGTGAGAAAAGGGCCTATGAAATGTATGTTGATCCTTGTGTTTATTATTTAAATGAATCCTTATATCTAGTATGCTAAACATTTAATGTCCATTAATGTAAATAATGTGACTAATATGTAATGATGATTTGTATAATGTTGAGATATTTCAATTTAGGGCATGTATCCTTCTCTATATGTTGCTCCTTAAATTTCAATTATGCCTTTGGGAATCGATTGTACTATGTTTATATGGGTCATGATGAAATATCCTACGGTAAGGGTATGAAAATGAGAACCACGTGGTTAGATTAATTAGAATTGTTATATATATAATGTAATTATAATTTTACGTAGTCTAGAGATTATTATTGATATTCATGACTAATGGTTTTACTACTCAAGTGCATAGAATATTATCTTGTTGCAGTGGTCCTAACACATCACATTGTTGTAAGTTTCCCTGAGTACCCGAATTAACTTTGTCTTAGATTACCCAATTGTCCTTTCTCATCACTACCATTTTTTTAGACGTGGGTGTTGGAGCTATTTTTATCGTTTTATTTTATGTCGAGAGATGCGAGGTCTATCTTAGAATTGTACTCTTTGGTATTGGAGATGTTTTAAATTTGGGGGGAGTTTGGCGTGTAATAACTTAACTACTCTCATTATAGTGATTACTTATTCTATTCATATAATTTAATTGAGGTTTTCCATCATTTTTACAATTGTCTATCTCTTCTCATTTGATCCTCACTTCATGCTAAGAATGATATTTATATTATTTTTGACAAACCATAATATTTAGTAACCAAATTTAAATAAACTAATTATTAAAAAAGACAGGGTGTCATAGGAGCTTTCAAGATGATGTGAACTTGTTCGATAGTGATTTATTTTATGATGTTCGGTTGAGCCAGATATTCTACTTCAATTGTTCTTTTGAGGTCGGAGCCAACAGTTGAAGATAAAGTGTCTAAGGTGTTTGCATGGGTGTTGTTTCCTTGGGGAAAATGTTGGATTTGAACGTTCTTGAATCTAGCGACCATGTCCTAAGCGACCTGTAAGTATGTTAACACGCATTCATCCCTAGCATTATAGTCTCCTAATATTTGGTTGTATATCAGCCTTGAATCATAGAAAACTTCAAGGTGACATGCTCCAAGGGATGAATCCTTTTTTAATCCGATGATGAGGCCTTTTTATTCGACCTCGTTATTGGATGCTTCAAAGCTGTAACACCCCCCCCACCCGGGGAGAGCGAACGGAGCGCTAATGCGATAAAATAAATTCGAATCCACAAGTGACAAGGTATAGAGCATCGAAATAAACCCACAATAATATAAATCCACTAATCTCAATCTCTTCAATTACAACAAGTCTCTCGAATTAAAATATAAATCACCAATGCTCTATACAACACAATAAATATATACAAGTCTTCTATCTTGAATTAAAATTCTTCCCAAATCATCAACGCTAAAAATCATCCCAATTGGTCCATAGCGTCCCAATCCACGCTAACCTGCCAACTAAAAGAAAATATGGGGAAGTACACAATACGACAAGAAAGATGCTCAACAAATATATTAACGATGAATAAAACGTAACAACACGAGTACGAATATTCAAATCAAATGCAAATCTCATAAGCATTTATCAATAAATTTTTCAACAACACTTTAACCGGGTCACCAGGCCTCACCACATCCGTATATGCTTTATCAAGCCATAGCCCGGGAAACAGGAATTTTGACGGGTACCCAACATCCGTGCCATATTAAAATCTCATGACAACGTGCTCATCAACAATATAATGATACCACATGAATCAAAATAATTTCAATAATTATTTTTAAGATTTCAATGAATTTATCAATTCAAATATGAGTTCAATTAAACAAGAATTCAAAGAGAATGACACTCGCGAGATTTAAGGAGCATATTGTGTAAAACCCCATACCTCAAACCATGATGAGAAACCAACGATCACGTCCTCAAGATCAACACAAAAGATCTACAAAAGACCCTCCAAGAACCTCCAACAAAATAGCCCCAAGAACACCTCTAATCTAAGGTTGGAACTCACAAATAGCAAGGGCCAATGTGTATATAAAAAGAAGAGGAATATAAAATATATTTGCTGCCAAAATTTGTGCCAAAAGTAGGTTAAAAGGGTTGCCCAATACTTCCTTTTATAATGCAAAGAAATGAAGAGTTGGAAGCCAAAAGACTCCTTTAAATAAGGCAAAGAAATGAAGAGTTGGAAGTCAAAACAACTCCAAGAGTTAAAAACATTTAAAAATCATTTTAAAATCCGTTTTAACTCCGTTTTTGAAACCGTTTGAAATTCTTGCCTAAAAAAATAATAACCAATATAATTGAGCAATAAAAATAATTTTATCAAAAACTTTATTTTCCTCCATTTTCCAGAAATTAATTAAAATAGCCCAAAAATTACGCGGGTTGTTACACTTCCCCACTAACAATAGAATTTCGCCCTCGAAATTCGCCGAATGCCTAACTCTCAAAAATTAGGCTAACAATCTCCAAAAATAATTTCGTCTCCAAAAATAAATTCCTCACATCTAATCTCGAAACTTATCACGAATATCACCTAAAAAAATTTATCTCCAAAAATTGGTATCCACGCAATGAACCCAAAACCCAAGACCCGAGGATTGCCGTATACCTAAGCTCTGATACCATTTGTAACACCCCGCCTGTCCGGGGAGAGCGAACGGAGCGCTAATGCGATAAAATAAATCCAAATCCACAAGTGACAAGATATAGAGCATCTAAATAAACCCATAATAATATAAATCCACTAATCTCAATCTCTTCAATTACAACAAGTCTCTCGAATTAAAATATAAATCACTAATGCTCTATACAACACAATAAATAAATACAAGTCTTCTATCTTGTATTAAAATTCTTCCCAAATCATCAACGCTAAAAATCATCCCAATTGGTCCATAGCGTCCCAATCCACGCTAACCTGCCAACTAAAAGAAAATATGGGGAAGTACACAATACGACAGGAAAGATGCTCAACAAATATATTAACGATGAATAAAACGTAACAACACGAGTACGAATATTCAAATCAAATGCAAATCTCATAAGAATTTATCAATAAATTTTTCAACAACACTTTAACCGGGTCACCAGGCCTCACCACATCCGTATATGCTTTATCAAGCCATAGCCCGAAAAACAGAAATTTTGGCGGGTGCCCAACATCCGTGCCATATTAAAATCTCATGACAACGTGCTCATCAATAATATAATGATACCACGTGAATCAAAATAATTTCAACAATTATTTCCAGATTTCAATGAATTTATCAATTCAAATATGAGTTCAATTAAACAAGAATTCAAAGAGAATGACACTCGCGAGATTTAAGGATCATATTGTGTAAAACCCCATACCTCAAACCATGATGAGAAACCAACGATCACATCCTCAAGATCAACACAAAAGATATACAAAATCTCCTCAAGAACCTCCAACAAAATAGCCCCAAGAACACCTATAATCTAAGGTTGGAACTCACAAATATCAAGGGCCAATGTGTATATAAAAAGAAGAGGAATATAAAATATATTTGCTGCTAGGAATAAAACGTAACAACACGAGTACGAATATTCAAATCAAAATGAAAATCTCAAAGCATTTATCAATATAATTTCTCAACAACACTTTAATCGGGTCACCAGGCCTCACCACATCCGTATATGCTTTATCAAGCCATAGCCCGGGAAACAGGAATTTTGGCGGGTGCCCAACATCCGTGCCATATTAAAATCTCATGACAATGTGCTCATCAATAATATAATGATACCACATGAATCAAAATAATTTCAACAATTATTTTCCAGATTTCAATGAATTTATCAATTCAAATATGAGTTCAATTAAACAAGAATTCAAAGAGAATGACACTCGCGAGATTTAAGGAGCATATTGTGTAAAACCCCATACCTCAAACCATGATGAGAAACCAATGATCACATCCTCAAGATCAACACAAAAGATCTACAAAAACTCCTCCAAGAACCTCCAACAAAATAGCCCCAAGAACACCTCTAATCTAAGGTTGGAACTCACAAATATCAAGGACCAATGTGTATATAAAAAGAAGAGGAATATAAAATATATTTGCTGCCAAAATTTGTGCCAAAAGTAGGTTAAAAGGATTGACCAAGACTTCCTTTTATAATGCAAAGAAATGAAGAGTTGGAAGCCAAAAGACTCCTTTAAATAAGGCAAAGAAATGAAGAGTTGGAAGTCAAAACAACTCCAAGAGTTAAAAATATTTTAAAATCATTTTAAAATCCGTTTTAACTCCGTTTTTTAAACCGTTTGAAATTCTTGCCTTAAAATAATAACCAACATAATTGAGCAATAAAAATAATTTTATCAAAAACTTTATTTTCCTCCATTTTCCAGAAATTAATTAAAATAGCCCAAAAATTACGCGGGTTGTTACAAAAGCCAAGCCTGATTTTTTATTAGAGCACAATGCGCTCTGAAGTTAGCAGGACAAATCCTACTCCTGACCCTTTTGAGTTGGAGGCTCCATCAATGTATAATGTCCACTTTTTGAGTTGGTCAATCACTTTAGTGAAAACTTAATCGGGTGTCCCTTCTCATCGGGCTCTTGCCTTCTAGTGAATTCAGCGATAAAATCTGCTGAAAAATGTCCTTTTATCATAATTTTTGGTTGATAATGGATATTGAACCTCCCCGGATCCACCGACCATTTGGACATCCATCTAAAATGGTTGGCCTTTTTTAGGAGTGCCTTAAGTGGAAAGGAGGTGATAACCATGACTGAATGGGCTTCTAAATAATGCTTCATTTTTTATGAGGCGATCACCTGAGAGTAAGTTAGTTTCTCCAGAGGAAGGTAGTGTTTCTCGGCGTTAATTAGCGTCTTACTAACATAATAGATTGAGGCTTAGTGCCCCTCTTTCTTGCATATTAAAGTCGATCTAACTGTATGGTCGGACACAGCGAGATACAAATAAACTGGATCGACCGAATTTGGGACCGAATCTTAATTTCTTTAAGTTCCTTTGAGCATTATTCGTTCTAGTCCTGGCCTTTCTCTTTCTTAAAGATCTGAAACAATAGTAGACACTTTTTAGAGGACTTAAAGATAAAGAGGTTGAGTGTTTTTAACATTCCAGTTAGCTTCTGCAATCCCTAACTATTTTAGGTGACTAAATATTATTCATCGCCTCAATATGGTCGGGGTTTGCTTCAATCCCTCTCTAACTGACCAAATAGCCTAGGAATTTCCTGGACTATACTCCAGAAGAGCATTTGGATGTGTTAAGCTTCATTCTGTAGTACTTGAGGACCTCAAACGTCTTCGACAGGTCCTGCGAATGATTATTTTTGCACTTGCTTTTCATGAGTATATCATCTTTATAGACCTCCATGGAGTCACCCAGTTGATGTTTGAACATCTTGGTGACCAATCGTTAGTAGGTTGTTCCTGCTTTCTTGATCCCAAATAGCATGATTATGTAACAGTATAAGCCAAGGGTAGTAATGAATGAACTCTTCTCCTGGTCGGGTTCGAACAAAGAAATTTGTTGATTCCTTGAGTAAGCATCCAAGAAGCTCATCCGCTCGTGACTGGATGTGTCAAAAGAAAGTTTTCTTTGAGAGATGATTTATTCAGGTCCATGAATCCTAAGACATTTGGGTAATTGAACTTCTTTAATAGACCTTTCGTCCAAGAGTTTCCCCACTTCTTCTTCCATAACTTTCACCTTTTCTAGGGACGTTCGGCGTGCCTTCTGTGTGATCGACGGGAATGTCAGATCCTCATCAAGTTGATGACACGTGACTTTTGATCAATCCCAGACATGTCATACAGCTTCCAAGAAAATACATCTCGAATCTCTTTGAAAAGAAAGATTCGTTATTCCTTATCGTGATCGGTAAGGGGGCTGCCAATCAGAATTCTTTTCTCAAGGTACGAGTCGTCGAACATGACTTCTTACAAAGGTTTCATGACCCTATCTGCTGGGGCAACTCTTATTTCTTCTACCCCCAGTCTCCCATACTTTAGTTAATACTTGGACGAAGTGGATTCATCTTTGGTCACCTCATTTGTGACCACTTTTTCTTTTTTTCCTTGCTTAGGCCTGATGGTAATGCTAAAGCATTGTCGAGCAGTGACCTAACTCCCCCTTATCTCCATTATCCACCGATCGATATTCATTTAAGTTTTTGGTGATAAGTGGAGGGAACAACCTTCATGGTGTGGAGTCATACTCATCCTAGTATTACTTTATAGGGAACTCAATGTCCACAACTGGAAATTTGATCAACTTCGAGATATTTCCAGTTCGCACTGGGAACACCACCTTCCCTAGAGGCATAGTCATCTTTCCAGCTAAGTCTACCAAGGGGATAGTCGCTTCCTTCAGATCTTTGATTTTGAGGTTGAGCTTTTTGAATAGTTTTAAGTACATGACCTCTGAAGAGATTCTATGGTCGATTAGTATCTTGTCCACATAGTTGGCACTTCTGAGAGTGATTACTAGGGCATCGTGAAGTGGAGTTCTGACTCCGGCCAGGTCTTCCTCGGTAAAGACCACGTGCTTGTTGTAGCCAATGTCTTTTAGTTGATGGTGCTTGCCCATTGGAGTCTTGATAGGGTCAATTTAAAAATACTTCCTGATCACAATAACCTTCGTCAATTCTATCTGAACAACGCTTCCTTGAATTTGGTTCGTAATTAAGGCACCATAGATGACTTCAAACTCGTGTCCTATCTCGTCATCATCTAGGATATTGTCAGGTTTCTAATTATGCTCTACTATGGTCTTTGCGCCTTCTTTTCCACATAGTCATCATGGTGGCCTACTTGGGCCAACTCTTCTAGGTGGGATTTGAGCACTTTATAAGTACTTATTTTGTGCTCGTGTTCCTTCTGGTATGAATACCTCGGGGTAGTGTTTCTCTTTTATGGATAACCTGTCATCTTTCTCGACCACTTGAAATATTGGTGATCCTTAATATTATTCAAGATCATGTATATTGGTTCTTTGAAAATAATATTAATCGCCTAATGGGCCTTGGTGATATTTGCCTCGTCGTTGCCTTTAAATCCCCAATCCCCCCCACCCCCTCTTGGGGGCGTTCTCCTTATCTCCGGCTAACCATTATCATGTTGGGTTCCAGCCACCACATCTTCCACTTTCAAATATTTCTCAATCCTGGACATAAGGTCATTGATGGTGCCGGCCTCTTTTTTCATGAAATATTGGTGCAATATAGAGTTACTCGGCAGGTCGATCTTGAATGAAGACACAACTACCTATTCGAGCATATATCCACAAGGTTTTCTGGGGTTTCTTCCTCATGGTGAGGAGTGAGACCATCCTTTTTGGATGGGAACTACCGGTTATAAATCTCGCGGTGAAAGCCTACATAAGCTGCTCGAAGCTGGTGACCGATCGTGTGGTAATTTTTCAAACCACTTTTGTGTGATATACCTCAGACTAAAAGGAAATATGTGGCACGTGAGGGCCTCGTTATTGCTCCAGAAGGGTTATGGCTTGTTGGTAATGGTGAACGTGGTCGATGGGATCTATTTTCCCATCATTAATTTTGAATCTGGTGGTAGAGAACTTCTTAGGAAGTCCGGGTTCTTCAATTGATCTTGAGAAAGGTGACTTCATCTGAATGATAAGGTCCCTCTCGGCCAGTTCCTTAGTGGATCTGGCCCCTCGATGAATAGAGTTCTCGTCCATCTTACGTCGGATGAGATTGCAGAGATCTCTCTTGCGATGACCTCCTTCCTGATTTTTTCTTTCCAGCGAGCTCCTATTCCTAGAGTGCTCCCGATCATGTCACGAACTCCTTCCTTGCCTACGAGTTTTACTCGCCTAAAGGCAAGGAGTTTGGGCATATCGCTTACGTTTGTCCCCGTGGATCTCCTACTCCATCCTTTCTAGACAATGTTAAGTCGAACGTAGTCTTATTGTTGTTGGCACGTGACGCCTTCCTATTGACCGAGTCATTGTTCACAGGCATCCCTAATCCATGAATCTGGTTGGATCGAGTATATTCGTTACTCTCCATAGTTTGTTCCTCCTTGTGATGATAATGTGAGCTAGGAGTGATACGACTCCTATTAGGGTGAACTTTGGACTTGACTTTAGGTGATGGAGGTCCGTTTTGATCGTTCCAATGGTCACCATTAGATGGATGACGTGGGAAGTGTGAGTGAGACATAATTGCTCGTTGGCTCTTTTTGGCTGAGAAAGGGAATCGATTCCTACGGACGGAGCCAATTGCGGTATAAAAAATCTATTTTTATCAATTCAACACAATCAAGCCAAGCAAAAATAAAAATCACAATCACACAGTGACACAGTATGTACGTGATTCGATAATGTGCCTACGTCCACAGAATGTTTCTCTTCTCTTTATTGACCGATTCTTGATAATAAAAATGACATGCCCCTTTTTTAGGGGCTTGGGTTGTATTTAGAGAGAACAGAAAGAGACCGAGTCGTATGGAACTCCATGACCTTGGATTGTTGTTAGGATTTGATACGATGAATCCAGTTATGAGATTTTTGTTGATCAGCCTCTCTTTGTTCTTATCTTCGAACGTCTGTGAGACACGTGTCAGTTGTTTCTGTCTGGTGGGATAATTCCCCGACAATGTCGTTGGAGTAAAATTAAGACTTGTTAGTCACGACCCTCCATTCCACAAAGAACCCACATTCCGGTTAAAGCTATAGTAGTATTGAAACATTAGCAAACTACTTGCGGACAACGAGTGCTAGCGAGTCCGAACGACTTTACCTGCCACAAGAATAATGAGAAAAAAAACACTCACATACCGCAAATGCCACCACCGTGATCTCGACCAATTATCATTATCTCCAATAATTTCCAACTCTCGGATTCTTAATGAATTTACTTGTGTTTTTCTACCTCATTCCAACTTTTTCAAAACAATTCTCTATATTATTTATTGTTTTCGACTACCATTCTCCTTAATCCTCTATCTCTCTCTCTATCTCTATCTCTCTCCCTATATATATAAATTTGGGGTTGGGGGGGCGAGCACGTGCACGATCTCATCTGAAAAAAGGGTGTAAGACTGTTCTAATAATCATCATTGTATTTTTCTCTCTCGAGCTCTACTTTCTTTATTCCTCACTTTTTCCTTGTTCTTCTAATCTTTGTTCATTTTTGTCTCCCTTATGGACCATCCAAATTTTTATTGCGCCTTAAATTTATGAGTCGAATGTGGGCTTTAAAAAGTGAATGTAATCAAAGTAATAATAAAGAAAATAATGACAAGAAACAATGAGGAGGAATAAGAGGAAACAAATAAAATTATACACACTACAAAAAATCGAGTAGCTAGCTTTTTGGCTCATTGGACAATATTACATTACAGTTCTAATTATACTTGGTTTTCGCATTTTTTAATCTTGTTTATTTGGTCAAGACAAATTTGTTTCGTTAGATTAAAACTACATTGGTTCTTTTTACCTTGTTAGTTTTCAGAATGTGAAAATTCACAATGTAAAATTCCATTAAAAAATATATTTTTTCAAAAAAAAAATTCTTGTAATCTCATTTGATGAAAATTATACAAGTTTCATGAAAAAGGGCGTGTGTAGTAACTGATGTTGTGAATTTAAAACATTGTTTCACTGAGAAATTTATCACCTCTCTTCATTGCAAAATTTCGAATTTCTGAATTACCTATAACAAATATGTCTCTATTGATACAAATTCAAGTTAGTTTTTGTTTTGTAACGAGGGTTAATTGACTCAAATGTTTGAAAAAGAAAAAAAAAACATCCAAAACACAAAGTTATGTGTAAATATGAACACTTAGCATGATGAGTACAACCATTCGAAGTGATGGGTACGACAGAATTCATTGCGTATATGAGGCTCATGCTGACGAAGAAAAGGGATTTTTTTATTGGGAGGAAGCTTTCTATATCTAGTAAAATTAAAGATTTCAATTAACGAATATCCCAAGTTGGGAAAACATAAAATAGGTGAAATTGAGAATATATACCGGAAAACTGAAACTGATAATAGAATAATTCCCTCTCTTGTGCTAAAACAAAGAATACAGAAACTAACAGTTTCTGGTGGAGACCGACCCCCCCCCCCCCCCCCCCCTCCCATCCCTTGAAAGAGAAAAAGTAAATGCTAAGTTTTGACCACAAGCTGTAATGGGTAGGAGGCCCACTCATGCAGAAGGACTATTTTAATAAGCTTGGTCCTGAAGTTTCTGTCTGTCAGAAACACAAACTAAGGAGTATCTACAAGAGAGAGAAAGGCCCTTCTTGCCAGTTGTGGTGTCCTCCTTCCTTCCAAATATTCAAAATGGTGAATTAGTTTTAGTTTTAAGCCTCTCTCTCTCTCTCTCATCTCAAACGGTTCTCCTATTTTTGTATGGATTTGTTGAGAAATGAGATGTTGTGTTCTTCGATAGACAAAACGTTGGAATAAACCACAGTAGAAGACAACACCAATGCAAACAAACACAAACCATGTTAGCACAAGAAACAAACACACGGATACATTCCATAAACATGGCTTCGTCCACAACTCATAATAAAACACTACCCCTCCTCAATCATTCTCCCATTTGTTGTTTTCCTACTATTCCTTTCTTCACTTAACCCTGTCCTCTCACTGCCCACCGTGTCGGACTCCGCCCACCAACTCCCGGAGAACCAAACTTTCCGGCCAACTCACGAGTTTCAAAAAACTCAAGAGAGTGAGAGCTTATTTGAGGAAGATCAACAAGCCTGCTGTCAAGACAATTCAGGCATTTTCTCTCTCTTTCATCACTTTTTCTTGTTGGAAATTTGACTTTTCTTCATGGATTTGACTCATTTCGGATTTTATGATTTGGGTTCTCTCTCTTTTTTTTTCCCATGTTGAAAGCAGAGTGGTGATGGTGATGTGATTGATTGTGTGCGATCTCATCTTCAACCAGCTTTTGACCATCCTCAGCTCAAAGGACAGAAGCCATTGGTACTTCATTTCATATTTATTTCCTCTTTGTTTATGCAGAAAATTATATATTCAATACAAAAAAATACAAGTTTCAGGTTGGAAGAATTCATCAACATAAATTTTAAAAGTATTCACAGAAAAAAATCATTTAATTTTTCCAAGTACTATCGCTTTTTGCTGATTTAAACCAAGTTTTGGTACTTGAAGTTTTAGTGTGCATTGAACAACTTTAAATATAATGTAGGAACCACCAGAGAGGCCAAAAGGATACGAGTCTGCAGATGCAATTACAGAGATCTTTCAGGTATGGACAAATGTTAGTGAATCATGTCCAGAAGGGACTATTCCAATCAGAAGAACTACAGAGAAAGATGTTCTAAGAGCTAATTCTATCCAAAAATTCGGAAGAAAAGTCAGAAGAGGTGTTAGGCGTGACACAACAAGCAGTGATCATGAGGTTAGTATACTAATTCAGATTTATTAGTTCCACAGATAGGAACAGATTTCTGAATTCAAATGAAATAGTAAATACTTCCAAATAAAATCTAATCATTTATTTTCTTGAAAAGAAATGTTTACATCAGTGGGTTTCTAAAATTTTCTATTCATCCAAGTCAAACAAACAGTAGCTATGACCCATCTCTATGGAAGAAAAATCTGTTGCATAGTCACATCATTTCCCTATTTTCTCATCCCCCACATATATCCCAGAAAAGCTATGTTCCACCAAAAAGGCTAGCTCTAATTTTCCTTCATTTCTCGGCAATCAAACAGTTCATTAAAGTTTATAATGATGGAGGAAAAGAAAAGGCTAAGGAACTTGATAGACATTTTTAACTTGGAATTTTCACTACTGGCAAATGGGTCTGCTACATTGTATTTTATGAGAAAATAAGAAACTCTATTGTGTTAAAATCAGTCAAACGAAGAGAATGTGGATATTACATTATTATGTATCTAGGGATATCTACTAAATAATAATCATCCTCCGGGTTATAAATTATAGCATGCAGTTGCTTTTGTAAATGGAGATCAATATTATGGAGCAAAAGCCAGCATAAATGTATGGACACCACGCGTAACCGATCAATACGAGTTCAGCCTCTCACAGTTATGGGTCATCTCTGGATCTTTTGGCAATGATCTCAATACCATTGAAGCTGGTTGGCAGGTATATCAGTAATGTTTTTAAAAGGATATTCTTATTATCTAATGTTTGTATTTCTTTGTGTAGAGATACAAATCTTTTTCCTTCTTCATGTAACACTTTGACTTATTGTGGTTTATAAAGTTTAATTATACCTTTCAAGTGTTAGTATAATGTCGAGTATATTATATTTATTAAACTGATGACAATTATATTTGTTCAGGTTAGCCCAGAATTATATGGAGATAATTATCCTAGGTTCTTCACTTATTGGACGGTAAGTATTATCTACACATTTTCTATTCCACTTAAGAGAGGAATTATAATATTGATACTTAAATTTAATAAAACCATCATTAATCTTCAGACGGATGCATACCAAGCCACCGGCTGCTACAACTTGCTATGCTCAGGCTTTGTTCAAACTAACAATAAGATTGCCATAGGGGCAGCAATCTCTCCAAGGTCATCATACACGGGCAGACAGTTTGATATTGGTATAATGATCTGGAAGGTAAGTTTTAGGCCATTTTGGGTAAATTTAAGGTCAAAGATATGCTACATAATTTACAAACATGTCTAGTAAAGAATGTCTTATATGTTACTAATTTGCACATTCAGTTTTTACACTTAAAGGTAAACTTAGTTTAGAGCCGGTAATTTTTTACACGATAATCCGTTTATGGTAATAATCCGAACTTGACACGATTAGCTTATATAAATTTAAAAGTATCAAAAACTTATACTCAAATAAAAATCAAAATAACCCGAAAATAACACGATTAACCCGAATTGACACCCCTAACTTACTTGCATCTTTTGACCAAAAGTATTCATTATAAAGCATTTTCTAGCTTGGCTAATCTTCTGTCTGACTATATTTTTTTAGTAAACTGCATCAAGTTGATACTTATTTACTCTATTCTTAATAAAGTTGACCCAATGGCTTTAACACATATTTTATGCTATTTTTAATGTTATAATGTAAGATTCTATCCGCTTTCAATCCTGAAAGGGGTTTCTGATGCGTCAGACTTTTCATTTTCTCTTTCTTCTATAATTGAATACTCCTTCATAGGATGACACCAACTAGTTGTTGAGCTAACAGTGTAAAATCACTTTTTTTAGGGGGGGGGGGGGGGGGAGGGGGGGGAGTGAAAATATCCCTCTACATTCCCTGTAACTATTTTTTACAAAAAAAAAAACTATTAATTATGAACTTTGTTGCAAAGGCCCTCTTTTGAGAACTTACTTGTGAAATTTTTCTTTTCCGCTCTAGTAACAATTTTGGGTGACCAATAAGCGGTTTTTTGCAACAAAATGCGTAGTTTAGGGGGGGGGGGGGGGGGGGGGGGGGGGGGTTGCATCAAAACTAATTCGAGAGGATTCTTGTGCAAACTGCATAATATTCGATGGGTTTTCTTGCACCTTGCACTCTTCCTTTGTTTTTTTAAATTTTTCTTTGTGTTGTGCATTGTTTCTGAATACTATATAGTAGCCAAAGCTACAGTATAAATATATCAAACATTTTTATTGAGAAAAAGAGAATACTAAAGAATTCAAGTATCTGTGTTTGTGTAGGACCCTAAGCATGGACACTGGTGGCTCCAATTCGGTTCGGGTCTACTCATCGGGTATTGGCCCTCATTTTTGTTCAGCCACTTGAGGAGCCATGCAAGCATGGTACAATTTGGAGGAGAAATAGTAAACTCTAGATCAATGGGTTATCACACATCAACACAAATGGGAAGTGGTCATTTTGCAGATGAAGGCTTTGGGAAAGCTTCTTACTTCAGAAATTTGCAAGTTGTTGACTGGGATAACAGCTTACTTCCTCTAACAAACCTTCATCTCTTGGCTGATCATCCCAATTGTTACAATATAAATGCGGGAAAAAATAATGTTTGGGGAAATTATATTTATTATGGAGGTCCTGGGAGGAATGCAAGGTGTCCATAAATGAAAGTTGCTATTTTTCCTTATCATAACCTTAGGAATTATAATGGGTTTGGCGATTTTTAGATTTTATCAGAAAAAAATATAATTCTTTTTCTTTCAATAGTTTACCGATTAATTATTCCACCATTGGAATCATGTAAAATAGGGGGAGAGAAATTGATGACATAGTGTGGTTTGTATTGTATTGGCCATTGATTTTGTATTCTATGGAATTATGTGTGTGAAATTAGAACATGTGTGTACATACACAGAAGATTGAGGCACATGGTTAAATTGAGCAGGGGCTTGAGGATCACTCAAATAAATAACCCAAAGACCCTAAAAATAATTGCACGTGCTAGGGTGCAGACCGTACAAGATACAACCTAGAAAATCTTTTTTTTCAAGTGTGTTACCCAGAGATTATATCTATAAGGATCCTGATATTTACACCTAAAAATTATTTTTAAAACATCACATAAAAATTAAATTCAAATTTTACTTACATTCAAAAGTTTTGTACATTTTTTTCCTTTCAAAATGTCCAATATACCCCCAAATAAATAAAAAATTACACACATACTAACACCAAATAATACAAAATCTCAAAACTCTTCAAACTCCAAAATAACCTAACCGTTTCACTTTGTTCATTTGTCCCTCAACCTCAAAAACACTTTGCAATAGTCCTCAAAACACCTCCACAAAATATATAATGTCAAACTATTTATAAAACAAAGATCAAATTAAAAAAAATAGGTTCGCTATACTTGCAGCACCCCGTCACCGTAAGTGTAAGTATTTTCGATGAAATGTAACTGTAACCTATTTTTTCCCGGTTGGAAGTGACCGTGAAAAAAGCTATTACGGTGGCAAGTGACCGTGGTAACTGGATTACGGTGGAAAGCAACCGAAACAAATAAACCACGGTGGGATGCAACCGTAATGAACCCACATACAGTGAACTTGGACCGAGTTACACCAACACCTACGGCGACGTGCAACTATAGGTACAGAGTTCGCAGATTTTTTTTTTTGTTTTAAAACCCTAGTTTGTCCATTTCCTTTTTTATTTAATATATTACCATGGTAAGATTTGTTAAATGGATCTATATTTGGGTTTGTAAGGTTGAGAGAGGGGTTTGGGAG